>OU538823.1:2480346-4895692 GCA_912999785.1 Hydriomena furcata | reverse complement strand
GACCAACTAACTTCAATCTATAGTCTATTGCTATAAATACCATCTGTCAAAGTCAAAAAATCATAACAAAACATTGTATTGTGTATGTGTACATTATATTAAATGTATTTTTTCGGGATATTTAGTATTTTTTCAGCATAATGTCCTCTGAGTTAGCGGAAAAATCTATTTTGCCACACCATGAGCAACAACCGCTTTGCACCACTCGCTTGCCTTACCGACAAGGCAGAAAACTGACTGCTGTAAAAGTAAATGGTTGATCATTTTCTTTTGTTTTAATTTTGTTGTCAATGTTACCAATATGTGTTTTTTGTTTAGTTTTAAGAGATTATGTTGACACAAAATAAATTTATTCTTTCTTTCTTTCTTTCTTTTCTCTCTTCAGATTCTTCCCACTAACAGCCAACATTACGTGCTCGTAGATAAACACGTTAAGCGATTAAATATCTTATTCACATCCCATGTTTAATCGGCTAATTATAAACGTAACTACTGACCTACAAATTTACAACTATTATCAATATTTACTGCGAACTTTTGCATTCAGGTATACACAATCAACACAGAGTCCAATCACCTGCTAGTATTTGGAGTGCCTGCCTTAAACCTCCGTCAAGAAGTCAAAGCATTATTCCTGAAGTTTGGAAACCTGCAGCAGTTCTATGTTTCCAAAGACCATCCCGGTGAAGTATTTACAGAGACATACCATGCCAAGTATGATAGAATTCAGTCAGCGCGAATCGCTAAACGAATGCTCGATACCAAAAGTTTCTATGGTGGTTTGTTACATGTCTGTTATGCACCAGAGCTAGAGACATTACAAGAAACTAGACAAAAGTTGTTGCAGCGGACCAAAGATGTTACCTACCGACTAAGAAACCTGGATAAGGAAAAACATATACAACAAATTGCTGAAGAAAACACTGTTACAGTTGTATCAAATGATATTGAAGACTCACATAGTTATGGCACTGCTATTCACAACGAAGTAAGTGTTGGAGAATGTGAACAAGAAGCAAAACTTAATATGGGGACTGAGAATGTAATATACATGAAAAAAAGAAAAGCCCCCAGCCAAGTTATTATTGAAAAGAAGTTTAAACCGTACACAAATGATAGTAAAATAGAAATCATAGATTTTACTTCAACAGAAAAAGAAACATTATCCAATATTAATGAGGCGCTGAATTATAATAAGTTTGGAAATGAAGAGATAAGATCAGTGGAAGCAAAACCTGTTAATAGAATTAAGTTCAATAAAAAAAGCAGTTGATATAATACTTTATTTTATTTATTCTAATTGTCATAGCAGATATGTAATGAAAGAAATAAGAACCAATTTACAAGTTATTATTTAACTTGCAATTTATGTTTGCTTGGGTCAAAATCTTGTAATTGGATTTTAAACCAGTTCCCCTAACCAATTAAGCTGAAATTTGGAATTTTGGTGACAATCAATACAATGGGATAGTGACAGTAAACTGATCAGGCGATGTAGGTGTAGGTCTGAAGGATTTTACTAAAGCTTGTTTGAAATAATACTTTATAAAAGAAAACTTTAGTATCTACAGTCAGGAACGCGACGCGACTTACCTACCGTTTTCGGGTGCCTAGCCCATAGCCATTGCCTCATCCTAACACGTATTTTCATTGATCTTAAATCCCACATATTATTTCCGACGATTCTTCATGGAATTGTATTTACCTTGTTACATTGAATAGCAATCAAAACACGGAGGTCAAAATTTTATTGCTAAAAGATATAACTACCTCTCCTTTACTGCCGTCCGATCACTAAAAGGCCGCTATGTAACATTTGATTTTGACATGGGTCTTTAACACGTAATTACCTTTACCTTTTACCTCTTTAACACAAACACCATGGTCGCGGGGCAGACCATGATAACCGCGACCATGGTTATTGTAACATAGCCGAAATGTTGGGAAAGTAAATTAAAGGTAATTACGTGATAAAGACCCGTGTCAAAATCAAATGTTACTTAACGGCCTTTTAGTGATCGGACGGCAGTATAGGCTATAGGTAGCAGATGTAGGTATATTTACGTGTGGGTACTATCAAGACAAGAGTTGTGTAATGTCGTAAGCAGCCTCGTGTGGCCGTGAGTGAGAGGTGAACTGGTTCCGATTCTATAGAGTTGTGACGAGTACCTATGCCTTATCGATACTTAACGAGTATTAATAATTAGCGCTTGCAAAAGGTACCTATAGTTAAAACGTATTCGTGAACTCTATACCAACAAAATATGGTCACGTTGAATAGTTAGGTGTAGGTACGTATACACACAATACCTACGTTACTATAGGATAGGTATAGGTGTTACTATGTGTTATCAATTGAAGTTGCATGCAAATGATTCAGTCATAAAGCCGTAGGGCGGTTGAATAATTTTGATCAAAAAAACTTTTACTTATGAATATGGTTAATAATGTCTTAAAACCTAAGTTAGGTTTGTCTAGACACTAGGTTCTCTAATAACTACCGCATCTTGCTGTATCGACTAGCTAGACCTACCGACATAATAATTAATGTATGTAAGAATGAGGAACCTAATTATTATCACATGCCTGGCTGGAGTATGCGTTGTTTACAATACCTGTGTAAAAATTATAGGTAGGTATTTCTTCATTAATCGACATGTCGATTGATTTCACTTTCATTTTTTTCACATCCCTATCGCATTATGTGTTGATCATCGACAGAGTGATATCAGAATCAGAATAGTAAAACTTACGCTTCAAACAAAGCAGGTATTCCTTTAGATTATTTTCCGTGAAATAAAACCTGTTATAATTTTTGGAACTGCTTAGTTAATTGCTGCAACCAACGTTAAAGTGTGCATTGGTGTGCATACCTACCCTACCTTGCGTAAATAGGTAGTAAGTAGGTACCTACATAGGTAAGTAGATTACCTATCCCTAATAAATATTTTTAGAAAAAAAAACGTAAAGCACTAGTTACTCACTGTAACTACTTACCAACTGTTTTAAAATAAGTACAACTTAGCTTTGTAAATTACCCTATCCTAGTTAGTACATCCTAGTAGGTACATCCTACATGTGTGTGTGTCTATATAAGTATTACCTACGAGTAGGTACGAGTTGGTATTAATGTAGTTAGTGACAGTGCTTGTTTTAAATCACAAGACTTTTAGTGTCTACTACCCTTTGGCGTCTAATAGAATTTTAGCAAAGTTTCGCATTTTAGACAGACATTCACTCACTCACTCACTCATGATCATCAGAATAGAACTAGTAGGTACTTCCCATAAACTCAGAGAGCTGAAATTTGGTACAGAGTTAGGGTTTAATGGCCACATAAAGGGAAAACTATAAAAACTAGGATAATCGAAGATCTGGAGTACCTGGTGACCCTGATTAGAAAACACAAGAGCCTAACCAAACTATTAGAGATCGACATACCGCCTTTACAAAAAATATTCAATTTGGTGGGCCGCTTCATTTGATGACAAAAATCGAAGGTCTGAAGTATCTGATGAAGAACCCTCAGCTGTTCTCAGCTGTATTAGAGATATGGTAATGCCCCCTTCTAATATTGGTAGGTACTTACCTACATAAAAAAATCGACTGTCATTGCAAAAATTCAGCGTAGTGGGACACATCTTCTAATTTAATCTAGTCTATAGCGTCCCACTGCTGGGCGAATGCCTCCCCTTCTGCTTTTAATACGTATATAAATAAAATTAAAGGAAAACTCTGGATAAGACTAGACTGGCTTTTATACTTATACTTAGGTACAAGTTTACAAGAAGAAATAGTCGAACGATTAACTTTATTCTACTCGAACATTACACAAAATAAATAAACAATTTACACTAAAATATTAATTTCGCTCAAAATTTGGTCAAATTATAATGCATTGGACTAAGAGTGGCGGTGATACCCGCACACATCGCTAGATGGCGCTGACTGTATTTTTAAACGCGCTTACGATTTGTTTTTATAATAAAGAAACTACTTGTTTTTAGAAAAGAAAAAAAACTGTGTCAAATAAAAAATCTAATAAAATAAATCAATAAGCCCACGTTTCTACAAAAAGAAGTGAAATCCCAACAAAAACATTCTGTAAAAAACTAGCCAAGTCTCGATGGAGCTGCTTGTTTATCTCTAAAAAGTAATGAAATCTAGACAAAGTCGTGCAAATTCTGAGGTTCCTTACGGCGATTTCTTTATTATTGCAAAATCGCAGGTAAGGAACCTCAGAATTTGCACGACTTTGTCTAGATTTCATTACTTTTTAGAGATAAACAAGCAGCTCCATCGAGACTTGGCTAGTTTTTTTACAGAATGTTTTTGGTGGGATCATAGTTACTCTACTTATTAAATCCGATTCCCTATCAATTAGCAATGATTTTTCGTTTACGTCTACCTACACTCACATATCTCGGGTCGAAATAAAATTTTCGTACGTAGAAAATATACCTAACTACCTACATAAATAGGTACCAATTTATAGTTGCAGGTACAATATTAAAATAGGAGATGGAAGCACAACTGCCCGAAGCGACTACCAGTGGAACGGAACAAGAGTACACAAACGGAGTTAGATTGATCGTTGTAAGTTGCATATTGGCATGATTGTGGCTCCCTAAGTTGTAATTTTCATATAGTTAATAACAATAATAAATAAGTATGTGTACCTACATATATACCTACCTACTTACACAATAGGTAAGTAGGTACCTACTTATAAAGTAATTTTATTCTTTCAGCTGAATCTTCCAGAAGATGAAGGGGAAGGCTTAGGTTTCCGTTTGACGAGAACTCTTTGGGATCCATACCCTTGGGTAATACCTAAAATTGTTTTTAATACTTATTAACCTTCTTATCTACCCGTACTTATATTTACCTTGAAGAGTCGGCCGGGGAGATATTTAGTAGACGCGTACGCGTACGGATAATAATGAAACCCGGCATTCCGACATCTAGCGGGGTTTTTTGTAAACTTTTTTTGTTCTAAAAACACCTCTGCCTTCTGTTCTAGGTGCGTGAGGTGACATCGAAGTCGCGAGCAGCCACGGCCGGCTTGAAAGCTGGGGATTGCTTATTGCAAGCCGATGGAAAGGATTTGCTGGGTTTGCCGGTTAGAAGATAATCTCATTTAGGTGTTAGCAGGAAAAAATATGCCACAGAATCGGTTCTGTGCGAAGAAATGTTGCATTTAGTAATAGCCATCGGCTTTTTAAAATCCCGCGACTCGACTTAGTTTGTTTTTCACGTCTATACCTTTTTAGATTGGCCAAGTAGCCAGCATGATACGAGGGGACGGAGCTGGCAGAGGCGTGTCACTGCTGGTCTGGAACTGTGGCGTGGATCCTAGCGATGACCCTGAGGTATATACTCGTAGGATTTATATTATTCTCTTCGAGTTCTGCCGTAGGTTGCCGCGGCTTTTTTTCGAACTTTTTTCGAGCGATGGATGAGTCCATGCTAAGTCTGGAATAGAACAAGAGCCCGCTAACAAATAGGTTAGCGGGCTCTTGTTCTATTCCAGTGTTACCAACTCCGTTTTTGTTCATTACAGGATTATGTACTCTAATATTTGTATGTCGTTAATGTTATTCCTTACCTAACAATGACATTGAAATTACCCTCAAAAATATATTTTTAACAAACAAAAAAATAAGGTACTACCTAGGTAGCAGGTAAAAATAATATGTACCTACTACCTAGGTAAATAGGTACTTCTTAAAAGGATTGACCGAAATACAGATCTAGTTTTTAATTTTATAAACCGAGTGTGTTTTTATTAGTTGCTGTGGAGCGCCGGTGGCGGTGCACGTGGTGAGCGTGCGCGTCGCGCGCTTGCGGGTGCTGTGCGTGCGCTCGCGTGCTGCGTGTGTGCCAGCACAGCAACTACACCGCTCTGCTGTGCACGGAGCCATCTCTACTGCGAGGGTATGTAAAATAGTATAATAACAGGACAGTCTTAATTATTAAAGAGAACCCATTTGTGTAACTACTAATGCATAAACGAAACGTATAAATGTAAAACGAAATAACGCGGTCGCGCACTCTAACGTTCCTGTAGGTTCATTCTAAAAAAACAACGTATAACCCACAATAAAAACCAAAATTTCGAAAAATTTCAGATTGACAGATTTTAAATTGAAGTGAATCTATTTCAAATATAAATAATTAGTTAGTAATTGTCAATTTACAGCTTGCTGGAAAAGACTGGAGCGATGTGCGCTATGTAGAGAGCCGCTGCCTCCGAAAGAGTCACCATATGCCAGGAATCTAGTCGCAGAACAGGTACATTGGAGTAATACATAAAATTAAACAATTAATCAATCTGAAAAACAACACCATCTTAAATATTTTTTGAATTTAGGACAATACTTCTCTTGCCTTATTTTACTAAGCTAGAAAAATAAATCTTTAATCAGTG
This sequence comes from Hydriomena furcata, assembly GCA_912999785.1. Taxonomy (NCBI): domain Eukaryota; kingdom Metazoa; phylum Arthropoda; class Insecta; order Lepidoptera; family Geometridae; genus Hydriomena; species Hydriomena furcata. Next base: position 4,889,262 of record OU538823.1, on the reverse strand, counting down.
GCTATGATATTCTTTCATCAAAAACAAAAACGTTTTTTCAGGTCTTCGAAGCTATAGCAACAGAATACGAAATAAAAACTGTGAAGAAACGTCCAACGGAAAGCGCATCCGCGTGCACGACTCCCACCCGCTCTCCGAGCATGTCGCCTTCCTCGCACCGTAAAGGACAATACCAGCTCTCGATGATGAACAGGAAAAAAGTCCAGTTTACAGATAAATTTGGACAAACCTACGCCTCGGATCCCAACATACACCGATCGACAAACCAAGAATTCAAACGCTCGTCAATTCGCCCTAACTTAGTGGAAACAACACGAGCGGGCAACACTAGACCGGGAGGAAAATGCGAATGTCAAACTCAAAGTTTACCCGAAAACAGCCAACGTAAAGATGTACCTGAAATTAACGTTGAGAGTGTTGATGAAAACATTTTGAATTTATCGTTGCAGCATAGATTAGTGGCAAGACTGAGGCAGTCGTGCTCTTTAGCCGATTTGCAAAACACAGTCCCGATATGCAGCACGTCTAGATCGCTGAACAGTTTAGGAGATCTGTGGTAAGATTACATAACATAAACTAGGTAAATGTTCATAGGTATGTCCATAATGTCTTTGATATTATTTCATAAGACATACCTAAATAATTAAGTTAGAGTGAAAACGTAGGTACATAGAAGTGCACTTTATTTAAGTTTACTGTTACAGCAAAGAACATGGCCACCATAGCAGTTTAGACAACTTGAAAATGCAATGCCACAACTTTAGCGGTAAGTCAAAAGAAAAAGAAATCAAAAATAACAGTCATTGTAAATAATTGTAGGCGCATGAAGATCATCTTATCTTCATACCTATTAAAATATTAACTTGCGCATTGGCTCAAATTTAGATATTTAACTCGAATGGCGATTGTACTTACCCGTCTGCGATACCTCTTCTCAACTACTTACCTATAAATCGGGTAAGGTACCTACCTAACTGAAGTTGTTGGTAATATTTTTTTCAGATCCTCCCATTTTCTTACTGGCTCCGCCTCCAGTCTACGTGGTGAAATGCGATCACAACAAAAGCGATATTCCAGATTCCAGCCAAGTCAAGACCTAATAATAAATTAATAACATATCTTAAATTGTAGGATAGTAAGTTACTTTCATACAAAATTTATTTATTGTAAAGGAGGATCGGCCTTTTATTGCCTTAAAAATAAATTAATGAAGTTATTAAGCTGTTTTCGTTGTAGCGTTAGTAGTGTCTACCTTCCTTAGCCTTCTCTTCCTCGTTTATGGTTATGGCTCTTTGTGATTTGATTACGCAAGCTAGTTAAATTTTTGATAGGAAAGACCTGTCTCTATTGGATAAGGCTACATATTGCGCAAGCTCACTAGTAATCATAATCGGCTTAAATATTCATTATAATGTAAGTGTAACGGTCAAAAGACAATGGGATTTATCAATCAATAACAAAAATAGGTCTGTTGCTGTCAGGTAGACCTTGGTCTGTTACCTCCTTGGGTACGTGGGTACGAATCGAAGCGAAGTGTCGCCGGCAGCCAAAGAGAAAGGATAGCGTTTTGTTGCTGCAAAAAAATGACCTATTCGGCGGAGTACTGACACTTCGGATAAGCTGCCAATAGGAATTTCCAAGCTTGAGATTGAGCATTAGCGAAACGCTTTAAAAAGGTTGCAAACAAAAATATTTTCCCTAGGTTTGGGGTCTAGAACTATTTATGGGCGTGTGACGACATACATGACGGCATACTTTACAGTTACATACAAACTCATTCTGAAGTAAGTATTATATAAAGTTAAAAAGATATACCGTCAAATATGGGACGAATATTTTAATGAACGCTCACGTATTAAAGGAATCTGGTACAAGACGATCTAATGCGAACCTCCTCGTCTCCCGTGGTTCGAGAGGCTAAGCGCTGAAAGGAAATTAATTGTAGGATTACTTCGACTGCGTGCCGGACACATTCCGTCAAATAAATTCAAATTTTTAATGAAAGTATCAAACACTCCATATTGTTTAGATTGCGGTATTTTGGAAGACGTACATTACGTCCTGACGGAATGTGTACGGAATGCGGCTCTACGACAAAATTCTCAGTTGGTTGGAAATAATATAGGCACATGTAATAGTATTTTGGCCTCGCCGCTATCTGTCGGGGCCAAAATACTATATAGATTATATATCTCATCGCTGGAACGGGATAGATAGGTTTGGTTTTTATAAATATTTTTTTTTGTTAAGTTATTAGGTAGGTTTTTAATTAATGTACAATTACCTACGTAGTTACTAATAGAGTTGTGGTGTTTAGCTTTTTTTTACTGGGGTGACATAGTCGTTGTCGACCAAAGCCCCATTAAATAAATAAAGATTTAAAAAAAAAGAGTGTGACATGACATGTATGTTTGTAATTTTGTATGTATGACTGTATGTGTATGAGTATTCGAACATTCGAAGATTACGTTACGTAGCTACTTCTCTTTGATAACCTATAGCGAGATTTTGCAAAAGTTGCTAATTTAAAGGCCAAGCTAAAACCTTAGTTAATAACCAGGTAAAGTAGGGTAAATTATATTGCTCTTAAAGCAGAATATTTTTATGCGCTGGAAGCCCTAAATCGCCATATTTGTCATTTTCGTGTAATCAATGTTTACGTTTTATGAATATCCCTAAAAAAATAGTTGTTATTTGCAACAAAGAATAATGGAAACCAGACCAAAGGGTCCAGCTGATGTAGAGTCGAAGCAAGACTTTGATACTAATAAACAGATCTGCAGATGCTGTCTTTCTACAGAAAAACGAATGAAAAATGCTCTCGAGGTCCAGGAGTATTTTATGGAACTGGCTGGCATAAATGTAAGCTGTAGAATAATAACTTATGTTGTTGTATTAAAAATACTTTATAAATTCCCCCTCTTTGCTATTACCTTCTTACAAAAGTAAAAAGTAACTACATTAGTACCACAAACAATCGCTCAATTCGTTCATAGTGGTCTCCAAGAGATGCCTTTCTCTCGTGAATGCTGAGTCTGAGTCCATTCCATTATCAAAATTGACAGACTTTTCCGAATTGTCTTTATTCAGATGAGATGCAAGCAGGTTAGAGTCAACTATTAACTATTATTTTGGTCACCAGAGATCATTTGTGTGATCACTAAAACATGAATAAAAACCTCTTACAAAAATGGATACTGATTAAAGACATTGGCCAACAGTCTGCATAATAATTCAACTGGACATAGAAGGCTTAAAGCCAAAAGCAATTAACTACATTTTTTATGTAGTCACTTAAATGATTACATTTTTTAAGTTATGACAATGTTTTACTCATCAAACTATTGTGATTAGTAGACCTTAAATTTTTTTTCTCAACACTCTAGAAGGTAATTTTTGATAAGGACAGGTAAAAATCTGTAGTAATGTTTTTTTATATTATTTTATGTAACGCCTATGTGATGTGATGAAATAAATACCAGCACATTATTTACAATGTTCCAGGTGACTGTTGCCGATGGTATGCCTCCATGGGTGTGCGTGGAGTGCAGTGCTCTGATGCAGAAAGGCATCACCTTCAAGTACAAGATGCTGAGAGCTCAGAGTGTCCTGTACGATTATCTCATGAGATGTGCTCCCGTAAGTTTTACTGCCGGTTAAATAAATAAATAAATATTGGTTATACATTTCACACATCGCCGATACTAAGGACTTCTTTCTTATCATACTGCTGTAAATGTAATAGTTTGTGTTCAATATGATTTATTCAATTAACTATACTAATATTACAAATGCAATAGTAACTCTGTCAGTCTGAAACATTATCACAGCCAAACTGCAGTGGTGAGTGTGAGGAAATTTCATAAAGAGATAGTTTTAAGTCTTAGGATGAACATAGGATCTTTTCCAAAAATATTTTTATTTTTAGAAATTTCAATATTAAATTAGCTGTAAAATAAAGATTTCCTGAATCTACGCAGACAATCTTGCGGATAAAGCTAATAGTTCTTATATGTTACAGTTACAATATGTTTGTGGCTCATGCTGTTATTACTATTTATCTGAAAGCCATACAAACAGAGCTCCTCAATTCTCAAGCAGATTAACTTCCTCAATATTCCAAGATCTAGTTATAATTTGAATAACTATTTTTCTTCACTTGGTTTTAGGGCCAGTTTAACCCGAAAGACCCTGAGCTGTTGCGGTACAAAGCACCACACCTCAATGCAACACGCACTCTGACATACAGCATGACAGAAGAAAATCATGGATTATACAAAGTTTTACAGGTATGTTCTAGATCAGTGATAATGATTACTAAAGTGGTCCATATCGACCCCCAGAGGATTATGAAGAAAAGCAAGGAGTCCAGAGCAGTAAAAAAAAATTTTGGGTTCTATGAGATGTCAATGGGGTTCTACGGATCTCTCTGGTGGAGACTTTAATATTGGCTTTTCATTAATGGTGTAAGTACACATATAAAATACACCTTGAACTTGTTAAAACTTGCAGTTAACCAACAGAGGGTCTACCAAAAACCAAAAATCCTGTATCTACAAGACGTAATAGTTTGGGGACCTCTGTTCTAGATTATTTATTCGGCACCATCTCCACTTTTAATCATGTCACACACCCACAACAGAATATTGTAGGCAAAAGGTTTAATTTTGGGCATCTCTATTGTAAAGGTGTTGATAATGAGTTGTTTTTTTGTTCTAGCAAGAGAAGCAGTTGAATAAAACGGATTTATATGATGTGCCTCTGCTGCCAATGTTTGAGAACCCATCGGCAGCATTGGAGACTGTAGAGGCTGCCTTCTCAGACTTTGAAGATGATCCTTTAGAGCGGTAACTCATAGTCATGTAGAGTTTATTATTTTTGTAATTTCTGTTTAAACGAGTGACTAACAAACAATTATTGTCATTGGCACAGTTATCAATGGATATCAACTTTATGTACTATGTTATTTTCTCCAGATTTGAGAACAAAACCGAAGATGAAAATGTAGACGACGATGATATTATTGACGACGAAGATGACATCGACGATGAGGACGATCTCGAAGATGAGGAGATTGATGAGGAAGAGGATGACGAGGAAGCCGATGACATAGAGAGCGACACTGAAGACGATGAAAATGAAGATGACTCGAGCGAGCCGGAGGTTAAGAGGCCCAAGAGGGACACACAGAGGCACGCAAAGGATATTAAAATGGAAAAAATTAGGTAAATTATTCATCATCATTATCTAAATCAGTGATCCTCAAAGTGGTCTATATTGACCCCCTAAGGTGGATGACCAGCAAGGGGTCCACGGCAACAGAAAAGTGGTTAGTTGGCTAGGGGGTCAACCGAAAATATGATAATTGGTCTACGAGACAAAATAGTTTGAGGACCTCTGATTTAAATATATAAAACTCTTGCGGTACTGACTGACAGATCTATCAATGCAGGTATAAGGAAGAAATTCCCCAAATTCAATCCTCAACAGGGTGCAGCGGTGGTTAAAGTCTGTTTGAAAATAATTTCACGTGAACGAAGTCCCGAGAGTTTCCATTTCCACTAGTATGTATACAAAATCCGTAAAAAAAGCCGTGTCAAAGTGGTACTCGACCTCGACTTTCAATCCGAAATTCGTGGATTTGAATCGCGGTGGTGCATCAATGGATTTTTCTGTGCGAAAAATTAACACGTGCTTAAAACGTTGAAGGAAAAGATCGTAAGGAAACCATTTAGATTCACGTATGGAATGCTAACTTCTGCAAAATATGGGCATGTTTTAAATATATATATATATACAACTAATTTAATGTTATTTCCAGTATTAGTGAAAGATTGTCCCAGCCGGCCCCAGAAATGTCATGGACAAGTGAAAATGATGAAATTCTGATAGATTTTGTAAAAAAGAATGAGGCGTTGTACAACCCCAAGAGTAAAGTGTATAAGATTGGAGTGTTGAAGAAGAAACTTTGGATCGATATTGGCGCGATACTCAATAAATCAGGTGTGTCTATATGTAAATTTTAAAATAATTAAACATTGGTAGACATTTAACACAGCGCTATCCAGCCCCAAACTAAGCAAAGCTAAAGGAACTTTTTTTTAAAATACAACATAATACATGTAACTGAATATGCATTATTATGATAATGTTCAATAAAAACAATTCCCCAGATACGGAATGCTGCAAGCGCTGGAACTATGTGCGAGACTACTACATTCGCCGGCGAGGGAAGCGAGCCACGGGGGGCGAAGCAGCCAGGAGGAGGGCAGCGTTACTTGCGTTTCTGGACGATGTGCCTTCCACCGCCAGGAGTGGATGGCCCCCGCAGAGCGAGGCGCCCCAGAGGGAGGCCGACAAGGACCACGTTAAGGAAGAGGGGTCGATCACCAACTTTGAACATCTCTGGGAACAGATTCGGTGAGTAACATCTCTCCTTCTCATTTATTACCCGATTTGAAAAATTGATTTATTTTGGTTGAGGTGATATATTTCATGTATAGTCCCATTGTTATCAAAATCTAGTTCTGATGATGGAATCCATGAGGAATCGAGGAAACTCCTCAAATATTGTTGGCAAACATATAGCGATTTTAGTATTTACAGCAACAAGTCAAGCAAAATGTATCAGAATGTATCATTTCGAACTGATAAAGAAGACCACAGTTGGGCACCGGAACTCCTTACTAACTCAATAAACGCTACCCTCTGACTCAATAGGGCATTTACGGCCAACAAACCTCCACAAACATGAAGTCAGTTTTGTTTTTAGTTTTTGAAACATTTTTTTTTTCAGCATCGGTGAGCAATACTCCAAGATGTCTCCCGACGCCTGGACCAGCGCCAAAGAGGAGCTCCTCATTGACTTCGTGAGACGCAATGAGGCGCTTTACAACCCGAGAAGCAAGGACTTCAGGAAGCCGCAAATTAAACAGAAGCTGTGGTGCGATATTGGCTCGCTGCTCAATAAATCAGGTATGGTATAAATGAAATAGAAATAGGATCAAATTCAAAAATCATTTATTTCAATAAAATCACAAGGATCACTTTGAAACGTCTTAGGAACTAGGTGAAGCTACGCCGATTCCACGCGACCAAGCCTAGAAGAATCAGGCAACAAACACGGCTTGGGGTCTACCTTTTTTTTAATGATCCTTTTCTTAAAGCTATGTAGAGCTCCAGTGTGATGCCAATCAAACAAGGTGAAGGCTCAAACAAGAATAATTATTAAAAGTACTACTCAACGATCACAACTGTAATCACCAAGTACGGTTGACATCCTCTCAGATCTTCAGGCGCTCAGATCCTTGAAGATGTCTAAATGATGGGGGTAGTCAGAGGCACATCCAAACATTACATATGGAATGGAACATACGTAACTGGTTTCTTCACTATGTTTTCTTTCACCGTTTTGAGCATGTGTTGATGAGAATATACATTTTTCAAATAGAAAAGCGATGTACGGTCAGGATTCGAACCTACAACCTTCGGATTTAAAACCGAACCTACAGCAATCGATCTTATCGACACCAACTAATGAATGAATGAATTATTGTAATACTGTTCGTTCCAGATACCGACTGCGCCAACTAATGAATGAATGAATGAATGAGATTAGTAATGCGTTTCGTTCGTTCCAGACACCCGACTGCGCCAACGAATGAATGAATTAATTATTGTAATACTGTTCTTTCGTCCCAGACACAGACTGCGCCAAGCGTTGGGGCTACGTGCGAGACTACTACACCCGCCGCAAGTCGAACCCTGGCGCTCTCTCCACTGGCAAAGCGGCCAAAAGAAGAGCCGAGTTACTCGCCTTCCTCGACTTCGTGCCACCGCCGCAGAGGGCGCCACTTGAGCCAACTGTAAATACATTCATTTTTTGTACAAACACAGCTACTTATAATAATAGCTAATCCTGCAAACTTCGTACTGTTTCGCTTTGGAATCTTTTGAATTGAAATCTCAAAATGAGCTAAAACGTCACCGCCACTGTTACTGTTCCCGTTCCTGTTCTGTTCCTGTTGTATCAAACTGAACTGGCCACAAAATGTTTCAATTTTTGAATGCTTTAACAAATTTATTAATTCTAGAGTTATTAATTCGGTACGATGTTTGCCGGGTTAGCTAGTAATATATAAAACAAAGATAATTTAAAGATCAATGATTTCCATACATGGATGAGATAGTTCATGGGCTGAAGAGTGACATAGGCTACATTTTGTACTAGTGCTTATCAAGGTCAAAAATAAAAAAAAACGTTTTTGACTGTAGATTTTAGAATCATCATAAAATTTAGATTTGTTTAACTAAATTGAATTTTAGTTTATTTAGTTTAACTATGTAATGATGTATAATTTTTAATTATATTTTTCTTTCCAGCAAGACAGTCAAATGTTGAAAGATGAAATGCGCGAAGCGGTGAGGCCACGCGTCTCCTTATCAAGCTACGCCCGGTAACTGTGCCTTTCACCACACTAGTCCCCAACGCCACTATGGCCCTTATTTGAATCTCTGTACCTAAACCTATAAGAAAATACACGTTAAATGAAATAGGATCTCGATTGTAATCCCCAAGTACAGTAGACATCCTCTCAGATCGCCAGGGTAAGTTAGAGGCACGTCCAAACATTATATTTGGCATTTGTAGTATATACACACATGAAGTAGAGTTTCTTGTAAACCTAATCACAATATAATCTCATGTCTTTAAATTTTGCTATTAATATTTTAGGAAGACACAAGACAAGTTTCTTGCTATGACTATAATTGCACTTATGTTATTTTCAAACCAACTTCAAAAGAAGGAAAAGGTTATATCTCTATAGTTTTTAAAATATTATATATTAAAAAAAAATTACAAGAACAAAACGAAGACACTTTATAACCAACTACGCCATGGTCCGAACGACTGTGGCGTCGATAAATCTAATGAGACGTATCTAGACTGAGCTGTTATGTTTCAGTATGGGAGCGGCGTACAGCAAAATGTCGTCCAACGCGACATGGTCCAACGAAAACGACGAGATACTGATAGACTTTGTTCGAAGGAATGAATCTCTCTTTAACCCTAAGAGCAAGGATTTCAGGAAAGCGTCGATGAAGCAGAGGCTATGGTGTGATATTGGATCTATACTCAACAAAACAGGTAATCTAGTATTTTACCTTATTATATAGAAATATGGTTAATTACTACGTTACTACTTACGTTATCTTGTACTAGCTGTGCCCTGCGGTTTCACCCGCGTTATCGTAATGCTAGATAGCCTATACCCTTCCTCATTAATGCGGCTATCATATACAAAAAGATTTTTTAATTCCGACTGGTCGTTCCAAATATTAGCTCGTTCAAACAAACAAACTCTTAAGCTTTATTATATGATTATAGATTTTTGTTTGCCGTTGCTCATGATGAAGGGCATCTGAATCTGAATTGTCATGTCGACAATACAAAATAAAACGTGGCAAATAGCCGTATTTCTATTAAAAAATATTAATAACAATAAATTTAAAAAACTTCCGCCTCTGAAGTCACATTCATGAAACATTTTGAGTCGAACAGACAAGTGGGGCGGGGCTATTTTGTAAAAACTATGATTATCATGTTATGATATTCATGCCAATATTATTGGTACTGATTACTGAATGCTATAAAAAAAAAAAAAATACCCCACGCATATACATTTTTTGAACAAAAAAATTAATTGATTCGTGCCAGGATTCGAATTGAAAGTTGAGGTGATTTCCAGTTTTTGATATTATCTCTTATCTTTTTCAGATTCGGACTGCTACAAGCGCTGGTGCTACGTCCGAGACTACTACATCCGTCGTCGTGGCAAAGCTGGCATCTTGGCCACTGGCAAAGCGGCCAAAAGACGAGCCGAACTTCTCACCTTCCTGGACAATGTGCCGTCCGTGGCCAAATCAGCGCCAACCGCCTCCAATGTACTATCATCTTACTTCCTACTACATTATGTATCTTACTAATATTATAAATTCCAAAGTTTGTAGCGCTATCACGCTCAAACGACTAATCTAATTTGAATGGAATAAACATAGCCTATCCTGGAATATCATCATTTGTATTTTTGTATGTTTGTAACGAATAAACTCTAAACTACTTAACAGATTTCAAAAATTCAAAAAATTCAAATTCAAAAATTATCTCTGAGTAACATGGGCTATATTTATTACTAGAAAACATTAGGAATCCATACTAAAACTTCAATAATGTAACCCCAGGTGTAAAAAAAAGCCATAAAATCTTCAGTACACCCAGTACGACGCCGGGGTGGCCTGCTAGTAATATAATAAATGCAATTTCAAAAAGTTGTTTTTATGTTTGTGCACACAGACAGACGGACAGAGTTACTTTCGCATTTGTAACATTAGTATAGATATATAAAGTATTAATTTATTTGTCATAGCAGGACAGCCAGATACTGAAAGCGGAGAGGCACGAGACTTCGCAAGAGAAGCCGCTAGATGGCGTATCCGCCGCCTTCACAGACTACGTGGGACAACATATCGACGAGTTCCGGTACATTTTTAACTTTGATCTGTCTTTATTCATTGAAATCTCAAAATTCAGTACAAATGACAACGAATTATTACGGTGAGGGTCTGGCAATCGTAATCGGCTTCAACTGACAAATTACCATTGTATAACTGTCAAAAGACCAATGGGATTTCGACAGATGACGAATATCAGTGAGCTTACGCAATAAGTCTGCTAGTTAGCTACTGTTCCGCGAAACTACTTAGTAAATAAAAATACCTATAAAATTTCCCATGTTTGGACCCATGAAGATGCCTAAAGAAGGTAGTCGGAGGCACGTCCAAACAACATATTTTTTCCCACAAGTAGTTTAAAAAAAGTTACTTGTCTTGTGTTAAGTTAAAATGAAACCTAATATTTGATCATATTTGTTCCTTTAGCGAACAGTATAGCAAGATGACATCGAACGTAACCTGGACGTGGGAAAATGACGAGACGCTGATAGAGTTTGTGAGACGGAATGATGCACTCTACAACCCAAAGTCGAGGAACTCGCAGCTCAAGCAGAAGTTGTGGAGCGAAATCGGCGAGACACTCAACAAAACAGGTATAATTGTTTGTTTATAGTTCAACAAAATATTATTATAGTCAATTATTGTAAAAACATAAAACCCGACTGCTAAAAAATTATTAATTAAAAATAATGTTGTGAAAAAAATAACATAATTAAAAAAATAATATGCGTCACTATCACAATTGAGTCGAACTACAACCGAAAGAAATTATTTTATCATCATTTATTTATCTTAACAGATATAGACTGCTGCAAGCGGTGGTGCTACGTGAGGGACTACTACCGTCGCCGCAGTAAGTTCGCGCCGTGCGGCGAGTCGGCGCGGCGTCGCGCGACTTTGCTCGCCTTTTTGGACAATGTGCCGTCGGCGCCACGAAGCGTCGCGGCGCCCAGCGGCTCGCTTGACGTTACCTCTGTCCCCGCCACGTACGGAAGCTAAACCATCAGAAGTCATGTACGGAAATTAAGCTACAATAAGCCACGTTCGGTAGATAAGCCACCAGAAGTCATGTACGGAAATTAAGCTACAATAAGCCACCCACAGTAGCTAAGCCACCAGAAGTAACGTGCGGAAAGTAAGCTACCATAAGCCATGTACAGAAATTAAGCGATAAACCTCGTAGGGAAGCTAAGCCACGAACGGAAATTGGCATTGGCTTGCTCTGGACTAATTCCCGCTACCGAAAGTTGAATTAAAATCATAAATCGAGACTCCCCGGTCTCGATTTATGATTTTAATTCAAGAACCCGGAATCTCAAAAACAGATTATTTCTGTAACTTTTTGAGAAGCATAATTTTTTGTAGAGAATTTTTTTATGCTCTCGTCCATTTACTCGTAATTACTTACACTGCTAATGCACTGATTTTATATCGTTGCGAGAAAATGTTTGTTAATTTTGTCTAATACTCACTACAAAGGGAATCCCATAAGTGAAGACTTTGTATTGTGTGTGTGTTTATTCTCGTACGGTAGGTTAAATTCGTACGTTATTATACCGCGTACCGCGTACATACTACGACTAAGGTTATGCGCTTCAAAATTTTATGTTTCTGAATGTACCACCATTTCCGTGCGTTCCAGCCCTCGTTAGGCACTAACGAGCTTAGTACAAAAAGATGTTGCAACATTCGTAAAGATGTTACGAATGTTGTAACACCTTTAGATTAAATATTGGATTAGTATTGGTAGCATCATAGACAAAAATTACAGAGGCGTGTAACTTTAATCTTAGTACTGTGGGTCTACTCGCGAATCGAAAACGATATATCGTAACAATAATCGATAAACTTTCATCGTTTCCACTATAGTTTGAACGATGTAACGACCGTAATTATCTTTGACAATCATCGATGTTCGTAACCCTACTTACAAATCACTAAAAACAATACGAGAATTCGAATTTGACAACGAAACGAATTTTACGATTTATCGTTTATCGGTTCTCGAGTAGACCCCCAAAGCACGAATCACTATCATATCGTCCAAATGTTGTAATGTATTTTAATAAGTGTAAGTTTTGACATTTGGATGTGTCGATATGTTGTGCCGCGTACGGTAATTATCATCTACAGTATCTTAAACACACGCAAGGTGTAGTAATCAGACTTCATGAAAAGTATTTAAAATTATCGGTCTTTACGTTTGTTGTTAAAGAGTTGAAGAAATTAAAAATGATGTTCTGATATGTTCGCTGCATATATTTTAATTTCGACAAAAAGATTACATATATTTTAATGAATGATTATGCTGTATTTGTTGTTCGTTCTCTGGCTCTTTGTTTCTGGCCTTACCACAAGCTTTTAAAGTAATATTAAAACGTATAGCGTTGGCACTTTCGCACCGCGCGTAGGATTGTTATTGTTACAATATTAATTGCATTGCATGTGGTAAGCCCCCCCGAGTTGAGGTATGATACATAAGGTCCAGTGTGGTCAAATAATGACTTATACAGAGTTCTCATTGAATTACTTTTTTATTATTTACTTATGATATTATCGTATTTTATGGATTGGTTATAATTGTAGTTATGGATAATTGGATTTTATGAATTGATTGTAAGTACATTAATGTTATTTATAGATTTTATTGCATGTAAGTGAAGTGTGAACCGTAAGTAGGCTCGACTCGTTAAATAGACTACTGTCCGGCGATCTGGATCAATTTAGCTATCTAAAGATTGTTAGCAAATCTCTTTAGATAGCTCAATTGCTCCTGTGTGTTATTTGTAAATAAATACTTACTTTCATGAATCATCTAATTATAATACAATTAGGAAGTAAAGTAAGATAAATTGATAATCATTGATTTTGCATAAGCAAAATACTTCATTTTTATTATTTCAGTAATTTTTTGATCACTGAATAGTTAAGTGCTGTAAAATGTAATTTTCCTTTGGGAAATACTAAACAGAAACGAATAACAGATGGTACATTTATGTATTTTTTTTATACTACTTAGGCAAAACAAGCAGATATTATATTTACTATTAAGTTTTAATAAATAATTATGAAACTTATTTGCTTATAATTTTTCTTTTTTTTTTTGCTATAATTAGCGAGAGGCATAATCGCAAGATGGCGCAGAGGAGCCAATGCTCAGTGGTGGGATGATGAGACTGATTTGTATGACTTCCTACCCTATCACATATAAATGGCCGGCAAAACATTTTCTCCCACTTTCTTTAGCTTGGGAAGTTGTGAGTTCAACGTGTGTCGTAGTGTATAGCTTTGGTAGATTTTATACGTCCTATAAAAATAAAGATAAGCTAGAAGTTATTATATTAGATTCGGCCTGCAATAACAATAACTAATTAAAGTATTAAGGAGACTGATTGTTTACCTGCCTACCACCACTACTACTCAAGCAGACCATATGTCAACTTCAACTGTCAAATTCACATGCCTTGCTCGGTTTTGATAGGTTCAAATTGCTGTCTGCTGTCAGATGAGTTTTTTTAGCGTGATTATTTTCTTTCGCTGACTACAATACAAAGTACAAAAAAACTATAGATAGGTAATTTCGCTCGTCGAATCTAACCTTTTGTGCTCGAAATGCTCGTATCGATCGAAATAAGCTGGATCAAAAACAAATAAAGATTTGCTTCTATCTATTTCGGATCTATCTAGCTCTGAGATAATATGTTTCATTCATAATGTTCCGTGTGAGTGATAGCAAAATAATAAAATCCCAATTTTTACATTAATTCTATTGTACTTGTTGAGAATTTAGTATTTCTGCTGTACATTGTAGTTGTGAATTTGCAATTTGTGAATATAAAACTGGTGGTTACAAGTACCTTACGAGTAAATTATGTAAGTATGACAATGAGCAACTTTATCTGGGATAGATTGTAGGTAGCGATAAGCCTCCATTGTTCGAAATTCTATGGCACTTTTGTGTGTATACTATACGTTGATTTTATCTTTACGACGCGACGCCGCAATGGCTGCCAGACATTGAAGAGATTAAATGAAATAAATGGAATTTATATACCGTTAGTCTCGCAAGAACGTTTAGATAATACGAATAATATACCTACCTACTGGATCTTTTTTATGTAGGTAGGCAAGCGTGGTAGGTACCTACCTACGTAAAAAAAGACCTTTAAACTTATGAATGCTGAAAGGTATAACAATGTTTATTTAGTAATTCATTTATAAATACCTACTGAACAAAGAACAATTTTTTATATTACAGATATAAAGATGGAAGAAGTCTACATAAAAACCGAAATTGAAATAGAAATCAAGCAAGAGAATGCAGAATCTGAATGTGTTTTATTTAAAAGTGATTTAAAGAAAAGTGAATTGAATGAAACCAAAAATGAACCTTGCTTCTCTGAAGATATACCCAATGAGCCATTGGGGGTGGAAGGAAAGGTATATGAAAATGGTAAAATAAACAGACTATCCTGCAGCCAATGTGACAAAACTTTCAAAAACCGGGCCAACTTGAAGAACCATTTGAAATTTGTGCATTCGAGGAATCATACTGTTGACTGCTCACAATGTTTCCGCACTTTCAAATCCCATGGACATCTACGATCGCATATAGACTCTGTGCACGCTGCAACTGACGAAGTCACCTGCGATATTTGCAATAAAGTATTCCAAAACAAGAAAAAACTAAAAAATCACATCTACTACACTCACCCGCAGCCTGGGGAGCAGTCAACTTGTGAAGTTTGTTTGAAAACTTACAAGTCCCCGTACAATCTTAAGGTTCACATGCGCCAAGTGCATCCCGAAGGTCAGTCGGTTCGGTGTCCGTTCTGTGATAAGACCTTTAAAGTCGACATGCTGCTGCAGAGGCACATAAAGTGGAGTCACCCTGATGATGGAATGGTCTATAAATGCCAACAGTGTTTTAAAGTGCTATCCTCTCTTGTAGGCTACAAAAAACACATTGAAAACACGCATGACTCCTCATCGCGAGCCACATGTGAGCTCTGCTACCGGGTTTTCAAAACTAAAAAGTCTCTCGACCGACACCTTAAAACCCTTCACAATGGGAATGGGAAGGAAGTTAAAACTTACACCCCCAGCAAATTTGTCTGCTTGTACTGTGAACGGAGTTTTGAAAGCAACACTACTTTGTTCTGGCACACGCAGAAGTACCATCTGGATGGTGTGTCTGATTGTAACGCTGACCCTTTGAACATTCACTGCGAGATCTGCAACAAGTCATACTCAGACAATGCGTCACTGCAGCGGCATCTAGCATCGGTCCATTCGCTAGAAACCGCTACTTGCAGCATATGTCAGAAGGAATTTAAGTCTGCTATCAACCTCCAGAGCCACATGCGGATAACCCACGCCCCACCCGAAGCCACACAAACCTGCGGAGTTTGTGAAAAGACTTTTAAATGCGCTCTACACCTGCGCATGCATTTCAACGCTGTCCACACAGCGGGGGACTTCAAATGCGATATTTGTGACAAAAGTTTTACATCAACCAAATACTTTAACAAGCACAAAAAGACGCATATACAGACGAGGGAGTATCCGTGCGATGTTTGCAAGAAAATGTATAAAACTCAATTTGCTGCCAACAAACATAAGAAAAATGTACACGGGATAAAATGCTCATTCTGTAATATCAAACAAACAAAATTAGATCAGCACTTATTAACATGTCCTAAAAGAGAGGTTGAGGCGTTTTGCTGTGTCAAATGCGGCAGCAAATTCATGAGCAGCGCAGATCTACATGAACATAATATAATAAGTTGCGGGGAACAGGAAATTCATCATATTAAGATTGAAGAGATTAACAGTGATGATGTGTCAATGGATGGTTAAGTGTAGTTTGCTTCTGTGCTTCGGAGAGCCACAGAGGCTTGACTGTCCGTGCATTATATACAGGGTGTGGCGTAAAGAGCGGACCTACAAATCTGTTAAGCCTTCTCTTTCTCTCTCTTCTCTTATATCAAGGAAGATTTCCCCAAAGAATGTATAGGGCAATGGACTTCACCAAAAATAGTCTTTTTACAACTTCGTGGAATAAACACAAGCTATGGTGCTCAATTATAGATAGATAGATAGATAGAAAATACTTTATTGCACACCATAAAAAGAAATAAAACATATATAATAAGAATACACAACAAAAAAACTATGCTGAACAATGGGCGGTCTTATCGCTAATCAGCGATCTCTTCCAGACAACCTTTGGATGGAGAAGGACTGATGATATTATATGGGGCATTGATGATGCAATTTTATAATGAGACTTACATTATATGACATAAATGAAATAAAAATAAAATAACTACTTAATACATAATTTATGGAAAAAGAAAAATAAAGCAAACAACTCAGCGACAACAGGACAGATAGTGTTCCCTTAACATAGATTTAAAAATAGGGAGAGATTTAGCACTCCTGACAGACACAGGCAGCGCATTCCACAACCGAGCAGCCTGCACTGTAAAAGAGTTATCATAATAGGAGGAGGAGTGAACAGGTGTCTTAAGTTGGAAAGTTTCGGAGGAGCGCAAGGAACGAGGGTTGGATTGGTGGAGGAATTGGAAACGTTCTTTAAGATAGGAAGGTGAAGAAGAGTTAAATAAAATATTGTATAAAAGATTTAGAAAGTGAGTATTCCGACGAAGACGTATGGGTAACCACTTGAGCTTACTACGAAACTCCGAAACATGATCATACTTGCGTAAACCAAATATGAATCGTATTCCGAAGTTTTGCAGTCTGCTGTTCATTAAGGTCAAAGTAACATGAATCAGCGTAATCCAGAATTGGAAGAAGGAGTGATTGTGCAAGCGAGATTTTGGTGGCAATGGGAAGGAAGTTCCGTAACCTTCTGAGAGAACCCACTGAGGCAAACATACGACGGCTGATTTCAGTAATCTGCGGTCCCCACGAAAGTTGCCTGTCGATGAGTACGCCTAGATTTTTGACCGTTTCACTCAGAACTAAGTGAGTACTATTAAAAACAACTTGAGGAAGACTAGTCCAATCTATCTTGGATACCATTCGCGAGCCCCCAACTACAATGACTTGAGTTTTGAGAGGATTTACCTGGATGCCGTACGTTTCACTCCAATCTAGAATACTACCCAAGTCACTGTTTAGAGAATGTATCGCTCAATAAATAATTCTCAACATTATACAAGTGTTTCCTTTATTGTTTTTAATTTATTATTTGTTTTTTTTTGTCTTAGAGTACCTTACCACAGGAGACAGCTCTACCGATATTTTTGTACCTTCTACCTACTTCAAGAAATAAATAATTTGTATTTTGTGTCTATTATGTTTGTTTGAATTTACTTAAATTTAATTGACCTATAAAACAAAGGCGTAAATCGTGTAAGTTACACCATTTATAACTCAAGAACGGGAGGATCGTTTTTCAAGATTTGTTGGATTTAGATTTGTCTCAGGGGGGGGGGGGGGATAATAAGAATAACTAGGTACATATTTTAACGGGAACGAATGAAATTTTGAGATACAATAATTTTAATAACTCTAAAATATCGCTTTATATAAGAAGTTCGTCAGGTTAGCTGTCTATCTACCTATACTAATAATATAAATGCGAAAGTAACTCTTGTCTGTCTGTCTATGACGCTATCACGGCCAAACCGATGTGATAAAATTTCATATAGTGATAGTTCAAAGTCTTGGGACGAACATAGTGCTAATTTTTTTTTTTAATTTTCTTTAGATTTTCAGCAATTTTACGCGGACGAAGTTGCGGGTAAAAACTAGTAAATGTATAAAACTTTTTTTACATTACACTAACTTTGTTCCTTACGCCGAAGCAGCTGAACAGATTTCGATAAAATTAAGCAAGGATAGATTGAGATAGATTTCATCCTGGGAAAGAAAATAACACAGGCCCTCAACACTGCGCAAAAGTCGCGGGAAACAGCTAGTGGATAATAATTTATACAAAAGTTTTGTATGAATTACAATATTTATTTTCATCACACAATTTACAAAAAAAATTAAATAAAACTGCCGAACTTTCAAAACTTTCGTGAGTTGTACTACACATTATTACAACAACGGGAAATTACTCACGTAAATGATAAATTGTCAATGAGGACACCGACAATGTTTCGATTCATCTAGAGAATCTTCTTCAGGGTGAGTGGACCATAACGCGCGCGCTACCCTGCAATGCGAGCAGGGTAGCCGCGCGTATTTATCATTTACGTGAGTAATTTCCCGTTGTTGTAATAATGTGTAAAACTGCCGAACCTGCACTTAGGTTTAATCACAAACTTAGGTTCAAGCCTAACTCCATAGAATGCACTTAGAACTAGATCTACTGAGATCTATATTTCACTCATTCATCTCATTTCACAAGTTATAACGCTATAGGTACTTGTTCGTATTGCGTTGTCACTTTCGCGTGACTATTGTTGTTTTGATATTACTTTTGAGGTTGTGGTACGGCCCTAACTCAATCAAACCATTTACTAAGGATATCCGTTGAGCAGCTCCTGACTCCATCATCAGATCAGTTTGCTGTCATTTTTGTTTGGTTTTAAGAGATTATGTTGACACAAAATAAGTTTATTATTTCTTTCTTTCTGTAACCATAAATATATTGTATTGTCACTGAAGTTAGCAAAATTTCAGCTTAATTCATCCTGAAAATAAAAAAATGTACCCAGTCTCACAGTTTTCGAGTTAATGGACTTTTTCAAAATTTTCTGGTTTAACAAATTCCTTTACTATGCAATTGATTTTGTTTGCAAAATTACAATTCAAATAGTGAGTTTTAATTTTACTTGTATTTTGAAAAAAAAACAAGGTTACGCAAATTTAGACTTTAACTTAAAGGAATAAGAGCGATTGTATTTTACGTAATTGTAGTTTGTGGAAACAACAGAATTACCACCACACAACTATCCAGAAGAGCAACATATAATTTAAAATATAATTTATTCAAATAATTTCCTAATTGAGTATAATGAGCGTTATCGCTAAAAAGCGATTTCTTCCAGGCAACCTGTGTTGATGAGCCGCTAATGTTAAGGCCCCGCTGTAACGTAAAAGACATCACAGGGACGGCTCCAAGCATCGTAAACGACTTGCGGCTCGTTCTTTGGAAATAAGTCGGGTTTCGCCTCCGGAGGCGCGGTAGGGGCTTCGTCCTTTATTGCCTGTGAAATAAATTAACATTTTATTTTAATGGCATAATTTTTTTTAAATAGAAATACGGCTAATTACCACGTTTTATCTTGTATTGTTGACATTTCGAGACAATTCAGATACTCGTCATCATGAGCATCGCCCGCGACCGCGATCAACGGCAAATCGGCGAACACATGTATTGAAGAGCATCTGTTCAGCAATACAAGAAAAAACGTGGTAATTAGCCGTATTTCTATTTAAAATGATTAACAACCACGATTGTTTTAATGACTAAATTTTTCTCTCTTACGCTACTGCTCCACCTGCGTTAGCGTTAACGTTAATGGCAATGGCCAACTACGCGTTAATTCAGGCATGAAATGCGCGTTGGCTACATTTACAACCCGGTCACAATATCTGTGCACCTGACCTCGTGACGTCATATCACGGGCGAGGCGGGAGAGAGAGAGAGAGCAGGAGAGGCGCCGCATTCCAGAGGTGCACAGATATTCTGACCGGGTTGTAGGTTAAAATTATTAGGCGCTAAAACCCTTTGCGTACAAAAAACCGACACTCGAGCTATCGCTTAACGTTTAAGCCATTTCGTTGCTGTCAGTACAAAAAGTAGTATGTAGGTTTACAGGAGACACAAAAAACTGATTATTATCTTATCTATGAAGTTTTTTTACAATATTATAAATAAATAAATTAATATTGGCGGACTTTACACACAGCGCCATCTAGCCCCAAACTAAGCAAAGCTTGTACTATGGGAACCAGATAACTGATAGAATACTTATATAAGTACTTTTTTTTTTGTAAATACATACTTATTATACATAGTAACACCCAGACACAGAACAAACATCTATGTTCATCACACAAATATTTGCCCTGGGTGGGGATCGAACCCACAACCTACAGCGCAGAAGGCAGAGTTACTACCAACTGAGCCCACCATCTCGGAAAGAGTATTTTTGCTCTTCAATATCTGAGTGCAAAAGCCGTTTTTATTCTCTAGAGGATAAAGTAAATTGAATTTAGAACATCGTGTGCACTAAGTTTGTGAATTAAATAAACCTATTTACTGCTACCTCTATGGTGCCGAATATATCATACAACTTTTTTTTAATTTGTTAAAAACTCAGACTCGGAACCTTCTTGGTGTTCTTTTTTCAATTTGCTTTGTACGCGGTTCTTTACGCGGCATTTTTTCACGTCATTAATAAGATTATTCTGTAATACTTACCTGTCATAATGTAGTAGTTAATACCTAAACTGAAATAAAAGGACCTATCTTGTGATTGTAAACGTTTTTTTTGCATTTAGTCATTTCCTCGTTGAGGTGGAATGAAAAGTTACGTGTTGCACTCGAGTGCAAAGATTTTTCACTTCGTGCTCTTTTGATTCCCTCGCTAACGCTCAGGATTCTAATTTTGAATCACTCGCTGCGCTCGTGATAAATCAACTTTGCACTCTTGTATAACAAATAACTATAGTTTTATAGCTTACATACGTATATTATACTCCTGCAAATAGATTTACTACACATACAGCCAATAAAAAAAAATAGCAAAATTTTTACATGCGACTTTTTGTACTGACAGCAACGATTTGCAATTTAACACATTAAAACGTTGGCCACATCTACGTAACGCCTACATTAACTTGCTAATTAGCGCGTTAAGACGCAGGTGGAGCAATATCATTAGATTTTAAACTCTAACTAATGAATGTAAAAAGTTAAAAGGTTCAAAAGTAGCATTAATAACATTGGTGACATACAGTCGTGGTCAACTATAATTAGGGACACTCTTTGGTTAAACCGAATTGTGAATTTATTTTTTATTTTCCAACGAGTCTAAACCATATTCCACATCTCTTACATGTAAGTATAATTAGTCATTTATGTGCCCGATTATACAAACAATAACAACTTCTTAAACATTAAACCTCTTTACAGTATAGCTGATAGATTATCGTAGTGCTATTTGTTCAAATAATGCTGGCTGGCCATTTAATTAGGGACACTGAGATATTGCGTTCTATTTTCAAAATTTGAATCTCAATACTTTTTTACTTCTCTTATTGTTTCGTGGTAGTTTTGGCGGCAATCCCGATATTTATTTTAAGTTTTGAAAAATATTTTGAAGAAAAATGGGTAAAAATAAAAGTTGCGATCCAACACTACGAAAAATTATCATGAAGTTTGTTGTCGAGCATGGTTGGCCATACCGAAGGATAGCAGAACATTTAAATTGTTCAAAAACTATGGTATACAATGCAGTGCAACATGTCAGACGCAATAACACAGATTTAAATGTGCCCAGAACAAAAAGATCGAGAAAAACAACTCCGCAAGAAGATAGAATGATAACCAGGTTAGCTAAGAAAGATCCGTTTCTAGGCTCTATTTTAATTAAACACGAAGTGTTTGGGACAGACGAAAGAGCTGGTGTCTCAGCGAGGACCGTTCGACGACGTCTGGTAGAAGCAGGGTTGTTCGGAAGAGTGGCTCGCAAAGGACCGTTGTTGAAGAAAGAACATAGAAATGCTCGTTTGGCGTTTGCACGTAAATATGGACATTGGACCTACGCCCAATGGCAACATGTATTATTCTCTGACGAGACCAAGGTTAATTTGATTTCTTCAGATGGAAGGCAATACGTACGGCGTCCAGTAAAAGCGGAAATGAATCCAAGATTCACAAAAAAGCAGGTGAAACATGGCGGTGGAAACATTAAAATGTGGGGTTCATTTTCTGGACGTGGAGTGGGACCTGTGAGGAAAGTTCAGGGTAACTTAGACCAACATCAATACAAGGCAATATTGGAGGAAACGATGCTTCCCTATGCTGAGGAGCATCTCCCTATTATATGGACGTTTCAGCATGATAACGACCCGAAACATACCGCCCGTTCAGTCAAGTCGTTTCTTACCAGTCAGTCAGTATCGGTGCTAGATTGGCCAGCAAATAGCCCGGACCTTAACCCAATCGAGCACCTTTGGCACGAAATCAAGAAAAAAGTAGCCACTTATCGTACCACAACTTTAGATGAACTTAATGAAGCTTTTTGTGAGGCATGGGCAAACATTCCTGTCGAAACATGCCAGAAACTGATAATGTCTATGCCACATCGGTGTCAAGCGGTAATTACTAACAAAGGTTTTGCTACTGGGTACTGATTTTACACGTAATAAAATGGAGCTGTTAAAGATATTATAATACTGCAGATTATTAGTTTCGTTTAACTCTATTTTTAATTATAGTTTACTGTCCTTAATTAAATGTCCAGCTACAGAATTATACCTTAAAATTGAATACATGTTCAACCTTTGATATTAAATACTTTTTTCTATTTATTTATTCTTTTATTTACAGCCATTTAAAGCATAATAATCGGACCAAATTATGCAAATAATAGTTACTGAGAAATCAATAGGGTTTTATATTTGTATGTACATAACCGGTTATTGTTCTTCACTATCTTGCATGTAATTAGTTGACCTAATTAGTTGACCACGACTGTATATAAAATACATAATAACACCCAGACACAGAACAAACATCTATGTTCATCACACAAATGTATGTCCAGGCTGGGGATCGAACCCACAACCTACAGCGCAAAGATACTACCAACTAACTAACAAAAATAGTATTATATCGTTTATCTAGTTCCCATAGTACAAGCTTTGCTTAGTTTGGGACTAGATGACGAACTAGATGTGTGTCAAGTTCACCAATATTAATTTAACTGAGCAGTCCCCTTACCTTGTTCCGACGAATTTTAAGATGTACCAGCTTGACATGTGTGGCCCGTGCCGTGCGTTGGCTAAACCCTCGACCACACAACGCGCACGCGAACGGCTTCTCGCCTGTGTGCGTGCGCAGATGATTTGTTAACACGCTCTTGCCCTGTTACAAAAAAAAACTGTAAGTCGATGTTCTAAAACAAAGTACTTCTTGAACTTGCTTAGGATTTATGAGGAAATCGGAACTGTTTACGGCAAGGTAAAACTGTGATGGCATGGTGAATGCGAAACGCAAAAGGTTTGGGCTCAAATCCGAGAGAAAAGCTTCATAAATAAGTTTTGTCGATACATAGTAGTGTAAATGATGATGTAAATGTGCAACTCCATCCTCAGAACATCTCGATGTAACCGTATTATTGTACTAGCCGACCCGTGACAGACTTTGTCGTGTCCTGTGTAGTTAAATCCAGATTTTTTGCACACCAGCGCCATCTATACCAAAATCACCCTTTATGCATTTTTTTGGAACGAAGTTCCTTATCGCGCGTTGTGAAAGGGGGCTAGACGGAAAAAATTCTTACGAAAAGTTGTCACGAAAAGTTGTCACAAAAAGTTGTCACGAAAAGTTGTCACGAAAAGTTGTCACGACACTTTTTTGCTATAGTATATCTATTAATATATAAATAATAATAATAAATAATAAATATTGGTGGACATTTTACACATCGCCATCTAGCCCTAAACTAAGCAAAGCTTGTACTATGGGAACTAGATAACTGATAGAATACTTAAATACTTTTTGGAACGAAGTTCCTTATCGCGCGTTGTGAAAGGGTCGAGGTGGGGTCGAGGTGGGGTCGAGGTCAAAGTTGATTCCCCTTCCCTTGTCCCACGTTATTTTGTGTTCAGTACAACATAACTGTAAACTAATAAACGACTTATTGTGCAAGTAGGAGATTACCAAAACATCATTAGTTGGTAGGTGGTATCTACTTAGGAAGGTAGTTACTTACCTATTTATTTGCTTTGCGTTTGTTTCTCATCTAACTAGCTAGATTGACAAAAATTGAGCCTACTGATTAAGTTTTTATCATTTTGGGAATGTCTTTCGGATTATAAACCATCGTATGTTTTATTCGGGCTTTATATCTACACCTACAAATTTGATCTTAGTCCGTTCTGTCGTTTAGGACTGATTGATTAACAAACAAACATCCTCACAAACTTTCGCATTTATAATATTACTAGCTGCTCGCCCCGGCTTCGCACGGTACCTGGATAAAAAGTAGCCTATGTGTTATTCTGATGTATAATAAGCTTTAAATTAGTAAAGTATATTTTCAACCGTACACTACACCAGTGTTCCGCAAAGTGTGTACCGCGGCACACTGGTGTACCGTGGTCATTAGTTGGTGTGCCTTAGAAAAATAAGGATATCTTATAAACGTATTTTTAGCAGCCCTGTCAACGATTACTCCAAATTTAGACCGTCTATATGCTCAATTAAACAGGCTCATGTTTCGCATTAGATACCTTGTTTGTTTATTAATACAAAATATTATTTCGTTGATTAATATTACTTAAAAACTGATTTTTAATTTGTGGTGTACCTCAAAAAATTTCATTTTCCTTAATGTACCTTGGACACAAAATGTTTGAGGAACACTGCACTACACTACACTACGCACCCGGAACGCCTTCCCGCACGTGTGGCAGACGTGCCTAGCGGGTGGTTGGGGTGCGACGTGCCGACGTGCGTGCTTCGCGAGGCTGGCTGGACTGGCGAGACTGGCGCCGCAATCTGTGCACGGATATGCACGCACTCCGTCGTGCTGCACGCGTGCGTGCGCTTCCCGCGCAGCCGCACTCTCGAAGCGCTTCTCGCAGCGCAAACACGCGAAGCTGGAAACGATTTACAATTGACATGGTTAGGGGAGATAATAATACACACACAACGGACATAAAGGTTTTATGTTAACACTTAATTCGGTATTTACAAAGATAGCATCAAAAGAAAACATCGTATAAGCGGCGATGGGCTTGCAACCTGTCACGTATGGTAACTACTGCAAAATGTGGGTATTGTGCCAGCGTAAGGTTTGGACGTCCCTCTGAATACCCCCTTATTCAGTACTTATTCCGCTTACTCATTTAGTATCAATAGATTTTTATTTTTGATGTTAATTATCATAGAGCTCTAAACTTACTTATTTTATTTACTAGCTGACCCGTGCCCGCTTCGCTGTGCGTAAGACATTTCTAATACCATCGTTGACTTTTTTATAGACGTTTTTAAGGTGTACAATACTGTAGTACATTATTTTGATATATCTCGTAGGGTTCAGCCAGCATTTGCAATGTAAGCGCAAAAAAATGTGTTTATTTACGACATCACATTAGAAACCTCTAAAATTATCAGTGTTTCTCTACTATATTATGCATGTATTATACATATAAACCTTCCTCTTGAATCACTCTATTTATTAAAAAAAAACCGCATCAAAATCCGTTGTGTAGTTTTAAAGATATAAGCAAACATACATACATACATACATACATACATACATACATACGCGGGAAGCGGAAAGCGACTTTGCTTTATACTATGTAGTGATGTCAATGTGAATGTTTTGTAACTTACGTGAAACTATTGACATCTTTGTGTTTCAAGCTCTTGGTCAAGTGCTGTCGCAAACTATGAGCTGATTTGAATCTGAAAACACAAATAAATTGATTATGAACGAGCCCAACGATTAACTGCCCCGTCGCACTCACACGTATCATCGTTCTTACGTAAGACTAAAGCAGTATAACTCGCGGTGCGAAAGTGACAACGCCATACGTGTTCGTATAGCGTTGTCACTTTCGTTCTTAAAGTAATACTGATTTAGTCTTACTTTAGAGATTGTAGTACAGCTCCAGGTGTAATATACTGTAGAGTCTACACCTACAGTATATTACACCAGTATATAGAGAGCCCTGCAGTGTAGATCTCTCTTTAGTCCCCATAGTGACACATAGCGTCGCACTCACACATACCTGGCGTCGCACTCGACGCAGTAGTAATTCTTCACGTTGGTGTGTTTCAGCTGGTGGTGTTTCATCTGTGTGCGTGTGCGACATCGCTTGCCGCACACTGAACACTCGTAGTTTTTCACACCTTCGTGTATTCTGAAACAATAAAGCCAATTTTAATGGCGCTAAGACCTGCTTATAATGTTTTTGTTTAGAAAAATAAATGTTTTTTCTACACTACTATTAAGGTGTGACCAGACATAGCGCGGCATCTGAGCGCGGCAGCCGCGCGCTGCTAGCCGCGCTATGATTGGACAACGGCCGTGCGTACATTTACATTTATGTTAAAAACTTTAAACTAGTCACGCGGCAAACTTGTGTCCTGCGAATGCCGCGCTCCAGTGCCGCGCTATGTCTGATCACACCTTCATACGAAGGTAAAATTTGATTATTGTTTATTCCGGATAAACTAAAAACTATTGCACCAATTTTAAAATACTTTCACTCATCAAAAGTTACATTATCAGCGAGTATCAGATATATAAACGCGAAAGTAACTCTGTCTGTCTGTCTGTGACGTTATCACGGCCAAACCGCTGGGCCGATTGTCATGAAATTTCATATAGAGATAGTTCAAAGTCTTGGGATGAAAATAGTCTACTTTTTCTTTCAAAATTATGATTTTTATGAATTTGAATTATTTACGATAAAGTCGTAAAAAAATTGATTTCCTGAATCTACGCATATGAAGTCCTCTTCTGATGAGTCACCAAAATTGTCTACTGTTGAAGATATACAATTAAAAAAAATAGGTAACACTTACTGCATATGCTCCGTTAACGAGTCCTTATTCACAAACGACTTGCCGCACTGATCGCATTTCGGGCGATCTCCCGAGTGATGGTTGCGCATGTGCCCACGATGAGTTTTACTATTACTGCAAATAGATAATTACCTTTTAAAACATAGGAACGCTGCCTATTAGTGATCTGGATCAGTTGAGCTATCTATAGATTGTTTGCAAAGGCTCAACTGCTGGCTTATTTCGTAAAAATCATTATACATTTTAGAGAATAATAATGTCATAGTAACTATTATAGAATCTATGTAACTAAACTGCATTGAAAGCCATAATATGATAATCATAGATTTTTACGAAATAAAGTTGCGTGAAGTTCGAGAAAAACTGAGTCTTTTTTTCTGTGGGATTATTGAAATTTGACAGGACAACGTCTGTTGGAACAACTAGTGAAATAATATTATCCTATTCCTACCTTGATACCTTCCCGCATAGATCACAAGTTATAACCGTTGTGATGCCTTCATGTTGCGTTCTGAAACAAATATGAAAATAAAACAAAGAATATAGAAGTTAGTTTTTAAAACGGGAACCTATTACTAAGACTTCGCTGTCCGTCTGTCTGTCACAGGGCTGTATCTCATAAACCGTGATAGCTGGACAGTTGAAATTTTCACAGATGATGTATTTCTGTTGTCGCAATAACAACAAATACTAAAAACAGAATAAAATAAATATTTATTTATACTTCCTTTCAGGCTACCATAAAATACAACAAACGTGATATTTGGAGTTTTATTTTTGACTAGCGACCCGCCCCGGCTTCGCACGGGTAGCATGTTATTATACATATAAACCTTCCTACTGAATCACTCTATCTATTAAAAAAAACCGCATCAAAATCCGTTGTGTAGTTTTAAAGATATAAGCAAACATACATACAGACGCGGGAAGCGACTTTGCTTTATACTATGTAGTGATAATCGTACGGAACCCTTCGTGCGCGAGTCCGACTCGCATTTGGCCGGTTTTTTATAATGGTAAGGAACCCTTCGTGCGCAAGTTCGACTCGCACTGGCCGGTTTTTTAGTTTATCCATTACAAACAAAAATAAAATGTTGTCTTCTTGTAGTAGATGGGGTAAGGGTGACTACGCGGCCGAAGCCACGCACTAAAGCTAGTCTAAAGTAAAATTGTTACCTATAATGATGATAAATAGATGCCCTGTCTATCATTCTTCGGCCGCATTGCACACATTCATAGCGACGCGTGTGTATGAGTGAGTGTACACTGTACGAGTACATAGTAGGTAGGTGCATAGAACATAATTTGCATTCGTATTGGCCTCGAGACTGAAACAAATAAACATACTTATATTTCAAGGGCTTGCAACCTGTCACGTTTGGAATGTTAACTACTAAACTGTGGGCATGTGCCAAATGTAACGTTTGGACGTGCCTCTCTGACTAACACCTTTAGACATCTTCAAGGATCTAAGCGCCTGGAGATTTGAGAGGATTACCTACCTTACTTGGGGATTACAGTACAGGATCACAACTGTAATCCCTAAGTACGGTAGACATTATTGTAGGGTATGAATGCTGGTGTGTATGTGTATCCGATTTAGTTATGACAGAGACATTTGGTAGATGATTGAATGACAGTATCCGAACGTAAAATATGAAAGAGGCGAGTGAAAGAATCCTAAGAAAAAAAGATGGCGATATACGATTTGTGACGACGAACGACGAACGACGCATATTGGATTGTAAGATTATTCTCAAAAATACAAGCAGTTAAAATTGTCAAAAAGTGTTTATTTTGCTTCCGCTATCCCACATTATCTCAGATCTCTAGGCACTCAGATCTTAGATGTCTTAAGGGGTTATTTGGAAGCACGTCCAAACATTATATTTGACATAAGCCTACATTTGATGCCGTTGCCTGGTTGATGTGCAACAACTTTTTTTTTTTCACTCTATTTATTTATCTATATCCCCAAGATAATCCTTTAATAAACTTTTGATCTGTGACTACTTACTTAGGTACGTTAACGTTAAGGTGTGACCAGACATAGCGCGGCATTTGAGCGCGACATCCGCAGGACACAAGTTTGCCGCGTGACTAGTTTAAACATAGAGGTAAACGTACGTTCGGCCGTCGTCCAATCATGGTGCGGCTGCCGCTTAAATGCCGCGCTAAGTCTGGTCACACCTTTATTGTTTTTACTGTCAAATTAATGTTTTTAATTTTCTTTTACATAAATAACTTACCGGACTATGTTTGGACATATGGTTTTGTAGTTTTGATTCAAAATTGAATCCCTTATAACACAGGACGCATTGAAAAGGAAACTTCACTAGCGCTTTGCTTTCTTCCTGAAAAGAAAATTTGTTAAAAACATTTTGTACGTTTGTGGCTCGATCACGACGAATATACATAGCTTTAGCCCTGCAATAACATATAGGCTACTTTTTTGGAACGAAGTTCCTTATCGCGCGTTGTGAAAGGGGGCTAGACGGAAAAAATTCTTACGAAAAGTTGTCACGAAAAGTTGTCACGACACTTTTTTGCTATAGTATATCTATTAATATATAAATAATAATAATAAATAATAAATAATAAATATTGGTGGACATTTTACACATCGCCATCTAGCCCCAAACTAAGCAAAGCTTGTACTATGGGAACTAGATAACTGATAGAATACTTAAATACTTTTTTTTTTGTAAATAAATACTTAAGATACATACTAACACCCAGACACAGAACAAACATCTATGTTCATCACATAAATATTTGCTCTGGGTGGGGATCGAACCCACAACCTACAGCGCTGAAGGCAGAGTTACTACCAACTGAGCTGTGAGGCTGTCATATATATAATTAATAATTATTATCTACTATTAAGTCATATATTAATTGTGTCGAGGTCGAGGTCGAGGTGGAAGTGGAGGTCGAGGTCGAGGTCGAAGTCGAAGTCGAAGTCGAAGTCGAAGTCAAAGTTGATTCCCCTTCCCTTGTCCCACGTTATTTTGTGAGAACTTCGTTCCATCCGGGTGTCCCTTGACACCTCTCAAGTTTTTTTATCTATGTAACACGCGAGTGAAGACGCAGACAAGAGCTAGTTATTAAGCAGCAGGATAGTACTCATAATAAGTATTCTATCAGTTATCCAGTTCCCATAATGCAAGCTTTACATATATAGAAATCGATTTTTGGCGACATTATAAAAAAAAATTAGAATTCCCAGAAAATTAAAAAAAAAATTGGGAGTAATAAATTGGTAGATATGTCCGTCCCAAGACTTTAAACTATCTCTATATGAAATTTTATCACAATCGGCTCAGCGGTTTGGCCGTGATAATGTCACAGACAGACAGAAAGAGCTACTTTCGCATTTATAATATTAGTATAGAAGTATAGATAGTATAGAAGATATATATAGTACTAGCCAACCCGTGACAGACGTTGTCCTGTCAAATTTCAATACTTAATCGAATAAAAAGACTGAATGTTTTTAGTCTGTGTCAGATTTGTTGCACACCAGCGCCATCTATACAGAAATCATCCCTTTTGCTTTTTTTATAGTTTGTTTGATGTTTTTCATATTTTAAAGTAGTCTATTATTATATCTACAATCTACATCTACAGCAAATTTCAACTTAATCCTTTTTGTCGTTTAGGCCTGATTATGGAACAAACATACATACAAACTCACAAGCTTTTGCATTTATAATATTATTAGGATAGTATAGAAGTATGATTTAGTTTCCAAGTCTAAATTTACCTCTCTCTGCTTGATTTGTTCCTCCGGGTTGAGTGTGATAACCCGAATCTTCTCTGGATCTATTTCTATGGATTTTCGGATGGAATATTTTCTTTTTGGTAAATCAATATCTTCTGCATCTTGACTGTAATTTATAACATAAAATTAGTAATTTTAATAAGTATTTAATTTATATGTGCATCAAAAACACGTGCTCAAAACGGTGAAGGAAAACATCGTGAGAAAACCAGTTAGTATTCTTATAAGCGGCGATAGGCTTGCGACCTGTCACGTATGGAATGCTAACTACTGCAAAATGTGGGCATGTGCCAAATATAATGTTTGGACGTGCCTTTGTCTACCCCCACTAGATATCTTCAAAGGATTTAAGCGCCTGGCGATCTGAGAGGATTTCTACCGTACAGTCGTGATCCTATTACATTTTTTTTTAATTAACCCTGTCTGAAGTTATATAGTAGGGCTATTGTTCTGTTATGTGCATTTACACTCCAGAAGAAAAAAAGACCAAAGAGAAATTAGTACATTATCTTTTGTTCCAAAGTATGTTAAAAATTACTACCACCCAAACATACCTGAGTTTTTTCTTTTTTCTGCTTATTGCTTCTTTGTCCTTCTTTTTCCGTTTCACTTCTGACTCACTCTTCACTTCTTCTATAACATCATCATCTTCTTTGATCCCAGATCTTAAACCAAATTAACATTTGCATGTTTTATAGTGATAAAAACAAAATGTGAATGAAACAGGTATTTTATCAACTCAACTCTTTAGTAAGAATATGTTTAGTGAAATAATTATCTATTTAGGGTTCAGTTTTTTTTTTGAACTGTAACTTCTCTATATTTATTGGGGGAATTAAGATTTTTTGTCACGAAAAAGCGTTACGTCCACTTGGAGGGGGTAGACGGTATACCGCGTGGTGAGAGGGTTTCACTTCTACTATGTGTCTCAGCACACATTCCGACTTCTTTTTGTCATGGATACTGAATAAAATAAAATTTGCTACTGTCAAGTGTCAAGCCAGTCGAATATGAATATTCGGTCCATCTCAAAGGCACAAAATAATCTTTGACTCTGGTAACACCAACCTGAATTCTTCTAAAGGCAGGTCATCTTCAAGGTCTGAGGAGGGGGCCTCCTCTTTCATCACCTCCACCTCCGCCTCCATGGTCAGAAGAGGGACGCAGTGTAATTCAGACTTCACAATTTTCTTCTCTTGCTGAAAAATATAACAAAGCAAATTTTTTACAGACGAAAAATGAGGATATTCTCAATTCGACATGTATATAATTATATTTTTTTTTGTTGCGATTTTATTTATGACCGTGTATATCTTTTTAACTGATAATGGACTAATAGTTCCTCAATAAAAGTTGAAAACCTTGATTTGTCGCTTGGTTGAAACATTTTCGTCTGTTTTCTTTTTAGCCTTTAAAACGTAATTTTAAAACTGTCACCACATCACTACATAGTATAAAGTGTATGTATGTATGTTTGCTTATATCTTTAAAACTACACAACGGATTTTGATGTGTTTTTTTTTAATAAATAGAGTGATTCAAGAGGAAGGTTTATATGTATAATACATGCATAATATAGTAGAGAAACACTGATAATTTTAGAGGTTTCTAATGTGATGTCGTAAATAAACACATTTTTTTGCGCTTACATTGCAAATGCTGGCTGATCCCCACGAGATATATCAAAATAATGTACTACAGTATTGTACACCTTAAAAACGTCTACAAAAAAGTCCACAAAGTCCAAAAAAGCGGGCACGGGTCAGCTAGTTCTAACTAAAATTAAAAATGTAGTGTTTTGACGTTCCTCAGACTACCACCTTAGATATCTTCAAGGATCTCAGCTATGCTAGAGTAGAGTAGTAGGTCTTCTATTATTATTTTTTTTCATTTTTAACCTACCTGTAAAATTCTGTGAAAGCCAATTTTCGTCTTAGACGTGTCAAAAGCCAGTGTGTTTGTAATGCTGAGTTGCGGAGTCCTATATCTGGCCAACTCAGGGTCTGAAGGCTCCACCGGGAACTGAAACAACAATCATGGTAATGACTAGCAATCTTCCCCGGCTTCGCACAGGTGTACTAATGAAAATTGAAGGTAAATTTTTGTTTCATTTCATCCTTGTGATTTTAATGAATAAAATTTAATTTGAATTAAACCTGAATTAGGATAAAGATTTCTTTATATCCAGGTACATACCATAGGGGCAAAGGAACCCTAAAGCCGGGGTCCAACGGCGCGTAAAACGACGGGCCGTGCCGGATGACGCTCCGCCTGTGTGCGTCCGGCGCGTCGCGTACAGAGCGTCCGTGGTGACGTGGTGACGCTCTGTATGCATCGTTCCCACGGCGCGTCCGTACGCCTTGGCGCGTGAAAACGCGGGCCGTGGGACCCCGGCATAACCAGAAGCTAGTTAAAAATAAATGACAATACATACTGGTGCACATCTCAATAGGTACTCATAGAGCATGCTGTGAGCTCGTAGCATTTTGTATTTAAACATGACTGCCTTCTGCATGAGTGTACTGCACTCAAAGCAAACCCACTGCGGCACTCCATCTGAAACCACCACCTGAAATAATATAAGAATAGGAATCTATATGAATTTTATAAATGCGCATCAAAACAAGTGCTCAAAACAGTGAAGGAAAACATTGGGAGGAAACCTGTTAGTATTCTTATAAGTGGCGATGGCCTTGCAAGCAATCATGTATGGAATGCTAACTACTGCAATATATGGTCATGTGTAAAATATTATGTTTTTGACATGCCTCTGATTATCCTCTATAGACACGTTCAAAGATCTGAGCAGCCTGGAGATCTGAGAGGATGTCTACCGTACTTAGTTAGTTAGTATAGGGACTCCCTTTACCGCATTTGGACTCCTGTTTGGTCCGTTATGCGTGGGGGTTTGGATCGGCTACATCTGTAGCCAGCCCAGCTCTTTCCAGAAGCACAGAAGCTTCCTGGGGTCTTCGCAGGCCTCGAGAAGAGTCCTCGGGTTACTGAGGATTTGAGTATGTTGTGCTGTTACACCCGCGCATTCCAGGACTACGTGGGCAGCTGATTCTTCTTCGGTTAAACAACCCCTGCAGAGCGGGCTGTCTACCGTACTTATTAAACATAAGAAAAATACAGGGCTTTGTTGCTTTGTGACCAATTGGTACCACTAAACTAGAATAACAAAAAAAAAGAAGAGAAAAGAAAAAAAATGGATTTGTTACTGTCTAAGCATTTATTAGCTATATAGGTAATGTAATTTTTGGCTTCATCAGACATCAGTGAAGCTTTTATTATTTATTTTTACTATTCTAGTGTGAAGGGAGTTGATAACCATACAGTGAAAGTGTGGGACTAGACCAGTGCTTTTATTTAAATCTGAATGAGGAGTATCTAGATAAAAAGGTGGGTTGACTAATAATTATTTTAGGTAATAGATGGGCCTTTATGGAAGTGTTTTGAGTGTTGCTAGCCAACAGTGCATCTTGATTGCAGAGTCCAATGATGTAGAGTGTTTTATATGTATGAATATGACATGGAAATTGGCTGCTGTTTATAAAGCCATATGAAAATACCACACAATGCACAATCCAAACCCAACCGTCCAAGGTCTTAAGAACCTATATGAATGGATACTTTTTTTATCAAATTAAAGTTCTTGGCTCGCTAGATATTTGCTGTTATTTTAGGATGTGTGTGATTAAAGTGTAATTTTTTTAAGATAGGTTATTTCGAATACTAAACGAATAGTAACCATATAACTGTGAGGAAATACAAGAAAAAGCTTAATTCTAGCTTTTTATATGTTCAAAGTCATGTTTACTTACATTTATGCCGGCTAATTCCATGAAATACTGCTTCACCTCAATTGCATTTCGCATTCGTTTTTCTGTGGTTAGACAACATCTACAGATTTGTTTCTCAACTTCAAAACCTAATTTAGACTCTTCTTCATCACCTGGTGCGGTTTCCATAATATTTTTGTATAAAATGATCAATTGACGAATTACCCGAAAAATGTAAACAATAAACAATCAATGCAATGCACACAGCCACGAAATTTTGACGCAAACGAAAACCATAGACAAAGAAAAAGGATAGACCGAGCGAACACAAGTTACTAATAGTAAGTTACTATTAGTAACTTGTGTTCGCTCGGTCTATCCTTACTATGTACTTTTTTTGTTTTTACTGGATACTAGTATTTTTGCCATGACCCAATGCGAGCAAGCAGCGCGATTCAAGTTTAAAGTTAAAAGTTTTACTCATATTTTTGATATGCTATTTCGGCTTAGGAACCACAAGAATACAAATATATTTTAAATCATAATATTTTGTGGGCGAGGTGTAATATAATATTTGTTCCCGAGTTTTGTGTTACCTACCGTGGTTCTCGTAAGTAGTAGTCAGATATAGTAGGTGCGCGAAACAAGAATCCGAGTTTGGGACCATGACCATGTAATATTAAGACGTGCCTCTGACTACCCTTCTTAGGCATTTTCAAACGTAGATCTGACTTTGTTGGCTAATACAGATATCATGGTATTGCGCCGCTATGATTGCGCAGTTGATAGACACATTTTTATACGTAACAAGCTGACCCGGCGAACTTCGTATCGCTATAAGTTCCTGTCCCGTTCCCGTTCTACGACTCCTCTACGTTTTAGTTAGAAAACTTTTGTATCGGAAAAAGAAAAGGGCTGTTTTTAGGGTTTTCCCGGCAATTATTCGAATTTTTCTCACCTTTTAAACCTTCCCTAGACCTCCATGAACATTTCAAGACTAAGATAAGATAAATCCGTTCAGCCGTTCTCGAGTTTTAGCGAGACTAACGAACAGCAATTGATTTTTATAAATAGAAGATAAAGTAGGTTAAAGAGGTAACTACATAGTAACTTTATTAGGTGCCTTTAAATAAAACCACGTTAATAGCTATGAAAATGACATTAATAACTTTGTAAAAGTGTAAATTCTTTGTTCTTACATCAAGATACTTAATAAATACAATCTCATTTTATTAATAATTTCTACACTTACATACAGAGAACACTTAGGATTGCTAAAAGGTAGGTGTTTTGTTTAATTCTAGTAAAAAAAATGTTGGTGGTGTACTATTCCTCTTCGTATTCTGCCTCTTCGGGTATCTCTTCTTGTTCGTCGAAGTCTCCATCTTCTACCCCAACTTCCTGAAGCGAGAAATGTTAACTTGAGTATTGCCATCTGCTGTCGATAACTAAACTGAACAGAACCAATGGGAGAAAGGTGCCCAAAATTTCTTAATTTATTCTGCATTCGGCCAATTGACCTAATGTAATATATTTATTATATAAACAGGTAGGAAGGTAGGTATATCTATATTGAAATGAAATAAAGTAATAATGAAATCACGGAATACGAACACGTACCCTACGTCCCTACCTAATAGCGTATAGCGTTGTCTCTTTCGCGCGAGTAAAACCTACCTAATTGCTTATTAAAACAGTATGTTCGCTCACCTCATACTGCTGGTACTCTGAAACGAGGTCGTTCATGTTGCTCTCTGCTTCCGTGAACTCCATCTCGTCCATGCCTTCGCCTGTGTACCAGTGGAGAAAAGCCTGAAAGACCAAAATATAACTATTGCAAAAAAACGAGATAAAATATTTTATTAAGTATCTAGGTAGGTACCTACTCTCTCTATATGTAACTACATTTCCTAGGGTTGGGCGGGTCTAAAAAATAATCATACTTTCTCTACTAATCACTAAAATAAAAATAAAAAAAATAATAATAATCATAAACTCGCCTGAACGTCAACATAATTAATCTATAGCCTATAGACCACTTTGTATGTAGTTTATAGTTATAGTCGAGCTTACTCTGTTGTTTGTTTGTATGTTTCATACCTTCCGTCTGAACATAACAGTGA
The DNA here is from genome assembly GCA_912999785.1 of Hydriomena furcata. Lineage (NCBI taxonomy): Eukaryota > Metazoa > Arthropoda > Insecta > Lepidoptera > Geometridae > Hydriomena > Hydriomena furcata. The sequence goes on along the minus strand of OU538823.1, from coordinate 4,852,305 downwards.
ACTGTTCAGACACGCGTTTAAATATCTCCTGAATAGCGGTGGTGTTGCCAACAAAAGTGGCCGCCATCTTTAAACCGCGCGGAGGGACATCACACGCAGCTACTTTTACGTTATTCGGAATCCATTCTACGAAGTAACTGAAACAAAAAATCACTGTATAAATAAAAGCCTAACACAATGTTGGATTCTCTTCACAAAGGTGAAAAGGAGCCATAAGGCTATGATGAGCCAGTACATTGGGCCATGATAAGCCAGGTACATATAGCCCGTGCCCCTGCTTGGGCTATGTTATTGCAGCAAGTAGGTAGTTTCTCTGAAAAGCGACAAGTTGTTGTCGCCGACAACAAGGCGATGGTGATCGATCGTCGATCATGGCCAAATCTGCAGGGCTATTTTGTAAAAAAACATGAATATCATGTTATGATGTTGAATGCAATACCATAATGTTAGAGAATACCTAATCTGTACACTTTTCATAGTAACTATTCACAGTTTATGCACCTATACCTACGCTTCAGCGTAGGTACCTATTGTATTGGAAGCGTAGGTATGGGTGCCTAAACAGCATTAAAAACGTAGGTATTATGACATTCAGTACCATAACATGATAATCATGTTTTTACAAAATAGCCCTGCTGATTCTAACGTTCGTATTGGCCAATCATGGCCAGTGGTGTAACGAGGTCTTAAAACATGTTCGAGTGATCTACTAGGTATTTATCAAAATTAGATTAAACTAGGTATTATGGTCGAAAGTTGAATGTAGGTACATAAAGGTAAAAAGACAGGGGTTAAGTTGTTCACGCGTTTATTTTGCCAGTGCAAAATGAACATTCCCCCTATAAGTGCTTCTGTCTTACCTTGAATTCTTATCCTGGACTTGTCGCATGTTCTCATCCACCTGCTTCATGGACATCCGGCCGCGGAAGATGGCGGCGACCGTCAGATAGCGGCCGTGGCGCGGGTCGCACGCGCACATCATGTTTGTCGGCGAGAACATCTGCTGCGTCAGCTCTGGCACTGTCAGCGCGCGGTAGCCTTGGCTGTTGCGAGCCGTTAGCGGAGCGAAACCTACGCATAGATATATCTTAGTGACAGTACAGAATAAATAAAATATAGTCAGAGTCAGAGACAGTGGTGGCAGCAAACAGAGTAGGTTCCTAGGTAGCTAGGTACTATGCTCTCCATTTTAGTTAATTATCTTGGTAGTTAGGAATTCGGTAAAATAAAAAAAGGGGTACTAAATTCGATGCATAGTTCTTAGGGTTCCGTACCCAAAGGGTAAAAACGGAACCCTATTACTAACACTTCGCTGTCCGTCTGTCTGTCTGTCTGTCACAGGGCTGTATCTCATGAACCGTGATAGCTAGACAGTTGAAATTTTCACAGATTATGTACCTATTTCTGTGGCTGCTCTAACAACAAATACTAACAACAGAATAAAATAAATATTTAAGGGGGGCTCCCATACAACAAACATGATTTTTTTGCCGTTTTTATAGATAATGGTACGGAACCCTTCGTGTGCGAGTCCGACTCGCACTTGGCCGGTTTTTTATGTAGACCACTGACCGCACATATTTTTACCTGGTGATCCGATTTCGATGATTTTTTTTCCTATTGTGTAGAGAATAGTCCCAAGTTTGACCCATTTAAATTATAAACACGTACCTAGGAAAAAACTTAAAAACTAATATCGTCCCTTATGACTTTTCGGTTGGTCGACGACACGTTTTCATCTCTTTTCTTTTTAGTTTTTTAAACGTAATTATTGCGTCCATAAACTTTTAATTCGACGCACCCGGCATGAAGAAGTGTAGTCTGGGGAAAGGCACCATGTTGACAGCCAACTTGCGCAGGTCCGCGTTCAGCTGTCCAGGGAACCGCAGGCATGTCGTCACACCAGACATCGTCAGCTAGAACATCCAAAACGACTTTTAAAACTTCCTACAAAGGCCTGTGAAAGTATCTAAGTCCGTCCGTACAGATCTTTTTGAGTTGTTCCTTTATTACATGTAAGACCCTTGCGACTTCGTTCACGTGAAGTTAATTTGAAACAGTCTTCAACCCCCGCTGCACTCTCTTATGGGTTAAACTTCGGAATTTATTTCTTATTGAACATCAAAAGGAATACTCCCTCCAACTTTCAAGTTTCTAGGACCAGTGCTCGAACTAGTTGACCCAAATATTTCAAGCGCTGTGATTGGTCAATTTAGGGTGAGTTTTTATTTACGCGGAGCCGTGCGGAACTGTGCGGAGCTGTCCAGTAGCTGTACGGAACGGACCAATGACTGCGCTTGACATTATCAAACTCGAATATTTGAGCGCTGTCATTGGTCCGCTCCGAACAGCTGCGCAAAACCCCACACAGGTCGATACTCACCCTTACACTCCGCGTCAGTGAAAGTCCACCCTATAACTGTGCGTTGTGATAAGATCAGTCAGTCAGGCAGTTTTCTGGTTTGAAGTGCTCTAATTTCTCTTCTGCATCTGCAAGTCAAGCAATTCAAACTCACCGACACCAAGTGGTTCAAGTCGCCGTAAGTGGGTGAGGCGAGCCGCAACGTGCGGAAGCATATGTCGTAGAGTGCCTCATTGTCGATGCAGAATGTCTCGTCTGTGTTCTCCACCAGCTGGTGCACTGACAGCGTCGCGTTATAAGGCTCCACAACAGTGTCTGATACCTGCGTAAGGATACACACGTTTTAAGTTCTGCAACATTCCTACCTTTACAGGGTGTAAGATCACTGCTCCCGAATTCTCAAGGAGGGTTGTCGTGTCGGCGGGAAGGCGGCCGGTTGTATAACACCCCCAGCCAAATCCATTTGCAACATCTACATGTTGTACCTACCGACCTCACGAGAAGTGGTATAAGGTCAAGCGGAAGAAGAATCTGCCCATTCTCCATTTGTGAACCCAGAACTCAAACCCATAAGATTTGGAAGTTGTGAACCAGTAATCTCAAGTAGCTACTGGACTATATTCGCTATCTCACTACGTTTTAAAGGTACCTTAGGCGAGGGCATCACACTGAAGGTGTTGACAATTCTGTCAGGATACTCCTCCCTCAGTTTGCTGAGCAGCAGTGTACCGAGTCCGGAGCCAGTGCCTCCGCCCAGCGAGTGTGTCAGCTGGAACCCTGAAACATTGCGCATGAGCCCCAAAAATCTAAATATATAAAACAATAACTAAATATTTACTCTTGCGTTACTGACTGATCTATCGACGCATAGCCTAAACCACTGGTTTTAAAAACTTGAAATTCGGAGGGGAGGCTGTCTTCCTTTTGGTGTGTAAGGATGCACTAAGAAAGGAATTCTTATAATATAATAAATTATTTGGGCTTCAACCATTGCAAATTTGGTTGTTGCTGAGCCTTAAAATTCTACTCCTATCCTAAGCAGTGCAGCGGGGGTTTGAAAACAACTTTACATAAACGAAGTCGCGAAAGTTTCCACGAGCCTAAAGTTCTAAATATACGCAAACAATCTTTCACATTGCCGAAACACACTTAACAAAGACAGGTTTATGAATTTAATGAGGTTCCTGAAAATAATTAAGGTACCTACCTACTACTTACTTCCAAATAATCCCTATACCAAGTAGGTATAGGAAATACCTAAATATTATGAAATGTTTACCCTGCATGCAGTCGCATGTCTCTGCCTCCCGACGTACTACATCCATGACAGCCTCCACCAGCTCGGCGCCCTCTGTGTAGTGTCCTTTGGCCCAGTTATTACCTGCACACAAATGGGAACTCAAGACTTATTCAATAAATGGGAATGTGAATGTACCTACCCTATCATTACGGTCGATGGATAGATGTAGGTAGATAGGTACGTGAAGTTAGCCATGACCGCAAAATGGTTATGTGTCACTGACTATGGTCGAAAATTGTCTGCTACACGCTACACTGCCAAATGTAGGTACTTAGGTAGGTACTGATAAAACAAATAAAAAATATATAACTATATTTTTTATTTGCAAACTCTTCTGTACATAAAATATTGTCTATGCCTGTAGGTATACCTACCTAGAAGATGCCATAGGCAACAGTAAACTCTTCTGTAGTCAAAATGTTGTCTATGCTTTGGGTAAGGTTTACCTGATATCAGGCAACACAAACTCCTAGAATCAGATAAGTAAATACTCTTCAAGGCTTGGTCCCGAGGAATAGGCGTAGCTTCACCTAGCTCCTAAGACGTTTCCAAGTGATCCTTGTGACCTTATTGAAATAAATACCTACCAATCTCTTGACTTTGACTTTGGTAGGTATAAATGGCCAACAAAAATCTTAAGAGTCCGAGCTACAGCATCCAATCTCATAAATAATAAAATAAAAATCACCAGCCCCGCTCTGGCCGAACACGTAGTTGTCGGGACGGAACAGCTGCCCATAGGTGGAGGATCTGATTGCGTCCATTGTCCCCGGCTCTAAGTCCACCAACACGGCACGTGGGACGTATCTTCGGCCTGAATAGAAAATTACGAATTACACAAGAACCAGTTAAGTTGAGCTACCTAAAGACCGTAAGACCGCAAACAGGTAGCTCAACTGATCAAGATTACTACCAGTCGGATGCGTTCCCAAGATACTGGCATCTTAGTTCATTATACAACACTAGCTTCCGCCCGCGACTTACGGTAAGTCACTTATAACACTTACCTGGATAAAAATCTATTCCAGATCGTGAACTAACCATTCAAAGTCTCATTAAAATCTGTTCAAGGGTCGTGATTAATACACAAACATCAAACTACTTCACAAACTATCAGATTTATAAATTTATAGGTACCTACTCGTTGGAATAGGATAGTTAATTAAAATTATTGCAGGACCAATTACAATGTCCTGCACGAAGAAAAAAAAACAAAAAAAAAATGATTTATGGCAGAGACACACTTACGTGTCGTGTCGTGGCGCGACACGCCACTAGCTAATCGCTTTCATACATTTAATATGGTTTAGAGACACATTTGGGTGTCGTGTCGTGTCGCAAACGCTGTCTTGCGATTGGCTAGTGGCGCGACACGCCGCGCCACGACACGTAAGTGTGCCGGCGCCATTACGAAATCTATGGGATCTTTTTTTGTGACGTGGAGTCTATAGAACTAAAGACGGGCATTACCATCCGCAGCCTCGTTGTAGTAGACCGAGATCCTCTCGAGCTGCAAGTCACTGTCTCCATCGTAGAATCCGCTGGTATTGATGCCGTGCTCATCCGATATGATCTCCCAAAACTGGGGAACATAAAAAAAAATAGGATCACGACTAGTACGGTGGATATCTTCTCAGATCCCCACAGGCGCTCAAATCCTTGAAGATGTCTAGGTTAATCACAGACACGTCCAAACATTATATTTGGCACATGCCCACATTTTGCAGTAGTTAGCATTCCATTTCCACACTTGACAGTTTGTCTAATGTGGAAAAAAGATTCCGTCTGTCTGTCTGTCTTTCACAGGGCTGTATCTCATGAACCAAGATAGCAAGACAGTTGAAAATTTCACAGATGATGTATTTCTATTGCCGCTATAACAACAAATACTAAAAACAGAATTAAATAAATATTTAAGGGGCTCCCAGTCGCTGATTGCTCTTTTTCGAAACGAAAAAAGAAATAGTTCTGAACAAGCCACATCTCCTATTTTTATAAGTATATTACTTCAGGTTCCTACCTAGATTTCTATTAAGCTGAAAACATAATAGCAGAAACTTTTCACGATAAAGATATTATTTCAAAATGATACGTTTTAGAATTTATGATCGAAATATTTTATATACCTACTATTAAAATCAACTTGTGATTTATTGTTAAAGATAGGTAATATGTAGATCTAGATTTCTATTAGAATAGATTTTTGATAAGTAATTATACATAATTTATATCATTAATTTATTCGAAAAGCTAAGGCGGACCACGCGCCGACGTGTATTTGTCGTCATTGCAGCGGTCGGAAGGATTATTTATCGAAGTGATTAAAGATGGGTACATCTTTATTCACATATACTATACATTATAAAATAGGAGATGTGGCTTGTTCACAAGTATTTATTTTTTCGTTTCGAACAAAAACAATCGTCGACTGGGAGCGCCTTAAGGAGCTTCCATTAACAAACGTGTTTTTTTGACGTTTTATATAGATAATGGTACGGAAAACTTCGTGCGCGAGTCCGACTCACACTTGACCAGTCTTTTTAGTTTATCCATTACAAACAAACATGGCTAGGTACCTCAAATCTACACTGATTTATAAAGAGATAAAAATATATTAGTTTTTTTGTACCTAAGTACGAAACCCTAAAAAAAATCTTATGACGAGACTTTGTCATCAGTCTGTCTGTCGTGTCGTTGCGTTGGTTCCGTCTGTAGGTACGTACGAGTATAGGTAATTAGGTATGTTAAATGTTAATAATAATAAGTCATTCATTATTCGCGTGATCTTAGTCGGGGCCAACTGCAAGTTAATTACGAGTACTTTTATACCTACCTACGTTAGTTATATTTATATGTGTGCATGTGCAGTAGTAATGTACCTATAATTATAATTAACTGTGTTCGTAAAAATATTTTTAAAGAAATGAAAAGTGTTCTGTGGGAAAATCTTCTCATGCGCATCTCTACTAACTGTAACTTTACTCTAATGTTAGAAGATAGGCCAAGCGTAACGCACAGAAATAGACACAGTACCTAACATTAATAAAAACAGGTTCTTTTAAGTCGCACCTTTGAGCCGATCTGATTTCCACATTGTCCGGCCTGCAAGTGAACTATTTCACGCATTTTCACAACGTTTTCACAGAGAAACACACAATTTATGAACGTAAGAAATGTAATGCCTATTTTAAGACTAGACGGCTGGCTGCGTGCGAACTCACGTGGCCTGTGTCGAGCGTAGTCTGCTTGTGTATTTGTTGTTTTATTACATTGTTAGTTAACGGTTTGCGCAGATGAATAGTATCGTTAATTGACTGTGAAATAAAATTACAAGCAATGTGAGATTTTCGAAAGCAGGGATTGTGTTTATGAGAGCGCCATCTGTTGTTACATTTTCTAACTAACCCGTAGGATACAGATAGGACCTGCATATTAGGGTACCACTTATTATAGGAATCTGATAGTGTACCCTAATATGTAGGTTTTGCTGTAATTTTGAAGTTAGGACAAAAATGATTTTGTAATAATGTAATAAATTGTAATAAATGTAATAAATTGTCACCTTCTACAAGCGCAGATTCTTAATATAGGTATCCTAAAAATTATAAAATACGGAAGAGTTTCAACTTTCAGCCGCCGTGGCGCCGTACACAGCGTCTTTAAATACGGTTTCCTTGATGGTACAACACACAATAAGTGTTTGGGTACCTACTACATTTTATTCATTGCTAGGTACACCTACAAGCAACATACTTAATTTTGATTTGTTTGTATCTTTCTATACGCAGTTGATGATTAAACATTTGGTTAGTAAATTAAAAAAAAAACTGGCCAAGTGCGTTTCGAGCCACGCGCAATGTAGGGTTCGTAGTTTACACAGCTAACAATGTTAATTATGTAATTTTCAACGATATTTGCACTAAAAAAATTACTTCTAGTTTACGAGTAATCGTCGAGCAACTTAGAATAGTTATTTGTTATACAAGAGTGCAAAGTTGCTTTTTAACCGCGTGTTCAATTTTGATGACCGAGCAAGCGAAGGATTCTATAATTGAATCACGAGCGCAGCGAGTGATTCAAAATTAGAATCCTGAGCGTTAGCGAGGGAATCAAAAGAGCACGAGGTGAAAAATCTTTGCACTCGAGTGCAACACGTAACTTTTCATTCTACCTCAGCGAGGAAATGACTAAATGCAAAAAAAAACGTTTACAATCACAAGATAGGTACTTTTATTTCAGTTTAGGTATTAACTACTACATTATGACAGGTAAGTATTACAGAATAATCATAATGACGTGAAAAAATGCCGCGAAAAGAACCGCGTACAAAGCAAATTGAAAAAAGAACACCAAGAAGGTTCCGAGTCTGAGTTTTTAACAAATTAAAAAAAAGTTGTATGATATATTCGGCACCATAGAGGTCGCAGTAAATAGGTTTAATGATTTTTTTAATTCACAAACTTAGTGCACACGATGTTCTAAATTCAATTTACTTTATCCTCTAGAGAATAAAAACGGCTTTTGCACTCAGATATTGAAGAGCAAAAATACTCTTTACGAGATGGTGGGATGAAAAATACATTTTCTTAGTTGGTCGAAGATTACTCATGAACTTGTAAAGCCTAACCTAACTTAATCAAAAAGTTGTCTTTACAAACCCATGGTTTTTAAAGACCTATCCAACGACACCCACACCATAGGTATGCGAGAAAAAAAATAACATCCCCACGCCCCACTTTACTGTACTACTTTGTTGACGTGACAATTATGTATATTCATGCCAAATTACAGCTAGCACTCTTAGCACTTACACTCAGCTAAGCTGCAGACGGACGGACGGACGGACATAGCGAAACTATAAGGGGTTTCTTGTAGACTACGAAACCCTAATAAAAACGGTAAAAAAATACGCTTGGAAGACTAAACAATAGAATTAAATGAAAAAATTGCCGTGAAACGGAACGTACAACGTAATGATTATGACATTGACATGCGCGACAGACGATACGTACATCAGTCAGGCAACTGTCAAGTCAGTACTGACGTTTGACATGACAGTCAGTCAGTCAGTCAGTAGGTTAGTTAGGTAGCGTCGACGTATTGTCATGCGACAAAGTCCTTGCCTTCGTCATTTTAATTTACGTAAAAACCAACAAAATATCGTCTGATTCTCATAAATTCGTTCACCTAATGGTTCCCTGATTCAAAGAGCAAAACTTGTACTAAACACCGTGTATTTCCAATCGGTATTTCATTGTGAAATTGCCTCGCCATGATGAGCAGTCCTGCCTGGGGCTAAAGAGCCATTTTATCAGTGCTCGCCCGCTGTGTTAGGTACGATCGACGAACATTGAATGTGATAACGCTATGACGCGCCAGTAAATATAATATTAACGGAATTAGCATCGTTATCAATCTATGTAAGTATTTTTATATATCTAATTAACTTGTGAAATGAAGTATGAACTGCGTGGGTTATTACCTGCGGACTACAATGTAAAGATAATAAAAACAACCTGCCTCCGCAATTCATTTTCTCCTGCCTAGCTGACGACAGATAAACCATTCCGGCTTAGCATGAGCATCCGAAAAACTATATATCTACAGAAGAGTAGACAAAACTATATTTGAATGTAGAATGTACCGCCGCGGACGTGACTGTTAGGTCGAAGGAAGTGTAGAAACTTATCTTCATTCACTCTCGCAAATGTTTTACTGAAACAGCAGAACGAATGAAGTCCTAGCATGAGCAATAGTTGTTAATTGGCTATTTGACAAGATTTTAAAAACCATTTTAGATTATTCAGTAGTGACTGTGGAACCCATAAAAAAATATCATTTTTAACATTAATTCTGATATGTATTAGCCCTAAAAATGTATCTGTCAATTTTAATTATCCGCTATAACAATTCTTTATGCAAATGGTGCGACAATTGTTTCTGTGATGTCACGTACTTGACAACAAGTAAACAAACATTAAGTTTTCAAGGCAGGTGAAGAATATTGACAAGCATGTCATTGTTGATTTGACCACTGTTCACCACCATCCTGACCGTTTTGTGTCATGTGACTGGCATTTAAAAATAGATAATTATTTTCAAGTTATTTTACTCCATAACACTTCTAGAAGGCATAATTTACATAGATTACTATGAACTACACTTTATTTTTCATACTGTGAAATAGCCTATTGTCTGATTGTGTTTTTGTACCATGGAAATTGATCATCTCATTTCATGTTCTATAGTGCAGTGTTCCGCAAAGTGTGTACTGCGGCACACAGGTGTACCGTGGTCATTAGGTGGTGTGCCTTGGAAAAATAAGGATATCTAATAAACATATTTTTAGAAGCCCAGTCAACGATTATTCCAAATTTTGACCGTTTATGCTCAATTAAACAGGCTCATGTTTCGCATTAGATACCTTTTCTGCAATTTAAAGTTTAGTTTTGTTGATTAATAAAAAATATTGTTTCGTTGATTAATATTACTTAAAAACTGATTTCTAATTTGTGGTATACCTCAGAAAATTTCATTTTCCTAAATGTACCTTGGACACAAAATGTTTGCTATAGTGTATCTAAACTAAAAAAAAACCTTATTACTTTACCCAACCTAGGAGTCATTTTAGATTCAGAGTTGACGTTGAATTCTCACATTGAAACAATCACTAAGAAAGCGTATCGTATGTTAGGATTTGTTTTAAGAGTAAGTAAAGATTTTAAACAAATCTCAACTTTAAAAATATTAAATAACTCATTTATTTTGTCCATTTTAGAGTATGCTTCTGTTGTTTGGAACCCTCAATACGACGTGTGCGTAAATCAGATCGAAAAAATCCAAAAAAAGTTTTTTAATTATTTGTGCTACAGATCGACGGTACAAGGATTGGTTACGGTTGAACAATTGACTTATTGAGTGACAGGAGAATAGAACGTGATCAAATATTTTTATATAAAATAATTAATAACCATATTGACAGCCCTTATTTACTTAGTAAAATTAGGTTTAGATGTCCTAGAGTTAGTTCTAGAAAAAAACAATTATTCCAGCCTCTTACAGTTCGTACAAATTATGCATCCAATTCTTTCATAAACCGTTCCATGAATTCAAACAATAATATATTTTCTAAGCTTGATATTTTTGACCTCTCTCTTTCCAAATTTAAATTAGCCATCAGCGAGGATCTTCGTAATTATTATGATATCTTAAAATAATCTTTGTAATAGCTTTATAGATTTTGTTTCTATTTTTACTAACGTTCTTAGTTCTTGGTTTTTGAATATATTATTTTAATTGTTATTTTAGTTGTTTAATTGTACTGTTTGTTTTCCAAATAAATAAAAATAAAATAAATAAATAAATAAAAATGTCATCCAATGCAAAGATGTTCTTTACAAAAATTATACTATATCAGCACAGCACATACCTAACATAATAACAAACTCCTGTACAAACTAGTATTCAATAAGAAAAGTTGAAAGACTCAGCGGGTAGACGAAATGGTGCTTAAACATTTATTTGTCTATTCAATCATTCTGTGCAAACAAAGTCAGTGATTAAATGATAACATACTTACCTTTTAGGTACTATACTACTCTGACAAGTAGTAAAAACTGTCTTGCTAAGATTTTGTAAGTCACTAAGAAAGTGCTTGTATTTTTCAATTTCAGATCAAAAATGGAGGCCGTAGTGAAAGAGGAACCTGATATCAAGATCGAACAATCTCCTACACCTTCCAGTTCCTACCCCCTCCCGCCCTTACCATCCTTACCACCCTTACTGCCTCTACCGCCCTTGCCGCCTCTACAACCCCTTGTACCCCTACAGCCCATAAAACCTCTCCCTACCTTACCCCCTTCTCTAAACCCTACCCACGATGATGGCGTCATGAAGTTCATAAGCGTCAACAGTGACGTCCTCACAGAAGAGCAGAGAGAAATGTACGAATCAGTACTCTCCACATGGAAGCCAGTGATGTACCCCAAACAAATCAAACGCTACATCTGCCACAAATGCAACAAGGAATTCAAGAACTACCAGAACCTTTACTTGCACACCACTAGAGTGCATTCGACGGAAGACTCCGCGGTCCTATGCGATCAATGCGATAAGTCTTTCAAGAACAAACATTACTTGTACATGCATCGGATGAACAAGCATTACTCGGAAAGAGACAAGTGTTACTGCCAGTTTTGCCTGCAGGAGTTCCGTACGAGGCGCGCATTACACATGCACGTGAAGAGAATACATCCGACCACATTACCCGAGATAAAATGCCCCGAGTGCGGCAAGCAATTCAAAGTCCCATACAAACTAAGACACCACATTGAAAGGTGCCACCGGGCAGAGCCGGAGAAACACAAATGTCACATCTGTCAGAAAATGTACAAAACTCACCTGAACTTGAACAGACATCTACTATTCCAGCACACCAACATCGAGCGGCATCAGTGTGTGTTCTGCCCGATGACGTTTAAGTCAAGGCATCATATGAAACGGCACGTTTTAAACATACACCCTCCGCTGGAATCCAAAGTGCAGTGTCCCGAGTGCTTAAAAGAGTTTAAGAATGACCAGTACCTTAAAGAGCATATGCAGATGCATTCATCACCCGACACCAAGGTCAAATGCGAGCTCTGCGACAAGACGTTTCATTCGCAGCTCCGTCTTAAGAAGCACAAGAAAATTGTTCACCCAACTAACCCGAAACTGCGCTGTGATAAATGCAACAAGGAGTTCGCTCACGATCACTACTTGAAGCGACACATTGACACAGTGCATATGGAGATAGATGAGTCTAATTTCGAGCATGAATGCCCTCAGTGCGGGAAGAAATTCAAAACAAAGAAATACTTAACAAACCATCTGCAACGGCACGAGCAGCAGCATTTAAAGCGGATTTCACAGATGGTGAAGACGGTGATGAAGGGCAAAGAGAAGAAGGAACCCAAGCCGAAGCAGCCGATGAGGGCACGGAAGTTGAAACGGGAAGAAATTGAGTTTATTAAGTGCGAACCGGTGTCTAGCTCAGACTCTGAGTCTGGGGAGACTGATTCGGACTCTGAATAGTGAATGCTCTTAAAACTTTTATGTCTGAAGTTGTCTATCAACGCCGTTGTAAAGAAGACATAACATAAAAGAGTATGGTTTGTTGCCTTTTTGACATAATAAATTCTATCACACTGCACTTATAAGAGAGCTAGATAAAATGTTGATAATTGTTAATTTATTATACAGCTTTATTAAATAAGTAACTAAGGATTTGTAAAATAACTGTTAGTTATGGCAACATTTTCATGCAATAATGTTGCCATCTTTATTATGAATCTTTATATAAATCTAGGCAGTGGTGCCGATTCTTTTGGCAACAAACAAGATTATAAAGTATTTTGACATCTCTAAAGATGCTATCTCTGTTACTCTGCATGAAACAGAATGAGACTTAGTTAAGTTTAGTTATAGTCTATTCTGGCACCAACAGAATCGGCACCATTGTAAAATGTAAGTAATCCTTATCTTGGCTTATTTTCTGGGTCATATCTGCAGGGGCAATACCACATTGGTCCTAAAGTAATATCAAAACAGTATGGTGCGAAAGTGACAACACCATACGTGTTCGTATTGCGTTGTCACTTTCGCACCGTGAGTTATATTGTTTGGATATAACTTTAAGCTTATGGTATTCTTCCATAGACAAACCACGTCTTACCGCTCATGCCAGCCCTGCTGGTACGTTGGCCCAGAAAAGGATCTTGTGAACGGGCAATTTTTCAAGCAATTATTGCCGCGAAGGTATTACGATAAATCGCTTGGTGCGACGTCAAAAAGTCCGCGAAAAGCACTATTGGTAAGATGCAACGTTTGTTGCTTAGTCCAACTCCACACACCTTCACCATCACTTGTCAATTTCTAACTTTAATAGTATAGTTGAATTCTACACCGCCTTTAAGTACCTAGTGCCGGCGGTCACGTGTCACCGTATCACGTGGACACGGCTCTCACGATGACCACAAACACGTGTTAGTATAATATTAGGTATACCTTAGTTTATGTTTGTAAATACATTTTGTCAGTAATCGATTTAGAAAACCCGAAATGCCTAACTGCTGTTTGGCTAGGCTCGTTTTACCGATTTCTATCATGGCGAATTGTAGCCGCCATATTGGATTTTTGACGTATTATGTCTCTCACGCGATCGAGAACAAAACTAATCACAGAATCATTTATTTTAACAAAATCTATAAAGCCGTAGGGCTACAAATATGCAGAAAAACATCACCTTATTTCTGTCAGCAGTCGGGTAAAAAACCCGAAATTATCCTCTGCAAGCCAGCACCTACAATTGTTCCAAACTAACTTTGTCACATACAGGGAAATAAGTTTTCATAAATTAAGCACCTATAATTTAGTTAGTGCATTCTATGAAATAAACTGTTATTCAATTCGCCATCTGTAAAATCCAATTTTTAGTCAACCCTTTGAATAAATAAATGGAAAATGGGAATACTTGGGAATAAATCTCCATTTACCATGCTGCATAAAGTGCAATAGGAAATTCCTGTGCTCGATATGAGAAAAATATCATGGAAAATAAATTGTCACACTTTGTTTTTCTCGTTTTGGGGTTAAAGTTCCTCTTTCTTTCTCTTAATCTTTCTAATTTTATTTTCTGTGACTCTTAATCATGAAGAATATTCAATGTTTCATTGATGTGTCAGTAGATACCTACACACCAACTATGTTAAGTTTTGTGCCTACAAAAGCGAAGATTGTTGAACTGTGCAGTAGTACTAAATAATTATAATTAGATAAAACCAAAAATGTCGACGCCTTTTCTTAAAACAAATGGAATAAAAAGCATGGAATTTGAGTCAAAAATGGTGACAATTCTGTGTCACCACAATCTAATATTTTGTTAAATACGATCGATACTATATAAAGTTTCATATATTAATAAATAGTGACCCGATAATGTGGCCCCAGTATAAGAAATTTCGCTATGCAGTATCCCTTGTATGAACGAAATAACGTGGGTAGTGCGAAACATACCGCGCGATATTGGCCTGAGTAGACAACAGGCTCTTTAGGTAGGAAAATCTGCACTGCACACGATCGATGCTACACCATTTTGTTGGTTATATAATTACGTTTTTGTTAACAATCTCAAATGTCTAAATTACAATTGCCTAAATGTCTTGGACCTTAAGATCATTGAGGAAATCTATAGCTCGATTATGAGATTTTCATACTGCAGTCGCTATCGAATATCATAGCTATTTTTTCGGAATCCAACGCACAGCGCCTCTAGCGGTAACTACACTGAACTAAAATCTTCCATACGAATAGCTAACGATACTCGATAGCTACTGTAGTTTGGAAATATAATAATAGGGCTACTGGGTTAAATGCTCGTACAGAAACATAGACATACGATACAGTAGATATATAGACATACGGCGGATTTTCATGTCAGCCAAAATCCGCAGACCGTAGGTACTGTACGTAGACTGAGATTCACATCCTTCCTCCTAATAATAGTCGGCTGCAAAGTAGTAGGTACATTTTTGATTTCATAGCATCTTGTTTTATGGTGGGTATCCACTGAAGCGGAGCGGACCGTGAATTTGACCAATCACAGCGCTTGACATCATTTGGTCAACTATTTCGAGCACTGTGATTGTCACATCTCCGCGTCAGTGGAAATGGAAACCCACCCTTAAGGTCCTACCCACTTTGTGAGTACAGTCAACTACTAAAAGATCTAAGTTAGAGTTTGAGGCAAGACTTAAATAATGGCCCAGTCGCATTCATTTTGCATTTATAAATAGACTAGGTGTATGTAACAGGCAAAATATACAAATTGATAGACATTTGAGATTGCCATATAATTATAAGAATTTGAAAATACATTTACGTAAATGTATCTATTAATGTAAGGAAATCTAAAATCTTTTCTATTGTAAATAATTGCCTATTGTTTATTTAATAAAAGGTTGAATGGACGTTTAATTTGATTTTAATTGAACTACATCTACTCGAGAAGACAATGGTTTCTGCATGCGCTGTTGTCATAGGCCTGTCTTATAAAATGTAGTAGGTAGGTACTTTTCTTAATTTTAGTAACTTACCCTCGTATTCAAGAACGACACTATGAGAACACGCACCCAGTGGACGAAATCTTTTTTCATAAAAGATGCGACACTGCATAGTGTGACTAGAGGCACATTGTCGTGTGCCTCTTGCTAAAGTTGAGCTCTAAAGGCACACGGTAGCGTGCGCCATAGTGCCGCTCAACACAAAGTGATTTTTATGAAAAAAGATTTCGTCCACTGTGGGTGCGTGTTCTCATAGTGTCGTTCTTGAATACGAGGGCTAGTAACAGGAAACCCTTGCAATTTCTTTCACGTGATGTTATTTTCAAACAAACTTCAACCTTTAAGAGTTGAATTTCGAGAATTCCTTCCTCAGTATACCCTACTCACCAAAAGGAATACACTAGGTAGGTACTTTTTATCCATGTGGTAGTTTAATACATAGGTAAGTAGTTAAATACAAACAACTAAAGTTTTATGAACCGTTTATTACCTCACATAATCTTATATTAAATAAAGAGTTATTTTGTGAGTTTGCATGTACCTATGAGGGTAATCTCCGGAACCACTCATATTCCATACCAGCTCATATTTGCAAAATTCAGTACCTATAATATATTTATATATCATACTGAATCCTAATATTATTATAAATGCGAAAGTTTGTGATAAGGCTACTATGTTTGTTCCCTAATCAAAAATAAACGACAAAACGGATTAAGATGAAATTTGCTGTAGTATGTAGATAAAAAATCTGAATAAATAAAGGGGGAACTTATAATATTCTACCAAAATTAGTAATTTATTTTATCAGAATAAGGTTTAAAGGGAAAAAAAATTAAGTTTTCTGAGTGTTTTTTTCAATGCGATTACTGAAATTTAAGCAGGACAAAGTCTGTCACGGGTCGGCTAGTATACCTATAATTTCGGATGGACATAGGCTACTTATTATACGGTACCACGCAGACGGGGCTGCGCACAGATGCTAGTATAGTATCACTGGATTCCAGAATGTTTCTTGCCTAAATGCAGTTTTAAGCAATTCGAATGTGCGCTTCTATAATCGCACAGTTTGCAAGCATATGGCTTTTCGCCCGTATGAAGTCTTACATGTTTTTTAAGGTTGTCCTTATCCGAGTACGCTTTCCCGCACGCGTCACAAACATATGGCTTTTCTCCCGTGTGAATCCTCATATGTCGCTTTAGCAGACTAGCATCGGGCAGTGATTTTTGACAGATCTCACAATAAAATAGCTTTTCTCCCGTATGTGATCTCATATGTCGCCGCAAATTACCATTAAGGGAGAACGAGGCGTTGCATTCCGTGCAATTATATGGCTTTACTCCCGAATGGTTCGCGACATGTTTCTTTAGGTTGCTTCTGTCGGAGAATGTTCTGGGACATTGGACGCATTTATATGGTTTTTCTCCCGTGTGAGACCTCATATGCCTCTTCAGTTGGTATCCATCCGGGAAAGTTTTGCCGCATATGTCACAATTACTAAACCTTTCTCCGATATGGATTTTTATATGAGCTTTTAAGTTTATGTTGCGTGCAAACGTCTTGTCGCACTCATCGCAGCTATAGGGTTTTTCTCCCGCGTGAGATCTATGTCGTCGTAAACTATCTTTTTCAGTGAATGAAGCCGTGCAAATATATGAATTTTCTATTGCATGATTTATTTTACTAGATCTTTTACAATATGGCTTGCTTAAATGTGTTTGCTTTTCTTTCCTACGTTTTTCTGGTTTCATCAGACCTCCAAATATACGCGTATTTTTCTTAGTGTCGTCATTTTCATCGTTCTCAAGTGGAACTGTAATAAAAAGAAATAGGCATGTAGATACAAACATTTAACACATCAGTTGCACACAGATAGTTACCTAACATTTTAAAGTGTTAAATCAAGCCGACAGTACAAACATAATTATGATAAATGTATATGATATATACAAACAAATGATAGATGCATATGTTTGTACTGTCGGCTTGATTTAACACTTTAAAATGAGTAAAGCATTTGCAGGTTACATTCTGATTTGCACCAAATAATAACATAAAGAAAATTAAAAACCGCAACTCAGGTCATGAAAACTTGCGTTTTCTATACATCCCAACATATCTAAGAGTCATATGACATCTTTTATTGTTTTGTGATGTTATATTGAATACAGATTTACTCAATTTGGGTATTAGAGCAAAATATGTAAGAGCTAATACGTTTTCAAGTTATTAAATATTTGGCAAAATTAGGTAGAGAGCATGATTCAAACAAAGAAAACAGTAAATTAAATAATATATTTACTTACAAAATTATTTACAATACACATTGGCTTGGTGGATGTTTACTTGCTAAGTGCAACCTCAAAGCCTTCTTAAAGAAACTTTTATAATCACAAATATTGCATACATATGGCTTTTCTCCCGAATGAATTTGCATATGCCTTTTACAATCCTCTTTATCTGCATACGCTTTCCCGCAAACATCGCACGCGTAAGGCCTTTCTCCCGTGTGAATCCTCATATGTCGCTTTATTTGAGTTGATGTAGACATTGCTTTCTGACAGATATCACAAGAATATGGCTTTTCGCCAGTATGGCATCGTATATGTCGCTGTAAGCTACCGTTTCTAGTGAACGAGGCATTACATTCAGTGCAAACATATGATTTTTCTCCCGTATGGTCCATCAAATGTTTCTTTAAGTTCCCGCTGTCTGTATAACTTCTCCCGCATTGATCGCAAGCGTAAGGTTTTACTCCCGTGTGAGATAGCATATGTCTTTTAAGTCGATATTTATCGAGAAACGTCTTCCCGCATCTGTCGCAGGCGCTTAGATTTTCCGTGCTGTGTGTTTTCACGTGTGCTTTTAAGTACGATTCGCGTGCAAATGTTTTATCGCAGTTATCGCAGGCGTATGGCTTTTCGCCCATGTGACCCCTTAAATGTTTCTCCAACTGTATTTCGTGGCGGAATTGTTGGCGGCATACCTCGCACTCAAATAGTTTGACAACTGGCTTTTCTTTAATATGATTTTTTAGATGATGTCGCCGTAAATTACCTTTAAGAGTGAATGAGGCATCGCATTCAGTGCAAACATACGACTTCTTCTTACTGGAATGCGTCATTTTATGTTTCTTAAAGTTCCCACAGTCGGAGAATGTTTTGTGACAATGGTTACACATATATGGCCGTTCTCCCGTGTGAGACCTCACATGCCTCTCCAACTGGTATACGCTACCGAATTTTTTGCTGCATCTTCCGCATACAGTGCTTTTCTTTTCAATGTGAACTTTCATGTGCATTTTTAAGTTTTTTTTGCAGGCAAATGCTTCATTGCACGTGGAGCATGTATAAGGCATGTTTTCCCTTAAAAACGTTTCATTACACATATTCGCTTGCCCTTCAACCGAAGAAGGTATTGTATCATTATCATCATTTTCATTGGTTTTATGTCTTTCTGTAACAAAACATGTCAAAAATAATACTAAACATTCAACAGGGTCATAGAAATATCTGAATAGGCAAAGGACAACTCTATACGAAACAATGGGAAAAAAGCATCTCTAAAATGAACGCACGCACGGAGGAGGTAAGCGAGACGCGAAAATGTTTGATAAATTATTTTGACTTAATCATTTTATTTTAAAAACATTGTTTTAACAAAGTTAAAACGTCGGCAAAATAAATTCAAAGTTACGTGATAAAGATTTGTTTAAATTGTAGTTACGTTTGATTAAGAACAAAGAAAGCATGTATAATATAATCTTTAAGAAGATACTTACTTGTATACAGGTATTTATAGACGAATTGTTTTAGAAGGTAATTTTATGTTCATAATGCAGTGCACACAATGACCTAAATAAAATAAATAAATAAAATTTCAAGCTTAAATCTTGTTAATTGTTGGTTTGTGTTGTAGTTTCCCGGTACAAGTAGTTTCACGAGTACAAGATGGTACAAATGGGAAAGTTTAGAGCCACCTTAGCCTGGTGTATAATCTTTAAATAAAACACAAAAAAAAAACTTCCCATGTCCGATATAGACTCTTAAACAGCTGCAACGATTTTTATAAAAAAAAAATAATGGTTGTTGAAGTCTGGCAAGGTTTTTATGGGGAGAAAAAAAAATATTATTATTGATTATATATTCACCTATTTCGTCGCTGTCCTCAACAAGTCTTTCCGAAATTTCTACTAATTCTACTTTCACAGGATCTGGCTCTTCATTTTTAATGGTCACATCAACTGACATCATATATTCCTCCGAGGGATGGTTGTTTGGAGAAGATGAAGAATTCTTTATGATAGATGAGTCTAGCATTTTGTGAAGGGTGTCCGAAGCTTTTGGAGGTATCTGCAAAAATGATACCACTTTTTTAAATATCTTACAGCAGTTTTGTATCACTTGACCTTACAAATTACAAAGCTAAAAGATACTTAGCACAGGTGTACTCATGAAGATAATAGGCAACTTTTTAATATCTTACATTATTACAATTTTCGTGGGATCTCTAATTATTTTGAAAATGAAATATAGCCTATGTTTCTCGCTGATAATGTAGCTAATGATAGATAAAATTTTAAAATTGGTACAGTAGTTTTTGAATTTATCCAGTACATACAAGTTATGCAGTACAAGGTTGTTAATAATTTTAAATATGAAGATCAACTGAATTGACTCAAAACATTAGCAATATATGTAGTTCAAATGTGATTTATTTATTAGCTGTATTTCTATATAAAGGGATAAAACTTAATACTGAGGATCAACATTAGCTATTGGTAAACTGGCTTTTATAATTACAAGGTAGGCTTAAACCACTTTTGCTTCAATACAATTCTTGTACAAATAGATCGATAATAAAGCTATATGCAAAAAAATAAAAATTTTGAACTTAGGCAACTTTGTTTTGATGAATACTTAATATTACCTCAATTCCATCACAATAATATTGCGTTAGCATTTTATGAGCATTTTGAGACATGATTGAAAAGTTGTAGCATTTTTGCAGGTGCATGTAGCAAGTGCAGCAGACTGTGTCAGGCCTTCCATCATCTGTGACCAGCTGTAAATAAACAATCAACATTTCAAGAATTCTTCATAGGCCTCATAACTCAGTTGGTAGTAGCTCTGCATTAGGCGCTGTAGGTTGTGCACAAAAAAAAAATATTTGTTAGCACATAAAAAAGTAAGACAGTTTGAAAATCGTGGCACCAGGTACGGGAAATTATTACTCCAGGTACGATTTAAAGAATAACAAGGTGTTCTTATCCGGAAGTGGCAATATAAGAGTGAAAAAAAACAATGCTGGTGTAGTTACCTTGGTGTTAGACAGTTTTTCATAAACTTCTTGAAATTGAGTGTTGCGGATGGATATCAAATTCATGGTTTCAGTAAGACACGCTCTACACAAAAATACGCTCATTTTCACTACCTCTAAAATTGTAAGGTTTTAATAGTAATACTTTTTATAAGAAATGCAAGCACCAAGTACAAATCTATTTACATAACAATAAAATACTACAACTTTCTTGCAATACTACAATAAATTAAGCTTTTGTTTGAGAATTCCAACGAAGCGGCTATTAGCAAGCACGTAGGTACATCAGATTCATTCACCTCAACAACACAACACAACACCTGACGCTGCGCTGACGTTTATGTTTATTTTTTTTAGCTACATTACATGGTAGAATATTCCATGGGTGGATAGTCAGTTTTCTAGTTATCCTACTCAACACTAGATGGCAGAATTAAACAATTCAACACAAATTTTGCTTACTTGTAGAGACATGACAGATTGTCAAACCAAGGAGGTATCTGTATAGCTTAATATTTATAGAACTAGCATCATTATCCTTTTACGGTTTCGTAGTTTACAAGAAACCCTTATAGTATCGCCATGTCCGTCTGTCCGCAGCTTAGCTCAGACTATCAGTGCTAGAAAGCTGTTATTTGGCATATGTTTAATTAAATATTTTTAATGTCAACAAAGTGGTTGAATAAAATTTTGAAAAACAGTTGTTTTTAGGGTACTTCCCCTACATGTAAAGTGGGGATGTAATTTTTTATCACGTACTTACCTTATGTTATGGGGTATCATTAGATTGGTCTTTAAAGAGTATTGTGGGTTCGTTAATACAACTATTCGATTATGGGATTCGTTTGTGAAATAAAGCTTTAAAGTGCCAATTTTTGTTAATTAAGAATCGGGTGTGTTCGATATCCATTACGCTGCTTAGCTTAGAAATGATTTAATTCTAGTCTATATAGCTGTTAGACGTTAGCAGAGGTATTTGAAACGATTTCTAATAAAATTGCAGCTACGCTATTAAGAAATCTTTATTTATTGTTTCGTATTTTTTTTATCATATTCCATTCCACTGGGGAAACAAGCATCCTAACACAATATTATAAATGCGAAAGTTTGTATGTTTCAAACATACAAACAGTCACTCAGGTCTAAACGACAAAACGGATTATTGTGTATGTGTTTGTTACTTTTTCATACAAAAACTACTGAACGGATTAAAACTACAGATAGTCCAGAACTGGAACATATCACATCATGTCCATTCAATATCAAGCACTTTTCAAAATTAAAATCAATAGAAAAAAACTCAATATTTTTGAAAAAATTTAAAACCTTTTTAGTGTCTTAATCTATACTAATATTATAAATTATAAAGAGGAAAGATTAGATTGTTTGTTTGTTTGCATCGAATAGGCTCCGAAACTACTGGACTGATTTGAAAAATTCTTTTACCATTAGAATCCTACATTATCACTGATGAACATAGGCTATAAATAGAATATTTTCAAAAACGTTAGGTTAATGTAACCCTACGTGTGAAAAAAAACAATAAAAAATCCTTATATCGCGTACGCTGCGGTAATTGTTGACAATAGAGCAAAGTGATGTACTACAGTTTTAAAGAGGACATCAATATCTACAAAAAAGTCTGCGATACCATATGTCTAACTATTAGGGATCTGTATGAAAACTTCAATAATGTAACCCAAGGTGTAAAAAAAATACCCATAATATCATTATTACACCCGTGTGACGCCGGGGCGGACTGCTAGTGTTTTTATAATAAGAAAGAATTTATGGTAAATACACAAAGATTTCTATTATATTTACATATATTTTTAAGATTAGTAGTAGTATTAGTAGTAGGTAATTAATTATTAGATTAATAGATTATTTTTAGTAAAATAATTATTAGATTGATAGATTATTGTAATGCCCTAGCGGGGTCCACGTTGAGAAACTCTGTGATACCCTAAGACCATTGTAACCAACTAGAGCAATAAATAAATGAATATATGAATATGAAACTTTACAGTAAAATATATATCAGCTTATACATCAGAATTACACATAGGCTACTATTTAACCAGGTACCAACCGTGCGAAGCCGGGGCGAGCAACTAGTACTAACTAACATATATACCTTGAAAACGATTGCAGGCCTGTTAAGCTGCGTCGGAGACTTGTTTAACTTGTTTTTGTATATAAGTTTAGAAACTTTATTTACGGAAATAAATAACTTCTAATACTAATTAATATATTACTGAATATTTAAGTACACTTACTATTTAACATTTACTAACGAGGCGAACTAAGACACGTCATTTTCAGAGTCATGTTAGGGCTTACGCGCATAATGCACAGAGGCACCCTAAGGCGGAGCGTGTGTTGGATATCATGGAGTAGCGCATGGCGTGTTGCTGCGTTTATTAAGTAGGTATCTGTATGACTTTTTTCCCGTATGATCCATCAAATGATTATTTAAGTTACCGCTGTCTGTATAACTTCTTCCGCATTGATCGCAAGCGTAAGGGTTTTCTCCCGTGTGAGATAGCATAAATTAATTATTTCTTATTATGTCGATATTTATAGAGAAACGCCTTCCCACACTAATTGCAAGCTTAACTTTATGCGCTGTGTGATTTTACGTGTTTTCTTAAGTACGCTTTGCATGTGAATGTTTTATCACAGTGATCGCAAATACCTAACATTTTTGTGCTGTGAATTTTCATATGTTTTTTTAGGTATGATTTTAATGTGAATGTTTTCCCACATTGATTGCAGGTGTTAAGCTTATCTCCGTGAGTTTTCACGTGTGTTTTCAAGAACGATTCGTGTGTGAATGTCTTATCACATAAACTGCAGGCACTTAGCTTTTTTTCGCTGTGATTTTTCTTAATATGTACATTTAAGTACGATTTGTGTGCGAATATTTTACCACAGTGATTGCATGCGCTTGGTTTTTCTACGTGGGTTTTCACGTGTGCTTTTAAAAACGCTTCGCGAGCGTAAGTCTTATCACAGTGTTCACAGGCGTATGGCTTTTCACCCATGTGAGCCCTTAGATGTTTGTCCAACTGTGTTTCATCGCGGAATTGTTGGCGGCATACCTCGCACTCAATTAGTTTGACAACTGGCCTTCCTTCAATATGATTTTTTAGGTTATGCCGAATTAAGTTACGTTCTAGAGCAAATACAACATAACATATAGTGCAAACATGTGACTTAACACGCGGCAAATGTACTGTGGCTTTCTTACGGGGATGCGTCTTCGCATGCTTCTTCAGATTCCCACAGTCAGAGAACGTTTTGAGACAATGTTTACATGTATATGGCTTTTCTCCTTTACGAGATTTCGGATGCTTCTCCAACTTGTATACGCTGCTGAATTTTTTGCTGCATTTTTCGCAAACAGTGCTTTTCTTTTCAATGTGAACTTTCATGTGCAATTTTAATTTTTTTTTGCATTTAAAACTTTCATTGCACGTATTGCATGTATAAAGCATGTCTTCACGTAATAACGTTTCATTACCCGCATTCCCTTGCTTCTCTTGCTTCTCAACCTTCTTTGGTTGAAAATGAAGAGTTGTTTCAGTGTCATCATTTTCATTGCTATGTGTATCTGTAACAAAACATGTAAGCAATAATGCTAACGTTTTACCTGAAAATAAAACGTATATTAAAATACTTACCTGATCCAAAGTCCAATATATATATAGAGATATAGCTATCGTTTTGCGCTTCTTTTGTCCTTTTCCTACCAAAGTAATGCGTATCGCCTTCCTTTTCGCACACACACACACACCACCACACCTCATTAAAGGCTTGTTTTTGCGTTAACACCAGGCAGAATTTTAAAATATTGGACTTTGGATCAGGTAAGTATTTTAATATACGTTTTATTTTCAGGTAAAACGTTAGCATTAAAAGACTGTACCGTGATCCAAAGTCCAATATATATATAGAGATATGTTTGTTATCGCCTGGTGGTGGTGGTTGACGTCAATGTGACTATGAAATTAATAATGCTTGGATTTGCTTTATTTATTAAAAGTTTTAACGTAGGTAACCAGTTATAGTGCACCGAACGCACCTTCCAAAAATATTGAATTGTAGAAAATGAATATTTATATATATCTTGTGAAACCTCTGCAATTAGCACAACAGTAAATATAAATAAAATAAGTATTTACAATATACACAAGCCACTTCTAGATCAATTGATTGACAGAAGACTTTAGATAAGTATCTACTTCATCATGTCTCGACTAGGTATAGGCGAATATTGCTGTTTTCATGTTTAAAAGTTTAGATAAACAAAACATAAATAAAATGGTTTCTAAGAAAATAAGCAATAGGGTATGTGCTATTCATTCTCAATTTAACATTAAGATACCTACTTCCAATCATTCATTTATATAGCCTGAAAAGTTGGCGTTTGATTTAACGGTACCACTATTTGATTGTACCACAGTCTTTAGAATCATTCGGACAGCTAAAAATTGTTTACCTATTCTGCGATCTGAAATGCCTCTTGAGACTATTTTCAGCTAGTGTGTGCATGCCTGTAATTGGCTCACTTATTATTATAATTTCAATGCATGTTAATATTTAATGTATATTCAAATAAATGTGCTGTTGGCGTTGCCTCAATAAATAAATTAAATCATATTATATTATTCTAGCTTTTTTGATGCAACTGAAGCTTTAAAAGTATTAGGTGTACTACTAATTAATAATACTATAGTCGGTTTGGACTTAACTGTAACTGCATATACATATCTTTCGCCAATCGTTTTCAACAGATTTATCCAATAAAATTAATCTAAACTCTTATTATCTGGTTTTAAATTAAGCCACCAGCTAGACAGATGATAATCAGTTTTTTAAAACTGGTTATAAAGTTACAAAATCACTGTTAACAATGCAATTCTTAGAGTTTATACTATGAGTTAAATCATGTACTCTTCTTCCAGAATATAGAAGTGAGATGGCTGTTTACTAGTTTTGATATTTACTACTAGGTCAACATCCTATAGAGGAGGTTTAGTCAAAGCTGAATATGATTACGGCTATCGATTTTAAGATTTATTTTACAAGTGAGTGGGTACCAAGCTGCTCAGTAAGTTATGGGTCACAAAGTTTAGACACCAAGTACATATATTTATGTATATGTACTTACTAACAAAATACGTGTTGTAGGACAGTTTCTTCTTGTAAAATAAATTTGCTAAAAACCGAGCTAACTCAGACCGGTGGGCGTACAGCTAACAACATTATCTGGTTCAGATCCACCTACTCCATGCTGGTTTATAAGTATTTACATTGGAAGGGCACCCGCTATCAAGAAATCTTTTAACTTTGTTGTGGTGTCCTACTACTGCACATTCTAAGGAGGATTGTCTGTCGAGACGTCCAGTTAGATGGTTGAATGAACCAAGGTGCTGCCGTTGCCCGTTCCAAAGGGCTGGATGCCAGAAAACTTTCTTACATCCTGGTGCAACTGAGGTATACATTGCGACAGTGATAACGATGACTTTGGTAATAAGAAAGGAGGAAGAGATACCCATGCTAACGGATAATACCATTTCAAAAATAACAGTGTATACACAAAGTAACTATAATGATAATCATAAAAATATTGTTTTATTTAACGGGTGCCATTCTGGCAGAGTTCGAAAGCGACGCAATCTGCAAGACGGACTGCTTTGGCGTTGTATACACTGGGAATGTGGGAGGATACTAGATCCATCTGATACATATTCGAAGAAAGAAAATATTTTGTAGGTCAAGTTTAACAAACCTTGCGACTTCAAACCTCCTTCATTGCATAAACAAGCAACAGCTGTTTTGTTATTTGATTGCAGGCGTTTTAAAAATAGATAGTAAGTTCGGACCTTGCTCTTAAAAATTTCAGGATTACAAGAAGCTGCAGTATTCATGTTCGAATGCAAATTTTATTCTGCAACCAGCCAATACTCTGACAACTCCATGTTGTCTCTTAAAGCACCCATGCTAATATCTAAAGCATTTCGTTACAATAATTTGTGCGCAAAGAGGGAAGAGTATTTAGGAATAACTTCATAAATGATTAAACCACCAAATTATTGTTTAGATTCAGAGAGACAAAAATATGGATTGTGGTAAATACCCAACCTTTATAATGAATAATACGGCTACCGAGTTGAATTTTCCCTAAGGGATGACGAAACTTGCGAAATGCATCACCTCCATTATCCATCATGCACATCATGGCTTTGAAAGTTGACACGTTTCAAAGTGCCATTTTCTATCTATTTGCTATAAGATGGCTGTCTTTATCTAGCAACATTTTCTCGGAGATAAACTTATTGTTTAGCTAAGGATTCTATATGACGCTCAGGCATAGTACGAATTTTAAGAAATTTACTTCCCAACCTATATATTTCAGCACATTCAGCGTTATGGCAACGTGTTCTTTTAGAAGAATGAGTCTAGAATAATATTTGTAACAAATAATCGTCTTGCTACATACCTATACCTACACCAGAAGTCTGATTCCGTTTTTGGATGAGCATCTGTACCCATCTACTTTCCAGACGTTTAGGGTTATGATGCAGAGTTTAGCTCGAAGAGCAGACTACTCATTTCTATTACTTCTTGGCGGTACAAAAGACATAGAAACCATCTGCGGATTTCGTTAATTGGTACGTGAAAGTAGGTACCTACCATCCATGAGAGATCTATTATTGCAAGACAATTGTTTGGCTGCAAGAATGATACGGTTTTGTGAACATTGATCAATCTGAATAGTGTCAATACAAAACGGATCTAGCAATCTCAGAAGGAATATTAGTTTATAGACACGCTGTTTCGGTAACTGCCACAATATGAAACGGAGAGATGGTCATTTTCTCTGTTAGAGCCGACATTATCATTTAGTAGGTTGCCTGCCTGCTGTTGTATAGATGGAAGGGCAGGTTGATTCAGAATGGGATACGGGACTTACCTACCAACCCAAAATAATCTTGAGAACGTAACTGGGTGCGCCCATTTCTATACGTTTTTTACCGATCTAGCTGGCCGGCGCGGCGTGGGAAAAACTCGGTGAGTCAATATTTCCAGTTATTTCTCCTATCCCGGTGGGATGAGGGAGAAAGGTGTCTGTAACGTGTACCTCTTTGCGCTGCTTGACGGTCATTATTCCGACGACCTCTTGTTGAGGTTGTTAATGTGAGGCGGACTCTACCCCGAAAGGGCCTGTTAGAGTTCATAGCGCTATGAGGTTTGAGTCAAATTCTGATTTTAATGACTTCTAGAATGTACTCGCAGTAAGCGCAGTATTTAGACCAGACTGCGTAGCAGGAGCGTGGTCATTCGAAAGAGGCCAAATATTACCATAAAATAAAATCTAAAGCAACCGCGAGTTTATCAGCTTCTTATCAATTACTGCATGAAGGTATTATTCGTAAAAAACTTTTATGTAAGATCTTTTACTGTAGGACAACATTGGAATGTTGAAAAACTTTAGCTCTGTGGCCGAAAACCAACTGAAGAGCACCATTCAAGATTTTTGACATTATCTCCGGTTACAGATATATCTTTGACCCTCTTATGGATTTATACCCTCTTTTATCCCCTCATAGTTTAGGTCAGGGTTAACATTGTCTAAGATAAAAAATCAAAGTTCTCTTTGTTTTACGAGCGTAATAAACGCCGCAAATGCTAAGTATATCAGAATTGTGAGATACCAGGCGTGCGAGATGTATCAAATCGCTTAACTTTCTCGTTAGGCTGTTCAATTAAACCGAGGGTATGACGAAACTATTTTTTCGAATGAACTAATAATCTGCTGTTCGCATTCGTTTAATCTTTGAACGCTTTTTCAATTGAAATACAATGAAGAAGTTTATCAGGGTTCCTTAACTTCTTTCCAATTGAAAGAGAGAATTGGAGTTTCAATTTTTTACAGCCATCGTAACCATCGTGGCTGTCATTGTACAAGTTACCGCTAACATCATCATCAATACAAACATAGGTATGATAATTTTAACCTTTGGGACTAAAATTGCATTGTCCACTAGCGAGCTTTGATTTAGGTTCACTTTGACTGCAATCAGTTTATTAGATATATATTCTGAGAATGTGTAAGATGTCTACGTTTGTTGCGTCGATGACGACAATAACGTTTAGGAGAGGACATGTTAGAACTACCTACTACCTTGATGGCTCAAGGTCATCATTTTTAGATGAGGATCGTAAAGGCAATTTATTCTGTCACTTCTGATTCTCATATGCCTTAGATCCAAAATGAATCGTTATAGTTACTTAAATCCAAGTCTTTTTTGCACGTGAGCTAGATAAATAGTTAATTTGAATCTGAAAATAAGCTTATTCTACTTAAATCGTATGCTGTAATAAAATATAGGTCTACCCTCCATGAAAATAAAAACAAGAATAAATGAATAAGATGATTTCAGAAAAGGCGACGAACTCCACTAAAACAACATGAAAACCATAAAAATCGATAATATCGAACGGTAGATAAGAATAAGTAGGTATAAGATGGTCTTAAATAAAAAGGCGATGAACTTCATAAGTACACACACGAAAAAACATAAAATCAATAATATCGAACGGTAACACCGTTATATTTTCAGCGAACGATCAGCAAGCTCTTAAACGAAACACGAAATTTATAGGTACCTTCAACATTCGACAATTCCTGTCGTGGAGGAAATAACTGTTGGAAAATCAAATATATACGGGACTAAGGTACTAACTGCACTGCTGTTCAAACACAATTTCAAATTACTTTCACTAAATTCAACACAAAATCATTGTAAAATGAACTGATGAAGATAAAAAGTTTATGAAGGTAGATTAGTAAACTTTTTTGTGGAATTTTGTGATGTAACAAGAAGATGTAATCGAAGAGATCGATTGGACCCTTGTACAAAATAACAAATTATTAGAATTTGATAAAGAATTAAAGAATATTTGTATTATACATTAGCACTTACCAGTGCACGTCTGTTCGAAGCGAAAACAACAACGTCAATGAGGAACAAATCGACTGTCATGGAACAGTCGCTGCCTGTGTGGTGGTGTGTGTGTGTGTGCGAAAAGGAAGGCGATACGCATTACTTTGGTAGGAAAAGGACAAAAGAAGCGCAAAACGATAGCTATATCTCTATATATATATTGGACTTTGGATCACGGTACAGTCTTTTAATACGAACATTTAACCGGCTCGTAAAAAATCTAAATTAGGTACCTACCTACCTACTCATTCTTTTTGTATTACTTTGGCTCTGTAATCTGTATATAATTATCTTAATAATATATTTACCTTCTATTTTGATTTCCTCAACAAGTATTTCCACAGTATCAACTAATTCAACTTTCACAGGATCGGGCTCTTCATTTTTAATTGTTACATCAACTGATACCATATACTCCTCCAAAGGATAGTCGGTTTGTGTTGGAAAAGATGAGGAATTATTTATGGTGACAGATGAGTCTAAAATTTTGGGCAACACGGCGCTCGCTTCTAGATCTATCTGCGGAAAAGATGACGCTTTCTTATTAATATTATTAATCCGAAAGTCTGTGAGTGAGGATGTTTGTTTATTTGTGGCCTAATCATGTCCAAACAACCAAAGGTATTTGGATAAAACTTGGAATATATACCCAAGTAACACAAATTGCTGGTTAGTTATTCACATTTGGTAACATTGTGAACTTAAAGCATTATTATGCACTTATTAAGGTTCACTCGTGATATTACAGCTGAATAAACAGCTATAGTCTGTATAGTGGCATCTTAATAGTGTAAAGATATCGTTTTCGAACACTACTATGCAGCTATTGTTTTTCTGTCACCATTTAAGCATTTAAGTAGAGTAAAATAACGTTTATTGCTGTATTGAGGAATTCGTTTACACCACTATAAGGGTACATTTTAAGAGGGTCGCTGTGAACATCTATAATGGCTAAAGCTGTACAGTAGTGTATGTTTAGAGTGTTGTAATGCGTATAGCTGTATATAGGTACACGCTAATCTGCCTATATAACTTTCCTACTCATTGCTGTCTAACGGATCACGTGTGGCACTCTGTACTGCTAATAGAGTTAAATTAGAATGAAAGTGGTTCACATTAAGTAATAAAACTTCCACCATTTTGTATTTTTTTCACATTTTTATATACTATCTAATTTGCTTATTTAGAATCATTTTCACACCAAACGAAACCTAGACAAGTTGATTTAAAGTCCTTATAGAAGTTAAAACTGTAATTAAACTATAATATATATTTTATCAAATAAACTACTTTTATTTTTTTTCTCACTGCAAAAATTTCTATTTGTTTCAAACCTAAAAATGCATTTATTTCGGGGCGCATGAAAATTTTGTACTTCAAATAGATATAGTATTATCGGCAAAATTGCATTGCCATCAATATTTTACATATACACACTCAAAAACAACAAAAATAAGTATTTATACAATAGTGTGTCATGGCGAATTACACAATAACCACAAGTATACCACAACAACATTCCATTAGCACGCGAATCTGCAAAGATAAAAACAAACTAACAAAATGGCGTGTGTAAATCTTAACAGCTGTTGGCAAAATGGCATCCTTGTACTATATTAGCACTATTTGTGAACTAATATAGTTATAACAGTGTAAATGGGTCTCCTTTTACAGCTTTTGTCTGTTTAACAGGTAACAACTACCTTCTTAAACCGCTTGCATGGTCTCTTGTAACGCTTGATTACCCTTATAACTCTATTTTAACGTTATACTTATACCATTCAACAGGTTATGTGAACTAAAGGTTCACAAATTTGTGCCCATTTAAGCAGCTTAACAGCTGAATAGCCAGCTATAACTCTATTAAAGAGCAGGCTTGTACAGACTATAGTATCGATGTGAACTGCAAGTCAGCTGTTAAACAGCAATTTTGTGTTACTTGGGATATAGCTTAAATTCTGAATTATCATGATTTTTTTTACCAAGCACCTTGCGAGCAAAGCTGCGGGCTGAAGCCAATTTAAAATATCATACAATATTTTTCTAGAATAATAAGGAACCTACAGGCTACTTTTACTCTCATACAATACTATTACAAATACCTACTATAGGTATAGTAATATTATTGAGAAGAATAAAAACTAAAATATTTCGAAAAAATGTTTGATAACATTTTTTTATTAAAAAACTAGAAATTACCTCAATTCCATCAAAAATATATTGTGTTAGCATGTTATCAGCCTTCTGGGACATGACTGAAAAGTTGTAGCATTTCTGCAGGTGCATGTAGCAAGTGCCGCAGACTGCATCAGGCCTTCCATCTTCTGTGACCAGCTGTTAACAATAAACAATCAACGTTTCAAGAATATATTTATAGATTCAGGTTATTCCCCTACATTTGACATTATTTCACCATTTTAATATGCCTGAAACTGCCTATATTCCCATTCTGTTTGCACAGTAAATACCTACCTATATATATATACCTTAAGCATCCATAAGGCATCGACTACATAGCCTAATAGACGCCTAATGGCTTCATTTCTTCAAACAAACAACTCTGTCAAGTCAGTGAGGTATGAGGTACGGGGGGAGCCGGAAAAAGCATTCTAATTTCAAAATGACGTGATTCACTAGGGATGGGAAGTGTTGACATGAGTTGTCGATAGCAGTCAGAGGCACGTCCAAATATTATATTTGGCACATACCCACATTTTGCAGTAGTTAGCAGTCCATACGTGACAGGTTGCAAGCCCATCGCCGCTTATAAAAATACTTACTAGGTATTGGTTTCCTCACGATGCGATGTTTTCCTTCACCATTTTAAACACGTGTTTAAAATGGTGAATGTATAAATATCAATTGCTGTTCGTTAGTCTCGCTAAAACTCGAGAACGGCTGAACGGATTTATTTTATCTTGGTCTTTAAAATATTCGTGGAGGTCTATGAAGGTTTAAAAGGTGAAAAAAAAAATCGAATAATTGCCGGGAAAATCTAAAAACAGCCCTTTTCTTTTTCCCATACAAAAGTTAAAAAAACGTAGAGTCCATTTGAGCTTTATTAGGTTTGATAGTACGGGAACGGGAACGGGAACGGGAACGGGAACGGGAACGGGAACGGGAACGGGAACGCGAACGCGAACGCGAACGCGAACGCGAACGCGAACGCGAACGCGAACGCGAACGCGAACGCGAACGCGAACGCGAACGCGAACGCGAACGCGAACGCGAACACGAACGCGAACGCGAACGCGAACTAATTCTAAAGCGATAATTATGATAAATGCGAATAGCAAATAGGTTACTTCATATCCATGTAGGTACAACGCGAGCGAAGCCGCGGACGGAAGCCAGTTGGCAATAAGTAGTTTTACTAGTTAGGTCCAACTGTTGTTGTTACTACTATGTAGGTTTATCGATCATCAATTATTGAGTAGTGATACAACACTATTGACTTTCGACAAGGAAAATAACCAGTCTAACTTGAGCTTGTGGTAATGGTTTTTTAGCATAAACAGACGAGATGTGCACGGGTCAAGGAAGTGGTCGGTACCACTACTGCAGGTTTGACGCGCGGTATTTTTTATCGGCCGTATAAGACTGATCTTATGGATGTCAATGTTCGCCTTGCATGCGGTGTCTTTTTGGGCTGTGTAGTTAGTCGATGCCCTAAGGCGACATGTTGGTTTTGGCAAAATAAAACCTTTTCAAACGAATAGTAAATTTATAGTACCTACCTTGGTGTTAGACAGTTTTTCATAAACTTCTTGAAATTGAGTGTTGCGGATGGATTGTAATTTCACGGTTTCAGTAAGACACGCTCTACACAAAGCTACGCTCATTTTCACTATTTAAGATGTAGAGATGCCATTAGAATACTACAAAATAATAAAGCAACCACGCACGTACAACATTACATTAGATAAACTACAATAATTTGTAGTTGTCGTATAAAAGCTTTCAAGCTTCAACGAAGCGGCATATTAGCCGCTTCGTCATGTACCTACCTCTTTTGACGTTTATCTACATCATCTACATGTAATAGTATACTTTAAAAGCTACATTACATGGTAGAATAGAATAAGATAGATACTCAGTTTTCTAGTTATCCTACTCAACACTAGATGGCAGGATTGTGCTTACTGGTAAATGTTCTGTGGTAGAGATATTGTTCGACCAAGGAGTTATCTAGCATCAGATGAATAAATAACATGGTTCCGTAGGCTAAGTGTTCTGTGTAACATGGTACATTATCTCTTTTGTTTTACAAGCGCAACTCTGTCAAAAAAATACTGCCTTCGAGAGACGACTTAGAGAATTTGATATTCAAATACTGCTGGCTTATTTATATCAGTCTATCAAAAAGTAGCCAGTGCTAGACGTTATCAGAGGCAGTTAATGTTTCACATTTCATTTTAATTTATTCCATTCGACTGAGAAAACAAGCATACTTAATATTTGCCGAAGACAGTCTGTGACTTGTAACTACATTAAAACATAACTATAGATTTTGACACGGGTCTTTATCACGTAATTACCTATAATTTACTTTCCCGACGTTTGCCGACGACGCCGCGACGACGCCGAAACGTCGGGATCGTATCACGTAAATCGTGATAAAGACCCGTGTCAAAATCTATAGTTATGTCTACTAATCACGATAGTTTGAAAATTACATTAAAACAAATTTCCAGTTTAATTTTAATTTTTTTATTTTATATTTATGGCGAACTACGCCACGATAGCTTCATTAACAGAGTCCTGCTTGGGTTTGCGCGCGTATAGAGGAGCCTTGAGGTGCACGGAGGCGGCGTGTTGCTTCATGGAGTTGGATTGCGAGAAGGCTTTGCCGCATGTCGCGCAGCGGTAAGGCCGCGCACCCGAGTGCACCTGCCGACAAATACTAGTTAATAGCGACAAAAAATTTCATACATTTAAAAAATAAAATAGGTTATTATGACTATGACAAAATGAATAAAAATGCTTAATTTTACATTAATAATAAAAAAAATTGTATCTTATACATTTTCCTGTAATCTATTTACACTAATATTAAAAATGTGATAATAACTGTCTGTGACGTTATCACGTCCAAACTGCTGGGCCGATTGTCATGTAATTTCATATAGAGATAGTTTAAAGTCTTGGAATTAACATAGGCTACGAAACGGGAGGGGGGTAAAAAGTCCGTCGCCGCTTACAAAAATACCAACTAGTTTCCTCACAATGTTTTCTTTCACGGGGTTAATGTATTCCTTTTAGTCTGCAGGGGTGCACTAAGAAAGAGATCCCCTAGACTAAACCCCTAAAGGGGTATTATCAACGTGGGCAATTACCCGGTCATGTCTGTTGAGGGCCGCCTTGTGTTTGAACGCTTTGGGGCAATGTGGGCATTTGAATGGACGTTCACCGGTGTGTGTGCGGATGTGAATCTGAAAATAAATAATTACGTTTATTATGAAACTAACATAAAAACAAAACCTACTTCGTTTTTGTGAAGGTTTGTTGGCTGTAAATGCCCTATAGTTAGGAGTTCCGGTGCCCAACTGTGGTCTTCTTTTTCAGTTCCACATCACCAAATGATACTTTCTGAATTCTGTTTGAAATGCAGTAAATACAAATAATGTATGCCTACAATATTTGAGGAGACTACTCAATTCCTCATAGGTTTCATCATCAGAACTAGATTTTGATAACAATGGGATCAAATGGGAAGTATATCCTCTAAACATAAAAAATATTTCTCAAAATCGATTAAGTCGGAGTTCTGAGATAACAAACATAAAAAACCTCCTCCTTTGTGTGAAGTCGGTTTATTATATTTTTTACA
Organism: Hydriomena furcata; assembly: GCA_912999785.1. Taxonomy (NCBI): domain Eukaryota; kingdom Metazoa; phylum Arthropoda; class Insecta; order Lepidoptera; family Geometridae; genus Hydriomena; species Hydriomena furcata. Next base: position 4,816,378 of record OU538823.1, on the reverse strand, counting down.
TTTTCCACTACCAATTAGGTTGGCTGGTAGAAAATGCATCGGCATTAAGTCCGCCTTTTTGTATTTATTTTATAAGTGCAATTAAAGTATAAATAAATAAATATATAAGTCGAATAAAAAAAAATTACCCTCAAAGTAGAATTACCTGAAGTCGTTGGTAGACGCTGAACCTCTTGAGACAGACGGAGCATTCGTAAGGACGTTCGCCTGTGTGCGTGCGCTGGTGGTGGACGAGCGAGGCGCGAGACTGGAATAAAAATAAGTTAATAAGTTTTTTTCCGACAAATACAGACTACTCCCGAAAACTATAGACACCAATGCCACCTGAAGAAACCAAATTGCTTAATCCTGAAAGAAGTTCGACTACTCACACTATTTGAATCGAAAAGAAAGAAAAATTTGTTTTTTAGAGATTGAGACAATAGAGGAGGCAATAATGATCGCTGATTTGAATCTAAAGTGAAAAATTACTATTACATGAATACTCACAATACAAGTATGTCCGCAGATCTCACAGACGGCATGCTGTGCGCGTGCGCGTACTTTACCCCCCTCCCCTCCAGCAAGATGCGCACGCGCACGATGCAGGCCGAGCGCACGTTCGTTCGCGAACGTACGCGCGCACTGAAAACATAGTTCCAGTTTGTAGTATTTTCATAAACGAAATAAATAGATAAAGAAACGCAACGAAATTTCTTAAGATACTTACTACACTGCAAGTTCTAAGCGCGTCTACTCTTAAATGCATTTCCAAATGGTCTTTGTATAATTCTTCATTTGTCAAACTGTCGCCGCAGTGCTCACAAGCCCTGGAAAAATAGATTTATTTATGAGAAAACTGGATCTTTTTTGTTTAAATTTTAAAAGTAATAAATTGTTTTATGTAATTTTGGTTATAGGTACCTTAATTTAGTATCACAGATTTCATTGACAGCAAAGTCCATGTGTCTTTTCAAAGCATCCTCATTTCTGAATTTAGATCTACAAATGTTGCATTCTAAGTACTGAATACTTGATTCTGCATCCTGAAATAAGATTTTTGACAATAATAATTATTTTCCTGAAATTCCTGAAAAATCCAAAGAACATTTTGGGACAAAAGTATATGTGTGTATGTAAGTATATGCCCTATGTTCGTCTCAAGATTTTAAACTATCACTATATGAAATTTTAACACAATCGATTTAGCGGTTTGGCCGTGATAACGTCATAGACAGACAGAAATACAGTTAAGCCGGAAACACACTTACGTGTCGTGTCGTGGCGCGACACGCCACTAGCTAATCGCTTTCATACATTTAGTATGGTTAGAGACATATTTGGGTGTCGTGTCGTGTCGCAAACGCTATCTTGCGATTGGCTAGTGGCGCGACACGCCACGCCACGACACGTAAGTGTGTTTCCGGCATTACTTTCGCATTTATAATATGAGTATAATACCTACCTAAAGAATTATAGATAGAAGTAAATATAGTATAGATATATAAACACTCACGTTCCTATGTGCCTTCTTCTTGTGCAAATTGAGGCCGTTCTCACCGAGGAATCTGTCGCCGCACGCGTCGCACGCGGCAGCGTCTGTCGCGTGTCGCAGACGCATGTGCGTCAATTGTGTCGTTCGCTTAGAGAATGTTGCGCCACATAGCTTACACACAAAGAGGTAGCCTAAGGATAACAGATTTATCTATAAATATAATTATACATCTGTGGGGAAGGAAAGGATCATTGAAAATGAGACGTTTCAAAGTGATCCTTGTGGTTTTATTGAATTAAATGATTTTTGAATTTGGAAGTGGGGACAGCTAGTAGACTGTGAAATTTGATGAATACAACATTAAAAATTAATTGGAGCATTATTTCAAACCAATACACATACCCTTGTGCCACTTGAGATGTTCCTTCGCCTTGTGATGCGAGGTGGCCGCATGGTCGCACAGACGACAAGCGTAGCGTCGCGCGTGAGTAAGCGCGTGGGCGCGTAAGGCACGCGCGTGTTCCCACCTCGAGCCACATACCTCGCAGGATAACGGCCCCGTCGACTGCAAGAGTAAATATATAATAATAATAATTTTATAATGAATAATTAGCAGGCAAAGTTTCTCATTTCATAACCCACAACCCTAATCAAGCATACTCCATCAGTAACCAAAAATTTTAGTCCATTATGGGCAAATTTTGTATTGTTGCAATTTTCTTGTTGATCACAATTATTTTTATATATTACATGGCTCATGTTACTTGCTGATAATGTAGCTTAACGTTTGATAGGTGAAATAATTTTTTAATCGTTTCAGTATTTTTAGATTTTATCCATTACAAACAAACATACATAAAAACAAAAATACATATTTTTTTCTCTTTATATTATAGTAGAAAAGACTCACCAAATCATGCCGAACCATGTGATTCTTAAAAGTAACTTCAGTCATAAACCCTTTAAAGCAGTATTCACACTTGTACACTGAGTTCTGGTAATTTGAGGTGTTCTTCCTCGATAGCACCTCTTCTAATTGCTGCTCTTTTGTCAACAAAACCAATTCAAATTCATTATTCTCCCAACTTTCTACAGATTCAACATTGTTAGTTACACACGGTAGTTCTATATCACATTTTGAATCAAGCACTTCATATTTATCTTCCTCTTTCTTGCTTTTCTTCTTTCTCTTTCTCTCCCTAACTTTTTTCGAAAGAGGTTCATCATCGCTGTCATTCTTGTAATCAGTATAGTCAGCGTCGAGAAATTCTTTACATTCATAATCAGTTAACTCGTCGTTGTTCAGTGGTTTAAGGTCATTGTAATATTTCTCTTCTTTTATTTCAGTGGTTGAGTCTATGTTGTGGATTATTTGTATTGTGTACGGATGAGCTATGTTGCTTTCCAGTTTGTTTATTTTCCTTATGTGCTCTGTGGTTAGCTGAAAGTTAAAATTTGTTGCTGCATCAAACAAATAACATTGCCCAGACACTTAAGACACATAGCTGTGTCCAGGAGGCTGAATACACTTACATTGAAACAAACATACACATACATATGTGTGTAGTTTCAGAGTGTGTGTTACATGTGATTTGTAACGGTTCTAAAGCACCGATGGGCTTGCAACCTATCACATATGCTATATGTGAATGAATGTAGAATGCTAACAACTGCAATATGTGGGCATGTGCCATAAGTAATTTTTGGACCTACCTCTGACTACCACCTTTAGTTATCTTTTAGGATCTTAGCACTAAGAGATCTGAGAGATCATGCTACGAGTATGGTAAACCATACTCGTAGCATTATAACCACTAATATGGCTAAGGAAGAGTGGGAATGAAAGAAAGAAAGAAAATAAATACATTTATTTGCTCCACATTATGCACAATTAACAGAAAAGAATTAATGATTTAGATTACTTAAATAGATTTTTAAAACAAGTAAAGGTATCCAAAACTTGACATTTTGTCTGCCTATGCCAGCCAGGGTTAGTTTAAGACTTCTGATGTTTTTTTCTTCTTAGGTTGCACCAGATAATACGCACGTCCTATGAGTGTACCTGTGTATGTTCTTTCAACATAATCTCCATGATGATTTTAGCCTGTTGGCACTTCTCTTTGAAGACCGCGAATTTGTTCAGCATCGTAGCGCAATAAGCACATACCTCATGCGGCAACAGGGCAAGACAGCTTGCCTCGAACTGAAACAATATAAAATTTATTGAGGAATGAAGTTGACTCTGTACGTCAGGGCTCTGTCGGGTTCTCAGAGTTGTGTTTTAATTTATAACAGCTAAAAAATCAAACTATTCCATGGTAAATACTAACATTGTTTGCACAGATATCTTCGTACGTACATTTAAGGCCATTTCGCCTCATGTTGTACAGTTTTAGGTCTGTTTTGAGGCATATACGACAAAAGTAAGGCTCCATTGTATTTAATTTCAGTAAAGATTCGATACAGTCGCGTTTTCAGTTTTCACAAAACAAGTAAGATCATTCTAAAGCTACACAAGTACACAACACAACCCCCATCTTTCATTGTTTTGATCAGTTTTTTTTTTTTTTAGTTTGCCACAAATTTTGCTAGAAAACCGTTATATGGGCACAGTGTGCGTACTCCATTCTACCAGAAGTATGTACCAAAGAGCATATAAGTAATGTACAATAATTTATGTAATCTGTTTAGAATACCGACATTTTCATTGTTTCCCAAAGTTCGCCCCAAAGAGCATTTAAGTGGTTCGCCCAATAAAAATAAAATAAAAAAATACCCATAATTTTTATAGTGGTTTTAACTACTGAATACTAGATGGCGTGTGCGTAGTTTGCTATTTTTACTAACCAGAACTAAAAAAAACTAAAGTCATCAGTGTCACGCATGCCACGGGTGATCGGGTGAACTGTCAGTAGTACTGTCATGGCGGCGCACTGTGGATCGAAAATCGACTTTCAAAGACATAGGCGAAAAAAAAAAATTTGGTCGGTTTTTTGCTTGAAACGGCTTCCATTAATCATTAATATGCCTAAATATATCATGATATACAATTTGGTGGGAAAATTGTCGAGTTATAATTTTTTTTACGAAAAAAATGTATGAAAAGCATATAAAAAATCCAGATATCTCCGGAAGTGCAAAGATAACCGTTATATCCTTGCATACAGTTATAGTACCAACTATTATTGATTTTTTGGCATACAACATGTAACTCGAACTACTGCACATTTTGAAAAAAAAATTATCAAAAAATTTAATTTATTTTTGATCTCTCTCAAGTGAAGACTTAAGGAAATCGGTTAAAAAAAGGTCCCCATCGGCAAATTGTATGCTATAAATAATAACAGACACGTGTTTTCTTGTTTGGCTGACGTTGAAATACCAAAAACAAAGCTCAATAGCAAATTTAATTTAGGAACTATTTTTAATGTTATTTAACTACCTAATTAGGCAAGATTAGGTTTTGTCAGACCGCTTATTGTTCAAATTTCAAGGAATGTATTAACAATGATCGGTAGTTAGCAAAAGACAGGTAGCTTATGTACAAAGTTACAAACATACCTTACTTAGATTATTTATTACCTACCTAAATGCATAAACCTGCACCGGAAATATTTAACAATGAGCGGTAGTTAACAAAAGACAGGTAGCTTAGGTACAAAAATACCTTACTTAGGTTATTTATTACCTAATTAAGTGCATACAACTGCACCGGTAATATTTAACAATGAGTGGTAGTTAACAAAAGACAGGTACCTACAACTTCATATTTACCTATACCTACCTGATGATGTTTATGCGGTTTATAGTTATTATCATAAATAAACTAATAGGAAGGAAATCGATGTAAAGTCAAAACTAAATGGTTACTATATAAATAATTTATTTACATATCATAAAAGAGACATAATTTACGAAACATGCAAAATTACAAACATTAAATTAAAAGGTATGATAAAATTATTATAGTATAATTTATTTTAGTTTGTACCACAGTATAAGTAAAAACAGCTATTCTAGGGTTAGTATTAGTACAAGCAATATACAAACAAATAAAATAATAGTTCAAATAAATAAGTAACATGGCCACTAAAAATACAAATAAAAATACATTAAATCTACAAATTTTCAATATCGCTCTCTTCAGATTCCATTTCAGAATCAGTTTCTAAGTTGGATACGTCAACAAAATCCATTTGATTTTCTTGAAACTTAATTATTTCAAGAGTTTCAGCGAAGAAAGCATGTCGTTTTTTGGTATCCAAACTAGGTCTCATTGCACTGATAACGGGATCTGAAGTAAGAATAAGCATATTGAGGATATCCTCGTTACAGGCTTGCCTGCTCCTTTTGCGGGAATGATGTTCCCGAAACCTTCTGAAATCTTTATTGCGGGCCTCTGAAGCTTCTTCTGAGAGGCTTCCAATTGGCACAATTGCATTATTGGCAATAATGTCTGCTCCATGTATAAGAAGCTTGTGTACAGTGGATGACATGTAGTACCAATTGTACATTTCAACGTACCTTTCTGCTGTTTTCAAAGCGAAATCTTTAAATTTGATTACATCAATCAGTTCCCCTGATGTTATTGCCTGCAGAATTACAGCAAATCTGCGGACTAACTCTTCGTCCAGCCCACAGATGGCTGCAGTTTTGTCTGGAAACTCAAAAAATCTTCTTGCCGTGTTTCCGTCATTTGTGGTTCCAGATCCTTGCTTAACAATATCGATAAGAAGATTGAGCTCGTTTTTAAATTTGTCCTGGATATGTTTTTTTCTTGCTTCCAACATTTCTTTGTGCTCATTTCCTCTCGCAGCCCACTTTTTAAAATCGAGTCGGTATGATATATGAAGAAGGCATTCCATACAATTAATACGTGCATGCAATGTAGATAACCCTAATTCTAATGCATCAGAGGATACAGGCTTCAATGAAACTGTACCTAAATTATTCATTTCAGTGGGCTTAGCTAAGCACAGATAGCACGCAGCGTGTGACTTAGCTTCAGAAAGATAAGTACATACTTTGCCATCAATCATCGTCATCATCAGTTTATGATTCACCATATTTTTTTTACATTCTGTGGGGAGTAAAGCCTTAATTTCGTCATCCATGTTTGCCTTTTTTTCAATGACTAATTCTTCACTTTCTTTCACAAAACTAAACTCCACTGGACGACAATATGATGTTGAGCAGGGCTTTGGATTTTTCCATAGGGTTTCATCACCGTTTGTTAGCTTTAGAGGGACGAGAGATGTCATAAATATGCTTGAGTCATCTTGCTCACTGTCTATTTTCTGCTTGTACCGGCTTTGGTTAGATGCACCATCAAATCCCCACTTCGATATCAATGTCAACTGTTGGTCCTGTATTTTGTTTGGGAAACTTTCAAGGATCCTCCTTACTGTTAAATCCAGTAATCCTTGTAAAGTAATCTTTGCTGAGGAATCTGTCACTGTTATCAATTGCTTCGGAGGATAACATTGTAATTTTGCCTGTTGCACCTTGTAGTAAGACGGGTAAATATCAATAGCACCTTCTTGAATGGCCGATTCCCTTAAAGTTATGTACTGCCACTTTGTAAGCTTTAAAGACAGGAGCAACCCCAAAGATTTTTCTGCCGTAAATGAAACATGACATTTCGGTCTTTTTATGAAGTCACTGATTTTCGCAGCAGCTTCTGGGGTTTTCAACATATATTCGATGACGGATGCAATGTCCTCACGACCATTTTCTTTTAAGAGTACTGCAGCTGAATTCGTCAACTCAATGGGGTCCATACCTGTGTACTCTTCCGACCTCCTTTTCTTCTGCTTGTTGCCTAGATCTTCGAAAGGTTTCCGAGGTCTTTTAGTCATCGTTCCAACTGATGATGACGATGAAGGTTCCGCGGTGGTAAAGTCTTCGGTAATCGATCTTTCTTCACTTGGTCCCTGGGTGAGAAGACTAGTTTGAACGCAGCTTGGCCAATCAACATTTGCTTGAAGCCAATCTTCATGATCTTTTCTGAATGCTCTTGTGTTTCTGCCGCAATTTTTCCATCTCTGTGAAGCAGCTCGTGAAAATCTTCGACAAAACTCTTCCAGAGTAACCTTATCTTCATTAGAAAGGTGATCACCTAGACGAGATAATACTGCCTCGTACAGAACTTCATGATTTTGTAGCGAACCTGCACCTTGAAGAACAACAACCAAATCTAAGTTAGTGCTTAAACTTTCCATTTTAATGATTAAAAAACTGAGAGATGTTCACTAGTAAATAGTTCAGAATAAACTGAAGTAAAAAATATTTCCGGTGCAGTTTTATGCACTTAATTAGGTAATAAATAACCTAAGTAAGGTATTTTTGTACCTAAGCTACCTGTCTTTTGTTAACTACCGCTCATTGTTAAATATTTCCGGTGCAGGTTTATGCATTTAGGTAGGTAATAAATAATCTAAGTAAGGTATGTTTGTAACTTTGTACATAAGCTACCTGTCTTTTGCTAACTACCGATCATTGTTAATACATTCCTTGAAATTTGAACAATAAGCGGTCTGACAAAACCTAATCTTGCCTAATTAGGTAGTTAAATAACATTAAAAATAGTTCCTAAATTAAATTTGCTATTGAGCTTTGTTTTTGGTATTTCAACGTCAGCCAAACAAGAAAACACGTGTCTGTTATTATTTATAGCATACAATTTGCCGATGGGGACCTTTTTTTAACCGATTTCCTTAAGTCTTCACTTGAGAGAGATCAAAAATAAATTAAATTTTTTGATAATTTTTTTTTCAAAATGTGCAGTAGTTCGAGTTACATGTTGTATGCCAAAAAATCAATAATAGTTGGTACTATAACTGTATGCAAGGATATAACGGTTATCTTTGCACTTCCGGAGATATCTGGATTTTTTATATGCTTTTCATACATTTTTTTCGTAAAAAAAATTATAACTCGACAATTTTCTCACCAAATTGTATATCATGATATATTTAGGCATATTAATGATTAATGGAAGCCGTTTCAAGCAAAAAACCGACCAAATTTTTTTTTTTCGCCTATGTCTTTGAAAGTCGATTTTCGATCCACAGTGCGGCGGCCGTGTAAGAAACAAATTGCCGAAATTAGCGATCTGTGCAGTGCAGGCTGTATCTTGAATTTGATAATCTGTGTGTAAAAATGAGCGAAGAAAACGAAGACCATAGTTCCTTTGTTAGTATTCACTATATTATCTGTGAGTGCGGCGATACGTTTCCCTGCGAGGATGCCTTGAAGTCCCACTTGGAGCAGGAGCACCCTCACAAACGAGAGAGGAAAGAATACAAATGCGGCATTGTAAGTATCTGCTAGAACTGCTTAAATTTCACGCAAGTCTGGTATGGTAGGGCTCCAAGAAGTGCTGGTTCGAGTCACGTTCCATTTTTCGGATTCTGTTGCAAATCCAGCATCAATACTCCAATTATTATGTAAATAATTCCTAGCATTTCTAGGACCTTAGGTCTAGGTAGGGTTGCCTACCCTACTATATAATATCTTTATGTACTATTTTAGGTGTTATCTACTATTAATTTAAAAATATAAAAGTAGGTAGTAGGCGAAACAACAAATTTTTATCGGTAATCAATTTTCCTTAAAAATAAAAACCTAAAAAAAAAGTCAAATTAGCCAAAAATATATAATTAAAAATTAATATTATATTTATTTTTTTATGTACTGAATCCAAAATACTATATTTGTTTTTTTAGACCAAATAAAGTATTAGTATTGGCAACCTTGTCCGAGAGTAACAATAATATGTTGATTTTCCCAGTGCTCCAATGTCTACTCTACGGAAGATGAATGTATACAGCATTATGAAGCTACCCATTTGGCCATTGACACCAACACGGATAACTGCGAGGCTGAAGACTCTGATGAGTTTGAAGATGGTACACTATTTAATTAATTTTTTTATAGTGTGTGTTTTTTATAGATGTAAATGTGACTTTTTTTTCATCTGTGATCTGAAATTAAATAATGAAGCACAATTGTAATCTCTAAGTACGGTACATCCTCTCAGAACTCCAGGCACACAAATTCTTGGAAGATGTTTAAATTTTACACATTTTGCAGTAGTTAGCATTCCGTATGTGACAGGTTGCAAGCCCATCCCCGCTTACAAGAATACTTACTGGTTTCCACACTATGTTTTCCTTCACCGTTTTGAGCATGTGATTTGATAAAAGCTGATCTAACTGTAATAATATCACCTAACAGTCACATACATAATTCTTACTCCATATTACTCCCTGTGTTACGGTTATCAGAAACTATGAGTACAATGATACCACAACACCTACCCGGATCAAATTTTTGCAGTTTATGTAAACATTTGAACTGCTGCAGTAATTGTACTTGAACCTATTATGTCTCAGACAAGCACTCATCTATCACGGCATAAAGTCCAGGACCTCAAGTCCTCTAAGACTTGGATACATATTAAATTGTCATTCACTCTAATTTATTCAGATGGCAATAAACTCAAACTTGAGGAAGGCGAGATGGCGGCCGAGACCGTAGCCCTAGAGGAGGCTATTGAAGTCATTAAGCAGGAAACCATAGAAGAAAGTGAGTTACGATTCTGTTGGCACCAAACTAAACAAAAAACGATATGGACGTCTCTAAAATTACTGTCTCTTTTACTCGTGATTGGCGTCAATTATTACGTAAGGTGATTTTGGAATTTTTTCTACCCTCCCTTGGTGAGATTTGGCTGAAACCCCTTCACCCCTAAATCTTATGTTTTTCAAAATGCTTATTTTTAGTAATGCATTTTTTTACTCAAGTGTTGATTGCATTGGATTAAAATAAATATATATATTTTAATTATTTTTATCTTAGAAAAATCATTATGTTCTACTTACCCCAGTCTCCCCGTAATTTTACCTACACTGTTTCGTGAGGACAAAAAAATACGTGATATTTGCCAAGATCCCTCTTCTCCCCTACGTGAGATTGAGTGAGATTCATACATCTCGACTCCACACCCCTATAATATTAGTATAGATATCAGTTATAATTTATCTCGAGAGTTTTACTGGGATATCTATCATTTCAAACTATCAGCTACCCGTACAGTAAACTCTATTTTCAGCCGAGATCCCGATGGAATTAATGGAAGTGCCCGTTCTGGACGAGTTGCCGAGGGTGCCGGCCAAGAAGAAAGGACGCAAGATTATCCCTAAGACGGTGAGATTAATTACTTTGTAAGAGTCTTCAGCTCAAAGGGACCATATAATTGATATGTTAGGGATTTAGTAACAACCATTAACTAATGTGTATGTAATAAAGAAGATACGATGGAAAAGATATCGTCGACAACTAATGTTCCTAAACAAACAGAAGGTTATATTTGTTTTTCGTTTATATTGATTAACTTGCGGTTATTTATTGGGATATTTAATTTTTTGTCTCCATAAAAATCTTCCACAGACTTCTACAGACATTTAAAAAAATATAACAAAATCAGTCCATTACTCCGTAAAGGTCTGATTTCAATGATTTTTGCTGATCTCTAGCAAATCTAAAATTCCATATTGGTGCGGGTGAACGTTGCCACTTGTACAATAAAGTGAATATCTATAACATAAAAATGAATCGCTGAATGTGTTGCTAAGCGTTGTGTATTCTTATTATGTATGTTTTATTTCTTTTTATGGTGTGCAATAAAGTATTTTCTATCTATCTATCTATCTATCTAAGCGCAAATCTCGAGAATAGCTGAACCGATTTCGCTAATTCTTTTTTTGTTGTATTCGTTATTATCAGAAGGTTCTTATAAAAAAAAATAATGCATTTCACAGGACAACGTCTGTCGGGACAGCTAGTTTAATATAAAGATCGGTGATTTTGTTTTCAGGAATCAGAACCGGAGGTGATGTTCCTCGTCCAGGATGGAGAGCGGCAAGGCGAGCTCGTCTCTATGCTGAGGAAGGGTGTAAGTTAGGAATTCCTGCATCTAGAGCAGTGGTTGTCATACTTTTCTCGCAGAGGCCCACATAAGACCGCACCAAGCGGGTAAATAATCTCCCGGGCCGCAGTTTGACGACCACTCTCCTAGAGCCTTCAAACTACCTTCATTCTTCGTGACTATCATTATTTATCATTACAAGCTTTGTTTTAACTTGCCTTCTTAGTTCGTTAGTTCGTGTGTTAGTATGTGCGGGATATATTTTGCAATTGTATTTTAATGCAGTTCCCCCCAACCAAATGAGTTGAAATTTAGCATAACTTTGGTGACAATACAATAATATGGTGACAATGAGCTGATCTGATGATGGAGTTAGGAGCTGTACAACGGACACTCACAGCGGAACTTTTTAAGAAATAGTTTAATCAAGTTCCAACGACAATGTAATATTATGTTACCGGGGATAGCGCGCTGCTCTGATCTCTTGGTCCAAAGAGGATTTTACAAAAGTTTGTCTTGAAAAAATATATTTCAACACAAAACTTATTTTTTTTGTAAATACATACTTTAAATACACATATAGAAACAAGATATAGAACAAACATCTATTATATTCGTTACACAATTGGGAATCAAACGCATAACCTAGAGTGCAGAAGGCAGGGCAACTAGCAATTGAGCTGTTCAATGTACTTAATGTATTTTAATTTCAGGGCCGGACTCCTAAAGGACAGCGTACCATTGTTTGCGAAATTTGCGGCAAGTATTATGCGGTGCGTATCTCAATACTCTTTCTTTATTTTTTTATTTTTACACAAAAAAATAGCACAAAAACCACAGAGGTTTAAAACTTGTGCTATCACGAGTCACGTAGCTTATAGGTACTAGGGTTTGGGAAGTCTCGACAGTTTCAAAGTCCCGGGTCTTCGAGATTTCTCAGAATAAAATTAGAATCGAGTTAATTTCTGGCGAAATTTATAAAGTAGTAAATACCAACATTTATTAAACATAAAATGAAATGTTAACAATTTGAACGTTAATTTCAGCCTAAATCATTGATTAATTGCCGACACAGACTCAAACATAATCAAACTTCCCAAATGAACTAATATGGCGGCGAGGCAAACGCATTTATTGTGAACTCATGTGTTACGTAGTATGTAGTGCCAAGTAATTATTCATTATACTAATAAATGACGCTAGGTTCTTTCAATAATTTGAAAATAAAAATTAATTACTTCAATACAATTTTCGTCAAAAGTGAAAAAATAAAATAACTTTATTTTTTATCCTCAGTCGAACGCAGCTCTCCGATACCACCAACGCACTCACACAGGCGAGCGTCCCTACCAATGCACCCTGTGCCCAAAAACCTTCGCCATGCCTCTATTTCTACAGGTAATTAAAATCACAAGGATCACTTTGAAATCGATCTGATAATCCGATTTCGTTTTTTTCTTTCTGTTGTTTAGATAATAGTCCTAAGTTGGTCTCATTTTAAATTATATTTATGTAGTTCTTTCATAAAACTTGAAAATCGATTATGTCCCCTGACTTTTCGGTCGGAACACTTTTGTCGGTTTTCATTTAGTTTTTTAAACGTAATTATGTTCAATTTCAGATCCACATTCGCACCCACACTGGAGAGCGGCCCTTTGAGTGCCCATCCTGCCTCAAGGCGTTCAGTAATAAGGCTGCCCTTTTACGTCATGAACGGGTAATTAATAATTGCAATAAAACAATTCATAAAAATAATCAGAATTGCAACTATAATTCCCAAGTACGCCGAAATTCTTCTCAGATCTTTACTAGTAATATTATAATAACAATCATATTCAGAAATAATTATTTCTTGAGATTAGAGAAATATTAAAAAATATTTCTCAAAACAAGCTTTTATAAAATCTTGGGTCTATAGGTGCTTGTCTAATAAGGTAGGGTATAGGTACGCGTCTATAAATCCAATGAGCCCAAATACAGGGTTATGTTGTATAATTGAGGAGTTCCTATGGCTACTTTCTGAATATTATAGAATAGAAAACTAAATTTAATTCTTACTTCCACCCACAGGTATGCAATCATAATATTTGTGTCTCATTTCAGGTCCATACAGGCGTTAAACCGTACAAATGCCCGATGTGCGCTAAGAGCTTCACCCAATCTAACTCCATGAAGCTTCATGTCACCACCGTTCATCTCAAACAGCCCACTCCGTACAAAAGCAAGAACCGGAAGCAGCAAGCCGCGGAACGCTCCCAGGGCAAGAAAAAAGTGTTTGTTAACCCTCGCAAGAAAATCCCAGCCAGTGTTAACAGTGTGGAAGTATTAAAGAATGGATTGGAGTCATATGTCCTTGGCCCGTTGAAGGCAGACTTGGAAAACCTTAAAGCTGACATTGATATGCTGGCCCGAGTTGAACTTGATGATGTAGGCACAGTGGAATCGATCGAAGTTGTGGATGATAATGTTTACCATGTTGAGGAGAATGTTATTTATGAAATGAGGGATAATAATGTTTACGAAGTGATCGAGGAAGTTCTATATGAAGATGATGCCGGGGGACACTGTGAGATTGTGACAAGTCACTAATATAACAGTATAACCAACCATGGGTATCCACTGACTCGGAGCAGTGTGGACCGTGAACAATCACAGTCCTCGAAATAGTTGACCTAAAAATTTCAGGAACTGTGTTTGATCAATTCATGCTCCGCGTAGGTTAAAACTCACTCTAAAAGTTGCATAAAGGTACGCGTCGACTGACCCGCAACGCACGAACGGCACATAACCGCTAACGTACGTAGACGCATGCCTTAATTCATTTAGAATAGGATGTAGGCCTTTTTATTTAGAGAATAGGAACTGCATATTAATAGTTTAAGCAGGGTTGTCTCTGGTGATGTCCGTCATGGCTTAAGCGACATTTAACCCTTCAACCATTTACATACTCACCAGTGTGTTTTCACTTTGTGTATCCTACACCGCCCAACAACTACGTAAATGTCTCGGAGAACACTGCAATGTTGCAGCGACACGTAGATTAAGCAAAAGTAAGAGGTCCGTTGAGGAATGCAACATAATGAGCAAAACTTTTGTATAAACCTTTATTTTGGCATTCTAAATGTTGTCTAAAAGTTAGACAAAGGTGACAAGGTGACGTCTCAGTAGCCTTAGATATACAAGGTCCCGCTCACTTGCGTCCCCCGCGGCCACTTCAACCATAGATTTATTATACAAAGCATAATCAAAAACGAAACCTAATAAAATATAAAAACCATCGTATGGTTAACGCGTCGCTTACAGGCGGCATGTTGCGGATCATGTCCCCTAGTGTATCTGTTGCTTTAGCCATGACCTGGGGCCATATCACAACGCCATAAAGTAATATCAAAATATATTACTTGCGAAAGATACAAAAATACGTTGTGTCACTTTCGCACCGTAATTAATATTGTTCTGATATTACTTTTGAGCTTCTGGTACGACCAGCAGCTCTCCAAAGCTTGACAGCACTTGTCAAAGCTTCCAGAAGTAACGAAGCGATACAGTATATTTAGTAGCTCTGTGATTTAAAGTTATGTTAGTCCTCAATGTTATTGTTACCCGAAGCATCGGGAGGTTTATTAAATTATTGTTTAGTGTTGAAACTAATTTAATGAAATAAGTCGTATTTAGAATCAAGGTAATTAAATTGGAAGTTTTTTGTTATGATATTAATGAATCATTGTAAAATTATTGTGTAAAATCATTTTAAAATTACTGTGCTTTACGATTATAATCAACTATATTAAAAAAAATAAGCTTGTAATAAAAGTTTTTAACTAAATAGGTTCTCGCAAATATGGCAATGATCAGTAATAGTAAATTACTCTGAGCTGCACCATATTTTAACTAAACTTTTGTTTTGAATAAGCATTGACCACATATCCCAATAGACGCTCAATAGCTTCATTTCTTCAAACAAACAATTCTGTCAAAACTGTTGAGGTGTGCGGATCAGGGGGAGTTGTAAAAAATGCATTCTGATTGGCTCAGATTTGGTCGCAGGGCGTGTCGTGAACCGCGATCGGTGGTTTACACAGGATTTGTAGCCCATATGTGATGTCTGACAGTGTTCGCCTTGGATGAGGACTCTAGGCTGTGTGGTCGATGTGAATAACTAATCTATAGGCACATAACTAATTGTCACTACACTGAAATAAAATTCGTATTTTATATCAAGTTTTTTATTTACGACCATACTTTGACCATAATAGTTGCAATTGTGGAGGAAAGGTTACCCTTAAGGGTTTGTTTAAATATTGTTGGACATTTCACACGTCCATATAGCCCCAAACTAAGCAAAGCTTTTAAGCTAACCACAACGCAACTTTGGAAAAGATTAATTATACTAGCTTGTGCTCGCTATCTCGCTCTCTCATGGTACTTACCCTGGGTTAAATAGTTGTGGTTTATAGCAGAGCTATTATTTTTTTGTGAAATGTAAAAGAACAAGTACGATAGACATACTCGGATGTCAAGGCGCTTAGAGCCTTGAAATGTCTAAAGGGACGAGAGGCACGTCCATACATGTTTGGCACAATACTCACATTTTGCAATAGTAAGCATTCCATATTTGACGGTTGTTTTGTATCGCCGCTTATATCCTAACTGGTTCTTCACCAGGAAATGAACCCACGACCTTCAGATTAAAAGTTGGTATTTCCCACTCGCCCAAATAGGTACGAAATAACATAAAAAATATTAAAGAAGTCACACAAATGGGAAAATTATAGATATGGTCCCGAGTTGTAGTAATGCACTCTAATCGAAATAAAACAATGAATATTTCTTGATAATATGTAATGTCATAATAATTCCTAAATCTAAAGTAGCACATAAATTAAGAGTTAAAATTTTATATCTACAAGGCAGTCCGCGTCACTAAACACTCGACCACGACTGACGTAGGGTAGGTTAATAGACTACTACCGTCCGCCCGCGGTTTCTCTCGCATTATAATTGATTTAAAAAACCTATAAGCTATTTCAGGTTCTATGTCTATTCCAAATTTCGTCTAAATCGGTCAAGCTGTTATTGGATTGAAACAATGCTTTTTATATAGAGTAACCGCAGGCGGAAGTTAGTATTCCTAACCTAATTTAACTAGAATTAAAAGTACAATAATAGTTTTAATATACCGAAAAAAAAAAATTGACCGTTGCAGCAGAAGCTTCTTATGATCTGAGCACTGTCAGCATGATTTATTATTGCACTATCACAAAGTTATCGAGGTTTCTTTTTAACCGAAAATTGGCACTAATTTATGGTCTCAGTACTAGAAAATACTACACAAATTACAACGGAGACGGCGAGCTATTTATGAATGGATAGAATCGTGAAAATATGAGTAGCTATGTGGTAGGTGCGTATGAATAAACGGTTAACTAAATATTGTGTTTTTTTAAGGATTTTATTTTTCAATTTAAGTTTTAACTACTTAAATTTAATTAGTAACAGACACTGACAATACGTTATTATTTTTTTTGGTAATTAAAAACTAGTGTTGTATAAACAAAATGCATTATAGAGGCGTGTAGGTAATTGTAAATTGACTTTTCTGTGCATACAACAATCACAGTCGCAGGCAGACTGGAATGTCATTGCGAAACATGCAATTAAAATTCATGCAAGAGGTACTGGTTCGATTCCCGTAGCGGGACAAATGTTCGCTTGATACGCAAATATTTGTTCCAAGTCTGGGTATTGCAGTACTATGGTACTTGGAGTTTCTGATACGTCTCTTAAGGCCCTGTATGTCGACGATTGCTTTTTTTCGAAACGAAAAAAGAAATACTTCTGAACAAGCCACATCTCTATTTTTATAATGTATAGTATATGTGAATAAAGAAGAGAAACCCATCTTTAATCATTTCGATAAATAATCCTACCGACCGCTGCACGTGGTACTGATCCATGGGCGGCGCGTGGTCCGCCTTTGCTTTTCGAATAAATTAATGATATAAATTATGTATAATTACTTATCAAAAACTTATTCTAGTATAAATCTAGATCAAGATATTACCTATCTTTAACAATAAATCACAAGGTATCAAAGTATTTCGATCATAAATTCTAAAACGTATCATTTTGAAATAATATCTTTATCGTGAATAGTTTCTGCTATTATGTTTTCAGCTTAATAGAAATCTAGGTAGGAACCTGAAGTAATATATTTATAAAAATAGGAGATGTGGCTTGTTCAGAAGTATTTCTTTTTTCATTTCGAAAAAGAGCAATCGTCGACATACAGGGCCTTAATGTGGGATCAGTACTTTGTATGTATAGGTGATACAAGACGATACAAGTTTGTATATAATGACATAAGAAAGTTTAGGAATGGACAAAGTTTGGTACATACAGACATACCTGCTTTAAATCAATAAAATTATATGTGTAACTTAAGCTCTAGTCTAGAATTAATAGATATTTAGATTAAATACATTATGTATTGTATAGTCTTATATAAAATCAGCACGACACTATATTGATGTGCGTAGTTGACATGCCGAGATATTGCGATACCTAGTCGACATGTTAAGTAACCAAAAATTGGTTAATAACGTCTCTGGTTAATAGCGGTCCTAGCACCGCCATTTGATATAGCTGGTTGGTGACGTCGAAGTTAATGAGCTTCGTCCACGTCATTGATGACAACTGAAGACGGTTTATACGTTACTGGTTAATGAGATTGCCGGTTATGACGTCTCTGGTTGATAGCGATCCTGTTAAACACCGCTAGTTGATGATACTACCGCTAATCAATGATATAGCTGGTTAGTGACGTCAACGCTCATAAGTTTCGCCCACGTCGTCATCGGTGACTACGACGACTGATGACTTATACGTTGTTAGTTGATAACGCCGCTGGTTAATGAGATTGCCGGTTGATGACGTCGTTGGTTAATGTTTTCGCTGATTGATGACGTTCGGTGACGTTTACTAGTTGATGTGCATTGGCGCTGCTGGCGGTGGGAAACATCTAACGTGTTCCACACGGCCAGCGTCGTCGTCCGCCGTCAGGTGTCGATTGATGACGCTGAAGATCTGGCTGTTCAGGACCTGGAAGCGACGAATGCGGTCTACCATGCGTTTCAGCGGCTGAAAAGAGAGAGAGAGAGAGAGATAAACATTATTACAGGTCATTAAATAATCGATTTTAAGTTATTTTTAAGTGTGCTTATGAAATCGTACCTCAAGAATAGTATTTATTTATAACATTTTTTCAATTTAGAACAGTCACAGTTGGTTTTGAAAGTAAGTAAATAAAATAATAATATTCGGGATGGAGTCAAAAACCATGAAAAGCGGTCCAGCAGTTCTCGAGTTATAAGTGTTGTAATAAACCCGACTTTGTTTTATATAGTAGACTACCGACCCGCCCCGGCTTCGCACGGGTAGCATGTTATTATACATATAAACCTTTCTCCTGAATCACTCCTATTAAAAAAAACCGCATCAAAATCCGTTGTGTAGTTTTAAAGATATAAGCAAACATACATACATACATACAGACGCGGGAAGCGGAAAGCGACTGCTTTATACTATGTAGTGATAAGTATGTACTATAGATATATAAAAATAAAATAAATAAATAGGATCACGACTGTAATCCCCAAGTATGGTAGACATTTTCTCAGATCTTCAGACGCTTAGATCCTTTGAAGATGTCTAGTGGGGGTAGTCAGAGGCACGTCCAAACATTATATTTGGCACATGCCCACATTTTGCAGTAGTAAGCATTCCATACGTGACAGGTTGCAAGCCCATCGCCGCTTATAAGAACACTCAATAAATTTTTCTGTTCGAAAATTTATATGAAAGTGAAAGTGAGGAAACCAGTTAGTGTATAGATATATGTATGTAAGTATCTATACTAATATTATAAAGAGGAAAAATTTGATTGTTTGTTTGCATCGAATAGGCTCCGAAACTACTGGACCGATTTGAAAAATTCTTTCACCATTAGAATCCTACATTATCCCTGATGAACATAGGCTATAGTATATTTTCAAAAATGTTAGGGATCCGTATGAAAACTTCCATAATGTAACCCAAGGTGTAAAAAAATTACCCATAAAATCACTATTACACCCGTGCGACGCCGGGGCGGACTGCTAGTGTTTTATAAGAGTTAAGTAAGTACTAGATGGCGCCACTCACAATTCCCTTGACCACTTCGTCTTTGCCGTCTACTCTCTGCACCCTGAGGATGTGGTAGGAGAAGTCAAGCGCCTCGAAGCGTCTCTGCTGGCCTAGCAGTGCGATGATGGCGCATCCCGCCCAGTGCAGGCCTTCGCCGAACAGTTCCCTGTTATAGAAAAAGAGGGTTAACATTTTTTAAATTTTTACCTGTCATGTTTTGACAGTCGCACGAATCAGACAGGTCATTTGCAGCTCCCACGCTCTGCATAAGTTATAAGTGCAAGTCTCTTTCCCCTCCCCCCATAATGTATTTTAAGTATACTAAACACGTTTAAAAAAAAATGTACCGATTTTTTGTGAGTAACTCTTTTACTGTTTGTGCATTTATACGACTGAACCAATCTTGATAAAACCTAGCAAAGAAATACTGTGTTTCATTAGAAAGAACATAGAGGAGTATTTTTTTGGAAATATATTTTAGTAAAAATTTAAACAAAACTAATAAAATTGTTACTTACTCAACAGAGAATTGAGTGTCACCAACAGGAATGCAGTACAGGAATTGCAGAGCTGACCAAAGTCTGGAACAAACACCTTGTTTAGTTGAGCATTATACAAGCTTTTACATCAACTAACCTTATATCAGTTTGTAGTAGGTATGCTTTCTACTGTGGGTTTGATTCACATCCAGCACAAACATTTGTGTGATGAACATAGATTTTTGTTGTATTTGGGTGTTATAATGCATTAGTACCTGGATATCTATATTATCTAGCCTCCATAGTGCATGCTTTGCTTAGTTTGTGTTAAGATTGCGCTGAATGTAATGATCACGACTGTAATCCCCAAGTACAGTAGACATCCTTGAAGATGTTAAAAGGGCAGATTTGGCACATGGCTATTGCATTTGCAATTGAGTAATCACCTGTGGAATTCGCTGGTATCGTCGGTGTGCGCAGGCGCATGGTGGTGGTGCGGGGGCGCAGGCCAGGCGGGGGCTGCCAAGAAGCCTCTCATGCGTCGGAGGACCACGCTGAAGAGGGAGAGGCCGCAGCAGAGGCGCTCGCGGGTTAGGAGGTCCCCCTCGCGGGCTAGTTGAGCTTGCTGGGGGGAGGGAGGGAAACATGGTTAAGGGGCTCCCAGTCGACGATTGCTCTTTTTCGAAACGAAAAAAGAAATACTTCTGAACAAGCCACATCTCCTATTTTTATAAGTATATTACTTCAGGTTTCTACCTAGATTTCTATTAAGCTGAAAACATAATAGCAGAAACTTTTCACGATAAAGATATTATTTCAAAATGATACGTTTTTGAATTTATGATCGAAATATTTTATATACCTACTATTAAAATTAACTTGTGATTTATTGTTAAAGATAGGTAATATGTAGATCTAGATTTCTATTAGAGTAGATTTTTGATACATAATTTATATCATTAATTTATTCGAAAAGCTATGGCGGACCACGCGCCGACGTGTGTTTGTCATCATTGCAGCGGTCGGTAGGATTATTTATCGAAGTGATTAAAGATGCGTACATCTTTATTCACATATACTATACATTATAAAATAGGAGATGTGGCTTGTTCAGAAGTATTTCTTTTTTCGTTTCGAACAAAAACAATCGTCGACTGGGAGCGCCTTAAAACAAAAACATAAGATAGTGGTGTTGCCAACCACCATTTTAAGGAACATTTAGGATGGCTGATACTAATTGCCTTGGCATTAAGTCAGCCTTTTGTTAGGGTTCCGTACCGTAAAGAATAAAAACGGGATCCTATTACTAAGACTTCGCTGTCCGACTGTTTGTCACAGCGCTGTATCTTATAAACCGTAATAGCCAGACAGTTGAATTTTCACAGATTTATTCGATAACAACAAATACTAAAAACAGAATAAAATAAATATTTAAGTGGGAAAACGAACAAAATTTCATAAAAATAATTTAGATATTTATATTGAAATACGGCAAATCACGACCTCAGTCTATCTCTATCAGTTATCTAGTCCCCATAGTACAAGCTTTGCTTAGTTTGGGGCTAGTTGGCCCACCAATATTTATTTTTATTATTTATGGCCATGTTATGCCACAAGAAAATTAGATTTTATTAGATAAATTCGTACAAACCTTAGCATTTCCGTATTTCTCCACGTTCTGCCCGATCTGAAGAGCCACGTATTTAGCCTCAAGGCGCTTCTGCTTTGTCTCTGGCTTTTCACCCTCTGAGGAAATACATCATTTAAAAGAGCTTACATTATTGTCTTTTAGGCTCTGAGACAACCCCCCCCTACCTAGTAGTAGTATTAATTAGTAGTAGAGTTAGTAGTAAGTAATGGTAGTAGCATTTACCTGCGGTGAAAGGTCGCGGTAGAATGTTCTGGAATGGCGCAGCGTGAAGCAAATCGGTCACCTCCTCTTGACTCAAAGCCTGAAACAAAATAAAAGGATTCAGAAAATATGTTCTACGGTACACATTCACACAGATTCCTTAAAGATCCTTAACATATCTAAGGGGTGGTCAGAGCTACGTCCAAACTAACATATTTGACTGGCCTCACAGTTCAGTTGGTAAACAAACATCTATGTTCATCACACAAATGTTTGTCCTTGGTAGAAATCGAACCCGCATCCTACAGCGCAGAAGGCAGAGCTTCTACCAACTGAGCTGTGAGGCATACACCCATACCGTCTCATTAATAAACGTAGACTAGCGCAGGATTAAATTTAGTCCAACGCTTACGTTTGGACTAGTCGAATTCAATATTAATAAACAAGGATTAGAAATGGAGTTGCTTACATTAAGCTGGTATTAACAATTCTTGGTGTAACCTCAGATGATCTTTGGATAAGTAAATTTTTATTAATAGCACAGATAGGGTCAATTAAATAAAAACTCTATATATTTACCTGTTCAATCAGCATGCAGAACAATATAATGTTTCCGAGTTCTCTGAACGCGTGGAAGAGTTCAGTTTTCGCTTCCGGGTACTGCACAATATCCGTAAGCTGAGCATGGTAATAGCCAAGAACACCTGGAAACAAGTATAATCATTTAGCTTATGATATAGGCTATTTGACCGTATGAAAAATAAAGTGTTGTTGATAGTAATCTATGTAAATTATCACTACATAGTATAAAGCAAAGTCGCTTTCCGCTTCCCGCGTCTGTATGTAATATGTATGTATGTATGTTTGCTTATATCTTTAAAACTACACAACGGATTTTGATGGGGTTTTTTTTAATAAATAGAGTGATTCAAGAGGAAGGTTTATATGTATAATACATGCATAATATAGTAGAGAAACACTGATAATTTTAGAGGTTTCTAATGTGATGTCGTAAATAAACACATTTTTTTGCGCTTACATTGCAAATGCTGGCTGAACCCCACGAGATATATCAAAATAATGTACTACAGTATTGTACACCTTAAAAACGTCTACAAAAAAGTCAACGATGGTATTAGAAATGTCTTACGCACAGCGAAGCGGGCACGGGTCAGCTAGTGCCTTTATAAAGCGTTATGGAGTAAAATAACTTGAAAATAAACAATGATTTAATAAAAAAACCTTTAATTAAAATTATCTATTTTTAAACGCCAGTCACGTGACACAAGACGGTCAGGATTGGTCGAATCGACGATGACGTAACATGCTTGTCAATAAGTCATCGCCTGCCTTGAAAAACTTGACGTTTGTGTATTTGTTGACAAGCATGTAACTTCACAGAAACTAGTGCGACGCCATTTGCTAAAGAAGCGTTTTTGCGGGTTATTTAAATTGACAATATTTAATTTACACTTTTAGGGCCAATACATAACAGAATTGAAAATAATATTTTTTTATGGGTTCCACAGTCACTCCTGAATAATCTAGAATGGTTTTCAAAATCTTGTCAAATAGCCCATTACAAGTATACTATACTTACTTAAACTTATCTATACTCTATCTATGCTAATATATTATTCTACTAATATTATAAATGCGAAAGTTTGTGTGTGTGTTTATTATTCTTTCACACAAAAACCAATGAACGGATTTAGATGAAACTTTACAGTAATATAGCGCATACATCAGAATAACACATAAGAGGCTACTTTTTATCCAGGTACCACCCTTGCGAAGTCGGGGCGAGCAGCTAGTCTTCTATACTAATATCATAAAATTAAATACGAAAGTAACTCTGTCTGTCTGTTTGTGACGTTATCACGGTCAAACCGCTGCGCTGGACGATTATGATGAAATTTCAGACATAGATAGTTTAAAGTCTTGGGATGATTGATTGACTAATTGAAGAATGTGCTAATTTTATTTCAAAAAAAAAAGCTATTAGTCAGATAAAAAGAACTTAATTACCATTCGATCCGTAGTCGTATCTCGGCAGCTTGCAGTGGCGCGGCATGGCGCGGTGCAGTGCGCGCGTGAACTGCGCCAATGTGCCATGCAGCAGGCCGCGAGCTACGCCCAACAGCTCCGAAACGACCACCGCTACTCCTTGGTAGCCCAGCAGGCGGACAAGAGCGTGTAGGTGGACTCCGCCCACGAAACCTGATAATACAGATTAATAAATAAATCACTCAACATCTAGACCCAAGTTAAGCAAAACTTGTACTATAGGAACTAGATAATTAATATTTTTTGTGTTTACACACTTAACATACATAACACTCTGACACAGAACAAACATCTATGTTTATCACACAAATGTTATTCAAGGGTGGGGGATCGAACCCAAAACCTACAGTGCAGAAGGCAGAGTTACTACTAACTGAGTTACTACATAGCATTAAGGAAAGGATCATAAAAAAAAAGGTAGACCCCAAGCCGTGTTTGTTGCCTGATTCTTCTAGGCTTGGTCGCGTGGAATCGGCGTAGCTTCACCTAGTTCCTAAGACGTTTCAAAGTGATCCTTGTGATTTTATTGAAATAAATGATTTTTGAATTTGAATTTGAATTTGAGCTGTGAGGCCAGTCAATGTATCGGAGCACTGTCACTGTCTTCGATAATGTCAAAATCGATTTGCAGAGTAAGGGCTCATATATAAGGCTCATATATACATATATAAAGGCTCAGGCCTATCTTTATTGGACTGGCCTTACAGCTCATTTAGTAGCAACTCTGCCCTCTGCGCTGTAGGTTGTGGGTTCTATTTCCACCCAGGACAAATATTTCTGTTTGTTCTATGCCTGGGTGTTATAATTATAATCTATACATATAATAAAACCGTAGAAGAGTTCAATTCTGTACATTAAATAAAAAGTAAAAAATATCTATTCTATATTCTATACATATAATAGAACTGTAGAAAAGTTCAATTATGTACATTGAATGAAAAATAAAAACATACTCCTTTATGGGCCTTTAAACAAGTAATTTTTTTTTATTTTATTTTAATTGTTGTCACAGACAGACGTCTGTTGTCCGGCTTTCACGCAAAAACTACTGGACGGATCTTGATAAAACTTTTTTTGTTATGTAGCTATTAGTCCTCGGCAACATATTGGCTATAATTTATTTTGAAAATTGGAATACCAGATGCCAAAATATGTCGCACAGCGAAGCGGGCACGGCTAGTGTATCATAGTTGTATTTACACAAAAAAATGTATTTAACTATTTTATCAGTAATCTGGTTCCTTCCTTAATTAAAGTTAGCCCTGTGTTTAAAGTCGTACAATATTTATTTTATATATAAAATTTTCGTGTCACAATGTTAGTTACCTTACTCCTCCGAAACGGCTTTACCGATTTTTACCAAATTTTATATGCATATTCAATAGGTCTGAGAATCGGCAACTATCTATTTTTCATACCCCTAAGTGATAAGGATGGCGTAAAGATCGAGAAAAACGGAAAGTTTTTTTTTCTGTGGGATTATTGACATTTGACAGGATAACGTCTGTCGGGACAGCTAGTTTTATATAATATCTTGTACCTTCGTACTGCGCATACTGCGCGGAGTACGCGAGACTGAGTTGTTTGGAGCCCCAAAGAAGCGCGTGTCCGTACTGCTGATGCTTCTCCCTCTGAACGCCGACGGCGAATTGGAGGCCACGGCATTTCACGAACCTAGACACAAATCATTTAAATTCTACTAATATTATAAACTAGCGACCCGCCCCGGCTTCGCACGGGTAGCATGTTATTATACATATAAACCTTCCTCCTGAATCACTCTATCTATTAAAAAAAACCGCATCAAAATCCGTTGTGTAGTTTTAAAGATATAAGCAAACATACATACATACAGACGCGGGAAGCGGAAAGCGACTTTGCTTTATACTATGTAGTGATGCGAAAGTTTGTGAGCGAGTGGGTGGGTGTTTGTTACTATTTCACGCTTATTCTTTCACGCAAAATCTACTGAACAGATTAAAATGAAACTTTACAGTAATATAAGAAGGTCGTGGGTTTAAATCCCGGCGCGCATTAATGGATTTTTCTTTCTTCGAAAAATTTATAAGCGCATCAAAAAACACGTGCTCAAAACGGTGAAGGAAAACATCGTGAGGAAACCAGTTAGTATTCTTATAAGCGGCGATGGGCTTGCAACCTGTCACGTGTGGAATGCTAACTACTGCAAAATGTGAGCATGTGCCAAATATAATGTTTGAACGTGCCTCTGCCTACCCCCTCTAGACATCTTTGAAGGATCTAAGCGCCTGGAGATCTGAGAGGATATCTACCGTACTTGGGGATTACAGTCGTGATACTTTTTTTTTATGAATGATTGATTAATTAAAGTTACCTGTCTGTGGCTGCGTTGTAACAGTAGTTCGGTAGGAAATCATAGTTCAACTCCCAGAAAACGTGGAGGTTGATCCGTCCATACCTGAATACAAACAAAATATTATAAAATCACTAAATTAAAATAAATATAGACCGAGAGCTAAAAAAATGTCTTTATCAGCATTGAGCACTTACTGATGGTTTAGTATTCGTAGTAAGTTTGATGACAACAATTTGTTTTCCCCCACTTAATGAGGGTCAGCACAACATGTTGCGAAGAGAATTTAACTTATGTTTTACTAAAGGCCGCCTGCCTGACCTCAACCCTCTTTGGGAATGGTGTGTAATGGATTTAAGTGGTAATCTTCTTATATAAAAATTACTCCCTATTTTCCTTTGTCCCTCACGCGTAAACGGCTGAACCGATTTTGCTAATTATTTTTTTGTTGTATTCGTTATTGCCAGGAGAAGGTTTTTATGGAAAAAAAATAATTTGAGGGGACAACGTCTGTCGGGACAGCTAGTAATAAAAAATAAATTACTCACGGGGCCAATACGCCATGGTCGGATTCGCGAAGTATGGATTCGAAGTCGTCCAAGGTTAGATACCGACTGAGCAGTTTGTGACACAGCCGGTTCACGGCTATAAGCCCCTCCAATTCCTGTCAAATGTCAAAGTAATCATTACCTTTTAAAAACTACAGAGACAATATAAAACAAAATATTATAAAAACAAAAAATAATAAACTAAAAAAAAAATGTTTTTCCCCTCTTTTTTGGGGAGGGCGCCATATTGAAAAATAATTAATGTCAGCCTATGTTATTTCCACAATTGAGGCGAATCCTACGACACCTTATATGTATGTTGTAATCCGTTCAATCCGTCAAGTCGTTAGTCCTACATAATAAATACATTTTAAATGGTTCCTTGGGACTATTCTATACACAATAGAAAAATATTTCCAAATCAGATCACCAGGCATAAAAGATATGGTCGTACATAAAAAAAAATATCTACCAGGCATCCTTGGATTATTATTTTCCAAACTATCGTGATTAGTAAACATAACTATAGATTTAAATAAGGATCTATAGACATAAATTTACTATAGTTTCTTTGGATGGATAGGATCATAGGATGGTAACTTAAGAAAAATAATACCGGAGACCTCAGTATACCAAATTATTTTTTTTGCCGTGGTTCTAACTTAAATGTCTTCCAAGGATCTGAGCGCCTGACAAAATGTCTATGCTTGTTATTTTTTTTAATTTTTAATATAATAATAGTGATTCGATTACTTACAACGACTCCAGTGATGTCACCGGCCTCGAACTTGGCTACAGCTGCATCTAGTGCCCGATGCATGTCCGCGTTAATACGCTGCGCTACCTAAGAATATACAATATTAACTTAATTATAAATTTTATTTTATATGAGCTTTTAATACATTTAGGGCTTTAGTAGTCTTAGCAACACAACATGGCGTTGTCACATAACTCACCAGTGCGCAAAGATCGACGTGACGTCCCAGTAACGCGACATGGCGTTGTCGCAGCAGTGACGCGTACCGCCCCGCGCCGCACGATGTGCCAGCGTTGCGTGCGACGCATTCCGCACGGTACCGTTTGTCCAACATCATGCTGCAACCAAAATAACAAGTAATTAAGTTAGGACCTATACCGGTGTTGGGCTTGCAAGTCTTGCAACCTGTCACGGAATGCTAACCACTGCAAAATGTGGCCATGTGCAAATTGCATTTACAACTTTTGGACGTGCCGTTGACTACTCCTTTTAAAAATCTTCAAGGATCTAAGTGCCTTGAGATCTGAGAGGATGTCTACCGTACTTAGGAATTACAATCGTGATCCTATTTTTAAACCTCAATAATTCTTGAAATAACTATCAATAAATAAATATTGGTGGACATTTTACACATCACCATCTAGCCCCAAACTAAGCAAAGCTTGTACTATGGGAACTAGATAACTGATAGAATACTTAAATACTTTTTGACTGGCCTCACAGCTCAGTTGGTAGTAACTCTGCCTTCTGCGCTGTAGGTTGTGGGTTCAATCCCCACCCAGGGCAAATATTTGTGTGATGAACATAGATGTTTGTTCTGTGTCTGGGTGTTACTATGTATAATAAGTATGTATTTACAAAAAAAAAAAAGTATATAAGTATTCTATCAGTTATCTGGTTCCCATAGTACAAGCTTTGCTTAGTTTGGGGCTAGATGGCGCTGTGTGTAAAGTCCGCCAATATTTATTAATTTATTTATTTATATTAACACCCAGACACAGAGCAAATATCTATGTTCATCACACAAATATTTGCGAATATTTGGTGGGGAT
Source organism: Hydriomena furcata (assembly GCA_912999785.1). NCBI lineage: Eukaryota > Metazoa > Arthropoda > Insecta > Lepidoptera > Geometridae > Hydriomena > Hydriomena furcata. The sequence goes on along the minus strand of OU538823.1, from coordinate 4,787,702 downwards.
CGAACCCACAAGCTGTGAGGCCGTCAATAAAACTACTTTTAAGTTATAGGCTAAAAAAACATTTTTTTTTCTTTTAATTCGCCCTTATAAGTTACTTACCAAAAATGTGTGAAAACGTTTGTCTGTTTGTGACTTAATCACGCCCAAACGATCGAAAGGATTTGGATGAAACTTTGAAAATACACAGTCTATGCCCTAGATTCTAGAATAACAAATAAGCGGAGGCTAGTTTTAGATATGTTTCATCAGACTCACCTAGCGGCAAGTTGCTTGTAATGCGCATACACCTGCTCAGACAACTTGTAGACAAACTGGTCGAAGCACAAGTTCACCTGAAACACGACTCACATTATACCTCTTTATAATCAAACCACCGAGATGATGATACTAATTGACAATGATGGATGTTATAAGTTTTCTGTTGAAAACAACTTTTTATAAAATCTTGGGGCTATGGTACTCTTCAAGACAAATCTAATGAGCCCAATCACGACGGAGTTATGTATTATAGTTGAGGAGTTCATGTGGCTATCTTCGAGCTCCATCAGATCAGCTCAAGAGATCAAGTGTAGAGTGTACTGCTTTTTGAATTTGTGCTGAGGCTCTTTAGTTATTATTTTTTTAAATTTTATTGTTTACGTACTTGAGTAGTACTTTTAATTATTATTCTTGTTTGAGCCTTCACCTTGTTCGATTGGCACCACACTGGAGCTCTACATAGCATTAAGGAAAGGATCATAAAAAAAAAGGTAGACCCCAAGCCGTGTTTGTTGCCTGATTCTTCTAGGCTTGGTCGCGTGGAATCGGCGTAGCTTCACCTAGTTCCTAAGACGTTTCAAAGTGATCCTTGTGATTTTATTTAAAATAAATTATTTTTGAATTTGAATTTGAATTTGACACCATAATACTACATTGTCATCGTAACCTGACAGGTATGCAAAGTTTTAACTCAATTGAACTATTTACTAAGGAGTTCCGTTGTGAGTGTCCGTTGAACAGCTTCTGACTCCATCATCAGATCAGTTCCCTGTCACCATGTTATTGTATTGTCATCAGGACTAAATATGTATGAAGAATTTCAGCTCAATACCAAAAACCGGCCAAGTGCGAGTCGGACTCGCGCACGAAGGGTTCCGTACCACTATCTATAAAAACGGCAAAAAAATCACGTTTGTTGTATGGGGGCCCCCTTTAAATATTTATTTTATTCTGTTTTTAGTATTTGTTGTTATAGCAGCAACCGAAATACATAATCTGTGAAAATTTCAACTGTCTAGCTATCACGGTTCATGAGATACAGCCCTGTGACAGACAGACGGACAGCGAAGTCTTAGTAATAGGGTTCCGATTTTACCCTTTGGGTACGGAACCCTAAAAATGGTTTGCAATTATTGACGGACAACTAACAAACAAACGAACAGTGCAAGTTAAATAAATATCAACATACCTCTGCCTCTACCTCGTCGTAAAGAAATTGTTTTCGGAACACTGTGAGAGCGTACTGCGCTGAATCGTTGTACAAGTCCAACGGATAAAGCACGTATCTGAAACAAAATTAAATTCAATATTTTTTATTTTAGACAAAACTAGCAGACGTTGTCCTGTTAAAATATCAATAATCGCACGTTGCTATGATGTCAGATTTTTGCACACCAGTGGCTGGTTTTGGATTATTTACGTGAATACGTCGAGGTTCGTGGGGAAATTAACATTGAGAAAGCTAATGACGAAATAATAACTACTACCTAGTTACTAGCAGTTTAAAGAGTTATTTTAATTGAAAAGGAAATTATTCAAATTACAGTAAAATAATAATAGATAGATAGATAGATAGATGAACTCTTTATTGCACACAAAGAAAACAAATGGTAAATAACAACAAACATAAATGTACAATGACAAACATAAATAATATCAATGCCAACATCATCCATTTTACATTTTTTTTATCAATTTAGAAATGTTTTTCGGATTATAAACGATCGTATGTTTTATTCGGGAATTATATCTACATCTACAGCAAACTTTACCTTAATCCGTTTTGTTATTTAGGCCTGATTGAGACACAACCGTAAAAAAAACTCACAAACTTTCGCATTTATAATATTACTAGCGACCCGCCCCGGCTTCGCACGGGTTTAATACATATAAACCTTCCTCCTGAATCACTCTATCTATTAAAAAAAACCGCATCAAAATCCGTTGTGTAGTTTTAAAGATATAAGCATACATACAGACGCGAGAAGCGGGAAGCGACTTCGCTTTATACTATGTAGTGATTAGGATTATAAATCATGTATTCCTTTTGGTGTGTAGGGGTGAAATAAGAAAGAAAATCCCGAAATTCAACCCCTAATAGTGTGCAGCGGAAGTTTCCACTATCATTAACCATATGCCATAATGCGCAAAAGAAGTGCGTCTTTGAGAAGCCGGATCCGTGGCAGCCCGAACATCATCGTCAACGTATTGTCCGATAGGTTGGACTGTCCGCTAAATCATTATTGGATGCTACTGCATACCAATACGCAAAGCTGTAAAATGAAATATATCTTGTAATGTAATTTGTTTTCACTAACATTAGTTTATAAGTCACAATGTTACTAACTATAATATGGACTAAGTCTGAAATAAACAATTTATTATTATTATTATTATTATTAAATCTATACTAATATTTAAAATGCGAAAGTAACTCTGTCTGATTGTCTGTGACGTTATCACTGCCAAACCACTGGGTTAAACACCGATTGTGATGAAACTTCAATGTTTTTCGAAATCGATTTCCGAAATCGCAAGTAAAAGCTAGCTATGATAATGAAAGGTATTTCTTACTCCATCATAGCTGGTTCCTTGGTGCGAAGAATGTGGTCTGTGAGTATCCAAGGCATCGACATCTCTATCGGGAACTGGATACGTTTCTCCATAGTCACGAGGTCTTTGCATTCCTCGTTATGCTGGTGCCGGACCAGGCATTTCTAAATATATAAAAAAACTTTTAAAAAGTGGTAAAATTGTTGTTTTTGTATGATTAAAAAAAATAAAAAATTAAATAAAATCTTTCACCTATCAGAAGCTACATTAACAGCGAGTAACATCTATACTAATATTATAAAGAGGAATGATTTGATTGTTTGTTTGTTTCGAAACTACTGAACCGATTTGAAAAATTTTTTTACCATTAGAATCCTACATTATCTCTGATGAACATGGGCTATAGAATATATTCAAAAACGTTAGGGACCCGTATGAAAATTTCGATAATGTAACCCGACGTGTGAAAAAATCCAATAAAAATCCTTATAACGCGTTTGCTGCGGAAATTATTGACAATAGAGCAAAGTAATGTAATACAGTTTTATAGAAAACATCAATATCTACAAAAAAGTGTGTAATACCATTATGTCTAACTATTAGGGATCCGTATGAAAACTTCGATAATGTAACCCAAAGTATAAAACAATTACCCATAAAATCATTATTACACCTGTGCGACGCCGAGGCGGACTGCTAGTAGGATATAATATCTATCTAATATCTTTAAACGAGCAAAATCTCAGAAACGGCTCCAACGATTTTCATGAAATTTAGTATGCAGGGAGTTTCTGGGGCGATAAATCGATCTAGCTAGGTTTCATTTTTAGAAAACGTCGTTTTATCCGTGTTTTCAAGCAATGAAATACCGATCATCCAGGTATCAATAATATTATTACTATTTACAATGTTTAGAAAGAAAGAAAGAAAGAAAAAACAACGGCCTCACAGCTCAGTTTGTAGTAACTCTGCCTTCAGCGCTGTAGGTTGTGGGTTCGAACCCCACCCAGAGCAAATATTTGTGTGATGAACATAGATCTTTGTTCTGTGTCTGGGTGTGTAGTATGTATCATAAGTATGTATTTACAAAAAAAAAACGTATATAAGTATTCTATCAGTTATCTAGTTCCCATAGTACAAGCTTTGCTTAGTTTGGGGCTGGATGGCGATGTGTAAAATGTCCACCAGTATTTATTTATGTTATTTATTTATTTATTTGCTCCAAAAGCACAAAACAATTAATGAATAAAGAGAACAAAAAATCAATCAACAGCAAATTGTGCCATGTGGGGGCAAATAGGTCCCCATAAGATATGGCAGGTAAGATATGGCTATGAACTATGGCGCCCCTGGAAGGATAGCAGAGCCTAAACCACAAGTCTTAATGACTTAGTGTAGGCTTTGTTAAAAACTTGTTATGATATAACATAACAAGTTGTACAAGTTACAAGCCATTGTAACATTTGTTGTAACAAGCCATCACTATAAGACATCTTAATTATATCTGTTTATTTATGTATGCATGTGCTTGAATTTTTGAATAAATGATTATTATTATTATTATTATTATTATTATAAATGACATAAAAGCGATTACAAAATACTTACGTTGACTTTACGCCCCATTGTCATTTCGAGATAAAACTCTCTATACCACAGTTGTGATAGATCGCAGCATTTCGACAACGAATCTGTAAATAGGCACATCATCAAACCATTAGAAAAGTATACATTTTCAACCGAAAAAAGAAGATTCTCAATTCGACGCGTACTTATTTTATCTTTTTTAGGGTTCCGTACCCAAAGGGTAAAAACGGGACCCTATTACTAAGACTTCGCTGTCCGTCTGTCTGTCACAGAGCTGTATCTCATGAACCGTGATAGCTAGACAGTTGCAATTTTCACAGATGATGTACTTCTTTTGTTGCTACAAGAACAAATACAAAAAACAGAATAAAATAAATATTTAAGTGGGGCTCCCATACAACAAACGTGTTTTTTTTTTGCCGTTTTTATAGATAATGGTACGGAACCCTTCGTGCGCGATTCCGACTCGCACTTGGCCGGTTTTTTATTTATGATCCTATTTTGATGTTTTTTCTTCTATTGTATAGGTAGATTAGTCCAAAGTTGATCGAATTTAAACAGTATTTATGTAGGACTAATAGTAAAGAACTAATTACTTCATCAAAATTAAAAAAACTAATATCGTCTGTTGACTTTTTGATTGGTCAAAACATTTTCTTCAGTATTGTGCGTAATTATGATATCTCTTGACCTGGGGCCGTACTACAATCTCTAAAGTGAAACTACAGCATCATTACACGCGGTGCGAAAGTGACAACGCCATACGTGTTCGTATATCGTTGTCACTTTCGCTCTTAAAGTAATACTGCTTTAGTCTTACTTTAGATATTGTAGTACGGCCCCTGACTTTATCTCACCTGACAGATTGAGAAGATAAGGCCAGTAGAAACTTTGAGTGTGGAACGTTTCGATCTGCGTCAGTGCGCCTGCCTCCAAATCCTGAAAGCAACATTTTGTAAGATCCTTCGAACCTTCAAACTACTTACTCATACGAATTCACTTTATATTAACTCAGATTTATTAGCTTCATCTGTAACAAATGAACTATGTAAGAAAATCTTGGAATCCATTTTGACTATAAATACGGCTAATTACCAGGTTATTTTTAATTGTCTCGAAACGTCAGCAATACAAGATATAAAGTGGTAATAAAAAAAAAATAGGATCACGACTGTAATCCCCAAGTACGGTAGACATCCTTTTAGATCTCCAGGCGCTTAGATCCTTTGAATGGGTAGTCAGAGGCACGTCCAAACATAATATTTGGCATATGCCCACATTTTGCAGGAGCTCCATTCCATACCTGTCACAGGTTGCAAGGTCATCGTCGCTTATAAGAATACCAACTGGTTTCATCACAATGTTTTTCTTCACCGTTTTGAGCACGTGTTTTTGATGAGCATATAAATTTTTCAAACAGAAAAATCCATTGATACACGCCGTGATTCGAAGCCTCGACAATCAGATTGAAAGTCAGGGTACCTCCCACTCGGCCAATACGGCTAATAATAAAAATCCTAATTCAAATGCCAGTTACTTCACTTTGTGGGAGCATCGAAATGAACCAAGATGGTGATAGGTTCCCTACCTTGCGTAGAGTGCGTCGACCTCCCCACTTGTCAGAAATTAGCGCTTCTAGCTGCGTGCGAACCATGTAGAGTTGGGTTGTCGATGGACCTGTTAAGGCGAGTAATTAATGTGTTTGATGAATGCAGAATACTTTTTTCTCAATAACCGTAAACCATACAGTTTTGTTTTTTATGACAAAGATAACTTAAGGATATAATCTAGATAAATTACAGACAGAATCACGATTGGTGAAACTTTTCTCAATAGATTTATTTTCCAAAGTTGGCTCTTCAAAAACACTAGTTTCGTTTTTAATCAAAACTATGAATAGCTAAACAGTTAATTTTTATATAATTCGTTAGATAATCATACTAGCTAAATAAATTACAGACAGTTTCTTTTTAAATTTGATGGTTTTCGAGATAATGCAGTTTTATCACTTTTTCCGTCTTATCCGGGTAGACTCAGCCCATACAAAACATCAAAAATTTCACTTATCACCATAAGGCGAAGGTATACATTTTTTTGATGAATGTAGAATAGTTATTTTTCAAACTATCGTGATTATTAGACATACCGGGTGTATGTTAAAATCTATAGTTATGTAGAATAGTTTTTTCTCAATAACCGCAAAACAATACAGAGATACTCAATACAGAGCTTTATTTTTTTTATGACAAAGATAACTTAAGGATTTAATCTAGAGTTGAGTTGTCGATGGACCTGTAGATATGGGGCGAGGATTAAGACAAACCCTGCCTTTCCCAAAATCACGTGTATTTATTAGTACAAAGTATATTAAAAAGTATTCAAGTAAGTAGGTATAATCTAACATATCTTGGAAAATTATGGACCGAGCACTTTAATATCCGGACATCGAACCATAAAAAAATACTACCGAATTGATAACCTCCTCCTTTTTTGGAATCGGTTAAAAATATATTTCCCAAAAAATACTTTTCAACCTCTAGGTCACTGCGACCCACAAGCAAATCGGTTGCATGAATGGGTCACTTTGACCCCACTTACCCACATTCCTCCTTGGCACTTTGATAGTGAAACTAGCTTCAGCATCCTTCTTCCCTCGCAGTGCGGGGTCCTGCTGAGGCTCGCAACCTCTTGCCCAATCGCCACATGTCTCTCGAATCGACACAATTATACTGTAAATGTAAATAAACAAAATATTGGTGGACATTTAGCACAGCGCCATCTAGCGTAAAACTTAGCGAAGCTTGTATGGGAATCAGTAAAATACCTAAATTCTTTTTTTTTTGTAAATCTATAAAAAACAAAGCCATAAATCGTGATAGTTACACCATTTATAACTTAAGGTGGGCTAGATCTATTTTCATTGTTTTAATTGTTGGATTTGTCTCCTCTCTGAACAGCAGAAAAACTATTAAAACATTTGAAATTAATGGAAAACGAAAATTTAGTACAACCATCATTAGAACACCCGTGTGAAGCCATTGCCTGTGTGAATATACATTAATAACCAGTCACAGAACAAACATCTATGTTTATCCTGGATCCCACAACCTGCAGCGCAGAAGGCAGAGCTACTACCAACTGAACAGCCAATCAAATGGTTAGTTGCTATAGTTTTAACTCTTTCATTCAGTTCAGCATTTACTGATCATTTGCTCACCTTCTGATTAGATCTTTCTTGTTTTTGATAGCTTTGCGAAGAGGCTCCCTCATCACCAGTTGAACAAAGTCTTGTAGTTCTGCATAGATTGACCTTTAATAAAACATTTTTATATTATAATATGGCCATAGGTTTGCAATCTGTCATGTGTGAAATGCAAACTACTGCAAAATGTTAGCATATGCCTACAAAATATGGCAACAGAAATTAATAAAAAGGTTTATTATTATTTAAAGTTTCAACATGCTTCAGGATACCCCCCTTTAAGGATATTCAAAGGTCTTATGAAGAGGATTTAGCTTATATTTTTACAACCGGCCGCCCGCTTGACGCCAACCCTCTTGTGAAATATCATTGGAATACACATCAATCCTAATAATATTATAAATGCGAAAGTTTGTGAGTTTGTATGTATGTTTGTGCCTCAATCGGGCCTAAACGACAAAACGGATTAAGTTGAAATTTGCTGTAGATGTAGATATAATGCCCGAAAAAATAATAGACTACTTTAAAATACGTAAAACATCCCTAAAATGATAAAAAACGCAAAAGGGATGATTTTGATAAAAATGGCGCTGGTGTGCAACAAGTCTGACATCACAGACTAAAAACATTCAGTCTTTTCTATTCGATTATTGAAATTTGACAGGACAACGTCTGTCGCGGGTATGCTAGTATAATAATAAACGTTTTTTAATCAATATTTAAACCTCAGGCATACCTCCTGGCGGCATCAGCGAAGACAGTCTCCATGCGAGCCATAAGCACCTGCAGCCCCTTAATCATGGCGATCACCTCGATCATAGCAAACTTCTCTTCTGACGTGTAGTTGTAACGAGTTGCCTGTCAAAATACATTCACTTTAGCTTAATAAATCAATATTGGAGAAGCGCCATCTAGCCTCAAACTATGCATAACTTGCACTATGGGAACTAGATAACTGATAGATAGGTACTTATATATTTGTAGATTCTTTTTTATAGATTGACATTGCTGTCTGCCCCGGGTATACTTATGAAGACATTTTTTCCTTTTATTTTTTCAAATCTAACATCTATACTGCACCAGTATACAAGTGAGTATTCTGCTATTCGAAGCGGAGACAAATCCAATAAATTAAAAATCATGTAAATTGGTCCAGCCGTTCTTGAGATATAATTTTGTTATTACCTGACTGCACCAGAGGGTATGTCTATTTCTTTGGCAAGCTCTACAGCTTGAACGACTTGACGGATTAAAACATATGAAGGTGTCGTTGGATTCCTCTCAAAAGTAGGAGTGACTTAGGCTATATTTTTTAAAAAAAGCTCTCTGGTTATGCCCTCTCCAAACAAGGGGGCATAACATTTTTTATTAGGGTTCCGTACCCAAAGGGTAAAACCGGGACCCTATTACTAAGACTTTGCTGTCCGTCTGTCTGTCACAGGGCTGTATCTCATGAACCGTGATAGCTAAACAGTTGAAATTTTCACAGATGATGTATTCCTGTTGCCGCTATAACAACAAATACTAAAAACAGAATAAAATGAATATTTAAGTTGGGCTCTCATACAACAGACGTGTTTTCTTGCCGTATTTTATAGATAATGGTAGGGAAACCCTTCGTGCGCGAGTCCGACTCGCACTTGGCCGGTTTTATTTTTTAGTTAATTATTTTTTAGTAGTCGGGTTTGATGTTTTGATAATATTTTGTTTTATCTTGTATTAGATATAATTTTCATAGTGACGTTTTGATTTGAGCACACCTTACCCTCTCATACTCCTCAGCGTCTGGAGGGCACCTCGAATTAGCAGCATGGTCGGTGGGATGCAACAGCTTCCAAGAGCACAGTTCCGTGACCACTCCGCACCACGAGGAGAGCAGTTGCAAACCACGCAGGCACAGCTCGGACACCGCCTTGTTCTCAGAGTCGGATCCTGCCTCTTTAAAGGTTGTCGTCACCTAGTGTGGTATTGTAAGTGATAATTAATAATGTTACAATTTCCTTTTTGCTTCACCTTTGTACCTGTGTTATTTTGTATCCGTCTTAATAAACTTTACATTACTAACTTTACCTGAAATATAGAATAGAATATAATGGAATAGAAAACAGTTTTATTTCCACCACAAAATACAGACAATAAGATAGTAAGATATGAGATTTACACGTAATTCTTATAACTTAAACGCGTCTAAAGAGGCTAGTCAGAGGCACGTCCAAACATTACATTTGGCACATGCCCACATTTTGCAGTAAGTATATGTATATTCCATACGTGACAGATTGCAAGCCCATCGCCGCTTATATAATACTAGCGACCCGCCCCGGCTTCGCACGGGTAGCATGTTATTATACATATAAACCTTCCTCCTGAATCACTCTATCTATTAAAAAAAACCGCATCAAAATCCGTTGTGTAGTTTTAAAGATATAAGCAAACATACATACAGACATACAGACGCGGGAAACGGAAAGCGACTTTGCTTTATACTATGTAGTGATATAATATAAATATCTTCGTTTAACTTACTTCGTTGCTGTATCTGGCGAGTTCCGAGATATAGTTCTGATGCTCCTCCCGGATCTGTGGCAGGTGGACCATCAGATCAGCTTGCGGGGAGATAGGGTTGGTGTTCGAAGACATTGGCCATCTGATGACAAGAGTTTTCATATCAATAGAACATCGCGCGACAGTGACCACGTGTTAGTGTTTTTATTATTGGGTATTCGATCGATAGACTTATGTCCTAGCAAATTGCCATCATCATACATATACTATACTAGCCGACCCGTGACAGTTTTTGCCCTGCCCAAATTTCAATAATCGCATAGAAAAAAGCACTTTCAGGAAACTTTCAATATCTTCCCTATAAACCTTGTTATGATAAAAAAATATATTATATTGTATCTAATAAAATTCTCGTGTCACAGTGTTTTGTAACCGAACTCCTCCGAAACGGCTTGACCAACTTTAATGAATCTTTTTGTATATATTTGGGAGGTATGAGAATAGGTCGTACGGTATTTTTTATACCCCTAAATGATAAGAGTGGCATAAAGTTCGGAAAAACTGAAAGTGCTTTTTTCTGTAGGATTTTTGAAATTTGACAAGACAACGTCTGTCGGGACAGCTAGTATAAATGTAAATACATTTAAAAAATGGTCTAGTGGCATACAACAATACAATTTTTTACTTGTTATAATATATGTGTAGATTTAATTTAATTTTCTAACACAATCTTATGAATACAAGTAGTTCGGTACGGGGTACTCACTTGCTCGGGTCGTAGTGCTTGGAGCGTTTGATGTAGTTGAAGGGTGCTATCTGCATGTCTCCGAATAGAGGCACCACTTCCAAATTCTGAAGAAGAGTTTTATTTATTTATTTATTTATTTAGCCCTTTGAACTGAGTGAGAGATTTAAATTATTGTAGGTATTTAAATTATTAAGTTGTGTTATAAAATATCTCTCAGCTCAGTGTGCCTATTGGCAAAGGCCTCCTCCAGTAGCTTCCATTGTTTGCGGTCCTGAGCAACTCTTCTCTATGAAGAGAGAACTCTTCTGAAGAAGAGTTAAGGAATAATAAATAAATATTGGTGGACATTTCACACACCTAGCTTCAAACTAAGCAAAGCTTGTACTATAGGAACCAGATAACTGACAGAATACATAAATTCTTTTTTTTGTAAATACATATACTTATAATCTATAATATAAAAATAAGTCGGGTTTTCCATCCTGACGCTATAACTCCAAAACGCACGAACCGATTTCCACGGTTTTGCATTCGTTGGAAAGGTCTCGGGCTCCGTGAGGTTTATAGCAAAGAACGGGAACGGGAACTTAACACAGCATTTGTTAATTCTAAAGCGATACGAAGTTCGCCGGGTCAGCTTGTACTTTATAACACACAGAACAAACATCAATTTTCATCACACAAATGTTTGTTCTTGGTGGGAAGGATAGTACATCGTCAATCAATCAATCGCAATGCTTGTTTCAGGGCTTCAATAAACCTGCCATTTTAGAGCTTAATATTACCTTGAAGATCCTATCGATTCGGTCGAGCCGAATCTTCTTTTTCTGGTCCAGACGATTGATGTTACACGCATCAGAGTCCATCAGGAACAGACCAAAGCCCATAACCTGAAAAAATACATCATTATTATCCATAATTCTCACAAACTGTGTACCCTATTTTTTATTCTAAGGTACAAACTACAACTACAGCAAATTTCATCTTATTCTGTTCAGTCATTTAGGCCTGAATTAGTCATAAACATACAAATATCGTCACAAACTTTCGCATTTATGTTAAGTTCAGTGTTGTCCGAGGAGTTAATAAGTATCTGGAAGATAAAAAAAATATATCTTGAAGATTATATCTTGAAGTTGAAAAATATATATTGAAGATAAGCTTTTGTAAAATCCTCCTTCGAACTAGAAATCAGAGCAGCGCGCTATCACATATTATTACATTGTCATTGGAACTTGACAGATGATAGGTTTTAAGTTAACTCAATCAAATTATTTACTAAGGAGTTCTGTTGTGAGTGTGTGAATTGCAAAATTTTAGCTCAATCAGATACCAACAAATGGTCGAAAAAAGGGTTTGCAAATTTTGACGGACAACTTACAAACAAGCAAACATACAACAACAGGGGCCATACTACAATCTAAAGTAAGACTAAAGCAGTATTACTCGCGGTGCGAAAGTGACAACGCCATACGTGTTCGTATAGCGTTGTGACTCTCACTCTTAAACTAATACTGCTTTAGTCTTACTTTAGATATTGCAGTACGACCCCAGTGCAAGTTAAATAAAAGCTTGTAAAAAGGGAACACATACCTTTACAAGCATGTGTTTCTCGCACGGCGTTAGATACATTTTTGTCTCGAACATGTGAACGCAAATGTTCACTACATCTGCTAATAGCTCTTCATAGCCTGAAATATCACAATTTTATTTTGAAAAAATAATAATAATTGAAAACTTATTACTGCGAAATGTGGGCATGTGCCAAATGCTTAGACGTGCCTCTGTCTACCTCCTTTAGTCGCCTTCAAGGATCTGAGCTCCTGGATTCCCTATATTAAACCTTGACCTGATAAAATAAGTTGCGTATCATTCGGTAGTCAAATTGATGTCAGACTTTTTTGACAAAATAAATTTCGAATACCGACCTTAGTAGGATTCAACCTTTTCGATAGAATGCGTTGCTATGACAACTCAATGTTTTCGGTCTGAGATATCTCAATTTTTGCACACTATACTAAAATTATCCTTTTTGCATTTTTTCGGATTATAACTTCCCCCTTCTATTTATCTGATTTTTAATCTACATACTACAGCAAATTTCATCTTAATCAGTTTGATCCGTTAGGTTTGTTTAGGACAAACATACAGTCGTGGTCAACTAATTAGGGACACTCTTTGGTTAAACCGAATTGTGAATTTATTTTTTATTTTCCAACGAGTCTAAACCATATTCCATATCTCTTACATATAAGTATAATTAGTCATTTATGTGCCCGATTATACAAACAATAACAACTTCTTAAACATTAAACCTCTTTACAGTATAGCTGATAGATTATCGTAGTGCTATTTGTTCAAATAATGCTGGCTGGCCATTTAATTAGGGACACTGAGATATTGCGTTCTATTTTCCAAAATTTGAATCTCAATACTTTATTACTTCTTCTCTTATTGTTTCGTGGTAGTTTTGGCGGCAATGCCGATATTTATTTTAAGTTTTGAAAAATATTTTGAAGAAAAATGGGTAAAAATAAAAGTTGCGATCCAACACTACGAAAAATTATCATGAAGTTTGTTGTCGAGCATGGTTGGCCATACCGAAGGATAGCAGAACATTTAAATTGTTCAAAAACTATGGTATACAATGCAGTGCAACATGTCAGACGCAATAACACAGATTTAAATGTGCCCAGAACAAAAAGATCGAGAAAAACAACTCCGCAAGAAGATAGAATGATAACCAGGTTAGCTAAGAAAGATCCGTTTCTAGGCTCTATTTTAATTAAACACGAAGTGTTTGGGACAGACGAAAGAGCTGGTGTCTCAGCGAGGACCGTTCGACGACGTCTGGTAGAAGCAGGGTTGTTCGGAAGAGTGGCTCGCAAAGTACCGTTGTTGAAGAAAGAACATAGAAATGCTCGTTTGGCGTTTGCACGTAAATATGGACATTGGACCTACGCCCAATGGCAACATGTATTATTCTCTGACGAGACCAAGGTTAATTTGATTTCTTCAGATGGAAGGCAATACGTACGGCGTCCAGTAAAAGCGGAAATGAATCCAAGATTCACAAAAAAGCAGGTGAAACATGGCGGTGGAAACATTAAAATGTGGGGTTCATTTTCTGGACGTGGAGTGGGACCTGTGAGGAAAGTTCAGGGTAACTTAGACCAACATCAATACAAGGCAATATTGGAGGAAACGATGCTTCCCTATGCTGAGGAGCATCTCCCTATTATATGGACGTTTCAGCATGATAACGACCCGAAACATACCGCCCGTTCAGTCAAGTCGTTTCTTACCAGTCAGTCAGTATCGGTGCTAGATTGGCCAGCAAATAGCCCGGACATTAACCCAATCGAGCACCTTTGGCACGAAATCAAGAAAAAAGTAGCCACTTATCGTACCACAACTTTAGATGAACTTAATGAAGCTTTTTGTGAGGCATGGGCAAACATTCCTGTCGAAACATGCCAGAAACTGATAATGTCTATGCCACATCGGTGTCAAGCGGTAATTACTAACACAGGTTTTGCTACTGGGTACTGATTTTACACGTAATAAAATGGAGCTGTTAAAGATATTATAATACTGCAGATTATTAGTTTTGTTTAACTCTATTTTTCATTATAGTTTACTGTCCTTAATTAAATGTCCAGCTACAGAATTATACCTTAAAATTGAATACATGTTCAACCTTTGATATTAAATACTTTTTTCTATTTATTTATTCTTTTATTTACAGCCATTTAAAGCATAATAATCGGACCAAATTATGCAAATAATAGTTACTGAGAAATCAATAGGGTTTTATATTTGTATGTACATAACCGGTTATTGTTCTTCACTATCTGGCATGTCCCTAATTAGTTGACCACGACTGTATATCTATTCACAAACTTTCGCATTTATAATATTACTTATGGACTATTATTACTATTATTGTCAATTATTTTTACTATTATTAATCATAATAATATTATTATGATAGGATGAGGCTAGCATACAGTTTGACCTTTGCCCTAAAGATCAATTTCAAAGTTCACTCACCGTTGATCTTCTCCAATGCATCCTTAACCGTGTCCCGGATCTTGTTTTGAGTCGCGAGGAACATTGACAGATTCTGCGACTCCTGAAGACTTTGGCTGTCAGACATCACCTTCAGGAATTGCGCCGCTCTGAGGAAGTCAAATAGATAAATAATAAATAAGTACCTGGATGACAGAGCTTTGGCCATTCTCATTGCCTAAAAACACAGATAAAACGTTTTCTAAAAATTAAACCTAGCTAGATCGATTTATATTAATAGAATGGGTTTGTATGGAAAATACAAAATCACAATATTCTTGAAGAGATGACATACCGCCTATATGTAGAATAGTCGTTCTTCACAGAGCTCTTCATGTTCTTAAGTTCGTCGAGCACAGCGAACATGTTGACAAACTTGCCAAGCGTGAGTAGGTACGCCTCGGACACGAAGTCGCGACGCTTCTCCGCGTGGCAGAGACGGCGCACTTCGCCGCAGAAGCGCTCGATCGCTTTGCGCTGAAACAAACGTATAATTTTTTAACTGACGAAATACAAACATCGGAATCGGATCCTGGTAAAAAGATATGCGCGGTCATACAAAAACATCAGGAGGGGGAGGGGGCAGCTTAATAATAATAATAATTTATTTTTTAAGGCAATAACAGTAATGTAAAAAAAAAATACAGAGGCCCTTATTAATGAAATAGCTTTTACCCCGTGGTTACTTGATCACAAGGAACTGCTTGACCGATTTGGAAAATTACTTTTTTGTTGTTTTTGTTAGTGTTAGAATTTAGAATTTAACAGGACAGCATCTGTCGCTCGGGACAAATAGATAATCTCTTTATTGCACACAAAGAAAACAAATGGTAAATAACAACAAAAATAAATGTACAATGGGCGGCCTTATTGCTAAAGGCGATCTCATCCAGACAACCTTTTACTAGGTACCAGTTTACCTGGAAATACATAAACTGTAACAGCTTATCCACCTCCGGAGCCAGCACTTGCACTGTCCTCTCGTAGATGTGCACCCGATCCGGCTGCTCATTGGAGCGAGGCTGAGGAATAGCGCGGCTGCAGCAGCGCCACGTGTACAACATCACCGCATGCGCATTACCCTCTTCCAGCAACTCGTTCTGCAAGTCAGAGTTACCAACATTATAATTAAACTGTATTTATTACTCACAAAAGTTTACGTGATTAACAACCACAATAGTTTTAACTCTATAGTTTACATATAGTTGTTGAAGCCTTAAATCTCTGAGCTAGGTATTAAATGCTCTGTGATCCAGAAATCAAGTTCCTTTGTCTAGCTTCTGCCTATGGATAAAAAGTAGTTTTGTTATTATTATGTATAAGCTATATTACTGGTTTCATCGAGATCTGTTCAGTAAAGACTAACAAACATACATACATTCATCCATCCTCACAACTTTTGTATTTAAAATATTAGTAGTATTGGCCGCACAGCTCAGTTGGTAGTAAATCTGCCCTATGTGCAGGTCTCTGTGTAGGTTGTGGGTTTAACTGCTACCCAGGACATTTTAGGAAATAAAGTAGCCTAAAACTACCTCTGGATGAAATTTCATCACTATGGGCCCAGCCGTTTGGTTGTAAATACTTCACATACATACAGACAGACAAAGTTTCTTTCGCATTTATAATATACTAGCGACCCGCCCCGGCTTCGCACGGGTAGCATGTTATTATACATATAAACCTTCCTCCTGAATCACTCTATCTATTAAAAAAAACCGCATCAAAATCGACTTTGCTTTATACTATGTAGTGAAGTATGGAAGTATAGATTTAAACAGAGCACAATGGAAAGAGTTGGAGGAGGCCTAAACCAAAAGGCACGCCAAACTGCACGACATCATATAAACTTTGTTGGTCCAAACATTACCTGTTACCAATCATTGTACCCAAAGTTTGGAAACAAACAGCTTATTATTATTATTATAGATTTAGATAGCATTTCTTACCAAGTTGGCATGCACAGTTGCCTCCTCAATGTACTTGGCAATGCCAGTGACAAAACCATTGCGATCTTCAAAATTAGTGTCAAAATTTGCCTGGTAGAGTATAGAGCAGGGAGCTGCCTCAATGCATGGTTGTTCATCTGTTGAAGAGTAATGATTATTATTTGATGGCACCAGTTTTGACTAATGAATGATACGCATTCTACCGAAATTCGTAATTTATTTTATCAAGTTTAAAGGGAAAAAATTGGAAGTTGTCTGAAAGTGCTTTTTTGTATGCTATTATTGAAATTTGACGGGACAACGTCTGTCACGGGTTGGCTAGTATCACATTACTTATGAATGCAACTTTAGATAGAAGGTCTTGTAATAAGCAAATAACCGGAACAACGGCAAAGTAGGTGTTGATAAATACCGAGTTAGATAAAATGTAATATAGGCCACACCTATGTTCCCATGAGTTAGTAAGTAGGTATAATATAAAGTGTAATTACCAGGCAAAGTGAGTTCATCCAACACGTCGACATTGCTGAGGGCATCGGAAAGCGAAACTTTCTCGCTCACAGACATGTTTCACGAAGCAGAAACACGAATTGATGCAATAAATAATAAACAAATCACAGGATATGACTAATAAAATGTTACACACTCTTTACACGATTCCTATGGGCCAGTAACGCCCACAAAAGTATACCGAATTATTATATATATTATTGTTTTAGCAGTAAAGACCGATAAAAACGTTATAATGAAGAACACTACTTTACGCTAGGCATTTTATGCAAACCAGAGCACTCATATCATATCCAATATCCTCCATATTTATTGTGTTTGTTGATTTTATGATTTGATTGATGGATTGGATGAATTTAATTTACAATTATTAATGTTGCCAACTTGGCGTTTCGTTTAAAGTTAGCTTCGTATTGTTCAAAATATCCATGCCATGCATTGATAAAGTGGAAGAAAAAAAAAATATAGGATCACGTCTGTTGTATTATTATTAAATATCCTCTCAGATCTCCAGGCACTCAGATGTCTGATCCTAGAAGTAGTATAAAGGGGTTAGTCAGAAGAACGTCCAAAGGTCCAAACATTACATTTGCACATGCCCACATTTTGCAGTAGGTAGTTAGCATTCCAAACGTGACAGGTTGCAACACACGATATTTTCCTTCACCGTGTTAGTGCGCATAAATATGTCCATTGATGCACGGCTAGGATTTGAACCCACGGCGTACGGATTGAAAGTCAAAGTACCTACCTCCCACTCGGCCATTATATATATATATATATAGATCATATAAACGAGAGTAAAGTTTATGTACTCAATTATAAACCCAGCGTAACCTTTTTTTTTCTCTTAGCAGTAGAATTGCTTTGAGCGTCACTTTATTTTTTATGTTATTAGCTTAGCAGAACAAAGAACAGTATTCAATTTATGTATTTCAATTTATAGCTGCACTAGCATTTACCCGCGACTTCGTCCACATTAATTCATAGTCATCATCATCATCATAAATTATCATTAATTCATAGTATAAAATATATTTCCTATTAGATTCTACTTTATCAATAAACATTGAAATTCCTGAAAATCAAATGATTTTTTTCGTAACCCAAGTCCGTATTTACCTAGATCTAGCAATACTTTGAGTTTGAATACATGGAAGCACTGGATTTGACAATACCGATCATCTGACACTGGCATTTCATAATGCTTCTTTTTTAATCTTTATTTATTTAGAGGGCCTTTAATCGACATCGACTATGTCACCCCTGTATAATCAGATAAAAACGTCTGACGAGGCGGGCGGCGGTATGCTTAACTGTTTTGTGGGCGGTATGGTATAAGACTACAGCCGAGCCTGTACTAAAAAAATATGTCGTAAAAAGAAATTAAAATACATTGATGGGAAACAAAATCGACTTGGAAACAAATAATTGCTCAGACCTCTTAATAATATTTATTTTTTTCCACATAATATATTTTACATGCAGGTCTGTAAGTTTTTTCGTATGTAAAATAATAGTAAAATTAATCAACATCTCAAGTTAACAAGTAATCTAACCAATCCTTGATTTACAAATAAAATATGTCAACCAAAATATTTGGCTGATTCTTGTTTCTTGTAGTTACATTATTACTTGAACTAGTTTGCTATTTATCTATATCTTTTAATAATCATTCAAATTACAGTTGCACTTGTATTAAAAGTGTACAACATACAATGATTAATGTATTTTTAAACCCTAGTCTACGCACATGGAGTATTATAATAAGCGTGGATAATAAACAAAACTTTATGGAAGGTAGCTATGTTATGTACATTCGACCATTATATATTACTATAAACTTCAAAATAAACAACAATTTACATTAAAAAAACACACTTTAGAGAACCATCAAGTTTCTGCTTGCTTTCCAAAGTTTGCATCATAATAAAGGCTCTTGCTATATTGAATTACTTTTCTCCTATGAAACTTGACATGAGCAATTACAAATTTAACTCTACAATACATACATATAAAAATGGCCAACATAGACAATGGTTTTTTCTATTAAAAAGTTTAGGATCTACATATACATATTCATACAATATCGAATACTTCTAATATTATTGCAACATGCTTACAAACCATAATATTAAACCCAAATTGCACATACATTTCCAACAAAAAATTTAGGCACATTGATTTTTATTTAATAAAAATACAACTGAATTGAGAACCTCATTTTCGAAGTCTGTTGAAAACGAATCCAACCAACACTAAAATCTATCCTCATTCTGATATCATGAACGTCTGAGATACAAATGCCTAACAATGTAAGGTTTTAGTTCTTTAGAAAGACCTTTAATTCTTAAACTATGATACAGAATATATATTACATATTTAGTCTATCTATCAGGAATATATCAAAGCTTTATCTATCAGATAGGGAGCAATGGAAAAATAGATTATCAAAACAGATTTACACTATATACTTACAGTAACTATGAGTAACATGTTCAGAAAATGTTGATCTAAACACTAGAATCCCATTCCAATTTTACAACAGTAACACTAATTCCAAATTAACATTGTTTTTATACACTTTTCATACAAATTAATTCTCCTATTTCTCCCTGTATATGTAATAATACCATCATTCAGAACCAATTATTATGTTTAAATCTCATTGCGGTTGGTACTTTCACTATTTCTTAAAAGTTATTTTAAATGATCTTAATAATACTTTACTATTAGCTTACTACTATGTACTACTATTGTAAACAACAGTTAATTCTTATTATTATTTAATAGTGGTAGTATTCCCACACTTTGCAGTATTTAGCCTGCCATACACGACAGATTGCAAGCCCATTGCCGTGTATAAAAATACTACCTAACTGGTTTCCTCATCAGTGCTACTGTCCAGGGAGAAAATAGAAGAATTTCATATGTTAAGCGATAAGAGATCTTTTTGTCACTTTCTGAAACATGAGAGTGTTGATGCAAACACCATCAATCCATCAATATTTATCATAACCTAGTTGATCATCAATCACTTACTGTGACACCCGTCCACTGTGTAACCGTCTACTGGCGTCACTTAAAACTCAATTGGTACTTCCTGCATAACCAGCTTGTAACCTAAGCTCTGTAACTGACAGTTTTTCTCCTGAATCACCTGGTTCATCACTTTAGGCTGATTCGGGTTCACAGACAGAAATGTATCACCTTCCGTCAACTCCACAATAGGAGCGGGTATTTCAAAGTCTATTGTACTCATATAATCTTGGTTATCATTGATATTCAAATCATCAAAACCATATTGTGAATGGTGGAGGTTGTCGAAGTGTATCTCTGGTCGGGCGTCATCAAATGGCATCTCTGGGTGGTAGAGACGGATGCACTTGTGTGATCTGAGGAGAGAAGGCCATACAAAGGTCTCCTCGCAAATTCGGCAGCGCAGGTTTTCATAGTCGATGTGCAGAGTGGTAATATGCCGGTTCAGGCAGTAGTTACTTGAGAAGTATTTTCCGCACATCTGCAATACAAATTATATAGTTTAAAGTTTCCTGTAACCAACCCTCATATACAGTCGTGGTCAACTAATTAGGGACACTCTTTGGTTAAACCGAATTGTGAATTTATTTTTTATTTTCCAACGAGTCTAAACCATATTCCATATCTCTTACATGTAAGTATAATTAGTCATTTATGTGCCCGATTATACAAACAATAACAACTTCTTAAACATTAAACCTCTTTACAGTATAGCTGATAGATTATCGTAGTGCTATTTGTTCAAATAATGCTGGCTGGCCATTTAATTAGGGACACTGAGATATTGCGTTCTATTTTCAAAATTTGAATCTCAATACTTTTTTACTTCTTCTCTTATTGTTTCGTGGTAGTTTTGGCGGCAATCCCGATATTTATTTTAAGTTTTGAAAAATATTTTGAAGAAAAATGGGTAAAAATAAAAGTTGCGATCCAACACTACGAAAAATTATCATGAAGTTTGTTGTCGAGCATGGTTGGCCATACCGAAGGATAGCAGAACATTTAAATTGTTCAAAAACTATGGTATACAATGCGGTGCAACATGTCAGACGCAATAACACAGATTTAAATGTGCCCAGAACAAAAAGATCGAGAAAAACAACACCGCAAGAAGATAGAATGATAACCAGGTTAGCTAAGAAAGATCCGTTTCTAGGCTCTATTTTAATTAAACACGAAGTGTTTGGGACAGACGAAAGAGCTGGTGTCTCAGCGAGGACCGTTCGACGACGTCTGGTAGAAGCAGGGTTGTTCGGAAGAGTGGCTCGCAAAGTACCGTTGTTGAAGAAAGAACATAGAAATGCTCGTTTGGCGTTTGCACGTAAATATGGACATTGGACCTACGCCCAATGGCAACATGTATTATTCTCTGACGAGACCAAGGTTAATTTGATTTCTTCAGATGGAAGGCAATACGTACGGCGTCCAGTAAAAGCGGAAATGAATCCAAGATTCACAAAAAAGCAGGTGAAACATGGCGGAAACCCACATTTTAATGTTTCCATTAAAATGTGGGGTTCATTTTCTGGACGTGGAGTGGGACCTGTGAGGAAAGTTCAGGGTAACTTAGACCAACATCAATACAAGGCAATATTGGAGGAAACGATGCTTCCCTATGCTGAGGAGCATCTCCCTGTTATATGGACGTTTCAGCATGATAACGACCCGAAACATACCGCCCGTTCAGTCAAGTCGTTTCTTACCAGTCAGTCAGTATCGGTGCTAGATTGGCCAGCAAATAGCCCGGACCTTAACCCAATCGAGCACCTTTGGCACGAAATCAAGAAAAAAGTAGCCACTTATCGTACCACAACTTTAGATGAACTTAATGAAGCTTTTTGTGAGGCATGGGCAAACATTCCTGTCGAAACATGCCAGAAACTGATAATGTCTATGCCACATCGGTGTCAAGCGGTAATTACTAACAAAGGTTTTGCTACTGGGTACTGATTTTACACGTAATAAAATGGAGCTGTTAAAGATATTATAATACTGCAGATTATTAGTTTTGTTTAACTCTATTTTTCATTATAGTTTACTGTCCTTAATTAAATGTCCAGCTACAGAATTATACCTTAAAATTGAATACATGTTCAACCTTTGATATTAAATACTTTTTTCTATTTATTTATTCTTTTATTTACAGCCATTTAAAGCATAATAATCGGACCAAATTATGCAAATAATAGTTACTGAGAAATCAATAGGGTTTTATATTTGTATGTACATAACCGGTTATTGTTCTTCACTATCTTGCATGTCCCTAATTAGTTGACCACGACTGTATGTCCTAAATACCAATGACAACATTTCACCAATATTATAAATCCAAAAGTTTGAGTAAGCTGTTTTTTATATTAATTCCACACATGCAAAGCTTTGGGGGAAACTAGTCATAAACATTTAATATCCAAACTATCATCTTAGCTAACTATCTATCGAATAGCTAACAAGTGATACTTAGTTTAAGAGGCACATGAAATCCAACTGATACTAACCTCACACTGGTGTTTAGATATAAGTGTTTTTTTGCTTTTAGGATCCACAATTGCTTTTTTAAGTTCATGTGGACAATTGGGAGACATCTTAATGTTCATATCTATAAACTCGAGCGGTTTCAGCGACCCTTCATTCAGATTAAGTCTTTTAATCACTAACTTTGGCTGGAAATGCATAGGCAATGGCTCATTAACATTGAATGTTGTTTTAATTCCAAGTTCATCTTTAGCTTTTAAATCGCTTGTCCGTATCTGAGAGTTATCTGTGGTTTTCAAAAAATGTGTCCATTTGTGTTGCAGCATCTCCTGCTCCGTTGCAAACTTCATCTTGCATACATCACAGAAGTAATGATCATTGTAACCTGTCATGGCACGGTTTTTTAAATCGGGTAATTGTTCGATGTGTTTTTCTACAATACCTCGCTCAACTGAGCTTTCCTCACAAAAATTGCAGAGGTACAATCTCTCGTTACCCATTTTGAGCATGTTATACATGGACCGGGGACGCTTATTTGCATGTAGGAATGAAATATGGTGAGCAAGTGTACATTTTCTTTGAAATTGGTCTTTGCAAACATCACAGACTAGGCACAAGTTGTCATGGTCGTAACTATGATCTTTCAAATCCGAAAAACTGTAGAATGATTCATTGCAAGTGTTGCACTTGTGGAGTTTTAGCATACGACATATGTTACGTTTGTGATCAACACATTTGGCTCTGCTAGGGAAGAGTTGCCCGCAGACATCACAATGCAGCTTGATGTGGACTTTGAAGATCATTCTTTCTGCAAAGTTTTTACTGCAATAGTTGCAAATGTAGCATTTGCGTTTCTTGTGTTCCTGTTTAGTATGAAGCTTCAGAGATCTATATCCTTCAAATATTTTGGGACACTTACGGCATTTGTGATACTCCTTCACTTCGTGTATTATGACATGATCAGAGAATGAAACATGTTTCATTGGTTTGCTGTTGATATAGATAATGTGTTTCTTTCGCTGGTGTGTAATTAGTTTCTTTTCGCTGTTGTATGACTTGTTGCAAATTTTGCATTTGCTAGCCATCTCGGAGTCGGAGCTGTTTGAGATTTCAGAATCTGAATTTAGTGGTTCCTTCAAACCCAGTTTCCAACTCTTGGAGTAAGAAGCCTTCAACTTGGCCAGATTATCACGAGCCACAATTACGATACATTTTTGTGATAATCTCTTCTGATGTACATTCTCATTGTTTTTCACTTTTTTTAATATTCCTTTTAAAGTCGGTGTGCTAGATTTACTAGAACCATTTAGATATGGAGAAATATCGTGGCGAGGCACAAAGACACGCGGTGTCTTTGCAGATCCCTGAAATACCTGATCGAGCGGGAGTTTGTTCCTTTCAGCGCTTCTGACGGGGTAACGCGTTTTGACCGGTTCTCCTGCACTCCTTGATATGTCTCCGCCCACAATGCTACCTCCATTGCAATTTTTGGACATGGGATAAATAAATTATGAATAAAAAATAACATAGGAATAAAGAAAAACTATGTTTTGGTGCAAAAACCAAGGCTAAAAGTAAAAACGTCAACAATACGACTTTTTCGACAATAAAGAATGAATGAACAAACACACAGATTTTTTTTTTTTTTATGGCAATCGTCCTTATTTGGACACAACCGGAACACACAGAAATGAGTGAAGGAACTAGCTGAAAAAAAAAAAAAAAACCATTTGCTGTGCTCAAAAACCGAAGATTTCCTTTTTGGAAATCTTCGGTTTTTCCAACAAAATGAATGTGACGTGACGTGTCGATTTACACTATTTTAGATGATTATGTATGGTATTCTAAAATAATTTCAAGGTCAATGTTCTGTTCAGAGTGTGTTTTGTTCTTGTTTGCGACTGAAATTATTTTGGTAGTCTGATAAATAATTATATTAAGGGTTATTTATCCAGTACCTAGGTACTCTGTGATTATGGGTTTATGATTCACGTTATGCCAGTAACTATACTACAGTGCTGTAAAAAAAATAACAGCTACTCGTAACTCAAATAAATGAATTAATTAGGTAGTAATCTTTTAAAACCGATCATTGAGATATGTATCTAAGAGAGAGAGAGAGAGAGAGAATTGAATCCTAATCAATTATTCATATTCATTTATTGCTCCAGTTGGTACAATGGTCTTAACATATTAATTAAATTAATTATTCAATCTAAATCTTTAGAAACAAATCAACTACATCATATTTTGGTTATTGGTTGATCATTACCATCCTTGCCAATAATTTACCATTATCCGACCAATTATGTAAGGCTTCTAATTTATTGCGCCTTTAGTAATCTGTCTGTGTTCATCCTTAATGCCTTATCACAGCTTAATCGATCTATTCTCAGGTCACATCATTATTTCTTTCTTCTACGCACAACACTAGTTTTTTTTTTCTTCATAGTCTGGCACTGGCAGGCGCAGATCAATCAATCGGAAATCTAAGACAAGATAAACAAATTATTTTTAATTGGGAGGCGGTCGTGTGCTAATATGTTTCCGCCGACACGCATTCGGAGCTGCCTTCCAGTAATAAATCCGCTGTTCAAGCAGCGCCTACGCCCACATCGACCGTTCCGACAAACTTCAACGATTCATAACTCGCAAACAAAGAATGTCGCCACCCAGATACAGAAGACGAAATGGATGAATTTCCGATCTATCTTCACCCGCTGGATGCCTTTGGGCAGCGTGATGTACGTTAGCTGGTGTTACATCCGCGCCAGCATCAACTATGAAGTTTCTAAAGTGGAAATTAGGTTTTACGAGATGTTTCCATTTCGGATTACGAGTCGATTGTGGGGGCGGCTAGCGGCCTGCGAGCTGCCCGTCTCACTAAGAGGCCTGGTGTACGGAACCTACTCGAGACTATTCAACGTAAACATAGATGATGCGGCTGTTACGGATCTCGCTTACTACAAAAGTTTATCCGCCTTCTTCACTAGGCCTCTAAGAGAAGGAGCAAGGTATATTTCACCGGCTGTCTGCGTTTCTCCTTGCGATGGAGTGGTGCTTAACTGTGGACCGGCTGATACAGACAGAATCGAGCAGGTCAAAGGAGTCTCCTATAGTTTAGAAGAATTTCTGGGGGAGAACAAGTGGTCTAAAAAGAAAGGTAGTAGCTACTATGAGTCATTGCTACAGAACAAAGAGAATATACTCCATCAGTGTATAATTTACTTGGCGCCGGGAGACTACCATCGCTTCCACACACCCTGCAACTGGACTGCAACATTCAGACGACACTTTTGTGGAAAACTGTTATCAGTAAATCCATGGCTTGCACAGCTTATACCCGGATTGTTTACTATGAATGAGCGGGCGGTGTATGTTGGTGAATGGAAGCATGGCTTCTTCAGTATGACGGCAGTAGGAGCCACTAATGTAGGATCAATTGAAATTTATAATGACCCAGAACTGCGAACCAACACTAAAGGAAAACGAACTCGTATTAACGAGCATGAGTTGGGCCAAGTGGAGTTGAAAAAAGGTGAATTATTTGGTCAGTTTAATATGGGAAGTACAATAATTCTGCTGTTTGAGGCCCCAAAAGACTTTGAATTCGACATGGCTGCAGGTGACAGGGTGTTGGTGGGTCAGTCGCTGACCACAGCTGTGAAACAACAGTCCAGATGACATGTTTGTGATTTAGTTGACTTGACACAGATTGTGTTTGTGTGTGCATTCTTGTTGTTGCTGTCAGCTTGATACCAGTGGTTCACTGGTGACATAGTGACTTTAGATCTGGGGCCAGTTTTATAAAAAGTAATCTAGTGATTTCCTTTACAAAAGCACTAAAACATGTTTGTATTCTATTGTGCAACAGGCCCCAAGACTATTTACTAACGGCTTAGGTAACATCTGTAAAGTTGCAACAGCTTAGTTATGTTTTTATTGCATTAACTGATTTAATCTTTTTTAGACAAATTGGATTTTACAGATGGCAATTGTGGTAGATTGTTAAAACTAGATGTATTTTGTAAATGAACAAAGTTATTTGTAATGAGTTTGAAATATTATACACCGTTTGTATATACAATTTAAATGGCATGATGTTTCAGAGCTAAAAGTTTTGTATGAATGCAAATTTTGTGGCTTGATTTTTACTAAAAATGGGACAATTGATTGATTTGCAAGTTTTGTTTCCTGTTTTAGTGAAAATTATGATCTAGCCATAAAAATATAATTATAGTATTTTTGTCCCTCCCAACCTATACTTAGATAGAAACTATTTCAAAAATAGTAGGTATTTGTGCTATGGTTAAATAAAAAAAAAGGTGTACATTTAACTAGAATTAAGACTATTCAAAATGATCCTAGTGATTTTACTGAATAAACGGTTTTAAATTTGAAAGAAAACATTTTTTGTTTAAAGTTTCGCATTTAATTGACCCCTTGTCATTGATAAGATAAAAGAATTGGCTACATAGATCAATAAATGGCCCTACTACATACATAAAGCTAAGAAAAAAAAAATCAATGATTACAATCATATTAGGCAGATATTAAATAAATATTGTTTAGGCTATGTAGGTAGGTAACAGATTTGAATGAAAGCTTGGAATATAGCTTTCATTCAAATCTGTTTAGTTGTTTGGGCATGGTTGAGCCACAAACATAACAAACTTGTGAATTTACACAGAACATGTTCATCACACAAATATTGTCTTGAATGAGAATCGAACCCATAACCTACAGCATAGGAGGCAGAGCTACAGACAGCTAAGCAGTAAGAAAAAATAAAATGAAATAGGATCATGACTGTAATCGCCAAGTACGGTAGAGATCCTCTCAGATCTCCAGGCTCTTTGATCCTAGGAGATGTCTAAAGGGGATAGTCAGAGACACGACCAAATATTTGGCACATGCCCACATTTTGCAGTAGCTAGCATACCACGCGTGACAGGTTGCAAGCCCGCCGCCACTTACAAGAATACTAAAGCAGTGAGATCAGTCATAAAAATATTCGGCTCGCGAAACAAGAGGTTAATAAACGGTGGCATAAAACAAGGCCATACGGGGCCGAATCCAGGCACACTTGATACTCGTAACTGACCGATCTGACTGCTTCGTAACTGACCGATCTGACTGCTTTACATAACTACATTATTATTATTATTAAACTTTAGGTATAATAAACACTTTTCCAAAATCAAATATAAAAAAAATAGGGTCACGACTGTAATCCCCAAGTACGATAGACATCCTCTCAGATCTCCAGGCACTTTTATGATGTCTAGTGGGGGTAGTCAGAGGCACGTCCAAACATTATATTTGGCATATGCCCACATTTAACAGTAGTTAGCATTCTATACGTGATAGGTTGCAAGCCCATCGCCGCTTATAAGAATACTAACTGGTTAACTCACGATGTTTTCCTTCACCTTTTTAATCACATGTTTTTTTTTTCAAAAACAGGCCTAAATAAAAATTGTTTTTTTTTTACTCAAGACTTATTTCATTATAGGCCATTATTAGGCCATTATTACCATTATTTGCTAGGGGCATTGGCATTGGTAGGTCTGCTTGTATCTTCAGTCAATAATACACCTACAAATAATTCTCTGAACCTACTCTATTGGTGCTAGTTTTGGAGGTGAACCAACGAATTTTGGAACGAAAATTACCTACTGCATACCTACGTAAGTACGAACCTATGCAAAACGAAATTTAGAACCTACCTTTTTAGGGTTCCGTACCCAAAGGGTAAAAACGGAACCCTATTACTGAGACTTCGCTGTCCGTCTGTCTGTCTGTCTGTCTGTCACAGGGCTGTATCTCATGAACCGTGATAGCTAGACAGTTGAAATTTTCACAGATTATGTATTTCTGTGGCTGCTCTAACAACAAATACTAAAAACAGAATAAAATAAATATTTAAGGGGGGCTCCCATACAACAAACATGATTTTTTTGCCATTTTTATAGATAATGGTACGGAACGCTTCGTGCGCGAGTCCGACTCGCACTTGGCCGGTTTTTTAATTTTCCTTCCTGTACATATTTCCTGCCTTATTTTAAATATGGAACAATAAAGTTTTTTCTCTAAATAGGTTGGTGTTTCGAACTTTCGAACAGAATATTTTATTTTTCTGCCTTAATCTTTACCTATCTTTTAAAGTTGATTGCTGAATTCGGCCCCTCTTATTTTTATCAAACAAGATAAATCCGAATGGCTGTTACTACCTACTTATACATATTTTAGCTAAATATTTAGGGTTCCGTTTAGGATTTAAGTTTCTCCATTATTAATCGACTTTTAAAAAGGAGGTTCCTCTGAACACGTTTTTAACCGACGAATAATGAGGAAGTTCTCCAATTTTTTTAAACAACCGTGCATATATTTTTTCCTGTAAATCCGATTAATGATTCATTGTAATAATGATTGTATTCCGTTGTGTAGAAAAGAGTCCCAAGTGTCCCATTTGTATTGTATTCATTTAGGATTAATTGTATTTTTATAAAACTTAAAAGCTAAAATATACTCTCAACTTTTCAATTCGTCAAAACATTTTCGTC
Source organism: Hydriomena furcata (assembly GCA_912999785.1). Lineage (NCBI taxonomy): Eukaryota > Metazoa > Arthropoda > Insecta > Lepidoptera > Geometridae > Hydriomena > Hydriomena furcata. The sequence goes on along the minus strand of OU538823.1, from coordinate 4,758,239 downwards.
GGTTATCTTTTTAATTTTTAAAACGTAATTATTAGTTTGCCTTCAAGTGGTAGATACTTAAATAAAAATATTATCGCGGAACTTGTGCGCGTCGACTCGCCTTGACCCCGTCTTCTTTTAGTCGACTTTTCAACGGCCACTTGCTACATTATCTAGTATACCTATAATACTATGAGCTCATTCTACTAATTTATTATGCTTATGTAGATAATGTTTGTACATTTCAATGTTCTGGACGCAAGGCCAAGTAGGTTTCTTACCGCATTACTTAGGTATATCTATAAATGCCTAATATTTGATAGAATACACGTGTAAGTTAGGTTATTTAGATTACGAGACGTAAATATTTAAAGAATAATTCTGATAGGAGATGAGGATAACACAACGGCCTATTTTTTATTTTATTTTCCTCTTAGGATACCTACTGGTGCCGATTATATTGTGTCCACGCTAAAAGTAAAATTCCTAAAAGACGATCGCTCTTATTCCTTTTATATTAAAGTCTAAATTCGCGTAAACTCAGGATGACATTTCTAAAACGAAGGTTTTTTTTCGATTTTTTACGTAACTTTAATACAGCTTATTTTTTTCACATCTGAAATATACAAAGGTACAAAAAATTTGTAATTTTTTTGCCAATTTGTAAAATATTCAAAATTTAAAACTTTCATTTTGAGGTTACCCTAATTTAGACTATAACGTAAAGTAATAAGAGCGATTTTATTTTTAGGAAGTTTTAAGTTTAGGCGACGCAACAGAATCGAATCACTATCTATAATTACATATTATTCGCAAGCTTTGTATCTTCAGTCAAGGCCACGAAACTAGTCCGTTACGCATTTACGCAGTTTAAGATTGTAAATAAAAATTATGTAGCACTAGATTTTACCCGTGACTTTGTTATTGCTATTATTGCTATTGTAAAACATTTAAATTCCGGGAAAAACGAATTAGATAAAAAAGTAGCATATACATATGTCCGTCCCAAAATTTTTTAGCTATAGCTAAAAAGCTATATGAAATTTCATCAAAATCAGCCCAGCGATTTGGCCGTGATAACGTCACAGACAGACAGACAGACTGGATTACTTTCGCATTTATAATATAACTAGCTGCTCTGCTCGCCCCGTCTTCGCACGGGTGGATAAAAAGTAGCCTATGTGTTATTCTGTAAAGTTTCATCTAAATCCGTTCAGTAGTTTTTGCGTAAAAGAGTAACAAACACACATACACACACACCCACTCACAAACTTTCGCATTTTATAATATTAGTAGGATAGGAAGTATAGAAGAATAGATTACATAATATGTTACATCAAAAGTAGCGCCTGTAACATAAAAGATGAGGAGCAATAGGTGATCGTGGTATGGGCATGTCATGACATGAGAAGGGAGAAAAGTCAAAGAAAAGATGGATAGACTGTGTAAAAGATGACATGGGTAAGAAAGGAGTGAGTGATAAAATGATGGCTGATAGAGGAAAATGGAATAATAATGCATGTTGTGCCGACCCCACTTAAGTGGGATAATGGGATGTAATCCATGAAAAATTGAAGGAACTCCTCAAATATTGTAAGCATATGTAGTGAATTTAGTATTTACAGCAACAAGACAAGCATTTGTATTCAGAAAGTATTATTTTGTGATGTGGATCTGTTGAAGAAGACCACAGTTTAAGACAATAAACGCTACGGACATTTACGGCCAGCAAACATCCCAAAGGGTAAAAACGGGACCCTATTACTAAGACTTCGCTGTCCGTCTGTCAGCTATACAGAACAGAATACACTATATATATTTAAGTGGGGCTCCCATACAACAAACGTATTTTTTTTTTTTTTGCGTTTTTTTATAGATATTGGTACGGAACCCTAGGTGCGCGAGTCCGACTCGCACTTGGTCGGTTTTTTGAAATACTAATATTATAAAGAAGAAACATTTGTTTTTTTTAATTTTTGTATGTTTGTAACGAATAAACTCAAAAACTACTGAACTGTTTTCAAAAATTATTTAACCATTATAATGCTACATTATCTCTGAGTAACTAAGCTATCTTTATTACTAGAAAATTAATGATCCCTTAAAATCTTATAAAACTCCAACAATGTAACCCAAAGTGTAAAAAAATTGCAAAAAAAAAACATTATTACACAGGATGACGCCGTGTGTAAAATATAATAATAAATAGTATTAGCCGATCCGCAATAAAACTTGTTCTGACCAAATTTTAATAATCGCATAGAAAACAGGCCATTTTTTTCTATTAACCTATACAAGGTGATAAAATAAATTACGATTTTTAATGAGTACCATTAATTAGTCAAAACTGCGTTGCTACGACGACCGAATGTTTTTAGTCTGTGAGTACACCAGCGCCATCTATACCAAAATCCTTTTACATTTTTTTTATCATTTAGGGGTTGTTTTTCAGATTACCTACCCCTTATCTTTATTCTGATTTTTATCTACTTACATACTACAGGAAATTTCATCTTAATCAGTTTAGTCGTTTAGGTCCGATTATTAAACATACAAGTCTTTTCACAAACTTTTTCATTTATAATTTTTAAATATTTATTTAATGGTATTAACAGGATGCACTAGTCGTGTGTGAGTGTATAATGCGGCTCGCTGCCGGAAGGTGGCGCCACAACCCGCGCACATAAAAGCGCGCGAAGCTGCGTGCAGCTGCGAGTGTGTCACCAACGTCGCTTTAGTCTACGGACAAAGTTAAATACATTTCTGTTAAATCTATCTATCTATCTATCAATCAATGTATCTATGTAACAATCAATCTATCTATTTATCTATTTATAAATAAATCAATCAATTAATCAAGGCACCACAATGGAGCTCTACATAGCAAAAAGGAAAGGATCATTGAAAAAAATTATAGACCCCAAGCCGTGTTTGTTGCCTGATTCTTCTAGGCTTGGTCGCGAGGAATCGGCGTAGCTTCACCTAGCTCCTAACACATTTCAAAGTGATCCTTGTGATTTTATTTATATAAATAACTTTTAAGTTTGAGTTTATAAAATACTAGCGACCCGCCCCGGCTTCGCACGGGTTTAATACATATAAACCTTCCTCCTGAATCACTCTATTTATTAAAAAAAACCGCATCAAAATCCGTTGTGTAGTTTTAAAGATATAAGCAAACATACATACATACATACAGACGCGGGAAGCGGAAAGCGACTTTGCTTTATACTATGTAGTGATTGCCTGTAGATGGGTGGTAGTACTGGTAGGTATATATTATATTACCATGCAGTTATTAACTAGCACGGGAGGTAAAGGTTTTTAAAACAGTATAACTACTCTTCAATTTCTGTTTTTTATCTGCCAGTTTTTTTGTTCTTTTTTTACATATGTTTTTTGTTCTTTTTTTACAAATGTTTTTTGTTCTTTTTTTACATATGTTTTTTGTTCTTTTTTTACATATGTTTTTTGTTCTTTTTTTACATATGTTTTTTGTTCTTTTTTACATATGTTTTTTGTTCTTTTTTTACATATGTTTTTTGTTCTTTTTTTACATATGTTTTTTTTGTTCTTTTTTACATAATTAGGTTTTTTTGTTCTTTTTTTACATATGTTTTTTGTTCTTTTTTTACATATGTTTTTTGTTCTTTTTTTACATGTTTTTTGTTCTTTTTTTACAAATGTTTTTTGTTCTTTTTTTACATATGTTTTTTGTTCTTTTTTTACATATGTTTTTTGTTCTTTTTTTACATATGTTTTTTGTTCTTTTTTTACATATGTACCTAATATTACTTACTCTAAACATCTGAATCTAAGTTTTACAAATGTTTTTGAAGTGGTTTCAAATAAACTATTATATTCTTTAAAGATACTCACGTAGAATTTCTTCTCGCACACAGTACATGCGTGGTCTCTAGTCCTGGCCAAGCCGTGGTGAGTCTGTTTGTGAACCTTCAACCGCCACTCCGATATGAACAGCTAGAAAATAAAACTTGCTGACAATAAAACAACGACCTGGGGGCTATCTCTAAAGTAAGACTAAAGCAGTATTACTTTAAGAGGAGTAATAAATGTTTTTGAAGAATGCAGAATCGTTTTTCTCAATAACCGCAAAACATACAGTTTTGTTTTTTACGACAAAGATAACTTAAGCATATAATCTAGATAAATTACAGACAGAAATACGATTGGTGAAACTTTTCTCGATAGATTTATTTCCCAAAGTTGGCTCTTCAAAAACCCTAGTTTCGATTTTAATCAAAACTAATAGCTAAACAGTTTATTTTTATATAATTCGTTAGATAATCACACTAGCTAAATAAATTACAGACGGTTTATTTTTAAATTTGATGGTTTTCAAAATATTGCAGTTTTAGCACTTTTTCCGGTTTATCCGGGTAAATTCAGCCCATACAAAAAGTCGAAAATTTCAAGTATCGCCTTAAGAGCTAAAGTGACAACGCTATACGAACATGTATGGCGTTGTCACTTTCGCACCGTGCTTTAAAGATTGAAGTACGGCCCCTGTTACGTGGGTAATAAAAAAAAGGATCACGACTGTACTGTCCCCAAGTACAGTGGACATCCTCTCAGATCTCTAGGCGCTCAGATGTCTAAAGGGGTTAGTCAGAGGCACGTCCAAGCATTACATTTGGCACATGCCCACATTTTGAAGAACAATAATAATACATATTGGTGGACGTTTTTAGCCCCAGACTAAGCAAAGCTTGTACTATGGGATAAATGATATAATACTTATAGATAAACATTACAGACGCAGAACAAACATATGTTTGTCCTAGGTAGGGATCGAACCCACAACCTAGTGGAAACCCAAAGAAAAGTTTGTAGATACCTACCTACATATTATTAATATTTTAATAGTTTTTTTTTTTTTTTTTTTTTTTTTTATAGGTCACCTAAGTGATATTTTGTAATGCTCTACCCGGGCTCATGTTGAATCTATTATCTAGACCTATTGTACACATGCTAGCAATTAAATACTATGACTTTTAGAAATGAACGAATGAATGAATGCATGAATGTACCTTATCACAATCCCCACACTTGTGCCGCGACCGACGCAAATGATAGAAGTTGTAATGCTTGGTCCAATAGACGCGCGAAGCAAACTTCTTACCGCAATCCGGACACGAGATCCTGAAATAGAATAGAATAGTTTTTGGAACGAAGTTCCTTATCGCGCGTTGTGAAAGGGGGCTAGACGGAAAAAATTCTTACGAAAAGTTGTCACGACACTTTTTTGCTATAGTATATCTATTAATTGTGTCGAGGTCGAGGTCGAGGTGGAAGTGGAGGTCGAGATGGAGGTGGAGGTGGAGGTGGAGGTGGAGGTCGAGGTCGAGGTCGAGGTCGAGGTCGAAGTCGAAGTCGAAGTCAAAGTTGATTCCCCTTCCCTTGTCCAACGTTATTTTGTGAGAACTTCGTTCCATCCGGGTGTCCCTTGACACCTCTCAAGTTTTTTATTTTATTTCGACCATTAAAATCAGACAATAACATAATTTATAAATAGCCATGGGTACTAGATAACTGATAGAATGCTTATATACTTTTTTTTTTGTAAATAAATACATTAATTATTATGATACATAATAAACAACACCCAGACATAGAATGACAAAAATATGGAATGTAGATTTAGAGACATTTTAGCTAGTTTTTAGACATTTTATAAGAACACATTTTATTGCTGGTGATTATATCTACTAGGTAAATAAATAAATATTATGGACATTTCACACATTAACTCCTTCTGGTTCATTCATTCATTCCTCGAGTCAATGTACTCATTCATTTTCATCAGATATGTTGCTTCCAGTAAGTTGTTTTTTTTCTTCTTCCTTCTGGTAAATATCTAACTTACACACCTGTCCTGCACATGGTTCTTGCTGTTCCTAAGATGGTTCCTGTAGACATGCACATCCTTGTACTGCACCCCACAGAGTGAGCAATGAGCCTCGCTACCCCCACTTCCCCCTTTCCCCCCCACTTCTTCGGGGTGCTTCGCCGAGTGCGCCTGCAGGCGTGACAGTGACGTGAACGTCTTCGAACATGTCTGGCAGGAGAACTCGCGTTTCACAGAGTGGATTCGGCTGAAACGAGATAGGTAACTTCAGAATCAAATGCGACCGGTCAGTGTGAGTCGACGCGCGTTCCGAGGGTTCCGTGAAAATATTAGAGATATAAACATAAGGGTAAAGAAAATTGAGGATGCTCGATAGCGACTGTAGTTTGGAAATCTTATAATAAGGCTACTGTTTGTCTGTAAGACAGGCGCAATACAATTTGCTTTAAAACTATGAAACATATATTTAAAACTTGGCACAATTTTAAATTGAGTTCTTGAGATTGTTTTAACTTACATCTTGTGTGATCGTAGCGTGTTCCTGCCTTTAAACTTAACCCCGCACTCGTTGCAAACCAAATAATGCTCCATTCTCGCATGCTCCGACAGTTCATTGGCTGTTCTGAAAATATCAATTTGGTTCTTTGGATTACTTATTATCATCATTTCAGTCAAAGGAAAAGTCAAATACTAATAAAAAAAAATCGAAACTTACTAGTATCATATAAAATCATCACAAAATCTAGTTTAATATGACTAGCCTCGCAACTCATTTGGTAGCCTTCTGCGCTGTAGGTCGTGGGTTCGATTCCTACTCAGGACAAACATTACTATAATGAACATAGATGTTTGTTCTGTGTCTGGGTATTGTATTTCAAAGATATTCATTTCTTGATACCTAACAAGAAACGGTCAAGACAGACAGACAACGAAGTGATCCTATAAGGGTTCTGTTTTTCCTTTTGAGGTACTGTACCCTAAAAATAAATAGAAAATAATGAACCTTGCCACAAAGGCGCACTGCTTGCAATGTATTCTCCCAGTATCATCATTTGCATGTTTCTCCTTCCCATGGTTTATGGCTGCAGTACCAGAGGACACCTAATAATAATATAATAATAGCCTTTATACCATACCTACTTTAAAAAGCTTATTTTATTCACGCAAAACAGTGAATAAAAAGGCCTTTTATTCACTGTTTTGTTTTTATTCACTATTTTGGTGTTTGAATTTGGAACACAATAGTATATTATGCAACTAGTGAATAAAGGACGGATTTAAAGCGAGGGCCGTAGATGAGTCACGAGCAAGTGAAGGATTCTAATGATTGAATCACGAGCGCAGCGAGTGATTCAACTGTTAGAATCCTGAACGACGCGAGTGATTCATGGCCCTCGATATAAATTCGTACTTTATTCAGGAGTTGCATACTATACTTTATACCATGACTACGAGAATATTTATTTAATCTAATGCCAAACTCCTTGTCGCAAATATCGACCAATCAAATCTCGAGAATTTATTTGCACCAAAGAGTTTTGAATTTCGAAGCTCAGCGCAAGGAGTTTGTGTAAGCATTGAAATAGAGACTGGATATATTTTGTGTTCCAAATTCAAACACCAAAATAGTGAATAAAAACAAAACAGTGAATAAAAGGCCTTTTTATTCACTGTTTTGCGTGAATAAAATAAGCTTTTTAAAGTAGGTATGGTATAAAATATATCCGGTCTCTATTTCAATGCTTACACAAACTCCTTGCGCTGAGATTCGAAATTCAAAACTCTTTGGTGCAAATAAATTCTCGAGATTTGATTGGTCGATATTTGCGACAAGGAGTTTGGCATTAGATTAAATAAATATTCTCGTAGTCATGGTATAAAGTATAGTATGCAACTCCTGAATAAAGTACGAATTTATATCGAGGGCCATGAATCACTCGCGTCGTTCAGGATTCTAACAGTTGAATCACTCGCTGCGCTCGTGATTCAATCATTAGAATCCTTCACTTTCTCGTGACTCATCTACGGCCCTCGCTTTAAATCCGTCCGTTATTCACTAGTTGCATAATATACTATTATTGCTGATTTATGTACTAATTAATTTACATTTCATGTTAAGTATACACAGTTACACCTCAGCTTGTCTTTCGACATAGGCCTCCTCAAGTGACTTCCACTCATTAAGAGAACACCTACAAACAAATATTACCATCCTTACTTCTTCTTCCTCTTGACTTTATTCTACTTCTCGATGGGGTCGACACGACATATTGCTCAACGACTCAGCTCAGTCTATACTATTATTAATTATTATTATGAGGAAACATTTGTATTTTTGGATGTTTGTAACGAATAAACTCAAAAATAACTGGTCTAATATTAAAAATTCTTTCACCATTAGACAGCTACATTATCTCTGAGTAAGGTTATATTTATTACTAACAAAAATGACTTACTTACTTAGACCGGCTTGCACAACAATCGCTAAAAGTGTTTAGCGGCTAATTTTATTGAAATTTGACGTATTTGTATGACTTGACAACTTCTTAAATGTATTTAGGGTGCTAAACACATTTAAGAATTGTTGTGCAAGCCGCCCTTAGTAAAACTTCAATAATGTAACCCAAGGTGTAAAAAAAAATATTGCCATATAATCACGGACTGCTAGTAGGTACCTTATAATCGCAAAGTCTGCACTTGTAATGTCGGTAATGTTTGGTGTGGTGTCGGGTCTCGGCGGCTTTTGAGGGAAATCTCGCTTCGCATACCGAACAGGCATACACTCCAATGTTCTGCAAAACAGAATAAATATGTTGAAATTATACAAAAAATAAATGACTAAGTAGATGGGTGTACTAACGATTTAATAGCAGTTTTTTTTCTAGTAATAAATATAGCTTCTTACTCAGAGATAATGTAGCATTTTAATGGTGTAAGAATTTTTAAAATCTGTTTAGTAGTTCCATATTCATATTCATTTATTTATTGCTCCAGTTGGTTACAATGGTCTTAAGATATTACAGAGTTTCTCAACGTGGACCCCGCTAGGGCACTACAATAATCAATTATATATTTTATTATAGTTTTTGAGTTCATTCATTACAAACATACAAAAATACAAATCTTTCCTCTTTATTATATAAGTATAGAAAACATAATTATTTACTTCACACATGGGTACAACTGTAAAGTAATGTTTTGGACATGCCTCTGACTATCCCTTTTAGACATCTTCAAAAATCTGACCGCCAGAAGATCTGAGAGGATATCTACCGTATTTGGAGATTACAGTTGTGATAAGATTACACATGCATTAGTTAATAATATTCTGGATGACATTTTAAACAGTCTTCTAGCCCTAAACTGAGCAAAGCTTAGACTTTATGGGATCCAGATAATACTAGTAGTAATAGTATACTTATGTTATGTTGCTCTGTTACTGCGTGAAAGAAGGACAAACCAACAAATATACAAACACACTTTTGCATGAATAATAGAAATAATTGTACATACCTCATCATGTATTTTCTTTAGATGCAATTCATAATTTTCTTTTTTTGTGAAGCCTGTGACACAGGAATTACATTTGAACGGGATTTTCTTAAAGTTAGCTTGTTTCCTCTTCTCTTCCCTACACTTCAACATTTCCTCTTCCGTGAAGATTACCGTTTCAAACTTCTCATTCAAAATAAATTTGGAGTCTTCTAACTTTTTATCAACACTCAAACATTCGCTTGAATTACTTTTCTGCTGATGTTCCTTCAAATATATTTTATTCCTTTCTTTGGGTATAGAAACTCCTTTTAAATAATTTGTTTTTCTTTTTAAATTATTTTTTTTTATCTTTCTCTTGTCCTGTTGCTTTGTGATTTTCTTAACCAACCTTTTTCTTTTCTTCAATACATTTATGACTTTGATGCTTTCTGCAAAAACCTTGCTTAAAGGTTTTTCATCACAATCTGTCTCTGAATTAATTCCATCATCAAAATCAGCTTCTTGTTTTATTATTTTTGGTTCAACTTTGACACTATTTTCATTTTGTTCAATTAGTGTATTTATAAGAGGATCATAGTAAAAAGTGTATTCAAAATCATATGTTTGTTTTGTGTTTATTGATAAAAAGCTAAGAGATCCAATATGTTGATTCTGAAAGATATAATATGATTAAAACCTTTCACACAAGTAATTTAAAATGAGTTTACTTAAAAAAAAAAAAACTGGCCTTGTACATTTAAAATTAAAACTGTGGCATACATTTTGAAAATTATTAAGAGTAATTTTAGTTTTTATAATTTTTAGACAATATTTTTTATATATACATACTTAAGATACATAATAATAACACCCAGACACAATATGAACATCTATGTTCATCACAAAAATACTTGGCCTGGGTTGAACCTACAACCTACAGCACAGAAGGCAGAGCTACTACCAATTGAGCTGTGAGGCCATGTGTTGGTGAATGCAGATAGCTAGGTAAGTGTATTGTTGACCTTACCTCAATATTACTAGACAATATATCCTGAGCCTGCTTAACTTTGTTTCTAAACTGGTAAAACTTCACCATGTTAGATTGACATTCCCAACAAATTCCACCATCGTTGTTCAGTATCTGAAAATGGAAAAAAAAACATAAATTTTCTTTTTTTTTTTTAGATATAATATCACACCTGATATTATTTGGGTTGATTTCAGCAGTATAATAAGGAATTTATGGGTAGGTGAATTGAAAGCTAAATTTTCTTTACTAACACGCTGACAACATGTAAGTAGGTACATGTTTAGAAAAAGAAAATTGCCCACAACCTAAACAGAGATTCTAATGAATTGATTGACTAGGCTCAGGGAGGCTATTTTTTAAAACTATGATTATTGGCATTACTACTGGCATTGGAAGCGTGCCTAAACAGCATAAAAAGCGTAGGTATTGTGGCATTCAGTACCAATAACATTGGTTTGATAATCATAGTTTTTACAAAATAGCTCCCCAGGTTTGCGTGATATAGATATAGATACAGATACAGCCCGGTAGGTAGGTAGTTCTATTATTAACTTGGGTAATTTCAATGATAATGTTGTCATTCTTAATTTAAAAAGTAATAAACTAGATGTTTTTGAAATATCATTGTACGTTTGTGTTATACCGGCGAGCTAAAATCTACATAAGGAATATTATGATAGTCTTACCTGTGGAAGCTGAATTTCGTATATAATCGATTTTATTTTCGATAGGCACACCAACTGACGATCACTGCATAGACACGTTTCGCATTTAATGTTCATTTTATTTTATAAAATAAACAAATTTACATAACACTCATGTTGATCAACAAAAGTAAACAACATAAACATTAGTTATAGTTAGGGTAGGGTAGGGGTAATCTGGGTAACGATGGGCCAATGTCACAAGTTTTGGATACGTGATTATACTATCAATCAACTGTTATTTTCTCGAAATAGTGATTCAATCAGACAAGTTAGCTTAGCTAAATGTCTATAAAACTAGAAGTAGGTAGTTCACTAATATTATACCTACAAACAAAAAAACTTACGAACAAACATAACATTTGAGTTTGTGGGTTTGGGTGAAGGGGGTAATCTCAGAATGAAATAGCTGACTAAACCGAGTTTAAAAAGTCTGTCATATGTGGAAACGACTTTATTAATTCTTATCAAAATAAACACCTTCAGTCAACAAGTAAATTGCATTGCATTTAACTAATACGACGCGAGCACAGCCGCGGGCAAAACCTAGCTAAAACCTAATTTCAATATCTTTACAACCCTATTTACCTATTTGAAGTTTGTTTGACATTGAAATTGACAGTGACATTACTACAATAATCAGATAAATTTCGTTCGAAAATTTACATCATGTTGCTTCGCATAAAAATTCTCGGCTATCATTTCGTTCGGAAAATCAAACCAGGGAGAGTTGTGATTGTGATGCGCTAAGTAGACGCTCTAAGTAGTAAGTTTGCTGATTAGCTGTCTGCTACCTGGGCCTAGGTGCCCCACACCCTAGTAAACCCCTCGCATCAGGGGGTCAGCGGTTCCACTGCGACCTCGGCGCCCGGCTGCCCGCACCCCTTACATTACACCCCCGGGTAGAGACGGGCCTGAGTTCATCCATTGCCCTCCATTGCCCTATCACGCTCATGTGTTCCTACATGGTAATTTTATAGAGGTTTTCTTCCTCTCTACGCCCCGTCAATGAGCCGTCTTCTACCTAAAGAGACCCGTGGCCCTTGATTAGCTTAGTCGAGTAGGTATACACTGTACTTAGTGTTCTGTTGCCCCGCATCGCTCGATACTTAGGTTATATATTATACCTACTTGTACCTACTCAGAGGTCAGAACTAATGTGACCGGCAAAGGGCGCAGACAGAGGAAGGTAGGTAGGTACTTACATAAGTAATCAGAATCACTGTGTTGTTACCTACGTAACGTAAGCTACGTTACATTTACATCATAACTAACTAGTACCTAGGCACACGTTAGTAAGTGACTACCTACGTATGAAGTAGGTACCTACCTATCTACTTACATGTTTTCGCTAAAAAAATATGGCTAAAGATATCAAAAAATCGTTTTCGTTAACATTTTTCCTCCTCCCTTGTGTATAAAGAATAAACACATTTCTGGATAATAAATTAAAATAAACTAGTGGAAACCCCGCAACTTCAATTTAGAGGTAGGTAGATGGTAGGTACCTAATGTTATTATTTCAAATCAATATAACTAACCTACCGAGGTAGGTAGGTACATACAGGTAGTTAAATTGATTACCTACCTAAATAAGTTTACTACCTAGGTTATATAAATTTATAACTCAGAATGATTCAATATTCATAAAGTTGAATGGTCAAAATACTTACGTAATGTATTGGAATACATGAATTTCCGGCACTTCGGGTCTGCTGCCGCTGTTACTGTAGCTCACCTCACGTCGTTTTATCACTACTCAAACCTAGGTAGGTACCTACTAACCTGTGTCCCCCAGGAAATGAAGAATTCATGTGCATTTAGAAGAGTCCATACACGTACCTATGTCTAGCCCATTCACCATTCAAGACGTTGTGTATACATAGACTTCTATAAACCCAGACATTTTGCTCACACTGACGTTTTACAACCAAGACATTAAAAACATAACAAACCTAGTTATTATATACTCTTTGAACCCATCAAAAATTTGCTAGTAGCATTTGCCAGCGGCTTTGCTCGTGAAACAAACAACAAACTATCGGATTTATAGATAATAATAGTGGGATAAACGAATATCAAACGAACTTTGATATTTTAACCGTTATTAACCTAGGTAGTAATTTTTATAAAAAAAGCGTGTTAAAAATAAAGGTTGTAAAATCCCCAAGTACGGTAGACATCCTCCCTCTCAGACGTTTAGATCCTTTGAAGATGTCTATGGGCACGTCCAACAATATGGACAACATTATATTTGATACATAACCACATTTTGCAGTAGTTGGCATTCCATACGTGACAGGTTGCAAGCCCATCGCCGCTTCTAAGAATACTAATTTTAACATGAATTCAATAACAAATTTTAAGGTTCAGCGATTTCTGAATATTCCACATGAGATTTACAAAACGCTCGAATACAGCTAGATAGATAAATAAACTAGGCTAAAACCATTCACCCCACTAATCTGGCTAAATGAATTCTGGCTTTTATAAATATCACGAGAGTCCACCCCTACACGTCAGTCTTTTAAAAACAAAGCCACCCCATCCCAGCCGGAGCCTATTTTAAAACAGTCACGCGCGAAAACCGATTAATTTGTCAAAAAGGACCTTTTTATACAGATGTGACTGTGATGTGCGTAGATTGTACAAATTGCTTCGTTTGCGAAATTTCATATTTTACGAGTTTGAACAGTGGCTGTAGGTAAGTTGTCTAAAGATAAGTTTTCTGTTAAAAAATATTTTTTCATTGACAGGATTTTGTAAAATGATTGAAACCATCGAGCACCAGCGCGCTATCACCTGTCATATCTTAACATTGTCATCGGAAGTATACAAAAATTTTACTCATTTGAAGTATTTATTATGAAGTTCCGTTGTGAGGGTCTGTTGAACAGCATCTGACTCCATCATCAGATCAGCTCACTGTCACCATATTATTGTAAAGTCACCAGAACTAAAGAGGTAACCAAAATTTCAGCTCAATCGGATACCAACAGATGAAGCTGAAGATGTCGCCTGTGCTTTTGGGCGAAGTCTCGCGCGACGGTAGCGACGTCCGACACGTAAAACACAATGTTGCGGGAGAAATGTCCCCTATTGCAATTGCGGGTTCATTATTAGTATGTCATACTACTCGTACCTACCTATGTCCTAGCCTAGCCTAGGGGGATGTGAGGTGAAATGATAGGTACCAAGCCGTGATTGTTACATGATTCTTCTAGGCTTAGTCGCTAGGAACAGGTTTAGCTTCCTAAGACGTCTTAAGAACCTAGCTCCTAAGACGTTTTAAAGTAATCCTTGAAATTTTATTGTAATAAATACTTTTTGACGTTGACTAAATTAGGGTTTCATGTAAATGCAGTTTGAATTCTAAAACTAATTGTGTTTCGGAAAAGTAATGGTGTAATTCATTACACTTGTAGTTTACTCAAGCTTCTTTAGTTTCGTAGGCACTTCTAAAAAATCTGTTAAATTCGTCGCGACCGCGAACATTAATAAGGTTCAATCATAAATGCCGCGTAGGTACCTACGTAGCGCGACAGTAGCGTAGTATATTCGTAACTACTCAGAGAAATACAAGGCCACATCCTCCAATCAAATTCGAGACTCAGTAGCAAGACCTTCCATACAAAACACAACGGAGTTGAGAACCTCCTCTTTTTTAGGGTTCCGTACCCAAAGGGTAAAATCGAAACCTAAGTCTTCGCTGTCCGTCTGTCCGTCCGTCCGTCCGTCCGTCTGTCTGTCACAGGGAACCGTGATAGCTAGACAGTTGAAATTTTCACAGATTATGTATTTCTGTTGCTGCTCTAACAACAAATACTAAAAATAGAATAAAATAAATATTTAAGGGGGGCTCCCATACAACAAACATGATTTTTTTGCCGTTTTTATAGATAATGGTACGGAACCCTTCGTGCGCGAGTCCAACTTGCACTTGGCCGGCTTTTTTATTAGTGAAGTCGAGTCGAAAAATTCAGTGAGAGCGTATAGACATAATATTTTACTAGCATAGCTGTTAGTTAGCCTACTAATTGGTATCCTTACGATGTTTTCCTTCACCGTTTTAAGCACGTGTTATTAATTAAGCATGCATATTGCATAGGTAAAGAGAAAGATCTACTGGTACATTTTCCGAAATAGAAAGGGATTCGAAGTTTTCTTTTACAAAATATGAAAGATTTTATATTATATATTAGCAACACCGTAAATTGTAATCAGTAGCCGACTGTACTAGTAGGTACACTCGGCTCGAAACCGCTTTAATCTGCGTAACTGCATTACGGCGGGGATGATTCGGTTACGGGAATGAGAACTCAAGTGGCGGCTTTTGATTTATTATTTAGCGGCGTCTGAAGTGTTTTAACAAGCTTGTTTTCAAAAAGTTTTGGCTACTTATCTACCTAGAAGCTTTTATTAACTTTTAACTACATATTTGTTATTCTAACAACAGCTGACGTACTCGTATCTTGGTTTTCGGTACCTATTCGGTAACAAATATTCTCGTCATATACTAATACTAGCCGACCCGTGACAGACTTTGTCCTGTCAAATTTCAATAATCGAATACAGTATTCGATTATTGACTGATTGTTTTTAGTCTGTGATGTCATATTTGTTGCACACCAGCGCCATCTATACCAAAATCATCTTTTTTGCGTTTTTTTATCATTTAGGGGTTGTTTTTCGGATTTTAAGATTCCCTATTATTTATTCTGATTTTGTATCTACATACTACAGCAAGTTTCATCTTAATCTGTTTTGTCGTTTAGGCCTGATTGTGGAACAAACATGCATTTCTTTTCACAAACTTTCGCATTTATAATATTATTAGGATTAGGATTTACGAGTACCTAGGTACCTACTGAAAAATGTAGACATGTTCCAAATGTAATTTTTGAACATGCCTCTGACTACCACTTTTAGGCATGTTCAAAGATTTGAGCGCCTGATCTGTCTACCGTACTTGGGGATAACAGACGTGATTCTATCTCATCTCACGTCACCTCATCTTAGGGCGATTTCAAATGAAACGCGGGAGGAAGCGCTGCAGTGGCGCCACAGTGGCGCGCTAGTCGCAC
Source organism: Hydriomena furcata (assembly GCA_912999785.1). Taxonomy (NCBI): domain Eukaryota; kingdom Metazoa; phylum Arthropoda; class Insecta; order Lepidoptera; family Geometridae; genus Hydriomena; species Hydriomena furcata. The sequence goes on along the minus strand of OU538823.1, from coordinate 4,742,099 downwards.
CACTACTATTTTTCATACAATATCTAAAGGCGTAATTGCAGCGCCACTATCGTGACAATAAATACAATTTAATGCGTTTTCACGGAGCAAACGAATTAAAATTGGTGGTGCGTATACCGTTAAGAGAAGTATTGTATTTAATATTTGGTCAATTCACGGGAGTGTTAGAGGGATGGTATTTTATCATAATAGTAATTTATTATGATAAGGCGAAAACTACGAAAACTTAAAAAAACTGTCAATGAGTCAAACATGCTTTTTCATAAATAATATCTCACTTGACCTAGTAACTGTATCTATTGAAATTATGAGTCCTCTAGTGGTGTTTTGTTACAACCTTTTGGTGTTGAAAATGTGTTTATATTCGGATTTTTTTACAATATTTTTCAAACCTTAATTTGATAGTTTTAATGGTTGCCGTAAAAAGCACCAGAAATCACCAACAGTAATTATAATGCAACGCACCATGTAGATATAGATACCCGTTTTACCAATTTTTTTTCAGAACCCTAAAAACGCTCGACGTTTTTCAAATACGGGGTGAGTTGGTGAAGTTGTGAAACTAATAAGACGATTCAAACCTTACTTACCTAACCTACCTTCCCCCGGTAGACGGAAAAGCCGATCCAAAGTTGTATGTTGTGTATTTAATCCGCTGACCACACGCAGGGGTATTCAATGTGTAAATTGGGTAAAAATATCATAATCATCGGATCCTTCATCCTTCAGTATGCATTTGAGCATCGAGTAAGAGTCTATGGCATCTATTGTCACCTGTCACAGTGAGACATGATTTTTGTATGAAGAACTATGGTTCTAGAAGTGACCGTCACAGGCGCTTATCGTGACTTCATAAAAAATGCCTTCGCGGTCTGCCTACGTTGAATGTAACAGTGGCCTGAGCACGAACCATCGTAAGGCTATGGTATCGTCTTATACAGAGTAGTATCTAGTTTTGATGATACCGTTACTATACGATAATGGTTCGTGCTTCTACATTATCGACGACAATGACAGTGCTTTGATATATTCTGCCAAACCGCACTCTTAGAAATCGTCATCAATCGTCGTCATTTTGATGTCAATTGTCTAAAGTAATATCGATCATTCCATCCTTCAAAATATAGTTCGAAACGATGTCACGTTTGTTCTGATGTATCGTTTATCGGCCTGGGGGGCCACAGGTCGCACTTCGCAGTCTAAGATGTCATTTTCCACTCGGGCCTCAGATCAGTTCGTTATCGTCAAAACGCTTGCAACAACGAAAGCTGAAATAAAATCGCTTGTAAGAATTTTACCACATGGACGGTAAGGCATAGACAGACGGTAATATATACAATACACTAAGGATTGTAAAACACTTGTTTCTGCCTGAGGCTTCTCTCACTTAGTACCTTTATAAAAAAACCAATGCCAGTCTCATGCTATTTCAGGTCACGAACAGGTTTAGAGCTTCATCCGAATCAGTATAACCATTTTAACTATAAATACGGCTAATTACCACGTTTCTTGTTGTATTGCTGACGTTTCTAGACAATTCAGATGCTCTTCATCATGAAGCTATTCGTGGTAATTATTGATTGTGAAAATGTTACTTTAAAGTTAAATGAATAACAACCACGATAGTTTTAATTTTAGTATAGCCATTACTTTGCGATAGAAACACAAACTTTCGTTTCTTATACTAGAACTAATGTGCCACACCAAGCACCGCCAAATACGCAAGCCCCGCGAACTGTAATGACAAAGAAAGTATTTTTAATTAGTGAAATTCTTTGCGACAGCGCGGGAATGCCGCCCTCTTTTAGGAGTTTTCCACATCATCAGGATGAACGTAAAGGTTAATTTCAATTCGTATATTTTTTCATTTATTTCAATAAAATCACAAGGACCACTTTGAAATGTTCCAGTTGAAGCTACGAGTACGCCTGACTACCGAGTACTCCGTATAGTATGGTACGATTTTGGTGGTTTTTACAGTGGGATTAATGAAATAATAATCTCTTGACTTTGACTTTGATGGGTTCCTGTTAATGAAAACTCACGCGACTTGGTTCACGTGAAATTATTTTCAAACAGACTTCAACCCCCGCTGTACCCCCTTAGGGGTTGAATTTCGGGTATTCCTTTCTTAGTGCACCCCTACACACCAAAAGGACTACACCCTTTAAATTTCAAGTTTAAAGGACCAGTGGTATAGGCTGTGCTTTGAAAGATTAGTCAGTCTGTCCGTCAGTAATCCAAGAGTTTTATATATATGTATATTTCTATATTAAGTATTAAGTCTTAGTTAATTAAACAAATCTAAAACATTGAATGAAAACTCTAGCACTTAAGATTCTCCTAAAATTGTCCTCCTTGCTTGTACACACGTGAGTTCACATTAAGGGGCTGTATGTCGACGATTGCTCTTTTTCGAAACGAAAAAAGAAATACTTCTGAACAAGCCACATCTCCTATTTTTATAAGTATATTACTTCAGGTTTCTACCTAGATTTCTATTAAGCTGAAAACATAATAGCAGAAACTCAAATAGGAGATGTGGCTTGTTCAGAAGTATTTCATTTTTCGTTTCGAAAAACAACAATCGTCGACATGGAGCGCCTTAAATAAGTTTTCTGTTGAAAAATATTTTTCAATGACAAGCTTTTGTAAAATCATTCAAACCATCGAGCACCTGTCTCATAATAATTGTCATTGGAACTTGACAAGAAGTTGTGTGGTTGACTAAGGAGTTCCGTTGTGAGTGTCTGTTGAACAGCTTCTGACTCCATCATCAGATCAGCTCGCGTCACCATATTATTGCATTGTCACCGAAGTTACATAAGTATGCAAAATTTCAGCTTAATCGGTTGGGGATAACTGCTTCAAAATTGAGTTGCAAGATTCCACCTTAACAAACATAGTAACATAAATACATAAATACATAACAAGTTAAATAAAAGCTTGTAAAAGCAAATCCGTCGCAACTTTCGAAGCGATTGCACGAATATTCACGACTACAACACCGTGTCTATGGGACTTCTTTCGTGGTCGTTCTTGCGCGCTTTTTGGTCTGTTCTACGCGCGTACATTCAGTAGTGCGCGCGTACAAACAAAAACCTAGTAAATTATGATAATACGGCGAATTCGTTCTTTTACCTAACTCTCATTTCTGTGCCATGTCCTGGACTAAACACGGTCTGCGACTTACTTATTTTTATTGTCATTGAAGAATAGGAATAGCATTTAGCACAAAGAAATAAAAGCATTCATAGTAACGTAGATTTGGTATGGCCTTCTCTTTCATTCACGTGTTATCCGTCTCTGTCTGGGAGCTTACGGTGTTATAGAGCCTCGATGTTTTCTTTTGGATATTCCAAAATATATAAGTTTATATTTTCAATACTTTCAAGTTTATTTATCATAAAATATAATTTTATTAAAAGATGTTTTAAAATGATTTTTAGTAAGACAAAGTTTTCTTAATGTTGGTTCTGTTTTGAAAAAGGGTTTTGACTGATTATTTATTAAATGCTTTGAGCTTTAGCTTTAGCTAGGTACGAGTATAATCGTAAATATCTCGTCTTTAATCCGAAAGTCGTGAGTTCGAATCCCGATCCCGGCTTTGTAACAATGAATTTTTCTATGGAAAACATCGTGAATTAACCTAACCAGTTGGTATTTTTATAAGCAGCGATGGGCTTGCAACCTATCACGTATAGAATAATAATTACTGCAAAATTGGGCCATGTGCCAAATGTAATACGTGCCTCTGACTACCCCCCTTTGGGCATGTTCAAGGATCTGAGCGCCTGGAGATTTGAGAGGATGTTAACCGTACTACGGGCTCACAGTCGTGTTTTTATTTCATTCCATTATCATATCTAGTACTCGTGTACCTTGGTAACAGTAGGCAAACTGGAGATTCTCTGTCAGTTAGAGCTCTAATAAAACTGTTATGTATAAAATAACAGTGACACTTGGTATATATCCGTCTCCCTCGTACGAATCTACGTGCCGCATCCATTTACGTTAGCTTCCCGCTTCCTGACTACAATATTGAACAGTCGGCCGTCCCAGTCAGTCTGTCGAGGCGGAGCTGACCGCGCGTTCCATAAAACCACCCTAAAATACCCTTAAAACCTCAAAATACATTATAAAACATTAATAAAAACATAAAGTGGTAATTAAAGTGCGTTTTTAAGTGGTTTTCGAAGTGTATTAGTGCGAATTTCGCGTGTTCTTTGGCTATTCGTCAGAGGCAAGATGGCAGTTTTGGAGTGTTGAAGGAATTTCACTTTTTGACTAAATTCAGAGGATTTTCAGTGTTTCAGTGCTAAATTCACACAGGATTATAAACAGGTAAGTGTTTTAAGCCATTTTTAAAAGGTTTCAATGAGTATTTTTACAGGAAAATACGTTTTTTTTAGCGATTTGGTTTACGATATGTGGAAAGAGATGCAATAGTATAGAGTAACTACGTTTAGCGCGCTCCACGAGTACGGAGCTTTTACGGGACGTGAAATACGATTTTGTATATATAACACATAATATGTGGCAATTCTCCTTGAAAAATAACGAAAATCTGAGTATGAAAAATAAGCGTAAACAAATAAAATGTATAAAAATATGAATGAGTCTTCACTACGTCAAAACATATTCTGAAAAATTACCACTTTTTCATAATTAGTGATATATTATGATATTATGACGATAACTATAACTATATTTTAGAATGTATTGATTTAAATATATATAATTAATTAATTGATGTGTGTTTTAGTACAGTTTCATAGCTAGCTATGAAGCCTACAATAGAGCATTAAAATATGTTTGCGCCAGTTTTTCGTAGCACTAGCATTGCCACGTAGCACATTAGCTACGCGGGTGCTACGCAAACCAATATACTTCAGCAAACTAAAAGAGTTAAGCTTCTAAATATCCTACACGATACCTTAAATGATAAATGCCCATACAAACTACTGCTGATACTCAGATAATACAAGTTACCTTTAATGATTTTGACAATCAGTCAAAAAATTAAAAATTAAAATCTCAGGGTTAGGCCATAACGACGCGGTCTGGCATCTAGCGTTTAAACGTCACTTTCACGTCAAATTAATGTAACAAAAATCGGCCAAGTGCGAGAGGACTCGCGCACGAAGGGTTCCGTACCATTATCTATAAAAAACGTCAAAAAAATCACGTAGGGTCCCGTTTTTACCCTTTGGGTACGGTACCCTAAAAATTATCAAATATGGATTATGTTTTAACTGGTACAAACCCTCAGTAACGCAAGAGTTTTATATATTTAGATTATGTATCTGATTTTATACAAAAAAATCGGTCTCACTAACCACCATGTCTGGTGGATTTATGCTGTCACATACCTCTCTTAAGCCGGGGTCCCACGGCGCGTAAAACGACGGGCCGCGCCGGATCACGCTCCGCCTGTGTGCGTCCGGCGCGTCGCGTACAGAGCGTTCCGAGCACGGGCCACCACGGATGCATCATTCCCACAGCGCGTCCGTCCGCCTTGGCGCGGTCTGGCAAGTGAAAACGCGGGCCGTGGGACCCCGGCATTAGGCCTTCACACAAATCACTAGCAACTTTTTAATCAATGGTGTAGGTACCATTGATACATTTTTTAACGGAAAATTGCAGTTTTACCAGAGTAATGTTTATTTAATGAGCTATTGTAATCGGAAGGGCTTGAGTTTAATCTTGAATGACATGATTAATTGCGGATTAATTATCTCCGGTTTTTCAAAAGCTCCAAGGGAATTCAATACTAATTGACGTCTCTTGAGAGGAAATAAGGGCTGAAACCTGTACCTACGTGGAAACTCGCGTTTTACAAAAACATACTCTCTATTTCATCCCTCGACAATAGCACTAGATGAATTTATGTTTATTCTGTTAGTCTACACTACTATATGTATAAAGAGGTATTATTTATATATTTTTTTGTAATGAATACACTAGAGTTCAATTTATTGAATATACCTTAAAAATACTGGAGCAATTCTTGAGATTCTATTTATTAATAGCAAAATTATCAGCACAGGGGGGTTAGCATGAACCACTATCGTATCGACAACGTATCGTCCAAATGCCAAAACTGACACTTTTTCCATACAAAAAGTGCCATTTTTGACATTTGGACGATAGGTTGTCGATACGATAGTGGTTCGTGCTCAGGCCACTGGTAATATTTTATTGAAAAAAATATCAGGGATCCACTCGAAAAATGCCAATAAAGTAATCTAAGAGGTCAAAAAGTTGTCTATAGTCTTTATTAGTACACTCGTGCGAAACCTGGATGGACTGCTAGTTTAAAATACAATTGTCTGTATTACTAAGTTATGATACGAGTATCATGTAAAGTAATTAAAATAAATTACACCCAACCCATAAAGCCCGACAGCCGGGGACGCAAAAATGTATGAAAAACCGGCCAAGTGCGAGTCGGACTCGCGCACGAAGGGTTTCGTACCATTATCTATAAAAACGGCAAAAAAAACATGTTTGTTGTATGGGAGCCCCCCTTAAATATTTATTTTATTCTGTTTTTAGTATTTGTTGTTAGAGCAGCCACAGAAATACATAATCTGTGAAAATTTCTTCTGTCTAGCTATCACGGTTCATGAGATACAGCCCTGTGACAGACAGACGGACAGACAGACAGACGGACAGCGAAGTCTTAGTAATAGGGTTCCGTTTTTACCCTTTGGGTACGGAACCCTAAAAATGATGGTGCGTTTTTCCACTTACTGGTGTCGGTATAGGCAATAATGGGCATGCCATGAGTATGGAACAAGGTGAATATGACGAGAAGGAATGAAGGTAGATGAATGTAGATGTAGAGGTTGGCCAAAGACAAGATGGATTGACTGTGTGAAAGATAACATGGGTAAGGAGTGATGAGATGACGGCTGATGGAGGGAAATGGAAAATTAAGACATAATGTACCGACCATACATATTGGGTGACCAGCATACTTATTCCGTAAAAATCGATCTTCGTTTTTCGATTTTCACCATAGCTCTACATTTATTGAATTTAGAGAATACCACTTTCATAATAACTACTATAGAATCTTAGAATAGAGTGAATGCTTCTATAAATAGTTACGAGAAGGTTGTCGTATGAAATCAAATAAAAATCGAAAAACAAAGATCGATTTTTACGGAATAAGTCTAATGGCAGGAAAATAATGATGAAGACAGCGACCAAGCGACAATAATCCCAGCCGGCACAAATAAATAAAATCACAAGGATCACTTTGAAACGTCTTAGAAGCTAGATGAAGCTACGCCTGTTCCTCGCGATCGAACCTAGAAGAATCAGGCAAGCATTCATCCTCTATGCCACCTAAGTATCAAACAGATAAAATCGCAATAAATGAGTGATACATATCTGTCAATAGAACCCTTCGTAGCTAAAATATTTCATCAACTCTGTAAAGGTACAGATTTTTTCAATCGGGAATTCAATATATCGGTAAATGTACGCTACCCACAGGGCGATAGGACCGCCTCTTAGGACATTACACGGAGATAACAGATCCTGGATATGGTAGGATATTTGAATACGAAAAGGTCATAAAACTATGCTCTAATATTTTAAGTTTATTATTTACTTGACACCCTCTTTAAAGTTTGAAATAAAAGGGACTGTCTTTGTATTTGTAAAATAGTTAGATAAAAAGTAGTTTTACGCAGCTAGTTATAAATAATTAGGTAGGTATCAAAACTGAAAGCTCTTACACTTTTCTCACAATTGTATTTGTTGCTTTTATGTAATCTTGGACTAGACTTTCGAAAAAGGAGGTGAGTACCTTTTTCACCTGTTTTTTTAGTATTCATAATGCGACATCTCTATCATCTCAATTGAACATTTTCACTTCAGTTTTAAGATCTGTCAAAACATTTAACGGACACATACATTTTGATGTTTACTCTCTTGGAAAAAATGCCAATTATAATTACTTAGTATGAAAACCTGATTATGATTTTCGTATATTATAAAAATATAATTTACTAGCCGATCCGTGACAGACGTTGTCCTGTCAAATTTCAATAATCGAATAGAAAAGACTGAATGTTTTTAGTCTGTAATGTCAGTTTTGTTGCACACCAGCGCCATCTATACAGAAATCGTCCCTTTTGCGTTTTTTTATCGTTGTTTTTCTTATTTTAAAGTAGTTTATTATTTATTCGGGTATTATATCAACATCTACAGCAAATATAAACTTTATCCGTTTTTTCGTTTAGGCCTGATTGAGACACAAACGTACATTCAAACTCACAAACTTTCACATTTATAATATTATATTAGGATGTCATACCAACTACGCTCATATTATTGTCACCTCGATCATATCTAACTCCAAAACGTTTTCAATCGATTTCTGACCCTCCCCCCAGCTATTAGCGTCTAAAATCAAATGACAATAATAACAGGGGTGGGTGTACCCGTAGTTCTATAATGCAATAATATAGGGTTTTAGCATCATTTGCCTCTAAAAAGCTATAGATTTTTACGGGGTGGTTGAACTTGTACTTGTCGGATCACTGGTTATATTATAATGGGGTATTGAAAATTACGTAAAAAAAACTAATAAGAAAACGACGAATTTTTTTAAGTTTTATGAAGGAACTATTAGTCCTACACGAATATGATTAAAATAGGACCAACTTGGGACTATTCTCTATACAATATAAATATACTAGCTGACCCGTGCCCGCTTCGCTGTGCGTAAGACATTTCTAATACCATCGTGGACTTTTTTGTACACGTTTTTAAGGTATACAATACTGTAGTACATTATTTTGATATATCTCGTGGTTTGTGAAAAAATGTGTTTATTTACGACATCACATTAGAAACCTCTAAAATTATCAGTGTTTCTCTACTATATTATGCATGTATTATACATATAAACCTTCCTCTTGAATCACTCTATTTATAAAAAAAAACCGCATCAAAATCCGTTGTGTAGTTTTAAAGATATAAGCAAACATACATACATACATATTACATACAGACGCGGGAAGCGGAAAGCGACTTTGCTTTATACTATGTAGTGATTATATGTCAAATTAAAAACCTCCTCCTTTTTCGTCAGTTAAAAAAGTGACAGTTGGTAAAATAACTAGCCTCTAGTTGTCGTTGCAAGACAATGTATTGTAGGTTGCTTCGTGCTTCATCTTGGTTCCCTTCAAACCGAATCACAGCAATGCTGTTTGGCGGCAGAAACAGGTACAGTTGTTCTATCTCAAAAAGACTGATTGCTCTTAACTGTCTGTGTAGATGCACGTGGCAGATTGTTACAACAATACACCTTCCAAATTTAAAGATTCTATGATCAATTCAGTCGTCAGTCAGTAACAAGTCAAGAGTTTTATATATTTAGGTTATAGATGTTTGTATGTTAGTTGGTTCAGTCACGCGGTAACATCTGAACCAAACTTGATCAGTTTTTCGTCCTAGAAAAACACGTAAACTTCTTTATATCTGGGTAAAACGCAAGCGGAAGCTAGTCAAAATATATTTACAATTTATCTCGCCGTGTGACACATGCCTATCTCCCAATCGGTAAAGCGCGAGTTATTTATGAGAGGGGCTGTCAAAGTTAGTTACAGATCTGTAATCGAATTGTAAGTTTAAAGACATTGCTAGCAGCAACGGTGCCTTTTGGAGTTAGTTGAAATTAGAGTACTATACTACTATGCAGTACGCACCGGCGTCGCACGGGTGTAATAATTGATGGCATTTTTTTACACCTTGTGTTACATTATTGAAATTTTAGTAGGAATCTCTAATTTTTTATAGTCCTACTAATATTATAAACGCGAGAGTTTGTAAGTATGGATGGATGGATGGTTGTTACTTTTTCACGTAAAAACTACTGAATGGATTTTAATGAAACCTTACAATAAATAGCTTATTCATCAGAATAACACATAGGCTACTTTTTAACCGACTACGATAAAAAGATTGTATGTTTTTACACGATAAGTATTATAAGTCGGAAAAAAGACATTATTCTGATTATTCTGATAATGTAGCATTCTAATGGGGAAAGAATTTTAGAAATCGGTTCTGTAGTTTTTGATTTTATTCGTTACAAACATACAAAAATATAAATCTTTCCTCTGTATAATATTAGTATAGATTCACACTTATAATCTCGGAGGGTAACCCACTCCATATTTGTCGTGAGAAGGGAATTTTTTATGGGATAAATCACTAGAAGTCGAATTTGACAGCCATTTTGGTGAAAATATTGTCAGTACAATGTCGATGTGAGGGAAGAGATAAAATACACTCTTCTTAAATTACGAGGGGTTTATTAGTCTTCAGGAAATCTTCAAGCTTCATTAAATAAGGTCATTTTGGTGTCAGTGTGAGGAATAAATGCGTTATAATAATGTGTCTCACGTGGTTATGCCTGGGTTTTATATGGAGGTGTTGTACCTATGTACTATTTTAATAGGGGTAAAATTTGATTTATGTATGTTTGATGCCAATTATAAAAATTCTTTCTCCTATCAAAAGCTACATTACCAACTTGGAGTATAATGGTTTTTCAAAATGTGGTTCATGATACCTAGTTACTACTCTCGTGAATTTTACCATGCGTGTGTCCACACTGTGAGTCTAGCGCGATGGCGGAGACAGGCGCGATGTGTCAAACATATAAAACGCGCCATCACTGCACTATGGCCGCAAAGTAGCGTTTCATATGTTTGATATTTCGCGCCCGTCATCGCAACCGCGCTAGGCTCGGCGTGTGGACGAACACTGAGTATCCAGAGAAAATATTTGCGTAAGCCCATAAAGTGACTTTTCAAAATGATCTGTGCTTTATCCACCACCATTAATGTTGCCATAAATCAGTCAGAGGTTTAGATATCTAGCTGTATATCTTCTTCGTGCGAGGAATATATTACAGGTACAGTCGATAATAAAAGTAATTGAAAATTAACTGGTGTAAAGTGGTGCACCTTTTGATTATGCGCCCTTATTTGTACGTCTGACCAGTGAAGCTTTAAAAACTTGCGAGTACCTTTATTTTATATATATAAATATTGCAATACTGACTGACTGACTACACATAATCTACCAACGCTAATCTACCTTGTGCTGTGTGGCACTTAAAAAATTATTCACAAAATTCGACCCCGAAGGGGGCGCAGCGAAGGTCTATTTGAAAATAACAAGAATGAAGTCGCGAGGGTTTCCACTAGTCTTTTATTTCTTTATTCATTCAACAGTTACGCAACAAAGTAATTTTGATCTCATTATTAGTTTGTAAAACTATAAATGTTGTGATTGCCTGTAATTGGCTTTTGTATCAGAACTATTCACCATATAAACATGTATACTTGTATAGTTATAAAGGCGGTTGGCAGTCCTATTTAATAAATACATCTTAATTTATATAAATTACGCGTCACGTTGTTTGTCCGCGATGGACTCCTAAACTACTTAACCGATTTTAATCAAACTTTTCACACCGTGTGCAGTTTGATCCAACTTGAAAGATAGGATAGCTTACATCTCAAAAGATTCTAACAGATGGTGATTTCTGTTGACACAGCAACGCGTGGCCGGGTCTGCTAGTAATAAATAAAAAATCATTCTCACTGGTTTTTCAGAGGATCTCTCCACCCAAAACACATTAGTTTGCTAAAATAATACATAACACACCCAACCACATACTTATACATAGGCCACATAGTCCTAATCTCATAGGTTTCCCTGTGTCATGGGTATAACTACGAGTACCACGGTGTGGCGGTTGGCAATCGTGCTGACACGTATGTTTTGTATTTCGAAGCGTCAGTAGTTTCTCCCCACTCTGTTTATATAGATGTGGAAATACAAGATAGTCATTATCACATGTGTGAAATGCTAACTAATGCAAAACGTAGGCATGTGCCATATTTAATATATGGACGTGATTTTGACTAACCCCCTTAAACATCTTCAAAGGTTTGAGCGCTTAGAGATCTGAGATGATGTTGACCGTATTTACAGCAATTAAATTTATTTTTAAAAAAAAATTAATATGTCCTGTTAACATTGCTAGTTTAGCTTTTGATAAGTGAAAGAATTTTTAAAATTGGTCTAGTTTTTGTTCTTTTTCCTTTACAAACAAACTTACAAAAAAAACATTTATTTCCACAATATTAGTAAAACCGCTAAAATTAGGCCTACTGGTATTAGTACGAATGATGAAGAAGAATTCACTTTTGTCGGTGACTGTTGTGCACAGGTGAGTGTGTGTTTTGATTACTTTGTTGTTTTGTATTCAGTGTCTTCTAGAGAAATTGTTTTTAGAATTTGAAACTGAGACTCGTAACAAGAACATACCTGTCAACACACAGGAGTTATTGCGATAAGTCTTCGTAATCTTCTGTCAAATATTCAAAGGCTATTTATATTACAACTAGCTGTTACCCGCAACTTCGGCCGCGTAGATTCTGGAAATCGATTTTTGACCACTTTATCGTAAAATAATTAAATTTTATGGAATAAATAGACAATTTTGGAGAAAAAAGTAGCCTATAGAAAGAACTTAGAACTTAATTAAGTTCTGAAAACGAAATTCTGTAGTTCTGTATGAAATTCTGTATTGTGAAGTTTTGTATGAAATTTCATCACTTCAAAAACGGTTTGGAAATGATAACATCACAGGCAGAGAGACAGACAAAAATAAAATAATGAATCTCTCGCTGTCTAAACAAACCAGAAATTACGTTGGGCAAAATCTCGACATTGAAGGATTGATTGAAGATCCATCAATCGTCATCAATTGTCCTAAATTGCAATAAAATCTAATGTATAACTTTCTAAAATAATTATATGAGAACGTGACAAATAAAACCGATAACGTTTATCAGTATTATACAATAAGGCCGTTAGAAGTTTGTGGGTTAGTTTGCACCCGGTACAAAAGGTTTTAGTCATTAGTGCAATAGTAAACCAGTGGATAGGTAAGACAATAGGGAAGAACCCCGGGTCATTAGGGTTAGGTCAACGACCTCCCTTGCCACCCCCCTGCTACCCCCCTTCCTTGACACCCTCGTGAAAGTATTACATTTGTTTTCTGTGTCCTTATGATTGTTATAAGCTTTTATTTAAGACGCTGCCAGTCGACGATTATTTTTGTTCGAAACGAAAAAAGAAATACTTGTGAACAAGCCACATCTCCTATTTTATAATGTATAGTATATGTGAATTAATATGTACCCATCTTTAATCACTTCGATAAATAATCCTACCGACCGCTGCAATGATGACAAACACACGTCCGCGCGTGGTCCGCCTTAGCTTTTCGAATAAATTAATGATATAAATTATGTATAATTACTTATTAAAAATCTATCCTAATAGAAATCTAGATCTACATATTACCTATCTTTAACAATAAATCACAAATTGATTTTAATAGTAGGTATATAAAATATTTCGATCATAAATTCTAAAACGTATCATTTTGAAATAATATTTTTATCGTGAAAAGTTTCTGCTATTATGTTTTCAGCTTAATAGAAATCTAGGTAGGAACCTGAAGTAATATACTTATAAAAATAGGAGATGTGGCTTGTTCAGAAGTATTTCTTTTTTCGTTTCGAAAAAGAGCAATCAGCGACTGGCAGCCTCTTAACTTGTAAAGTATTTGTGGCTCGAACTTGCAAGCCGATTTTGACACAATTTCCGTTGCTGTTCGATGGTGTTGAATTTACAACTGACGAAAAGAGGAGGTTCTCAATTAGACGGGTATATACTTTTTGTTGCTTTTTGTATTTTCTCTTTTTCACTCCCCTAGACATTCTTTAATATTCTTGACTAGAGAACTCGCGTAGCTTGTCCGCTACGGGTTACAGCTTAGCCCGATAATTGCAGACTACGGCATAGCTAGTCCACTAGAGGTTACGGTAGAGCTCGCCTACATCAGACTACGGCGTAGCTGGTTCGCTAAAAGTTACGGCGTAGCTCATCTACATTAGACTACGGCGTAGCTATTTTGTTAAAGGTTACGTCGTAAGTTGCCTACATTTGATTCCGGCGTAGCTGGTTCACTACAGGTTAATGACGTAGCCCGTCTAAATCAAATTACGGCGTAGCTAGTTCGCTACGGGTTACGGCGTAGCTCATCTACATCAGCCTACGCCGTAGCTGATTCACTACAGATTACGGCGTAGTCCGTCTATTGTAAACTACGGCGTAGATTGTTTTCTACATGTTACAGCATAGCCTGTCTACATCAGACTACGGCGTAGCTAGTTCGCTACGGGTTACGGCGTAGCCCATCTATTACAGACTACGCGACGTAGCTTGTTTGCTACATAGTACGTCGTAGCAAACAAGGTATGATTTGCCTCACTCACTGCTCAGTTGGTAGTAGCTCTGCCTTCTGCGCTGTAGGTTGTGGGTTCGATCCCCACCCAGGACAAATATTGGGGTGATGAACATTAGATGTTTGCTCTGTGTCTGAGTGTTATACTTATTACGTTTCATATTTACAAAAAAATGTGTATATTAAGTATTCTATAGTTATGTATTTCCCATAGTAAAACTTTGCTTGGTTTGGGGCTAGATTGTGTGTGAAATGTCCACCAATATTGATTTATTTCAGCAACTTTTTATGATCAATATCGCTTATTCGGCGACTAAGAATACCAAGGTAAGAGGTACCAGAGACACACTATATCGTCACGGAGCGTTAAAATCGATACATACTCGAACAAGTTGACATTTTAATTTATTGCCGAAGGGTATTTACAAAGTCCCCAATGTAATGACATTTAAAAGTGAATGCTTAAACTTTATTCGCTACTTAAGCCCTTGTTTTTAAACATTTTGACATTTTGAGGTTACTAAATTAGACTTAAACTATAAAGCGATCGTATTTTATGAAATTTTAGTCATTTGTGGCACCATCAGAATTTCCTAATCGCGAAAAAAGTACTTTTGAAAAACACTATTGCACGCCACATACGTATACTAACTTTCTGACTCTATAAGGCGATTGTAACGTTAACCGCCTCTCTCTCGGGCGGTTGGCGTATGTTAGATGTCAGTGGATTACAAACACACACAGCACAACAATAGATCCGCCTCTGCGGTCGAGCGATTCAGGGTGCGAATCGAATTTGCACTTCGCTGGAATGCGATGCCTTTCTGAAGTGCCTATATCTACATCTACATCTAGGTACATCTACATTTAGGTATATCTACATCTACACTACTATTATAAAGAGCAATGTATTTTTGTTTTTAATGGATAAACTAAAAAAATACAGAACCATTTATCAAAATGTACATTATAAGCAAGTAACATGACTATGTTTTCATTTCAAAATCGATTCCCACGAAATGAATATTGCACATACAAAATTGTGTCGCTAGTTCCATATCATCAGTTACAATTATTGGAAAATATCTTTACTTTTCTATAATGGTGCTAAGGATACAAACTTGTGTCACTTGTGCCATCAATGGTACTAGTCAATGGTCAATGGTACCTGACGTAACGGAAAAATTGCAATAATGTAACAATTTTTCTCTATAATCTTCATTTACACACCCGTGCGAAGCCGGGGCGAGTAGCTAGTCAATTTTATTTTACCACCATCATATTGTAGGTACCTTAAAGTATTCCTTCGCAAGAGATTGAATTTGATTGGTTATTTATTATTATAATCATAATCTACATCGAATTTAAGGAATTACATCCTTTATATCGGAGAATTTGGCACGTAATCGCTATTAGCTTTATATTTATTTTACTAGCCGACAAAAAATTAAGAGAACGTGATAGGTACGATATTTTATTAGAATATTTTTAATTTTTGGAGTCTTTACGCTCTTTGAAAAAAACATGTGCGAGTCGGACTTACGCACGAAGGGTTCCGTACTATTATCTATAAAAAACTGCAAAAAAATTACGTTTGTTGTATGGGAGCCCTCACTTATATATTTATTTTATTCTGTTTTTAGTATTTGGCGGCATATAGCGGCAACAGAAATACATAGTCTGTGAAAATTTCAACTGCCTAGCTATCACGGTTCACGAGATACAGCCTTGTGACAGACAGACAGACATCGAAGTCTTAGTTATAATAGGGTCCCGTTTTTACCCTTTGAGTTTTAACCCTAAGAGTATGGTATTGTAGAAATATCTTGCCTATCTATTTTATTTTATCTTCTACTATATAAAAGAAAATCGAGTTTGTTACAACACTTATAACTCGAGAACTGTTTGACCGATTATCATGATTTTTCGTTTGTTGGATTTGTATCCGTCCCAAATAGCAGTATAACTTATAAGTGCGGTACAAAGTTTGCTGAGTCAGCTTGTAAAATTATAAAGTAACCGTATACTCGTAGTTATGTACTTTTAATGAAAGAGTTCACAAAATCAATTTGAACTATGTACACTGCCTACATTGTTTGCCAACAACGTGTCAAAAGAAAGCCAGTTAAGCGATAGTCGGACGTACGTTTGATGGGTTCCGACGAATTATAATATTATTTGACGTTAAACGATTTTATAAGCTTAATCTGTGACAAACTTACTAACTTGGAAATATAATTTAACCAACTTCTAGTTGTTGGTTCATTATACAATTTGGCAATTTTGTGTAGTTCTGATGACAATACAATAATATGATGCAATCAGTACAGCTCCTTACGAGCTAATTGGTAATAACTTTACGTAAACGAATTCGCGAGGGTTTCCATTAGCAGGAGATATGCAAGCGCAGAAATCGCTTGGATTATTATACTGGCTTCACAGCTCTGCAGTGCTATTTTGTAAAAACATGATTATCATGTTATGATGTTGAATGCAATACCTAATGTTAGAGAATACCTAATCTGTACACTTTTCATAGTAACTATTCACTGTTTTTGCACCTATACCTACGCTTCCGCGTAGGTATTTGGAAGCGTAGGTATAGGAGCCAAAACAGCATAAAAAACGTAGGTATTATGACATTCAGTACCAATAAATGTTGGTATGAATATCATAATATGATAATCATGTTATGTTAAAGTACACCAATATTTATTTATTTACATATATTTTAACAATACGGAACCCTAAAAATATAATCACGCTGATGGTTTCCCGGTAAAGCCAGTGCGGGTGCGAACACGGTATAATTATATTCAATTGAATCTGAAACAATGTCGTGCAGGACCTTTCGTGACAACTAACCACCACTCGAACTGTGGACTTGGGAATTCATAACTTTTCTACTTATGGTGATACTTGAAATTTTCGGTTTTTTGTATGGGCTGAGTACCGAACTAGCCGAACAAGACGGAAAAAGTGATACAACTATGAAACTTAAAAATAAACTGTTCTACATTTAGTTAGCTAGTATGATTATCTAACGAATTATTTAAAAAACCGGCCAAGTGCGAGTCGGACTCGCGCACGAAGGGTTCCGTACCGTATTATTTATAAAAAACGACAAAAAAACACGTGTGTTGTATGGGAGCCCCACTTAAATATTTTTTTATTCTGATAATTCTTTTTTTCTTTCTCTCTTCCATTTACGTATTCGGGGCTAATGAAACTATGAAACATATGAGTAAAAGCTCGAAGTCGACACATTCAGTAGCGATGCCATTTAATATCATGTCGTGCTAATAATGACTACGACGACATGCAAATAGGATAATGACTTGTTATTATAACCTAACATGCTGCCTGCCTGACAAACAATCAAAATAAATTATATCTGCTTAAATCGATATATTGCAACCATATTGCCTTTATATTATATCTGACCGATCTATTGGTCAATGACATTGTTTGTTGCCTGAATCTTCTAGGCTTGGTCGCGAAGTCGAGGAACAGATAACTTCACCTAGCTCCTAAGACATTTCAAAGCGATCCTTGTGATTTTATTTATATAAATACCTTTTGATCTATCATCACGACATGACGTTTAGGTAAGTTGAATAAAGTTTTTGTGAAGCGCGTTACAGAATCTCTTGCGATATAAATTATTAACATGAGACTTTAGAGCCATGAACATCAATAATGAAGCATAAACGAAAGTTAGAACGGAAAGGAACTTTCAATTGAAAGGGTCCAAAAGTTTTCAAAGAACGCCCTCTACATTGACTGACATTAAACATTCACAATTTTGGAATTTAAAACCACAGAAACTTATTCCTAGCGTAATCCCACAGTCACTGTGCTACTAGTGTCCTTCATGCGATAGAAAATTACAGGCACGAGTAGCGCACAAACATAGGTTTAACTAACTGTTCGCCCCGGCTCTACACGGATGCAGATACTAATGAAGACTATAGCCAAATGTTTGATACCTTACTCGCTGATAATGTAGCTTTTGATATGTGTAAGATTTCTTTAAAATTGTTAGTTTTTTTTTTATTTTATCCATGACGGCTCGGTACTTGCTGTCCTAATGTCCGATGCAACGAGCGTGCAATGCATAACGTCTTTAAAAGAGACATAAAGAGCCAAGGTCCAAAAAGTAGTAGGTACCTGCAGGGTGGACACGTATCTAATGCGCCTGAAAATACTTTTAAAAGACTACATGTACGAATAATCGCAAGATCACCAAAAAAAATAATTCACAGAAATCGATATAGGTACTTAATCCCAAAAAAAAGTTTTCTCTTGAGAAATATTTTTTCAATGACAAGCTTTTGTAATCATACGCATTTAAACCATAATAAGCGCTCTATCACCTGTCATATCTTATAACATTGTCATCTGAACTTGACAAGTATGCAAAGTTTTGACTCAATTGAAGTATTACTAGAAGTTTTGTTGTGAGGGTCTGTTGAACAGCTCCAGACTCTATCATCAGATAAGCTCGCTGTCACCATATTATTGTATTGTCGTCAGAACTAAAGGTGTATGCAAAATACCAACAAATGATCGAAAAACAGTTTGCAAATTTTTAAAGTTACAAACAAACGAACAGTGCAAATTAAATGAAAACTTGTAAAAAGGTGGTAGGCGCGGTGAGCGGTGCAATGTGTGAATCGCCCTAACAATTTAAGTTAAGAGATCCCTAGTATAGCTCTTTTAGAATTTTACCTCAAAATTACCTGTTCGACGACTATTTGGGTTGGGTTTTACAAAATATCACAAAACCACTAAATTCTCATCCCACGGGGGATAAAAACTTTAGTGTAGTGGACCAAACGAGGCATTTAGGTCTGACAATTTCTTTATTACGTACCTACACGGTTTGTCTACAAATGTATTTATGGCCTCTCCCTAGCCTCCAATGTTTGCTGGTAGAAAACTTTTTAGGGTTAAGCTCGCTTTTGTACATATTATTTGCTATGTTGTCATGTATTGAGTGTGTACAATAAAGCTGGAGCCATTTTCATATGATTTTAGCGTATTTAGTCGCATCTAGGATTAGTTTATGTCCATGTCGCGCTGGCCCTGAGGGATAAACCACAAATATGTAGAAGGGTCTATGAGCAGTAAGTGGTAAGTTTTACCCTTTTAAAAGAAAACAATGTTCTAAGGGTTACCAAAAGGTTTGAGATTTTGTTTATTTTCTATATTTTCCAGGAAAAATAAAACTATGTAACCTGTCATTTATAGTTATTCAATAAAATATGTTTTTGTTTTTCTCTGCTTATAATTTTATAGATACCTATTTCACAATAAGATATGTCGACTCGGAAATAATTAGGTTTTAGAAACTACAATGAAAATTATTCGACCTTTTATTTTCGTCCGATTAATTTCCCTTAGCGTACCCTCAGCTCGTGAGTTTAAATCGCACTTGGCGAACTTACGAGTACTTTTACTCCTTAAGTTGCGTCTAAACCGACGTGACCAAGCGAGAGTGGCTCACAACGGCCGCACTGATGGGATCCGTTTCTTCGTAAACCTAGCTTTACAAGAATGGTTTTAACCATAGCCATTTTAATTAAAAAGTAAAACAGTTTTATGAAAACACCTGCGCTCTGATTTATACAGAGCATTAATTCTAACGCTCTGCTGAATTTCAATGCATTTATGTAACTTATAGCTGTACCTTGGAAACCCGTGGAACCAAGGTCACTGACATGCAGTGTCGGAATAGTGGAGTTCGCGAAATTAAAGCCGCAATTGCACTAGAGGGTATTTGTCTCGCGACATTGTCGTTCGACTTCGCGCGGGACATCACGCGACATTGACTGTGTCCCCGTTGATCATGTCCCGTCACAGGGACAACGAGACGTCATTGATTTTCATTAAACCTATTTATCAGCGACATAGTTTTTAACTCCTCATCTCATATAGGTATCATCGTTTCCATTTTTGTACTGTACACAAATAAAGATTATAATTATTAAACCAGTTTTCCACAAGTAGATACTTGTTTTGTATATTTTTTAATAATAAACTTATTCCGAAATCAAATCGCAATATCTTGGCAAATTGTTAAGGTACCTAAACAATTTTCCATCGTATTCTCAAAGGAGACTATTAAAATCACATAATTTGCAAGCAAGCTGATTATGGCGGCCATTTTGTTTTCCCGCCATTTCGCTTTGGAACACAACTCATGGTAATCCCGCTTTAATGACGTTTCAACGGGATCACTTTAATGGCTCAAGTTTATATTTTCAGCTGAATATTGTGAAGATTCTAGCGCATATTATTAAACATGTTTTTAAAATGCATAAACATGACTATTGTGGTAGGTATTTACTTATTTTCAAAAATTCGATTCTTCAAGTTGTTGTTAATTAAATATTTTCTTTAAATACTTACTTGCAACTAAGTATTTGAACACAACCGAGAAATTAAATATAATACATTCGTATCAAATTGGAACCCTCGATGAGCAAGTCAAACTCGAACTTGCCCGGTTTTTTGTTTGGGACAGGGAACGTGTTAACGGTCAACCAAACTCCCCATACTCTTTGAAGTCTATTTTTATTAGTTTAAAAAACGAAATTATTTCGATTAAAAAAATACCTGCGTTGTTGGAATGAATTAATTCAATTTGTGTGTTTAACTGAATAATCAACTTTCAACATAGGTAACCCTCGCCGGCGCTATGGATCGGATTACCATAGTAATTGAGTTCTAAATTCGATTAAAACATGCAAAATAAAAATATTTCTGTTTCCGCCGCCTGCCGCTTTTGTTTATTCCCAAAACCCATATCAACCCGTCTACACTAGTAGGTACGTGTAGGCAGTGGATGTTTTCGACTAGCCTCACAGCTCAGTTGGTTGTAACTTGTAACTCTACCTTCTGCACTTTAGGTTGTGGGTTCGATTCGATATCCCAAGATAAACATAGAAGTTGGTTCTGTTTCTGCATCATATTAAGAATGTATTTACAAAAAAAAAATTATCTAGCTCCGTCCGTGAGTTATCTAGCTCTCGTAGTACAAGCTTTGCTTAGTTTTGGCTCAATCATGCCCAAATTACTAAACGAATTTAGTAACTTGGAATATATAATAGCCTGCACTGGGGGGTTAGCATGAACCAGTATCGTATCGACAACGTATCGTCCAAATGTCAAAACTGGCATTTGGACGATACGTTGTCGATACGACAGTGGTTTGTGCTTAGGCCACTGGAATAGCCCAAGTATAGGTACCTAGGCTACTTTTTATCCAAGTACCACGCGAGAGCGATGCCACTGGCAAAAACTAGTCCTAATAATATTATAAATGTGAAGGTTTGTGAGTTTGTATGTATGTTTGTCCCTCAATCAGGCCTAAACGACAAAACGGATTAAGTTGAAATTTGTTGTACCTAGATGTAGATCTACTGCCCAAATAAATAATAGACTACTTTAAAATATCAAAAACATCCCCAAAACGATAAAAAAACGCAAAAGGGATGATTTCTGTATAGATGGCGCTGCTGTGCAACAAATCTGACATCACAGACTAAAAACATTCAGTCTTTTCTATTCGATTATTGAAATTTGACAGGACAACGTCTGTCACGGGTCGGCTAATAAAATATAAATAAAAACCATCTTGAAGAGTGATGATGTTGTCTGTATTTCCCGGTCGAGGCATTAGAAAACAAAGAAACACAAATCTCAAGTCTCAAGACACCGAAGTTTTATATTGGCCCTTTGTAACTTAAAAGGTGTTGCCACCATTAATTCATTTATAAAATGCCCTTTATTATGTACCTAGTTGATAAATTAAGAACTGATTAATGCTTGTTTACACGCGAGCGGTATCGACCGTGGGTAATTAATGCTAATGAACTTTTATAGCAATTTTATTATTGGCGTTTGATGAGCGTGAGAGATAGATTGTCACCTGTCACGGTGGGTGTGACAAGACTTTTGTTAGAAGAAGGTTTTTGTTCTCGAAGTGACCACCAGAAGCGCTAATCGTTGTTATGTACAAAAACTCACAAACCTACCGTTATTGGTGACAATCTATGCTCAAATTTCTCACTCGGGCCTCTAGTCACGTTTTTGCACGCATAATTAAATAAAAATAATAAAAAAAAATATCGGAGGACTTTACAGAGCGCCATCTAGCCCCAAACTAAACAAAGCTTGTATGATGGGAACCAGATAACTGATAGAATACGTATATACTTATTTTTTTGTAAATACATACTTATTATACATATTAACACCCAGACACAGAACAAACATCCATGTTCATCACGCAAATATTTGTCCCGGGTGACTGAAAAGGCATGACTGGTCGGTAATGCATAGGGAGGGTGATTATTATCCACGACTTCGTTCGCGTTGAATTATTGTCATAATTTTCCCAAAAAAACAACTATCCTATGTCTTTTCGTATGATAAAGATTGTAATTTCTCAAGATAAAGATCAGTCCAGCCGTTTGTCGTGAAAATGTAACAAACAGACGAGTTACTTTCGAATTTATATAATAGTAAGAAAGGATGAAACGAGTTGTTTGCGTATTATCTTGTTTTAAAACCAGCTGCCTTCTTCGGTTTCGCACGGGTGTACTAATGATGATTTTAGTAAAATTTTGAAGTAGAATTTTACATTATTGTAATTTTCGAAAAGACCTTTGTTTTTTTTTTAAATAAAATGCAGCCTGTATTTACTCGCTGATAATGTAACTTTTGATAAGTGAAAGATTTTCTTAAATTGGTCCAGTAGTTTTTTAGATTATCCATTTCAAACAAAAATACTTATAATAGTAGAGATTGTAGATTTAAGAACTCACCGACTAATAATAAACTAAAAACTGCACTTAACCACAACATTGTCTTTCTAACCGAATTCAAAAGGAGTAATCATTTTTTTTATTTTTTTTTATTTTACGCGATTATTCCGGCGTTTGTGAACATACTTACAATTTTTTTTTTGAAAGCCTTATACTTCGTCCCATTACCACCAAGTCAGCATCTGATGATGGGATCCCAGGAAAATCGAGAGAAACCTTCAAAATTTATGTACCTACACCGAGTGGAGGGCTAGCCGGGGTAGGGGCCTACATTATGTGTATGAGGTAGATTATAGTTTTGAAGACAGTTTTTTTTTGAATAACTTTATTTTTAATTATTATCATTTTAAAGTCACATAATATTATCCGATGCTTTCTTATATAAAAGTGGTATCGTATGATTTTTATTGCTTTTAAACCATTAAGGATTATTGACATCGAGTTAGTGGCTAGCACCAATTTCAGTGCAAGTATAATGTCTCGTATTGAATGCTAGCTACTGCAAAATGTATCAAGCGTAATGTTTGGACGTGCCTCCTATAAAGTGACAGGTATACTCATCGATCACATAGCCCAATAGAAGCATAATGGCTTCATTTCTTTAAACAAACAATTCTGTCAAACTGTTGATCCGGGTAGATTCAGCCCATACAAAAAACCAAACATTTCACCTTAACCATAAAAGTGGAAACTAATATTTTATAATTTATAGAATGTGTATCTGAGAGGGAGTCTAAAACAGTCTACGTGAGCGGTAAAAAATTCATTGCACACATTCACTGGATATATGTGAGTAGTTTCGATAGCGTGACGATACCTTTACCATACTTTATAAAGATTCGTGCTCGCTACACAGGTTTTTTCAAGCCGTTAGATTTAATTTACCACATTTAAAACTTTTTTGCAGTATCAGTATTTATAATGACTCGAATCGGCGGATACCTAAAGAAGCTAAAAAATACCGAGAACGTCAAATATGTATGTACAACCCGGTCACAATATCTGTGCACCTGACCTCGTGACGTCATATCACGGGCGAGGCGGGAGAGAGAGAGAGCGGGAGAGGCGCCGCATGGCGGGAGAGAGAGAGAGCGGGAGAGGCGCCGCATTCCAGCGAGGTGCACAGATATTCTGACCGGGTTGTATTAACAATTTGAAATTAGCAGAAAATAATAATACCTACAGCCCTACATACGTATTTTTTTTATAAATCAGGATCACGACTGTATTCTCCAAGTACGGTAGACATCCTCTCATATTGGCACATGCCCACATTTTGCAGTTGTTAGCATTCCAATCGTGACAGGTTGCAGCCAGCCAGCTTACAAGAATACGTACAATGCATTAACTACTCGTAAATTCAAGTAGCTGGCTTAAAGTGAACCTGCCATTAAAAAATCTAAATATTGATAGAATGTTATTAAAGTTTATAATTAACACGGTAGTGAAACAAATTGATCATAAAATTAATAGATAAAAAAAAAACATTCATAATTTAGCTTTAGAATGAATACAAAGAAATAAAAAAACCGGCCAAGTGCGAGTCGGACTCGCACACGAAGGGTTCCGTACTATTATCAATACGGTAAAAAAATCACGTTTGTTGTACGGGAGTCTCACTTAAATATTTATTTTATGCTGATTTTAGAGAAATACATCATCTGTGAAAATTTCAATTGTCTAGCTATCACGGTTCACGAGATACAGCCTGGTAACAGACAGACGGACAGGGGTGTCTTAGTAGTCCCGTTTTTTACCCTTTAGATACGGAACCCTAGAAACATAAAAAATAATTTATAATATCTCGTAACCTACCTATTTACCTAACTACGTAGTTAGCATTCCACACGTGACAGGTTGCAAGCCCGTCGCCGCTTTCAAGAATACTAACAGGTTTCCTCACGATGTTTTCCTTCACTGTTATAAACACGTGTAACGCGCATATAGGTACATTTTTCGAACAGAAATATCCATTGATGCACGGCCAGGATTCGAACTCGAAATTAATTTGAAATTAATAATATCTACCTAGGTACCTATTTACCTACTGAAACTACTACATGAATTCAATAATTCAATTTCAAACTTTTTATTCGATCATGTGAAGTACCACCTATTTACCGACTTACTTTACCGATAGTGGTAAAATAGCGCCACCTGCCAGCGGAATTGCAAACCTCTCAAACCCCGAGCGGTCGCATGAAACCGCGAAAAGTGCCTATAATAACGTAGTAACATCAAATGAAACTAGATGGCGCTAGAATGCGAAAATCACGTTATTTGTATGGGAGCCCTCCTAAAATATATATTTTATTCTGTTTTTAGTTTTTGTTGTTAGAGCAGCAATAGAAATACATAATCTGTGAAATTTCAACTGTCTAGCTATCATGGTTCATGAGATACAGCCCTGTGACAGACAGACAGACGGACAGACAGACGGACAGCGAAGTCTTAGTAATAGGGTTCCGATTTTACCCTTTGGGTACGGAACCCTAAAAAACCAAACTCATGGACTAAATAAATTCATTGTCATTTCAAACCATAAACAATAAAAAATAAAAAATATATAGGACACGACTGTAATCCCCAAGTACGGTAGAAATCCTCTCAGATCTTCAGACGCTTAGATCCTTTGAAGATGTCTAGTGGGGGTAGTCAGAGGCACGTCCAAACATTATATTTGGCACATGCCCACATTTTGCAATAGTTAGCATTCCATACGTGATAGGTTGCAAGCCCATCGCCGCTTATAAGAACACTAACTGGTTTCCTCACGATGTTTTCCTTCCCCGTTGTAAGCATAAGCACGTGTTTTTGATGCGCATATAAATTTTCGAACAGAAAAATCCATTGATGCACGCCGGGAATCGAACCCACGACCTTCAGATTGAAAGTCGAGATACATCCCACTCGGCCAACACGGTTTCTTAATTCTACTCTTAATATATTCCAATCGAGTTCCCGTCAATCTTCGCTAGAGTTGATATCTCCACGTCTCGGAGCAAGTTGAAGTCTCTCCTCGCGGAGATCTTTAACGGACTCTTGGGGATGAGGCTGCAGCGTAGGTAGCATCTCTTGTCAGGGGTGACTCCGAACAGCAATGATGGATGGCCCAGGACGGACAAAGCTCCTGTCAAAAGTAGATAGAAATAGGCCGTAAAACGTGGATGTTTTTAGGGTTCCGTACCCAAAGGGTAAAAACGGGACCCTGTTACTAAGAATTCGCTGTCCGTCTGTCTGTCACAGGGCTGTATCTCATGAACCGTGTTAGCTAGACTGTTGTAATTTTCACAGAATATGTATTTCTATTGCCGCTATAACAACAAATACTAAAAACAAAATAAAATAAATATTTAAGGGGGGCTTCCATACAATAAATGTGTTTTTTTTGCCGTTTTTTATAGATAATGGTACGGAACCAATCCTTCGTGCGCGAGTCCGACTCACCGGTTTTTTTTAGTTTTTTGTTTTTCTTCTCCAGACCTCGGGGCTATAGCCCCGATTGTCCTCCCTTAAGTCCGGCCCTGGCCGTGGTACTGCTTAATAGTAAGTTTGAGAATTACAAGTACTTACCAGTTATCAATACCAGGAAAACTGCTCTTGTCACCATTTTTATTTTGTTTCAATTAACTACGTCCTATGTAGCTACGTCTTTTATACATGATTTTTATATATATAACATTTTATACTTTGATAAGAGTCCGTTGTAAATTAAATTAAAACATAATGTTACGGTGTATGCTCGAAGCTAGCACGTGCTTGGCATACTTGCATGGCACACTAATCATCACCTATAATATGATAAACACAGGTGTTGGTAGTCTTGGCTATCGATAGACGATGCTACTACCCGTAGCATAGTATCTATAGTAGGTATCTTATTAAAAAAACAATAGAAAAAAATATCATTAAATACCTACGGTACATGCTCTCTGATCCAGGCGCTCCGTTCCTCTAAAGTGGGTAGTCAGAGGTATCCACCGTTTTACGTAAGATTGGGTATATCAAAATCTAGTAAAATAGGGGTGAAATCAACTCTAATAAGGGCATAATCATGGATTATACCACGCGAGCAAAGCCGCGGGCAGAAGCTAGTCTATAAACAATAGTTTCATCTTATTTTGGTGAAGTTTAGGTCTGTGGCCTGAGCACGAACTAATATCCAATCAACAATGTATCGCCCAAATGCCAAAACTGTCACTTTTACTATACAAACAGTGTCAGTATTGACATTTGGACGACACATGGTCGATACGATAGTGGTTCATGCTAACCCCCCTGATAAAGATTATGAAACAAATACTTAGAAATTCTTCAATTCATTATACACTTCAACGCAAACGTCAAATCAGCTCGATATGTAAGTTTGACATCTCGTTGAAAATAATTGAAAATAGGTACCTACTCGTACATACGAGGTAGGCACCTATAGTGAACATGCGCCAGGCAGGTACTACCTATATAGGACATGTGCGTTGAGTCGTAAAGTCCGCTATGATTGGTCGGCTTAAATCGGTGATCGGCTTTTATCGACCGAGTTGGCCCATACTTTTTCACCACCTCTATGCGAAATAAACAGACGACCAAAGACCATCCTAATAATATTATAAATGTATGTTTTTAACAACTGAAATGATTAAGATGAAATTTGCTGTAGATGTAGACCCAGAATAATTTACAATTATGACTATGCCATTTGAACGTGTAAATATTATTTGATAATAAAGATTTTTAATTTTTAAATCATACACGTATTAGTAAATAATTGATTTTTGTTTTTTTTTTCCCTTTATTTTATTTAGAGGACGTTTGTTTATTTTTTCATTACGCTCCAAAATGATTTTCTATAGTATACTATTTATTTCCTTGTCTATATTACGAATAGGAAGCATGCGCACTCTCTCATATTTTACAGGCAGGTAGCTGTTATACTACGTCCTTTTTTATCGCATAGAACAGTACGAGCAGCGCTTCTCTGTCATACATATTTACATGCTCCAAATTCTGAAACTTCAAAGCCTGGCTACCGTTATCTATGAACAGATTTTCGCAGGCAAACCCTAGCCTACTCAATTTGCAATAAATTTATCTACATTTTAATATATATTCATTGTGGTAAGCAGATGAGCGCAATCACCGATATCAATTTTACCTGTTTGAACGTGGCTACCTGGTAAAAGGGAACAGAAAAAGGTAGGCTACCGATCAACTGCATATAGCAGATGTTCTAAACTTTCAATTATACTATGGTTCGTTTGGCAAACAAGACAGTCAAATTAAAAAAAAAAAAAAAAAAAAAAAAAAAAATTAATCATAACCATGAACATTTTTTTTATGGCAACCCTATCAGTACGTTCACAAACTTATTTTATTTGTTAAAATATAGTTTTCATCTGGTTATCAGATGGGTGAAGGTCGTTCTTACTTGGGATCTTAGACTATACGTATATTTCGATAAAATTAGCACCTCAGCGCGTACAATTTTAATTTTGTGACATACGAGCTACTCTTTTGAATTAAGTTGAAATTGGCTCGCTCTCGCCGTAGCTCATAAAGCAGCCACGCGGTTTAAATGTGCAAAAATATCAGATTAATGCTAGAGCGGATTGGGCGGTGATAAAACTAACTTTTATCTGAATAAAACATTGCCTACTTATTAGTGAAGGAAAAAGTAAAAACCTAAAATTTATAGAATAATCCTACTAAGTAATAATATCCGAAAATTTATACGAGTATGTTCGCGACTCAATCACGCCCAAACAATGAAACGGATTTGGATGAAACTTGGAATATGTATACCTTATGTCCTGATATACAATACTTTTAGGGTTCCGTACCCAAAGGGTAAAAACGGGACCCTATTACTAAGACTTCGCTGTCAGTCTGTCCGTCTGTCCGTCTGTCTGTCCGTCTGTCTGTCGCAGGGCTGTATCTCATGAACCGTGATAGCTAGACAGTTGAAATTTTTACAGATTATGTAATTTAACAACAAATACAAAAAACAAAATAAAATAAATGTTTAAGGGGGGCTCCCATACAACAAGAGTGATTTTTTGCCGTTTTTATAGATAACGGTATGGAACCCATCGTGCGCGAGTCCGACTCGCACTTGACCGGTTTTTTATATAGGTATATCACGCAAACGAAGCGTTAGTACCTATATTTTTCACTCACCTACTGACATCAGATAAACATTATTTTCATCGCAACCGCTGCCTAAATTCTTATTATATAAAGAAACTTAACAAAAAAATCCTTACAAAAATATAAGCCCTATTCTCCACGACTTCACTTTCTTAAATAAGCTCTATTGTTTCTACTTTTTACCATCAACCTATTAAAGGTCAAGCTACAATACCGCATGAATCAGCACTGTGCTCGCGTGACTGTCAAAATGGTTTTGTGTCATTGTATTAGGTCCAAAATTGTCTTCCACACACGTAAGCCAAACGACTAACTTCAAGTAAGCCAGGATCCGCCGACCATACTGTACTTAGGTACTCGTACTTACTGTGTTGTGTAGCAACATTAGTTTTAAGTTTGGGAACATTGGTTGATATGGAATTGTTTCTCGAATGAGAAGGTTAGATTTTCTCCTGAGCAACTTTGACTCGAGATTCTAGGATGGTAAATCATTTATTTTGAAGTGTTTGAATAAACGGTTTTTAATCTATTCTATGCTTTTTATGGCATTACTGACCCTAAAGAGTGTAAGTAATTCAGTTGCTCAAACGTAAAAGTAAAAGTACTTGTTTACAACACGCGTGCCTAATACAGGTAATGTAATTCAGGCGTATGTTATGGGTAAATACATGGCGAAAACACGTGGCGGTAGTAAACGCTGATGATAATGATGACCTAACTCCAACTTTAAATTGTGTAGGAACAGATAACCTAAATAAATTGTGTTTATTTGTTTTTCGTTAAAAAAAATGTACATATTTTATTTGAATTTAAACCAAACTGTTTTATATAATGTTGCATTTCGATTTATATGTAGCTTTAGGACAATTTGAAATAATTAAGATAGAAATACATTACCTACATAATCGTCTTAATAGGTTTTTATTTAAAAAACATTTTTTAATTAAAAATGTCCAAAAACATTTTTAAATCGTCCGTTCCGCAATGATCCGTGAATTTCAAAAACACAAAACATAGAAAAGTGAGATATTTAGTATAAAAGGTGGTTTCGGTTCAATGGGAAGGCAGAGATCGAGTAAGAAAGAAACATGGCTGCCAAGGTGATCTTCTGTTTAGCTGGTAAGTTTATATATATTATATTTATGTAAATCAATCATCTCTTTATTCTCCACTAATATTATAAAAATAAAGAAAATGTTTTTTTTTGTATATTTACTTGTAATGGGTGAACAAAAAACTATTGGACCAAATTTTATAGTCTTTCACCCATAAAAAGCTACATTATCATCGAGTAACAAAGGCTAATATATTTTATTTTCAAAAAAGAATTGAGATACCCAGCATAATTGCAATAAGGTAACCTATAAGGATATTTCTCTAATAATGTAGGATATATTCATTCTCTATTATCGGATATTGAAGTATCTCCATCGAGACGAGAGAGAGATAATGGTTTAGTTTATATCAAAAAAAGAAATGAAGGAGAAAGTTTGTAATTTTATTAGTATACTAGCTGCTCGCCCTGGCTTCGCACGGGTGGTACCTGGATAAAAAGTCTACCGATTTTGTGCAAACTTCACATAAACCATCTACTAAATAGTCCGAACAAAGCCTAAACATTTGGTTTGGATAGGTGAGCCTGTTCTTGAGTTATAAAATTACAACGAAAAGTGGCATTGATTTTATATATAGATGTAATGTAGTCTGGCAAGTCGTAAAAAGCATATAAAAGGATTTGGCTTTGGGTGTTTAAAAACCAGCCAATCCTCTTTGGGAATAGGTCTCAGAGACCAACACCATATAAAATTAAGTCCAAACTAGTGCTATGTTCGTAAATTATTTAGTATGTTGCTTTTGAAATACAATAGTTCTTTTTCAAGTACCTAAGTGCTTTATTTTATTTCCAGCTTTGATATGTGCTGCTCGCAGCAACCCATTGCCAACGACATTATGCGAATCAGCCACCAACATGCTTCCCATCTACGAAGGTTTTCCAATGATGGGAGGACTTGGCTATGGCGGTCTTGGTATGGGCTTGGGCGGATTAGGAGGTGCTACATCAGTATATGAAAGCGTTCCTAACATGCCGATGCTCGGTATGGGAGGTTTGGGTTTCGGTGGCTATGGAGGTCTTGGCGGAATAGGTATGGGCATGGGCGGATTAGGAGGTGCTACCACAGTATGTGAAAGTGTCCCTAACATGCCGATGCTCGGTCTCGGAGGCTTGGGCGGATTAGGAGGTGCTACAACAGTCTGCGAAAGTGCCCCCAACATGCCATTACTCGGTCTGGGAGGTTTGGGCGGTATGGGTTTTGGCGGCCTTGGAGGTTTTAACGGGCTGGGCTTGGGCTTGGGCGGATTAGGAGGTGCTACATCAGTCTGCGAAAGTGTCCCCAATATGCCATTGCTTGGTCTGGGAGGCTTGGGCGGTATGGGTTTCGGTCTAGGGGGTCTAGGTGGTCTAGGCGGTCTAGGTGGTCTAGGCATGGGTCTTGGATACCCCTGTGCTGGTATGGGACTTGGCGGCCTTGGAGGCTTGGGATTGGGTTTGGGCGGTCTGGGAGGCCTAGGTACCGCCTCCGTCGTCGAGAGCCTACCTAACATGTTCGGTATGGGTCGTTTTTTATAAGTAACCAATCGGCTTCCTCTGAGACCAGCTCGAACATGCTAATGACCGGTCCGAAGCCTATTCTGTCAAGCCAGAATCATCAAGATTATTCGAATGATCACAGCGTTTTTAGCTTCTAAATAGGCACAACTATGGCATACAAAATGGTCTCTGAATTGTTATACTTAAAGGCAATGCAAAATACTTCAGACATGACACCGCACATATTTTCTTTAGTCAGTATTGAAATTAAAAAAAAAAAAAATGTCTTTTTCAAATTATTGTTCACTTAAATGTATTATGTAGTAATTTTGCACTGTTATAAATTCATAAAAAAATAATGAATAACCAATAAGTTTGTGTCTGAATAGAAAAAAAAAATTATATCTATATTTGTCAAAATTCTGTATTATGTATTTTAATCGGCTAATAAATTATGTATTTAAAAGTAGTTGTTTTATTTATTTCAGTTGTTAAGGCTCGTAAATCTTTATGAGCTGGCTTGCTTGGACATAATTGTCCAAGCGATTTTAACCTTTTGTTCTACTTGACTCGTTACTTAATCGTTGTTACAGTTTTTATCAAATTTTGAAAATTAAAAATGAGAGGCGTAACATTTTCCTGTAGATTTAACGGTTCTAGTACCCTCATTATACAGTATACAGCGTATTATTAACCAACTCCAATAAAAGGAGAAGGTTCTCATTCCAGAAATTATAACAGCGACGAGTAATAGTGTTTACTATGTAGTTTATGAGTAATAGTCGAGTTTGTAATCGGTTCAATAAATACCTACTTCGAATAAATGAATTTGTTGTTTTAAAACAGAACTAAATGAACTGTCTGTATGCCAAATCATGCTCCGTTGTAGCGTGAAAGAAGGACAAATTGTTAGGGCAAAGGGCTTGAGGTAAAACGCAGGTTCTTCTATATATTCGTTAATAAAAATTATATAATAAAAATGGAAATACGAGTTATACAGAAGTGAATTATAGCACAGGTGCGCGCGAAATAGTCAGAGCGCAAGACGCGGTAGTTAGTTTCCATTTCCGGCGCAGACGCAGAATGGCAGTGTCATTGACATTTCAAACTAACAAACCTACAAACACACTTTGCATTTTTAATAGAATTAGTAAGTAACTCTCCAAATAATAATTAATTCGGTTTTGCCAAAGTTTTGATCGTGTCTGTATCACTTGTTGGTCTCTTGTTTGTTTCTGGTTCTTTCTGAAGGTTCAAAATTAAATAATATTTAGATAAGTTAGGTACATATATTTTTAGGCAGCGATGGGTTTGTAACCTGTCACTGTCACGTATGATATGCTATCTACTGTAAAATATGGGCGTGTTCCAAATGTAATAGAATGAAATGAGAGGATATAATTACGATTTGGTCCCATTGTTATTAAAATCTCGTTTAAATGATGGATCCATGAGGAATTCAGGGAACTTCCCCAATATTGTAGGCATACCTACATATGATTTTAGTAGTTTTATAGCAACAAGTATTTATATTCAGAAAGTATCACCAAGAAGACTACAGATGGGCACCAGAACTCCTAACTAACTGACATAAGACAATAAACGCTACCCTCAGATTCAATAGGCCATTTACGGCTAACAAACTTTCACAAGCATGGAGTCGGTTTTGTTTTTAGTTTATAAACGTAATTATTACGAAAATAAAACAAAAAGTATAATAATGCTTAGCGTACCCGTCTTATATTTCAATAGTTCACACATTTACAAACATAGTCTATTCTCAAAGATATACATAGTTATTTACAGAAAACATGGAGGCGGCTGGCATTCAGGTATTAAGGGTTCGATTAAGAGAGGCAAGGGTTGTGCGCAGGCATTGCACGGTGGCAGAAGAGCTAAGCCTGGCTCGGGTAATTCCAGGAGGTATTCGGAACCCAAGTTGTCTAGTGGTCCGTATGGGCAGGGGTTTGGGATTGGGTTATGGTCAGCGCGGGAGACAAGAGCGCAGCCTAATGTACGGAAGACAGTGGGAGGGTTAGGGAGGAAGCTGATCACGGGCGGTGAGGGAACAACAATCTTGGGCGGTAGCACGACGAGCGAGCCTGGGGGCGGCACTGGCACGGGTTGCGGTTGGATCTGAAAGAGAAATGATTTGTTATACTTAGCAAATCTATATCTACACTTTTGAACTAATTGGAATTATAAACAGAAAAAAAACTCTTATATAGCAGCTAAAATATCAGCAAGGCCAATTTGACGGAAAGCGGAGTCTTAGAAATAGGGTCCCGTTTTTATCCTTTGGGTACGGAACCCTAAAAAGAGGAGGCTATTAACTAAGATCCTTACCTTCATCGGAGGAGGCCTAGGCACCGGCACTGGAGGAGGCTTAACCAAGATCGGTGGTGGTGTGGGTGGTTGCACATTCGGCACTGTTACATAGAATGGCGGAGGTGTAGGAGGCTGAACCGGTGCTGGTTTTACGGTTATGGGCGCTGGCGTCGGTGGCTGGACGGCATTAGGCTTCACCCAGATCGCAGGGGGGCGTGGGAGTTGGATCTTTCCAGGACGGACGACGATCGGGGGTGGGGGTCGGAAGCGGACTTGCCCTGGCTTCACGACCACCGAACCTGAAAGGCGAATTTTTTAAATTTAATTATAATAAAGTCCAAAAGTCCGGCTTATGCTTGGCAGCTACCCGGAGAACATATGACTTGAAGTTCATTACTTCCAAACGCTTCAAGCCTTGCATACGTTTTACGGGAGTCCCACCAATGCGGCAATGGCCCCTTTCGTTCACATACCGGATGATGCTTTCCCCGATAGTGTTGGAAATAGGAACAATTTTTTTAGGAATTAGTTAAATTTATGTAAAAACGGAACTAATGGGAATCCAATATCCCATAAGTATCGTTGATAGAACTATTGGGAGTCTAACCAGTTCCGCCACGGTACTGCTGGGAATAAACTAGAAAAAGCTGATTATAGTGGCATCGTGTTAGTGGCAGTAACCGAATGAAGAGACCACGTAATTATACGAGGATAACTTCAAGAATATCATTTTTATTTATTTACATCTGTTTAGATAATGTTACAAGCTTCTGCCCGAGTCTACGGATGCATAGGTTCCACATGACTAAAATGTAGCCTGTGAACTATCTCTCTGCAACTTCTGTAAGTTTAATACAAGTAATTTTGATAAACCCGGTGACGCTGTGGCTGTAATGGTAACGAGTCCTCTTAGTTTATGATATCTACGTCACCAGTAATATCGATGGGACCCTGTAGTTTGGGTGTTGTACCTTGTGGTGCCTGTCCGTACACATAGTTGATCGGATCTTGACAGGGATTGCAAGGTCCGATGTCGATGACATTTGGTGGCAACGAACAAGGCTCCAAAGGCAGGGGCTCAATGGGAATGGGTAGGGGTAAGGGCGGTAGTGAGCAAGGGCATATGGGCTTCGGGAGCGGCTGGGCAAAGGCGCTCCCGAGGATAAGAGCTGGAACAAAAACAGGATTAAAAAATACAAAATATCTAGATTTTATCCGCGATAAAATCTCGCGCGCGTAGATTAAAGATAACGATTTTTGACGTCTATATTTTAATTTTCTTCTGAAAATCAAAGTCTGTCTGTCTGTGACGTTATTACGTTCGATTGTGATGAAATTTCACATACCTAAAAATCTTGGGATGGACCTAAGGTAATTTTTTTTTTAATCTTACTCAAAGTTTTAGGAATTTAAATGTTTTACGTCGACCAAAATCGATCGATGTCACGTAATAGATAATAAGATTATAATATCACGACTGTATTCCCAAGTACGGTAGACATCCACCTCTCAGATCTCCAGGACCTTATATCCTTAACGATGTCTAAAGAGATTGGTCAGAGGCACGTCCAATCATTACATTTGGCATGGTATGCCCGCATTTTGCAGTAGTTAGAATTACACGTTTTTTCTACGTCGTCACGTTTATCTATAATTTAATGTTTTAGCACTATGACGACGCGTTGTCGCGTTTGTCATTCAACTAGGATAATAGATACAGTCGCTGATTGCGATACAAATTGGAACGCCCTCAGAGGCCGTTTATGACAGCAGCCCAATCCCGTTACAATGCAGTAAGACTCCAATAATAAGGGACCATTTCACGATCTACCCCTCGTATTCAAGAACGACACTATGAGAACACGCACCCACAGTGGACGAAATCTTTTTTCATAAAAATCACTTTATGTGTTGAGCGGCACTATGGCGCACGCTACCGTGTGTCTTTAGAGCTCAACTTTGGCTAGAGGCACACGACAATGTGCCTCTAGTCACACTATGCAGTGTCGCACAACACATAAAGTGATTTTTATGAAAATTGATAGAAAATTGATACAGAGGTACGTCCAAACATTATATTTGGCACATGCCCACATTATAAAGTCTCAAGTAAAAGCTAATTGCCTTTGACGGTAATATCATTACAAAGATGAAAGAAGAAACCCGAAAAGTTGTATCTGCCTACTTATGATAATGGTGAATATAATTTCGTAGTAAATAGTACTTACATATATGCTATTTACCTAGCTATAAAGCATAGTTCTAATAAATAAATTTTTCAAAAGTAGCAATTTCCATTAACAAATTTGACCGACCAAATTTTATGTTACGAATATTGTATTTTATTTCTGGCGGAATATAAATAGAGAACCGTATACTCGGATACATTATGAAAACACGTGAATTACTCACGTAAAAAATATTATTGTCGATACTAGCACCGTCTGTTTCGATTCATCTAGATAATGTGTGTGAGTAAGAAACACTGGGAGAGGTAGAAACACGGGGAGAGGGAGCGAGTGCGTTGAAGGCCACACTCACCATGATTAAGATTCTCTTGATGAATCGAATCATTGTCGGTGCCTAAATCCTAATATAATATTATAAATGCGAAAGTTTGTGATAAGGCTGCTATGTTTGTTCCCTAATCAAAAATAAATTACAAAACGGATTAAGATGAAACTTGCTGTAGTATGTAGATAAAAAAAACTGCCAAGTGCGAGTCGGACTCGCGCAAAAAGGTTTCCGTACCATTATCTATAAAAAAACGGCAAAAAAACATGTTTGTTGTATGTGAGCCCCACTTAAATATTTATTTTATTCTGTTTTTAGTATTTGTTGTTATACCGGCAACAGTAATACATAATCTGTGAAAATTTCAACTGTCTAGCTATCACGGTTCATGAGTTAGTGCTTATTCACGTTGACTCGCGGGCGCGGTGGCGGGCGCGGTCACGAAATATCAAACGTATGACGTGATTTCCAAGTGTTCACGTTCAAAACGCACGTGCGGTCTAAGTAGCGAGCTAACTAGTCATACGTTTGATATTTCGTGACCACGCCCGCCACCGCGCCCGCGAGTCAACGTGTATAAGCACATACAGCCCTGTGACAGACAGACGGACAGACAGACAGACAGACAGCGAAGTCTTAGTAATAGGGTTCCGTTTTTACCCTTTGGGTGCGGAACCCTAAAAACTACAAAGAATTCCGACGAAAATTTTCCGAACAAACGAAAAGTCAAGGGACGATTTTGGTTTTTTAAGTTGTATGAAGGAACTAATAACTAAGCCCTACGTTCTTGGGACTATTCTCTACACAAATTTACACAATAGTATCAAAATCGGATCACCAGGTAAAAAGAAAGTAAAAAGGTAAAGAAAGATATGCGCGGTTATACGCCTAAAATATACCTGTCGAATTGAGAACCTCTTATTTTTCCAACGG
Source organism: Hydriomena furcata (assembly GCA_912999785.1). NCBI lineage: Eukaryota > Metazoa > Arthropoda > Insecta > Lepidoptera > Geometridae > Hydriomena > Hydriomena furcata. Next base: position 4,704,400 of record OU538823.1, on the reverse strand, counting down.
TTAATAAATGGTGATAATTTTCACTATTTTGAACAAACTTTTCGTCTCGATTGTCCAATAGGCAACACAAGTAGGACTGAGATTGCAAGCTACTCTATTTATTTAAACTTTGAATTAGTTTGTATAGGATGGTCAAACCCAGGTACAATTAATTAACGAGTTTAAGTAAATAGGTTATCATAACCTTACCCGCTGGGGTACGTTTTTTGAACTATTGGACGTTCTAGAAAGACTGACTTATCAACTGGTCGAAACATTTTCGTCGGTTTTAACCTCTTAAGGCGCGTAGTTCTTTTTAAGGTACTCAACAAACATGGCCATTCCGGCCAAGCCCATTTTTCAGCTTTTTTGTGCCCATTTTTGTACTCATTAACACGTAACGGTCCTTCACAAAGGACTTAAAAATAAACTGTTTATAACGTTTTTATATTTGGAAAAAATTGATGAAATGATGGGATGAGACTGGAATGCGCTGTCGGAGTCACTACTTTTGAGTGTACCTTTAGGAAGGACCACTGGGTCGTAATGACAAGTAGACAATAAAATACCCTGGGCCTTACGAGGTTAAGTAGGAGGTTCTCAAGTCGGTTGTATTTTTTTTACCTCAGCACTCCGTCTTATATTAAACTAGCTGACCCGTGCCCGCTTCGCTGTGCGTAAGACATTTCTAATACCATCGTTGACTTTTTTGTAGACGTTTTTAAGGTGTACAATACTGTAGTACATTATTTTGATATATCTCGTGGGGTTCAGCCAGCATTTGCAATGTAAGCGCAAAAAAATGTGTTTATTTACGACATCACATTAGAAACCTCTAAAATTATCAGTGTTTCTCTACTATATACCTCTTGAATCACTCTATTTATTAAAAATAGAGTGATATATATTTAGATTTTGACACGGGTCTTTATCACGTAATTACATTTAAATCTATAGTTATGTCTACTAATCACGATAGTTTGAAAAATAATAACACGACTTTCTTTTATAAGAAAAGAAAAAGAAAGTCGTGGTATTATTTTTCAGTAGACGTATCTATCGTTTTATATCTATACATATAATAAAGCTGTAGTATATATATATATATATAAAAGACATTTAGAAGACCGTTGCTAGCTAAGTATCTCTAGATATTTCATTTAATAAATTGTGAAGTGTTCTTACCAGATAACCATATTACTCTCCCCCACGCCATTTTATCAGTCGTCTGCAAATTGTGCTTCCGAAGCCAGCCTTTATACTAAAATCAGAAGCGCATCTAATACAGAAATAAAATCGTTGCTCAAAATATTATGCAGTTTTGTTACAGTTGAACAAATAGTTTGATTTGATTCAATTAGCCTGCATAAAATATTTAAATTGTGTTGCGGTGCAGTTGTCTCACGAAGGCGGGTCGATCTTTATTGTGTGTGTAGATGCACGTGACACATTTATCTGCCTGCGTTAGCTCGGGAGCGCTTAGATCAGGGTGAGTATCCACTACGTGGAGATGTGCGGAGCTTACCAAACACAGCGATCGACATTTTCAAACTCGATTGTTTTAGCGCTGTTGTAGTGTACTGATGTAGGTACCTACTTGTTTGGGTGCCTGTGTGAATAATGAAATATCAAATAAACGATTGACGTTCGGATGTCTCCGTCAAGATAGTCAGTCGTAAGCCGAGGGGCGCCGGCGCGGCGACTGGACTTGCGGACGACTGGAAGTCAAGCTAGACTGGAAATCTGTTTTGGTTATTGATCAAGGATCTCACCACCCTTACCATTTATAGGACACATAAGTGTGAACGTTACAGCTGTCATTGGTCCACACAGCTTCGCGTAGGTGTAAACTCACCCTTAATCACGCATACAAAAGCGTGTGTCTATACATATCCCAAATACAAGTACTGCTTACCCGCCTTCGTGAGATAGGTTAGCTTTAAAATGCTTAGTTCGTGATTCTAAATTTTCTAGAAAAAAACAATACTTCATTACTATGACAAATAAATTAGCCAAGTGTGTGCTGACCCGCGCACAATCTAAACTGTAATATCTAAACGCTATAAAAATCGGCCAAGTGCACGTCGGGCCTCGCGGAATGTAGGGTTTCGTAGTTAAACAAGTTATTTTCAATGGTATTTGTAAAAAAAAATATTATTTCCTTACCAAATACATTTGATGTCTACAAGTTGGTCGACTATTACTCGTAAACTTGTAAAGCCTGCTTACCTGTGATAGTTTCCCTATTAACTTCGTTATGCATACTGCTACCGTGATTTTTTTTCACACCACCAAAACTAATAGTTTAGTTGGCAGTTGAGGGGACACTCGACTTTAACAAAAATTTGCTTAATATTTTACAAACGGATCCCTTAATCGTAAAGTTGTTTTCACAAACCCTCAATACGTACGTGTCACTAATATATGTATTTATGCCAAGTTACAACTCTCTAATACTAACCCTATGAGACACGACACTATGAGAACACGAACCCACAGTGGACGAAATCTTTTTTCATAAAAATCACTTTATGTGTTGTGCGACACTACATATTGTCGTGTGCCTCTAGCCAAAGTTGAGCTCTAAAGGCACACGGTAGCGTGCGCCATAGTGCCGCTCAACACATAAAGTGATGTTTATGAAAAAAGATTTCGTCCATTGTGGGTGCGTGTTCTCATAGTGTCGTTCTTGAATACGAGGGTAAGTGTCTGAGCTAAGCTGCGAATACACGGACGGATGGACGGACATGGCGAAGCTATAAGGTTTCCTTGTAGACTGGAACTCTAAAAACCAGAAGTTCTTTTGGCAAGTAGGTAACTGTAGACCTCTTGTGATGTTCATTTTCCTTGATAAGGATTAAAATGATTAGCAGAAACCAGCCGGTCCTTTCGAGGAGTTTAAACATTTTACGACAAAATTTTCAGCGTTGGCCGCCAAAATTATCTACGCTATCATAGACGCCATGGATACCGCAACGATAAAGAACTTTTTAATATACTTTGCGACATCCAAATTGTTAAAGACTTGAAAAGGGAGCATTATACTCATAGGTCGAGAAGTTATCAACCGACGAAGATGGAGGTTCTTAATTCGACGCGTATATTTATATATTTTTGTTGCTTTTTTGTATGCGCATATATTTTTTTGGTGATCCGTTTTGGATGTTTTTTGTCTATTGTGTAGACTGTGAGAATATTTCACAGTTAGGCTCATCTAAATTGTATTTATGTAGGACTGTTAGTACCTTTATTTATAACTTAAAAAGCGAAAATCGTTTCTTGACTTTTCGATTGGTTGAAACATTTTTGTTGATTGTCTTTTTAGTTTTTAAACGGAATTATTAGTTTAGAATTATTAGTCCAGCGGCTGTTGGCTTGCGACGCGTCGCCACGGCATGCGTCGCCGCGAACTAGATAAGACTAGATAAGTTGCTGCCGAAGAAGTTCCGTTACACATCTGACAGGCGTCCTGCGACGGCTCACATTTTTACTAACTTGGAATGTATGTATGTTTATATGTATGCATGTAACTATGTTTGTTCGGTGGAATCTTGCAACTCAATTTTATTTATTTATTTAAGTAACCTAGGATTCACAGTTTTCTTATTGTTAAATATAAATATGTTAAAAATATAATGTTGCACTTAAACCAATTTGAATCCACAATATGTATTCCACTCGTTTCAAATTTTTACAAAGAGCGAGATAGGTAGTAGAACAGCAGAATAGCCGATAAAGATATAAGATGTAGAAAAAAGCAGTGTGTATGTGTGTATGTGTGTGTGTGTGTGTGTGTGTGTGTGTGTGTGTATGTGTAAGCGTATGTATAGATGTGTGTCTGTGCAGTGTTTAAAGAACTAGTGTGGTGTGTAAAATGTGTAGTGTGGGTAGCAGTTATCGCCAACCAATTGAGCTGACGTTTTGCATACTTATGTAACTTCGGTGACCTGATGATGAAGCCAGGAGCTGTTCAACAGAGAAAAAACTTTGCATTCCTGTCAAGTTTCGATGACAATGTTATGATGTGACAGGTGATGGCGCGCTGGTGTTCGATGGTTTAAATAATTTGACAAAAACTTTGTAATTGAAAAATATTTTTCAACAGAATATTTTGACTCTAACCACCATTCGTGATTTGGCGATCGGTTCCCGAGCCACTAACTAACTCCCGTATTTTAAGAATAGTGCAATTTCATCCCCTCACATTGAAATCTGAGTCTCGATTGAAAGACCTACATTATTTTCATCAGCAATTACTTACTTCAAATAATAAATAAATTCTGATTTTTGTTTCGAAATTTCGAAATAAATACATACTTTTTTTCTGTTATTAGCTTTCCTATACCTACTAATATTTTAATGTATTCTAGTGTATTTTGTATGTTCGAATAAACTTAAAACTACAGGACTGGTTTTAAAAGTTTTTTTTTATATAAATGTATCTATCTCTGATGTAACCTACATAAGTTATATTTATTACTAGAAAAAAATAGGGATCCCTACTAAAATTTCAATAGTATAAGGTTTAAAAGGTTTAAAAAAATAGCAATCAAACTGAATATTCTGCGAAACCCGTGCGAAGCCGTGACGAATCTCTAGTCTATAATCAATTCATAGTATTTTCTAAAATATAACTAATATAAATCAAATAAAATTTCAATAAATACAGTTAAAACCGGCCAAGTGCGAAACGGACTTGCGCACGAAGGGTTCCGTACCATCTATAAAAAAAAGGGCAAAAAAAAAAAACACGTTTGTTGCATGGGAGCCCACTTAAATATTTATTTTATTCTGATTTTAGTATTTGTTGTTATAGCGGCAATATAAATACATCATCTTTAAAAAAATCAACTGTTTAGCTATCACGGTGCATGAGATACAGCCCTGTGACAGACAGACGGACTGACGGACAGATAGACAGACAGACAGACGGACGAAATCTTAGTAATAGGGTCCCGTTTTTATTCCTTGGGTACGGAACCCTAAAAACCAATTGTGTGTAACTAACTCATTCAAGAAATGATGACAAGCACGTCTCATTCATATAACTTCCTAGCTAGGACCCTGGTTTAACCTGAAGCAGGCAGGTTCCGGTATGAAACGGTCCACATTCGACTCACGTGCCCCAACAATTCGTTACGGGACTTACGTGCCGATAGCGGCTGGCACGACTATCACATGGGTACTTATCTAGCTAATAAATGTTTGGACTGAATGTATTACAAATACCGGGAAAATCTGTTGAAAATTTATTTTTTAAAGCATTTCACTTCACACAGTATAAAAAATATGGCATAAAGCAAGTGTAATATTTATAATTTACTAGCTGTCCTGACAGACGTTGTCTTGTCAAATTTCAATATAAACAGATAAAATCTCAAAACGGTGAGGGAAAACATCATGAGGAAACCAGTTAGTATTTTTATAAGCGGCGATGGGCTTGTAACCTCTCACGTATGGAATGCTAACTACTGCAAAATGTGGGCATGTGCCAAATATAATGTTTGGACGTGCCTCTGATTACCCCCACTAGACATCTTCGAAGGTTCTAAGCGTCTGGAAATCTGAGAGGATGTCTGTACTTGGGGATTACAGTCGTGATTTTTTTTCTTTTTTATAAAAGCAGTTTCAGTTTTCCCGAACTTTACGCTGTATTCTCCAAAAAACGGTATGAAATCTGGGGGCACGGCAGTGCCCCCGCCAAATCAAGCATATATATTACGATTTACGACCTATTCTCAGACTTAACGAATATACCCAAAAAGTTTCATAAAAATCGGTCAAGCCGTTTCGGAGGAGTTTGGTTAAAAACACTGTGACACGAGAATTTTATATCTTAGAAGAATTTAAACTTTTTGATTTTTGTAATGCAAATAATATACTTATTTTTTCTTTATAATATTAGGGTTGTCTCTAAACAATCTTACTTTGATCTTATCGACTATAGAAGACAAATAAAGAAACTGAACTCCAGTTTTTGACCTAATATTGGATTTAAGCTTCTAATTTCAGAGGATTTCAGTAAAAATATTACCAACCGTAGAGTGGCTTAAATGAAAAATCCTTCTGTAAATTAAGAATGTTTCCCTTGTTATACGAAAACAAAATATCTAAGGTACGATTGACGTTTAAATAATAATTATCAGATATAGCCAATATTTATTTATTCCATAATACATATTATTTAATACATAAACTTATAGACTATATTTGCAAGCAAACGATCATCACAATCAAAATACGTTACGGGTACGAACTATTTACTAAATCGGTTCCATTATCAAAGCCACTGTTGTTTTAGAGATCTATCGTAAAACCTTTTTGTTTTAAAACTCGTTTTTACATTTTGACAATCCATAAGCAACTTACGAATGCAATGTTAAGCGTCAAGAAAAGCATAAATTCTAACTTCTATCAATTGCATTAGTTATTCAGATTGGTCTCACTATGTAGATGACGATATGACGATATGACGACGATGACGTATTATAACGATGTTAATAATCTAGCAAAGTTTTAATTGCACTGCGTTCAAAGATTGTCAAAATTGGTACAAACGAATTTTAAAATCTATAATGCTGTTTTCATTAGTAAAGAGGGGGGATGTAGCACGGAGAAGGTTGGCAAGGGGGTACGTAAGGCTCAATATATGGGCAGGGGGGTACGAAAGGCTCAATACACGGGCAGGGGGGTACGAAAGGCTCAATACATGGGCAAGGGGGTATGTAAAGTTCGGGATGCGGGCAAGGGGGTATGATAAGTTCGGGCACTGAACAAGGGGGTATGTAAAGTTCAGGCTGCGGGCAAGGGGGTATGTAAAGTTCAGGTTGCGAGCAAGGGGGTATGTATAGTTCAGGCTGCGGGCAAGGGGGAATGTAAAGTTCTGGTTGCGAGCAAGGGGGTATGTAAAGTTCAGGCTGTGGGCAAGGGGGTATGTAAAGTTCAGGTTGCGAGCAAGGGGGTATGTAAAGTTCAGGCTGCGAGCAAGGGGGTATGTAAAGTTCAGGCTGCGAGCAAGGGGGTATGTAAAGTTCGGGCACTGAGCAAGGCGGTATGTAAGGTTCGGGCACTGGGTAAGGAACGGGGTATGGCTGCTTTTGCAGTTTAGATGCATCGATGACGATGTTAGGAGGCTGTATGGTTGGGGGTTGCGGCTGTTTTACGATTATTTGCGGGGGGTTGATTGGTTCTAGCGGCGGTTGGTTCACGCTGAATGGACGCGGCTGAATCGGTGCCGGTTTTGGCACATTGACGGTAACGCATGGAGGCTGAATAGGTGCCAAAGGCTTGGGCCTGGCGATGACAGGATTAGGCTTTATCGGTGCTAGCGGCGGCGGTCTCACTAAGATCGGGTTCGGCGTCACTGGTGGTACACAAGGAGGTTGCGCCGTGATACTGGGTGGTGTTATCGGCGGCTGTTGCGGGGGTGTCACTAAGATCGGTGGTGGTTGGATAATTACATCAGGGGTCGGTGCAAAGAAAAACACGCCACCGGGGACTTTCAACTCCTGGAAGCCGTCTTGGAGCAGACGCTGGCTCCAATTGGATCCCTGAGTCTGGACACCGACTCTACCTTCGCCGCTGGGTGCTGGACAAATATAAAATAGTTAATCTTAAGGTTTCGCACCGGTAATATTATAGGCAAATTTTTGATACCTTATGTTACATTATTGAAAATTTCGTAAGGATCTTTTTTTTTTAAATAAAATATAGCTTTTGTTTCTCGCTGATAATGTAGCTTATAGATGAAACAATTTTTAGAATTCTTTTAGTATTTTTTTAGTTTTTCCACTACAAACAAAAATACAAAATAAAAAAAAACCTCTTTACAATAGCAGTGTAGTAAACTGAAACTTTGCTTTAGTTTTCAACTCGTACCTAGTTTATAATTATTCTGATCCGAGTTTTATTTAAGTAATAATTAACAACATAGTCGTAATACTAACTTGCTGGCCCATAACCAGTATTCAAACCGTTGCCACAACCATTTTCAACCACCACGACTTCTTCCTCTATTTCAATAGGGAAAGGGTATGGCGGAGGGTTCAAGAGGCACGGAGACGGAGGCAAGATGTGCGGAGACGGTAGTGGTTGGGGCAGCCAACACGGTGGCGGCCGGAAAGAACATGGACAAGGTGACTGCGGGTCCGGTGTCGGCGCCGCTGTCGTTGTTGCTATGAGCGCTGTGGACAAATTTAATAGGATAACGACATTTCCCTGCATCTTCTACGATTGCCAATCACTAAAGATTTATTCATCCATTCATTCATTTCATATTTCGTTCATTCATTCATTCTTTTAAACATTAAAATTAATAAATTCATTTGCTTTCTGCCTGCTAGACTATTGGTTTTAGAGGTGTAAAAAAAACACGGTAGTAGTGCATATAACTAAGTTAAAAGGAAAACTATCACAGCTAAGTAGGCTTGACAAGTCTACGAGTAATGGTCGACCAACTTAAAAAAAGTACTTGGAAAAGTAAAAATTTTGTACTAATACCATTGAAAATGACCTATATAACTTTGTTAGCTGTGGAACTCTACAATGCGTGTGGCCCAACATGCACTTGGCCGGTTTTTTATCGAACTCTGTTCCCAATATCACTATAGAAGATAATTTAGCTTTCTAATATCGAGATAATTTTCAGAATCGGGTCAGCAGTTTCGGTGATTACCTCCCACATCCAAACTCACAAAATCACTAACAAACTTATAATATTAGTAGGTAGGTACAGATTAACTGAAAGGTTAATTTTGTGTTCACAAATTCAACTCTTCTCCTGACCCTTTGACCAGAAGGCATTAGTTTTCAACTTTATCTACAAATTTAAGTGACAATTATATTTTCAACTAGCTGTACCCGTGCGCGACTTCGGTCACAAGCTAGTAGGTTATTAGGTCCATTTTACCTACAATAAATACGTTTTCTTTTATAATTCGATTACTAGATAACGTAGAAAAATAAATATACACACCCTAAACTACTATAGGTACTAGAACTCCTTTGATTGAGTAAGAACTTTGCATACTTGTCAAGTTCCAATGACAATGATAAATGATATGACAGGTGATAGCACGCTGGTGCTCGATGGTTTATCTAAATGATTTTACAAAAGCTTGTCCTTGAAAAATATGTTTTAAGTTTAAGTTTTTTTATTTTTTTTATGTTGTGTGTGTGCTAAAGTTGCAAATAAATAATTGTCTATGTCTAAAAAAATATGTTAGTACAGATTTTTTTGAGTTACCTACTCTTTTATGTATGGATGGTGTTGACAATTCTATTTTCAATAGTAAAATATCTTACCTAATATTCCCAATGCCGATACTCGCCTCATTTCGACAACCTTGTGTCTGAACTCAAAATTGAGTTCCCTTTTATACCCAACTCAAATAGTTTACATTCCGCGATTCCACACTAATTTACCAACTCTATAACATTTAATGTTTGAAACGCAACAACTTAGCCGTAAATAGGTAGGTACAACTTAAAATAAAATAAAAAATATTGACTAGCCCCGGTTTCGCACGTGATTTCACGAAATCTCGATTTTTTTTGAAAATAAAATATAACCTATCTTACTCGCTGATAATGTAACTTTTGATAGTGGAAGAGTTTTCAAATTGGTCCAGTAGTTTTTAGGGTTAACAAAGGGTAAAAACGGGACCCTATTACTAAGACTTCGCTGTCCGTCTGTCTGCCACAGGGCTGTATCTCATGAACCGTTATAGCTAGACAGTTGAAATTTTCATAGATTATGTATTTCTGTTGCCGCTATAACAACAAAAACAGATTAAAATTAATATTTAAGTGGGGCTCCCGTACAACAAACGTGATATTTTTCCGTTTTTTATAGTTAGTGGTACGGACCCTTAGTGCGCGAGTCCGACTCGCACTTAGTCGGTTTTTTTTATTTTATCCTTTACAAATAAACAAACATAAACACACCAATACACTTTTTTTTTAATATCAGTGTAGGAAAACTAGACGCAGTGATGCATGCTGTAAATTATAATTGTTTTGGTTTGAATTATTATAAAAAGATGGGGAATGGGAATCGTTGGCATACGACGGCTGACATGGCGACTTACGGGCTTTTGGTACTAGGTATGTATTTTACTAAACCGATGAGGTTTAATAAGTTACCAAAACAAATTATAAGCTATCTTAAAAATGAGTATCGTTATGTTTCATGTGACCTCTACTTTTCTTTAAATTCTTAAAGAAAAATCTTTTTAAATAATAGTTTACATAAATATTTAAATCCAATAGCATATGGTCTAAGGAGTTTTCGGAAGTAGGTAGGTATATAATATTTTTTCTAAGATAAAATTACATATGAACAAAACACGAATTCGTTCCACGCGAATGAAGTTTTAAGAAAAATGTTTGAAAAAATTTCGAGACTTATCCCCATATTCTTAGTTGTAATCTCGACTCTACCTTGACTCAAACTCTTTCGAGGCCTCTAGAAAAGTACCTCATGTTTGATATCGATATTTTGGTGGTGCCTCCATCAAATAAACCGCCACACGCATGCGTCGTTCAGAAGTGGTCGAGGAATGTCAAGGTACATCACGAGTTACCTTAAGTTGACAGTTCTGTTGACTGAGAAATCCTCGACTAGAGACAAACTCCAGGTAATTTTATCAACTATAACTTTCCAAAACACGGTTTCGAGGTCGAGTCTAGGTGGAGATATTTTGAGGTTACAGCTAAGAATATGGGGATTATTTCATATAGGTACGGACAACATATAAGTAAGTATGGAACCCTCTGTGCGACAGTCAGACTCGCACGGTTTTTTTGTCTACCGTAGATCTTATACAACATAGTTTTTAGTTTGTAAGTGCCGTCGAATTTCGACATAAAAATTAGGTCAATAAAATTCAATTCATAAACAAGACATTTTCTTTTACAAATTGGTACCAATTTTCATCTCAAAGTTCCGATGATAAAGTTCGAAATGGCACTACTTAGTGTGTCTGTATGCGTTTTCTAAAAATGCGGCGACTGTCATATTATGGCGGCCGTAAATAGGGTGATGCGGAACATTGACCAATTACAAGCTTTATATTAACTTGCACTGTCTCTATGTTTGTTTGTTTGTAACTTTAAAAATTTGTGAACCATTTTTCGACCATTTGTTAGTTGATTGAGCTGAAATTTAAAATAATTGCGGTCATATTATAAAAAAGCAACAAAAAAAATATTTACACATGTTGAATTGAGAACCTCCTCTTTTTTCACCGGTTAAAGACTAAGTTAAATCAATTTTGACATTAGCTTGAAATTTTACGGCCGTCATAAAAAGGCCACCAGACAGAGAAAACCAGGGCTTAGGTAACTGGTTATTTGATGAAGTTCGAAGCCAATGGTCAAGCTGTTAATAGATGTGCTAATGGAGTTAAGATGTTGCTGGTGGCTTAATTGTTGCATTCCTTGATAATTGAGAGTAGAATCGTGAATATTGAAAAGCCATTTACTACATTGACAGAACACACTCAAAAGTCAAGTCAAATGAGCATATAGCTGAGTGGTAATCAATTTTACTGTCAACTAGCCGACCCGTGACAGACGTTGTTCTGTCAAATTTCAATAATCGAATAGAAAAGACAATGTTTTTAGTCTGTGATGTCAGATTTTTTGCACACCAGCGCCATTTATACCATTACCATTACATATACCTTGCGTTTTTTATCATTTGGGCATGTTTTTCGTATTTTAAAGTAGTCTATGTTTTATTCGGGCACTAAATCTACATCTACATATTTTTTTTATTTAATTCTGATTAAAGCACAAACATACAAACAAACTCACAAATTTTCACATTTTTAATATTATTAGGATTGTTATTTAGCTTTAAGGGGCTCCCAGTCGCTGATTGCTCTTTTTCGAAACGAAAAAAGAAATACTTCTGAACAAGCCACATCTCCTATTTTTATAAGTATATTACTTCAGGTTCCTACCTAGATTTCTATTAAGCTGAAAACATAATAGCAGAAACTTTTCACGATAAAGATATTATTTCAAAATGATACGTTTTAGAATTTATGATCGAAATATTTTATATACCTACTATTAAAATCAACTTGTGATTTATTGTTAAAGATAGGTAATATGTAGGTCTAGATTTCTATTAGAATAGATTTTTGATAAGTAATTATAAATAATTTATATCATTAATTTATTCAAAAAGCTAAGGCGGACCACGCGCCGACGTGTGTTTGTCGTCATTGCAGCGGTCGGTAGGATTATTTATCGAAGTGATTAAAGATGGGTACATCTTTATTCACTTAAACTATACATTATAAAATAGGAGATGTGGCTTGTTCACAAGTATTTATTTTTTCGTTTCGAACAAAAACAATCGTCGACTGGGAGCGCCTTAAGAGATATGTTGACACAAAATAAAATATTTCTTTCTTTCTTTTTAAATGACATTTATTTCAACCAACTTCTAAGGATTACTTTGAAACGTCTTAGAAGCTGAAGTAGGTGAATTAAGCTGCATCTGGTCCTGGCGACCTAGCTTATTTTACAAACAAATATACATATTTAAGCTTTTGCATAATGTACTCAATAATGTTGTTTTTTAAACTACTGCTTAACTACTGCAAAATGTGGGCATGTGCCAAATATAATGTTTTTTTTATGTTTTTTTTTTATTATTTATTATTACTTTTATAAACAGGAAAGTTTGATTGTTGGTTTGTTATTTTGTACATACCCATACCACAGCAAAGGAGAAACTGGACATGATTTTTAGGCTACATTATATCCAGGTCGCTGTCAGAAATTTAGTTTTTCTATATTTTCTTATGAAAATTTCCGGGAGCGTATATTATTTGAAATAACCGGTTTTCTAAACATATATGACATATATAGATGATATGCATCACATATCATCTAAACTAGCCCTTATTCATTACAAATATTGCAATCTGTGACTAGAACATTAGTTTTAAAAATCGCTTAGCTTTGTTCACTTTAGTCGTGTTTATTACCTCATTATGAAAATAACCGGTTCGTTACAATAGTTTTAGACCCGTACTGCATCGGCTGCGGTTAGTGTTGTGCTTAGTATTATCTTTAAAAGGCCGGACTAATTTCACAAATATATCACACCTATTTTAATTTATGGAGATACCTATGCCCATCCGTGAACCGGTTTTATTACAAATGTTGATGACGACCAAAACGGATGTCACTTCAGTAATTTTGTTGTTTGGTTTTACAAACTCGTTTTACAGTCGCTGCGAGAAACATTTTTTGGGTGTTGTAGTTTTCTAACATAACAACCAAATCGCGGAAAATGCTAGTTTGGAGTCAGGAATCATGTGACTGTTATTGGTCTTTATTTTTACATAGAAGCCGAATGGTATGATACGTGTTGCAACTCTACTGCGTTGGCTGTGGTAGCTACTATACTGCTGGCGCCCCGCCAGAAACCGCGTGGTTCACAAAAGTGTCTCAGCCAATTCCAGTAGTTATTTAGTCCCTGGTTCACGAGTAATAAAAATGTTGACTTCTAAAACGCATGTCCTTTCAAATTCTAGTTATAGAGCCTTTATAAATATCAGGCGTGTTTACGACGTTTGTATTTGCAGTCATAGTGACAGTTGACGCGCGTTGACAGGCTTAACACACTCAGTTCTCAGTTCATTCAGGCTCACAGCTCAGTTGGTAGTAACTCTGCCCTCTGCGCTGTAGGTTGTGGGTTCGATCCCCTCCCAGGGCAAATATTTGTGTGATAAACATAGATGTTTGTTCTGTGTCTGGGTGTTAATATGTATAATAAGTATGTATTTACAAAAAAAAGTATATAAGTATTCTATTAGTTATCTGGTTCCCATAGTACAAGCTTTGCTTAGTTTGGGACTAGATGGGGCTGTGTAAAATGTCCACCAATATTTATTTATTTTATTTATTTACATGACATCCAATAGCGCTCATTACCTTAGTAGCATCTAACCCCTTAAATTCAATGGCATTGTTCTCAATGTACACACAAGGATAATTTTCAAGGTTTTCCGCGACTAAGCCAATCTCACACAAAAGACACAGCTTGGAATAGCATTTGTAAACAAAAATATGATTTAACGCCAAACCTACTTCTTCCTTACATAACAAACGCGAAGGTTTGTGAGGATGTGTATATACTCGTATTTGTTAACAGCATACCTGGGAGTGGAAGCTAGTATAATAATAGTAGCGACGAGACAAATGTTTGACCTGCAATATTTGATCCTTATCTGGGTGTTGTGGTGCCATGGCACTCGTACTTTCTGATACCTACGACACAGGGAAGCATATACGCGAGAGTGAGGAGTACGAATAATATAAGCAACACTAAACAAAATTTCCTGTTTATCTAGCTCTGATAAGCTCCGCACTTGCGGCGCCCTGGCGTTGCTACCAGGCACCGGATGCTTCCATCTGCTATGATAACTGGGGGCAGCCTACCTTCCAGCCCCAATCCATCAACATCGAGCGCCCCTATCCCCCCTGCACCGGACAAGCGACCGTCTACACCCCCTTCTCTCCGTGTATACCACAGCCACTACCACTGCCACTACCAATGCCACTACCACCACTATCACCTTGCCCCTGCAACCCTTACCCACTTTACTGAAGATGTGAATAGAAAATTCTGAATTAGGGCATTTTTTGGTTTGTAAATTTTATTGGTTGATGTTGTTTTTTCGGTTTAATTGGCTTTTGGTTGGAAAATAAATTTGGATAGAAATTTGGTATGATTTTTATTATATTCATTTTGAAATAACAAGAGCACCTAAACATATAAGAGGATGTCTGCCGCGCTTAGGCATTAGGCAAAACAGAAGCATAATTTCATTTCTGAAATAAAATTTTAAATTTAAGATGAGTAATAATTTTTTCATCCCACCATCTCGGAAAGAGTATTTTTGCTCTTCAATATCTGAGTGCAAAAGCCGTTTTTATTCTCTAGAGGATAAAGTAAATTGAATTTAGAACATCGTGTGCACTAAGTTTGTGAATTAAAAAAATCATTAAACCTATTTACTGCTACCTCTATGGTGCCGAATATATCATACAACTTTTTTTTAATTTGTTAAAAACTCAGACTCGGAACCTTCTTGGTGTTCTTTTTAGGGTTCCGTACCCAAAGGGTAAAATCGGAACCCTATTACTAGACTTCGCTGTCCGTCTGTCTGTCCGTCTGTCTGTCTGTCACAGGGCTGTATCTCATGAACCATGATAGCTAGACAGTTGAAATTTTCACAGATTATGTATTTCTATTGCTGCTCTAACAACAAATACTAAAAACAGAATAAAATAAATATTTAAGGGGGGCTCCCATACAACAAACGTGATTTTCGCATTCTAGCGCCATCTAGTTTCATTTGATGGTACTACGTATTACAGGTACTTTTCGCGGTCTCATGCGACCGCTTGGGGTTTAAGAGGTAAGATGAAAAAGGTTTGCGATTCCGCTGGCAGGTGGCGCTATTTTACCACTATCGGTAAAGTAAGTCGGTAAATAGGTGGTACTTCACATGATCGAATAAAAAGTTTGAAATTGAATTATTGAATTCATGTAGTTAGGTAATTAGGTACCTAGGTAGATATTATTAATTTCAAATTAATTTCGAGTTCGAATCCTGGCCGTGCATCAATGGATATTTCTGTTCGAAAAATGTACCTATATGCGCGTTACACGTGTTTATAACTAACAGTGAAGGAAAACATCGTGAGGAAACCTGTTAGTATTCTTGAAAGCGGCGACGGGCTTGCAACCTGTCACGTGTGGAATGATAACTACGTAGTTAGGTAAATATTATGAATTATTTTTTATGTTTCTAGGATTCCGTACCTAAAGGGTAAAAAACGGGACTACTAAGACACCGCTGTCCGTCTGTCTGTTACCAGGCTGTATCTCGTGAACCGTGATAGCTAGACAGTTGAAATTTTCACAGATGATGTATTTCCCTAAAAACAGCATAAAATAAATATTTAAGTGAGACTCCCGTACAACAAACGTGATTTTTATTTGATGTTTTGATAATAGTACGGAACCCTTCGTGCGCGAGTCCGACTCGCACTTGGCCGGTTTTTCAATTTGCTTTGTACGCGGTTCTTTACGCGGCATTTTTTCACGTCATTATTAAGATTATTCTGTAATACTTACCTGTCATAATGTAGTAGTTATTACCTAAACTGAAATAAAAGTACCTATCTTGTGATTGTAAACGTTTTTTTTTGCATTTAGTCATTCCCTCACTGAGGTGGAATGAAAAGTTACGTGTTGCACTCGAATGCAATTCACCTCGTGCTCTTTTGATTCCCTCGCTAACGCTCAGGATTCTAATTTTGAATTTTAGAATCCTTCGCTTCGGTCATCAAAATTGAACACGCGGTTAAAAAGCAACTTTGCACTCTTGTACAACAAATAACTATTTTTGATGAATGCAGAATCGTTTTTTCTCAATAACCGCAAAACATACAGTTTTGTTTTTTATGACAAAGATAATTTAAGGATTTAATCTAGATAAATTAAAGACAGAAACACGATTGGTGAAACTTTTCTCGATAGATTTATTTTCCAAAGTTGGCTCTTCAAAAACACTAGTTTCGTTTTTAATCAAAACTATGAATAGCTAAATAGTTCATTTTTATATAATTCTTTAGATAACCATAGCTACCTAAATTAAAAACATTTTTTTTTTAATTTGATGCTTTTCAAGATAATTCTGTTTTATCACTTTTTTCGTCTTATCCGGGTTGACTCAGCCCATACAAAACGTCAAAAATTTCACTTATCACCTTAAGAGGCTCCCAGTCGCTGATTGCTCTTTTTCGAAACGAAAAAAGAAATACTTCTGAACAAGCCACATCTCCTATTTTTATAAGTATATTACTTCAGGTTCCTACCTAGATTTCTATTAAGCTGAAAACATAATAGCAGAAACTTGTGATTTATTGTTAAAGATAGGTAATATGTAGATCTAGATTTCTATTAGAATAGATTTTTGATAAGTAATTATACATAATTTATATCATTAATTTATTCGAAAAACTAAGCAAAGCTCGTGCTATGGAAAACAGATACTACTACTTATAATATACTAGCTGCTCGCCCCAGCTTCACACGGGTGGGGTGCCTGGATAAAAAGTCTACCGATTTTGTGCAAACTTCACATAAACCGAAAGTCCGAACAAAGCCTAAACATTTGGTTTGGATAGGTGAGCCTGTTCTTGAGTTATAAAATTACAACGAAAAGTGGCATTGATTTTTATATATATAGATTATGACACAGAACAAACGTCTATCGCACAAATGCTTGTCTTGGGTGGGAATCAAACTCACGACCTACAACGCAGAAGGCCAATCTACGAACTGAGCTGTGAGACTAGTTAATTAGTTTAAAGTTGTCCCACCTCGCAAACCCCTTACTTTACAACTGTAAAGTTAAGAAAAAAACATCGCATTACTTGTTAAAAGGGTACCTAAAGAAATCAAATATTATTGAGATGACACAAAAACACAATGTTCACTGAAAATTAATCTTTCTTCATTCGCTTTTCTATTTTGTTGTAATTCACTGAACCGAACAAACTTGAATCGCGCAACGGTTTGCTCCAGTGTTTTTACGATTCAATAACTTTTGACGTGGAATGTGTAGGCTGTACAGGCAGGCACGTAAAATTCTAGATTTACTTATATAAGTTTTTTAAACTACTTTTTTATAGAGGTAAAAAAAATATATTTTTGTTTAGGCTTATTGGAAAAACTAAAAACTACGGGAACCATTTTTAGGGTTCCATACCCAAAAGGTAAAATCGGAACCCTATTACTGAGACTTCGCTGTCCGTCTGTCCGTCTGTCCGTCTGTCTGTCACAGGACTGTATCTCATGATTTATTCACATATCAAAAGCTACGTTATCAGCGAGCAACATAAGCTATATTTTATTCTCAAAAAAAATATAATTTTTAGATATTAGGATAGGATTAGGATTAGTAGGATTAGAATGCAATGAAAAGCTGCCAAAAAAATTATTGGTTTCGCAACGTTAAGGCTCTATTCACGTTTGAACACTATTTCGAAATATAAGCTTTATAACAAAGACTTCCTACCTTATTCTAACATCCACTGTGTACCTAATCAGCTGTTCAAGTTGTTGCTGAATTACCTGAATGCCTATTGTGCCGTTTTCAGTTGAAAAGTATACGCTCACAGGGAGCTAGGACGGAGCGAGGATGTTTAGAAAATACACCTTATCGTCTGTTTGGTGTGGGTAGTGTGTGACGACAAAAAGTCAATCCGTCTTTGTTTCCTGATTCTTCTAGGCTTCATCTAGCTCCTAAGACGATCAAAGTGATCCTTGTGATTTTATTGAATGAATATCTTTACACTTTGAAAACAATGTTCCAATTTGTTAAAAATTATCAATTTAGTCTAATTTCGAGGCCACTTCTCTCGGGATTTTCGTGATATTCGAATGGATATTTATGTTTCGAAAATGTATCACTATAACACGTGCTCTAAATCGGTTAAGGAAAACATAGTGAGGATGCAGCCTACTCCATCTAAAACATATCCCAGACACTACGTCTTGGAAGTGAGTAGAAAGTTCCACCTGATGCCGTATAAATCATCCAGAAATGATGTAAAAAAGCTTTACCAAAACCTTACCTACGTAGAACCCGTTTTGAGTCGCAATGAAACGCAAATTTTCTAGTACGTGCTTTTCATACGAGTGTGAAACAACGAGGTAAAATAGTTAAGTTTTCAAAGGGAAAATACCTGACTTCATCTATACACTTTTGAAACGTACAAAATTATACCAAAAACAATTAAAAATATGAGACGAAACGTAAAAGTCAGTGGTAGGTCTTAACTTTTAGAGAAAAATTACTACTTAATCCGTCTTTAAGCTAAATTAATATGGGATCATTTCAGGACCATCACTTTATTTCAATGAAATTGATCGAAAAACATTATTCTAAATATATAAAACTCTTACGTTACGAACTGACTTACTGACTGATCTATTAACGCATAGCCTGAATCAGTGGTCCTAAAAACTTGAATTTTGGAGAGTGTATTCCTTTGGTTGGTAGGTTAGCACTAAGAATAGAATTCTCAAAACACAACCCAAGAATATATGTATATCTACCACCGAAATGACAAAATTGTCTTATTTTGTAGTCGTTTAAGATGCACCCAACTGTAGAGCTGAGTACGTCCCTGCTCCCGTTAAAAAGTAATCGCAAACTCCAGGTATTATTCGCAAGATCGATAAGCTACGAGTATTAAGGGGCTCCTCCCAGTCGCTGATTGCTCTTTTTCGAAACGAAAAAAGAAATACTTCTGAACAAGCCACATCTCCTATTTTTATAAGTAAGTATATTACTTCAGGTTCCTACCTAGATTTCTATTAAGCTGAAAACATAATAGCAGAAACTTTTCACGATAAAGATATTATTTCAAAATGATACGTTTTAGAATTTATGATCGAAATATTTTATATACCTACTATTAAAATCAACTTGTGATTTATTGTTAAAGATAGGTAATATGAAGATCTAGATTTCTATTAGAATAGATTTTTGATAAGTAATTATACATAATTTATATCATTAATTTATTCGAAAAGCTAAGGCGAACCACGCGCCGACGTGTTTGTCGTCATTGCAGCGGTCGGTAGAATTATTTATGGAAGTGATTAAAGATGGGTACATCTTTATTCACATATACTATACATTATAAAATAGGAGTTGTGGCTTGTTCACAAGTATTTATTTTTTCGTTTCGAACAAAAACAATCGTCGACTGGGAGCGCCTTAAGCAAGTTTGAGAATGTTTTCAAAAGATCGTTCACCTTTAAGAAGTGGACAAAAGAATACGTAACGCTCAAATAAAAGAACGGAAACTTTGCACGGAACCGGCTTTCTTGAAAAATTACCGAAAACCGGTCTAATAAACTAGCTTCATGCAAAAACCTGTTTACTCGGAAAATACCGTTATAATCAATTCGAGAGTAAACACCGCGGGCTCTTGTGTGTTTTTATTTTCGATCAGAACATTTTCTTTGCTTTGGGGTTTGGTAGGTACCTGCTTAGGCCCTTATCCCACTTCATGTGGGGTCGGCATAACATGTAAAAACATGTAAAAAAAAACATGTTGCAAAAAGTTTTGGCAAGATTGTACATTATAAAAAAAAACACTAATTTGAAATCAAAATAAAGTGCCAAGTCAAATGCTTCTTTGAACAAAGGGATCAGACCATAATCTTCGAATTTCACTTTGACAGTTTGATTTGAAAGTTTCGACTACTACGGAATTTATTTGAAAAATTCTTATCTGTTCCGGATTTGGAAAATTCGGATAATCTGAAGTTGCGGCGTCCTACCGTACGTAAGTCTTTTCATATACATAGTACAATAACATTATTGCAATTTTCGATAGGATCTAAATCTATTATAAGTAAAATATAGCCTATGCTATTTACTAATAATGTAGCTTTTGATAGATAAAATAATTTTTAAAATTGGTCCATTTCAAACAAACATATAAAAATACTTTTTAGTACGAGTATTTGATGTACATTATTATAAAGGTATCTAAAAATTTCGTTTTAGAATCGACTGACGAAGACTGTTGTTCTATTAACCTAGGGTAGGTTAGTTAGTAGAACAAAATCATCCTTCTATTTATTTCTGACTCTTTCCCGCTAAGCTTAACTATCTTTGGAAAAGCACATTATATTATGTGCTGCGTCGCACCAGCGGTTTTTGTGACGAGACAAAGATGGATTGTCCTACTCTAGGACTAAGTAGTCTATCTGAAATGAAATGAAATATATATTTATTGGGAACAAGAACATAGGTTTAACAAACAGTCAAAAAAACGATGATGCCTGCAGAAGTGCTAGACTGTGCGCAGACACCAACGCCCTCCTCTCGATACAGAGAATAAAGGTTCCAAATAAAACTAAACCAAAATGGTAAAAATGTTTCAAGGGTAAGAGTATGAGTGTTTGTGTGTGTGTGTGTGTGTGTGTGTGTGTGTGTGTGTGTGTGTGTGTGTGTGTGTGTGTGTGTGTGTGTGTGTGTGTGTGTGTGTGTGTGTGTGTGTGTGTGTGTGTGTGTGTGTGTGTGTGTGTGTTGATCTACATCATATCTATCTACAAGTAGGTTAGATAGCACGGATCCTATCTAAACCTACCTACTATATGGTGGGTATAGGTAGTTACTACCATTAGTGCCCGAGGGACTCCGCTAATGAGGACCGTGTATGATTGTATTGATCAGTTATATTAAACTAGCGTCCGCCCGTGGCTCCTATCGCGTAGTACCTAGATAAAAAGTAGCATACCTTCCTATAAGCTATTCCAGGGCATAAACTATGTGTAGGTACTCAAAGTTTAATACGAATACGTTTGGTCGTTTGGGCGTGATTGAGTCAGAAACATACAAATATCCTTACAAACATTCGGATTTACATACTAGCTTTTACCCGTGACTTCGTCCGCTTAGATTTAGAGTGTCATTACATACTCGATTCGGTTCGACTTTATCGTAAAACATTAAAAAGACATTTTTGGGGAAAATAGTAGCCTATGTCCCAAGACTTTAAACTATATTTTTTAATGCTATGTCCTAACAGGACCTACTTACCCTATTTATAAGACCTAAAATATATTTTGAATACCTATTCAACGTAGGTACATGATGCAAATAAATAAATATTTTCTGTAAAGAACTTACATAGACTGTTCGTTGCTTCGCTGTTGGTAGTCGGTTAAAAGTGTGAACATAATTTTGCAGGGAGATTTCCATTGAATAAACTTATTCTGAAGCTATGCAAAGTTTACAGTCAGCATTTGTCCATGGTTCATTAGAACAAGACCACAGAGTATGCTACTGTAACTCAACATTTTAAATTCAACACATTATACAAACGCGTTGATTTAAAACGATTCAAAATCATAGATTAAATAAAACTGTTGCTTGAATCAGCTTCTCACTTTATAATGGGATCACTAATTGGAACTCTACGCTGCATTGAAACCTACTGCAAAATGCGGGCATGTGCCAAATGCAATGTTCCAAACATTGCATTTGGCGTGCCTCTGACTAATCACACCTTCAAGGGTCTGAGCGCATGGAGAACTGATAGGATGTCAAACTTCGTAGTAGTAGACTTAATTTTTCCATAAAAGCCAGTGAATGTATTTACTAGCTCTAGAATCTTAGTAGGTACATCGAAGCCGTCAAAAATAACTTGCTGAGTAGGATGTTGGTAAAACCGTTTGAGCATCACTGGTTTCGAATACTTTTTTGCCATTGACATGAAAAAAGTTTTTAATTAAAACTGAAGATGCTTTCAGCCTTTTTAACAGACATTAAAAAGGTTCTGTGGTCTCTTTCGACCTTAAATAAAGAAGGAAAAAGGTTTATTTAAAAGTTTAAAGCTAAGGCCTTTTTTCTGCTGCTCTCAACACTTTTTCTGGCGTAGACGTTAGTTGCTGGACAACGCAGGTGTCCAATTAGAACTACCCAGTAAAATCTTTACAAACCACCTCATTGAGAAATGTTGTACATACTTGAAGTTATTCAAATCATCACCAAAATTGACTAGAAGGGGGTAGATCATAAAATGATCGCCCCGCCACAAAACGTAATTGCTTCAATGTGAGAGAGGAAATATTTATGACAACATTTACTTGTGTGCGTGTGTCTATTTTATTGTAAACTTGTACGGCCAAGAACAACATCAAATTGTCGTATTATGTTTCGTCTTTGCACCTACTTTGTATGTGAGCACGTAAGGAACGAGGGGCGGTTATTTCGATAGAATAAGTTCTCGTTTAAAAAAATCACAAAAATAAACCGACAACCTACACCGATTTAGCTTGATCAATCTTCGAAGTGTGTGTAAAATGTCGTCTCATTTTCATATCAGCTGACTTGCACCAATCTATCACCCATGATTGATGGGTTACCATCAAGTAGGTAAGGAATGGCTGAATCAGCTGAATTCGTCTTGCGTGGTTACTAATAGGCTTTTTTCCATTGGTCTAAATGGTGGCATAAGTATGTAGTTATCAGATGTAATGACCTAGCGGTTGTTAGTAGGTAATTTGGTGTGATTGGTTATAATCTTGTTTTAGCATTTAGCAAAAATAAAACAGACTTCATGTTTGTGGAGGTTTGTTGGCGTCAATGCCCTGTTGACTCTGAGTTAGGAGTTCTGGTGCCCAACTGTGGTCATCTTACTCAGTTGCACATCACCAAATGATAGTTTCTGAATGCAAATGCTTGACTTGTTGCTGTACATAAAATCGCATGCTTACAATATTTGAAGAGCTCTCTCACTTCCTCAAGGATTCGTTATTAGACCTAGATTTTGATAACAATGGGACCAAACTATATTCTACATTATTTTAATCAATTTTATTTGTTGCAGATTCAGTGAATCCAAGCTACAAGACTGAACCTGAAAATGAGGTTAGTGAATTTTTTTGGTTAATATTATACAGAGCTTGTCTGCATATAAGGGAAATCATAATATTTTTATAAGAAACACTTACTGATGTGGGTTCAAATCCCACTCGAATGAAACCGTTTTGTTTTCCTTATAAAAATGTAAGTTGGAAATACCGATTACATTACTCGTATGAATAGAACCTCTATTAATCTTTTGAGCCCTTTTTTTCCACTAACTTAGTTGCATGGTCAATATCAAGGGTTTTTATTTCTATAAAATGTTACTTTTTCTATCTCACGAAGGCTTCGACACACGCTTTTGTGTGCGCTCCCGAGCTTAAGCATACACAATTAAGACCAACGTCTTCGTGAGATAGAACTATACATGGGCCAATTTTAACCTAGTTTGACTGGACGTCGAATAGTAAGGACCAGCGCACAGAGGCGGAAGAAGCGCAGAGGATTTTAAATTTATCAAAATTCAATTGATAAATTTGAAATCCTCTGCGCTCCCGTCCGTAACTGTGCTCAAGCCAGAAGGGACAACGCTGGCATAGTGACCATGGGTAACTTCACGTCTACAATAAATTACATACTTAACGTCTAAGTTATCTCGACTATCAGAAACGCAGACTGACCATAAAACACTAGTGACAAGAACTGAATCGTAAAGTAAACATTAGCTCAAATTAACAGAATAGACATTTACTATTCACCGACATAATACACGATCAAATAAAAATTCTAATTTGTCAAAACCTAGGGGTTGGGCGAAGGGATGCTTGCTACCCTAACCTTAGCTATGCCTTGGGGAATAACAAATCAATATTAGAGATGCCTAACTAGTTTTTTGCTTTGCATTATCGGTGAGGGTTCAAAATGTTTAGTCATTTTGACTAAACTTTTTAAAGTTACATCTTTTATTTAATAACTAATGAAGATTATTGACACATTTTTGATACCTTAGGTTACATTATTGCAACTTTCGTGGAGATCTCTTATTTTTGTTAAATAAAATATGGCCTATGATACTTACTAATACTTAGGTAAAATAATTTAAAAAAATTGGTCCTATTTTTTTAGTGTCAATTCATTATCAACACAACAATAATACAAAACTTACCTCTTTGTAATAGTAATGATGATGAGGATTTTATTTATATACTTAGGTATTCAAATTACTCAAAAATCACCCTAAACCAAACATAAAATTGGAATTTGCTCGTCCCAAATCAAATTGCTAAGATAATAATAATAAGACACTGTTATTTTTTCATCTCTGATGTTTTTACTGAACCCTCACTTCACAAAACGACTCGCACCTCATTGAACTTAATATGTCTCTTTGCTACAAGCCAGTTTCTTCAAAATAATTTCAGAATGGTTTGCATTAATGGTCAAAGTCAAAAGATTGGTATTTATTTCAAAAAATCACGAAATCATTATAAAAATCATTTACTTTGAAATGTTTTAGGAGCTAGGTGAAGCTACGCCTGTTCCTCGCGACCAAGCCTAGAAGAATCAGGCAACAAACACGGCTTGGGGCCTATCATTTTTTTTAATCTTTCCTTATTCCATAATGCTATGTAAAGCTCCTAAGGAACCATGACGGCTGATCTACGCCTAAAATCAAAGTAATATAAACTCAATGATAAAGTCATTAAGCGGGGCAGCAACACGATACTTAAAAATAATTAAATAGACTCATTTTACAACCACCCCACCTTCGAGGGGTAGTAACTGGCTATAGCGCGAGAAATACATTGTTCTAACACACATATTCATCATCGTCCTGTTCTTACCCCACATATGTGAGGTAGCCGGAACATTGTATTATTTTCCTCTATCAGCCGTCACCTCATCACTCACTTCTTTCTTACCCATATCTCTGACATAGTCCATCCATCTTTTCTTTGGCCTCTACTTCTACATCCATTCACCATAATTCCTAACATTCTTTTCGTTACATGACCTTCTTCCATAAAACAACTTTGAGAAATTCAATGTCATAAATTAGTGATACGTGAACGTACCTAATAACAGATAAACATAAGTAAATAAGAAATGAAATTAAATTGGATCACGACTGTAATCTTCAAGTACGGTAGACATATTTATTTATCTTAGATCATCCTTGAAGATGTCTAAAAGGTTTAGTCAGAGGCACGCCCAAACATTACATTTGGCAAACGGCATTCCACACGTGACAGGTTGCAAGCCCGTCGTATCCCAAGGAGTTCTTTGGATGACTGTTGATATTCATGTTCATACCTACAAGCATGTTCTATAGCTTGGTTAGATACCTACTCGTTTCCTGGTCCCCCTTACACACCCCTAATTTACGCGTGGTTCAGTATGTTAGAGGCCTTGTTAAGGGGCGGACGATCGTTGATTTTTAAAACGCGCTAAAAATATACGGACAAATAGTTCGTAAAAAAACTGTAGGTACGAGTATAGTGATGTGAACATTTATGACTCATTTTTGGATTCTATCGATAAAAAAATAAACCTAATCAATTGTTTTGTCAAAAATTGCGACTTTATTTGTGCAAATTATAGTATTTCTATACAATCTTATGTTATTTTCAACTGTCTTAGATAATTTTCATGGATTTGAGTAGTAATTTAATTGGGAGTTTTGTTTCAATATCTCCAGAGTTTGTTGTGAAGGAGGCGTGATACAATGAAGTTAGTGTGACAGCAACAAACTTCCTACTTTGCCGCGAAAAGTGTTTGAAGGTGATATTATGTAAGTGTCTTCTTTACGATAATTTTACGTACTTACCAGCTATCCTACTATATTGTGATAATGTCTACCAATATTTATTTATTAATTTTAATTATTATTTAATTATATAAACGACTACGAGGATATTTTTTTACGTAACATGTAGGTATATATAAAAAAATGTATATCAAAATAAAATATACCTCCTACATCCGAACACACAAATTCACAAACAAACTTTAGTTACTTCTATTTTACTTAGTTTACTAATAATAAATGAATGGAAATTTAAAAACAGTTCCATTATTCATATAAAACACATTACCCAATCTATACCTAATACTTGTGTGATAAAACTGTAAAGATCAAAAATTCAGTACACTGAATATAAAACAAAATAAATCGGCCAAGTGCGAGTTGTCCTGCCTCGCAATCTTAATTCCTAGGCAGAACAACTTGCCGCAGTGTATGTATTATTTGAAACTATTACAGCAGAAAGAAGCTAAAAAAAAAATATAATAATTGATTAGTATCGCAAAAACATATGCGCGTTACAAAAACCCGAGACTATAATACATTTTATACACTTACAATTTGTGGGTTATCATCACCAGACCCTATAAAGATATCGAATAAGAACAACACCGTTATCCATAAATCTTAAATAATTTTTATCCACACTAATATTGTATTGAGAAAAAATGTTTTTGTATTTCTTTGTAATGGATAAATAAAAAAAAAGAGATTCCCACCAAAAAATCACCAACTAGAAGGAGGATTTTACAAAAGCTTGTCTTGAATAAATATTTTTTTAACTATATTTTATTAAACTTATTTTTTGACTATGGTACTTAGTAAGCTTAGTCGACATTTGTAATTTCTTCATATCTGACTAGCTTAGAATCTAGAATTTCCTTTATCGTATGTATCAGAATGGTACCCTAGAGAGGGTAAGAGAAAAAGAGGAATACCAACCAAAAAGATGGGATGAAGACGTAAGAGCGGCCGCAGGTACAATGTGGAGGAGGAAAACCTACGATCGGGACTTATGGAAATACTTGGGGGAGGCCTATGCTAAGGCAAAACAATCATTACCGGTGTCATAATTTAAAACTCTGTATACAATATTTATGTTAGATTGTTAATAAAGGCTATTATTATTATTATGTATCAGAAACTACGAGTACAAACATTTGTCCGGCCAGGAATCGAAATTTTGCGTCTCAGTCAAGCAATCGCCTACGCTATAGAGGTCACCATACATTGCCACAGACACGCAAGTACTTACACAGTGACAGCGACTTGATCGGACAGTAAAAACATATACCTTCTGGGCCCTCTGTCGTCTAACCTATGTACTAAATTATAGAGAGCTAGAGAGCTTTTATGCCACAACGATAAGTCTCTAGCCGTCTCTTTCCCCACCCTCCTTCAGCCACAAATCGTCGATCGTTTCACCCTATCAAAAACAATTTAAAGGTACCCCCATTGAAAGTGATCTAATAACAAAATTCCACTGTTCTAAGTATCTGTCACATAAATCTAAAAACTTGGAAAGAATTCCGCGACCATCGAAGTTTCCTAAAGTTGAGAGTTACACGGAATTTGGTATGCACCGTGCCGAGTTTTTTTTTTTTTGTTTTAGGCCTTAGTTTACTTTTGAAAGGGAGTAGGTACCGTAGTAGTGGACTTGTCTCTCGATCGTAAGTTAAAAATTGAATCTTCAATTTAAAATGCAGCTAAAACTGATTTTTGTCTCTGTAACCAAAAAAACGTAAACGAAAAAAACGAAACAAATTATCAACTTAATAATTTGGAACTTCTTCAAATATCAGGTTGCCTGAATGAAAATAGTTTTTTTTTGTATTTACTTCATGAGCGGCCATTATCATTGCTATTATCATAGGATTATAGTAAAATATTTTTTTTATTTTTCTATTCGATACAAAAACAGGCATAAGTTGAATATCCTTCAGAATGAGGCATTTTGGTTTTTACTAAGGGCATTGGTGTGCTTATGCCTTCAGTATTCAGGAGTCGTCTTAATACAAACTGTTTGTACCTTGGATGAAAACATGTTATTCATCTTCTAATAAACAATAACGTTTTAAACCTCAGTGTGCATCAAAAATAGCCAACATCCACCGAAAACCGGGATGGTTATCATTTTACAATAACCCACGAGCTGTTCCAATAATAGTATGCCGGAATTTTTAATTACGGAGCGCTAGTGACGTCCAATATCGATAGGTATGGACAGTTATTGATTCCTTTGATGTCGATAATTGCATTGAAAATGTGTTACGTAGAGTTTGATGTGAGAGAGAGAGGTAATACTATTTTCTATATAATACCTAATGCATTTAAAAATTGTGCATTGTTTGGAATTATGAAAGTAGAATTACAATAATTTTGAAATACAACGAAATTTTTTGACCCAGTGAAAAGTCAATAGACGATAGGCACGACGTAGTCACTATTAGTACCTAGTCTTACAGGTAAATACAATTTAAATGGGATCAACTTTGAACTATTATTTACACAATATAAAAAAATATCCAAATCGGATCACCAGGTTAAAAGATAAGCGCGGTGTTACATACAAATAATCAACAAAGAAACTTATAGTTACGCGTTGAATTGAAAACCTCATTTTTTCGTCGGTTGAAAAGCGTTTGGCTCAGCTTTAGTTTCTTTAGAAAACTTTAGAAAACTCTTCCAACTTTTATACTATGGATTCCCGCTGGATAGAACTTTGAAATTTGAATGCGACCTCATTCATATGTAAATTGTGAATCAAAGTCAAACGAAAAATCTGTCAAGTGAATTTAGATAGATTATTAATATTGAACAATCCCTCCAACCACCCATGGTCCTACCAACGTTGCGGTTATACGGACCGAAACTGCGAGCGATGAAACCGCACAAGTGCGGTACATCACTCTACAAATGTACAAATGTTTCCCTAAGCACTGTCCCGTCACTCTCCCCCTTCTGGGGCATGACAAACACGAAAACGGACTTCATTGCCGGCCGACTGCCCAGCTCCGTACGCTCCATGTCCCTCCCGTTCCCAAATCTGCTGGATCCAATGATCTCTTTAATATTGAACAGTAAAAACTTGCCTTAAAGGCATACTAAATACACATAATAAATATTTAAGTTAGAACAAAACTTTAGCTGACTTCTGACGTCGCGCCATACTCAAGCCAGAAGCATTTTGAAAATATCTTTATTTAAAATGGTTCTTAAAAAAACCGGCCAAAAGAGAGTCGGACTCGCGCACGAAGGGTTCCTTACCATTATCTATAAAAAAACGTTTAAAAAACACGTTTGTTGTATGGGAGCCCTACTTAAATATTTAATTTATTCTGTTTTTAGTATTTGTTGTTATAGCGGCAGCAGAAACACGTCATCTGTGAAAATTTCAACTGTCTAACTATCACGGTTCATGAGATACAGCCCTGTGACAGACAGACGGACAGACGGACATCGAAGTCTTAGTAATAGGGTTCCCGTTTTTACCCTTTGGGTACGGAACCCTAAAAAAACAAAACACCTATACGTTATATGGCTATATGAAATATCAAAAAAACCATTCCCTCCAATTTATTTCCAACGTTTACCATTATGAAACCTCCTTAATAGTTATCGATAAAGTTTTACCTCGGTAGTTATCGATAATAATACTCGTAGTTCATCAACTTGTCCCCTCTCTGGGTAAATTGAAACTCAGGCAGCCATTTAACCACAGATTGGTTAGCGGTGGACGCTGTCCACTATGTTTACCTAGGTACCTACTAAAAAACATACATACATAAAATCACGCCTGTTTCCCAAAGGGGTAGGCAGAGACCACAGAACTCTCCTTGCCACTATCCTGACACATACCTCTTTTGCTTCATTTACTCTCATGTATATTCGTCAGCCGTGTTGGCCGAGTGGGATGTACCTACCTCGACTTTCAATCTGAAGGTCGTGGGTTCGAATCCCGGCGTGCATCAATGGATTTTCTGTTCGAAAATATATATGCGCATCAAAAACACGTGCTTAAAACGGTGAAGAAAAACATCGTGAGGAAATCAGTTAGTGTTCTTATAAGCGGCGATGGGCTTGTAACCTGTCACGTATGGAATGCTAACTTCTGCAAAATGTGGGCATGTGCCAAATATAATGTTTGGACGTGCCTCTGACTACCCCCACTAGACATCTTCAAAGGTTCTAAGCGTCTGGAGATCTGAGAGGATGTCTACCGTACTTGGGGATTACAGTCGTGATCCTTTTTTTTTTTTTTTGTTAAGAACAAAAAAAAATATTTACGTTTTTATTTTTTAAAACGAAGTTATTAAACTATTATCGTAGGTAAGGTATGATCGTTCGAAGGAGCGCTTAATAAAAGTCAAGATGGCAACTGTCAGATAGAGTTGATGTAGCACCGCTGGAGTTCGACGAACCAGACCTAATTAATTGCCTTAGACTAGAGATTAGCAGGTAAAAGATAGGTTTCTAGGTAATTATTAATTTTATAGGCAGGCTAAGGCTGGGTAACTATTTAATGCCTATAGGTACCTATATAAAATGGGGTATAAATAAATAAATGTGGATGCATATCTTATACAGCGCCATCTAGCGCTAGGCTAGGTTGTAGCTTAGGGACAATACAAACCATAAAGGTACACACCTAGCTACAGAAACATTATAATACCCAAACATAGAACCAACATCTATGTTCACCTCAAATGTTTGTTCTGGGTGGAAATCGAAGCCACAACCTACAGCGCTGAAGGCAGAGCAACTATGAACTGTGCAAAAAACAAGTATTGGCAAATTACCTGTGCGCAAATTTTATGCACCGCAGAAACACCAAAAATAAAACAAAACAAAATTTTGTCTCAATTTTTTTGCTTTGACAATAAAAACACTTATTTCAGTCCTCCCTTTTGATTTCAAGACAATACAAGATTCGTTTTTAAAGTGATTCGCTGAGAATAATTATTTTTGAAACCTTTGGCCCGTATTGATACAGTTAGTACAAGTTTTCCCGACAGACGTTGTCCTGTCAAATTTCAATAACCCCACAGAAAAACCACTTTTAATTTTGGATGGGCCAGCCTTATGACTTGGGTATAAATAATAGTTTACGACCTACAAAAAAAACATAAAAATCAGTCAAGCCGCTTCGGAGGAGTTTGGTTACAAATATGAGAATTTTATAAATTAGATGTCATCTGTGATTCTTCAAGTTTGAGTTTTGAATTTGAGACAAATTAAAAAAAAACTCACTACGATGGTTTTTGAAATTTCACTGACTTTGACTTTCGTTAGTGAACTTGGACCAGGCGCTATCCCCCCGCCACAGCCGATTCCCAAGACGGTAGTTCCAACACGCGACGCGACAATACACCACACTTCCTGTCGCGTGTCGCCGTGTGTTCGTCATCTATCTTGCTTTATTAGTAGGGTGGCCATGATTCGATTATTCTATTGTAACCTATTTATTTCATAAGCTGTTTTTTTAGTATTCTTGTAAGCGGCGACGGACTTGCAACCTGTCACGTGAGGAATGCTAACTATTGCAAAATGGGGGCATGTGCCAGGTGTAATGTTTGGACGTGCCTCTCACTAACCCCTTTAGACATCTTCAAGGATCCGAACATTTGGAGATCTGAGAGGATCTCTACCGTACTTAGGGATTTCATTTTATTTTCTGATTTGCTTAGGATTAAAATTACTAAGTAATATTCGGTACCTTCTAGGATACGTATTTTCAGGCGAGTTCATGTTTGACATGAAAAATTACATAAATTAATGGTGTAAAGTAAACTTCAGAACAAAATTTCCTGAAACCGACCATGCAAAAAAGCGGTTCACTCCTACAAATTTTCTCAAAAAGTTTGGATTTCTCCGCTCAACTAGCACTAATTCAACTGTCACGTACCGACCCGTCATGTGATAAACGATGACAGGCACGAGTTGCGCACAAGTTTTGTACATCGATGTCCTACAGATTTTTGAAAAACCGTTGATTGAATTCAGCACGACGCCCAGTCTCTAAAGAAGCAGTAGTTATTGATTACAGTTAGGCTTTAGTTACAACCAATAAGCTTAGTTAGAACGAGGTAATCAATGTTCTCACTAGTTCTAATTAGGTATATTCCTGTTATAATTATGAACAATAAAGCATCGAACAATTTTTTTAATCGACTTTAAAAAAAGGTGGAGTTTCTCAAATCGCTTGAATGTTGTTTTTTTGTATGTTACTCGATTACTCCGGCGTTTGTGGACGGATTTACAATTTTTGGAGTTTATTGGAGTTTACTCCTTAAGAAACGATTTGAGTTATAAGGCCCGGTACGGAAATTTTATGAGGAGTAAAATCAAGTGTAACACGAAAAGTTGAGGCGTTACGTAGAAAGAGACAAATATATATATCTGTAGATAATATTATTAGCGAATAGCTGGAATATCGTTCACTATACTTTGACCTATGAAAGCAAGTTTCGAACACTTTAAAACTAGAGTAATAAGGTTGAGTTTCGTCTACACAATTTGAGAATTGTATTATGTTACATTGGTTGTGTGGTATGGTTTTCGTATGTAGAATAACAGGTAGTTTGTATACAAGGTATATAGTTTACCGGGTAGGTACCTACCCCGTGATAAGGACCTACTTATAGTTTACTAATCGATCGAAATTATTATGTAGGTAGTTTATAGATACATATTTCGTTTGGCAAAAATCTTCACGATCAATCTGAGAGGCAATGTTTTTGGAAATAAGTAGTAGAAAATAGGTAATTACTGCATTTTTTCTATTCGATATATATCATAATTATCGTTCGTAAGGAGTAAACTCCAATCGTGCGTCGTAGCTGACACACACACTTTTTTTTTGTTGGAGTGCCTTCGAGCTGGCGAGGTGGTCCCAATACCCCCCCCCCCCCCCACTCGCGAGATACGTTCGAAATTGAAATCATGAACACCTCAAGTTGACGTCACGAATTTGAACCACCTATAAGGCACAAATAACAGGGCCCCTGGGTTTTTCATTATGTATTTTAAAGCACTACAATTTCTATTTATAAACATGAAGTCTGTTTTGTTTTTAGTTTTTAAACGTAATTATTTCTATAGTTTCTTGAAAAGACAGACACCCTACACGGTACCAGTGGAGTAAAATGTAACAATAGGGTTACCAACAATACCTAAGCACGCGAGCGGCGTGCGTCTATGACTGTCTCGACTGACTACTGATTGCTATAGGATTAACACTCTGATAGTGATCATGTAGAAGTCTGTTACGAGTGTGGCTAGCGATAGTAGAAACTCAAATGATATGCAATCTCTTTACATGGCAATGCTAATTAGGGTCATAAACCCGGTTGTGGTGCCTACCCCGACTTCGGGAATTTTCAATTTTGGCAGTCAATAAGTAAGCATAGTAAATTAAAAGTAAAGTAAAGTAAAAGTTTATTAGGACAGATAAAAAATAACACTGGTACAATGGTAAGTACATAGCAAACAAACTTGTTAAAAGTCTATTGTTAAGAGGCTGCCAGTCGCTGATTGCTCTTTTTCGAAACGAAAAAAGAAATACTTCTGAACAAGCCACATCTCCTATTTTTATAAGTATATTACTTCAGGTTCCTACCTAGATTTCTATTAAGCTGAAAACATAATAGCAGAAACTTTTCACGATAAAAATATTATTTCAAAATGATATGTTTTAGAATTTATGATCGAAATATTTTATATACCTACTATTAAAATCAACTTGTGATTTATTATTAAAGATAGGTAATATGTAGATCTAGATTTCTATTAGGATAGATTTTTGATAAGTAATTATACATAATTTATATCATTAATTTATTCGAAAAGCTAAGGCGGACCACGCGCGGACGTGTGTTTGTCATCATTGCAGCGGTCGGTAGGATTATTTATCGAAGTGATTAAAGATGGGTACATCTTTATTCACATATACTATACATTATAAAATAGGAGATGTGGCTTGTTCACAAGTATTTCTTTTTTCGTTTCGAACAAAAATAATCGTCGACTGGCAGCGTCTTAATACAATTATTTGTCTATAGTCCGTTTCGATTAGTGACATTTGTGGTGCAGTGCGTTGTACCTCTAGATTGTTTCCCCGTTTTGTTTATTGAAATATGAATAATTCATTAATATTCATCGCCTTTTACAAAAACTTTGTCTAATGTCTAATGTTTTTATCTGTCCTACGCGCGTTTAATGGTCCACTCACCCTGAAGAAGATTCTCTAGATGAATCGAAACATTGTCGGTGTCCTCATTGACAATTTATCATTTACGTGAGTAATTTCCCGTTGTTGTAATAATGTGTTTTTAAAGTCGTTATTTAGTGCTACAAGTAATTTTAGTATGGAACATAGAGGCCGAGTGTATGATAAAAGGCATCTAATACTGTTAAAACTGATGTAGGAATCTGCTTAGCTAGTTAATTATCTACTTAGCTGCGGCTCAGCCGTCGGATCCACGAAGGAAATGCTGCCAAAGTAATATAAGCTTTGTATGAAATATCCTACTGTACCTTTTAAGGGTTTTTGATTATATTTTTCATTAATTTATTCATTCATTCATTCATCAGATCGGCTCGCTGTCACCGTATGAATACATTGTCTCCGAAGTTACATAGGTTATGAATAGGTTATTCATTAATCAATATCTAACCTATCGAAACAAATCCTTATATCATGTGACCGAATGTGTCATTAATCAGTTTATAAATAAACACAACACAATAATATGAAAGATTAGCTTCAGCCTGCGACTTCGCTCGCTTTGTTGCTGGATAAAAGTATTCTAGGTCATAAGCTATATTTCAAGTTTCATCCTAATCCGTTCGGTCGTTTGAGCGTGATTGGGCCACAAATTCCATACTTACTTACAAACATTATCACAAACTTTCTGATTTATATTATCAGTAAGATAGCTAGTTCTCAGTGGAATACAATAGAAATATTTTTCGAATAGAAATAGTGGCTGCCTAACGAACATGTAGATACTCGAGTCAACACAGCCACCTACTACAATCTCTAAAATAAGACTAAAGCAGTATTACTCGCGGTGCGAAAGTGACAACGCCATACGTGTTCTCGTAATACTGCTTTAGTCTTACTTTAGAGATTGTAGTACGGCCTCTGAACAAAATCACGATCATGAAAACAATGTTTAGAGTGTAGCTCGCGGCAGAGGCAGAGCTAATACAAATTAACCAGCAGTGCCGCTTTTCCCGCGAATTAATACTGAAGCTAAATCGGATTAGTCTGCAAATTTGATCATCTAATTTTGAGGCTATGACAATGCCCTTTGGAATTCTAAAAGCACCGATTCAGGGTCAATAATTAATCAATTCCATTTAGTTTTCATACTTTTATCCATGTTTTATTCATATTTCATAATCCATTATTATCGCTAAACATGCAATTCACTTCCCTCCAAAAACCTCTCTCTCAGAATACCTGTCAGAGTGACAGTTGACTTTGCTCAAAAACCAAGCATAGAACCAAACGTGTATTCTACCTACGATAAGCGTACCACTGAATAAGTACCTACCTACTTTACTTGTATATTTTAGTGTCCAAAAATTTTTCAAAGGCGCTAGGCGAAATCTCTAGGTAATCCTATCATTCGTATGTTTATTATGAAGCAAAGCAAAAATGCATAGCCACGCTTTATTGAGGTTTAGAAAAAACCGTGAGTTAGATTTCGTTTTATTTTTCCGTATTATTTACATACTCATCTCTAAAGAGTAATAATCAAACTTCCGAGATAAGTAGGGGAATGTTATTTTTTGACGATCTCAGAATGTGTCTTACAGATTTTTGCACCCTTAGAAGTAATATTTTTTCCTCAAATTTAAATAGGACCAAAAGGGAAATATATCCTTCCAGCCAAAGAAAGAAATCGGTTAATGAATGACAAACAATAATTAAACTATAAAAAAAATAACAAAAATTATAAAAATGAACAATTATTGAGAACCTTCTCCATTTTTGAAGATGGTAAAAATCGCGTGTTTCGTGCCCTCTCGTCAGGCACGAAATGTCAGGAGATAAGTTACTTACACGTGCTTGGTTAGCAAGTTGCTTGTTTAATATTGCTTTATTATTTTGACAGTTTCCTTTTAATTGAAGATTACATTATTAGGTAAGTACTTAACTCTTTTGACTGTATGCCATAAAGCTGAACAAAATTTCATAAGCACGACAAACCTAAGCAGGTTTTTCTCAGACGCGCGCGACTTCAGTAATTCAAGGATTTGTCGTCAAAAAGGAATAATAATAATATCATAGGTGATTTTTTTTTAGAAATTTTTTCAGTAGTTTTTTATCCATTACAAACAAAAACAATAGTTATTTGTTATACAAGAGTGCAAAGTTGCTTTTTAACCGCGTGTTCAATTTTGATGACCGAGCAAGCGAAGGATTCTAAAATTGAATCACGAGCGCAGCGAGTGATTCAAAATTAGAATCCTGAGCGTTAGCGAGGGAATCAAATGAGCACGAGGTGAAAAATCTTTGCACTCGTGTGCAACACGTAACTTTTCATTCCACCTCAGCGAGGAAATGACTAAATGCAAAAAAAAAAACGTTTACAATCACAAGATAGGTACTTTTATTTCAGTTTAGGTATTAACTACTACATTATGACAGGTAAGTATTACAGAATAATCTTAATAATGACGTGAAAAAATGCCGCGTAAAGAACCGCGTACAAAGCAAATTGAAAAAAGAACACCAAGAAGGTTCCGAGTCTGAGTTTTTAACAAATTAAAAAAAAGTTGTATGATATATTCGGCACCATAGAAGTAGCAGTAAATAGGTTTAATGATTTTTTTAATTCACAAACTTAGTGCACGCGATGTTCTAAATTCAATTTACTTTATCCTCTAGAGAATAAAAACGGCTTTTGTACTCAGATATTGAAGAGCAAAAATACTCTTTCCGAGATGGTGGGATGAAAAATATTTTTTCTCTCTTTATAATAAAATTTATTATTTTAATACCTAGTTTTAAATCTGATTTTTGTAAGATGTGGGTTATACCTACCTACGAGTTACTATCTAATGTCAGTTGCAGTTGCCTCCCGGTGTTTTTCTTCACCGAATCAGTAAATAGAATCGAGTTATATATATATACATAGCATAAATCACACGCGTCTGTGTGAGCCGCCAACCGCTTTCCAATCTCGCGAATTATGAGATGGGGACATACAGGAGTCTTTTGCATGCGTTCCCGTTTGGTTCAGGAGCGAATCACTATCGTATCGACATCGTTTCGTCCAAATGTCAAAACTGAAAATGAAAATCTCCTCGGACTGATGACGTTATGACGTAAT
Organism: Hydriomena furcata; assembly: GCA_912999785.1. Classification (NCBI taxonomy): domain Eukaryota; kingdom Metazoa; phylum Arthropoda; class Insecta; order Lepidoptera; family Geometridae; genus Hydriomena; species Hydriomena furcata. Next base: position 4,666,841 of record OU538823.1, on the reverse strand, counting down.
TGAGGAACCTGCAAAATATCAATTTAAGATACCAAACATGAGGTACTTCTCGAGGAAAATTCGAGGGGCCTCGAAAGAGTTTGAGTCAAGGTAGTTTCGAGGTTACAACTAAGAATATGGGTGATGACATGATATGATAGTGGTTATAGTAAGTACCTACTACCCTGTGTCAGAGTTTTATAATAGCTGTCGTGTAGCACCGAGTTTAACAAGGACTTTGTCGACTTGACGGAGTTTAAGTTGAAGAAATTAATGTCGAATTATATTTCCATTATGCAAATCGAGTTGTGCCGTATATATTAATTGACCGTGACTCTGACTACCTCCAATAGACGTCAATAAAGATCTGAACGCCTGAAGATCTGAGGAGATTGGGTATTAAAATCGTGATACTATTTTCTTTCATTTCATTTTCAAATCGTGTTAAGCGAAAATGTTAAATTGTGACGTGCAAACAAATAAACATCCTGAAAAAACTTACATTTCTAACATTACTAAGATTAATATATTAATATCATTATTATTTGCTATTTTTTTTTTGAATAAACGAAATAATGATTCATACACCGTCTGTAACCGCGTCCCGTGTGTCATCAGGCGTATAATTACGAGTCGAATTCCTCGCACGTGTCGCGCCGCGATGAGGTGACGCGTATATTTGTACAACCACACCCATTTACATCGCACTCCATACCGGCAATTGATCTCCCTAAACCCTTGGCTTCCTAAGAAGGCACCGGCTGCAAATATTCGTCCCACTTACTCAGGGAGAGCTAAATATAATAATGAAACTTTATGAAAGTTAAATTTAATACTAGCTTTTGCCAGAGCCTACGCACGTTTGGTGCCTGGATAAAAATAGTCTATATAATATTTCAGGGTATAGGTATAAATAATAAATAATAAATATAAATATTGGTGGACATTTTACACATCGCCATCTAGCCCCAAACTAAGCAAAGCTTGTACTATGGGAACTAGATAACTGATAGAATACTTATATACTTTTTTTTTGTAAATAAATACATATGATACATATTAACACCCAGACACAGAACAAACATCTATGTACATCACACAAATATTTGCTCTGGGTGGGGATCGAACCCACAACCTACAGCGCTGAAGGTATGTATATGTATATATTCCAAGAAATATTTACAAAAACATTACAAACTTTCGGATTTATAATAGAAGTAGGATTATCATGCAATTTTAGTCTAGAGACAAACTAGAGAAATGCCTAGACTCCCTATTCGAATTTCGTGAGATTAAATCGACGTGTCTCTGACTAGTCTCTTAGGTATCTTCAAGGATTTGAGCGCCTGGAGATCTGAGGGTCTAAATAGGTTACTTCGCACGAATCTTAATTTGATTCGCGTACGATGAATATAACACCTATAGTCAAATTGAATCCAATTTTCATTTATTAATCACAAAATGGCAACTTATGTGGATTTATAACGCAATTAAATGAATTAATAAGCAATAAAAGCAATAATTGCCAAATATGAACCGTACGCGAATCATAATTGGTTTCGTGCGAAATAATATTTTTAGACCTTCATGTCCAACGCGCCCAGTAGGTAAAAGCGCATGAGAAAAGTTTATTCTACATAAATATAGACAAAAGTATCAATTTTTCTACTGTTGTGTATGAAAAAGTAATGAATGAAAAGAGATGTTGGTTTAACCAAAATTTCACGTCTACGCCGCTATATTGTACGTCAAAAAGTACCAAATTTTTATCTACACTTTTGTAGACAAATAGTTTTCACGTGTTTTGTTCAGTTGTTTTCAAAATTGCAGTTTTTTGCTTTTCGTGAAACAGCATAGGTACTTATTACGAGCTAGTAGACACCCGTGCGACTTCGTTCACGTGTTTTTTTTTTTGAAAACAGACCTTTATCCCCGTTGCACCACCCCCAAGCATTATGGGAATACCTTTAGTGCACACCTACACACCAAAAGGAATATCTACACTCTCCAAATTCCGAATTGATGGATCAGTCAGTCAGTAACGCAAGAGTTTTAAATATATATTGTTTATTCACAATCAAATGTCAAAAACAAAATCACCCCGTTGTGCAATCGAGAAGAAACGGCGCTGACCCCTCGCGTGGGAATATCGCTAATTTCGAGATCAAAGGGCAGGGGTGTAATAATTTGACATTTAAACCAATATGGCGGCTGTGTTCTTTATTCCACTAGCTTTTGCAGTAGGTTTTGCTCGTGTAGTAGTTATCTACTTGGATAAAAGCTTAAAAGCTTTTATATCCTACTAATATTATAAATGCGAAAGTTTGTGAGTGGTTGTGTGTTTTTGTTACTCTTTCACGCAAAAACTACTGAACGGATTAAGATGAAACATTACAGTAATATAACTTATACCCACCTACATCATAACACATATGCCTTTTTTATCCAGGTACCGCAGGCGAAGCCTCTGGCGGAAGCTAATAGGCATATATATTTCAAGTTTCATCCCAAACCGTTTAGTCGTGATTGAGCCACACAAATGCTAGCATACTTTTGTATTTATAATATTAAGACTTTGTACACATGTAACAAATAGCTGTTTAGTTTGTTTTTGATTTGTTTTTTTTGTAAAATAATAACGTTATTATTCCGTTCACGTTAACGTCTAAATTTACTCCGTTTTAGAAAAGTGGCGTCAACGATATTGCCAGATTGCCACCGATGCTTAAAAACACATAAATACTTACATATTCGGATACCTACTACCTACTTGTATTCAAGGTAGAAAGAAGGCGAGTAATCTGCAAAAAAATAAAAATAATTAATATTGGCGGACTTTACACACAGCGCCATGTAGCCCCAAACTACTATGGGAACCAGATAACAGATAGAATACTTATATATATTTTTTGTAAATACATACTTAAATATATTAACACCCTGACACAGAAAAAACTGGAATGGTAACTACTGCAAAATGTGGGCATGTGCCAAATATAATGGACGTGCCTCTGACTAACCCCACTAGACATCGTCATAGGATCTAAGCGTCTGAAGATCTGAGAGGATGTCTACCGTACTTGGGGATTACAGTCGTGATCCTAATTTTTTTTTTTTACAGTACAATCATATATTTACGTGATGTTCATCACACAAATGTTTTGTTCATCACACAAGCGCAGAAGGCAGAGTTATTACCAATTGAGCTGCGAGGCTAAACTCTTTTAAATATCCACCTAAAACAGACATTGTGACTTTTTCCGAACGGAAAAACAATTTAAAATCCCACACAAACTGACCCCTGCTTAAAAAAGTCCGAAACCCTTTTAATACCCCAGTGCCATCCCTTAAATCAAAACTTGTCACAATAATCTCTTTGCACGAAACGCCATGGGAAAGAACTTTTTAATTCTTTCCCGAACTGGCTACAGCACAGGGGTTCGGATGGCATGACATGACGTGACTGTCGTTGACAGATATACAAACAGGATTAACTTGATTTTGCATAAATTAGAGAAGTTTACAAGTGTTCCCAACAATCTATTGTAATTTATATAATACTAACTCTCCACCCCGGCTTTTCACGGATTTAATAAATTTAATTGTTCAAATGTTTAGTTATTCGTAAGACAAATCCAACAAATCAAAAATCATGAAAATCGGTCCAGCCGTTCTTAAATTAAATGGTGTATCTAGCACGACTCTGTTTTATATATAAGAAATAAAGATTAGAATTAAAATATAATATTTACGTGATTGATGAGTATTTATTATTACAAAAATATATAATATCTAATTCAACCATCATCATACCACCACTTAGGTTGGTTGGTAGAAAATGCCTCGGCATCAGCATAAAACGTAGTTATTAAAAGGTAGTTATTTAAACTAGGTATATTTGAATAAAATTACAAGGATCACTTTAAAATGTCTAGGTACTTATTACCTACTTAAGGCCCTGTATGTCGACGATTGCTCTTTTTCGAAACGAAAAAAGAAATACTTCTGAACAAGCCACATTTCCTATTTTATAATGTATAGTATATGTGAATAAAGATGTACCCATCTTTAATCACTTCGATAAATAATCCTACCGACCGCTGCAATGACCACAAACACACGGGGCACCATGGGCGGCGCGTGGTCCGCCTTTGCTTTTCGAATAAATTAATGATATAAATTATGTATAATTACTTATCAAAAACCTATTCTAGTAGAAATCTAGATCTACATAATTACCTATCTTTAACAATAAATCACAAGTTGATCTTAATAGTACGTATCAAAGTATTTCGATCATAAATTCTAAAACGTATCATTTTGAAATAATATCTTTATCGTGAAAAGTTTCTGCTATTATGTTTTCAGCTTAATAGAAATCTAGGTAGGAACCTGAACTAATATATTTATAAAAATAGGAGATGTGGCTTGTTCAGAAGTATTTCTTTTTTCGTTTCGAAAAAGCAATCGTCGACATACAGGGCCTTAAGATACACATCTACATATAACTGTCCCGACAGACGTCCTATTAAATTTCAATAATCCCACAGAAAAAAGTACTTTCAGTTTTTCGCGAACTTTATGCCACCTTTATCACTTAGGGGTATAAAAAATACCCTACGATCTAATACCATACCTCCCAAATAACACAAAAATAATAATAAAAATCGGTCAAGAGTCAAGCCGTTTCGAAGGAGTTTGGTTGCAAACACTGTGACACTAGAATATAAATAATAAGATGTACCTACTAACCTGCAGCCCTATTCTATTGATAATCGTAATCGGCTCCTGTCAAATTCCCATCACTACAAAAAGCAAAGTCGCTTTCCGCTTCCCGCGTCTGTATGTAATATGTAATATGTATGTATGTATGTTTGCTTATATCTTTAAAACTACACAACGGATTTTATTGCGGTTTTTTTTATAAATAGAGTGATTCAAGAGGAAGGTTTATATGTATAATACATGCATAATATAGTAGAGAAACACTGATAATTTTAGAGGTTTCTAATGTGATGTCGTAAATAAACACATTTTTTGCGCTTACATTGCAAATGCTGGCTGAACCCCACGAGAAAAACGTCTACAAAAAAGTCCACGATGGTATTAGAAATGTCTTACGAACAGCGAAGCGGGCACGGGTCAGCTAGTTGTGTAATAAAACACAATGATTTTGACAGTTGAATCCAATTAGCATTTCCAGTGAACTTACACTATTTGCGTTATGTTTATTTTACGTGCTTGGGGATATAAGGTCGTGTATTATTTTTTGACACACTTTTATTAGCTTCATTACAAACTAACTAAACTAACTCTAGTTAGTAGAAATTCTGCCTTCTGCGCTGTAGGTTGTGGGTACGATACCCACCCAGGGAAAGTATGTGTGTTGAACATAAATATTTGTTGTGTCTAGGCGTTAGGTACATGTATTATATGTATGTATTTACAAAAAAAAGTATTTATGTTTTCTATCAGTTATCTAATTCCCATACTACAAGCTTTGCTTAGTTTTGGGCTAAATGGCGATGTGTGAATTGTCCACCAATATTTATTTATTTAATAGCTTTTTAGTGCGTGCTTTTTTAGTTTTTTAAACCTATAATAATTATATAGAAAATAGTATACAGGGTTAAATCGTAAACACACGTCAAATTGATATGGGTGGTTCAGTATACGTAATAGTTTGGTTTCATGAAAAAATAATACACATTAAAAAAAAAAAACAACAACTGCAAAGACATCTTATTACACTCGCAAAGTTTTGTGTACTTAGTTCAACTAAATTAACTTGATACTTTAAATGTTTTTTAACCGAATATTATTTTTTAAATATTTTAACAAAAAAAAACACTGATATTATGAACTTATCTGAATACATTGACTTTGTCTGCATCGTTTAAATTGATTACATCAGTTGTTGTTTTTTTTTAAATGTGTATTATTTTTTCATGAAACCAAACTATTACGTATACTGAACCACCCATATCAATTTGACGTGTGTTTACGATTTCACCCTGTAGTATGTGATGTATTCTATAGGTATATAATAGGTACCTACGCTTGTTATTCGATAATGATGTCGGTCTAGTTCGTTATTTTTATTATCAATAACCTCCTCTTTTTGAAGGCGGTTAAAAATCCATTTACTATAGTAATTTCACACAAGTACGAAATCTTCTATGCATTTACAAGTACAGGGGTGATAAATGCATTACGTTAGGGGTAGTTTGGGGGTTGGTAATACGATAAAAAGAGGGTTGCTCTGGTATTTGTTTTGTGTTTTGGCTTAAAATGTTGATTTTAGGGATTTAGAAAATCTATTAATTCTGGCTTAACCATCTTAACAATAAGCTACAAAAAATGTTATTGTTAACGATCAATATTTTTAATACATTTGAATCTTACTTATATTATAGTTTGTGAGGAGTTTTTTATCGACCAAATTGGATGACCGGATTTGGATGAAACTTGGAGTAGGTAGGTATATCCTATGTCCTATAATAGCATATCCTAATATCCTAATAATATTATAAATGTGAAAGTTTGTGAGTTTGTATGTATGTTTGTTCCTCAATCAGGCCTAAACGACAAAACGGATTGAGTTGAAATTTGCTGTAGATGTAGATATAATGAATCCCGAATCAATAATAGACTACTTTAAAGTATGAAAAACATCCCTAAAACGATAAAAAAAAGATGATTTCTGTATAGATGGCGCTGGTGTGAAACAAATCTGACATCACAGACTAAAAACATTCAGTCTTTTCTATTCGATTGTTGAAATTTGACAGGACAACGTCTGTCACGGGTCGGCTAGTAGGTCATATAGCTTTTTATCCAGGTACCACGTGAGCGTAACCGCTGGCAAAAGCTAGCCGTTACATAAGTAGTTATTCATTATTCCCTTATGATAGTAATAGAAATTTATTTGTTTTTAAGACGTTCCAAGATGTATCAAAAACATAACGATAATCGAAATAAAAGCATCTAAAAAACGATTATAAAAAAACTACCCGTCTTTACAACAAATAAACAATAAATAAATTGCTTGCAACAGCACGGGCCACCCCTAAATACCTCGTTCCGAATGATTGATTCCCTCACTTGGGGTAGTTAAGGGTAGGTAGATCTCAATTCAGAGGCCTACCTACCTGTTTTAAAAACCGTTTATATTGGTAGACATTTTACACAGCGCCATCTAGCTCCAAACTAAGCAAAGCTTGTACTATGGGAACTAGATAGCTGATATAATACTTATATACTTTTTTTTAAATACATACAATTACATTATAGACACAGAACAATCATTTATGTTCATCACACAAATGTTTGTCCTGGGTTGGAATCGAACCTACATACGACAGCTGAAGGCTTGAGCTGTGGGCCTAAAAAAAATAGACTCCATAGGTGTAGAGGTATACAAACTTACGTTATTTTAAAACGACTTCAAATTAATAAGTTTTCTGTTAAAATTTTACAGACAAGTTATATAAAAGCTTGTAAATCAAGTTGCCTACTACATATTAGAAAGAAAATCACTACATAGTATAAAGCAAAGTCGCTTTCCGCTTCCCGCGTCTGTATGTATGTTTGCTTATATCTTTAAAACTACACAACGGATTTTGATGCGGTTTTTTTTAATAGATAGAGTGATTCAGGAGGAAGGTTTATATGTATAATAACAAGCTACCCGTGCGAAGCCGGGGCGGGTCGCTAGTGTATTGATAAATTGCAAAAATCTGGAGATTATGTAGTTTCCAAGTTTTATGGAAAAAACTACCATTCCGATGTAGATGTCATTTATACGGAACCATTTCAAAATCATCCCCTACTAAATAATGGTAAAGTAGGTACTCCCCTTAAGAACCTTTATTCCGAATGATTGATTCTCACCCTTCTTAACTCCGAATATCAAGAATGCATCAGACATCGTTTTAACTAACTTTAAACTCTACTAGGCGGTGTTACGGTTCATTTTCGTTCATATTTTTGATATCAATAATTTCGTGGTGTACGTTACGAGTTATTATAGCCGCAAGCATTATGAAATTCCATAAGTTTGTGCAATTTAAGTATGCGGAACATGTATCCGCCTAGGGGATACAAAAGCGGGCTTAATGCCGAGGCATTTTCTACCAACCAACCTAAGTTTATGATTTTGGCAAGAGACATGAGAAATATTAAACTTATTAATCGACGAAAAAAGAGAAGGTTCTCAATTCGTTTGTATATATTTTTTGTTGTTTTTTAGGGTTCCATACCCAAAGGGTAAAAACGGGACCCTATTAGGTACTAAGTCTTCGCTGTCTGTCTGTCCGTCTGTCTGTCACAGGGCTGGATCTCATGAACCGTGATAGCTAAACAGTTGAAATTTTCACAGATGATGTATTTCTGTTGACGCTATAACAACAAATACTAAAAACAGCTTAAAATAAAGTATAACAAACGTGATTTTGTTGCTGTTTTGTATAGATTTGTTTTATATAGTACAGAACCCTTCGTGCGCGAGTCCGACTCGCCCTTGGCTAGTTTTTTATGTATGACCGCGCATTATATTTTCACCTGGTGAGTGGTGATCCGATTTCCGATTTCCGATTCTTATTCTGTAGAGATAGTCCCAAGTTGGTTTCGCAAATTATATTTCCGTAGAACTAATAGTTCCTTTAATAAAAAACCAATATCTTAGTTTACCAGTTTCAAACAGATTGCAACCTAAGAAATATCTGCAAATAGTTCAAACCTTTATCCCACTGTATTTTTTAATAAAAAATATGACCGCTTACTTTAGTTCATTCCCTAGTACCCTCTGGTTCGACAGCCGATAACAGAATGTGAAGGGCCCTTGCGAGAACTTCTGTTTGTGTGGCAACTGTTGGGAATTGTCGAGCTCTGCTAATATTATGACTGTACCGTGATTGTTCAATGGAATCAAAACAGATGTAAATCCCTATGATTTTTTTAGGTTAAACGCGAAAGTATAACCTTTATGGAGTCCCTTGTAGGCCCTAGTCATAACATCACTCTTGTCACTTGTGTGAATTTCCAGATTGGAAGATAATATTTCTTCGATTTTGAAAATTGGCAGTAGGTGCGTAGTAGACGAGTAAGAATATTTTTGGGAAAATATCAAAGCTTCAGTAATATCACAAGGATCACTTTGAAACTTCTAAAACGATCAAGGCCCTTTTTAAATCGCCAAGCATAAAATAAATCCTCTCAGATCCTTATAGATTTCTGGGAAGTGGTGATCTGAAAACATGATGATAGCGTGCTCCTCTGATTTCTAGCTCGAATGAGGATATTAACAAAAGCTTGTCTTGAAAAAAAATTCAGCCGTCTCGGGAATTCTGTCGAATGTAAAACATTGAAATTATTTTGTACGCATAAAAGGATAGTTTATGACAGCAAATAAATATGGCAAAATTAAGATTTTTTTCAAGTTAAAGATGACTGTTTATTTAGTAAACATTTATATTAATTATATACAAAAAATAATGATTTTAGTACAAAAGAGTGTGACAGCATATCGCGAACCGGATCGGACGCGGTCGGCACTTCTTCAGCAGCAACTCATCTAGCTCGCGTAGCCGCGTGTAGTTCGAGTTCGAGGCGACGCCCACCGCATAGATGTTTCTCATTTAAAATATTTTTCAACAGAACATTTATTAGGTATGTTGTTGCAGATGACCACGCTGGGTGAGGCGGCGTGACGCGGCGACATGGACGCGTGGCCGCTGCTTGTGCTGCTGTGCGCGCTCGCGGCGCAGGCGAGGGCGCAAGCCAACAACAGAAGTAAGTAGACCAAACTCTAACTCAAAAGGTATTTCATTTAATAAAATTACAAGAATCACTTTGTAACGTCTTAGGAGCTAGATGAGCGTAGCTTTACTGTTCCTCGCTACGAAGCCTAGAAGAATCAGCCAACAAACATGGCTTGGGCCTGTTTTTTTTTAATTGTCCATTCCTTAATGCTATGTAGAACTCCAGCTCCAGACCACTCTACATACCTACCCTTAGCACAAGTTGATTCAATTGGCTAAGCACTTGTTTAGTACAAGTACCTAGATCTGTATGCATATTTAAGAAGGATAAGAACTTAAGTATATTTGAGCCAAATATACTTACCTATTAATTAATTAATTTAAGCATTTCGTCGACTTCGATGATGTAGTGAACCCGCCTTCGTGAGATAGAATAACTGTACCCACTAACAACACGGGGAAATTTGATAAGCAGAACTATACGCCATAGTAAGCGGCTATTTTTAAATCGGACAGCTCCTTTTAACTTACAATTTTTCCCAACTATGTGACAGCACAGCTCCGGAAGTCACTTGGATCGGCGCGCCACTTCCGCGCCGCCATCTTGCTTGATTGATTCGCTTAAGATGGCCGCAGATTCGTATTTCCTTCGCCTTTGTTGTCTTTGCGGTTTCTCGCGTTGTTTTGTTTTGTTTACGGGTTGGATTTTAGTGATAGATGGAACAAACCATCGACAACACAGCTCAATAGACGCCTAATGGCTTCATTTCTTCAAACAAACGATTCTGTCAAACCGTTGAGGTGTGCGGGTCAGGGGGAGCGGTATTAATGCATTCTAATGGCGCCGCCGGCACACTTACGTGTCGTGGCGCGGCGTGTCGCGCCACTAGCCAATCGCAAGACAGCGTTTGCGACACGACACGACACCCAAATGTGTCTCTAACCATACTAAATGTATGAAAGCGATTAGCTAGTGGCGTGTCGCGTCACGTAAGTGTGTCTCTGCCATAAATGGCCGGTTCAATGTCACACACAGCTCGCCGCGGGGTGCAATGTAAATCGCCCTCGGTGCCTTGTATCAGCAGTATAAGCCTGATGTGTTGTGAGAAAGTGTTCGCCTTGCATGAGGAGTCTATGGGCTATGTGATCGTTGGTACAAACAAACTGAGAGTAGGTACTAGCTAGTGCGAATGAAAGAGCCGCAGGCTTATTGTATAATTTCCGATTGTTCACTCGTCGATACTCACCGAAATTGAAAACGATTATCATTCGAATCTATAGATTGGTATCACGTAAGCGCGGCAATCGAAAATCGATTAAAAAGAAAACCGACGAAAATGGTTTGACCAATCGAAAAGCCAAGACGATATACGTTTTTAAAGTTTTATGAAGGAACTATTGGTCCTACATGAATACAATTTACCTAAATGGGGCTAAATTTGGACTATTCTCTACACAAGCCAAATCAGATCATCAGGTAAAAATATATGCGCGGTCATACATAATAAAAATATAAGCGTCGAATTGAGAACCTCTTTTTTCGGTCAAAGGTAACTAGGTGCTGATAAGTATTTAAATATTACTTCTCTAAGATAATAAAGTATACCTACACTGTAGCTAGAAATTGAAAGCTCTTTGTAGGTACCGTTGTTACCTGGCCAGTACCTTCGCCTGTAGCTTGACCGAGGTCACAGCAACATTGCTTCCTCAATATATCTCAAAGCAATAATCATTAACAGGCAAGGCTTCCATAACACCGGAAGTCGTAAATACGGCGGCAACCGACCGGAAGTGGTAAATCCGGCTGTTATTTCTCTTCCGGCCGCGTTATACCTCTAATTGTTTAATCTTGTATGCATTGATTTGTAACAAATAAACTTGTTTTTTCCGGTTGAGGGTTTTTGGGGTATGCTATGCAAACTCCTAGAAAGATTGAGCGCTTTTTTGGCGTATTTTATACGTTTTTGAACTTTTGTCAAGTCTGTCACACTGACAGACACTGATGTCAACATGTCAAGCTTGCAAACATTAAGCTTATGCCGAGTTCAAAATACCAACCAACTGGGGGGTTAGCATGAATCACTATCGAATCGACAACGTCGATACCAAATTTCAAAACGACAATGTGTCAGTTTTGATATTTGGTATCGACGTTATAGCGTTTGATGTCTTTGCTTTGGGAATAACCTACATAGGTTTCTTTATATAGGTAGGTAGTAGGTACTTGGAAAATGGAATTTTAAACGAAACTAACGCGACCGTACGTCTTTCGCATATTCTTATTAAGTTTTAAATTTCCTTTCGCGACACTCAATAAATTTCATCTTCAATGGAAAAGTTGAACTATTAATTCTCCAAGCGAACAAAGATCCTGGACTATAAAAATATTAAAATACAAAACTGGAGCCAGTCTTCTTCATATCCAAGTTAATAAAGGAGGTTCTTTTAATAATGAAACCTTTTTAGTTTTTAAAGAAACTTTCAGAACTGGCCGCATTGGTTTTGCATCCCATTTTAAAAATAAATCAGAGTTTTCATTTCAGTCTGTCTCACAATGAAAATACTTTACCTATCACAGCAACAAAATATTTTGGTTTTGTAGAGTCCTCGAGTATTCGCCACATGTCTTCAAATTAAGCTTAGAAGGACTTTATCAATTACATAGTACCTACTTAGATACCTAGTCAGCTCAACTTATATGACAACTTAGTACCTACCTACCTAGAAAAATTGTGAAAAGCTTTATAATGAACATAATAGGACGTAGGTATAGGTAGGCATATACCTATGAGAATGTAACTTTAGTAAGAATAAAATAAATTGTAAGATTAATCTATACTTATAATAAATCTGTAGAGAGGTCAATTCTGTACATGAAATATATTTCCAAAATAACTATCAGGGGGTGATTAGGGTTCGATACTGATGCCAAAAATGCAATCAGTAAATTTTTTGTCTGTCTGTCTGTATAACCGTTATAGAAACAAAAACTACTCGACGGATTTTAACGAAACTTGGTACAATTATTTTTCATACTCCTGAGCTGGTTATAGTATACTTTTCATCACTCTACAATCAATAGGAGCAGAGCAGTAAAAGGAAATGTTGGGAAAACGGGAGAAGTTACTCCATTTTTTAAGCTTCCGTCGCGTGTGCAACCTTAATGGTTAAAGCTACACAGAAATGATGTATGAGGGAAATGTTCTCCTTAAAATTATATAAAAAATATCCCACGACAGCATATGTCTATCTTTTAAGGTTGACTCACAATAACACGTGTAACTCGAACATTCTCGAACGTTCGCGACCGGCCTAGCAGCTAGGCGTCAAGCGCGCAGTTCGGCCGGTTGCGAACGTTTGAGAAAAACAGAAATCATCTAATGTAAACTGTGAAAAAAAAACGTTTTATATAAAGACATTCTGTAGTATATTTAGTACCTATCAGCATTGCACCCGTGCGAAGCCCGGGCGGATCGCTAGTTAAATAAATAAATGTCTATTTATTGAAATCATTTAGAATCAAGATCATTTAGAATCGCCATAAAATGTATTTTAGTTTAATTTAACCCGACTTACTTTACTAAATTTAATGTTTGTTTTTGTACATAAAATATAATTTCATACAAAAATGATGTGGTAAAATGATAAACCAGTGTGGTGCTGGTGATAGGCCACAGTGTTGAATGTCACTTTCTTTACAGATGACGGCCCCCGGTTCCTATCACGCGGTCACTCCTTCAGGACGGTTGTGGGCGACACCCTATTGCTGCCATGCCAGGTTCAGAATCTAGGTAAGCTTCATCATCTGTGGCTTAAGAACTCCAGCAGGCATAGCTTGTTGGCTCGATAAATTGATTTGTCTACGAAAGACTAGACAATAATTAAATTTGGCGCCAAATAACTAAGGCGCATAACTTATGCTCCTTGGTTATTTTCACCTATATTTAATTTGGACGATACGAAGTCGATACAATATGCGGCAAAACTATAATCGTTGGTAGTCTAGGGGGGCTAGCAATCACTATTGAATTGACATAGTATCGTCCAAATGTCAAGACTGCCACATATACATAATACAATTAATAAGTGTCAGTGTTGATATTTGGTTAATATGATGTCGATACGACAGTGATTCGTGTTCAGGAGGTCTACTCTTGAAAACGATCAACGATATATCGGGACAAACATCACATCGTTTCCGAGGATATCTTGAAAAATAGAACGATCGACATCACTTTTGACAATTTGACATCATACGACACAAAAATCAAACACACATCAAATAAAACAGACAAAAATTTCAGAGTGCGTTGAGTGTTTTGGCTTTAGGTACCTAATAGGTATATCGGAGCACTGTCATATCGCTTCGATAATGCCTAAATCGTTTTAATTAAAATGCTACTTTTAAATTCCAGGATCCTTAGTGCTTCTATGGAGACGCGGCCCCGCAGTTCTGACGGCGGCCAGCCTAATGGTGACGCGCGATGAACGGTTCCGATTGGTGGACGGCTACAATCTGCAGATCACTGATGTTGGGCCTCAGGTGTGTAACAAATTTAATGTTCTTTTACTATGTAAAAAGTGTCAGTTTTGACATTTGGACGATTCGTTGTCGATACGATAGTGGTTCGTGCTCGGGCCACTGTTTCCCACTAGTTATTCATGATTACCTAGGTACCTACTTATTTGATAAAGAGGGGTGTTTTGTTGCCTATACAACTCAACTCAATTACTTAGGTAGGTACCTCAATTTAAGCACCTTGTCAGTGTGAAAACGATAAGGGACACAAATGTATTTAGGTAGAAACCTTATTTTACTTTATAACTTAACAAAAAAAAATAGGATAACGACTAACTCTAGTTTCTAGAGTCTAGTAGGTACGTAAATTGGTACCTCTACACATCCGTTCAGATCCTCATGCATTTGGATCCTTAAAGATGTCTCCCTTCAGACCTCTTTATGGATATAAAAGACCTAATTATTTATTTACAGTCTCGTGCGTATTGTAACATGGAATAGGTTAACATAAGAAGTAGGATAGGGTACCTAGGTAAATTTATTTCAGCTTCAATCGTCCCTTTTTGGAAGAATGTACCTACCTTCTCGTATCATCCCGAAAAGTATAATATTACAACCAATTCCTGTAAAGCACTAGGTATGAAATAATAATATCTACTTTCTAAATTTTTTCACAACATCAAAAATGCTAAAACGCACCCGAAACGGTAATTGGCGCGTAAAAATATGATAATTGCCGCGTAAAACCTTTGTGGTGGAACCCGCTCGTTATTTTTTATGTATGGCAACATTGCCAACTAGGGTTGTCGGTCATCCGGCTATTTACACATTTGTTTGCTTCGACATTTGGCAAATCACAAAACAATCGATTCCATTCTCGTTTGTTTCTCGTTTATCGCAAGCGATCGTTCGCTATTTTATAAAACACCCGCTATTATTTTTACTACTCCACTATCTTCATTAGGTTTTTAAACTAGCATGAATGAGATATTAGCAGAATTGTGACAACAGCCAAAAAAAACTTGGTGATATCAATCCCTAACAGGCTTATTTTAATGTTTTGAATTTGTGCAAATCGCGTTGTGCAATTAGTAGCTACTTACATAAAACTTATTTTTTGTTTTCGAGGATTAATAATGAGTCTTGGCTTGACTGCAAAGTTAGTTCGGTAGTATTACTTGCCCCAAAGTTTTGCTCTGTGAACGATCTAGGTACCTATTTGCTGACTTTCATAACTTCACAAGAGACAACCCTATTGAGGTACATTTTCGCGCTCAATTTTCGACCGCCATATTTTGTTTTTTTTTTAACTCCGGTGGGTGTTTGGCAAACACACGATGGGTTTATGCCCGTAGTTACGGTATGATATAGTGCTTTCGTGATAGGGGCAGGGTAAACTAGACTTTTTAGAAAAAGACGTTGGATGTTTTCTGCTGTCTTATTTTAACAGTTAAATTAAGTTGATTAAACTAGGGTAGCTTTAAAACCACTTTAAATTTTGAACTGTTTTATAGGTAGGTATACACTCTTTATAATCCTATATATTTGAGGATCTATACATATAATAAAACTGTAGAAGAGTTCAATTCTGTACATTAAACAAAAAATAAAAAAAATACTCCTAGGGGCCTTTATACAAGTAACACAAGCAAAAAAAAAAATTTGAAATTTTTGTCTGTCTGTCTGTCTGTCTGTCTGTCTGTCTTTCACGCAAAAACTACTGGACGGATTTTGATGAAACTTTTTTTGTTATATAGCTATTAGTCCTCGGCAACATATTGGCTATAATTTATTTTGAAAATTGGAATACCAGTTGTGAAAATATCTGTCGCCCAACGAAGCGGGCACGGGTCAGCTAGTCCTATATATTTGAGGCTCAAACACGCTTAAAATGATCTAACGGATTTGGATGAAACTTGGAATAAACCTATGCCCTGGAATAGCATAGGTATTTTTTATCCAGATACTTAGGTTAATTCCAGGGCATCACATCGTTTATCTCAAGTGAGCGAAGCCGCGGACGGAAGCTAGTAACTAGATAAGCTTTAAGGTAGTAAAATATGCAGGTACCTACCTAGGTCATTTTAAGTATTCACCAAATATGTAATACCTCGATCTACAATATTAACACATTTTATTAAGAACAGTTTCAAACGGCTACTTTTTAAGGTGTTCTCACGCCATTACTCCGAGATTGTATTCCAGATAAAGAGAAGGCACCTCGTTTGAGTCTTCATTAAGAAGATGACTTTAATTAGTAGAACCTTACAATATAAAGACTTGCGAATTACGATTGGATTTGCACTGATTGAGAGATATTTTTATGTTATTTCTTTAAATATTTTTTAACGTACTTTTATAACATTTTAAAGCTAGTACACCGCAGTTCTCGTCAAGGCAAATCCAATAAGCCCAAACACGACAAGGTAATGTTGTGTAATTGAGTCCCTATGGCTACCTTCGAGTTTCATCATCAGCACGCGGTGTCACCATCATAAATAATAATTATTAATTACTAGCAGTTTCACCCGTTTCACTCAGCGTTTATTTCGTTCGCGTGGGAAATTTTATTTTTTAATATATATTAAAATCGGTCCAGCCGTTTAAGTTTTGAGATTATGTTTTGTGATTTATCTGTAGATTTCGTTAAAACAATTTTATAATTTAATTTTGACTTTGACATCGTTTCCAGGACGCGGGCGACTACGTGTGTCAGATATCAGATCGCGTGGCGCGCGACCAGGTACACACCGTGGAGGTGCTCGTCCCGCCGAGCGTGCGAGCAGCGCCCGAGTCGCGACACGCTGCCGCGCGACGCGGCGGTGCTGCCGTGCTCGAGTGCCGTGCAGCTGGCAACCCCGTGCCGAGCGTCACGTGGCACAAATTGGTAAGACACGACATTGGCCTTATTTTTTAGTTTTAGTTTTTACTAGCTGACCCGTGCCCGCTTCGCTGTGCGTAAGACATTTCTAATACCATCGTTGATGATCTTTTTTGTAGACGTTTTAAAGGTGTACAATACTGTAGTACATTATTTTGATATATCTCGTGGGGTTCAGCCAGCATTTGCAATGTAAGCGCAAAAAAAGTGTTTATTTACGACATCACATTAGAAACCTCTAAAATTATCAGTGTTTCTCTACTATATTATGCATGTATTATACATATAAACCTTCCTCTTGAATCACTCTATTTATTAAAAAAAACCGCATCAAAATCCGTTGTGTAGCTTTAAAGATATAAGCAAACATATATACATACATATTACATACAGACGCGGGAAGCGGAAAGCGACTTTGCTTTATACTATGTAGTGATGCTGGATGTGGTTGTCCGAGAAAGAGCTTGAAAGTTGAAAATGATCACTTTTGTCATGTAGTATGCAACTACTGCAAAATGTGGGCATGTGCCAAACGTAATGTTTGGACGTGCCTGACTACCTGCTTTAGACATTTTCAAAGATCTGGATGGATGTTTATCCTCGCTGATGAACCTTGGTGTAAACTATCATTAGCCTAATTAGCCTATTTTACTCACAGATAATGTAGCATTTTAATAGTGAAAGAATTTTTGAAATCGATCTAGTAGTTTTTGAGTTTATTCGTTACAAACATTTAAAATAAAAATACAAATGTTTTCTCTTTAAAATATTAGTATAGATAAATAACTTTCGACTTTATCTTTGACTTATAAATACAGCATTTGAATCATCACAATAGTTACTCACATTCATTATTTTCTTCACCAGGCACCGCCGTTCCAGAACTCTAGCGCGGCGAGAGTAGGCGAAGGAGCTCAACTGCAGTTGGCGAGGCTAGAGAGGAAACATGGCGGCCGGTACGCATGTACCGTTGATAATGGTGTTGGCGCACCAGTCGTTACAGAGTTTCAGCTTCAGGTTCTGTGTAAGTATAATGCCATCAAAAACATAACTTGTAAAAAAAACTGGCCAAGTGCGAGTCGGACTCGCGCACGAAGGATTCCGTATCATAATCTTGTTTGTTGTATGAGAGAAATGAGTTGTATGTTGTATGTTGTATTAATATTTATTTTATTCTGTTTATGTTATTCTATTTGTGAAATTATTTGTGAAATTGTCTAACTATTACGGTTTATGAGATACAGCCTTGTAACAGATAGACAGACGGACAACGAATTCTTAGTAATAGGGTCCCTTTTTTACCCCTTTTTGGGTACTGAACCCTAAAAAAACAAGTCTCGCAACTCGGTTCTTCTACCGTAAAAAGTTGTGAGATCCGTGTAATACTATGTCGGTTAACTTATTCAGTCCCTACTTAGGGGTCCTTCTGTCATAAGTTATTACGTAATTAGCTAACCTAACAACATCTTATAGTGATCATCTCAATATTAGAAATCTTTTGTTTAAATGTTTAAAATAAAAGTTTTAGCTTATGTTTTAAATAAATAGATTGACTTGGCCATCACAATAATCCCAAAAAAAAATGTTAAAGAAAGCCAAAATCGTAACAATAAACTTGCACTTGCAATCTCCATCCAAAAGTTGCCTGGTAGAAATCGCTGATCAGTTATAAGACGTTCAGTGTTCAGCGTATTCGTTTTGTTTTTATGCATAATACCTACCTAATATATTTATTTATTCTTTTTGTGGTGTGCAATAGATTATTTTCTATCTCCTATCTATCTATCTATCTACCACAGGTTTGCTAATAGAAAACTCTTCCAGGGTCAAGCTCGCCTTTCTACCGACATGTTCTTTGTAATGTTTTCTGTGTAGGTACGATAAAGTTTTCAAAAAGTACCACACATGTTATGAATGTTTATTGTAGCATTATGTTCGTTCCAGTTCCTCCTGAAATCACCGTTGAGCGCTCTTGGATCCACACTGGTGAGGGGTTCAGGGCTGAGCTACTGTGCACCGTGCTAGCCGACCCACCCGCTGAGGTATAAAAACCCAACAGCTTGCAAACAATCTTTATTTACAGAAAAAAAAAGAACTAAGTACTTAATTTAGTAAGTATATAAAATTAGAAAGTGAAAAATTTTAAGTGCTTTTTTTCTGTGAGGTTATTGAAATTTGACGACGTAGGACGTCTGTATTAGAGACAGCTAGTCTAAATATATACCTACCTAAAACTGTTGCATAACTGACTGATATTTCTGACAGAGACAGAGTGTATTCCTTTTGGTGTGTGAGGGTGCTCTATATAATAAAGGAATTCCCGAAGTTTAACCCGTAAGGGGTTACGGGGGTTGAAGTCTTTTTGAAACTAACGAAACAACAATAAAGCAAATGTTTCGGGGGATAAAGCAATGTTGTGGTTTTTTTTACAGGTTACACTACCTATGTTGCAGCAAGTAACAATGTCCCGCGTCTCGTCAAATGTTGCGGGACACTGTGTAACGTTGCAGCGTCACGTAGATTGAGTGTTGCGCGTCATGTTGCGGGACACAATTTCCCCTAGTGTATCCGTGCCAACGACTACATAGCCCCATTGGGCCAAATTGGGCTATGTAGTCGATGATCCGTGCCCTTATAAATACCTATATTGTTGTTTCCAGGTATCGTGGTACCAGAACTCCTTCCCCCTGTCAGCATCCGAGCGCGTCAGC
The DNA here is from genome assembly GCA_912999785.1 of Hydriomena furcata. Taxonomy (NCBI): domain Eukaryota; kingdom Metazoa; phylum Arthropoda; class Insecta; order Lepidoptera; family Geometridae; genus Hydriomena; species Hydriomena furcata. Next base: position 4,646,990 of record OU538823.1, on the reverse strand, counting down.
ATGTCAGCACGCGGTAACAACCACACGTTGCTGATCGCCAACGTGCAGCCGGAGGACTTCGGCAACTACAGGTTAGTCAGGGTCAAGGCTTATGGACTGCAGCCTAGTCGCCTAGTTGCGCGACTCGTTCGAATAAGCGATCGTTATGTTGAAGACGTTCGGGTAATCGACGTTTTACTATATTTTTTAATTATAAAATATAAATATTGGCGGACTTTACACACAGCGCCATCAAACCCCAAGCTAAGCAAAGCTTGTACTATGGGAACCAGTTATCAGATAATAGTTATAATAGTTATTTAATAGATAATAGTTTTAGTTAGAAGGATGAATGCGAGCGCAGCGAGTGGTTCAAAATTAGAATCCTGAGCGTTAGCGAGGGAATCAAAAGAGCACGAGGTGAAAAGTCTTTGCACTCGAGTGCAACACGTAACTTTTCATTCCACCTCAGCGAGAAAATGACTAAATGCAAAAAAAAACGTTTACAATCACAAGATAGGTACTTTTATTTCAGTTTAGGTATTAACTACTACATTATGACAGGTAAGTATTACAGAATAATCTTAATAATGACGTGAAAAAAAGTTCCGAGTCTGAGTTTTTAACAAATTAAAAAAAAGTTGTATGATATATTCGGCACCATAGAGGTAGCAGTAAATAGGTTTAATGATTTTTTTTAATTCACAAACTTAGTGTAGGTACACGATGTTCTAAATTCAATTTACTTTATCCTCTAGAGAATAAAAACGGCTTTTGCACTCAGATATTGAAGAGCAAAAATACTCTTTCCGAGATGGTGGGATGAAAAATACTTTTTTTTGTCACACACACAGAACAAAAATCTATGTTTATCACACAAATATTTCCACTGGGTGGGGATCGAACCCACAACCTACAGCGCAGAAGGCAGAGTTACTAACAACTGAGCTGTGAGGCCACTCTGCCTCGCATGCCACAAATGTTTGCGTTATATTCCAGTTGCGTTGCTGACAATAACCTAGGCCGTGCGCGTCAGCACGTGGAAGTATCGGGCCGACCTGGTCCGGCTCGCTTCACTTCCCCCCCACTCGCTAGCTCTCCCAGCGCCTACACTCTCTCCTTCGCAGTCGACAGCTACCCCCCACTGGACGAACTGAGGCTTCTGTATCGACAACTAGCGGTAAGTCTTAGGCCATGTTCAGATAGCAAAATTTTGACGCGCGTTTTCAAATCGCGCGTCTAGACATCCTGGTATTTACATACAACCGATCACATGAGCGCGCGTCAGCGAGCGTTAACAGAGAAAAGGTCTTTAGACGCATTTGATCGCGCGTTGGCGTGCGATGACGCGTTTGTAACGGTGAAGGAAAACATCGTAAGGTAACCAGTTAGTAGGTATTCGGCGACCGGCTTGCAACCTGTCACGTGCGGAATGCTAACTATGTACTACAAAATGTGGGTATTGTGCCAAATATAATGTTTGGACGTGCCTCTGACTATCCCCTTTAGACATCTTCAATGGTCTTAGCGTCTTGAAATCTGAGAGTACCTATGTCTACCGTAGGTACTTGGGGATTACAGTCGTGACATTTTTTTTTTTTCGAAGTAAGTAGGTATTATTAGTGAAATCTGAGAGTACCTATGTCTACCGTAGGTACTTGGGGATTACAGTCGTGACATTTTTTTTTTTCGAAGTAAGTAGGTATTATTAGTACAATGTCTTATGAAGTACCTAACGGTTGTCTGTCTGTTCCAGATAAACGAGTCGTTCCAGCAGCCAGGTCGATGGCACGACGTGGTGTTGGCCGCTCCAGCCGCTACACCTGCGCTAGCGCACCGCGTCTCGCACGAGCTGCACGGCTTGCAACCCGGCGCAGTCTACGAGGCTATTGTGCAAGCCAAGAACAGATATGGTTGGAACGAGGTAGGTATACTCACCTTAAAATGTTAACTCCTCATTTCTATGCATTAAAAAATCCTCTAGAAGGTAGGTATTTCTTTCTTTTTTATGGCTTCAGTATGTTGCCGCAAGTCTTCTATTTTAATCGATTTTTTTGTCAAAATCTGTACCTAGGTAGGTAACTACTACTCTAATATTATAAATGCGAAAGTAACTCTGTCTGCCTGTCTGTGACGTTATCACGGCCATCGATCGAGATAGTATAAAGTCTTGGAAAGGAATTATGGTATCTACACGTACTAAGTCGCGGGTAAAAGCTAGTAACTCTATGAACTTGGCTTTTAAAGTGCAACTTGCTTTTGTCGATGTCTTTTGCAGATTTTGAATACTATCGTTAGATTACCAGGGACGCCTTAGCATGAATTACATTATTCCTAATAATAATTTCCATGGGTTGTCGTTGTTATTGTATCCGATTAACTACCGAAATAAAATAACAATGTTTTTTTATCCCACAGGTTAGTGATATATTCCAGTTTCACACACTAGGAGGCACACATACGGCACACGCTGACGAACTGATACCGATGTTCGCATCGGCAAGCAAAACGCAACCGGCTTACTTTTTCTTATCCCTCTCCTTTTATACCCTATTCCAAAAACTGGACCAATGAGAGCGCGCCGTTCAATGACATTCCATCGGTTCTATTATTTTCAAATTTCGTTTTAAACTATTTTTATGTGATCGTGAAACGATTTAATAAACACCAAAGATTTATATTTATAATTTTATTAGATTGTGTAAGCTTTTGAAGTGTTGTGACAGCGATAGGAAACCTTTTGTAGTTGATTATTATTCCTTTATTCAACCCAGAAGTCTATATTTGACTGAAATTAACTGCCTACATAATTATACCTACCAATCAAGTTCAATAATGCCTACCCTCGCAATAAACTTTAATGAAACAGTAAACACCTACTTACTATCTAGGATAGGTACAGTGTGTATTACACAGCTAGGTACCTATGGTAACATGATGTTGGTACCTACCTACTAATTTCTGTGGCATATTTCTATTCAGTTAAACAAAGACTTTAACATTGTAGGTACCTTATTTTTAGAAATTTATCTGTAGGTAGTACATAACCTACAATAAACAGCGTTTATATTTTAATGAGATTATCAAAAATCGATTGGTTAATTTAGTAACCATCCATAATCTCATCAAAATATAGGCTCAATAATGATACGTACGATATAATGTTTATATAAATATCTTTTTAAGAAGAGCTTTTTATAACTTACTTTATATCAATCAAAATAATTATTAAAAAAAGCTTCATTAAAAAATAATCTACCTACTCTGCGTGCATAAGTACCTACACAATTTACTTTATGTCAATATTTTTAAAATCTGGTATTACAGTAGAAATATAATTATAGTTCTGCTAACTCTTTCATAAAATTCTACCAATTTGATAGTTGCGTTAAATCATCCGATTGAAATTTATAAAAATAAATTTAAATAAAAAAAATCGATGATTTTTATGCCAGAGTGTAAAGTAATAGTTTGCAGCAAATATTTCAGCTTAAAATAATATTTATATTTATTATAATGTATCGTCACATCCGTATAAATGAATTTATAATTAAATACGTAGTAATAACTAATTTTAAGCAATAAATTGTGTTAGTGATCTTGCTATTTAGATTACTTACAACTTAATTTAATTGTATTTACCTATTTTTATCGCTGTAATTATCATATTTCGATGTCAAAATTTCATAATTTCAATGTCAAAACGATGTATTATATTAGCAGTCGCCATATTTTATAGTTATAGCTCTTTTAATTAATTCTCAGATTAATGGAATTAATTTAATGTTTATAATAATTTGAACGTGAGACTGCCTTCCTTTTATGCTGTGTGCCATGTGTGGGTTATTAGAATATTATAAATAGGTATTAAAAAGTCACTAAGTACCTATTTTTAATGGACTTTACCATAGTGGCCGGTCTTGCTTGACTGATAATTAATTTGCACAAACAAAGCTCTTTAGAGATAGCTGTAGGAACTTTTGACATTCGAAAATAGTTTAAACTAGATAATTTTTATGTGCAATAACGTAAAAACGTACTTGGTATTTAATTTTAGTGTAATACGAAAGCAATACGAAAACACATCAGTAGATTGATTAAAAATATTAAATTTTGTAATACGAGTAGGGACGGTCGAATTCGAACTTGTAATTTTCGTTGTATTCTAAACTCATTTTTATGACGGGCCAGAAGAATAATTTCAAGGCCAAGAATAATATTATTGGCTTCCGTATACAATTATTTTACAACCAAAAACCACTCTGTTTTTTACTTGGGTGTGAATCTAACTAAAAGTAGGTATGAAAGTAAGTAGTGTGGTGATTAAATAATTGAAAACTACTTAGGTACATACCTATTGTGCTAAGTATCTACAAATACCAGATAGATAAATCAGTATTATGACAAAGTGCAATATGTTGTATAAGTAGTCAATAATTGCTAATACTTGCACAATTACAAAATACCTACTTAAATAAAGAGACAAAGAGAAAACATAGATGGTACAACGGTGAATTAAGTTCATGAATTCGACCAAACACGAGAAATTAAATTAAATTTAGTTTTATATAATCTAATACAGAAACGATGTGTTTCATCAAAGCCGATAATTCCCATACATACAAAAAGATGTATTTCATCTCATTACATAGCATATAAATGTACCTACCATATACAACAGCGCACTGCCAACATTTTTTAAAATCAATTAATATAAGATAATCGGCCATAATTCTACTTTTTAGGAAAGTTAGCTGTAATTTGATAGAAAAGTACTTACATACCTACACGTAACTAATAAATAATACTTAGTTTCAGGGAAAATTGTAAAAAATTGGCTTTAGAGACCTTTTTATTTAAAAACTGAATCCTGTAAGTAGTAAATTAAATAAACGGATAAGTTTATTATTTTCTTGTTTTATTTAAGTAATTATTTCAACTTAATTTAATTTACCCAATGAACTTTTATGTGAAAAACCAGATAAATAATTTGATTAGTATTAGGTAGGTACATAATAGTTATATTCCCTATCAACTATGATAAATACTAAGTAGAAACATGATTAAAAGAAAAATATTTAAAAAATCATAATATGAGGGTAACATAGAGGCTACATATAAAAATTGATTTGATAAAAAATACTATTGAAAAAACCACTTGTCCCTACGAATTAATATCTTTTTTGTAATACCAGTTTCATATTTTGTGAAGCGCCACCATCACCCACCCATGCTAAGGCAACCTGTCCCGTAGGAAATGTCCACTACAATAAAATGTAAGGTAGTACATATGAATTTAAAAAATAAATAGATCACGACTGTAATCCCCATTATCCCCAAGTACGTCTTACTACTTCATAAGCCGTACTACAAGATCTAAAAGTAAGACTAAAGTAATATTATATTGAAGTTTCGTACCATAAACCCCAAAAATAGTAAGCTTACTGTAATAATGAAGCAATTTTGGTGACGTACGACATGACATGACATGCATGAGGTACCTACATAAAAGTAAGATTGTTCATTCAATAACTTATGTCAAATCAAATCCAGTCCACAGAGTACTTTTTAAGTCAAATCTAGCAATGGTTGTTGTTGTTGTTGTATTTGTTGCTTTTTCGCGGCGGATACCTAATTTAAAATAAAAAGTAAGTAAATCGTGTTTATTTTCGATAGTTTTTATAATGTGGTAATCGATAGAAAGCCTTGTTACCTACATAAAAATGTGTTAAATTTGTAGATGGCCAACGAATACGAGATCTTTGAGTTTTTGGAAGCAGAAAATGCTGCAAGATCCTCAGAAAAGATGAAAAGAAAAAAAAGACGTGATCAGTATGATCCCTTTAGCATAGGAGAAACTGAGTTCGTCAGAAGATATAGGCTTACTCAAGACCTTGTCCGTATGCTGTGTGACGAACTCCGGCCTAATATGAGGAATCCTACGAAAACTACGGATTTATCTGTGGAGACAAAGGTAATATAATAAATACGTACTAATGTAATTATATGGCACCTACCTACATAATTAATTACTGCCTCGTCCAACAAATAAAACAATTCACATTATTGTAGGTACTAACTGCCTTGTCGTTTTACGCGACTGGCTCGTACCAACGCTCTACAGGGCATATCAAGGGTCACTTTATGGCTCAGCAGACAGTGTCTTCAGTTATCGCTGAAGTCACTGCTTGCCTTAACTCTCAGCAGATAAGGCAAAAGTATATTGTCTTCCCAGCCAACGATAGAGATCGCAATAGAGTTAAAACCGAGTAAGAACCAACTTTATTAATTTCTTTAGTATCAATAATAGCAGTGTAGTATGTTGATTGCGATTTAACAATATTCCCATCATTTGGTTCCAGGTTCTACAATAAATTCAAAATTCCAGGTATTTTGGGTTGCATTGACTGCACCTATGTAGCCATTGTACGCCCTACCATCAATGAAGAGAGATATTATTGTGGCAAGCATTACCATTCTCTAAATGTTCAACTGGTGAGCACTCTTTAAAAATGTACTACTAATCACTGCAAAAAAAGTGGGCATGTGCCAAATATTATGTTGGAGTGTGTTTCTGACCACACCTTTTAGATATTTTTAAGGATCTGAGCACCTGGAGATCTGAGAAAGATGTTTACCATACTTGTAGATTGCAGTTATGATCCTGATTTTTTTTCACATTGTTTAAAAAACAAACTTAAAATAATAACCTTTTATTATTACAACTAAATTTTTTTAACTTACAAAGGTTCATTCATAACTCTAAATACTAACAAATCACAACTAAAATATGTTATGGTTTTACAGATTTGTGATGCCAACATGCAAATTTTGAGTGTGGATGCCAGTCATGGTGGTGCCGCCCATGACTCTGCTATATGGGCTAGCCACCCACTTAGAGCTCACCTCGAAGAAATCAGCAATGCAGAAAATATCTGGTTTCTTGGTAAGTTTTATGTGGGTAAAAAAAAAATGCTGTTTCTAATTACATAATGTGTAAGTACTTATAATATTCTTATTTACAGGTGACTCTGGCTATCCATTGAGGAGGACCATGATGGTACCAATTTTGGATGCAGCACCGGACACACCAGAGGCTCACTACACCAACATGCACATTTGTGGAAGAAACATCATTGGGCACACTATTGGGCTTCTGAAAGCACGTTTTCGTTGCTTGCTTGCACACAGAGTCCTGCATTATTCACCGGAGACAGCTGGCTCTATTGTAAATGCTTGTGTTATTTTACATAACATTTGCAACAGAGCCAACACTCCAGTGCAACAAATAAGCGATGAAGAGGTGTTGCAAGAAGCCCAACTACAATTGACGCATCATGATGAAGTAGAAAATAGATGCAGCAACAACATAGCACTAGATCAGGGTTGGACCATGCGTAATGCTCTCGTTCACCAGCTCTGGGAAAGACGCCATATATAAAATCTGCAAACAGTAATCTATAATTAGTGTGTGTTTGCTAAATGTGATGTTAATACTTTAGTTTTGTTAATGCATGTGCTGCCTTTAGAACTTTTGCTGAAGCTCTATTACATTTTAAAATTGTTGTACCTACTTGGATAGCACTTAATTATTTTCTTGATTGAGCATCGTTCGATCTGCACCACACTGGCCCCAAGCTGAGTCTGTTGCCTGATTTAACTTCATAATTTACTTATTACTTCATTTCACTTCTGTAACTTCACTTAGCTCCTAAGGCATTTGAAAGTAATCTGTAAATAAATGTATTTGTTATTATATAAAAAGTGTTTAATATTTTATTTTCCTACCAGTATGTTAGTATCTTTACTTATAAAATAGAGTAGAATAAAACTTTTTTGACCTTTCAATGTTTTGTAAGGAGTTCTGTATATTTTCTAGAGTGTAGCTATTCCTGACAGCAGCTTCCGCTCTTAATTCGGAAGCGTGGCTACTCCTCATGGCAGCCTCTGCTCTTAATCTGGAGGACTCAACCAAGGCAACCCTCGCAGCCTCCTGCGTCATCGTGGGTCCTCGCCGGCGCCGCTGCCGTCGCTGAGGGCGTTCTGCTCGTACCGTCGAGGGTACAGGGGGTGGTGTGAAAGCAGTAGGAGTTGGAGAATATGCAGGCTCTGCTTTAAGTTTATGCTCCTGAGGCTCCTGCAGAGGATCTGATAAGCTTATATCAGAGGACAGAGCATCATCCTCCGATAGTGTACTTCTTGAATTCTATAATAAAACATTAAAAGCAATTTATTACTAACTCTACTACCTCTCCCACATGGCCGACACGGTCTTACTAATAAATAAATATAGTTTAAAAAAACTTCTTACTTCAGGAACACCTGAAAAAGGTTCCGCCCGGATACCAGGCAACCCTTGAACAAAATCTTCTCCAAGTAACTGAAGAAATTTAGTTTCGATTTCGCTCAAAGGTTGCACTGTTGAAGATCCTCCTTTGGTCGCTGAATGAGCTAAACATAAAGTCGCCTTTATCTTCAGTTTGGCCTTATAGTCAACCCAGTACTGAAAAATTAAAGATAATTATTTTATTTTACCGCTGGTAAAATAGTATCACTATCTTTATTATACACTAATAGTCTGTGTAAACACTAATGTCTGAATCCAAGCAATGAAGATCGGTAATCTGACTTAGTTTAACCCTGTTTCTACAACTTAACCACTTACGCTTCTACTATTTAGTAGAAGAATAAAAAACTGCAGATAATCATGATGTAAGTTTCTATTAATCATATCAATCAAACCTTACAACTTTCAAATAACTACCTTTTTACTACTATTACCTAACTTTATTTAAATTACTTACTTTACACCACTCTTTCCACCCCTTGTGACATCCGTCGCCTTGAGCATTGAGGGTTTTTGCAATCTCACACCATCTTTTCTTCGAGTTTTCCTTGGCTTGCAGAGATCGGTTGAAGGCGGTAGCTAGTTCTCTATGAGAATTTAAAAATTCCCATAGAACTTCTCGCTGCCGCATCGAAACCCAACGTTTTCTGATTCTGCAAACATTGTAAAAACATTATTAGGTAGACTGTAGAGGTACTTGAAATAATATAAGGTAGTTTGGAAAACTTTTAGCAATAAAAGGAAAATGTGTTTTTTTTTAATCACAAAACATATTTTTTACGTGTAGTAGGTAGGTACTTACATTTTGGACATGTTGTTGGACTTGGACTAGTTTAGAACAAAATATCACTAGCGATAAGGCTAAAATTCAAAAGGCAATAGAGGCTAAAATTCAATTGAATTTAGAAAACATGCTCTGCATAGTTCAACAAGTTGATTAAATTCAGAAAGTGGCGCCATAATCTTTCCATACTACGAAATTCTGAATGCAATTTGCCATTGAGTTTTTACTTTATTTAATTTATAATATTGCCTTTAAATTATTCAAAAGTAAAATTTTATCCTTTTTATACCTATTTACGCAAGACAGCAAAATTGAATTATTTATGAAGGTAACTGTTAGAACTTGATTGGTAAGCGTACTTCGAATTATTAAAGAATCTTGTCCTTGTTACGCTCATGGTACGAATCGAAGTAATATTACTTGAAACAACGTTCCTGAAACGTGATGGTTTGTAAAGCTTGTGGTACTGTACAGTAAAGTAGTAATAAAAGCAAGGGACTGTGTAGTAGACTAGTAGACAGTCCCAAAGAGCACAGTCCCTTGCTTGCTTGCTTGCACTGAGACTGACTGATGAAGGACTGACTGATGCCTGAGTGAGCCTGACGTACTATTTTGCCTACCTACAGCTTAGCGGTTATTTAAACGTGCGTATACGTATAACTGAATATAACCAAAGAAAGTATAACTTCGACTAAATTTGACGACTCCAGATAGGCTATTCTTACGTACAGTTACATTATCTGTCACTGTCACCCTCTAACTCCAACCAAGAACCCAACCCATTCATTCAATTCATTCAACAATAAACTGATGATGGATGGTGGAAGGAAAAGTCAGTCAAGTCAAGTCAACACTCAACAATGTTTTATGTTGACTCAACACTCAACACCAACACTTATATGCTCTTTGACCAACACCTCGCTCGCTCTGTTGCAGCCCTTGCAGCTGTATTTATTTTATCCTGTTTAGTTTTTAGAAGTCTTGATTAGCTTCAATGATCGTGATAGGAATGTAATAAAAGAAGTAAATCGCCTGCTTGGCTTTGGCAATAAATAAACATCTCCACAATGCCTGAATCACCATTGTGTAGAGTTTGTCTTGCAGATAATATCAGAATGTTCGAAATCTCCGACACCAGATATCAAGAAATGTATGAGAAACTAACCGGCGAGACGGTATGTTCACTTTTCATTAGTTTATAGACTAAATTGTTGAAATTAAAAGGTATAAAAATAGAGGTAAACAAACTCAAATAAACACCTAAAAGTATTTTATAATTATAGTTACAATAATATAGTTTCAAATAGCTTTGCCGCATGGTACTGGACAAAAAGTAGGCTATTTGCTATTCCAGGACATAGGCTATGTATATTCCAAGTTTAAATTTTTACAGATGATGTATTTCTGTTGCCACTTTATACAACACATACTAAAAACAAAATAAAATAAATATTTAATAATTAATTATTGTAAAAAATATTTGTTCCAGTTGATGTCAGGAGATGGCCAATCAGATAGCTTATGCTACCTATGTCACTCTCAGGTTCAGAAGCTTTGGAGGTTCATAGAAACGGCTCACTTTAGCGAGAAAGAACAGACAAAATTACATAAATTTGGAATCAAGGTAATGAAAAATGAAATAAGATAACAACTGTAATCCCCAGGTACAGTAGGCATCCTCTCAGATCTTCAGGCGCTTAGATCCTTGGAGATGTCTAAAGGGATTAGTCAGAGGCACATCTAAACATTACAATTGGCACATGCCCACATTTTGCAGTAGTTAGCATTTTACATGTGACAAGCAAGTCAAGAGATATACAAAAAAAAACAATAATTCCTATAGTACAAACTTTGCTTAGTTTGGGGCTGCTGGGTCCACCAATATTTGTTTATTAGCTTCTGCTCTCAGCTTTGCTTGCGTGGTACCTGCCATGTATGTTCTGTGTCTGGGTGTTATAATGTATCTTGTGTATGTATTTACAAAATAAAGTAAGTATTCTATCAGTTGTCTAGTTCCATAGTACAAGCATTGCTTTGTTTGGGGCTAGATGGCGCTGTGTGTAATGTCCGCCAATATTTATAATTATTCATTAATTTATTATTACAAAATATAAACAATATATTTCTGTTTCTATTTACAGGTTACTAGAATGTCAGCAGACCTAATTGACAAAGCGAGAATCAACAACTTGTCACTCTCCTCTGTCAAGCAAATGTTTGACAGTATAATAATATACAACTGTGTGAAGGAGGAAACGGAAGTGCCTGTCAAAATGGAGTTATTCAGAGACAAGAGTGAGCAGCTAGTTGATATTATAGACGGTAAGATTTTAAAAGTGCTCCGCACAATACCAGCAGCCCTATTACATAAGCTCACTGAGAATTGTAATCAACTTCAACTGGTGGAAATAGACTTTTTTTTATTCTATTTTATTACGATTACTAATAGCTTACGCAATAAGGCTGCCGACCTCGGGATGTTCCGTTTTGTAGTGGCAATCTCAAATTTTAACTGTATTCCAAAGTCATTGAAACTAACAAATGGAGCTCATGCCTGTAATAACTTTAAATTCCAATTGTGTAACTGTCAATAGTCAATAGACAATGGGATTTAGACAGTTGGAAGTCGATTATGATTACCAGTGAACTTATGCAATAAGGCTGCAATTCAGGGTGACATTTGACACAGGGAATCCTTGACAAGGGTCATGTAGTGACTATAAAGTGTCTAATATTCAATAATTATTTTTACAGATCTGCCTGCAGACATAAATGAAGACTTTGAGATGGACCCCCTCGGATCAGTCAAAGTTGTCACTGTCAAAATGGAAGGGATAATCGGAGCAAAACCAGTGACAGCACACCCATGTGATGTCTGCCCACGTCGGTTCAATTCTGAAAGACATTTAAACCGACACAAAACCACTCATAGAAAAAAACATACCAGTAACTGCAATAAATGCGGGGAGGTGTTCTTAAATTCTGCCCAAAAAAGGACACATATGAAGTTGCACAATGAAAATTGTGATAATGATGTTAGTAGAGAAAGTCTGATAGTTTCTACGGGGGAGAAATTTGCTTGTGTACTTTGCAAGAAGATTTTCACTCAGAAGGGACATTTAAAAACTCATATAATGGCATTTCACACTGGTGAAAGGCCGTACGCGTGTAATTTATGCGATAAAAGATTTGTACAGAAAAGCAATCTAAGAACGCACGTGAGGACAGCGCATACTGAGGAAAAACCGTTTACTTGTACCATGTGTAAGGGAGTCTGTAAAGACGAAAGCCATTTGAAGGAACATATGAGTATTCATAGTGGAGAAACTTCATTTACAAGCGAGGATATTGAAATCAGCGATAATGCAGAGGCGGGTGCGAAGCCGTTTGCGTGTGGAAGGTGTGGGAAGAGGTTCACGGCGAAAGCTCATTTAAAATCACATATAATGGCCATCCATACTGGAGAACGGCCATTCGCTTGCACCATGTGCGATAAAAAATACACACAAAAAAGCCATTTAAGACTACACGCGCGATTATCGCACGTCGTAGAGAAACCTTTTGCGTGTGAAGATTGCGAAATAAGATTCGATGACGCTGATAGTTTGAGGAAGCACGCGAAAACTCACGAAGATCAAGGGCCGTTTACGTGTGATACTTGCAATAAATTGTTCCTATCGGAGAACAATTTGAAGAAGCACATGATTATTCATAGCGAAGAAATTGTAGCGATCGACGATATCGATGCGAAGGCATTGAAAGGGTTACCTTTAAGAGAGAAGCCGTTTGCTTGCGTATTGTGCAGCAAAAGATTCGGCTGGAAATCCCATTTAAAATCTCATATAATGGCAATTCACACTGGAGAAAGGCCATATGCGTGTACGATTTGCGATAAAAAGTTTGTCCAACAAAGCAATCTGAGGTTGCACGCGAAGGTAGCGCACGATATTGTGAAACCATTAAATTGCGACGCATGTAGCAAAACTTTCCGGAACGAAGATAATCTGAAAAAACATATGGCTTTTCACAATGAGGAATTAGAAAGCGAAGAAAATAAATCGGAAAAGGGTAATTCAAAAGCTAAACCGTTTGCGTGCGTGCTATGCGGTCGGAAGTTTGGTTGGAAGTCGCATTTAAAAACACATATAATGGCGCTACACACTGGCGATAGACCATTTTCTTGTCCGATGTGCGAGAAAAAGTTTGTACAAAAAAGCTATCTTAGATTTCACATGAAAACAGTTCATCCTGGAGAAAGAGCGACACAACTAATGATTAATATCGGCGCTGGCCGACCTTTTACCTGCACCATATGCTCCATTAAATTCACAAACAAAACAAACTTTGAGAAACACAAAAGACTCCACACAGACACACCTCCCTTCCTATGCATCAAATGCGACAAAAAATTCAACTCGAAGAACGATTTAGATTCGCACAATATGAGTTTGCACGCTGGAGAAATGCCATATATCTGTGAGGTATGCAGCTCAAGATTTGAAGAAGAAAATGCCTTGAAGAAGCATCAGCTGACCCATTCAGAGAAAGTTTCTCTGTCCTGTGACACTTGTAACAGAACTTTCTTATCCAGAAGCGCTTTAAGGCGACATCAGGTAATACATAGCGATGAGAAGCCGTTCGCATGCAAACTGTGCCAAAAAACCTTCAAACAAGACCGGGTGTTGAGAAAACACATGCAAATCCACACAGAGGAAAAGAAATTTGGATGTGACTTGTGCGATAGAAAGTTTTATCAACGGGGTAACTTAATCAGTCATATGAGGATCCATTCTGGAGAGAAGCCATTTGTATGTGACCGCTGCGGGAACAGCTTCAACCAGAAAAGTCATTTAAGAACACATGTTTTGTTTATGCATACATCGGACAAGCCATTTTCTTGTGCGTTGTGTAATAAAAAGTTTAGGCTTAAAAGTTGCTTGAGGAATCATCAGATGGTACACACAGGCGAGAGGCCTTATCCATGCGACAGATGTGACAAGAAATACTATAAAAAGGGTGAATTGAAATCGCATGTATTGAAAATGCATTCATGAAAACCAAACTCTTCAGAATACCTAATAATAAAATAGGATCATGGTGGTAATCCCAAAGTAACGTAGACATCCTCTCGGATCTTAAAGCGCTCTGTTCCTTGAAGATGTCTAAAGCAGGTAGTCAGAGGCACGTCCAAACATTACATTTGGCACATGCCCTTGTACACAGCTAGCAACTAATAGATTATTATTTTGAAACTGACCAATCTTTAGCAAATAGAACTCTTAATTTATATGGCCATTAAATGTTTATTTGGAAGAGATAGCTTTTTGCGTTAAGAGCGCACATTGTAAATATAAGTATGTACCTAGTTTTGCAATATTATTTAGTTTGTAAGATGTACATTAAAGAAAATTATTACAGAAATATTATTTTATTTGCGTTGAATCATGCGATACTAGTGTCAATTCTGTTTACTCCAAACTACACTTAAAACAAATTTATCTACACTAATGTTGTAACATTCTACTTATGTTTCCAATACTTGACTTATAATTACTACTGTTATAGCGCAGACAACAAAACACTTAATTTAAGAATTTCACATGATGGTATAATATCCACATCGATATCGTAAAATCTCATTATAACATCAATAAAACGCGACCAATTAACCTGGCGAGCCTTATGTCAAAATCCTCGTACAAGTTGTATAAAATTATGATATTAGGCTGGCTTTTGAAAACAGTTGGGTTATACGTGAAACTACTAAACTTACCACAAAACTCTTTGGTAAGATCTTGTGCCAATTAAATAAAAAAAATACAGCGCGCGCTCGCTCCTGATTGGCCCTGCGCGCGCAGCTGCGCTCTTCTTATTGGTTAGATTTTAATGGCGGCAAGTTCACTGTGACAATACACGTACGCGTGAATTTAATGTTAATGTAAAACACATTGCGTGTTTTGTTTTTAAAATACAAATTAAAAGTTAAAAAGCATTAGTGAAGATAAAGTAGTGTATGCAACTGCATATAACACGGGTATTAAAACACTCGTTACTATTATGAAACTCACACTCGTGTTTTAATACCCTTCCTTATATGACAGTTGCATAAACTACTATTAGACATCTAAAATGATTACTGTCTTTTTTACTCTATATGAATCGGATAGATGGATGGTGTAAAATTTTCTTTTAGTTTTATGACCAACAAAATCGGCACCAATGTCCAGTCTATGCTATGCCATCTATAAATAGAATTCTCGTGTCACAGTGTTTGTACCGAACTCCTCCGAAACGGCTTGATCGATTTTTATGATTATTTTTGTGTATATTTATTTTGTATGAGAATGGGTCGTACCCCTACGTGATAAGGGTGACATAAAGTACGGGAAAAACTTAGTGTTTTTTTTTGGTGAGATTATTGAAATTTGACAGGACAACGTCTGTCGGGACAGCTATTATCATCGACTACATAGCCTAAGCTATTATACATACCAAAGAGCATACATACATTAGTACTGGTATCTTGAGTATAAAGACAATATTTTTAACCAACGACAAAGACGATAAGTAAGTATAATTACTTCTCTTTCTTAACTCCTAGCTGTGCATTTTGAGGCCTATTTTTATTCGATTAAAACCACAACATGTAATAAATTATTTTATTTCCAAAGCACCTATATATTTTATCTATCTATCTAACTTTTAAACAAGCAATTCTTGTATTATACATAATCTGAATCTCGGAAACGGCCTTAACGATTTTCATGAAATTTAGTATGCAGGGGCTTTCGGGGCGATAAATCGATCTAGCTAGGTTTCATTTTTAGAAAACGTCGTTTTATTCGCTTTTTCAGGCAATGAAATACGGAGGAAATCTCGGTCATCCAGGTACTTTAAATTAACAG
Source organism: Hydriomena furcata (assembly GCA_912999785.1). NCBI lineage: Eukaryota > Metazoa > Arthropoda > Insecta > Lepidoptera > Geometridae > Hydriomena > Hydriomena furcata. The sequence goes on along the minus strand of OU538823.1, from coordinate 4,630,975 downwards.
TACATCGTGGACACTAGGATCACGAAAATGATTATCATCATCATTTAAGCCGTACATCCGTATAGGTCTATCGATTTTCGATATTTAAGCTGTCACAGGATACAAGGTGAAATATTTATTTAAATAAAATCACAATGATCACTTTGAAATATGTTAGGATCTAGGTGAAGCTACGTTTGTTCCTCGTGACCAAGTCTAGAAGAATCAGTCAACAAACACGGCTTGGAATCTAACTTGTGGGTTCGATCCCCACCCAAAATAAACATTTGTGTGATAAACTTAGGTGTTTGTTCTGTGTCTGGGTGTTAATATGTTAAATGAAACTGGTTTCCATAGTACAAGCTTTGCTTATTTTGGGGCTAGATGGCGCTGTGTATAAAGTTCGCCAATTTATTTAATTGTGTAACAGGTTTATCATTTCGTCTTCTTAACTCTTCGTATCTGATTGTGAACTCCGTTGATGTGTTCCTTGAGTGATCCTGCATGCAGGAATCCTTTGAAGCAAATGTCGCATTTGAAGCGACGGTCGCCTATGTGCATCTGAAAGCAGACACCAATATCTTATCATCTATAACTTATACCTAATGTACTCGCCGTGACAATTTTTATTTGTAATAATCACATAGGAAAAATCAATTCAGGCAGCTTCCAATTTTTACACCATACGCCAACGCCATCTATACCAAAATCCTTTTGCATTTTTAGGGTTTCGGACCCAAAGGGTAAAAACGGGACCCTATTACTAAGACTTCGCTGTCCGTCTGTCCGTCTGTCCATCCGTCCGTCTGTCTGTCACAGGGCTGTATCTCATGAACCGTGATAGCTAGACAGTTGAAATTTTCACAGATTATGTATTTGTGTTGCTGCTCTAACAACAAATACTAAAAACAGAATAAAATAAATATTTAAGGGGGGCTCCCATACAACAAACATGATTTTTTTACCGTTTTTATAGATAATGGTAAGGAACCCACCCTTCGTGTGCGAGTCCGACTCGCACTTGGCCAGTTTTTTATTTGTATAATCACATAGGAAAAGGCAATTCAGGCAGCTTCCAATTTTTTCCCTACAAACCTTGTACTATTAAAATAAATCACGAATTTTGGTAGAATGCGTTTCATTCATTAGTCAAAACTGCGTTGCTTATGACGACTGAATGTTTTAGTCTGTGATGTCAGATTTGTTGCACACTAACGCCATCTATAACAAATTCTTTTTGCAATTTTTTATCATTTAGGTGTTGTTTTTCGGATTTTAATTACCCATAATTTTTATTCATACAATAGCAAATTTCTTCACACAAACATACAAACATCTTCACAAACTTTCGCATTTATAATATTAGGATTAGGATAGGATACTCACGCGTCTGTGTGAGAATAGATTAGCTCCTGTTCTGAACATTTTTCCGCAATCTTTGCATTGATGCCGCGGTGGTCCGTGCTGATCTCTGAAAACACAATCTTTATATATAAAAGAAAGTCGTGTTAGTTACACTATTTATAACTCGAACGGCTGAACCGATTTGGCTGAAAATTAGTGGGGAAGTAGCTTAGAACCAGGAGACGGACATAGGATACTTTTTAACAGGAACGGGAAAGGGAAATTAACATTCTAAAGCGATACGAAGTTCAAACATCCATGTTCATCACACGAATAATTCGTGTGATGAACATTTAAACATCGTACCTACAACATACAGCACAGAAGGCAGTGTTACTACCAACTGAGCTGTGGGGTTAGTCATAAAAGAAAGAAAGTAATATTACCTGTGTAGATAAAGTGCACGGCGCATTGGAAATCGAGCCCCACATTCGCGACATGCGTAAGGCCTAGCACCAGTGTGGGTGTTTAAATGGTCGCGGTATATACTGCGATGCTGAAAAACAACAATAAAATAAGCCGATCATTCAACTACAACAAAAAAAGCCGCGTTGGCCGAGTGGGAGGTACTCCGACTTTCAATAAGGGTTCGAATCCGGGCCGTGCATCAATGGATTTTTCTGTTTGAAAAAATGTATATGCGCATCATTACGCGTTTACAACGGTAAAGGTAAATATCGTGAGGAAACCAATTAGTATTCTTGGACTCTGACTGACATGCACTCACCACGAATGACTCTGACTGACACGCACATACCACATGACTGACACGCACTCACCACGAATGACTCTGACTGACACGCACTCACCACGAATGACTCTGACTGACACGCACATACCACATGACTGACACGCACTCACCACGAATGACTCTGACTGACACGCACTCACCACGAATGACTCTGACTGACACGCACATACCACATGACTGACACGCACTCACCACGAATGACTCTGACTGACACGCACTCACCACGAATGACTCTGACTGACACGTACATACCACATGACTGACACGCACTCACCACGAATGACTCTGACTGACACGCACTCACCACGAATGACTCTGACTGACACGCACATACCACATGACTGACACGCACTCACCACGAATGACTCTGACTGACACGCACATACCACATGGCTGACACGTACTCACCACGAATGACTTCCCGCAGTGTTCGCATAGGCTCTCGCGCGCGTCTGCGCCCGCGTACGGCTCCGTCGGATGCGCCGCCAAGTGGTGCTTGTACAACGCCGTGCGGAACTTGTTCGGGACTTGCTCTTGACACTGAAATTAGTCTTCTGATAAATAAAAGACAACTGACAAGTGCGAGTCAGACTCGCACACCGAGGGTTGCATACAAACTTTTCTATACGTTTTCCTGTGAAGAACAATCTACTGATTTATTTTTTATTTTAGGCCCAGGAATTTCAGATATAAAGAGGGGGGAGTGGGCATAGGCTACTTTTTCCCAATTTTTCTTAGGATTTTTAGGAATTTCAAAAACCGATAGATTAGTAAAATGCACTCACTATAGGACAAGTCCTGTAAGGTTTGTCCGGTCCAGTGACATTTATCCTGGCCCTGACTTTCGCGTGTGCCCACCTCCTCCGTCCGCCGTCCGAAGGCGGACAGCGTCTCTCGTGTCCGGAACTGGCCGAGTGTTGACGTAACTCCGCAGCTGAACTGAAGTGTTGCATGCAGCCGGCGTAGCGACATTTGAAGCTGGAACAAAGAATATACATTTTTTCATTTTTTAAAGTAGTCTATTATTTATTCGGGCAGCATATCTACATCTACAGCAAATTTCAACTTAATCCTGATTGAGGAACAAACATACATACAAACTCACAAACTTTCACATTTATAATATTATTAGGATTAGGATAGGATTAGTAGGACGCGGATGATGTATGTTACTCACAGATTATTATTACCGCTGTGTATAATTTTCTTGTGTCTGAAGAGCGCGTCGCGCGTCTTGAACACCGCATCGCATTTGTCGCACGTCACGGGCTGCAGAGTTGACGGCGATTCGCTCGGTGTCGCGTCCTAAAACAACAAAACAATGTTTAAAACAATCCAATCATAACAAATCCATGTTTTTATATTATACGAAACCATCAAAGAAATATAGCTGAGCTGTTGATAAATCCATTTGCTGTTTAACTGAAACTATCAACAAAACAATGTTTCTCATTGAAACCTATCAACTAATCCATATTCTTCATTGAAAACTTACAACAAATCAATGTTTATCATTATAACCTGTCAACAAATTCATGTTTTTCATTAAAAACTGACAACATAAATCACTACATATGTATGTATGCTTATATCTTTAAAACTACACAACGGATTTAGATGCGGTTTTTTTTAATAGAAAGAGTGATTCAGGAGGAAGGTTTATAGGAATCAGCTTTGCACCCGTGCGAAGCCGGGGCGGGTCGCTAGTATATTATATGATGAAGAGCATCTGAATAAGTCTCGAAACGTCAGCAATACAACAAGAAACGTGGTAATTAGCCGTATTTATAGTTAAAATGAATAACAACCACGATAGTTTTTATATTTTGAATAAAACTTACTTGATGCTTGATCTTAATGTGGTTATTGAGTCCGCTCTCGGAAACGAAGCTGCGCGCGCAGAGTGAGCATGTGTGCGTCGCGTGAGTCAGGCGATGTGTGTTGAGACAGCTTTTGCTGCTGGAGGTGGAATTAAAAATCAGTTATGATATCCAAATATACACAAGAAAGAAAGAAAATTTATTTTGTACTAGCCGAGCCGTGACAGACGTTGTCCTGTCAAATTTCAATAATCGAATAGAAAAGACTGAATATTTTTAGTCTGTGATGTCAGATTTGTTACACACGTTACGCACACGTTGTTACGCGCCATCTATACAGAAATCCTCCCCTTTGCGTTTATTTATCGTTTTGGAGATTTTTAATTTATTCGGGCATTATATCTACATCTACAGCAAATTTCAACTTATACCGTTTTGTCGTTTAGGCCTGATTGAGGAACAAACATACATACAAACTCACAAACTTTCGCATTTATAATATTATTAGGATTAAGATTAACATATTATCTCTTAAAGCTAAAAAACAATGACTTTAATAATAACAATTTTAGCAGCAAAATAAACTCTAGCGTTACTGACTGACTGATCTATCTATAATCTTATATATAAAAATGTCTGTCAGGAGAAGGTTCTTAAGAAAGAACATTTTGGTAAGTCCTCCTTAAGTTGTAAAATTTGGTCAAAACTAAACGTGCTTTTTTCTATGGGATTGTTTAATTTGACAGAACAACGTCTGTCGGGACAGCTAGTATTAGTATAGAAGTAAGAAAAAAATTCTCTCTGAACGTATTATGAGCTTACCTGTACTCGCCTAAGCATACGTCGCAAGTGTACCTCACGCCTTTATGTTGGTTGTAATGATTCACCATCACATCACTAGAACAATAAAGTTATAGTTTTAAAAAAACGGACTCGCGCACGAAGGTTTCCGTACCGTTATCTATAAAGAACGGCAAAAAAATCACGTTTGTTGTATGGAAGCCCCACTTAAATATGTGTATGTGTGTGTGTTACTCTTTCACGCCAAAACTACTGAACGGATTTAGATGAAACTTTACAGTAATATAGCTTATACATCAGAATAACACATATGCTACTTTTTATACAGGTATCAGTTATCTAGTACTCATAGTACAAGCTTTGCTTAGTTTGGGGGTAGATGGCGCTGTGTCGTAATGTCCACAAATATTTATTTACATATCCATCTCGTATGTAAATACTCACAAACTGTATGTATGTACTTCGCACAGTTTACACCTGTAGACGGAATAGTGGCTTGTCCGAATGTGCACATTCAGATGTTTGCGGCCAGTGAAGCGCATCGTACAAATATCGCACGAATGAGGGCGGCTAGCCTGCAAAATAACATTTATGAAAACGATCATTGAAAATAATATAACAAATAAATACATTAAAAAAAAATTGCCAAGTGCGAGTCAAACTCGCGCACGAAGGGTTTCGTACTATTATCTATCTAATTATCCTATTTCGTTTCTACTTACATCATCATCATTTTCCAGCCCTTACCCCATTAAGTGGGGTCGGCACAACATGTGTGTTCTTACATTTCCTTCTATCAGCCGTCATCTCATCACTCACTCCTTTTTTACCCATATCATCTTTCACACATTCCATCCATCTTTTATATAGTATATTTATTTATATATACCTATTACATATTACATTAGTCATGAATATAATTAGATAGTAAAATATATTTTTTGTAAAAATTGTTTTGTATAGTTATTATTTTCTTGTTTGTTAATCCTTTCCATCCAAAGATTGTCTGGAATAGGTAGCTTTTAGCGATAAGGCCGCCCATTGTACATTTATGTTTGGTTTTTTTTTTGTGTGCAACCTATCTTTTCCTCTATGTCTACATACATCCACCTTCATTCCCAACATTCTTCTTGTTACATGACTTTCTTCCCTTCTCATAACATGTCATTTCTACTTACATCATGCCATTTATTATGATAGTCCAATAAACTTTGCAGTTCAAATCCTTTGTAGCAAATTTCACATTTAAAATTGGCCATAATATATTCTTTGCTCTCCTTCCTCGCTTCAAACTCAGCTAGCTTCAAAGCCCGAGTTGTTAGATATTCCATGTTGAAGATTGTTTCATATTCCGGGTTATATTTCTTTAGTAGAAAGAGCAGGAATTTCTTTAGTTTTTCTGAATGACCTGGGCCTGTAACAGTAAGTATGAATAAGTTAAAATGAAATGAAATAGGATAACAACTAGAACAGCAGACATCTTCTCAAATCTCCAAGTGCTTGATCCTTTAAGATGTCTGTAGGTAATAATCATAATAATCATTTATTTCGTTAATTACATGAATAACACGTCACATATTTTGTTTTAAGTTCATCCACAACATAACACATTTTTCTTACTTATGTAGAACTTATAAGTAGCAATTTTAAATAACATTATTGTCATAAATAATAGTAATAATAATAGTATATTATTGATTCAATTAAATAATAAAAATGAAATCAAAACAATAAAAAGTATTAAGAATAATATAAAAAAAATGGCTTATCTACTTAACTAGATAATTACATTTTATGTATAAGAAATTTTAAGCATGTTACTTTTTAAATGCTATGAAGGTATGTAGGTCTATAGGTCTGTATAGTCTGAGATACACACAGGATACAGAAGTGAAGATCAATTTTAACTAATAACTAACTAAGACTCTGCTGTCTGTCTGTCACAAGGCTGTATCTCATAAACTGTGATTGCTATAACAACAAATACTAAAAACAGAATAAAATAAGTATTTTAGTATACAAGATATCTTCGATTCTCTATCTAAAATACCCGCCATATTATTTTATAAAAAGACATAGTGGTGTACACTATAACAACATGGATATTGGCAGAATTGTGACAAGTAGTAAAAGCAGTGAGAGAAAAAGAATTGAAATGAATTGAAAAGCACCAGTTAATTCTCACCTTTCTTAAACACTCCACGTTTTTTAAGTACGCTCTTATCGCACTTCGCAAACATATCTAAAAAAGCCTCCTTTGTTAACGTAACATTTTCCCCGAGGTCCAGCTTCCCCTGTTCTATAAGATTCACCACACGTTCTTTTAACTCTAGTATCCCTTTCTGTAATTTTATAAACATTCTGTCCGATTTACATATAGTCTTGCTTAAGAACTTTAAATCTTGTAAACTAATTTCTTCAGCTAAAAATGAAACATTTTCTAAAAGCGCTTTCCTTTTTTTGTCTCCTTTAAACTCTTTTCCGCAATCTAAATCACTACCTGATATATCATCATCCAGTAAATCGTTGACGCTTAGGAATGTTGATTTCTTCGATTTTGTGGGGAGCTTTTGTTTGATTTTATTTGATAGAGGTTCTTCATCATCTTCGCTATCCAGATATTTTATTTTGTCCTTTAAACTTACGAGTGGTTTCTCATCATCATCACTTTCCAGGAATTCCTCAATCATTTCCGTATCAAAACCATTTTGATGTTCAGAATTGACGTCTTCATTTAATTGGGGATCTAACTCTTGTTTAAACTCTATTATATCATGAGAAACATTTTGTATTGTTTTCATGCCTTGTGTAAATAATATAGGTTCTTCAACAACAGTTTTATCACACTCAGTTTTTATTAAATCTGAAACTGCAGTTGTTTCAGTTTTTAGTGTCAATCTGTCAGTTTCCGGTGTCATTTCTTCCGTTTCTACTATTAACTTGTCAGTTTCTAGTGTCAGTTCAACTGTTTCTATTACAAACTTATCAGTAACTGAAGTCAATATCACAGGTTTTAGTGTTGAATTAACATCATTACAGTCAACCAATATGTGGTCTTTGGATTGGTTCTGGGATGTGATGGGTAGGATAGGTGTAGGCGCAAAGTAGAAGATTCCTTGCCTGTCTTTTGGGGTTAAGAATCCTATGGAAGATGGTGGCATCAGATCCTGTAGGTTCTTTAAATCTTTCTGGAAATAGAGAGAAAATATTAATAAAACAATTTATATTTCTCTCACATGTTAGGTAATACAGACTTGGTGCTTATCTAAAAGGCTTATGTAAGGTTCACCTGTTTAGCAAAAGACTGGAGCTTGAAATGGATTTAAAAAAAAACCTGTAATCAGGTCACCAGGGCAACGCACTGCAGGTTAAAAAAAATTATAACCCGGTCACAATATCTGTGCACCTGACCTCGTGACGTCATATCGCGGGCGAGGCGGGAGAGAGAGAGAGCGGGAGAGGCGCCGCATTCCAGCGAGGTGCACAGATATTCTGACCGGGTTGTACTAAACAATCAAAAGGCAATGTCATAAGGTATTTATTTCCATAAGATCTCTTTGAAAAAGTCAATATGTAGTCTTCACTTAGCTCGCAATATGTTTCAAAGTGATCCTTGTGATTTTATTGAATAAACACTTTTTGACTATGACTTAACTTTGATCTAAGTAGGTAGTCTTACTTTTTTTATAGCAGCTCTTTTTGTTTTAAGTATTATATGTGCTCGTAGGCACTTCTGCTTGAAATTGTAAAACTTTTTCAGTTGATGCTCACAGATCGGACAGAATGTAAATGTTGAATTTACAAAAACCTGAAATCAGCAATCAATAGGTATAGAAATAAAATAAAAATATTAAATAGGATCATGACTGTAACCCCTCTCAGATTTTTAGAGACTCAGATCCAGATATTTAAGATATGTAGTTAAGATAACTTGGGCATAGGGTGTTATGATGTATATCTTAAGTTGTATTAACAAAACAAGTTTATGATTATTCTATCAAATATCCTAGTTCTCATAGTACATGATTAGCTTAGTTTAATATTTACATTTTTATATGTACAATATGTTGGCAAGTACTTTAGAAATTAAAAATAATGTGCTGAATATTTTACAGCCTGTAAATACATTCAAATGTATGGGCTAGGACATGTGATGTGCTGGCCAAAATTAGTCTATTTTATTAGTTATAATTACTTACATCGTAATTACATAGCTCGTCGTGAAATTCGGATAATCGCTCGTCAATATCCTTGTTTTTTACAAATCCAGATCCCAGGCATATCCGACACACAGCAGGCATTTTAGCAAAAGAAAACTTGTCCTAGATTGTTTGGAGAAATGTAAAGTATTTATATAAATGGAATTTATCAACAACTTAAATTATTGCATTGTTTGTACTGCACCAGCAGCACCACAGTCATAATCACACGTTCACACGCATTGAGTGAGTGGCACAGAGTACTTTGTGTTTGTGACCAAAGAGCATATAAGTTTGTGACTTTGTGAGTTTGTGAGTGGCGAGCTGGCGAGCACATCCGTGCTTAGGACTCACGACAGCACTGACAGTTGACAGTCACAATCACAACAACTAAGAAGTGAGAAGTGACAGCTGAAAGAAAGAACGAATGAATGAAACTTTCAGGTGCCCAATGTTAGAAAACAGACACAGGTGCATGACCCATTCTACCAGTGTGAAAAAATCCTCCTAATGCGATGATACACGCAAATTTTTCTACAGCTAGTTCGGTACATACAAAAGTAGGTAGGTATATTTATTCAATTACGTATATAACATGAAAGCAAAGACAAAAACCACTTTATGACAAAAATTCAATTTATTTCTCCTTACAAGTTTATCAACACATTCACTCTTATTTATAGTACCATACAACACAACATGCCCTTTCTATTAAATTATGTATTTTAGGTCCTGTCAAATTCCAATATCAATACAATGGATAACGGACCTCTTTATTGAATATGAGTAGACTGGCAACCACACAGAGCATCTAAGTAGGCAACCATTCGAATTTTATAAAATCTTGTTCTGTAAACTATATAAACCTATTTGTTACATTAAACTCTTTTCCCTGCTCGGAACCTTCCGCACCCTCCGGATCTGGTTGTGAACGCCTTTGATGTGTTCCTTTAACGTGTACGAATGCAGAAATCCTTTGAAGCAAATCTCGCATTTGAAGCGGCGATCGCCGATGTGCCCCTGTAACATACAATAAGTATTTATTATAATCAACTAACACGTGGCTTTGCTCGCGTGTTACCTGGAGAAAAAATATACTTAGCAGAGTAAAGACTGCCCCAACACCATTCTGAACGTATTTTCAAGTAAATTTGATTGTCAGTCCATAAACGTTATAGTAATACAAGTTTCTGTACTAGAGTAGGTACTAACACAATGAACCTATGTTGATTAAAATAAAAAAATGAAATAATAATATGTAGGCACCAACTGAGCTGTGAGGCCAGTTATGTCAACCTTGTTACAGTACTATAAACAGTCCAGGGTTAGCAAATCTCAGTTTCCTTTCCTGACAATGGCGATGTCTTCCATAGTAGATAACTATGTTTGTTTAAAAAAAATACATACTCGTCTATGCGCAAACAGATTGGCGGCACTGAGGAACAGCTTGCCGCATTGCTTGCATTGGTATCGCGGTGGGCGATGGCGCTCCGAGTGGTAAACGAGGTGCTTCCGGGTCGCGAAGAGCGCCGGGCACTCCTTGCACGCGTAGGGCTTCGCCCCTGTGTGCTGGTTCTTGTGGTCTAGGTAGTGGCAGTACACCTGAAATAAATAGGATCACTGTAACTTCCAAGACTATAATTGGACTGTAATTTCCAAGTACGGTAGACAGGCGTTCAGGGCCCTGAACACGAATCACTATCGTATCGTCCAAATGTCAAAACTTACACTTTTACGATATGTAAGTGTCAGTAAGTGTCTAAAGTGTCAGTTTTGACATTTGGGCGATACGATAGTCATTCGTGCTAGCCCCCCTGGTCCTTGAAGTTGAGGATATCTAAAGGGGGTAGTCAGAGGAGAACTTGATTGCCTACTACGATTTGTTTGTTTATTTGGCTTCCATGCTATATTCTAACACAGAGCAAGTTAAAGTGAGCGAGTTGGAATAAAAAAATGAATGAAAGAGAGAAAGAGACTCACTCTAAACGTTTTTCCGCACTGCTCGCACAAATAATCCTTGGAGTCAGTGTACACTGAGTTGTAAGGTACATCCGGATGAACCTCCATGTAGTGCATGTACAGACTGGTGGGGAAAGTATTCGGCACCTCCACTAGGCACTAGAAGCAAAACAGACATTTTTAAGGATGTCTAATCTAATTACTCGCCTTAGGCAAGACTTAAAATGGTAATTTGATGTCACTATTTCTTGAGAAAAACACGAATATCCTACTAATATAAATTCGAAAGTTTGTGAGCATGTTTGGATGTTTGTGCCTCAATCACGCCCAAACGACCCAACGGATATGGATGATACTTGGAATATATATAGCTTATGTTCTGGAATAGCAAGACTTCTTATCCAGGTAGATTTTGACACGGGTCTTTCACACACAGACAGTCGCAGTCTGCCCGCGACCATGGTTATTGTAACATAGCCGAAACGTCGGGAAAGTAAATTAAAGGTAATTACGTGATAAAGACCCGTGTCAAAATCTATAGTTATGTCTACTAATCACGATAGTTTGAAAAATAATTCTTATCCAGGTACCACTTAAGCCGCGGGCGGAAGCAAGTAAAAATAATAATAAGAAAACACACTAAAAAGCAATTTGATGTGTACACATAGTTTGGTATCCGTGCTATTAGCTGTTAAGGAGTTCCATAGTAAAGAGCTGATCCTGGCTGCATCATCAGATTGACATCATATTATTGTATTGTCATTAAAATTACACACATCTGCCAAATTTGATAATGATCCAACAATTAGAAGTTGGTTAAATTCGATTTCCAAGTTTTTCTGACACAGTACATCTGAAAGAGTTCTTCGAAAGAGTTATTTTATAAGGAGTTCTAATATACTTACAACTGGACATTTTCTGTATGTCTTGTCAGGGTCACTGACCCGACTGCGGCGTGTACGCTTTGCCCCTCTAGGTAAGGTCCCTAAAAGAAAGACAAAAAAAAATGGTAAAATTCTATACTTTCTAAGATGTTAGGTGTCTCCGAGACGGTCAAATATAGATTTGATAATGTTAACATGTGGATACACATTGACGCAGATAATTAATCGTTTACAAGAGCAATTGAAGCTACTGAAAGTAATTGGTAGTATATTTGCAGCCAATTTATATATATTGCTGTATATTGTTTGTTAGTTTAGCACAAAAATTGTGATTAGAAACACGATATTGATCCATTGATTGAAGGTTCATCATCGCATTGCATACACTACACATGCTCGAAATACACATCTTATAGACTTAAGATTTCTGATGTCTGTCAGACGTCTATCCAAACTTCAAGTTTATTCTTTTCTCTGTAGGACATACTTAAACTTAGTGATGTTTAGTTCTTAGACACGAACATTAGCGTTCGTTTTTAGGGTTCCGTACCCAAAGGGTAAAAACGGAACCCTATTACTAAGACTTCGCTGTCCGTCTGTCTGTCCGTCTGTCTGTCACAGGGCTGTATCTCATTAACCGTGATAGCTAGATAGTTGAAACTTTCACAGATTACGTATTTCTGTTGCTGCTCTTACAACAAATACCAAAAACAGAATAAAATAAATATTTAAGGGGGGCTCCTATACAACAAACATGTTTTTTTTTTTTGCCTTTTTTATAAATAATGGTACGGAACCCTTCGTGCGCGAGTCCGACTCGCACTTGGCCAGTTTTTTTATTATAATTACCAATTGAGGTCCTATGTATAACTTGTTTAGGCGCCCTCTGGTGGTTCAGATCGATCTTGTGCTTCCGAAGCGCTTCTATGCTGTCGAAGCCGTCTTTGCAGAAGTAGCATTTGTACCTAAAACAACAAATAGCTTAAATAAATACTCGTAGCTTACAAGCTTTTGTTTATAAAGCTTGGTTTTTTCTGACTTTCTATCAAAAAAATTATATGACGTTAGTCTCCCAGACACCCTAAGCCATATCTGATTGCAACATCTGTTCTCATTTGTTGCTCCCACTTCACAAGGATGAGGGATAAGGTAAAGAAGAAGTCTCTGAGACCTCAACTGAGATGTCATCGTTAACGGACTATAATAATTGTGGTCTGGTAGGCTCAATTGATAATGATTGTCAACTAGCTTCCGCCCGTGACTTCGCTCGCGTTGTACTAGGATAAAAAGTATCCTATAAGCTAGTATATTCCGAGTTTCATCCGAATCCGTTTGGTCGTGATTGAGCCGCTAACATCCAAACATTCTCACAAACTTTCGGATTTATGATATAAATAATGCTACTGCTCCCCCGTTAATTACGCGTTAATTAAGGCATTAAAAATGCGCGTTGGCTACATTTAGGTTAAAATTATTAGGTTAGCTGAAACCCTTTGATGTGTCCAAAAAACCGAAACTCGAGCTATCGCTTAACGTGTTAAGCCATTAATAATGCTATTTGTAATTTAACACATTAAAACAATGGCAACATCTACATAAGGCCTAAATTAATTAAGACGCAGGTGGAGCAGTAGCATAAGATTTAGCGTCTCAGAGACACCTATGTGGTAACACTCACACAGTCTCAGGTCTGCGTGTGTGTGCTATTCTCTCATGCTTCATATAAACCTTGTGGGAGTCAAACGTGATGTTGCATTCTGTGCAGCTAGCTGCCTCTGCCGGGTTCGCCTGTGCTTCGTCCTGGGAATAACATTATTTATTAATTACTGCACTTTTTTTTTGTTTTTTTTTCAAGTATTATTTAGTTTAGGGCTAGATGACGCTGTGTGATAATGTCCACAAATATTTATATATTTAAAAAAAAAGTTCTTACACGCCCAAACGGATTTAGACGAAACTTGAAATATACATAGCCTATGCCCTGAAATAGCATATTAGAGGCTACTTATAATATAGGCTTTTTATTCAAGTACCACACGCGAGTGAAACTGCGGGCGGAAACTACTCGTAATAATGGCTATATTTTTTAAACTTTGTTTTTTATACAAGTTTTTTTTTTAATTTTACTTACCATGTTACTGTAAGTAAGTTTGTGTGTTCTGACCTTATGCTTGTACTTCTTATGGAAGAAGAGTCCCTTCTCCGAGACGAAGCTGCGTGCGCATGCGCTGCACACGTGACACGTGGCGTGCGCCTCGCGACGGTGGTTGTTTAAAGTAGTCTTGTTTCTGCAAATTTTAATAAGATAAAGATAATGTTATAATGATAGTGTTATAATATTAATAAGATAAAGTTTAAAGTAGTCTTGTTTCTGCAAATTTTAATAAGATTCATACAAAATAAAGATTAGTAAAAGATAAGATAAAGATGAGATCCATTTTATTAACACAAAAGAACAATGATTTAACATAAAGGCTGAATCACAAAGATTTTTTTGCATTATTCACTTACACACTAATGTACCCTTTCAAAGAGGGTTGACGTCAGGCAGGCGGCCGGTTGTAAAACATAAGCTAAATCCTTTTCGCAACATGTTGTGCCATGCTCACGTTAAGTGGGAGAAGGTGAAGAAAATTATGACACTTATATGTACCTTGTATACTAATACCGGGTGTGATAAGACAGCTTTATTGCGTAAGCTCACTGGTAATCGTAATCGGCTTCAATTGTTAAATTCCCAGTGTAATTACCGTGAAAAAAAACTCACGTGTAAACGCTGAGGCAGGTTGGGCAGTGGTACTCCACACCTTTGTGTTGATTGTAATGGTTCAGCATCACAGAGCTGCAATCGATTTTAATAAACACGTTTTAAAAATAAGTAATTAGAACAAACAACTAAAATGAAAAAGGTAACCGATATTTGTTTTTTTTTTATTTTGAAGGAACTATTAGTTCTACATGAATATAATTTAAATGGGACCAACTTGGGACTATTCTCTACACTACAGTCTACATAGACAATAGTGCAAATAGAAAAATAAATAAAAATGCAGTCATACGTTTAAAAAAATACCATTACAAATCACTACATAGTATAAAGCAAAGTCGCTTTCCGCTTCCCGCGTATGTATGTATGTTTGTTTATATCTTTAAAACTACACAACGGATTTTAATGCGGTTTTTTTTAATAGATAGAGTGGTTCAGGAGGAAGGTTTATATGTATAATAACATGCTACCCGTGCGAAGCCGGGGCGGGTCGCTAGTTACCTATAAAAAACGCCAAAAAACACGTTTGTTGTATGGGAGCCTCAATTCAAAATTTATTTTATTTTGTTTTTACTATTTGTTGTTATAGCGGCAACATAAATACATAATCTGTGAAAATTTCAATTGTCTAGCTATCACGGTTCATGAGATACAGCCCTGTGACAGACAGACGGACAGCGAAGTCTTAGTAA
Source organism: Hydriomena furcata (assembly GCA_912999785.1). Classification (NCBI taxonomy): domain Eukaryota; kingdom Metazoa; phylum Arthropoda; class Insecta; order Lepidoptera; family Geometridae; genus Hydriomena; species Hydriomena furcata. The sequence continues at coordinate 4,615,719 of OU538823.1, read as the reverse complement.
TAGGGTCCCGTTTTTACCCTTTGGGTACGGTTCGCGTAGAGAGACTCTAAGCTAACTCTATATGAATTCTCATCACAATCGGCTCAGCGCTTTGGGCGTAATAACGTAACAGCTTACACAGTGACTTTCGTATTTATAATCTTAATATATAAAAATTACGCGTCACGTTGTTTGTCCGCGGTGGACTCCCTAAACTACTTAACCGATTTCAATCAAACTTTGCACACCGTGTGCAGTTTGATCCAACTTGAAAGATAGGATAGCTTACATCTCAATTTATAGTCGCGATATCTGTTAACACGGCAATGCGTGGCCGAGTCTGTTAGTATTAGTATAAAATTATTAGTATAAATGCGCGAATCGAGAATCTAATTTTTCCGGTCTATAATAGTGATAACAATTAGTAGGTAATTAGATTAATAGATTATTGTAGTGCCTTATGTAGGGTCAACGTTGAGAAACTCTGTAATATCTTAAGACCATTGTAACCAACTGGAGCAATAAATACATGAATATGAATATTAATAACATTCACAAATGATGTGTAATGATGATACTCACAAATGATAGGTGATCACAGGACACTGTCTGCACGTGTATACGACTGTATGGTTGTTCTTGCGATGCGCTTTATATGTAGATTTTGAGACGAACCTCATGGGGCAGATATTGCATACAATATCGTTGGGGGACGGCTGTTGATAAAAAATCATTAATATATCCTAATCTAATATATAAAATTTCCATGTCACAATGTTAGTTACCGTACTCCTCCGAAACGGCTTGACCGATTCTCATGAAATTTTGTGAGCATATTGAGTAGGTCTGAGAATCGACCAACATCTATTTTTCATACCCCTAAGTGATAAGGGTGGCGGAAAGATCGGGAAAAACGGAAAGTGCTTTTTTCTGTGGGATTATTGACATTTGACAGGACAACGTCTGTCGGGACAGCTAGTAATATTATAAATGTGAAAGTTTGTGAGTTTGTATGTATGTTTGTTCCTCAATCAGGCCTAAACGACAAAACGGATAAAGTTGAAATTGGCTGTAGATGTAGATAGACTGTCCGAATAAATAATTAGACTACTTTAAAATATGAAAAACATCTCCAAAATGATAAAATACGCAAAAGGGATGATTTCTGTATAGATGGCGCTGATGTGCAACAAATCTGACAACACAGACTAAAAACATTCAGTCTTTTCTATTCGATTATTGAAATTTGACAGGACAACGTCTGTCAAGGGTTGGCTAGTAGTAGATAAGTATTACATCAATTTATATGCACACTAACACGTACTTATAACGGTGAAGGAAAACAACCTGAGGAAACCAGTTAGTGTTCTTGTAAGCGGTGACGGGCTTACAACGTGTGGAATGCTATCTACTGCGAAATGTGGGAATGTGCCAAAATTTAATGCTTAGATGTGCTTCTGACTGACTTCCCTTTAGACATCTTCAAAGATCTAGGACAATATCTCTAGGATCTTCCCAGCCTAAACCACTAGTATATTTAAGTATATCTAGGAGCTTTCTTAACTTAGACGACTTGCTAAGGGACGACTTCACTTACCTTGTGCCATTTGTTGTGGTAAACAAGCAGACTTTGAGCCTCAAACCCTTTAAAGCAGAGTTCGCATTTAAATGGTGCATCCTTGTACGCGCTACCATCTTTGCGACGAATGAACTCCTGAAAACAATCATGCTAAAATCAAACTACAGCACTAGTGTCTCACTCCTGCATAGTTAGTGCTTGTGCACACCACGTTGTTAGGGTTCGGTACCCAAAGGGTAAAAACAGGACCCTATTACTAAGACTACGCTGTCCGTCTGTCTGTCACAGGGCTGTATCTCATGAACCGTGTTAGCTAGACAGTTAAAATTTTCACATTGTTGCTACAACAAAAAATATTAAGTGGGGCTCCCACACAAAAAAGTGTTTTTTTTTTGCCGGTAATGGTACGGAACCCTTCGTGCGCGAGTCCGACACGCACAACCGGTTTTAAACGCGCTTAAAAAAAGTGGTGTGCACAGGGTTTTACGTTTAAAAAATTAAAAAGAATATCGATGAAAATGAAACCAATCGAAAAGTCAAGGGACGATAATCGTTTTTTTAGTTTTATGAAGGAACTATTAGTCCTATATTAATATAATTTAAATGGGACTAATTTGGAACTATTCTCTACACAATAGCAAAAAAATCATCGAAATCAATTGAATGCAGTTGAATTTAATACCAATTCCTCGCTAAAATATATCATACCTGTGTAACTTCGGTGACAATACAATAATGTGGTTGAGATCGTCCCTAGTGCAGGTGGATCGGCACAGTGGACACGCAAGTAAGTATGGATTGATTGGGAACACCGCAATAAAATAAAATGAAGCATCGACACGAAAAGAAGAAGTACATAATTTGATTGAGTTAAAACTCTGCATACATGTCAAGTTTACAATATTACCTGAAGCTTCTTCTCATCAGTATCAAGGTACTCCACATGGAAAACGGTCTCGTACTCCGGATTGTATTTCCTGAGCAGGTACTTCAGAAACTTCTTCAATTTGTGCGGCAGTTCTGGTGAATCTGTAAGTTAATCTATATAAATAAACAAGCTGACCCGGCGAACTTCGTATCGCTTTAGAATTAACAAATGCTGTGTTAAGTTCCCGTTCCCGTTCCCATTCCCGTTCCTGTTCCCGTTCATATTATATTAGTTCCCGCGCCGTTGTAGTACATGCTATGTATCAGAGATGGCGCTGTATGTGAAAAATGATTTTCCCTGTATTCCCGCTTTTCTCTTGAAATTTTTCCTGAATTTTCTTTGCTATAAACGTCACGGAGCCCGAGACCTTTCCAACGAATGCATAACCGTGGAAATCGGTTCGTGCGTTCTGGAGTTATAGCGTCAGGAAGGAAAACCCGACTCATTTTTATATTATAGATATGAATCGCAGAGATGTATGTACGCGCGTAACTTCGGAACGATTGTATCAATATGGATAATTTTTTGTTTGTTGTGTTCGAGGTTTGTGTAAAAGAAAATTTTGGAAAATAAACTGGGAAATTGATAAAATCAGGAAAAGTTTTTTTTCTTTTATATGGGATCATTGAAATTTGACAGGACAACGTCTGTCGGGACAGCTAGTAGATGATAAAATGAAATAGGATCACGACTGTAATCCCCAAGTACAGTATACATCCTCTCATATCTCCAGGCGCCCAGATCATCGGAGATGTCTAAAGGTGGTAGTCAGAGGTACATCTAAACATCCAGATGCTTAACTAAACATAAATACTACATCCTCCCAAGGTCATCCACTACATATTGACTATGGTGCAGTTGGTAATCGTATTACTGATTGTATAGAAATCCAAAAACTATTAAACGACGAAAAAAGGTGGTTCTTAATTCGACGTGTGGTTTAGTGTACACCTACTTAGTGATATGATTTGGATTTTTTATTCTATCGTGTAGAGAATAGTCGAGAGTTGGTCCCATTTAAATTGTATTTACGAAGGACTAATAACTTAAAAATCTAATATTGTCTTATTAACTTTTTGATTGGTCGAATCATTTTGGTTTTTAAAATGTAATTATTTACTGACCATAGTTACCTGGTTTGATAGTTAGCATCCGAACATCACACTTATCATATCTATTGAATATCTTAATAAATATCTCCTTTGTCATCTTAACATTATCCCCGAGATCAAACTGACCACTGTCCAGAATTTCCAATATTCTTTCTCTTAACCTGGCTTTATTCTTAAGAAACTTCTGCCTGGCCTTCACCACCTTATCATCAACACCGCAAGCTTGAATAAGTTCTGCCAACGATATGTCATCCACTTCCTCAAACTTAACTTCAGCTATTTTGCCTTTTAACTTGCTTTTCTCTTTCGGCTTTACTTTTTGGGCTTTTGTAGTCTTAGATTTACTATCATCACTTCTAACTGTGTAATCTGCATCGTTAATATCTTCAAAATCACTATCCAAAAAGTCAAAGTTACAATTGTCATTTTCCTCTTTCAAATCGCTGAGCGGTAGGTCATCTTCTTGCATATTAAGTTCATCTTTAAGTTCATTCTTTTGTAGTACATCCTCAATGTTGTTGAGGAATTCATTTTTCTGTAAGACCTCTTCAAAATCTATTCTTTCTAATCCACTCGCGGTGAAATTATTTTGGGTTGGATCTTTTGTGACAAACGTGTATGAACTTTTTTCAATATATTTTTTTGAATCGGTTTCGGTTTTTATGAGTGAAAGGTCAGATCTATGGTCGAGGTCATGGTCAAGGTCATTGTACAAGTATTCATATACTTTGTGAAGTCCACTGCTGGTGCATACACCTAAAGATGACGCTGGTAGCTGCTCGTGTAGGTTTTCTGGAATACCCTGTGAAAAATGCCATCATTAAGGTAATTATAGGCCTGCTAGTTCTTGTTTATTCGCCAATATTCTGTAGTATAGATGTTATTTATTTCAGCAATAGTCAAAGTCAAAAGCCATTTATTTCAATTAAATTACAAGGATCACTTTGAAATATCTTTGGAGATAAGTGAAGCTATGCCTCTTACTCACAACCAAGCCTTGAAGAATCAGGCAACAAACATGGCTTGGGGCCTATCATTTTTTTCAATGATCCTTTCTATAATACTATGTAGAGCTCCAGTGTGGTGCCGTAAGAACAAGATGAAGGCTCAAACAAGAATAACAAATAAAAGTATTCAAGTAAAATAATAATAAATGTATTCTCACAACAAATTTCTTCTGCTTCCATTTATTAAGAACTTTGTTGGCTTGCTTACATCTTGATACAAAGTTATGGAACTTTCTAAGCTGATGCTCACAAATTGTGCAATACTTTAGCGTTTTGTACTGGTATATCTGAAATGCAATTTTATTTATATAAATAAAAGGCAAAGTCCCGACTGACATAATTACGCCCAACCTAAACCTGGTAAAATTTTGAGAGGATATTTATGAAAGAAATTCATCATCATTTAAAATATTTTTTTTAAATTCATCTCAAATCTTGTATAGTAAAGTGCTTTTTTCTATCCAATTATTGAAATTTAGACAGGACGACATCTGTTGTTGGAAAGCTAGTATCTTAATATTATAGTAACTTGTGGGGTAGTAGTATTCTTAGAAGCAACAATGGGCTTGGAACCTCTCACATATGAAATGCTAACTACTGCAAAATGTGGATAGCTTTTTTCTTTTCTTCAAGGATCTAAGCACCTTGAAATCTGAGAGTATGTGATATTTTCTATTTTTTTATTTAACTACATTATAAATCTATCAAATTAGTGAGAGCTATGACCAGATACATCATAATTCATAATGTACTAATAAGAACTAAATCCAATAGGTACCCACTTAAAGGCAAAAAACTTCAAAAAAGTCAGCTTATTAACTCTTTGAATGGCAGGGATTTGTTTAGTGTGATTTGTTTGATTAGTGGTTGTCTCTACTTCAGGGGTGCACGGGGTGCGGGGCGCCTGGACATCTAGGTCCATCGGGCGCTCCGCATTATAGGGTCGGTAGCGCCCTCAAAATTCAGGGCTCCGAGGTTTTTACTAGGGTTCGGGGCGTCTAGACCCGGGAGATTATTACTCAGCTCAAACATGAGTGTTTTTTTATTTGTTACCAGGGGCGCCTAGGTAGGTCTGCATTACACCCTGGCGCATAATAGGCTAAAGACGGCCCTGGTGGTCGTGATTCCTAGCAGTGGAATGAAGTCAGTTATAATCAAAAACTCACATCATAGTCGCAAATTTCGTCGTGAAGTTCTACTAGAGCCTCCGGTATATCTCGGGCTTCGATATTAGTACGGAGGCAAATACGACACACTATGTCTTTAGGCATTCTGATGTAACCAGCTACCTAGTTGATAAGCATTAGTGGAAATTATAGAAAGAAGATCGATTTCACAAACACACACTGCGAATGAAACAATTGAATATGTTTGATTGATTTGATCGGATCGAAAATTTAATGTATCGGATATTTACACTACACCATTTAGGCATAGATGAGTGCGTAGGATTTACGGTGTTGCCATTGATCGGACGAAACAAGCACGCCACGCCGGCGCCGCCACTCTGTCAATGTCAATAAAGTTGTATCAGGGAAAACTAAGCTTCTCTGCTTCAAAATTCAAGAGTAAAAAAAAACGATGGATGGAGGACTGTGTGAAACATGGTAAGAATATATAGTGAGTAAAAGAATAAAGAATTGAATTGAGTGACATGACGTATGACGTGACGGCGATAGTGGAAAATGTAAAAAGAACACAAACATATTGTGCCGATCCCACTTATGTGGGACTAGCGACCCGCCCGGGCTTCGCACGGGTGCAATGCTGATACTAAATATACTACAGAATGTCTTTATATAAAACGTTTATTTTTACAGCTTTTTTTGACCCCTTCTAGTAGGTACAATTGCTGATTTTTGGAGTACAATTCGTACAATTCCATAGATTTGTAACTGCATTAAAATTAACCCTTATCCACGGTGGGTCCGGCTGCGTAGTATCACACGATTTCTATGATTCTTTTTTTATGGAATAGTTAATAATGTTAACTTTTTTAATGAGGGATGACTGAGAGTGTTATAAACTTAAGAGTAGACACATATAATCAGAAAGCTTCGAACTGCTAAGCTATCGGGAGTTACACGTGTTATTGTAAGTCAACCATAAAAGATAGACATATGCTGTCGTGGGATATTTTTTATATAATTTGAAGGAGAACATTTCCGTCATACATGATTTTTGTGTAGCTTTAACCATTAAAGTTGCACACGCGACGGAAGCTTAAAAAATGGAGTAACTTCTCCCGTTTTCCCAACATTTTCCTTCACTGCTCTGCTCCTTTTGATTGTAGCGTGATGAAAAGTATACTATAACCAGCTCAGGAGTATGAAAAATAATTGTACCAAGTTTCGTTAAAATCCGTCGAGTAGTTTTTGTTTCTATAACGGTTATACAGACAGACGGACAGACAGACAGACAGACAGACAGCCAGACAAAAATTTTACTGATTGCATTTTTGGCATCAGTATCGATCCCTAATCACCCCCTGATAGTTATTTTGGAAATATATTTCATGTACAGAATTGACCTCTCTACAGATTTATTATAAGTACTAGCTGTACCCCGCGGTTTCACTCGCGTCTAACTTGAAGAAATAAGAACTTTTTAGCGTATTGCCTATAGCAGACTCGAGACAGAAAAAAAAAATCCTGTCAAAATTTTAATAATCGCATAGAGTAACGCACGTTGCTATGAAGACTTATGTCAGATTTTGCACACCAGATCCCTATACATCATTTTGGGAATGTTTTTCTTATTTTAAAGTAGTCTATGATTTATTCGAGCATTATACCTACATCTACAGCAAATTTCATTTTAATCCGTTTTGTTGTTTTGGCCTGATTGAGGCATAAACATACGAACAAACTCACAAACTTTCGCATTTATAATATTAGTAGGAAGTAGGACTAACTGGATTTTATTTCTTACAAAAAATCCATTGATGCACGCTGGGATTCGAACCCACGACCTTAAAATTAAAAGTTGAGGTACCTCCTACTCGACCAACACCGCTTAATACACTTTTATTTATTTAGCTATTTCTAAAAAAACAAATTGACCATTTTATAAAAAAATGAAACATTTTTATTGGGTCAACCCTAAGGTAATTTAATACTGGCAGACGTCATCGCCCGCTGTGCACTTGAAACGTGCCGTTGAGTCAAAGCAGTTAAGCTCATATTTCCTTGCGTCGTTTGACATCTAGAAAGTTTAGGTAAAATAAAGCGTAGGTATTTGTCGTTCTGCGGGGAAGTGATGTATCTGTTACGTAGTAACATTATTAGTAATCCGCGGCGATGTCAGCACGGCGCGTATCGCGATTTCGCGCCAAAACTTGGGATAGTCACGCCCATTATAGAGTTTATTTTTATTTATAGAGCGCCTTAAGGGGGGCTCCCATACAACAAACGTGATTTTTGCATTCTAGCGCCATCTAGTTTCATTTGATGTTACTGCGTTATTATAGGTACTTTTCGCGGTCTCATGCGACCGCTCGGGGTTTGAGAGGTAAACCAATGATGAAAGATGTTTGCAATTCCGCTGGCAGGTGGCGCTATTTTACCACTATCGGTAAAGTATGTCGGTAAATAGTTGGTACTTTACTATAAAGTAAAAAAAAGTTTAAAATTGAATTATTGAATTCATGTAGTTAGGTTAGGTTAGGTATATATTATTAATTTCGAGTTCGAATACCGGCCGTGCATCAATGGATTCGATGCACGGCCGATTGTTCGGAAAATGTACCTACTCCATCAGCAATATCCGGAACTTGTGCAGAATTTTCTATTATTATTTATTATGTACAAAAAACCTGTATAAACTTAACAAAACAAAAATAATCGTCGCGACAGTATACTGTTCAAAGCAAAATAGAAAGACGAAACGAAAATAATTGGCTTGCTTTCTATGAGAGAGAGAAAGACAGACAGAGAAACATGCGCACGCCGCACGGCTTACTACACTATAGCAAAAGGTGTCGTTACTCGTGACAACTTTTCGTCCGATTTTTTTCCGTCTAGCCTCCTACGCAACGCGCCTTAAGGAACTTCGTTCCAAAAACGATATTTTTTGGATTGATTGTAGCTATCACACTTCGTACAAACTCTGAGGTCTACAGCGAATTCTTCTAGACTGGAGTACAATTTGTACATTTCCATAGATTTGTAACTGCATTTTAACCCTTAAACACGGTGGGTCCGGCTGCGCAGTATCACACAAAAATTGTATGGCGCTCGCGCTCGGACGCCTTTTCATACCTTCGGCCGCGAGACGCGTCGAGCGCGGCGACCGATTCTCGAACGTTCGCGACCGGCCGCACTGCGCGCTTGACGCATGCTTGACGCCTAGCTGCTAGGCCGGTCGCGAACGTTCGAGAATGTTCGTTTTACGAAGCTACTCGCTAGGTGACTCGCCTCTAGGCGCTAAGCAAGCCGCCTGCCTGTGCGTTCGCGACCTTATATACAAAAATAATCCTTATAGCATGATTCAGTATTCACGCGCTTTTTTATATAATTTTAAGGAGAACATTTCCGTCATACATGATTTCTGTGTAGCTTTAACCATTAGCACACGCGACGGAAGCTTAAGAAATGCAGTAACTACTCCCGTTTTCCCAACATTTCCCTTCACTGCTCTGCTCCTATTGATTGTAGCGTGATGAAAAGTATACTATAACCAGCTCAGGAGTATAAACAATAATTGTACCAAGTTTCATTAAAATCCGTCCAGTAGTTTTTGTTTCTATAACGGTTATACAGACAGACAGACAGACAGACAGACAGACAGACAGACAGACAGACAAAAAATTTACTGATTGCATTTTTGGCATCAGTATCGATCCCTAATCATCCCCTGATAGTTATTTTGGAAATATATTTCATGTACAGAATTGACCTCTCTACAGATTTATTATAAGTATAGATAGATATAGAATAGATATAGATAAGGGCAGGAAAATGATGATTTATTTGCTTTTGGGTTCTGAGAACTAATGATTGAGAGAAGGTAGCACTCGTCACTGCGCACAGACCAGCAAACGGGCCGAAATTGACCCCAGCCCACCGACAAGTCCGCCTTCAGTTCGCTCGGGAGCATTTGAATTGGACCGAGGAGCAATGGAGGACAGTCCTGTTCTCTGACGAGTGCAGGATGTGCTTACATGGCAACGACGGACGAGTATGGGTGAACAGAAGGTCAGGAGAGCGATTTGCCCAATTTTGCATAGCAGAACGTGTCTCCTATGTCGGTGGATCGTGCATGTTCTGGGGAGGCATGTCTATGGAAGCAAAGACAGCTTGTGTTCATCACCGGACCAAATACTGACCGTCAATCCAGAGGATTGACTTCTCGTCGCTACATTGAGGAAGTACTCGAGCTCGAGTGCCACGTCGTACCTTATGCTGGGTTTATTGGCGAAAACTTCCTGTTTATGCAGGATAATGCAAGACAGCACATTGCTGGCATAGTGTACAAATACCTTCAAGAGGTATTTGTACACTATTACTCGAAGCCTGGACCTTTAATCTAATCAAACATTTATAGGACGAGCTGAAAAGGAGAGTATAGGGACGTGATGCTCTTCCATCGACTCTACAGGAGCTTCAACAGACGATCGCAGAGGAATGGGAGGCAATACCTCAAGATTTTATTAAAACTCTTCAAAAATTAATGAAAACCCGGATGGAGTTAGTGATTCAGGCCATGGGAGGAAACACTTCATATTAATAAAAAAATTCTAATGATTTTTATCTTTTAATTCCTAATTTTTTTTCATCAATTCTGGAGCAACCAAATTCATTTAAAAACATGCACTTTAGTTACTGTACTGACCCCAAAAAACACTTGGCATGATTCAAAAAACAATAAAATACCATATACCATTGGATAGGTATTGAAATAGACTTGGAATCTGCATTAAAGAAACGTAACATCCTAATAATATTGTCAAAGTTTGTGAGTTTGTATGTATGTTTGTTCCTCCATCAGGCCTAAATGACAAAACGGATTAAGTTGAAATTTGCTGTAGATGTAGATATAATGCGCGAATAAATAATAGACAACTTTTAAATATAAAAAACGCAAACGGGATGATTTCTGTATAGATGGCGCTGCTGTGCAACAAATCTGATATTAGAGACTAAAAACATTCATCCCCGTATTCAGGAACGACACTGTGAGAACACGCACCCACAGTAGACGAAATTTTTTCTCATAAACATCGCTTTATGTGTTGTGCGACACTGCATAGTGTGACTAGAGGCACACTGTCGTGTGCCTATAACCAAAGTTGAGCTCTAGAGGCACACGAAAGTGTGCGCCATAGTGTCGCACAACACATAAAGTGATGTTTATGTAAAAAGATTTCGTCCACTGTGGGTGCGCGTTCTCACAGTGTCGTTCCTGAATACGAGGGTCAGTCTTTTCTGTTCGATTATTAAAATTTGACAGGACAACGTCTGTCACGGGTCGGCTAGTAACTATATTTTTTGTTTTATTACAGTTGTGCTATTTTTTTGCTCTCAAGTGTATATCACCGTTCAGGCATTTGGTCGTGATTGAGCAACAACAAGCATACAAACTTTCGGATTTTTTATAATAATTTAAACTAAATAAAATATATTTCATTTTATATAATTCGTTTGTGTTGCCATTATACATAAAATGCGTGATGCTAGTTTTTAATCTGTGGTTATGTCAACCAAATGTCATTGAACCTATAGTTTTATACTTTTGTAGAGAGAGATCATGGTCGATCGACCGAACGTCAAAACAAAAAGTTCTTCGATAGGCTTTGCAGAATCTCGCCAACCACTTATGAATAAAAGCCAGAGCATCAAAGCATTAAAATAATCACAGCTTAAAAAGCTACACTGTGCAATAAAAATGGTAATCTGTGTGTAAAACATGTCGTCTAAAACAAAAGTAAAAGTTTGTCGTATTTGCCTGCGTTCAGACGTTAGGGCAAAAGACGTTGACGCCACAATTAGCGACTTTTATGATGAACTATGTGAATATGATGTAAGTAAATTAGAAAAAAACCGGCCAAGTGCGAGTCAGACTCGCGCACGAAGGATTCCGCACCAGTAACTATAAAAAACGGCAAAAAATCACGTTTAATGTATGTGAGCCCCACTTAAATATTTATTTTATTCTGTTTTTAGTATTTTGTTGCGGCATAGCGGCAACAGAAATACATCATCTGTGAAAATTTAAACTGTCTAGCTATCACGGTTCATGAGTTTTGTTGCGGCATAGCGGCAACAGAAATACATCATCTGTGAAAATTTAAACTGTCTAGCTATCACGGTTCATGAGATAGGTACAGCCCTATGGCAGACAAACAGACGGACAGCAGAGTCAATATGATCCCGTTTTTACCCTTTGGGTACGGATTCCTTTAAAAGTAGTAATTAGGAAGATTAAGTTCCACCTATTCAATAACATGCTTTTAAATGCGATAGCCCTGAGTTACTCCGCTTGCGAACATAGGAAAGTATCATAATAAGAATATAATTTTAAACACTTCTCTATAAATAGTCTACACTTTATAATCTGCATCTTAAGCTAATTACTTCCCTAATATATTTCCCAATTATTATAAAAATAGAATATAGCATAAGTTATTTCACTTTCAAAACTTTCGTGAGTTGTACTACACATTATTACGGCAATGCGAGCAGGGTAGCGCGCGCGTTATGGTCCACTCACCCTGAAGAAGATTCTCTAGATGAATCGAAACATTGTCGGGTGTCCTCATTGACAATTTATCATTTACGTGAGTAATTTCCCGTTGTTGTAATAATGTATAGCATAAGTTTATACTCTCTGTTATTATAGCTTTTGATAGGTGTTAGAATTTTTTAAAATTAGTTTAGTAGCTTTTATAGTTTATTCAGTACAAACAAAAATACAAATTATACCTCAATAAATAGTAGTCTAGATTTGTACACATGTAGTGTTGATACTATTGGCAACAACCTAGACTAAAAATAATTTTTACTTTACTTAAATACCAAACAGAATCAGATGAATACCTACTGTTAAGTTTAGTTTTGTCTGGCACCAACAGAATCTGCACTATTGTAAGCTATAAAACCTATTGATTCCAGACATGAAATAAAATTTAAAAAACTTCATTTCATTTGGCCTGCCTCATAGCTCAGTTAGTAGTAACTCTGCGCTGTAGGTTGTGTTGTTTCAACATAGATGTTTGTTCTGTATCTGAATGTTAATATTAAATAATGTATTTACAAAAAAAAAGTATATTAATATTCCATAAGTTATCTGGTTCTCAAAGTAAAAACTTTGCTTAGGGGCTAGATGATGATGTGTGATTAATATCCACCAATGTTTATTTAATTTTATTCTTTAATTCCAGACATATGAGAATCAAAGTCTCAAGTACTGTCGGATGTGCGAATATCTGCTGCATAAATGCTATAACTTTAAGCAGAAGTGCTTGCGAGCAAATGCAGTGCTTAAAGCGTGGCGGAAGAAGAAACTAACGGTAACTATTGCTTAGCTCTTAAGCTATTATTCTTTATTGAAACCTATTTTTTTTTTAAATATACAATTGCCTTATATTTATTGTATGTCTGTTACTTTACTTATAGAACTGGACATAAACACGTTGGTTGAATGTTGATCATACTAAATAAATTAAAAAAAACCGGCTAAGTGCGAGTCGGACTCGCGCACGAAAGGTTCCGTACCATTATCTATGAAAAACGGCAAAAAAACACGTTTGTTGTTGGGAGCCCCACTTAAATATTTATTTTATTCTGTTTTTAGTATTTGTTGTTATAGCGGCACCAGAAATACATCATCTGTGAAAATTTCAACTGTCTAGCTATCACGGTTCATGAAATACAGCCTTGTGACAGACGACAGCGAAGTCTTAGTAATAGGGTCCCGTTTTTACCCTTTGGGTACGGAATCCTAAAAACTACTTTATTGAAGTATGTACTTATATATTGATTATTGTTGATGAAACAGTTGAGCTATCTAAAGACGACACAGTAGATAGCTCAACTGATCCAGATCACTACCAGTCAAAAGTTTTCCCAAGTTACTGACGCCATTAACACTAACTAAACTCTACAGGTATTTCCAAAAAACCTACACGTGCTCCTGCCCCCGTCTCCGCTTGGTTTTTGCTCGCCTTCTGCTCGGCGCAAGTCTACAGATTACAAATACACAGACCACGGACCCACGCCCGAAGATGAGGATAAAGAGACTGAAGTTTTCAGCCGACATTTTTCATCACATGACACCTCTCAGAGCGACGACTCAAATGATGCACAAGAAAACATACCACTTAGCAATATACAGGTATTAATAATAATACTAATAGTAACCTGTCACATATGGAATGCCAACTACAGCAAAATGTGGGCATGTGCCAAATATAATGTTTGGACGTACCTCTGACTACCCCCACTAGACATCTTCAAAGGATCTAAGTGTCTGGAGATCTGAGAGGATGTCTACCGTACTTGGGGATTATAGTCGTGATCCTATTTATTTATTTTTATTTAATAATAGTAAATATTGGTTGACATTTCATAAATCGCCATCTAGCATCTTAAGGCGAGTAATAAATGTTTTTGATGAATGCAGAATCGTTTTTTCTCAATAACCGCAAAACATACAGTTTTGTTTTTCATGACAAAGATAACTTAAGGATATAATCTAGATAAATTACAGACAGAAACACGATTGGTGAAACTTTTCTCGATAGATTTATTTACCAAAGTTGGCTCTTCAAAAACACTAGTTTCGTTTTTAATCAAAGCTATGAATAGCTAATCAGTTTATTTTTATATAATTCGTAAGATAATGATACTAGCTAAATAAATTACAGACAGTTTCTTTTTAAATTTGATGGTTTTCGAGATAATGCAGTTTTATCACTTTTTCCGTCTTATCCGGGTAGACTCAGCCTATACAAAACATCAAAAATTTCACTTACCTATCACCTTAAACTAAGCAAAGCTTGCAATATTGGAACCAAATTACTGATAGAATACTTATATCTCTTTTTTTTTGTAAATACTTATCTAAGGTACATTATAACACCCAGACACTGAACAAACATCCATGTTAATCACACAATTTTTTGTCTCGGGTGGGATTCAGACTTACAACCTACAGCACAGAAGGCAGAGTTACTACCAACTGAGCTGTTAGGCCAGTCAATTCTACACTGTTCCTTTCTTGAGCCCAGATATATTTACACTACTATTAAAAAGAGTTTTAAAAAATCTTTCACCTATCAAAATCTACATCATACCGAGACTGCAAGTGACTAATAGTGTGATTTGTAAGTTTAAGTATTTATAGTTTTTAAATTTTTAAGTAAGTTTATTGTTTTCAGGTATCCGGTATTGATCTAGAACTGAAGGATTTGGACATTGATCTGAAGGAAGAACGCGATCTGTCTGCCTCCGATGTGGACGCGATTGACACTGACGATATTGACAGCGATCTTGAAGATGTCATGGAACGGTACATTACTTTTATGTTCCTATTTTAACGACGTTTTCTAAAAACCTGCCAAGTGCGAGTCGGACTCGCGCACGAAGGGTTCCGTACCATTATCTATAAAAAACGGCAAAAAAACACGTTTGTTGTATGGGAGCCCCACTTAAGTATTTATTTTATTCTGTTTTTAGTATTTGTTGTTATAGCGTCAATTGAAATACATAATCTGTGAAAATTTCAACTGTCTAGCTATCACGGTTCATGAGATACAGCCCTGTGACAGACAGACGGACAGCGAAGTCTTAGTAATAGGGTCCCGTTTTTACCCTTTGGGTACGGAACCCTAAAAATTAAACCTAGCTAGATCGATTTATTACCCCCGAAACCCCCTGCATACTAAAATTCATGAAAATCGTTAGAGCCGTTTCCGAGATTTTAAAGGTCATTAATATCATGGATTGATTAATTTTGTTTTCTAGGTACATAAAAACTGAAATAAAAAAACCCAACACCCGTTCGAAGAGTAAAACAAAAACAAATTCCAAGTCGGATGAGAAGAAAACAATAAAATTAAAATTAGATAATAAAGTGAAGACGAAGATAGAATTTGCAGACGTTGATGGCAATACTGAAGGCACTCAAGTAACAGAAGTAGATAAATCCCCGCAAGCAAATAAAAAGTACATTAACATAAAGCAGAGAATATTGGAAATATTTGACAGTGGAGACATACAGGAGTTCTGTGACAACTCAAAAATAACTAAGGAAGTATTCTTGAAGATCTATGACAAGTTTTTGCTGTCAGATATGCGGATGCTGTCGATAAAGAAAGGTAATTCTACAACGGAGGTACCCAAATATCCGGGGGCTCAATCTGTGGAGGTGGTGGGCTCGAATCTCGGTCGAGCATCAATGGATTTTTCTGTCCATTAAAACTTGCTTGCAACGGTGAAGGAATATGTCTTGACTGTAGTAAGCACCTCCGAACATTTGCAGTAGTTAACGTTTCATAGCATTCTTATAAGCGGCGATGGGCTTGCAACCTGTCAGTAGCTTTCAAGAGGGATCTGGGAAGATGTCTTCTGTAACCTTACTTTTTATATTGCACTAGCTCTGCCCTATGTCCTTCCTAATGAATGGCTATCATATACAAAAAAAAACAAATATGACTGGTCGTTCCAGAGATTAACGCGTTCAAACAAACAAACCTTTAGCTTTATTTAACTAGTATAGAGTACCTGGGTTCATTGCCTGAAAACACGGATAAAACGACGTATTCTAAAAACCTAGCTAGATCGATATATCGCCCTCGAAAACCCCCGCATATTAAATTTCAAGAAAATCTTTAGAGCCGTTCCGAGATTCAGATTATATACACAAGAATTGCTTGTTTATGGTATTAGATAGAAAGATATACGACCTCCTTCATCTTAACTTCCTATAATATCCATCTATCTTCTTCTAGGCTTGGTCGCGAGGAACAGGCGTAGCTTCACCTAGCTCCTAAGATGTTTCCAAGTGATCCTTGTTATTTTAATGAAATAAATGATTTTTGAATTTGAATTTTAACAAATTATGAACGTTTTCAGATTCTCAAGGCCAATATAACAAATTAAAGAAGGCACTTTTACACCTGCTGAAGAAGTACAACCCAGATTATGAGACAGTTTTTAATATAGGTAAGTACTTATATGTACCTATCTTTTGGATTTTGGGTCTAATTTAAGCTCTAGCTACACAATAGAAAAAGAATCGTCAAAATCGCATCACCAGATAAAAAGTGGTCATACTGGCCTCAGCTCGGTTGGTGGTAACTGCCTTCTGCGCTGTAGGTTATGGGTTTGATTCCCACCCAGGTTAAACATTTGTGTGACGAACATGGATGTTTGTTCTGTGTCCCACACACATATTATAATGTATCATTTTTTGTATATATAAAAAATAAGTATATATATTCTATCAGATAACTGGTTCACATAGTACAAGCTTTGCTTAGTTTGGGGCTAGATAGCGCTGTGTTTAATGTCCACCTAATATCTTAATCTTAAAAATATTATTAATGCGAAAGTTTGTAAAGATGTTTGTATGTTTATTACTCAATCACGACGTATTTAGATGAAACTTATAAAATACGTATTATAATTTTATGTCCAGAAATAACAAATAAACTACTTTTTATCCTAATACCACGCATAGCTGTGGGCAATACCCATTAGGATAGCTAGATAGATAGCTAGTGTATATATCGCATCGAATTGAAAACCTTCTTTATTCAACTCCTGAAAATACTAAAGTCGGTCGACTAGAACAAACATACAAATTAATAAAGCTTGTAATATTTCAGAATATTTAGACACGGAAGAGAAGAAACTAAACGAATTTAACAGAAGGAAAGAAGGCAAAAGTTATTTCGGGGCGACATACAAATGCGAACTCTGCTACAGAGGGTTTGAGAAACTCACTCAGTTCCAATACCATAATAAATGGCATACGGTAAGTTTATATAAATACTAGCCGACCCGTGACAGACGTTGTCCTGTCAAATTTCAATAATCGAATAGAAAAGACTGAATGTTTTTAATCTGTGATGTCAGATTTGTTGCACACCAGCGCCATCAATACAGAAATCATCCTTTTTGCGTTTTTATATCGTTTTTAGGATGTTTTTCATATTTTAAAGTAGTCTATTATTTATTCGGGCATTATATCTACATCTACAGCAAATTTCAACTTGATCCGTTTTGTCGTTTAGGCCTGATTGAGGAACAAACATACATACAAACTCACAAACTTTCGCATTTATAATATTACTAGCCAACCCGTGCCAGATGTTGTCCTGTCAAATTTCAAAAATCGAATAGAAAAGACTGAATGTTTTTAATCTGTGATGTCAGATTTGTTGCACACCAGCGCCAATCTATACAGAATCGTCCCTTATGCGTTTTTATATCGTTTTTGGGATGTTTTTCATTTTTTAAAGTGGTCTATTATTCATTCAACATACATACAAACTCACAAACTTTCGCATTTATAATATTATAGGATAGAATTTGACATTTCAAACAGCGCCATCTACTCCCGATGTTATTGGTCCAGCCGTTCATGAGTTATCTATAGTTTTAGTTACACGATTTGTTTTATATAAATACTAGCTGTACCTGCGCGTGTTGCTACGCCACCAACTCTCATGGGCTCATGCTAAATATCAACAACTTTGCTAAATATCATCACATGATCAAATGCATAGTTTACGATTCTATAAAGTACATATACATACACATACATATACATAAATAAAGAGGGGACTTCTCTAATACAGGTTATTGCAACTTAACAGAGGAGATCCCAACCCATGTAACCCACAATTTTGTAAGAAAAATAAAGATTTTTATACTTTTATACTTATACTTATACATACAGACAAACATTCATTTTTATTTATACAGATATAGATTTGTATTTGTTTCAGCCAGCAGCCGGCGAGTTCCTATGTGGTATTTGCGGCATGCGATTCCAATCTCTGAAGACTCGCGCCAGTCACCGCGCCTCCAGCCATTCTGCTGTCTACACGTGTCGGATGTGCCCACTTATTACATACCACTAGTGAGTATTAGTGCCACTAGTGATCGTATGTGGTGCCACTAGTGATCGTATGTGGTGCCACTAGTTATTATATTGGTGCCACTTTGTGATTGTATGCAGTGCCAATGCCAATAGTGATTGTATGATGAAAACATTTATTTAGCGTGACAAACACTGTTATATAGATGAGATGGTTGGTAGGGAAGACAATGCAATTATCATTTTATTCCCGTTGGAATACAAAGTTTGATAACCAGTTTAGAAACAGGAAATATACTTACTGTTAAAGATTTGCCTTTCCGTTTAGTGAACCAAGTTTAATAACTGACTTTTAAAACGGTAAAAATACATTCAAAGTAACAAGGTAAGTAGGTACACGGGTTAAAAAAAAAACAATTCTGCTCGCTCACCAATTTGATAAGTTTGTGTCGCGCCAAAAAGGATCAGCTCAGCATTAGGCTAAGTAGTACATTTATTTGACACTCGCACAGAAATGTAGGTACACATAACAAGAAGAAGAACAAAATACTAACTACCTACTGCGTAGGTTGAATAGGCCCATCGACTACATAGCCTAAATATAGTCGATGAATAGGCCCCAAATGCGGTGCCAGGGTGCCACTAGTGATTGTATGTGGTGCCATTAGTGATCGCATTGGTCCACCACGCTTCGTAATTGCTAGGTAACTCCTTGTAAACACACGCTATAAATACCTATAGATATATGTAAATATTATTTTGTTTCAGTCCTGTGATGTTGAACCACTACGAACAACACAAAGGCGTGGAATACTCATGTCCAACTTGTCTCAGCGTGTTTGAGTATGTTTTATTGTCACTTGTTATTTTATAGTCACACAAAAAATAATATTGGGAAGGAATAAATACAACCACATACATAGTTAATCACACACTGGGATTTTGGTTGTCAAATACTATGAGATTTTATTGAAATATTTCTTAATAACTTCATTAATTATTTATATCCTTCGATTGTGACGTAATGTTTGAACGTGCCACTGACTATCTCCTTAAACGTCTTTAAAGATCCGAGTGCTTGGAGATCTAAGAGTATGTCTACCGTACTTGGGGATTGCATGCAATCGTATTATATTATATTGTTCCAAAATAAATGATTTATAATAATTTAAACCTTTGCTTTTAGAAATAAGACTACGTTCATGAACCATCAACGGGATCACAATGCTGACAAGAAGAAGTCTACCTGCGCCTCGTGTGCCATGACATTCATCTCGGACGTCGGTCT
Source organism: Hydriomena furcata (assembly GCA_912999785.1). Classification (NCBI taxonomy): domain Eukaryota; kingdom Metazoa; phylum Arthropoda; class Insecta; order Lepidoptera; family Geometridae; genus Hydriomena; species Hydriomena furcata. The sequence goes on along the minus strand of OU538823.1, from coordinate 4,595,780 downwards.
CATGCTGCACAGGAAGTCAAAACATACGGTCAGTTCAGTTCACACACAAATTGTAAACACACACTGTCAGTTCACAGACAAATTGTATACACACACGGTTAGTTCACACAAAATTGTATACACACACGGCCAGTTCACACACAATTTGTTGGAAAAAAAATGCTTCATGTTGTTGCTATTGTTTTAGGATGAAATCCCGGTGAATCCGGGTGCCCATTCTACATGCCAAGAATGCAACATCACTTTTGATACAGGCGAGGTATATCTCAAGCATGTGGCGATGGCGCATACAAAGAAAATAGAATCGTGAGTACCCAAACCCAGAGATATATTTAACCAGGCTAGGATCATCCCAGATAATGGGGTTGCTGTGGATCCCAAGCTATAATGGGTCACCATTGGCTCCGATAAAAAAAATTATCCTGTAATATGCAAATAAAAGTAATAAAAAGCGAAAACTTTTTAATTTTTAATTGTTATAGCGGCCACAATAACGCTTTCTGTGAAAATTTCAGGTATCTACCTATTTTCGTTCAAGTGATAGAACCCTGTGTCAGACAGACAGCTAGAGATTTACAGCAGACATTTATAGGGTTCCATTTGTCACCCTTAGGGTACGGAACCCTAAAAAACTATTGACTACATTTAGGCATCAGGATTTTGGAAAAGGGCCATGTCATAAAATTGTATAAATATTTTTCGGTAATAATCGATCACTCATGGACCACGGACGGCGATATGGGTTCTTTGATGACCCCACAAAATATTCTTATAAAAAAATGTTTTTAGCTACCGATGCGCATACTGCCATATCCGATTCGGCACACTCGAAGAGTTAAGGACGCATAAGGTCGAGCAAGGTCACCAAAGGGCGTCAAAGAAGTACGCCCAAAGGTCGCAGAGGTCAAACGACCCAAACCCCGTCAAGAAAATCAAAATCAATACTCCAGACAAGCCGTTTGTCAAGTGTGAATTGGTGAGTCCTTCGAGCTTGATTAATTATATATTTGAAATTCAGAAATAATTTTCATTTTGTTAAAAAAAAAAAATATGAGCACGGTAAACAATTAGACAACCTCTCAGATCGTCGAAGCTTTCAAAACGAAGCAGTCAGAGGCACATCCAGATTATGTCTACAACACTTGAGAATTACATGAATTAAATTTTCAGTGTCCAGCTATGGTATCTACAGCGTACACATCTTGTATGTACAAGCACTTCCTAAAGGACCATCCAGACATTCCGTATTCGTCCGTCTACTCGCAAACAGCGAGGCGGCTACTCTGCGATCTGTGTGGAAAGACCTTTATGGTGAGTCGGCGACCATAATATATGAGACCCAAGTGTGACAATACAATAATATGGTGACAGCGAGCTGATCTGCAGGGCTATTTTGTAAAAACATGATTATCATGTTATGGTTCTGAATGCCATAATACCTACGCTTTTTATGCTGTTTAGCACCCATACCTACGCTTCCAATACAATACCTACGTTGAAGCGTAGGTATAGGTGCATAAACTGTTAATAGTTACTATGAAAAGTGTAGACAGATTAGGTATTTTTTAACATTAGGTATTGCATTCAACATCATAACATGATATTCATGTTTTTTACAAAATAGCCCTGCTGATAATGGAGTCACGAGTAGTTCAACGGACACACAACGGAATTCCTTAGTAAATACTTCGATCGAGTAAAAAATGTTCTCATACCTGTCAAGTTTCAATGACAATGTAATATTATGAAACAGCTGCTCTGTGGCTTGAGCACGAACCACTTATCGTCCAAATGTCAAAACTTACACTTTTTGTATATAGTATCAGTTTTGACATTTGGACGATACGTTGTCGATACGATAGTGATTCGTGCTCCCCTGATTTATAGCTCAAAAGAGGATTTTACAAAAGCTTGTACAAAAGCAAATATTACACATAAAACTTATTTCACAAGCTTATATTATTTAACTTGCCTTGTGATTTCGGAACTATGTACAAAAACTTGTTAATAAATTAATGAAAAAACTCTACATTATATTATATTTACAGAATAACAATATTTACATTAAATATATATACACACGCTAACCCGGCGAACTTCTTATCGCTTTAGAATTATCAAATGTTGTGTTATGTTCTCGTTCCCGTTATAAAAAGTACCCTATGTCCGTCTCCTGGTTCTAAGCTACCTCCCCGCCAATTTTCAGCCAAATCGGTTCAGGCGTTCTTGAGTTATAAATAGTGCAACTAACACAACTTTATTTTATATACCATAATAGTTTAAAAATACCGAAAAAAAAAATTGACCGTTGCAGCAGAAGCTTCTTATGATCTGAGCACTGTCAGCATGATTTATTATTGCACTATCACAAAGTTATCGAGGTTTCTTTTTAACCGAAAATTGGCACTAATTTATGGTCTCAGTACTAGAAAATACTACACAAATTACAACGGAGACGGCGAGCTATTTATGAATGGATAGAATCGTGAAAATATGAGTAGCTATGTGGTAATAGGTGCGTATGAATAAACGGTTAACTAAATATTGTGTTTTTTTAAGGATATTTTTTTATTTAAGTTTTAACTACTTCAATTTAATTAGTAACAGACACTGACAATACGTTATTATTTTTTTTGGTAATTAAAAACTAGTGTTGTATATAGATCATATTCATTTTATTGTTATAGCGGCCACTACATTATACGTCTTCAAGGACTACACTACATTATACATCACTCACGTCATTCACTATATTATATCTGCTCATTTTAATTATTAATGTCCAGGACCCGGCTTTCTTCGCCGACCACGCCAACATGCACTCTGGCCTGAAGCCATACCTATGCAGCTCGTGCCCCGCCCGTTTCGCCACGCGTCGGCACCTCGGGCTGCACGCGCAGCGTCACGGGCCCGCGAGGCACGTGTGCAACCATTGCGGGAAGCGGTTCCATAGCGCTGCCAATCTGTTCAATCATCGCAAGGTACATCATTAGCATCGAATAGCTCATTAGTTTTATCTAGAGAGATAAATTAATATTCAAATTCAAATTCAAAAATCATTTATTTCAATAAAATCACAAGGATCACTTTGAATCGTCTTAGGAACTAGGTGAAGCTACGCCGATTCCACGCGACCAAGCCTAGAAGAATCAGGCAACAAACACGGCTTGGGGTCTACCTTTTTTTTATTGATCCTTTAGCTATGTAGAGCTCCAGTGTGATGCCAATCGAACAAGGTGAAGGCTCAAACAAGAATATTAATTAAAAGTTTAAGTTTATTGGTGGACATTATCAAACAGCTCCATCTAGCCCCACATTTAGCTTGTTCTATGGAAACTAGATAGCTGATACTTATAAATGTACATTTTTTTTATAAATATTAATACATTATCATAGCTCAGGTGGTAGTAACTGTATGTGTCTATAGTAGTCCGAAATAAATGATTTCAACATTATTATTTTATATGCAGACGCACATCGGCGACCGCCGCTTTAAGTGCGAGATATGCCTGAAGGGCTTCCTCCACGCGGCTACACTCAACGAGCACGTGAGGGGGGTACATCACCACATCCGCAAGCAGAAGCCAGCCAGAGACAGGAAACACTGCTACTAAAATAAAACAGCAGCCTTATTTCGTAAAAACTATGTTTATCATGTTATGGCTTTCAATGCAGTTTAGGTACCTATACCTACATAGATTCTTAGTTACTATGAAATAGGTATTCTCTAAAATTTATCAGAATACCTAGAATCTACTAGCTGATCCGTGCCAGACGTTGTCCTGTCAAATTTAAATATTCACTTAGTAACGCACGTTGCTATGCTATGACGAATTAGGTCAACACTGATGTCAGATTTTTTGCACACCAGCTATTATATAGTACATACCAAAATCATCTCTTTTGCCTTTTTTTATCAGTTTGGGGTTGTTTTGTAGTATTTTAAAGTAGCCTTTTTTTATTAGGGCATTATATCTACATCTACAGCAAATTTCATCTTAATCCGTTATGTAGGCCTGATTTATACTCAAACATACAAAACTTTCGAATTATAATATCACTAGCTGCTCGCCCCGGCTTCGCACGCGTGGTACCTGGATAAAAAGTAGCCTATGTGTTATTCTGAGTATAAGCTATATTACTGTAGTTTCATTTTAATTTTCAGTAGTTTTTGCGTGAAAAAGTAACAAACACCCAATCTTTCGCATTTATAATATTAGTAGGACAGTAGGATTAGGATAGAATCTATGTAGGTATGTACCTAAACTGCATTGAAAGCCATAACATGATAAACATAGTTTTTACCAAATAAGCCTGCGGCAGCCTTATTACCTAAGCTCACTTATAATCGTCATCATCATCATCATTTCATTTATTTATTCCAGAAAAAAATAACAATTGTATGCGATAATTATCAATAAACCTTACCTAAACAATTACTGATACATTACAATTATAACAATCAAACCATGCAATAAAAATCCTCGGTATCAAAGATAACAATGTCATAGTAAAATAAATAATAAAAAAGCCTTTATTTCTATGCAGATAAAAAAATAATAATAATCTTATTCTAACTATAATTAACTTAAGTTTAAATTTAAGAGTGAGTAGGTAATTTGATTAGTTTCATATAACATCTGCAAGAACCCCTCTCCGGGTGAAGGCCTCCTCCAAAGATATCCAGTCCTCTCTGGACTGGGCTGTTTTTAGCCAGTGTACATCGGCTGTCTTTATAATTTCGTCTTCCCATCTAGCGTAAGGTCTGCCTATTTTTCGCTTTCCTAAAGGTCCCTTCCAAGCAGTCACTTTTTTCGTCCATCTCTGGTCTTGAAGACGTGCTACGTGTCCTGCCCACTTCCATTTTAATGACAGAGCCTGTGTTAATCCGTCCGTCGCTTTGGTAGTTTGCCTTATTTTAGTGTGTCTTATTTTTTGTATTTTCTTTATGTTCAACATGCTGCGCTCTATTCCTCTTTGACATGTTATTAACTTATTTTTTACCTTGTTACTGAACTTCCAAGTCTGGCACGCGTAGGTTAGACAAGGGATGAGGCAGGAGTTCAGTAATTTGGTTTTGATGTTTACGGGCAGGTTGCTCTTGAACATCTCCTTCAAACTCCAATATTTATTCCATGTCAGCTGTGTCCTGCGGTCGACTTCCCGTTCGTTGCTTTGTCGGTCTATACTTATTTGTTTGCCAAGGTATATATATTGATCTATGTACTCAAGTGTTTTTCCATCAATAGCTATTTCTCTCTTAGTGCTATTGGTCATCAACATTGTTTTTGAGTGGTTCATTTCTAGGCCTACTTGTTTACTAGCCTTGTTTAATGACTCCATCATACATTGAAGTTGTGAACCCGTTTCTGATAAGAGCACCAGATCGTCTGCAAATCGTAAGTGGTGTAGGTATGTTTTGTCAATATTTATTCCAAATCGACTCCAGTCTAGCTGACTAATTATACCCTCTAGCGTAGCGATAAAAAGCTTTGGAGATATTGGATCTCCTTGTCTTACACCTCTTTCAATAGGGAACCATGGGCCGGCTGTCTCCAGCTTTACTCTGCTCTTGCTATTTTTATAAATGCTTTGTATAACTTGTATGTACGCTTTTTCTACATTTTGTGTTGTTAGTGTATCCCAAAGGCTCTCGTGTGAAATTGTATCAAATGCCTTTTGATAATCAATAAATGCAATGTAGAGTGGTCTTCTTTTTTCTTGATATTTCTCGATGATGAGCTCTAACGTGTGAATGTGATCGATTGTAGAGTATCCTTTTCTAAAGCCAGCTTGTTCTACCGGCTGTTTTGCATCCAGTGTCGCGCTTAGTCTTAGGTTTATAATGCCGGAGAAGAGCTTGTATATGCAGGGTAGTAGGCTGATTGGTCTATAATTCCCTATATCATTTGGGTCGCCTTTTTTGTATATTAGGATGATGTCGGATTCTGACCACTGAGTGGGTGTTTCTCCAGTTTTTAGGATGCGGTTATAAAGGTTTGCTAGAGGTACTGCAAGTGTGGTTTCAGCTGTTTTCAGTATTTCGTTCGTGATATTGTCCGCACCTGGACTCTTGTCTGCTTTTAGTTTTTTCAATTCCTTTATGACTTCGCATACTTCAATCTGGGGTACATTTATCATACTACTCGCTTCGGTAAGGCTTTCATTTCTGTTACTTCTATTGATGGATTTTTTAGAACTGTATAACTCTCTGTAGAACTCTGTTGCTACGGTAATGATCTCGCTGCGGTCGTATAGTGCTTTTCCTTTTCGTTTCAGCCCATCAATCCATATTTTATTAGTTCTTAGATCTTTATGAGCTTTTTTTGTACTTCCGGTTTGGGTTAGGTGTTTTTCAATAGTCTTATATCTGTGAGTAGCATAGTCGTTCTTGATGAGTTTGCTAACCAACTTGTACAGGGCAGAGATTTCGTTTTTGATTGCTCTATTCTTATTTTTTGTTTTTTGTAGCTCTTGTCTTCTTTTTAGAAGTCTTAATGTGCGTTCTGATAATATATTATGAGTTTTATTTATATTGTTTGTGCTACAAGCAGCCTGTATGCTTCTTGTTATGATTGAGATTAAGTTATTGTAGTATTTCTGTATTGATGTACTTTCATTCATGTCCAATTGGCCTTCTGACACGCAGGCCAAAAGACATTCTTTGTATTTCGCGATTATGTGGTCATTTTTTAAAGGAGTGGTTTGGTATTGGTTGTAGTTAGCTCTACTCTTCTTTGAATGTGCAAGTGTTACTGTGGCTCTGACCGGCCTGTGGTCAGACGGATAGTTTATGTTTAATACTTCTATGTTTTGAAACATAAGTGGTCGGTTTGATAACACAAAATCTATTTCGTTTTTATATTTCCAATCCGGCGATCTCCAAGTCCATTTTTTTGATGATTTTTTCTTGTAAAATGTGTTTAAAATTGACAACTTATTTTCGATAGCGAAGTCTATTAGTCTTTGTCCTCTTCCGTTTCTTTTGCCATAACCATTTTGTTTCGTAACTAAGTATTCTTCTTTTTTGGGTTCGCCTATCTTCGCATTGAAATCGCCCATCAGTATGTAGTTTTTGTGTGCTTTTTCTAATGCTTTTTGGATAGTCTTGTAGAAAAGTTCAATCTCCTCATCGCTTGCTTTTTCTGTAGGAGCGTAGACCTGTATGATAGATAAACGGGAGCCCTCTATTGTGATATTTAGTATTGCTACTCTTTCTGTAAGTCCGATATAGCTATCAATATTGGCTTTGTGTCGTTTATTTATTATAAAACCCACTCCATACATGCCGGGTGTGTGGCCTGTATGACAAAATATGAAGTTTTCGTATTCCTGTATTTTATTTCCCAAGCGCCTTGTTTCAGCCAGTCCAATTATGTCGTAATTGAATTCTTTCAGTGCTTCACTTAGTTCCAGTAGACGCTCGTATGAAGAGAGTGTTTTGACATTATATGTGATTATGTAGAGTTTTTTTGATGGTGGTTTTGTTTCTTTCTTTGGAGGGTTTTGGTCATAATCTTCCACGGTGACCAACCGGCTTGGAAGATTTATTTTAGTTTTTGTTAATTGTTTTTGTTCGTTATCCGCGTGAGAGGGGGGCGGTAGTTGCTATATATTATCGTTCTTGTTGGCCTGCTGTTTTGTCGAGTTCTTGGTAGTTAAAAAGTTCAGCATTCCCGGTTTCAGGACTCCCTCTGAAAAGCTGGAAGTTCTTTTTATAGGTGCCTGCGTTTTGTTTTTCTTGTTAGCCTGTGCACTTTTTCCAGCATGAGCGGGGTGACTATTTTCCGGAGATATTGGAAGCGTTCTTTTATTGTTGCTAGCTGTATTCGTATTTCTGTCTAATATTATAAGTTTATCGTATTTTATAATTGCAGTGTTTCCTTTCTCTTTCTCAATCTTTACTTTCTCTTGTAGTTCTTTTCTTTTTTCTAGTATATGTAGAGGGTAATCTTCTTTTATGTAATACACGGTATTTAGTAGTGTTTTTAAAAAAAAAAAAAAAAAAAAAAAAAAAAAAAAATAGACATATTTAAACAGAAAAAAATGTCATAGTAATCAAAAGTAATAAATTGTACACAATTCATCATCTTCCTGCCCTCATCCCACTTATGTAGGGTTGGCACAACATGTATTTTTTTTCTATTTCCTTCTATCAGCCGTCTTCTCATCACTCACTCCTTTCTCAATGTCATTTTTGACACAGTCCATCCATCATTTATTTGGCCTACCTCTACTTCGACATCCATCCACCTTCGTTCTAAACATCCTTCTCATCACATGACACCCTTTCCACGCTAACCTATTGCTTCTCTGGTTATCGGTTTCAACTATCAAAATCCCACTATCTTTTGACAGTTATACAATTTTAATTTGATAGTCGAAGTCGGTCACGATTACCAGAGAGCTTACTCAATAGGGCTGCTGCCACCACAATATACCATAATTAGTAGGTTCCTATAGTAACTGGAACTTGGGAGGTACAGTCAGGAACGAAAGTAGTTGAAATCGCTACTTTCCATATAATTTATGACTGACTGTAGATGGTGATTTTTTTTACTATACTTTGGTCAGATATTTATGGAAAGATAAATTTTATTATGCATACATACATAAAACGCCTGTTTTCCAGAGGGGTAGACAGAGACCACTTGCCACGATCTTGACATATCTCTTTTGCATCATACACTCATCACATTCCTCAAGCGTATTCGTCAGTTTAGTTTAGAGAATAATATTTGACCTGTGGGGCTAGCACTAATCACTATTATATAGTCAAAACATGAAAACTGACACTTATAACAATTCACCTTCAAAACTTTCGTAATGTATAAGTAATTCTCCGTTTTTGACATTATGTGTAATACAATAGGTGTCAGTTTTGAAATGACGATACAATATTAATTCGTGCTCAGGGGCTTCCAATGTTATTATGCATTAATTTATGATACATTATTTGTGTTGCTGACTGTACCAATTACAAAGTTTCAACTCAATCGATGGGTCAATCTCAAAAAAGCTTTAAATTATATACAACTCTAGGCCAGGGTACTTAAAATAAAAAGTATGCACAGAATAATGAATTAACAACACCAAATTGAATTTTTGGTGTATTATAATTATTGGCCATTCCGTTAGTAAATGTATTGTAGTTTGTTTGCGAGATAATTAAATAATTATTAGATTATACATAAGTATATTATTAAAATTATACATAAATCAATTTGTAAATATAGATCTTATTTAAATCATATACTAGTGTTTTCTTTTAGTCTGGCTAAATTACATTTCATACAGCGTCGTCTAGCCCCAAAACAAAACTTGTACTATGGAAATTAGTTAACTAATTTATTACTTTATTTCATTCCTTTTTTGTAAACACAAGAACTTATAGGTAATAATACATTAAAACACCCAGACCAAAACAAACATCTATGTTCACGCGAATTATTGAACATACAACCTACAGCGCAGAAGGCAGAGTCACTACCAAATGACCAGGCGTGCAGGTAAAAAGAATTAAAAAAAAAGATGCAAAAAATACAAGCAACAAATTGAACAATAATATAGAGGTAAAATTTGTATTTTTGTTTGTAATGGATAAACTAAAATTCTACTTATACCTATCAAAAGCTACATTATCACTTAGTAGTGTAGTAGTAACAGAATTTATTTCATTTACAAAAAAAATTGATTATGCCCACGAAAATTGCAATAATAAAATTTAGGTATCAAAAAAATTCCTACAATCTTTATTAATACACCCATGCAAATAGTCTGCACAAACTAGAGAAGACGAATCAGTCATTACTACAGATATTAATATTGTATCGTAAAAACAGACTTATAAAATACAATTACTTCGATTGAATTCATTTGATAAATTTTAAATCTTATGCTGTCCTGTCTGCCAAATTGCGCAGGCCATTGATGTATTGTATAAGTCAGTTTCAACAATACAATATGCTATTCTTTGATCTGGTCTACAGAATATGATCCACAGCATGCTGCCTTAACCGACTGCGACTACTGAAGGTGCTAACACACATACAGCAAGCATGCCTTGCTTGACTGTTTGTATGAGTCTTCATATGTTTCCTGCAATTACTCTTATCGTTAAACGTCTTCTCGCACCACAAACAGCCAAACGGCTTCTCCCCTGTATGAGTCCTAACATGCACTAGGAACATACTTCGGTGCTTGAATTTCCTGTCACACAAAGGGCAGGTATTTCTTTGTAGTGAAGTGTGGACGTGCAATACATGACGTCGCAAGTCCGTAGATCTACTGTAAGACTTGCCACACTTCTCACACTCGCTACGACGTTGCTTGTGGATGCTCTTTCTATGTGTGATTAAGTTGTCAACCGTCCGGAACCGACGAGCACATTGCTTGCACGAGTAAAATCTGGTGGAACACTTGGTTTCTGCGTTTTGAATCTGGCTTCCCTGGCTCCGAGTTATGGGCAAACGTTCCAGAGTGACTTTCAAAAGCTTGTGATGCTCTATTGATTTTGCTTTGTTGTCCAAAGATGCCCGATTCACGCTTTGGTTCGAAGGTATTTCACCCTCTATTGTAGTATAGCTGGAGTCAAAGCTGAGGTTCTCAACAGACTCAACAGATTCAACAAGCCCAAAGGCCTCTGACATATTAATCTCGCATATAGGAATAGTAACTCCCATTTCATTTTCATCATCGCTCAGAACCTCTAAGGTAATATCTGGATCAACCTCCTCATAGTCAACAGATTCTATTTTCACTGCAACATCTTGTACAGTTTTATCGCTGATTTCTAAATATTTGGTACTATAAGGTGTCACCTCTGCCACTTCTGACACCTCTATCACTTCTGTCACCTCTGCATCACACAAGGAGTTGTCTGGGAATTCTGTGAGTGACATACAGTGTGCAGTGCTCACAGACAAACTGTGGAGTGCGCTGGTAAGTCCAGATATTTTTTCTTGAGTTAACTGAAAAAATAAGGTATGTAATTGGTTAGTGCCTGGGGCCTGTTAAGATAGGATAGGACATCAAAATTATGAATTAATTTATACACATATTGAAGAAAGGTTGAAGATGACACGGGCATTTGTCCAGCAGTGGGAAAATATAGGATAGGTAAAAATAAAAATTACTAATCATAATAGTTTTTAGGGTTTCTTACACAAAGGGTAAAAACGGGTCCCTATTACTAAGACTCCGCTGTCTGTCTGTCCATCTGTTTGTCTGACAAAAGGCTGTATCTCATGTACCAAGATAGCTAGACAGTTAAAATAGATGATGTATTTCTGTTGCCGCTATAACAACTAAATAAAATAAATATTTGAGTTACAACCCATACAACAAATGTGTTTTTTTTTCCGTTTTTAGGGTTCCGTACCCAAAGGATAAAAACCGGACCGTAATACCAAGACTTTGTTGTCCGTCTGTCTGTCACAGGGCTGTATCTCATAAACCGTGATAGATAGACAGTTGAAATTTTCACAGACGATGTATTTCTATTCCCGCTATAAAAACAAATACTAAAACAGAATAAAATAAATATTTAAGCGGGGCTCCCATACAACAAACGTGATTTTTAGCAGTTTTTTGTAGTTAATGGTGCGGAACCCTTCTTGCGCGTGTCTGACTCGCACATGTCCGGTTTTTTTAATTAATGGTACGGAACCTTTCGCGCTCGATTCCGAGTCGCACTTGGCCGGTTTTTTTACTATGCTACTATGTACTGATGGTGCTTGAATAAAAGTGCAGTTATGGTTTCTATGTAGTAGTATTTTTGTATTTTTCACCCCTTATTCATTCTTGGGACTATGAAAATTGTTGTACCTATAATTACTTGGTATAATATAGTTGATACCTATGCAAACAAAATAAAGATGCACTAAAATAATAATAGGCCATGTTTCTTGCCTGATTCTTCTAGTCTTGAGTCTCTTCTTAGTCGTGAGGAACAAGTGTCAAAGTAATCCTTGTGCTTTTATTGAAAAGAGTTGAGTTTGAGTTAGACTGTTTAGTACTTTTCAGGATAAGGCGGTTATCACTACATAGTATAAAGCAAAGTCGCTTTCCGCTTCCCGCGTCTGTATGTAATATGTATGTATGTATGTATGTATGTATGTATGTTTGCTTATATCTTTAAAACTACACAACGGATTTTGATGCGGTTTTTTTTAATAAATAGAGTGATTCAAGAGGATGGTTTATATGTATAATACATGCATAATATAGTAGAGAAACACTGATAATTTTAGAGGTTTCTAATGTGATGTCGTAAATAAACACATTTTTTTGCGCTTACATTGCAAATGCTGGCTGAACCCCACGAGATATATCAAAATAATGTACTACAGTATTGTACACCTTAAAAACGTCTACAAAAAAGTCCACGATGGTATTAGAAATGTCTTACGCACAGCGAAGCGGGCACGGGTCAGCTAGTATACAACAAAACTATTCCTAATTCAAATTCAAATTCAAATTGTTTATTGTACTTTATGTTGTTACAATGGTGTAGGTAATGTAGGTAGTTTCAAACATAAACCCTGTAAGGGCACATCAATATTGGTATAAATGGTCTACCTAGCCATGGGCTGTATCTGTACTATACTGGCACATTCAATAGCTAGTTAGTGTGCAAAATCTTGATATGTTAATGTGATGGTACCTATAGAAGATGCTGTCAACTTCTACAACCACCTAAATCATAATTTTTGAAGAGCTAAGTAAGTAAAATTGGAATAATGCAACCTAAGGTATCAAAAATTTGCCTTTATCTTCATTAGTACACTCATGCAAAGCCAAGATGTACTGCTAATATAGATTACTTGTTTTAGATGTGATCTTCATTTTTTTAAAAGGCTGTTTTATTTGGTGTATGTTGATAAAAAATTGGATTAACCATACATACCTCAACTCCATCGTGATATGTTTCATAAAATTTCTCTGCTTTCTGAGACATCTGAAGAAATTTAAAGAATCTTTGCAGTTGGGAATTACAAATGTAGCATACTGTGTTAGGTCTGCCATCTCCTGTGATGAGCTGAAAGAAAAAATTATTCCCATAAAGTGTATTGTCTCAGTTGAGCAAGGCAAACCCGACCTATTAAAATATAAAAGATTAAGGAATTCTTCACCACTATTAAAGATGTAGCTACTATACAACAACTATCAGTTAGGTAATACATGTACCTAATGTGAGAAACCATCATCAAATAGTACCTATTGTTAACCTAGGCCACTTGAATGCCCGAGCAATATGGTAAGAATATTAGCCTAAAAATAAATTTTATTTAACAATAAGATTATTCGATTTTGATAGTAGCGTCGGTAGGCAGGTACCTAGTCCTAAGTCTTAGTAAATTACAAATAGGTACCTGCTATGAGCTGGGTAGGTACTAGGTAGGTACTTACCTTAGCACCTGTGTATTTTTCGTACATTTCTCGATAGCGGGTATCACATATCTCGTACATTCGAATGTTGTACGTAAAACACAGTCTGCATAAAACTAATTTGGACATTTTCTTTTAGATGCTTGATGCTTCTACCAGTTGCTTGTCCGCCAATTTAGCAGTTTACTTAGGTTAGGTAGATACCTATGTATTTTTTCTCAAAAGAGAATAAATTTATTTGTTTTTCATATAATAATCAGTAATAGTAGTTTAAAATATATTAGTTTTGTACGTTACATACTATGCTTGATTTAATAATTTATTGTATGTTTTCCTAAAAACTACTTCTTCGGCACCCCATCTCTACAATAGACTTGTGTAGTTCGCGAATGAATCCTTCAAATGGACTACTTCACCTATATTACTTCATTCATTCACTATATCTTTTCAAACGAAGTACTTCAGTAGTTCATTTCATTCGCGAACTACAGATATAGATATAGATATACGCGAACTAGATATAGATAGATAGAGACAAGATGAGTTAAAGAGAAGTACGACAAGGCCGAGTGCCTGCCTTGCCTGCCTACTGTGCCGAGCCAAAGTGCCGACCGCGTCCGATCCGACGACCGACAGCGCTCGGCGCAGCGGGCGCTCCGTGTTCGCGGTATGCTATGCTGTCACACTCTTTTGTACTAATGTAATTTTCTATTTCACTCATTCAAGTTACGCTTTACTAGTCGTACATTGCTCGTTATAGAAAGAGAGCTGATTTTGATATTCCAAGTAAAAAGCCAATGTATAATTTACAATTCTCGCCAAAATCTGCGAAATGTAACATCCGAGTGTGAAACAGTTATAATGAGCGTTATGACAAGTAGTTACGGGTCATTTTGGTTTAATTTGAAAACACCAATTTATTTCGCATCTCTTTCTTCTTTAATTGGTAAGTAACGTAACGTAAACAAACATGCTTACTGGTAAAAGTGAGTAAGTGCACTTTTTTGCCAAATTGAGTTAAGTATGCAGTTCTTTCTATTTTTTTACGCTCTATCTATCTGGTAAAACCTAATTTTGGGTAATACCCCCAAAAAAATAATTTCAATACTGTAGTTAGTCTAAAATTCAGTAAGATATTATAGGAAACGTAGATATAGATAATAAGTACCGTATAACATCAAATTAAGAAGATAGACAAAATTTACTAATTACAGGTAAAACGTAATAAATGCCTACCTTTCTGTATATTAATTTCATTTAATTAAGTTTTTACTATGAAAATATTATGAAATATGAGTAAATCTTATAAGAAGGATGTTCAACGCAACAATTTGCATTAGCAGTTTTTTAATTATTGATTTTTAACTAGGTTAAATAATCACTCAAACTTTCAAATGTAATTTACTCGAATTGACAAAAACTGCACTTACTCACTTTTACCAGTAAGCAGAAGAAATTTTCCCGCTCTAGTCTGTCTGATAGATTCAAAATTAAAACTATTGCGTGCGGCTTTTCGTTGCAACAGCATTGTTTTTGAGTTTTTTGCATTTTTAGTGGATACAGACATTCTATGTACCTATGTAAATTAATGTATATAATTGTGTTCAATTGTGTGTAAATACCTAGTGTAAAACAATAATTAGTTAGTTAGTTCTTAGTTTAGTTTTTGGTTTGAACTGTGGTGAACCTACCTATTTTGTAGTTTGTACATAATGTCTTCTAGAAAACGAAGCGCAGTCTGGAACCACTTTACAGAAGTGGACCCAAAAAAAGCTAAGTGTTCCTACTGTTCTAACTGCATAGGTATGACTGGTGGTAACGTCGGAAATTTGAATAGACATTTAAAAACAAAACATCCGACCAACCAACACAATGGAAAAGAATTAGGGCCTAGGCCTATTAATCTTACATAATCATTTTGAGGTAGGTAGGTAGGTACCTACTTGCCTATCAATATTAATGTAGTAGGTAAGAAAAAAGAGTTTTGTTAATACCTAAGTAGGTACCTACCTACCTACCTACCTACCGATATTGAGTAAGTAATAGATGTCGATACCGATACAAAAACCAAAAATTGGATAGGTAGCAAACAAAAATAGTCAATAACACCCATCTTTAAGTGCAATTGGAAGGTTACCTACCCTACCTACTTAAGTAAAATTTCTGTTTTCATGTTGAAGTAGATAACTATATAGGTACTAACCGTTTAAATCCAAACCAAATTAAGTAAGTAGGTAGGTACCTACCTACCTAGTAAGTAGGTACACTGAGTGAGCCTAGTGCAGGAAAATCTGTATTTGTGGCGATAAACCACCAAAATTAAATTACCTAAACACTGACCATACCAAAACTACCTAACTACTTATCTGTTTGGACGTGCCTCTGACTAACCCATCTTCAAAGATCTGAGCGCCTGGAAATCCGAGAGGATATCGAGCCTGCCTACCGTACCTGAGGATTACAGTCGCGATCCTATTTATTTTAGTTCGATGAACTTGGAAAGATAAAAGAACGCCTAACAAAATCATCTCTGTTGACCACCTGAACTAGATGAATGCAAATTACGATAGTTCAATGCATGAACTAAGAACTAAACGACAAACTGAACTAGATGAACTAAATGAACTATTGAACTAGATGAGTGATATACTTCACTGAGATGAAAAGACACATATATATCTTTTCTTTTTAAGGATATATTCTGCGCATGGCTACTCTACAACAACACACAAACACACACAGTAGAGGTGGTGCGTATTTACTCGACCAGGTTTGTAAACCTGGTATAGGCATAAAAAAATACGTACCAGGTATGACGACACAGTTTGAACGCGTATTTTGTACTTGAAAGTATTTTTGAAAAATACTTTAAAGTATTTCTGTACATGAAAGTATTTTTGTACGTACTTGAAAGTATTTTTGTACGTACCTGAAAGTTTTGTACTTGAAAGTATTTTTGTAATTGAAAGTATTTTTATACTTCAACAAATTTCCAATCCTAGTGGGGGGAGGGTGCTGGGTGGAGAGTTGGTTGGGCCGAAACCAAATAATTTAAAGTATTTCAAACCTGGTTTGTCAACCTGGTATTTGATGGAGGTGGTATTTATTAGACCTGGTGTACGTCAAAACACAAGTACGACCCACCTCTAACACAGTCAGTCTCGTAGTAGATGCACACCACAGAATATAAAATGCAACACAAGACACAAGCTGTGTCTTGTGTCACACACAAGTCACACAACACCAAATCAATCAAGCAAAAAGGCAATAAAATAACCCTTTTAGGCTGGCCGCACACATGCATTTAGCTAGTAACTAATCCGACTTGTAGTTTTCCTCAAAACGCTATTTTTCGTAAAAAAATACTAATTTTTGAAATCTATTTGCAGACCTAATATTGGATGCGTAGTTAATGGTTTTCTTGATATTAAGTAATTTTATCTAGGAGGCATTCAAAACTAAGCCCTGGATTTTGAAAAAAAAATACATTATTTAAAGTTTGCTGTTACTGACAATGACGATATGTGAGAATAATGTCAATTTCATTAAGAATTATTTACATTTGAGGTAATTATATAATCAATTTAGTCTTTCTAGCACTTTGTCATAAATCACTATGTTATAATTATATTTTTTATATATTTTTTTTAAGTTTAACCATATTAATTAATGACTATAGCTTGACTAGTAAAATGATTGAATATGAATTCAATAAAAAAAATGTTTACGAAGAAATTGCTGGGTACTACCTAAAGCGACATGCAAAATAATTGAAATTTTGATAGTTTTTTCTTAATATCTATTTTTTTGTTATTCCTACGTAAATATGACTGAGATTGTTTTTGAAAAATATTTACGGTTGAGGAGCCTTAAGGCCCTGTATGTCGACGATTGCTCTTTTTCGAAACGAAAAAAGAAATACTTCTGAACAAGCCACATCTCCTATTTTATAATGTATAGTAGGTATATGTGAATAAAGATGTAGGTACTCATCTTTAATCATTTCGATAAATAATCCTACCGACCGCTGCAATGACGACAAACACACGGGGCACCATGGGCGGCGCGTGGTCCACCTTTGCTTTTCGAATTAATTAATGATATAAATTAAGTATGTATTATTACTTATCAAAAACCTATTCTAGTAGAAATCTAGATCTACATATTAGGTACCTATCTTTAACAATAAATCACAAGTTGATTTTAATAGTAGGTATCAAAGTATTTCAATCATAAATTCTAAAACGTATCATTTTGAAAGAATATCTTTATCGTGAGAAGTTTCTGCTATTATGTTTTCAGCTTAATATAAATCTAGGTAGGAACCTGAAGTAATATATTTATAAAAATAGGGGATGTGGCTTGTTCAGAAGTATTTCTTTTTTCGTTTCGAAAAAGAACAATCGTCGACATACAGGGCCTTAAATTAGAGTTTTTAATTAGCCTTGTGACATAAATTACGAGCCCTCCAGGAGAACTAGCCGACTCGCAACTTCGATACATTGTATTTGGTTGTCAGCGTGTAAAAGCATGTTAAGATCGTGTCAAAAAGTTTTCTTAAGGTGAATCAGGTCCATTGACTGCTGACTGCATCATCAGGAATCAACGCGTAAACTTGATGTGTGCGGCCATCCTTACACCCGCCACATTGTTCATAGAAATAGCATCATCTCAAAACAGCTGATGCTTGAAAATGTCTATGTCAAGATTGTCGAAGTTGACTGACATTGCAACTTGCAACATGCTCTTTGATTGCAACGAAACAAACAAACACGTTTACCGTGGGTTATTTTATTGCGTCTTTCTGAATTGTTTGAAATTTTCCTAAAAACCGATTCGATTCCGATTTCGATACTTAGATTTTTTTCATGTTTGTAGTGATAATTTGGTATCGTACAGTGGTTTATTTTTCGCACACTGGTCCACAGAACACCTATAACTTGCAGTCTGGTCGTCCTGAGGTAAATTAATTACGTTGTTGAGATGACGAAAGCAGCTGATAACGTAAACCCTGATGTGTACGAGAAAGATTCAGAGCGCGAAGTAACGTCCGCCGATCACGATGAAGATGTCGCTGATGAGTTTGACGAGCGAGAAATCTTCGATCTAATCCGGAATATAACGGATCCGGAGCATCCGCTATCGCTGGAGGAGCTGCGGGTCGTAGAACAGAGAAATGTGTTGTTGAACAACGAGGGAAACGAAGTGCTGGTGCATTTCACGCCGACAATACCACATTGTAGCATGGCGACATTGATAGGTAACATCTATCTTTCATACTTAGAATAAGAGCAACGGGGTTTTATTTGAAAACTACTGAACCGATTTTCATGGAATCTGTATCATCTGGTAGCATAAGGTCCCAGAAGTGGATATATGGGGGGCCCTTGAGGTATATTTTATTTTTCTACATTTTCTAGAAATCAAATTATAAAAGGAAACATTTGTTTGTAGTAACTATGTAATATGTATTATATATCACTGCTCGCCTAATAAACCTCATTGGTTGCTTAATGTAGGAAGTCCCACATGAGCACAGCTAGTTTCTTAGCGCCTGGTGGTCTGAGAGGATGCCTACAGTTCATGGGGATTAAAGTTGTGATCTTATTTAATTTCACCTTACTCCCTCATTGAAAAACCTTTGTATTTTTCAGGTCTCTCCATCAGGGTTCAGCTGCTCCGTGCCCTACCTTCACGCTTCAAAGTGACTGTGCAAGTAAGTATTTTAAAATTATTTTTCTTGTTAAGCCTTTACCTTGTTCAATCGGCACCACACTGGATCTCTACATAGCATTATGGAAGGGATCATGGAAAATAAAATTGACCCCAAGCCGTGTTTGATGCCTGATTCTTCTAGAATTGGTCGCAAGTAAGTTTTATCCAGCTCCTAAGACTTTTTAAAGTGAGATTTTATTAAAATAATTTCCTTGGATTTTTCTTTATAATAACAATCTTTGAAAGAAAGTAAATCTGTCTGTCTGTGACGTTATCACGTCTAAACCACTAATTTCATATAGATATAGTTTATAGTCTTGAGAAACACATAGTTACTTTTATCTTCAAAATATTCTCTTTATTTTTAAGAATTTCTATTGTTTTATAAAGTTAAAAATCGATTTTCTGAATCTACGCGGACGAAGTCACGGGTTAAACGTTAAAGCTAGTTATATCATAAACCACATTCATCATGTGTATTATTGTGTATGGTACTGAGAGACACACCTTTAGTTTATTAGTTGTATAAGGAATCTATTTTTTTTTATTGTTTATTGTCATGTTACATTTTGTTACCATTCTCGTTTTTTTTTGTCTTTTTGTTCTGCTTTGTAATGTCACAATTAAAAACGTTTTCTTTCTTTCTTTCTTTCACATTCATTTTGTTTTAATTTCAGGTGACAGAAGGCACTCATGTATCCGAGCATGCAGTCAACAAGCAGCTAGCCGACAAGGAGCGAGTCGCAGCAGCTTTGGAGAACAACAATCTTGTGCAGATCATCAATCAGTGCATTGCAGTGTGATCACTCACCAACAGAACTCGGGATATAGCGTTTATCATCAGGCGTGCCTACTACCTTCACAAAAAAGCTTAGACTTTGTCCCAGACTTCAAAAAGATATACTTTTTAGAGATGTCTTAATAGTTTTTAGTTATGTTGCCAACAAAAATGGAGACATGGAAATATTTATTTTTTTAAACAAAATAAAATATTATTCCACTATTCCTAAATAACTAAACTTAATTTTGGGGCTTATTTTGTTGGCAACTTAACTAAGAGCTATTTAGACATCTCGAAAAAGTTTTCATATGAAACAGAATGAGCTAGAACCAAATTAACACTTAAGTTAATTGTATTAGGGGTAGGTATCTAATTCATGAATAGGTTGTTCAACACCTTAGGCAATCGCCGATAGTAGTAGGTGCATCATAATATAGATATATAATATACCTATCATCATATTAAGATCTTGGAAATAAAACATGTATGTATCTCAGAATAAATGTAAATAGTGTAAATAAAATAAATTGTACTTAAGCAAAAATAATTATGTTTTTTTTTTCACTTAGAGTTAGCTGCCTTTGCCTCGTTCTTGATGTCTTCGTAAGAAGCTTGGTTCTGAAAAAAATAATTAAATAGGTATTATGTGGTACATTAAAATTTGGCATTTGCAATGTCATCACATGCTTGCTAGGCGAGTTTTCATTAGTACATTATTAGTTCTTTTATTAGTACCTCGGTATGATGGATCGCCATAAGTCATTATCGAGAGTTTTCATTGGCGAAGCCACAGGTACCTACTCATTATGTGTTATGATGTGATTAGGGACAAATGTCGCCGCAAAATAACATGTATCGTACGTACAACATCGTGGTTTTCTTGTAACACAATATCTAGCGTCGCTTGTCCCCTAAATCTGTTAACTTACATCCCACATGTCGTCTTCCCACTGCGGGAACAGCTTCTTAAAGACAGCTGGTTCGGTGCCCTGTTTTAGTGTCACCACAAGTGCAGAGTCTACTGTGCGATCCAATCCATCGTCTTTTATATACTCCTGTAAATAAATTTATAAAAATAAAACAAATAGGATCACGACTGTAATCCCCAAGTACGGTAGACGTAGGTACTCTCAGATCTCAAGGCGCTTTGGTCCTTGGAGATGTCTAAAGGGGGGAGTCAGAGGCAGGGCCATACATTCCATACGTGAAAGGTTGCAAGGCCATTGCCGCAAGTTTATTACAAGCTTTTATTTAACTTGCCTTGTTACCTTGTTAGTATCTGCGGGTCAAATTTTGCAACAAAATTTAAAACCGGTTCCCCCCAATCAATATGACTGAAATTTTGCATAACTGTGTAACTTCGGTGACAATTACAATAGTATGACAGCGAGCTGATCGGATGATAGAGTCATCAGTAGCTGTTCAACGGAACAACTCAGTTGCGTTAATACTTTGCTTCCTTACCTACAATTCTATCAAATTGACACATGCGCTGTCAATTGACAGCGCGCTGGTAGGTATGTAGACGGAGTTAGAAGGTTCGAAGGATTTCACTTAAGCTTGTTTTGAAAAAATATATTTAAAAACTTTTTTTTGGTACTTACCTAGGTAGGTAGGTAAGTACATTTTTTTAGGTACCTAACTAACTAGTATAAAGATGATTATGTATTTCACCTTTATAATCTCTTGCCTGACCGCCTTCACTCGTTCGGGGATGTTAATGCCCTGCCATAGGTACAGCTCCTCGCCGGTGTCCAGGATGTACACTCCGTCGTCTGATAGGTCCTGGGAATAAGGTTCAAGGTGAGTGCCTATAGCGAGTACCTATAGTGAGTAGGTATTAGGTAGGTTTAGTAGGTATAGGTAATATAATAGGTTACTAGATTTTTTTGTAGTTACTCACGTTAATAGGTAGGTACTTAGATTAGGTTAGCTAAATAAAATTACCACTGAAATCAACAGATAATTCGCAATCGTCGTAACTGAAACTAACCTGCTGAGTGTACTTCTCATCGAGGTCCTCGAACTTGATGTTGCCTGTCACCTTGACGGTGACAGCTGTCAGCGTGTGCGGGGTGGTGATACGCCGGTTCACGGCCAGCTTCCACGCCGAGGGATCCTCCTTCTCCTCGGATATTCCACCTGAAGGGAATATTCATTCAAATTACCATTCATTTATGTACATCGACTACATAGTGTAGTCGATGTTTATGTACGAGCATTTTTTTTTTTTTACTTAATATTGATTTAGCATTTCTTTTTTTTTATATTTAGATTTTACGAAACAATTTCGTCGTTTTTCATTTTACAAGCTTTTATTTAACTTGCTTTGTTAGTTTGTTAGCTAGTCAAAGTTTTCGTTTCTCTAGAAAAAAAAAACTTTATTCCCCACTCACCCAGAGCTGCCCAGAACTCATCAGGCTCCTCCCCCTGCTGGACAGTGATTGTCTCCTTCTCCCCTCCAACCACTCTCTCAACGAAGCTGAGTCCCGCCTCCAACTCCTTAGAGTTAGCCTCCTGTACCAAAATACATTTGAGTTAATAATCTCCATATAAATATACGGGATATTTATCAGGTTCCTGATTACCTTTACGGTGTTGCACACACACCTATAAACAGGTTTAGAAAGAATACTTGATCAGGAATACAGGAATACAGGGAATAATGTCATAGCACGAGACACTAACCTTGCCATTCCAGACGTAGACCTTGCTCTCAGTGTCTAGCACGAATACGTCATCGTCATCCAGAGTGCTAGCACGCTCCGGCACCTGCACAGCACGCATATCCACGTCTAGTTCCGTGCCTTCCACCTGAAAATACAAACATTGTAAACGCGGATTTATTAGGTTATTCGTGTGTCTTTCTAGACCAAATAATTTGTGATACACATAAATTTTTGTGTTCCAATAAAATAAATTAAAATAAAATAATTTGGAAGAGCGATATTTTTTTTTACAATTACGATTTTTTCTGTTACCGTGTGACTTTTTAAATGAAAGGGCTTGTTGTGAGCACTTGCTAAAAGCATATTGGTTTTACGTGCCTCTAACTACCATAAACTACGAACCAGCATCTTTCAACTTACCCTAAACAGCTTGGTGCCATCCTCTTCGTATGTCCCATTTGCGTTCTCAGGCTTATAGTCGTTGTCTTTACTGCCATACAATATCACTAGGGCACCTGGAATAATTGGGTAGAGGTTGCATTTTTATAAATGATTGATATCATAATAGGTATCTAGGTATGTATTTACAACACAGTCCAAGAACTCTGTAGGTACCTACCTACACCTCGCTGGAACGCAGAGCAATGCAATGCCAATGTGAGAGAACGAGAGCAGAGTGCGCGCAAGATAACTGTGCGCGATTGGTGGCGCCATTACCATTACCGGGCCCGTCTTTACCCGGGGGTGCAAGGGGGTGCCAACGACCCTCTGATGCGGAGCGCCCTCAAACTTCGGGAGTTCCGAGGTTTTAGCTGGGGTGTGGGGCGCCTAGACCCGGCAGATCAATACTCAGCTAACTTACTACCTAAGCGTTTACTTAGCGCATCATTACTAGTCGGTGATGAGTAAATAAAATAAACAAGACCCAAGAATAGTTTAAAAAAAAAAAAAAACTAAAGAGGCGATGGCGACGCATGCAAACTTTTAGAAGAATGAAGATGAAGATACGAGTATTTCTTTGAAGGACTTGCCTTTGAATATGTTGAGGAAGTGCTTGGTCTCCTTCCCCTGCGGTATCTTCACGAAGTTGACGTGTTCCAGGTCGGATTCCAACTCCAACACTAGTTCTAAGGCCGCGGCCTTGTCATCATTGGACGCGTCCGCGCCCTAAGGACAATATAGGTAATTGTGTAAACAACTCGCGGTAGGTGTAGATACAAATTAAAGTTTGTTTTGAAAAATATATTTTTTGACGAAAAACTTAGTGTTTTTCCAAACAGATCGGTCTTATGCAAGTCGGGCTCACGTCATCATAGTTTTGTAGGTAGGTAATCCTTAGAGAACAACTTGAACTAATAGTTTCATAATATAGAATAGGTAGAGCCTACCTACCTACCTGTATAAAACAATTTATTGGAACTCATAAAGGCTTCTCCTCGCCGCAGTGACAATAATTATTGCATTTATCTGAAAAAACGTGAAAGCACTTACCACCCACATATACACCACATAGGCCTCCGCGTCTCCGTCTGAATACCGGTACTTAACGACATACACCTCGCTCTGGTATAGCACCGACTCGCCTGACTGGAAGCTGTCCGTTATATCCTCTTGTCCTCCTGCGACCCTGGTAGGTGTACACAATTAAAGTTGTAGATATTAGTGATGTTTTAAGCCCATTATGGCCTTTCTCATGGCTAAAAATGCCATGAGCAAGATTGATGATTGATGATGAAATTAATTACAAGGCTGATGAAGATTACGTTTACTAACAGGCATGTAGGTACTTAGTCTGAATAGGAATGGATTATTGATGAAGATGACAGATTGATGATGACGAATTTCAATAAACTTACAAACTCACCAGCGCCAGCGCCTTCTTCACTATTCGACTAACGAGTATGATATATATGATGATTGTAATCAAAGACGAAACTTCGGGAAAATACACTAAAGGTGATAAAACCCCGTGAAAATGATTCATACTAATCACGAAAGTTTGAATAATAATGATAAATTAACAATGAAGAATGGCAATATGCTCTTCAAGAAGAAGGATGGTAATAACTCACCGGATGATGGTCAAGTTGCCGTCACCACTGTCTGGCATGAAGCCGCGAGCGGCGGCGCTCTTGCCGATAAGTTTGGCCACCGCGGCTGACTCTTCGGTATCGCCGGAATAGTAGCCAGCATCTGAAATCGTTGTTAATACAGTAAAGAGCAAAAACTCATTGCCGTTTAAATATGTATATTAATTTCTACTTCATGCAATTAGTTCCTGCGTCAAAACATGATTATCTCGGTACCTACGCCTAATCGTTATCAGTTTGCATGGAAATTACATCGCTAATGTGAAAAAAATATCTATGAAAGTTTATCACTGGCAAATTATTGTAAAAATCATTTGTATTATGTAACTAGCTTTTGCCTGCAGCTCCACACGTATGGTACCTACCTTCTCCTAATAAAATGTAACCTATATGACAATGACACTCAGCGGCCCGTGAAGTATCTTTAGGTATGCTGTCTCCGATGAGAGAAGGACAAACCAAATCAATTGCGCATTGAGAAAAAGTAGAATAACAAAAACCTTAAGGGCGCTCCACATTCTCAAGAGAATCACGCGAGAACGCGAGAAACATGCGAGAAACGTGAATGTGGAAGCGATTCGCGTATTCTTCTCAAGTTCTCGCGTTGTTCTCCGGCTTTTCTCCACTTTTTGTCGGTTTTTTGGCGCGAGACAAAGGAGCGCGAGAACGTGAGAACAGGCGAGAACGTGTATTGACTCCACACTCACATGTTTCTCAGTAGCGCGCGAGCCGCCGCATAACAATAAACTTGTCGCAGCGGTTACTTCTGCGTCCATCGTCATCGAGCGCGAGAACTGTAGTGAGAACTATTTGAGAACTTTGTGAGAGTGTGTACCCAAAGAAGTTCTCGCTACAGTTCTCGCTGAGAATCTCCGGAGATTCTCGCGTGAATGTCTCGTGTGAATGTGGAGCGCCCATTACCACTCTCAGTAACCAGCGCCCTGTTACTGGCAGAGGCCCCAATCTCCCAATCGTAGAAATATTGCTTGAAGGTGGAGCTCTCCGCGCCTTCTGTTACTCTAGTAACATTCACCTGGAAAGTTATGACGAATTAAGCTTGTACCATCGACTATGTAGTCGATGGCTTGTACTTTGTTGTAGAATTTATTTTCAAGGAACGTCCGGGGCACTGTTGTCTTCAAGTTCGAAGAGTATGAAATCACAGGCAAAGATTATGGTAGGACCGCGAAAGACAATAATAATTATCCTACTATCATTATAACTAATGGTTGATGAGTTGATTACTAGTAGTCTCTATTGAATAGAGTTTATTCGTTGTAGGTATGTATGTGCTTGGACAAATTGACATCATCATCATCATAATCTGCCTTTCTTATTCCACTGCTGGGCATATGCCTCTGTTCGTTTATGCCATTCGCCTCTATCTTGCGCCAAATTGAAATAAAATAGGTAACCACAGATAAAGAGGTACCTACGACACATGTAGATTATTACTGTGTACGTAATTAGGTAGGTACATTATGTCGATTTCATATCAAAGTGCAGTAGGTACACAGTTATATTCTACTTACCCAGGCGGGGTATCCTTTAAGCGTCAGGTACTGGTTGGCGACATCGTAATAGTTCTTCTTTACGTCAGAGCTTAGACCTGATCCGAGCCACACGTAAACTCCTGAATCTGGCGTATCCAGAATGTACACCTCCTGCGAAGCAAATAATATATTGAAGTTTAAAATGGTTTTTACATAACTCAATTTATTTGTATCTTGAAAATGTTGTGCAAATTCTTTTATAATTATTTTTATAAAGAAGTATTAATTGTATTGGAAAGAAACATAAATACAGGAAACAACATCATGAAAATATAACATTATGTAGGTCCCTACCTATTCATTATCTCACAATTCTTAAGCAAAAAACATGTAAACTGTAAAATTTATGGTGGACGTGATGTTTAAAAGGAGGGGGGAGCCTGTGCCTAGCATTGAGATGAGACACAAACGGCTAAAATCTATGATCAGATAAATATGTATGCTTACGTCTGAAGACAGATGCTTCTGTTTGTAGGGCTTGCTTAGCGCCACCACGTCGAGCGAATCTCCTAGCAGCACGCGGTGCAGGTACACTGCCGAAATATCATCTCGCGAATACGTCTGGAAGTAAAATAAATAAAATATAGTAAAACTAGCTTACAAATTCGCTGTCTCTAGATGTTTTATCGAACGACGAAATTTTATAATAATTAGGTCACAATTTATCAGTAGGTAGGTAAACCTGAATTACTAAAATCAAGTGCATTTATGCAACAAATTCTATTTATTAATATTAATATTCATTGTTCATTTAACTTACATCAGAACTGTCGTCACTTGCGAGGTCGTCCTTGGAGCCGGAGCCTAGGGCTTCGAAGAACAACACATAGTCATCATCTGATGAGAATTCGTCTGTAAATTGTAACATAAAAGTTAATTATAAAAAAATAATCAATATTTAATGATGGGAACACCTAGATAATGAGAATCATTAGCAAATAAAGCATTAGGCCATAAAAAAAGACTTAGACACTACAAGATGACCGCTTTATCTTGCCGTAGAAAACAAATTGATCTCTTTTTCTTGCATAGGGTCTTTAATGGAAAAATAAATTGTATTAACATTACAAGTAGTTTAAGTATTGCTGCATCATCTCGATTACCTAGAATTAAGGCTTTTAATTTGTTTAGTTTGCCTTATGCACGAACAAATCTCGGTAAGCAATCCGTTTTGCCAAGAATCTGTGGGCAGTACAATTATATTTCTAAAACAAGCAATTTGGACCTTACAGACTCTCTACCAAAATTTAAAACACAACTAAAAGAGCTTTGTCTTGCTTCATGTCTCGATTAGATAAATGTAAACGATCAAGTACAATATAAGTGTACTTGATAAATACTTGTACTTGATCGTTTACATTCTATAATTCTCAACAAAATTTCAATTGGTTTTTTATTCAGTTTTATATTGAACATCTTTCTCTTATTGTTACTTTAGATTATTAAGTTTCCTTTTATATATTATATTTATAGATACCTATATATAGTTAAGTTGTTAAAAACTCTTCGCATGCTGTGGTACCCTATAATTGCGGGTGCACTTTGCTTTAACTTTTGGTATTACTTTTTTGAATGTGAATGTGTACACCTGTGTTGGGTATCCTTTTATAGGTACCCGTTCATTTTACCGACAAACGTTTCAAAACTCTTCATTACAAAACCAACGTTTCGGAACCCTTTCGTTTCACATCTCAACTTTCCGCAACTACATCACTACATAAATAATTCACTTGGCAAACGTATTATTACAAAACTATTAATTTCATAACTCATCACATCATAAATAATTCATATCGCATAGTATTCATCACGCAAATGTTCAGTTCAAAACATATTATTTCAAAAACAATTCATATCATAACTATATCAATTCATAAACCAACACTTCGCTAACCAACGTTTCAGAAATGCAATTTTTCGAAAACATATTTTACTAAAAAAAATACTTTATTTACGTGCTAATTTACTAGTACTAAGATGTGATATGCATGGTTTAATATTGAGGTAAAATAAAATAAATTGCACAATATTTCGAATCAACTAGCTTTTATTAATGTAGTGCCTAATCAAAAAACATCACTACCATTAACGACACTGTCGGTTAGGTTAGGTTAGAACTGTGACCCGCCGCACGAGCCGAGCGAGCGAAGTGAGCGTGCCGCGGCAGCGGCCGGCGAGTGCCAGAACCGAAATGCTGTTATTTTACTAGTTTAATGTAATTAACTTGAGAGGTAATTTAATCATTTACCATTACCTCCTAATAGATCCTATCCTGAAAGATAATAAAATGTATAGAATTAAAACTTAACTGTAAATTATTTGTCCAAGATGGAAATTACAGCCGTGCAGGATTACATTCTCAAAATTTGACTTCAAGCTATATAAGGCAGCTTTTTCAAAATCTAATATGCAAACTTTTGGCTTGATTTCAATTTAATTTTCTGCTCCGTATTCCACCATCATTTCAAACATTGTATCGTACGTCTTTTTATACGTTTGTTTATTATTAAATGATATATTTGTAAAAAAAACATTTGTGAAAAAATATGTTTGGAGAATAAACTATATGCGAAGTAAAATGTTGTGATGTTATACATTTGCGTAATAAAATGTTTGCTAAATAAAATGAATCGAAGCGTTGAGTTATGAAACGATGCATTTGCGGAACGATACATTTTTGAAATAAATAGTATACAACCCGTTGAGTTGCGAAATTATACATTTGCGGAATGATATATTTGTGGAATTAATAGTGTACGAATCGTTGGTTTTGAAATGAAGATTTGCGTAACGTTTGTCGGTGAAACATTAGTGAACCCCTTTTATAAATAAATAAAATAAATCTACAATAGTCCTAATTATAGCATCAATCCTTAGTTGTGTGTGTTTAGGTACCTACCCATAGTACCCATAAGTGTATTGATCACGAACGACGATGATGACTGATAATGATGATGAAGATTGACAAATAGTGGTGACCACAAATATTGATAATTAGGTAGAACAATATAGAAAACAAACCGATAATTTCAATCGTAGCCCTGCCGTTGTGATAGTCATCGCGCAGACTGTTAGCAACGCTGATGATCTTACGGCGCTGAGTGGCTTTCGCGCCTTCTGGCATCAGCACGAAGATGTCATGTTCTACCTCGAGGATGAAGCAATGGTCGGTGGTCAGGGATGATGCCTCGGCCTCTACCTATGACAAATACAAAATTATAGGTAAAATAAATATGCTATAGTTCGGCCGTTCAGAGAATGCGTTCCTGACACCTATCAGTTAGTCACGACTAGTGACTATAATGTTGTAATAATGTTGTTTTAATGCTCATCAATTGTTAAAACGGTAAACAACCAGCAAAATATTTTTATCGTAACTGCAACGCCATTACAAAGTTACGTCGTCGTCAGTTCAATCGCGACGTGTCAGGAACGCATTCTCTGAACGGCCGTAGTATAATGACAGTGAATGGCATGGCATGGCACCGTTTGCCAAGGATACCAAGGTATCAAAAATAAAGCGATGTAAAATACTGTTTGATTGATATAGTCAAGTAGTTATATAATATTTTGTAGGCCTACTCGCCAATACCTACTCATACAGCTACGCTACCGAAATAATTCAACTAACACAAGAACATACCTTTATGTAAAAATATTTATAAAACAAGCAAGAACAAGTTGAGTTATCTATTCTAAATCATACTAATTACCTACGTTAAATAAAGTTGATAACATATTTGATATAAAATTAATTTATTCTGTAATCTTTATGTAAAATGTACCTATAATGTGCATTGCTACAAGGGGGGCTTTCGGGCGCGCCGAGGCCCCAGGGGCACCTCGGCGCCACCGACCCTCTGATGCGAGGCGCCTTAAAAATTTCGGCAACTCCGGAACTTTCGGTGGTTCCGAGGTTTTTCTGGGCGTCTAGGCCCAGGAGATTATTTGTCAGTTCTAACTTATTCCGCAACCAGGCATGCATTACGGTCGGCGGATCTTGGCTTACATAAAGTTAGCCGTGTGGCCGCAAAAATGGTTTTATGTCACTGCATAAGGTCGAAAATTGTCTACCTCGTCTGTAAGATAGGCTAGTGTGCTCACCTCTTCGATCCTCATGTTATCGCATCCCGAGAGCTTGAGCAGCCGTTTCTCAGCGCCAGCGTTTGTCTCCACTTCAGTGAAACCGGACTCGTTGCCGCCCTCCATGTATCTGATGGCTGAAATCGAGAGAATGTAGTCTTGAGCATATCTACACGTAAGTTACAGCGTACTTTTTCGCCTCTACCTCGCCCGCGCGCCACTCTGGCATAGATGGGCGATGCGCCCACTTATATACTCTTTGGATGCGCCGAGTGTTATATATAGTTAGCTGTCATCGAAGAGCTTCGTCAGAGATCACCTGACGTCAATTGTCACCTGATTTTAAATATAGATGGCGTCACTCACCAGGCTTGAAGTACCCCAAGAAGAGCGCACTCTCATGGCCCTGAACCTCTCTATGGTGAACAGCACGGCCGCCGAGCGTGTCGTCCAGCGACACTGTCCATAAAGCAGCAGCACCTAGCTTGTCCTGTGTCGCTTTGCTGCCAAGCCAGAAATGCGCGTCGTAGTGCAATGTGGAATTCGATTCTCCGGTTGTCTGGTAAAATAGTACCTAAGGCTTAAAATCTTTTTTTATAAAAAAATGAATTGCTGTTTGTTAGTCTAGCTGAAACTCAAACGGCTTGACCGATTTGAATATTTATATTTATTTGTTTTGTTCGATTAGTACATGTGGCTAGTTTAAAAAATGAAATTTTAAAATTCTGGGAAAAACTGCTAATGTCGATACGATTATTGAAATTTGACAGGACAACGTCTGTCGGGACAGCTAGTAATTATATTATTATCCTAGCGGAAACTCGCGCGACTACGACAACGGAAAATTATTTTGAAACTTAAAATTAAACCCCTCCCTAAATTTCTACTTTCTAGGACCAGGCAGAGGTTTAATTAAACTGTGCGTCCAGCTGACCAGTCAGTAATGCAAGATTTATATATTTAAATTTTATATGTCAACTAGCTGACCCGTGCCCGCTTCGCTGTGCGTAAGACATTTCTAATACCATCGTTGACTTTTTTGTAGACGTTTTTAAGGTGTACAATACCTACTGTAGTACATTATTCTGATATATCTCGTGGGGTTCAGCCAGCATTTGCAATGTAAGCGCAAAAAAATGTGTTTATTTACGACATCACATTAGAAACCTCTAAAATTATCAGTGTTTCTCTACAATATTATGCATGTATTATACATATAAACCTTCCTCTTGAATCACTCTATTTATTAAAAAAAACCGCATCAAAATCCGTTGTGTAGTTTTAAAGATATAAGCAAACATACATACATACATACATATATATTACATACAGACGCGGGAAGCGGAAAGCGACTTTGCTTTATACTGTGTCCCTATGTCAAACGGGTCCACGATGCGATTCCTTGGTTGTACTTATAGGTACTTCCACGGGTCTACGGATCACGGATCTACCTCAGTTTATTTTTTGTCGTACCTACCAGTCGATAAGTTCGTTTTATCAACGTGAGGTTTTTAGACACTAGTAGATACTTATACCTACCTCCTTGATTATTTAAAATATATAAATTAAAAAAATATAATTACTTAGATTGCAATCCGCTTGATTGAGATTGATTGATTGTATTTATATAGAAACAGTAGATACCTAGGTATCTGATTTTGTTGCTTGATAACTTACCTGCAGTACGATGTATGAATCCCCATTGTAGAATTTTCCATAAGTTTTTGTGTCAATGGGAACCGGCTCAAAGTTCTGAAAAGATAGTCAATAATCATCAGAAACTTGTGCCTAAATATTTTGATATAGGTACCTTACTTTTAATTCTAATATACCTATTGGCTAAGGACTTTGGTTTGGGGGCTTCCGCCCTAGCACCGGGGGCTCCGGCCCCCTGGTAGGCGACCTGAAAACTACATCTGCTGGGTGGTCGACCCTTCACTAAATTCTTTATACCTACAACCGTAATCGCAGATCGTGCGTCACGAAAAAATATCAGCGGATCTAATGCAATGGAGAAATATAACAAAGACAAAGGCTTGCGTACAATAGAGTTATGTTTATCAGCGACCTGCGGGACTCATTTAGTGGATCAAAGTTCTAGTACTTGCTAGGTAATTATAAAATTGT
The DNA here is from genome assembly GCA_912999785.1 of Hydriomena furcata. Classification (NCBI taxonomy): domain Eukaryota; kingdom Metazoa; phylum Arthropoda; class Insecta; order Lepidoptera; family Geometridae; genus Hydriomena; species Hydriomena furcata. The sequence goes on along the minus strand of OU538823.1, from coordinate 4,563,373 downwards.
AAACTGTATCTACTTACCTCAATAGTCCAAATCTCGGTTCCTGGGCCAGCGCCGGCACTCTCAAAAGTTGGATGCGACATATCTCACTCACTTCTTTTAGCAAACTGGCATGAATCAATGAATGATTCATTCAGATTCAAACAGTGTTGAATCATAGATAGCTTATCAGCTGATAATCTAATCGTAGGTATACAGGTAAATTTTATTGATCGCCTTGTTTGCACGTTAATTATGCAGCTAGATTATGGACCATCCATAGCATAGAGTACGTCACAAGTTATGGGGGGAGGGTGACGATGAAGAGGGCGGCGATTTTGTTGTGTTTGTGTCCACTCTAAAATTTAGGATTCCCAAAACAACGATCGTTCTTATTACTTTTCCGTTAAAGTTTAAATTCGCGTAACCGCGGAAGGATCTTATAAATGTGACCAACTGTGACAAAGACGGGGCAGGGGTAGGGGTAAATAAATCACGAAATTTATGTGACGTAGGTACCTACTTTATGAATGACCCCTTAGCCTTAGTAGCAAGGGTTCCTTTCAAACACAAGTAAGTTATCTACCTATCGATCTAGTACCATCCACATCCACAGTTATTCTTTCTCACGAATACAGTATGAATCCTTACCACCACGCTCACGCAGTGCAGCCGAATTATTATAGTTTTGAAAATAGCTTCTAACTACCCCCACTAGGCATCTTCAAAGGATCTAAGCGTCTGGAGATCTGAGAGGATGTCTACCGTATTTGGGGATTACAGTCGTAATCCTATTTATTTATTTTATTTAATAGCTGCACTGTTTCTTTCTCCCGAATATTCCTGAATAGAAAAATGCATAGCTGCACGACTAGGATTTGCACCTACGTATCACCTTGTAAAACGAATCATTTTAGGTAGTTTAATCTACCAGTTATCCGGAGCATTGATCAGGATCCCGAAATAATCTATGCATCAAGTGATTCATTTTCATAGATTATTTTTCTGATAACATCTCTGCTTTTTTCGTGGAAAGTCTACGATACCAAAACATCCGTTCAGTTCCGTACCATTATCTATAAAAAACCGGCCAAGTGCGAGTCGGACTCGCGCACTAAGGGTTCCGTACCATTGTCTATAAAAAAAATAGAGACATTCTTCTTTTCGTATTTGTTGTTGTAGCGGCCAAAGAAATACATCATCTGTGAAAATTTTAACTGTCTAGCTATCACGGTTCATAAGATACAGCCTGGTCCCAGATTACTAATAAGTTACTACGTACCTAAGCCTGCTGACAAACAGACAGACGGACAGCGGAGTCTTAGTAATAGGGTCCCGTTTTTAGGGTTTCAAGTCTAAAAGAAACCCTTATAGTTTCGCCATGTCCGTCCGTCTGTCTGTCCGTCTGCCCGTCTGTCTGTCCGCCTGTCTGTCCGTCTGTCTGTCCGTCTGTCTGTCCGTCTTTCTGTCCGTCTGTCTGTTCGTCCGTCTGTCTTTCCGTCTGTCTGTCACAGTGCTGTATCTCATGAACCGTGAAAGCTAGACAGTTGAAATTTTCACAGATGATGTATTTCAGTTGTCGCTATAATATAACAACAAATACTAAAAATAGAATAAAATAAATATTTAAGTGGGGCATACAACAATCGTGCTTTTTTAGCGTTTTTTATAGATAATGGTACGGAAACTTTCGTGCGCGAGTCCGACTAGCACTTGCCGGTTTTTTTTCATTTTCTTTTCTATGGCGCCTGTCATAGTAAAATCACTCTGTGTATAATTTTTTTTTAGGTGCTTCCAATTTGGAACTTTTAATATTATGTAGGTACTTAAAAGTTCCAAGTACATATACAAAATAGTGCCATCAGATTCACTTTAGCAATTATTCGCGAAAATCAAGAATACAAATACCGGCAGTTGAATGAAACGACTCGACACCTCGACAGGCTATTTTGTATAACGCCTGACAAAAAAATTGCTGCAACACACTACCTATTAGGAAGAGGTGATATTATTTAGCTAATATTCGTCAATGCCAAGACTCCTTAGGCAATATGATGCATTTTCTAAAAGTGATGACATCTAGACATCACCGATCCTACAGCGAAATACGTGACATTCTGTTAACCACCCCTATGTAATCTGGGGGCACGGCAGTGCCCCCGTCAAGTCAAGCAATAAAGCGGCACGGCAGTACCATCCTTTTCTCGAAGCAGTTCAGGCCATTTTCGACCCCCTATAACTTCGTTGTGGATAAAACTAGAAGCCTGAATTTTCAGTAACCAAGCAGTCACTATATAAACAAGGTATATTTCAAATTTCATTCAATTTGAACCAGTAGATTAAGAATTACAACTAGTCAAAGTTTCCTATTTTGTCACTCACTCACTCACTCACTCACTGACTGACCGATCATCAAAAGTTTAAGGCACTTCTAGCAGACTAACCCTCGTATTCAAGAACGACACTATGAGAACACGCACCCACAGGTGGACGAAATCTTTTTCATAAACATCACTTTAGTGTAAAAATTATTTAATTGTTTAGTGTAAAAATCCTAAAAAAACCTGCCAAGTGCGAGTCGGACTCGCGCACGTCGAGTTCCGTACCATTATCTATAAATCACGTTTGTTGTATGGGAGCTCCACTTAAATATTTATTTTATTCTGTTTTTAGTATTTGTTGTTATAGCGGCAACATAAATACATCATCTGTGAAAATTTCAACTGTCTAGCTATCATGGTTCATGAGATACAGCCCTGTGATAGACAGACGGACAGACAGACCGGCAGACAGACAGACGGACAGACGGACAGACATACAGATGGACAGACGGACGGACGGACGGACAGTGGAGTATTAGTAACAGGGTTCCGTTTTTACTCTTTAGGTACGGAACCCTAAAAAGTAGGGCTATCTACTAAAATAAATGAGATGCCATCAAAAACATAACTTGTAAAAAAAAGCCAAGTCTCGCAACGTAACTTAGTTCTTCTACCGTAAAAAGTTGTGAGATCCATGTAATACCAAGTTGGTTAATTTATTCAGTCTTTAAGACGTAACTAACTAACCTTTACGTACCTAATAACTTAAGACAGAAGGATCTACTACTCTCACTCAGATCTCCAGGCGCTCAGGGGCCGTACTCCGGCCTAACTTAGTCTAACTTTAGAGGTTGCAGTACGGCCCCAGATCCTTTAAGATATCTTAGGGCGGTAGTCAGAGGCATGTACAAACATTAGGTACATTCGGCACATGCCCACATTTTGCAGTAGTTACCTAGCATTCCGCACGTGACAGGTTGCAAGCCAGTCGCCGCTTACAAAAATACTAACTGGTTTCCTCACGATGTTTTCCTTCACCGTTATAAGCACGTGTAATATATGCGCATATATTTTTTTCTAACTGAAAAATCGAGGTAGGTACCTCCCACACGGTCAACACGGCTTTTTTTAAGTAACTTAAAATAATCACCGATATGCATTTAAAAATAATTTATTTACTAAACACAAGAATTTTAAAATTTACTTTTGTAATCTTAACAAACAACGAGTGATAAAGCGACTAAGTAAATTTGGACGAGACACACGATGCATTCGCTTTTGTTCGATGTTGAATTCTGAAAGAAATTACATTAATGCGTTAATTAAAAACTTTTTTATAGGCATAATTAAAACTTAAGGGACCATTGTCTCATTTTTAGGGTTTCGAGTCTTCAAGAAACCCTGGTTGTGGCCATTTTAACAACATTTTAATTTTCAAAAAAAAAAGGTTTATTATTAAAAAAAATATTAAAACGCCGGTTTTTAAACAACATAATAATAGAGTATTTATCTATATCTCTTAGGTTAGGCAAAGGTTTTGTAAAAGGCGATATTTATTTATTAATTATTCATATTTAAATATACAAAACGGGAAATATTTAGTTGTGGTCAATAAAATCTAAAGGTATACGCATCACAACTTGTCACTAATCAAAACGGACCATATATAGACAAAGAATATTGTATTATCTATAGTTTTTAAACAAGTTTGTTTGCAATGCTTAGTTATTGACTGCCAAAATAGAAAATGACCAAAACCGGGGTAGGCACCACAACCGGGTCTTTGATGATATTATGGAATAGGATTATGATCGAAGGATTGATGATTGGTGGCTACCTGAGCGGCGAGTCTCTGCGTGACACGTCCGACACAGCTGATTTCGTCGACTGACGTCCGAAAGCGTTCAATGTCTTGACGGTTGTTTAGATCGGGTTGGAACTTGAAACTGGAACATATTAGGTACAAGCTTTTGAAAAGCCTTTTTTTAGCAGTGATGGACTTACCTGTCACATATGGAATACTAGCCTACTACAAAATTGTGGGTATTGTGCCAAACGCAATGTTTGAATGTGCCTCTGACTATCCCCTTTATCTTTAAAGATCTAATGGGCGCTCCACATTCACGCGAGACATTCACGCGAGAATCTCCGGAGATTCTCAGCGAGAACTGTAGCGAGAACTTCTTTGGGTACACACTCTCACAAAGTTCTCAAATAGTTCTCACTACAGTTCTCGCGCTCGATGACGATGGACGCAGAAGTAACCGCTGCTATTAAAATAGATAATCGCACTGGTTATCTATCTATAGGTACCTACCTAGTTGTAAGTAATTTCATATTTACATTTTTTTATATTATATTGTTAACTTTTAAAATTTGATTTCGACAAAATTAATGGACCCACAGAGTAGGTATATCAGGTATTTATTTATAAACATGTTTTAAGTTTTAAAACTTTTACTCATGCTAGGGAAGCAGCGCGGCAAAACAAAGCGCATATTTTATTCTTATTCTATTTTAATTTGTATTCCATAGCACGGGTTCCGCTTGAAAATATTCTAAAAATTTCAACTCAAGTTCGTTTGTCCAAGTTACGCTCATATTGACGCCACGCGGTACACAATATACAACCGTTCAAGTCGGCGGCTCGCGCGCTTCTGAGAAACATGTGAGTGTGGAGTCAATACACGTTCTCGCCTGTTCTCACGTTCTCGCGCTCCTTTGTCTCGCGTCAAAAAACCGACAAAAAGTGGAGAAAAGCCGGAGAACAACGCGAGAACTTGAGAAGAATACGCGAATCGCTTCCACATTCACGTTTCTCGCATGTTTCTCGCGTTCTCTCGAGATTCTCTTGAGAATGTGGAGCGCCCTTAAGCGCCTTGAGATCTGAGAGTATGTATGTCTACCGTACTTGGGGATTACGGTCATTAATTATTATATTTTATTTAACTTGCCTAGTTTGTTAGTAAGTTCGTATCACTGCAGCTTAAACTGTTAAATCTTTTTGGCCTGATCTCTAGCTCTAAGGAGGATTTTACAAAAGCTCGCAATGTTTTTTTTTTCAATAGAAAACTTATTTCCTCAAGAGGTTTTCCTTCCGTTTGATATACTTAGTTTGGTATGTAGGTACTCACTTGACTCTCGAGCGTGCAATAGGCTTGTCCTCTGTAGCGTTCGTCTCCATCTTCAGATCTTTGTTTGCTTCAGAGCTCTCTGATTTATAATCTGTGAATTATTATAGAAAGTCAATATTAGGTACGTAATCTAGTCAAAGTCAATATTAGGTCTATGACCATAATACCTACGAGTACCTAGTAGGATTGGTACCTACTACCTACCCTATTTAGTACCTATTCGCCTACAGACTTAAGAATAGCATCACAATGTGTTTACCAGTGTCCTTGTATATTTCTGCTAGTTCCTTCTCGATGCGCGCCTCTTCGTCTTCTTGGCTGATGGATTCCTCTTTTTCCACTTCCTTTGGTTTAGTTGTTTTTGTAGTTGTCTAGAAATTAGGCGTAAGTAGGTACATAATGTTGCTAGGTACAATAGGTACAGATATCTTATCCCATAGGTACGAACAAAGAATTGCAATGTCATATTCGTCATGGGTACTTACCTATTTTGGTGTGTTAGGTACAAACCAAAATACCGCGAGGTGTATATTGTTGTTCCGACGATTTAACACTTATGATAATAGGTAAGTAGGTATTCGAGTAATAAATGTTTTTGATGAATGCAGAATCGTTTTTTCTCAATAACCGTAAAACATACAGTTTTGTTTTTTATGACAAAGATAACTTAGGGATTTAATCTAGATAAATTATTATTAAAGACAGAAACACCATTTGGTGAAACTTTTCTCGATAGATTTATTTTCCAAAGTTGGTTTTTAATCAATCGTTATATAATCTATAGCTACCTAAATTAAAGACAATTTTTTTTTATTTTGATGGTTTTTTAAGATATTGCAGTTTTAACACTTTTTCCGTCTCCGGGTAGACTCAGCCCATACAAAACGTCAAAAATTTCACTTATCACCTTAACTCTAAAGGAGTTTTCTTCTACCAGAACCTAGGTAAATCTAAATACCTACCTGTCTTCCTACATAGACAAATAATATTATTATGTCACTGTTGGATTCTTTTCGCCTTCGTAACAAGCCTTTTATGCATTTTCTGTTTATAACTACGCCCCCAAACAAAACCAACTCGGCACCTCCTCCCCCCTTGCAAATTCCCCTCACAGATATGTCTAGCACTTTTTGGTCATTTCTGTGCCCTGTGCCCTTTACGGCACTGCGATCCACTCACCACAACTCTCTTGGTCTCCCGCCTGGTGGTCGACTGAGGAGGCTTGCTTGTTAGCTCCTCATCCGCTTCCGCTGAAGGTTCCTCTTCAACACCTGGGGGTAATTCTTGCAGCTCTACAATAATTAAATGATGCACTTTGTTCAAATAACTAATATGGAAAAGGGAGACATTACGGGAATGTTAAAGTAAAACATTATTATGAGCATATTAAAATTATTAATTACCTACCTATCAAATATCAATTTTTTTTATTACTAATCACAAATCACAATACTGAAAATATCATTGGAATCGGACCAGCCTTTAAAAAGTTACCATCAGTGTAAATAGATATAAAAAAATACATAGCCCAGAATTGAGAACCTTTTTTCTAATATTTAAAAATGGCTGCCACATTAAGGATCTGTCTCAGCGTCAGTGAGGATGTATACCGAACTACCTACCTACTGAGTTTGTGAATTACATTGTGAGCCTATTATATTACCCGACTGCGCCAGAAAGAGGGTAATGTTTTTTCTTGCTTTCTTTTTACATATTCACGAGTATTACCTTTGATTGGAGTCCCGATTTCAATGACTTCCTGCCCCATCGATTCTGTGAGTGCTTTTACATTGTGCCTGCAATCTACGAGGTAAACTAACACCAAAAATAATAAAAGTCGCGCCAGGTACATTATTGTAAAATTTACAGTGATATTTTGAGCATTTATTTTTGTTTTGCAGCCCCCTGGATTTTTTAATCGGGTTGGTTTATAATTCAAACTGTTCTTAAAACGGTGAAGTTTTAAGCCAACCTATGTATTAGCTTGTCGTTTTACTTTATTTTCTAGGTCTAAAAGTTCCAGTACCTCAATTAGGTACGCTGGTTTTTTTTCCAAAAAGTTTAAAAGTTCAAAAGCTTGAGCCGAGAGAAGTTCTCCCTACTCGCCACAAAGTGTAAGGGTAATTATGTAAGTAGGTACACTTACCTACATAAAAAGGTAGGTAAACCAATCTAAATCTATAGTACCTACATTATATGGCATACATAATAACATATACTTTTTCGTGACTACACCCAAAACTAAAACTGGATATTCACACTAGGCATCTTCATGTGCTACGCTACCTTCACCAAAAAAAAACCTAACCGGACGAATTTTATTTTACGTATCGTTACCTATTGTTTCCTCCCATAATTATTTCCTTGTTCTGTGGTTTTAATCGTGTTGTTATTGTCACTGTCAGTGCCAATACTCAAAGTAGTGTGTGTGTATCATGTTTCATGTCACTACTACTCCACTCACTCCCGTTTAGATAGGCCCAACACAGCAAAAGTTTATTTTGATGATTTTGAGTAAAGTGATTAATGTGAAATTCGCCTTGTGTGACTTGTTGATAACATTAAAATGTCAAACTTATCTCTGTGCAGGGTGTGTTTAGCCAGTAACACCAGAATGCATTTAATCACGAACACACGGTACCAAGTAATATTTGAGAAACTTTCAACTAAGGTGAGAAAATGCTCCAAAATAAGTAAAACATAGGTAAATGTCTGCCACAAACCAACACGTGTTACCTATATATGTGCCACGTCTTCTGCTACCTGAATTTCGACAACATATCCAAGAAAACAGCAGTAAAAAATAACATGACACTATTTTTTGCTATTACTCTGCATTGCATGTGTAACTACAGTGTAAGGTCTATAGAGGTCACTTCACTAGTGGACACCCTCGTAAATCTGTTTCCGTGAAGTTATTTGCAAGCTTCAGCCCTCACTGCACCTCTTAGGGGTTGAATCTAGTGAATTCCTTTCTTAGTGCACCCTTACACACCAAAGGACACACACCCTCTAAATTACAAGTACTTATCTATGACCAATGGTTTAGGCTGTGCGTTAATAGATCAGTCTGTCTTTACTTGCAATATTTGTTTTGAGCAACAAAAAACAGGAGTAATATTTTTTTATGTATGCATATATTTTTACCTGGTAATCTGATTTCGATAATTTTTATTGTGTAGGTAGAGAATAGTTGGTCCAAGTTGGTCCTATTTAAATTATATTAATGTAGGACTAAAAGTTCTATCATCACTACATAGTATAAAGCAAAGTCGCTTCCCAAGGAAGTGTGCTAGGGCCACTACTTTTCATAATATATATTAACGATATACCTAAAACCACTATTCAGCCTATGTCACTCTTTGCAGACGACAGCACAGTGACCATAACATGTAATGATTTTGACACCTACAAATATGACATTAATTTAGCATTGACATTGATTATAGCATGGTTAGATAATAATAATTTAAAAATTAATTTGAATAAAACTAAAATTATCCATTTTAGACAACGTAATACGTCTACATCCCTAGATTTTGACATACAATATAATGATAATAAAATAGAGAAAGTTCATGATACCAAATTTTTAAGATTAAATATTGACGCAAAACTAAATTGGAAATCACATATAGAGCACCTATGTAAGAAAATAAATAGTTCTGTATATATTCTATATAAACTATCTTCTATAGTAAATATAGAAACTATAATAATAGCATACCATGGACTGATAGCATCACAAATCAGATACGGTGTAATATTTTGGGGAAACTCTACAGACACAGATAAAGTATTTAAAAGCCAAAAACGATGCATTCGTGCGATGTTTAAACTTAAGGCTACAGACTCCTGTAAAAATTTCTTCAATAAGCATAACATCTTAACACTTCCCTCACTGTATATTTTTGAAACAGCTATGTTTGTAAAAAATAACCCACATCTGTTTTGTCGGCTGTCTGATGTTGTTGTTCGAAATAGACGAGACAATAGTAAAGTCTGTGTCCGCAACTCTAAAACTACTTTTATGCGCAGGAGTATATTCTGTATGGCTCCTTTCATTTATAATAAACTCCCGCAGTTAATGAGAGATATGCCATGTTCGTTGTTTCGGGGGAAGTTATTAGTAAGCAAATGTTACTATACCATAGACGATTTCATGAATGATAAAAATCTCAATTAATTAATTCACAATTTATTTTCATTTATTATTCCTTTTATTTATTTTTAATGTACTTAATTATTTCCGTGTTTGACTGTATTTTGACATTATTACTATTATTATTATTATTATTATTTTTTTAATGACATCAAGAATTTATCATGACAAATTACAATTATTACAATTTTTATTATTATTAATTGTTTTTTTTTTTTTTTGATATGTTGTAAATTTGATATTGCATGCCTTCATAGGCAGAGTACATTGGTAATATATTTATAAATGAACATCTTCTGTACATGTATTTCAAGCAATAAAGAAACTTTGACTTTTCCCGCGTCTGTATGTATGTCTGTATGCATCGACTACATAGCCTAATAGACGCCTAATGGCTTCATTTCTTCAAACAAACAACTCTGTCAAGTCAGTGAGGTATGAGGTACGGGGGGAGTGGGAAATAATGCATTCTGATTGTCCGATTCAAGATGACGTAATTCACTAGGGATGGGAAGTGTTGTCATGAGTTGTCGATAGCAGTCAGAGGCACGTCCAAATATTATATTTGGCACATACCCACATTTTGCAGTAGTTAGCAGTCCATACGTGACAGGTTGCAAGCCCACCGCCGCTTATAAAAATACTAACTACTGGTTGCCTCACGATGCGATGTTTTCCTTCACTGTTTTAAACACGTGTTTTTGATCTATATATATAAGATCAAAAACACGTGTGATCTATATGTATAAAAATCAATTGCTGTTCGTTAGTCTCGCTAAAACTCAAGAACGGCTGAACGGATTTATTTTATCTTGGTCTTGAAATGTTCGTGGAGGTCTATAAAGGTTTAAAAGGTGAAAAAAATTCGAATAATTGCCGGGAAAACCCTAAAAACAGCCCTTTTCTTTTTCCCATACAAAAGTTAAAAAAACGTAGAGACCATTTGAGCTTTATTAGGTTTGATAATACGGGAACGGGAAGGTTAGGTTTATCGATCATCAATTATTGAGTAGTGGTACAACACTATTGACTTTCGACAAGGAAAATAACCAGTGTAACTTGAGCTTGTGGTAATGGTTTTTTAGCATAAACAGACGAGATGTGCACGGGTCAAGGAAGTGGTCGGTACTACTGCAGGTTTGACGCGCGGTATTTTTTATCGGCCGTATAAGACTGATGTTTTGGATGACAGTGTTCGCCTTGCATGCGGTGTCTTCTGGGCTATGTAGTCGATGTCTGTATGTTATGTATGTAGGTATGCTTATATCTTTAAAACTACACAACGGATTTTGATGCGGTTTTTTTTAATAGATAGAGTGATTCAGGAGGAAGGTTTATATGTATAATAACATGCTTAATATATTAGAGAATCACTGATAATTTTAAGATTTCTAATATGAAGTCGTAAATAAACACATTTTTTTGTGCTTACCTTGCAAACACTGGCTGAACTCTACGAGATAGATCAAAATAATGTACTAAATATTGTATACCTTAAGGCGCTCCCAGTCGACGATTGTTTTTGTTCGAAACGAAAAAATAAATACTTAAGAACAAGCCACATCTCCTATTTTATAATGTATAGTATATGTGAATAAAGATGTACCCATCTTTAATCACTTCGATAAATAATCCAACCGACCGCTGCAATGACGACAAACACACGTCGGCGCGTGGTCCGCCTTAGCTTTTCTAATAAATTAATGATATAAATTATGTATAATTACTTATCAAAAATCTACTCTAATAGAAATGTAGATCTACATATTACCTATCTATAGCAATAAATCACAAGTTGATTTTAATATCTTTATCGTAAAAAGTTTCTGCTATTATGTTTTCAGCTTAATAGAAATCTAGGTAGGAACCTGAAGTAATATACTTATAAAAATAGGAGATGTGGCTTGTTCAGAAGTATTTCTTTTTTCGTTTTGAAAAAGAGCAATCAGCGACTGGGAGCCTCTTAAACAGGTCTACAAAAAAGTCCGCGATGGTATATGTTTATCTCTTAGGGATAACCCACAATAATTAATTTCTATCCTTTACTTTTTACGAGAAATAATGGCTTATTTACGAAGCGATTTTAAGCAATACAGCATCAATCCTTATGTAATTAAGTACCTTAAATACATTTTGCATTTAATATGGAATAATATTGCCCATTCTGTAATATATTTTGGTATCAGCTTTGCACCCGTGCGAAGCCGGGGCGGGTCGCTAGTATCATATAAAACATAAAAAACTGGCCAAGTGCGAGTCAGACTCGCGCACGAAGGGTTCCGTACGTACGTGTTACGTAACGTAGTAACATCAAATGAAACTAGATGGCGCTAGAATGCGAAAATCACGTTTGTTGTATGGGGGGCTCCCCTTAAATATTTATTTTATTCTGTTTTTAGTATTTGTTGTTAGAGCAGCAATAGAAATACATAATCTGTGAAAATTTAAACTGTCTAGCTACCATGGTTCATGAGATACAGCCCTGTGACAGACAGACAGACGGACAGACAGACGGACAGCGAAGTCTTAGTAATAGGGTTCCGTTTTTACCCTTTGGGTACGGAACCCTAAAAACGAATATTGTCTTTTGACTTTTTGATTGGTTGAACCATTTTCAACTGTTTTCTATTTAGTTTTAAACATAACTATTCCTTTTTAGCTTTGTACAGATGACAAGAGACCTGAGACATTATGCTTCATTTGTTATTCACAACTGCAGAGATGTCACAAGTTTATGGATATGTCTCGGAAGGCAGAGGAAGTCCTCACCCAATTCTCACACAGTGGCATTGAGGTAGGTACAGATGTTCATCTATAATGCAGATTAGGGGGCGTCTATTAATTACGTGAGGCGTTTAAGGGGGGAATCAGCGGAATCTCACCCAATCTCATGTAGGGGTGAAGGGGGGTTGGGTCTCTTCAAATATATTTTTCCACAAGGAACAGTTTAGGTAAAATTACGGAGTAAAAACCCAGTTTGGGTTAAGTTGAACATAATTGTTTTATTTTCTTACTTTACACTAAAGCAAAACTTTACGTTAGATTACAGGTGGGGGGAGAGGGTTTAGCCAAATCTCACCGAGGGAAGGGGGATGATCGAAAAATGTATAAAATTTTGCTTGATAATAATAATCATGGTGATGTTGGTACAATGGCATTCATTTTGTTTTGTTTGCATTAGAGTATTAAGACAGTAATAATTTTAGAGATGTTAAAGTAGGTTTAGTTTGCCAAAAGAATCAACACCAATCTACCAGGACTAACGTGGATTAGGCTGCGCATTGATAGATCATTCAATCAGTCAGTAATGCAATAGTTTTATATATTTAAATGAAAAGACAGAGGCAATAATATGTAGGTTCATAGGCACACCTACATACAGATTTAATCAACACACTAGGTACCTATTTAGTTTCACATGCAAATGTATTATTTTCAGTTATCTGAACATACATTTGCTATTCTAGGCAGAAAGTTTGTATGCAAGCTATCATGGACTCCCTTGCAGACCTTTAGCGTGAATCATGAAGTTGGAGGCTGCGTTGCAAATGTGGAAGTTAAGAAGGAACCAGAGTGTATAGTACCCAGTCTAAAGATAGAAGACATAGACAATAATGAGCCCAACATCATGAATTCTGGAGACATCCAAGCAACTGGTAGATTCACAGTAAAAAAAGAAGTTGACAACAACATTAATGAAAAAATTATTGGGATAGAACAGTTGACCGAAACAGAAGTTATGTTAAAAGAAGAGAAAAGTAAACAGGAACTTATGGAATATGATGAAGTTATGATAAATACAAAATTTGAACTTGAAGGTATTCTTCTGCTTTGTAAATACACCATCATTTACCTGCCCTGCTGACTTATTTCGTAAAAATCTATGATTTTCATAGCCGTAGCTATAGATAATAGATTAGGCTAGCTAGAGAATAGATTAGGTACATAGGTTCTTTAGTAGTTACTATGAAATTGGTATTCTCTAAATTCGACTGATATTCATCCTATTGTTAGGATGAATATCAGTCGAATTTAGAGAAGTTATTATCAACCAAACTTTCGCATTTATAATATTACTAGCCGACCCGTGACAGACGTTGTCCTGTCAAATTTCAATAATCAAATAGAAAAGACTGAATGTTTTAAGTTTGTAATGTCAGATTTGTTGCACACCAGCGCCATCTATATGTATATAAATCATACCTTTTGCGTTTTTTTATCGTTTTGGGGATGTTTTGGGAAAAAACGCAGAGATAATTTTGGTATAGATGGCGCTGGTGTGCAAAAATTCTGACATTAGTCGTCATGGCAACGTGCGTGCGTTACTCTATGCGATTATTTACAGGACGTCTGTCGCGGGTCTGCTAGTAGGCTTTAAAAATCGTAGATTTATAAATAAGCCAGCTAGTCTGATATTATGTGGGGTCGGGAAAAGATGTTCCTACTTTTTTTTATATATTGGTAGACTTTAAACAACTTTTCTCCAATATCCCTCTACCAGCAGTCATCTCATCTCATCACTCTCTCTTTTCTTACCCATGTCATCATTCGCACAGTCCATTAATTTTTTCTTGGGTTCAAATCTGTTTGGGTTGTTATTGTGGCACAAACAACCTCCAAAACTTTCGCATTTATAATACTTTTAAGATCAAAATTAATTTTTCAGATGAATCCGTCGAAAAGTACTACAAAGAAGTGGGCATCACTAATCCAACACCAGATGTACCAAAACACTCCTGTGAGCATTGCGACAAAACATACAAACACAAATTTCATTTGAACCGACACTTAAAAAGCTGTGGTTCTTTACAGAGAACTGTGGTCCAAATAAGGGATTTTATCTGCGAGACTTGTGGCAAAACCTTCTTTCAGAAAAGCACCTTGCTTAGGCATATCCGGTCTCACACCGGCCAACATCCCTTTGTCTGCAACCTCTGTCCAACTCGATGCTCCCAAAAAATAGACTTTGACCGACACATGAGAATGCATACCCGCCAAAAACCCTTCACCTGTGACATTTGCAAAATGTCATTCAGCCGGAAAAGTAACATGAGGATTCATATATTAACTCATGCAGATGACAAAGTCAGCAAGTTTTTCTGCCTTATTTGCGACAGCATTTTTACCCGAAGATATGATCTTAGCCGGCATATGAAAAGAAAACATACAAACGAGAAACCGTATGCATGTGTCTTGTGTAACTTCAGGACTGTTAATGCGAGCTATATGAAGACACATGTGAAGAATAAACATTAAAAGCCGTTTGCGTGTTGTGAATATGATTTTAAATGTGGTAATGCAAACTACCTTAGATCCATGCTGAAAAGAAACATAATGGGAAGTCACATCCGAAAACGCCAAATCAAAATGAACTTCTAAAGTAAAATAATAAGAATTTACTAATTCAACTATCTTTACTTATTTTCAAATCTTTTATACATTGTATTTTATAGTTATGTGATCTTGTTGTTTAGTTTAGTATAAACAATAATTGAATTATGAATGATTGTACTATAACTATACAAACAATATACTAATCACTACATAGTATAAAGCAAAGTCGCTTTCCGCTTCCCGCGTCTGTATGTAATATGTATGTATGTATGTATGTTTGCTTATATCTTTAAAACTACACAACGGATTTTGATGCGGTTTTTTTAATAAATAGAGTGATTCAAGAGGAAGGTTTATATGTATAATACATGCATAATATAGTAGAGAAACACTGATAATTTTAGAGGTTTCTAATGTGATGTCGTAAATAAACACATTTTTTTGCGCTTACATTGCAAATGCTGGCTGAACCCCACGAGATATATCAAAATAATGTACTACAGTATTGTACACCTTAAAAACGTCTACAAAAAAGTCAACGATGGTATTAGAAATGTCTTACGCACAGCGAAGCGGGCACGGGTCAGCTAGTTAATTATAATAAAATATTTGTACCTGCATGCTATTTACATATGATGAAATACTCGAATTTCTAATCTAAAGCACCCCAGAAATAACTAAACTGCAGGCTTATTGCGTAAAAATCGATCTTTACCCATCGATTTTCATTACGATTTAATCGAATTTCGAGAATACCACTTTCATACATCGCAACCTCTATATTCAATCGATGTTCTGAGCTATGGTAAATAAAAAAGAAAATCGATTTTTACGGAACCCAACTACACTCGTGAGCAAAAAAATCGACTCAGGCCGCACGCTCGCGTTCAAAAGTCTCTGGAACAAAATCTAATGCTCATATAAAATTATTGTTTATAATATCAATGCACACTTTGATGACCATTCTTGCATGCATAATCCCATAAAGTGTTGGGATTCGTAAACAACCTCTTTGCGCTTGTTTAGAGAAGCGGTCATTAAGGGCTATTAAGCCCTATAAAACGTTACCTACCTGACCAACCCTTATCAATTAGTCGTCAAACGTCAACCGGTACACTTCTTCCTTATCAACAAATAAGATAATGACCTGGAAATGGACACAACCACCGAAGAAGCAGCTCAAGCTGTTGCGCTATTGCAACAAGGCCAGAGTCAACGTGAAGTCGCTCGTGCGCTGAACATGAGTCAGTATGCTGTCTCTAGAGTTTACCGTCGCTACCAAGAGACTGGTAACCTTCATCGGAGAGGCGGATCCGGCCGAAGACGGTGGACATCGGAGAGAGATAACCGATTCATTGTCAGTACTTCGTTGAGAAATCGGGCTCTCACTGGCGTTCAAGTCCAACAAGAGCTCAGAGAAACACAAGGAGTAGCTGTCAATGGGTGGACAGTCAGAAGACGACTTAAGGCAGCCAACCTTACGCCAAAAAGGCCAGCGACTGGCCCAAAATTTACCCCAGCCCACCAAGCAGCCCGCCTTCGCTTCGCAAGGGAACACGTGGATTGGACGTACGAGCAATGGAGCTCTGTCCTCTTCTCGGACGAAAGCAGAGTACGCCTACATGGCAGCGATAGAAGGGGACGAGTGTACAGAAGACCTGGAGAACGCTTTGCACAATACTGCATCCAAGAAAATGTTGCTTTTGGAGGAAGTTCGGCAATGGTGTGGGCCGGCATTTCTATGAACGCATAAACCGAACTGGTTCATATTGAAACCGGTGGCCGGGCGGGGGGTTTGACAGCAAACCGATACGTCGAAGAGATTCTCGGGGAACATGTTGTTCCCTACGCCGGTTTTATTGGGGAAAACTTTATCCTCATGCAAGATAATGCCCGCCCACACACTGCAGCTGCGGTTCGGCAGTATTTACAAGAGGTTGGAATACAAACTATGGACTGGCCAGCGCGCAGCTCGGACTTAAATCCTATTGAGCATTTGTGGGATGAACTCAAAAGAATAGTTCGGACTAGAAATCCTGCACCAGCTACAAAATCCCAACTTCTAGCAGCACTCATCGAAGAATGGGAAAGCGTTCCTCAAGAACCTGTAAAAAGAATTATTAGGTCCATGAAGAACCGGCTAGAAGCTGTTATTACGGCTAGGGGGGGGGGGGGGGGTAACACTAAGTACTAATAAGATTTTTTTTTAATAAATGGATAATTATGTTTTATTTAAGCTTGCATTATCATTACAATGTATACCTATTTTGACTATATTTGAAGCTCCCTAACTTCACAATGTGTTTTTTTCATGAAAACATTAGAAAAGTCTAAAGAATGTATACTCATTTTAAAGCTAAAATCATGAACTTAGATACTACAAACAAAAATAAAATACGAGCTTTAGATTTTGCTGCAGAGACATCTGAACGCGAATGTGCGGCCTGAGTCGATTTTTTTGCTCACGAGTGTATTTTACCTTCACATTCACCGCCTATTTTTTAAGAGTACCTACAGCAAATCGAATTTGATAACAGGTTCCAAGCCCATCGCAGCTTATAAGAATACTAACTGCTTTCTTCACGATGTTTTTCTTCACCGATTGGTTTATATAAATTTCAGAGATTCCACTCTTGACGTCAGGATGGCCGGTCACCTTTAATGTTTAATTTCTTCTAAGTTATAAAGGAAGCAAATCTCTTATTGAGGGAAGCAATATTTGGATAGCATTTCAACGTTAAATACGTTAGGTGACGCATCATCCTGGCGGTAACGTTTTGAGCACGTGTTTTTGATGCGCATATAAATTTTTCGAACAGAAAAATCCATTGATGCACGCCGGGATTAGAACTCACGACCTTCAGATTTATATCTCCCACTTGGCCAACGCGGCAAAAAAAATACTCTAATCAAGCAAACAATTTAATAAGGTATGTACTTACAAATAATTTTACATATTAATTAACAACCTGTTCAACAGAGTATAAGTAAAATAAATATTCTTCTACTAATAGACCTAGATCCTAACAGTCTCATACGAAAGTTATTGAAAATATTAAAGTACCAGCCCTATTGTGTAAGCTCACTGATAATAGTAATCGGCTTCAACTGTCAAAAATTCCATCCCATCATTTTACAGTTACATAATGGAACTTTACAGATAAGACCAATTACGATTGCCAGCGAATTCCAATAAGGCTGCTGAAACTTATTCTAATAATCTAAGTTACAAAGAAACCAAAAATATTACGACTAATTCCCGAACTTATAGTAGAAATTCGGATCTTCAGTCACTCAGATTCGTGAAGATGTCCAATAGGGGTAGTAGGGCAACCAAAAATTACATAATGCTAATACACAAACAAATCTTCCACTTGCGAGTCCTCATCAGGGATATTCTCGTGAGTTTTCTTATGCTTCTGCAAATTTCCTCTCGTAGAGAACCCTTTGCTGCATTTAATACAGATATAGGGCTTGTCTCCGGTATGTCTCCTCATATGACTCTTAACAGTATCACGAGAAGCAAAACTCTTGTTACAAACCTCACATGCATAAGGTTTTATTCCTGCATGCATTCTAATATGCCTATTCAGGGTGCTCCTCTCAGCAAACGCTTTGTCACATTGCGAGCATGCAAACGGTTTAGATTTATCATGAGATCTCTTGTGACTGATCGCATGGGCGATCTGTGCAAAGGTTTTGTCACAGTGTTCGCAGGTGAACGGTCGCTCGCCTGTGTGAGTTCTTATGTGAACGACCAAGAAGGATTTATGTGTGAAACCTTTTTTGCAGACATTACAGATGAAAGGTTTGTCAGAACTGTGTGATGCAACATGTTTTTTAAGTGAACTCAGTCCGCAGAACATTTTGTTGCACAAGCGACAGGTATGCGACTTTGTCTGGCTTTTTAATTCATTCACGGTCAAGGTTTGTAAAAATTTATGGCAAGATTTTTCTTCATGTGTTGCCATATGACGTTTCAGTGCATCAAATCTGGTATATTCCTTACCACATTTTTTGCATTGATACAAAGGATTTCCGTTGTGTACTTTAAGGTGTCTTTTCAAGTTTTTCTGTGATTGATAGGTTTTTTTACACAGATTGCATTTGTAGAGCTCAGCTTCAGACATTTTTATGTTGGTCAATGAGTCTTGTTCGCAGACTGAAATCATGAAATCATCTTCTAAAGGTGACCCTGTAAATTGGGGAATATATTTTAATATGAACAAGTTAGTATTAAACTAAAGAGCCAGTAGGTAAGTTATGTACTTTAATATCTCTAAAAAACTTGTGCACTAATAATGATCCACTCATAATTGGAATACTATAACTTTTGAAAAGTTAGTAAATAATTTTTATTTATAGATTTTGTCTATTTGGTACATTATTAGGAGGCCTGCTTAGTCACACTTAAAGCAATTAGGAACCATATAGTTATGAAATATTAGCAGTCTGCCACAAAGTTGCATGGGTGTACTAATGATTTTATTGCAATTTTTTTTACACCTGAGTTACATTATTGAAGTTTTAGTACTACTTTTTTCTAGTAATAAATATATCTTATGTTACTCAAAGATAAAGCATTGTAATGGTAATTTTTTTTTTTAATTCGGTTCAATAGTTTTTAAATTTATTGGTTACAAACATACAAAAATACAAATCTTTCCTCTTTATAATAGTATTAGGTAATAGAAAACTTACCATCTATTTTGACAGTTTCAAGTTCACAGTTCTCAAGTTCCATGACCTCTTCCTTGATATCTGTAGGCTCTATCTTGACAGTGACCAGAGTCTCCATTGTACGCTCGGGAAGTGACATACATTCCACCGGAGTCACTATAAAGTTGTTGCTTGGATTTTTCACATTATCAGGCACTAACTGAAATGAGGTAGGTATAGTTCTCATAAATAAATATTGGTGGACATTATTACAAAGCACCATCTAGCCCTAAAGTAATCAAAGCTTGTACTATAGGAACTTATCTAGTTACTAGTACCTACTGATAGAATACTTACATACTTTTTTCTGTAAATACATACATAATAAGATACATTATAACACCCAGACACAGAACAAACATCTATGATCATCATACAATGATAATGTCCTAAGTGGGAATTAAAACCACAACCTACAGCTCAGAAGATAGAGCAACTACCAACTTAGCTTTGAACTACATGAGCCAAGCCCTAGGCAGAAGCTAGTTTTTTATGTAAATAAAAAGGTAGGTACCTCAATTCCTTTTGCCAAAATATTTTTGAACATTTTATCAGCTCTTTGAGACATGTCGAGGAATCTGCGGCACCTCTGCAACTGTGAGTAGCAGATGTAACATATTTTAGTCTTTCCAACTTCTGTACCGAGCTGAAACAATGAACAACTTAAGTAAATTTTCACATGTATACACCAGAAAACCCAGGTCAAGAGTACTCTAAACCGACGAGCATTCAGGAAAGTGATGAGAGTGAATGAAGCAAAAGAAGTAGGTACCTACCTATGTTAGGACCGTAGCCGCGGTCTCTGCCTACTCGTCTAGAAACAGGCGTGATTTTATGTTTGTAAAATAGCGAATTTTGGTTAGGAGGTGCGTGCAATTTTAAGTCCTAAAAACCTTTACACTAAAGTTACTTTCCTGTGCTGAGCTGCTCTAGGGTCAAGGGTCAGTGTCCATTTGCTATGTAGGTAGGTAGGTAGGTACCTACAACGAAGACTTACGAGGGTAGTTAAAAAAACAACCAAACCTTGATATTTGTAAGATTTTCGAATGTAGCCTGCAATTGAGTGTTCCTGAGATCATGGGTTCTGTTATTAGTAGACAGACACGTCCTGCACACGTTGTTGATAAGCATTTTGAATTTGGCTTGAATACCTATTCCAATTCGTAATTTATAGAGGAACGCGAACTCAATTAATAAAAAACTAAAAACACCGCAATGTGTTTACACTTTTTGTACTCTAACTTTTGTTTTATTGTTTGTTTGATTTGATTTTATTCATTGTAGACTCTTTGAAAGCAAAGAGCATAATATGTTTGTTTGAAAGTAGCCTTGCCCTTGTTGTGTAGTTCGCGATCTATATTATGCTCTTTGCTCTTTGATGAATCCTTCAAATTCAAATGGACTACTTCACCTGTATTCCTTCATTCATTCACTATATCTCCTTCAATTGAAGTGCCCGCGCCCGCCGGATTTTTAGGCCGGTCTTTTTAAAGTTTGTTGTAGGTAGGTACTTCGCGCGCGCCGCAGATTATTAAGTTCTAGACAGTCAAGTGATTTATCTATACTCAAATACTATCACATTCACATCACATCAAATCACTGATAGTTCTTCAGGTTATTATTTTGGCAAAAAAAGACATCATAGACGGAATGACGAACGAATGAGTGATCATTGTCGCAAGATCATATGATTCATTCATTCATTCATTATTTACGTTTATATTACGTACGTACGTTTAGCCATAGCCAGCCAAGCCAGCCACGGAATGTTCTGTGCGAAGAAAATAAAATACTGCTAGTTATTTTATTTACTTACTACAAAAGTATTTCTAGTTCTCTCTCCTTCTCTATTCTATTCCATTTACCAAAACAATACGCCCTTCGACTGGGAAAAAAGTTGACAAGTAATGGTGAACTGTGCTGTACCGTCATGTAAAAATGACTCGAGAAGGCAAACTAAACAAAATAGCAATGTTACTTTCCATCGGTAAGTTAAACTTTTATGTATTTATCATAGTAAGTGTCCACCACAACTATAAACAATCTATCAAGTCAACTTTTATACATAACAAAAATATTTTTATAATAGTTTTATACTAACTGTACTTGTGCACGACTTCGGTATTATACCTACGCGTTTTCTTGTCTAATTTGATTTCTAGACAACGTAGAAAAATAAATGATACCTCCAGAAACTCCCGAGACCTTAAGCTACAAGATGAAACAGTTTCCATGAAAATCGGTTTAGTAGTTTTGAAATAAAATCCTATCCAAGGTGCCCGGTTAACCTTTAATCGATGTAGATAGATAGCACTTGACTAACACCCAACCGCACTCTCATGTATACCTATTCTATTTCCAGATTTCCAAAAAACGAGGATTTATTAAGAAAATGGATCGATGCAATACAGAGGCCCGACTGGGAGCCAACGATACGAAGCTTCGTTTGTTCCGTTCACTTCAAAGACTCGGCAATGTACTTCAGTAAAAGCGGCCTTCGAAAGCTTGTACAAGACGCCGTACCAGAAAATTCCCTTGAAAACATAGAACAAAAGCACAAAACAAAAAGAAAACGCAAAACCTCAAAAGTTGTAATGTATGTAACCTCAATTGAAGATGGCAGGAAGAAGAGAGACAGTGTAAAAAAGGAACGTACCGACTCTGTCTCTCGCGTGAAGGATACATACACTCTACAAACCACTGACTGTCCAATAAAACAGAAACTTAAAAAACGAATATTGAATTTGACAAAGCTTTCTAAAAGACGTAGATTAAGATGCAATGCTCTATATGCCAGCCTCAATCGTATCAGAAAAAAAGTTACAGTTATGACTAAGACTTTAAAATACCTTGAGGAGAAGATTTCGATGAACTCGGAACTGAGCAGTGTGTTAGAGTCATGTGAAGTTTCTACTTCAGAGCTATTTAAAGGGTTATGGAAAAAAGAGAAGTCATTATCACCAGAACCACAGGAGGAAGAGGAGTATTTCTACTCGGAGGTTGGTAATTTTATTAATAATTAGTGACTAGTGAAAAAGATGGCTTAAAATGTTAAAAACATTGTGAAGAAACCTGTTAGTATTCTGGTAAGCAGCAACGGGAATGCTAACCACTGCTAAATATGGGTATATAATGTTTGGGCGTGCCTCTGACTACCCCCTTTAGACATCTTCAAGGACCACTTGACCACACACCTTCAAGACATCTTGAAGGATTTTTTATTAACAGAAGTTTAATTCCCCAGATACCCAACAACATTGAAAGCTTCGCACAGAACCAGAGCCCTAAAAGTCAAATAACAATATATTCCACAAGCATCCCTTCCTGTGACCCCGAGGACAGGTCCTCCATGGCAATGGATGTGCAAGTGTCCGTGGTAAAGGCAGAATTCCCCGAACCAGAGCCTGTGTTCGTCGATATAGATGCTGCATGCCCAGTTTGTCTCATGAGTAACGTCCCAATGTTCTCTGTAGAGGACGAATTGATCCCGGTCTATGAGAAACTTGCTAGTACAAGAGTAAGTTATGATTCTTAGGGTTTCGTAGTCTACAAGAGGGTTTTTCTACAAGTTTGGGCTAGATGATGCTGTATGATAATGTCCACCAATATTTCTATACTAAGGAGATCTGAGAGGATGTCTACCGTACTTGGGGATTACAGTCGTGATCCTATTTATTATAAAGAGGAAACATTTGTATGTTTGTAACGGATAAACTCAAAAACTATTGGACCAATTTCAAAAATTATTTCGTCATTAGAATGCTACATTATCCTGAGTAATATACAGTCGTGGTCAACTAATTAGGGACACTCTTTGGTTAAACCGAATTGTGAATTTATTTTTTATTTTCCAACGAGTCTAAACCATATTCCATATCTCTTACATGTAAGTATAATTAGTCATTTATGTGCCCGATTATACAAACAATAACAACTTCTTAAACATTAAACCTCTTTACAGTATAACTGATAGATTATCGTAGTGCTATTTGTTCAAATAATGCTGGCTGGCCATTTAATTAGGGACACTGAGATATTGCGTTCTATTTTCAAAATTTGAATCTCAATACTTTTTTACTTCTTCTCTTATTGTTTCGTGGTAGTTTTGGCGGCAATCCCGATATTTATTTTAAGTTTTGAAAAATATTTTGAAGAAAAATGGGTAAAAATAAAAGTTGCGATCCAACACTACGAAAAATTATCATGAAGTTTGTTGTCGAGCATGGTTGGCCATACCGAAGGATAGCAGAACATTTAAATTGTTCAAAAACTATGGTATACAATGCAGTGCAACATGTCAGACGCAATAACACAGATTTAAATGTGCCCAGAACAAAAAGATCGAGAAAAACAACTCCGCAAGAAGATAGAATGATAACCAGGTTAGCTAAGAAAGATTCGTTTCTAGGCTCTATTTTAATTAAACACGAAGTGTTTGGGACAGACGAAAGAGCTGGTGTCTCAGCGAGGACCGTTCGACGACGTCTGGTAGAAGCAGGGTTGTTCGGAAGAGTGGCTCGCAAAGTACCGTTGTTGAAGAAAGAACATAGAAATGCTCGTTTGGCGTTTGCACGTAAATATGGACATTGGACCTACGCCCAATGGCAACATGTATTATTCTCTGACGAGACCAAGGTTAATTTGATTTCTTCATTAGTATTCTGGAAGGCAATACGTACGGCGTCCAGTAAAAGCGGAAATGAATCCAAGATTCACAAAAAAGCAGGTGAAACATGGCGGTGGAAACATTAAAATGTGGGGTTCATTTTCTGGACGTGGAGTGGGACCTGTGAGGAAAGTTCAGGGTAACTTAGACCAACATCAATACAAGGCAATATTGGAGGAAACGATGCTTCCCTATGCTGAGGAGCATCTCCCTATTATATGGACGTTTCAGCATGATAACGACCCGAAACGTACCGCCCGTTCAGTCAAGTCGTTTCTTACCAGTCAGTCAGTATCGGTGCTAGATTGGCCAGCAAATAGCCCGGACCTTAACCCAATCGAGCACCTTTGGCACGAAATCAAGAAAAAAGTAGCCACTTATCGTACCACAACTTTAGATGAACTTAATGAAGCTTTTTGTGAGGCATGGGCAAACATTCCTGTCGAAACATGCCAGAAACTGATAATGTCTATGCCACATCCGGTGTCAAGCGGTAATTACTAACAAAGGTTTTGCTACTGCTGATTTTACACGTAATAAAATGGAGCTGTTAAAGATATTATGATACTGCAGATTATTAGTTTTGTTTAACTCTATTTTTCATTATAGTTTACTGTCCTTAATTAAATGTCCAGCTACAGAATTATACCTTAAAATTGTATACATGTTCAACCTTTGATATTAAATACTTTTTTCTATTTATTTATTATTTTATTTACAGCCATCTAGAGCATAATACTCGGACCAAATTATGCAAATAATAGTTACTGAGAAATCAGTAGGGTTTTATATTTGTATGTACATAACCGGTTATTGTTCTTCACTATCTTGCATGTCCCTAATTAGTTGACCACGACTGTATATTTAGACAAAACGGATATAACAAACAAAATAATGAATAACACATAACAAAATAAAACCCGAATAAAACATAGGCTACTTTAAAATACGAAAAACATCCCCAAAATGATAAAAAACCGGCCAAGTGCGAGTCGGACTCGCGCACGAAGGGTTCCGTACCATTATCTATAAAAACGGCAAAAAAATCATGTTTCTTGTATGGGAGCCCCCCTTAAATATTTATTTTATTCTGTTTTTAGTATTTGTTGTTAGAGCAGCCAAAGAAATACATAATCTGTGAATATTTCAGCTGTCTAGCTATCACGGTTCATGAGATACAGCCCTGTGACAGACAGACAGACGGACAGACAGACAGACGGACAGCGAAGTCTTAGTAATAGGGTTCCGTTTTTACCCTTTGGGTATGGAACCCTAAAAAACCACATAAGGGATGATATTGGTATAGATGGCGCTGGTATGCAAAAAATCTGACATCAGTGATATCAGTCGTCATAGCAACGTGCGTTACTCTATGCGATTATTGAAATTTATATTATTGTTTGCAGTTAAGCAGCGCGTCCGCGCCTCACGCGATGTGTCGCGGCTGCGTCGCCTCGCTGCAGCGTTGCCGCCGCTTCGCAGACTTGACGCAGAAAGCTGAGCTCTATCACAGTGAAAACAAGTGCTAACGGTACCTACTTTGCAAAAATTGCTACTTCGAAACTACTCGGAAAACACAGTTTTCCACGATGCACCATCAAGTGCAAGGGATTATCAGGATTCATAAATAATTATTATTATTTTCAGTATTCGACAGATATATTATGTCAGTAAGGGTTTATGAAAAGAGACAGAAGAGAACATTAAAAAAACTGCTAAACACAAACAATTTTATTTATCTAATTTTAAAAAACCGCCCAAGTGCGAGTCGGACTCGCGCACGAAGAAATCCGTAAGTACCACTATCTATAAAAAACTGCAAAAAAATCACGTTTGTTGTATGGGAGCCCCCCTTAAATATTTATTTTATTCTGTTTTTAGTATTTGTTGTTATAGCGGCAACAGAAATACATCATCTGTGATAATTTCAACTGTCTAGCTGTCACGGTTCATGAAATACAGCCCTGTGACAGACAGACGGACAGCGAAGTCTTAGTAATAGGGTCCCGTATTTACCCTTTGGGTACGGAACCCTAAAAACTAAAAACATAACCGACTTCATGTTTGTAGAGGTTTGTTGGCCGTAAATGTCCTATTGAGTCTAAGGGTATCGTTTATTGAGTTAGTTAGGAGTTCCGGTGCCAAACTGTAGTCTTCTTCATACTGATGAAGAAGACCACATCACCAAATGATACTTTCTGAATGCAAATACTTGACTTGTTGCTGTAAATACTAAAATCTGTGTATGTCTAAAGGGGGTAGTGAGACCGTCCAACAGTTACATTTGGCATTTGACCTATATATATTTATCTTTTGTAAATCTTTCCATTAATTTTAATGCGTTGTTGATCAACAATACGTCCATCTTCGTTGCTGTCTAATATTATTTCAATTTGTTCAATATTTTCATTTTTTTCTCTGATATCACCATTATCTTCGGCCTTCATTCTCTCTGTCAGTCGTCTCACCACTTTCTTTGTCAACTTTTTCGTGATCTCATCAATTATTTTTGAATTTGAAATGTTTTTGATCAGATTTATAACATCAACTTTTTTTAACTTCGTCTTGTTGCCGAGTTGTCGTCTATGTTCTAAATATTTTTGAACGAATATTTTTTTGAACATCCTTTTTGAGTCATCCGCTGACTTGGGGATTGCTTCGTTTAAAATTACTGCAAGTACTAAAAAGAGGTTTAATTTTAATTAAATTAATTTAATAACAGCAAGTAGGTCTACTTAGTTACGACTTCCTTTGCCCTTATGGTATGTAGTTTATACCATGGGCAACTGAAGTCGTAACTATTATGCGGAGTTATTTGTATTTTTGATAGTAATAAAAAAAAATCCGGACCAATTTTAATTATTATTTTATCTATAAAATTGTAAATTATCAGCGATCAAAATTGCAATAATGTAACCTGATGTATCAATAATTCCGTCTGTCTGTTTGTCACAAGGCTGTATCTCATGAACCGTGATAGCTAGACAGTTGAAATTATCACAGATGATGTATTTCTGTTGCCGCTATAACAACAAATACTAAAAACACAAATATTTAAGTAGGGCTCCTATACAACAAACGTGATTTTTTTGCCGTTTTTTATAGATAATGGTACGGAACCCTTTGTACGCGAGCCCGACTCGCACTTGGCCGGTTTTTAACATTGTAACTGCCTTGCTCGTACCGTACCTAGAAAACACTTAATCATTACTTGTACTGAAATACAAAAGAAAATTGAGTGTTTGAGTAAAGTTAGTTTATATTTTATTGTGATTGGAAAACTATAAAATATTTATGGGGATTTTTGTCATTGACTGTTTGTATATTTTTAGCATTGAAATCACTTTGAAACACAATGTTTTATCATCATTTTTATTCTGGCTTGGATTAATCCATAATGGTTTAACAAAGTCATGCCTATTTTTGTGATATGTATAATTATATGTAAGTAAGCATGTAATTCACCCCTAAGTAGGTATCTGTTTCACGATTTTTATAGTTTTCGAATTATGATAACTCAATCAATCGTTTGTCTATTAGACAAAGATAAATGCGTGACTTTGAATATTATGTTACTACATTCACATCAGTGACGTGTCTTGGGCGAGACCTATGTCCAGCAGAAGACTACTTACTATAGATTAATAGGTACGGTACGAGTATATGATGAAGCATTTAGTTTTTTGGTTATGAATGAATTTAATGAGGAAATTATATAATAAAGCAAGATTAACGACCCAGAAATAGAACACTCCAATGACGCGACTTATTTTAAAATCACCCACGAATATTTAGGAATTACTTAAACTTTGAGTCGAATGACGGACATGCTAACATGTACTGGAGAATATCAATATTCTACAACATATGTGACAAGGGCATAGGTAGATAGGGGAGATTAGGGTATCTACCACTAATGATGCTCACAATTTTTAGACACTGTATAACTCCCGATTCACTTTCAGGTGTTATGCCAAATATTATATCCAAAGAATTGGCAATAGTAGCAAAGGAAGACTTAAAAAATATACCGATATTTAGTATTTTGGGCAGGTTTTCGAGAGCTTATAACAATCCATACCACCCTGAAGATGATATGATAGCTGACAACTCGGACGATGACGTCTTCAGAGCGGAAGAATTGAACATGGAAAAATTATCTGATTCTGACAAAAAATATGATAATAAGAGATTGAAAGTTAACGGAAGATATTACAATATTAATACAAAGTAGCATTGATAGTTTTAATTCTGTGATGTTCAGTTCTCATTTAAAAGTTCTGTTTAAATATTTTATTTATTTATTAAGGAAACGCCAACAACACACATAATTTACATTAAATACATTAACATTCATAGAAAAGTATTATAATATGTGAGTGTGAGCCAATTACAGGATAACAAAATAAAACAAAAAGAATATAAGTATTTGACGTGCCTCTGACTACCTCCTATTTAAATCAAAATATACGAAAGTTACTTGTTTTAAAAGGTTTTTATAATATATTTCATGAAATCGAGTAAACATAGCTCGGCCCTTAGCTAAATATTTCGTTTATTATCTTCGCACATGCATTAGTTTTTAATAATCATCATTCACTTGGTATGTTTCCACCATGAGCCTCGTGTCTTGGTCGTTCGCGAACTTACATCTGGGATTTTCTGAAATTATATAAAATACATTGAACAAGATGAAGAAAAATATTAGGTAGTATACTCGTAAAACCCGAATGCTACTGTAACCCCACTCTCTAAGGGGGGCTACATAGAGAGTGGGGCGCCATATTAAAAAAACCGGCCAAGTGCGAGTCGGGCCCGCGCTCGAACGGTCCCGTACCATTATCAAATCACGTTTGTTGTATGGTATTGTATGGCCCCACTTAAATATTTATTTTATTCTGTTTTTAGTATTTGTTATAGCGGCAACAGAAATACATCATCTGTCAAAATTTCAACCTAGATAACACGGTTCATGAGATACATTCATGCCTTGTAATAACAAACAAGACGGACAGCGAAGTCTTAGTAATAGTGTCCCGTTTACACCCTTTGGGTACGGAACCCTAAAAAATAAATAGCCTAAAGTCGAATCCAACGACACCTCATAATATTCTGTAATCAGTCAAGTCGTTTGGCCTGGAGAGCGTACCAAACAAATGAACAAACATACATACAACCGATAATCATAACCCTCCTCCTGGCGTAGTCGAGTAAGAAACCACATTCAACATTGCATTACCTACTAGCTTTCACTCGCGACTTCGTCCGTAGTTGGAAGTGGATTTTTGACGACTATCGTAAAACATTGAAACTCCTGAATATTAAAAATTTTCGTCCCAAGACGAATCTTTAAATGTCTTTATATCTATACTAGCTGACCCGTGCCCGCTTCGCTGTGCGTAAGACATTTCTAATACCATCGTTGACTTTTTTGTAGACGTTTTTAAGGTGTACAATACTGTAGTACATTATTTTGATATAATTATCTCGTGGGGTTCAGCCAGCATTTGCAATGTGAGCGCAATAAAATGTGTTTATTTACGACATCACATTAGAAACCTCTAAAATTATCAGTGTTTCTCTACTATATTATGCATGTATTATACATATAAACCTCCCTCTTGAATCACTCTATTTATTAAAAAAAACCGCATCAAAATCCGTTGTGTAGTTTTAAAGATATAAGCAAACATACATACAGACGCGGGAAGCGGAAAGCGACTTTGCTTTATACTATGTAGTGATATGAAATTTCATCACAATAGGCCCAGCGGTTTGGGCGTGACAGACAGACAGACAGTTACTTTCGCATTTAAATTATTACTAGCTGCTCTCCCCGGCTTCGCACGGGTGGTTTCTGCATAAAAAGTAGCCTACGTGTTATTCTGATGTTTACGCTATATTACTGTAAAGTTTCATTTTAATCCGTTCAGTAGTTTTTGCGTGAAAGAGTAACAAACTTTCGCATTAGTATAGAAGTACTAATAATACATTAAAATAAACCCCTTGGTAATAATGGTACCTTCTCTGGACTGCTGCGTGAGTTCCCTGCAGCGGATAAAACGCAGTACCCTGTCTTCGTCTTCTGGTTCTTGCACACGCCCTGTTGGCTGCATAGAGGCATCCGACAAGAACGGAGATGACATTATGCATGGCAATCTGGCTATCAACTCAAGTGCTGGCAAAGAACAGAGTTAAGTTAGGTACTTTTAATTATTATTTTACCTTGTTCTTACGGCACCACACTGGAGCTCTACATAGCATTAGGGAAGGGATCATTGAAACAAATGATAGGCCCCAAGCCGTGTTTGTTGCCTGATTCTTTTTGGCTTGGTCGCGAGGAACAGGCGTAGGTAGCTTCACCTAACTCGAAGACGTTTCAAAGTGATCGTCGTGACATTATTACTTGTAAGAAAGCCGTGTTGGCCAAGGGGCGAATCCCGGCGTGCATTCATTGATTTTTCTGTTCGAAAAAATTATATACGCATCAAAAACACGTGCTCAAAACGGTGAAGTAAAACATCGTGAGGAAACCAGTTAGTAATCTTATAAGCGGCGATGGGCTTGCAACCTGTCACGTATGGAATGTTAACTACTGCAAAATGTGGGCATGTGCCAAATATAATGTTTGGACGTGCCTTTGACTACCCCCACTAGACATCTTCAAAGAATCTTAGCGTCTGGAGATTTGAGAGGACGTCTACCGTACTTGGGGATTACAGTCGTGATCCTATTTTTTTTTTACGTAAGACAAAAATTTAAACAGAAAATTTGTTATTTTAAAGAAGAAAGCATAAACTCACTCTCATCAGTATGCCGGCAGCCAAACATCCTCATGTGACACGTTGTAAGAAAAGTCCTGAACACGCCATGCTGACATTTCGCACACACCATTATGTCTCGCGAGGGACACACAGTCGGACAGTCGGCGTAGTATTGTTTCAAATTCACTATAAAAGTAACTTTGATTTAAAATTAGCGTTACCTATGCTTTTGAGAAAAGAAAAATAAAAAACCCGGACAAAAGCGAGTCGGACTTGCACACCGTAAAAACTTTTTAAAGATTTCTCCTGTAATGTAGTTATAGGTAAAGAATTATTTTCATATTTTTAGGCCCCAGTAGTTCAGTTTTCGGTTATAAGGGTTCCGTTTTTTCCTTTTGTGGTACGAAACCCTTATAGCCAATACCGTACCATAGTATACCTAATGCGAGAAGTCTTGGCAAGACTTTTAAGTTTGAACTAGTCATATAATTTGACGATTGAAGAATAGATTTCTCGTAACCTAAGGCAGAGACTCCTCCCAACTGGGCGAGTGCCAATTCAAGAAGATACCGTTTTATACCCTGCAGAGCTATTTTGTAAAAACATGATTATCATGTTATGATATTGAATGCATTACCAATGTTAGAGAATACTTAATTTGTACACTTTTCATAGTAACTATATTCACTGTTTATGCACCTATAGCGTAGGTAGGTATAGGTGTCTAAAGAGCATAAAATAAAAATCGTAGGTATAGCGGTATTCTAATCATGTTTTTACAAAATAGCCCCACTGTAGGTACTGTTACTGTATGTAGGATTAAAGTTTATTGTAATATTTGTCAGTATTTTACGTACCCTCACCATCTGCGACTGTAATAAAAAATCAAACTAAGTAAATGATCATAGGTGACACACTAATATAATATTTACAGTTTGAAATTTTCTACAGTTAAAAATAAAAACAAATTCATGTTATAATGTTAAACATCTACCACCTTTAGACAGCTTTAAAAGCCATACCATGGATAGGTATTAGGTACTTGGGATAACAGTTGTGATCCTCTTTTTTATTTCAAAATCACGACTATATAAGTAGGTACGGTAGAAAATGTATTTAAGTATTCTATCAGGTATCTGGTTCCCATAGTACAAGCTAGATGGCGCTGTGTGTGGACTCGCGCACAAAGGGTTCCGTACCATACCATATTTATAAAAACGGCAAAAAAACTCATGTTTGTTGTATGGGATAACCTTAAATATTTATTTTATTCTGTTTTTAGTATCTGTTGTTATAGCAGCAACAGAAATACATAATCTAAAAATTCCAACTGTCTAGCTATCACGGTTCATGATATACAGCCCTGTGACAGACAGACGGACAGCGAAGTCTTAGTAATAGGGTCCCGTTTTTACCCTTTGGATACGGAACCCGAAAAAGAAAAAAAAAGTAATTAGGTACATACCAGAAAATGTTTTCATAGTACTAAGCTTATTTCTATCATAGTGATATTCAACTCTCGAGTCATCCTTGTCAAACTCATAATCAGAGCCCAAATCAGATTCTTCATCGCCGCTTCCTTCATCTTCTTGATTTGAGTGATCTTCGTCTTCTTTAACCGTGTTATCTTTATCTTCTTGATTCGTGTCTTCTTCATCTTCTTTAACTGTGTTATCTTTATCTTCTTGATTCGTGTTTTCTTCATCTTCTTCATATTTGTTTTCTTCATCATCTATAGGTACGTAGAAAAGAGTAACTCAAAAAGTTTTGTAAACCCATATTTTTTTTGCAAAAACGTGTTTAGTAGACCTCAAATAACAGATATTGAAAGTATTGTTTTAATCGTGAGTTTTTTTAGTAGTTGTGTTTCTTATAATAAACATTTGCCGCCAGTACACTATATGTTAGGTAGCATAGGTAAGTCATTTTCTGATGTAGGTACTTAGTCACTCAATATAAAATATTCTAATCCTACAATAGGGTGAGAGCGCTGGTTGTGGGTATTTTGACAACATTTTAATTTTCAAATAAACGGTTTAATATTGAAAAAATTATGAAAACGACGGTTTTTAATCAACATTTTAACTACTTTTTACTGTTTAAATTATTTACAATAGTAACTCTGCCTTCTGCGCTGTAGGTTGTGGGTTCGATTCCTACTCAGGATAAACATTTGTGTGTCGAATATAGATATTTGTTGTGTTTGGGTCTTTTAGAGTCTTTGAAGTATGTATTTACAAAATAAAAAAGTATTTAAAAATTGTATCAGATATCTGGTTCCCATAGTACAAGCTTTGCTCAGTTTGAAGCTAAATGGCGCTGTCTGAAATGTAATTACCAATATTTATTTATTCCTAGCTGTCCTGTCAAACTTTAATAATCCCACAGAAAAAAGCACTTTCAGTTTTTCCCAAACTTTACGCCACCCTTATCACTTAGAGGTATAAAAAATTCAATACGACCCTATTCTCAGACCTACAAAATATACATAAAAAAAAAACATAAAATTCGGTAAAGCCGTTTTGGAGGAGTTTGGTTACAAATACTGTGACAAGAGAGTTTTTATATAATAACTAGCTGTACCCTGCACGCGTTGCTATGCCACCAACTCGGAAACCTACGTGGGCTCATGCACATCAACATTGCTAAAGATCATTATCACATGATCAAATGCATACTTTACGATTCTATAAAGGACATACAGACAAACATTTATTTATATATATACATACTAGCCGACCCGTGACAGACGTTGTCCTGTCAAATTTCAATAATTGACTGACTGCAAAATCCCCATTTACAAAATGATCCGCCATTTATTGAATTCATTTGTTACAAAAAATGTGATAAATGAAGAATCGCTCTACCGATTTTGTGCAAACTTCACATAAACCATCTACTATAAATAGTCCGAAAGTCTAAACATTTGGTTTGGATAGGTGAGCCCATTCTTGAGTTATTAAATTACAACGAAAAGTGGCATTGATTTTTATATACTTATGTATAGATATACAGTCGTGGTCAACTAATTAGGGACACTCTTTGGTTAAACCGAATTGTGAATTTATTTTTTATTTTCCGAGTCTAAACCATATTTCATATCTCTTACATGTAAGTATAATTAGTCATTTATGTGCCCGATTATACAAACAATAACAACTTCTTAAATATTAAACCTCTTTACAGTATAGCTGATAGATTATCGTAGTGCTATTTGTTCAAATAATGCTGGCTGGCCATTTAATTAGGGACACTGAGATATTGCGTTCTATTTTCAAAATTTGAATCTCAATACTTTTTTACTTCTTCTCTTATTGTTTCGTGGTAGTTTTGGCGGCAATCCCGATATTTATTTTAAGTTTTGAAAAATATTTAGAAAGAAAAATGGGTAAAAATAAAAGTTGCGGTCCAACACTACGAAAAATTATCATGATGTTTGTTGTCGAGCATGGTTGGCCATACCGAAGAATAGCAGAACATTTAAATTGTTCAAAAACTATGGTATACAATGCAGTGTAACATGTCAGATGCAATAACACAGATTTAAATGTGCCCAGAACAAAAAGATCGAATAGATGATAACCAGGTTAGCTAAGAAAGATCCGTTTCTAGGCTCTATTTTAATTAAACACGAAGTGTTTGGGACAGACGAAAGAGCTGGTGTCTCAGCGAGGACCGTTCGACGACGTCTGGTAGAAGCAGGGTTGTTCGGAAGAGTGGCTCGCAAAGTACCGTTGTTGAAGAAAGAACATAGAAATGCTCGTTTGGCGTTTGGCACGTAAATATGGACATTGGACCTACGCCCAATGGCAACATGTATTATTCTCTGACGAGACCAAGGTTAATTTGATTTCTTCAGATGGAAGGCAATACGTACGGCGTCCAGTAAAAGCGGAAATGAATCCAAGATTCACAAAAAAGCAGGTGAAACATGGCGGTGGAAACATTAAAATGTGGGGTTCATTTTCTGGACGTGGAGTGGGACCTGTGAGGAAAGTTCAGGGTAACTTAGACCAACATCAATACAAGGCAATATTGGAGGAAACGATGCTTCCCTATGCTGAGGAGCATCTCCCTATTATATGGACGTTTCAGGATGATAACGACCCGAAACATACCGCCCGTTCAGTCAAGTCGTTTCTTACCAGTCAGTCAGTATCGGTGCTAGATTGGCCAGCAAATAGCCCGGACCTTAACCCAATCGAGCACCTTTGGCACGAAATCAAGAAAAAAGTAGCCACTTATCGTACCACAACTTTAGATGAACTTAATGAAGCTTTTTGTGAGGCATGGGCAAACATTCCTGTCGAAACATGCCAGAAACTGATAATGTCTATGCCACATCGGTGTCAAGCGGTAATTACTAACAAAGGTTTTGCTACTGGGTACTGATTTTACACGTAATAAAATGGAGCTGTTAAAGATATTATAATACTGCAGATTATTAGTTTTGTTTAACTCTATTTTTCATTATAGTTTACTGTCCTTAATTAAATGTCCAGCTACAGAATTATACCTTAAAATTGAATACATGTTCAACCTTTGATATTAAATACTTTTTTCTATTTATTTATTATTTTATTTACAGCCATTTAAAGCATAATAATCGGACCAAATTATGCAAATAATAGTTACTGAGAAATCAATAGGGTTTTATATTTGTATGTACATAACCGGTTATTGTTCTTCACTATCTTGCATGTCCCTAATTAGTTGACCACGACTGTATATATATATTTATGTTTAATTTACCTTTCTCGTTGGGTTCGTAATAAAACTCAGATATCCGTTTCCCCTCATTTATATCTTCAGGTCTTTCTGCGTCCCGATCTCCAAGGTCGTATTGTGGCATTTTATCGGGAGCATATTCCGAGCCTGAGTTCTCTTCTATATCTCCTATCCCTGGCTCGTCTACAGTGTGGTAGTCAGGGGGTGGTCCTTCTATAAAAACGACCTCCCCTCTATTATTTGGATATATTTCAGCGTTTTCGTCTTCTTCCACATCTTGCTGTTCTAGAAAAGCAGTAAAAATTGTAGGTGTTTAAGGTTTAAAACTTTATATTTTTAACTAAGCTACTAAATAAGTAAGCAGAAAATAAATTTGACAAACCTTTGCTTAACCTAAGGTATATTTAAATACTCTATTATTTGTTGTTTATTTATTTTATTTATTTATTAATTTTTTTATTACAAAAAAAAATTGTTGTTTAAAAATAGTCGTTTTAATATTTTGACGTTATAAAAGTTTATTTAAAATTAAAAATGTTGTTAAAATGGCCACAACCAGCGCTAAAGCCAGTCTTAAGCAACACCTATTGATTTTTGAATATTTTAAATATGGTACATAGGTATTATTTTAATTATTTCTTTTCTATTTTATTAAATACTAGCTGACCCGTGCCCGCTTCGCTGTGCGTAAGACATTTCTAATACCATCGTGGACTTTTTTGTAGACGTTTTTAAGGTATACAATACTGTAGTACATTAATTTGATATATCTCGTGGGGTTCAGCCAGCATTTGCAATGTAAGCGCAAAAAAATGTGTTTATTTACGACATCACATTAGAAACCTCTAAAATTATCAGTGTTTCTCTACTATATTATGCATGTATTATACATATAAACCTTCCTCTTGAATCACTCTATTTATAAAAAAAAAACAGCATCAAAATCCGTTGTGTAGTTTTAAAGATATAAGCAAACATACATACATACATATTACATATTACATACAGACGCGGGAAGCGTAAAGCGACTTTGCTTTATACTATGTAGATCTATTCATCGTGGTTTTTATTTATCCAATTCAATAAATTGTTTATAAAAAAATATCTACAACAAGAAGTAGGCAAATGCATTTTTTTTATCCCGGGATGTAAAGTACATTAATTTATAGCTACCGTGTGTGAAGCCCTCTAATCGAATAGTGGTTTTCACAAACCTGCAATACTTTTTAAACCTATCCAATGATAACCATAGGTTACGCAATAATACATAAATAAAAATCCCCACATTCGGTGTAGGGGAGATACCCTGAAAAATGTTTTTCAAGATTTTATTGTACCACTTTGTCGGCGTGACTAATATGTATATTCATGCCAAGTTACAGCTTTCTAGCACTGTCTCTGAGCTAGAGCTAAGATGCGGACGGACGGACGGACATGGCGAAACTATAAGTTTAAGTTTCTTGTAGACTACAAAACCCTAAAACGTGCGTGAGGATTTTTTAATTTGGGGGACTTCTTTTAGTCCTTTGTAACTTAGATTAAGTATTTGTTTAATACCTACCATCACCCGTAGTATCTCTTTTTGATCGCTTGCTCCCTGAAATTAAGAATTTAAATAAAATTAACGTTATTATACCTACCTAAGTAGCGGTACCTTCATAATATAATAGGTACGAGTAAGCATGTATTATAATAATTCAATCCAGTAAATAATAAATTACCACTTTTAATGAAATCGGTATGGCCACAGCTCTTCATCGGCACTACGATGGCTTCCAATCCTGTTAATAAAAAAAATTGGTTGTCTGTAAACTTTTGCGGGCGATAATTTTACGTGATAATGTCAACGCTTAGGCCGGTCGTGCCGCCTCTTTATCACTTGTTCCGCGCTCTCGCTTGCACGCTCCGCTCGGCTCAGGCGGAACGTGATAACAAGTCATGCTTTTTAGAGAACACATAGCCCAACAGACGCATATGGCTTGATTTCTTTAAACAAACAATTCTGACAAAACCGTTGAGATATGGTTGGTCAGGGCCTCAGGGGGAGCGATAAAAAATGCATTCTGATTGGCCGGTTCAAAGTGACAGCGCGTAAATCGCGCTCGATGTCTATTAACAGCAGTCAATGCAGTGCACTAACTTCAGCTCGGCGGCAAATCATACAAATTGATTGAAGTGAATTTTGTAGATTTATATGTCTTAGTCAGTACCTATGAAATAAGTAGCTGAGTAATAATCCTGGTAAAAGTAAAAGCCTGGGAGCCCCCAAATTTTGAAGGCGCCTCGCATCAGGGGGTCGCTGGCGCCCTATTTCTGGTTATTTCTACGCCCCTCCAGGGTCAGCGCCTTTTGCCTGGGCACCGCTGGCACACCCCTATTTAATGTTCTGAGTATAAGCCTAATGTGTTGTTAGAGAGTCTATAGGCTGTGTCGATGATAAAATAAAACTTACCTTCATGGCACTTCACATAATTCATTTCACATTTGTTTACCATAACAACATAGACAGTTTTGTTTCCCGCGTTCCTGTAAAGAAGCTTAGCGCAGATAGGCTGTTCTACCGCGGGACATTTAATTTTTTCGCAGTTTGCTTGCTTCAGCGACGGATTCTTCTTCCCTAGTTTTGTATCTTTCTTCAATGGTAACGCATAGTTAATCGCTAAATTATGAGACAAAAATAATACATAAAAAACAGTAGGTACCTGCTACTTACGCAGGGTCTAAAAAGAAACTAGGTTGATCGAACCTATGTACCTAAATCCTTAATAATCTTGATAATAGCGTCGCTTTAGCGTTTTTTGTCTGTTAAATGAGTTTAATACATAATTTGCATTATTTAGGATTTCAGAAAAAAGTGATAAAAAATCATCACACATGTACACTACACAAGAAATTGTACATTCCCAAATATAGACTGGAATAAATAAGTAATTGTCTACAAAAAAATGATGTTGAAAGCACTACATGGGGTTGAGGGTCCTCAGGTCAGTATTTTATGTAGGTACCTTAGTAGATTTAGCCTAACTTACCTATTAATAAAATTAAAAATCTGAAGTTAAACATTTTACTTGTGCCTTATTCCACTGATAAAGCCTCGAAAGGCTGCTTGAGTAATTTTATGACTATTTTTATAGAGAAATCCAATCATCATTTAAGAGAGTAGGTAGGCTCTTGTAGGTACCTCACATAGTTGTGTTTTGTAGTTACCTATCCAACATTCAGATCAAACTTTGCAGAATCTTTAATAAATACCGGCCAAGTGTATAAAAAACGGCAAAAAACGCGTTTGTTGTATGGGAGCCCCACTTAAAGATTTATTTTATTCTGTTTTTAGTATTTGTTGTTAGCAACCGAAATACATAATCTGTGAAAATTTCAACTGTCTATCTATCACGGTTCATGAGATACAGCCCTGTGACAGACAGACGGACAGACGGATAGCAAAGTCTTAGTAATAGGGTCCCGTTTTTACCCTTTGGGTACAGAACCCTAAAAAACGAGTCGGACTCGCACTTGGCCGGTTTTATTAGTATTTGTTGTTATAGTAGCAACATAAATACATCATCTGTGAAAATTTTTACCGTCTAGCTATCACGGTTACTGAGATACATCCTTGTGACAGGCACACAGACAGACGGACAGCAAATTCTTAGTTATAGGATCCCGTTTTTACCCTTTGGGTAGGAACCCTCAAAATCTAGAATCTTTTATAGATTATGTAGGGTTAAATTATGTACAGGAGAAACCCCTTTCAGGGTTTCTCCTGTACTGCTTTTATCACCAACAGCAATTGATCTCTTTCAAGAACACTACACTGATTCATTGACCTTTAAACATCTTCAAGGATCTAAGCACCTTGAGATCTGAGAGTATGTCTACCGTACTTGAGGATTACAGTCGTGATCTTATTTATATACTAGCTGACCCAGCAAA
Organism: Hydriomena furcata; assembly: GCA_912999785.1. Taxonomy (NCBI): domain Eukaryota; kingdom Metazoa; phylum Arthropoda; class Insecta; order Lepidoptera; family Geometridae; genus Hydriomena; species Hydriomena furcata. The sequence continues at coordinate 4,523,636 of OU538823.1, read as the reverse complement.
CTTCGTACCACTTTAGAATTAACAAATGTTCCAAGACCAAGAATACCCAAGAATATTTGACATTCAAGAAAATTTCGATGTTTGACAGGTAGGAACAGTTTGTATGGAAAAATAAATAATGTTGTTTTTACTATTATCCTCGCATTTTTGTTTGTATTTACTCACCATTTAAACCTTTCCTGAACTTCCACAAATATTTTAAAACCAAAATTTACCGTTTTCAAGTTTTAGCAAGACTAACAAACAGGAATTCATGCCCAATGCAAGATGACCACAAACAAAACTGTGATTCAACAAGAAAGACATGTTTTTAAGTAAAGTGATCTAGTACAAAAGTTTATGTAATACATTTATTATCCTCCGTGAAGTGTAGATATAAACATAATCACATCGTTTGCTTGCAGTTCATAGTCCAATTCTCCACATAACTCCCAATCAGCATCATTTATAAGCACCAGTATGCCTGGCCGGACTGAGTCATCCTGAAATGTCATACAATCATATTTTAATTCAATGGACATAACAAATATAGTCATTTAGTAGTAAAAATAATTTGCTTTTTCGCTGTAATATTTTTTTTTTTCATGAATTAACTAGCAGGATAATGTGGATTTTGCCATGACATTCTTGAGGAGGACAGGTTCTTGCGTTACTGACTGACTAAGCTATCAACGCACAGCCTACACTGCTGGTCCTAAAAACTCGATTTGGAGGATATTATATCTTTCGGGCACCATAGTGGGCTTGAATACTGTTCGAAAATAACTACACGAATGAAGTTGCAAGAGTTTTCAGCAGTGATGTAAATAAATCTTGCACCTCTCACCTGTAGAAAAAGTTCTTGTCTTTCCTTCAACAAGTTGTCTTTTATCCAAACTAATAATTCCCTGATCGTCCATTTATCTTTGTTTATGTTTGGTAGATACTTCGAAAGCGCTGGAAGCTCTACTTCACGTTTTTTTATCTTGTCAAAGAGCAGCTCGGCGCCTCCGCCGAAGTGTATGCTTATATTTAGAGACATCACTGAAATAATAGCAAAATGATAACTATGACGTAAATTGTAGCTGCTTCCGTGAAATTCTAGATGAAAGTGTAAATTACCAATTGTTCATAAAAAACAGTGGTTTGGTTTTAAATGAAAGTAAAAATAATATCTTTTTTGGTTAGAAAATACAAACATAGAATGAATGAGTGAACTAAATGTAAATGGCTATTTCTCCTCTCCACAAGTTTTCTTTCATTGAATTGATTGAATTGCTATTTTTACGGGTTTTGTTGACAGTGGCAAAACTTCTGACAGTGACAGCGTTTAACGAGACGTGACGTGTGACAGTGGCATAAAAATTAAAAAATCAATGAGTGTAGCATAATTTGTAACGGAATATTCAGATATTTAAGAACCAGAAAAAAAAATTAAAACTAAAATAATAAAACAGGCGGCGTAAAAATAACACAATGTTTATTATAAATAGCATCACGAGTACAGCGACGGGAACCGCTCCACGGCTGCTTTCACGTCCGTCGGCATCGTAGGTAGCTTGCTTTTGATGAAGAACCTGTAAAACGATAAAAAAAAATATGATCATTCTATCAGACGATCTCAGATCTCTAAAGATGTCTATAGGGGTAGTCAAATACACATCCAAATATTATATTTCCTTTCTTTTGATTTTGTATGATTATTTTGTGTTATCTTTGATTTTCTAGGATTTTCTAGATTGGACGTACCAGGCAACCAGAATAGCCCCAGACAGACAACGTTAATATTATTTTAGTGGTAGTACTCACTTAAGTGTGTCTTTGAGTGCACTGGGGAAGGCTGGCACCTCGATGACAGCTGCCAAAGCGTCGTAGCACGCGGGGAGCGACCAACGTATCCTGTACTCCTTGTTTTCAGACTGCAACGAATATACTCATTCATTATCTACTAGCAAAATTCTATTTTTTAATGAGAGCATCAAACACTCCTCCGTTTAGATTGCGGTAATTTGGAAGACGTTCATCACGTCCTGACGGAATATGTACGGAATGCGGCTCTACGACATAATTCTGTTGTTTGGCAATAATATAGGCACATATTATGGTATTTTGGCCTCGCCGCTATCTGTCGAAGCCAAAATACTATTATAGATTATATATATCTCATCGCTGGAGCAGGATAGATAGGTTTGATTTTTTTAATATTTTTTTCTAAAGATAGTTTTTAATGTCCTTTGCTTTTAATGTGTGGTTGTTTAGCTATTATACAGGGGTGACATAGTCAATGTTGACTAAAGCCCCATTAAATAAAAAAAAGTTTAAAAAATATATATATCTAGATAGAAGATAGATAGAAAATACTTTATTGCACACCATAAAAAGAAATAAAACATATATAATAAGAATACACAACAAAAAACTATGCTGAACAATGGGAGGTCTTATCGCTAATCAGCGATCTCTTCCAGACAACCTTTGGATGGAGAAGGACTGATGATATTATATGGGGCATTGATGATGCAACTTTATAATGCGACTTACATATATGACATAAATGAAATAAAAATAAAATAATCGCATAGAATGCATGTTGCTATGATAACTGATGTCAGATTTTTGTACACCAGCGCCATCTATACGCAAATCACCCTTTTTGCGTCTTTTTATAATATTGAGGAGGTTTTTCGGATTATGCACCCCAATATTTTAATTCAGGTAAAATTCTACATGAAATAGATAAAGTCGTTAAAAACAGATTTTCTGAATCTACACGGACGAAATCGCGGCTAAAGTACTTTATATTATCGCAGTGTATACTGGCGACATACCTTGATAAGAGCAAGTCCTCTAAGCAAGCAGTCGGCTAACAACCACTGCATTGCATGCCTCTGAGCTGCCCGAGCAATCAGCAGTGGGTACATAGCGATGGCCGTAGAGTGAGCAGCGGAAATACCAGATACTAGGAGAGTGGCTTCCACGTAGGCTTGGATGAAGTCACTTGGATCTTTGATGGCCTGAGAAAAATTATAATAAAAAATTAATAGTTGTGGACATCTCACACTGCGCCATCTATCCAAAAACTAAGCAGAGCTATAATAGGAACCAGTTAACTGATAGAATACTTTGTTTTTTATAAATACATTTTATTTTATTTTTAGCAGTCGGGTTTTATGTTTTTATAAAGATTTGTTTTATTTATATACCTGTAAATGTGCGTCAATGACTTCAGCAGCTTTGGGTCCTAGTTTCTGTAAGTTTTGTTCGTTTGGATCCTTTAGGAACCTACCCACGTCTGTCTCAACTTCCTCTACAGCTGAAACAATGCAAAATTATTACCTTTGAGTAAAACCCCCTGTGGATGATATCTTTTTACCTAATAATCAGATTTTAATGATTTTTTTCTGTGTAGAGAATAGTTACAAGTTTAGAAATTAACTTACCAGTTGACGTGTTTTTATTTATTAATTATAGCATTCATTAACCATCCGGGGTTTTTCTGGGTACGAAATATGAAATTAGTATAATATTATAGTATTATAATTATATATTAGTATAATATTATATCTTCACTACATAGTATAAAGCAAAGTCGCTTTCCGCTTCCCGCGTATGTATGTATGTTTGCTTATATCTTTAAAACTACACAACGGATTTTGATGCGGTTTTTTTTAATAGATAGAGTGATTCAGGAGGAAGGTTTATATGTATAATAATAACATGCTACCCGTGCGAAGCCGGGGCGGGTCGCTAGTGTATAATATTATAATATGAAATCAGTACCTATAGTATTGTATTAGTAGTGTAATCCCCATTCCCCCAAGTACCTACGCTAGACATGCTCTCAGATCTCCAGGCGCTAAGATCCTTGAAGATGTGTAATAGGGGTAGTCAGAGGCCCGTCCAAACATTACCTCTGGCTACATTTCACAACTTACCAGATGTATCCAATGATATATCCAAATTCCGTACAGTGGGTTGCGAGACATCCGCTTCGCTGTGCGCCGACCCTGCTTCGGAAGGCTCGGATGCTTCCGAAGCGTCCGATCCCTCGGAATCGTCGTCTGTCACATCTGTCAAATTAACAAGATTGTCACGTTTTTTTTTACTACACATCCTTTGTAGTCTAGAGAATAAATATTGACAATATTAAATGTGTTGAATTATTTAGTAAATTAGAATATGGTCAATAATAAAAAGTCTCTCGTAACTATAATTAAATTAACTTTCGAGTATAATAAAGTCATGAAGCTGTTAAAAGGGGGTAGTCAGAAGAGATGACCAAATTAAATTGCATTTCAAATCAGTTGGTTAAAATTATATTGCATGATTTGACCTGCACTAACTAACAAGGTAAGTTAGTTAGTAAAGTTTGTTCTAGTTTAAGTTTCTATCATTGTTATTTTTATAATTGGCAACACCAATAAGTACAATAATACATACGTGGGCTCAGTATGTCTCTACCTTAAAGCATTTCATTAATTAATTCATTCATTAAATAAAAGTTTGTAACTATGAGTAGTTTGACATGTGTTTTACCTTCGTCATCGCTGCCCTCTCCGTCGCTGAGTTCTGCGGCGTCTCCCAACTTGTCTTTCATTGTTCGCTTACACGAAGCCCCGCCAAGGCTGTTACCTGCAAAACATTCAAAGTCCAAAGTTATTTATTTTAATCAAATCATAAGGATCACTTTGAAGCGTATTAGGAGCAAGGTTCAAGGCCTGTTTCTTGCAACCAAGCCAAGAAGAATCTGGCAACAACCACGGCTTGGGGCCTATAATTTTTCCCTATGATCCTTTCCTTAATGCTATGTAGAGCTCCAGTGTGGTGGGTGAAGGCTCAAACAAGACAAATAAACATAGACTATATTTTATTTAAATAAAAAATAAAATAGGATCACAACTGTAATCCCCAAGTACGGCAGACATCCTCTCAGATCTCCAGACGCTTAGATCCTTTGAATATGTCTAGTGGGGGTAGTCAGAGACAGAAAAAAAAAGAACTAGAAAATTGCAATAATGTAACCTAAGGTATCAAATATTTGTCTATAATTTTCATTAGTACATCTGTGTGAAGGCAGGTAGCTAGTTTATTTGTAAGTTCTTTACGCTCACCTGCCAGTACAACTCTGACCAATCTGTCACTGCTGTCAGGTAGCACTGTCAATGCGTCGACAACGTCCATGCACGCGTCACGACCGATCTCATTGTGGCTCATGTCTAGTGACTGAAAATAAATGATATTTTAATATTTAATGATTACGTATAAAGATCTAAAAACAAAACTGAATTGATGTTAATAAATATGTTTATGTTGTATAAGTCCAATCATCCCATATTTCTCACCCTTAGAGGAGGTATTTCTTCCTTCAATTTAAATGGCACCAAACCGGAATGATAATACTCCCAACCCAAAAGAAAAATCGGCTAATAAATATAGAGTTATTTAGTACTTATATAAAATTCTTGTGTCACAGTGGTTGTAACCAAACTCCTCAGAAACGGCTTGTCTGTATTTTATGAAATTTTTTGTGCATATTTGGTAGGTATGAGAATAGGTCATAGGGTAATTTTTATACCCCTAAGAGGGTGGTGTAAAGTTCGGAAAAACAAAAAGCTTTTCTCTGAAGGATTATTGAAATTTTACAGGATAATGTCTGTTGGGACAGCTAGTAATTATATATTTATAGTTATAACTTGGACATACTGACGAGTTAAAATAAAAGTTTGTATAAATAATCATACCTCTAATAGTAAGGCGTTATCTCTGAAAGCCTTCGCAAGCACTTTAGCCCCTTTGCTTTTAAGAAGACAGTCGCCAAAGTTAATGCATTTTAAGTTCTTTAACCTGGAACAAACAATACATAATCAATTAATCATGTTTAAAAACTAAATAGAAAACCGACGATCACATAATATCGAACAGACAATCAAAAAGTTCTCATAATACGTAATACAACATAATAATTAAAATTAAATATAATTTAAATGTGACCAACTTGGGACTATTCGCTACACAAAAAAAAAATCATCGAAATCGTATAAAAAGAAAAAATATATTATAAATTATAATCATGTTGAATTGAGATCCTCCTCTTTTTTAGCGGGACAAATGTTTAGATAAATAAATGGTATCTGTAATTGTAGTCAAACTTTCAGATCTCCAGGCGCTTAGATCTTCGAAGATGTCTAGAGGAGTCAGAGGCACGTCCAAACATTATTTTTGGCACATGCTCACATTTTGCAGTAGTTAGCATTAGCATAATAATTAGTAGTGATTTTTATAATAATCTGTTTTATTTTTCTTACTTAGGTAATGCCTGCGCGATGCAAGCAGCTCCCTTCCTCCCAATAGTATTATCGTTTAAGTTGAGTCGAGACAATGCAGGGTTGTGCTTAAACGCCTCAGACAATGCAGATACACCGACATGGTATATACCGTTCTGTGGCATTTGTAGCTCTTCCAAAGTGCCCATATTCTGGAATTGAGAAAAGTTTTATTTTATTTATAAATACAGCTAATTTCAACGTGTTTCCTTGTATTTCTGTCTGAAGAGCCCATGATGAAGATGAAGAGCATCTGAATTGTCTCGAAATGTCAGCAATACAAGGAACAACATGGTAATTAGCAGTATCTATAGTTCCCGAAATTCAATCTCAATATACCCCTTTAGGGGTTGAATTTCGGGAATTCCTTTCTTAGTGCACCCCAACAAACACCTTACAATTTTTCAGTTTTTTAAATTGTTCTAGTTTTGGCTGTGCATTGATAGATCAGTCAGTAACACAAGTTTTATATTATTGAATTAAAACTTCGATATAGATAGGGGAAGGGGGGGCGTTACGGCCGCGTGGAGGGGGTAGACAATATATCGCGTGGTGAGAGGGTTTCACTTCTACTATGTGTCCCAGCACACTTTTTTTGTTTTAGATTTAATGAACTGTTTACCTGAAAGACCTTGGCTAATGCAGTAGCTCCATCGTTTTCGAGCCGGTTCCGACCAGCTATGAATATCTTAAGTCTCCTAGGACGGGCGGCGAGTGCCCCTGCCAGCAGCCGACCGCCTGTGATGCCCAATCCATTGTTATTTAATCTTAGCTCCTGTAAAAATAACATTGCTGTTACATAAAACCAAAATAGCTTTTACCCCAAAATCGTCCGTGTAGATTCGGAAAATCAATTGAAAAATGTTGAAATTTAATAAACTTAAAAGAAAATTTAGGAAAAAAGTAGCCTATATCTGCCTCAAGACTTTAAAATATCTCTAAATGAAATTTAATCACAATCACATCGATAACATCACAGACAGACAGTTACTTTCGCATTTATAATATTATGTATATAATAAATGATAGAGAAAATAAGCAAATATTTGTGTAGTACACATAGATATTTGTTCTGTGTCTAGTGTTAAAAGGAATAATAAGAAAGTATTTACAAAAAAAAAAACTATTAAATATCTGGTTACCATAGTACAAGCTTTGTTTAGTTTGGGGCTAGATGGCGCTGTGTGTAAAGTCCGCCAATATTTATTTATTTATTTAATTAGTCGGTTACCTCTAGTTCACTGCAAACATCACTCTGCAATAATCTCGCGAGTCCTTCCACACCAATTGGCCCAAATGCATTGTCACTTAGGTCTAGAATACTCAGCCGGGCTCCAGCCTTAATCATGCCATCTCCTAGAGCGCTCTGTTGGTATACAATAATTACAATTAAAAACCCAGCTAAGTGCGAGTCAGAGTCGCGCATGAAGGGTTCCTTACAAAAATGTAATAAAAAAACACTTTTGTTGTATGGGAGCCCCCCTTAAATATTTATTTATTTGTTTTTAGTATTTGTTGTTATAGCAGCAACAGAAATACATAATCTGTGAAAATTTCAACTGTTCAGCTTTAGTTCAGTCTGGCACAGAAGCAACATAATCAGTAATTGTTTGAAATTAAGTACTAGCCGTTCTGTCAAACATTGTCCTGTCAAATTTCAATAATCCCACAGAAAAAAAGAACTTTCAGTTTTTCTTGAACTGCATATCACCCTTATCACTTAGGGGTATAAAAAATACCCTACAACCTATTCTCATAGCTAATACACAAAAAATTTCATACATATCGGTCTAGCTGTTTCGGAGGAGTTTTGTTACAAATACTGTAACACGAGAATTTTATAAATAAGATAGATTCATGTTTTTACCATTAATCAAAGTTAAGAAACTTATATTTTTATTAATTCCTTTCAAATACTAAGCTTGCTGCATGCAAATATAGTTTACTAGACTTACCAAAGCAGGTGGTATCTCTGTCTTCATGCGGCCAGTGAACATATCAGAGAAGCGAGCCACCTTCAGCTCAGGTCTCTGCTCCAACGCAGTTGCGATGGCCTCAGCGGCAGACACCCCAAGGGTGTTGCCTGTTAGGGTCAGGAACTGGAGGTTCGGACATGCATTTATAGCATCTACGATTGGCTGGGCTGGAAACGTTTATAATATTAATTATTATTGGTACTGGTGGCTAAATGCTAGCAGCATTTTGTGTTTGTGCTGCTTATTTCCTTGTTCTGACCCATAATGTCTCAACAAAAACTTTTCTTAGCTAAAGACAAGACGCTCAACCCACAGCGAAATATATGCCAGATTCACGAAGGTTATAGGTTATGTTTTGTTTACATAGGATTTGAATGCTTATATCAAGTACTACATAATTCTTATAATTTGAATATTTACACAAGCTGCGAAATGTCAGTTAAATAGAGTTAGGAAGTAAAATATACGTAATATTTACCATCTTTAGCTGCGTCAAGTTTCAGCGATTTTCCCGAGAAATCTACACCACTAGTAATTTTCCCAGGATCATCCAGAGCCGAACTAATTGCGTTGAAATCAAACGACGTCATTTTCACTGATTTATAGTACGAATAAATAACTAAATCTAGAGAAACATGAAAAACAACACGGTATCCAAGCCACCAACGGAAAAAATTCAATTTACATGTTACTGTTGTTTGTTTGTCTTGTCTGTCTCTGTCATTGTCAGTGTCTGTAGTAGCTACCTCAGACTAACTATACTCACTCTGAATTGAATTGAACTTGTATCCATAAATTATTTTCTCTTTTATTTCAGTGCCACAGAACTTTAACTGTCACTGTCATATTATGGTTTTGTATGTTATTGTCAAATACACATTGTATAGTGTACAGCTTTCCCTTCGCTGAGCTGTCAAACAAACGTACTCGAAGTCGAACGAACATCGGTCGGAAGTTCCGTTTATATAAAAGTACTCTGTGGTCGGAAGTTTGGTCGGTCGGGACTCGGGAGTAGATTCGATTGGCGAAATTAAATCATTCACAATTTTTCAATTTGTTTCAAGGATTTTTTCACTGAAAACTACTGGGAACCGAACATCACTACATTAGTAAATATACTACCTACGTGACTTTCCTGAAGCACGTCATGGCGGGTAAGCAAATTAGTTATCTTTATATTCTCGTCCACAAACAATTAATAAAGTATTATGAGATCAGGGTTTTGAGAGATAAGTCAGGATTCTGAGTCGGTAGCTCGGTGCGTGGTTACTAGTGTTTAAATGCCCTATCTTCGAAATTAGTATAACCTTTGGTCTACGCTAAAACATTGTTTACATTAAATTGTTAACCATAGAACAACTATTTCGAGGTCATGATGAGACCTCTTAAAATATTTAATTGGACAATTTTCTTACTATCAAAGCTACATTTACCTGCAACTAGTGCCTAGATTAGCACAACTTAGCACATGTTTTAAATACTTACTAAATATTTATTTTCCTCTGCAAGATTAAAATCAAAATCAAATCGATTCATTCAAATAGTGGCCAGTGTGGCTTTTGCAATCTTGATATAGGTACCAGCAGATAATATGACATTAACATTCTTATCAGAATCTGTTAACAATGAGTTGTTGTTCAATTTAACTGTGATAATAATTTATACATCTAAGACAAATTCATTGTTTTCTTCCTATGGCTAGCTTTTCTTTCAAGCTGCATTCTCGCTGTCACCATAATATTGCAGTCACTGTTGTGACACATATGCTAAATTTCAGCTTAAATGGTCCAAGGAAACTGGTTTAAATCCTCATTAATTGAAACACAGTGAATTACTACGTTTTCTATTGCTGATGTTTTAAGACAACTCAGATCATATGGTTTAAATCAGTTTCAAGATATATTTATAAAAACTGGTAGTGATCTGGTTCAACAATCTATTTATATGTTATGTATATGCCATCAAAAACATAACTTATAAAAAAAGCCAAGTCTCGCTAAGCAACTCAGTTCTTCTACCGTAAAAAGTTGTGAGATCCATGTAATACCAAGTCGGTTAATTTATTCAGTCCCTACTTATGGGTCCTTCTGTCTTAAGTTATTACGTTAAGGTTAGCTAATTACGTAATAACATAAGATAGAAGGACTGGTAAATTGAATGAAATATGAAATATACTGTGTTTATATAGCCTGCTTGGTTACTGAAAATTCAGGCTTCTAGTTTTATCCACAACGAAGTTATAGAGGGTTTAAAATGGCCTGAACTGCTTCGAGAAAAGGATACCTCAACTGGTTCTATTAAGTAAATATTCTGTAGTATATTTGTATTAGATGTTATTTATTTCTATAAAAAAAACCTAAAACTACAGTTTATTAACAGAGGAAGTTCAAGCTTGTAAAAAAACATACCTTTAATCTATAAAATCATTTTAAATTTAGTTTAATTCATATGCAAAACAGAAACACAGAAATCACATTGCCTTTTTAATGTTTTATTAATTTGTTTTCCAGCTACTAGCAATCCATTTGAAGGTTTGTTGAAGACAATAGAAATAAGTGGAAGGACTTTCCAATACTATGACGTTTCCCAACTTGGACCTAAATATGGTAAGAATCTATACTAATATTATAAAGAGAAAAGTTTTGATTTTTTGTTTTTTTGTTTTTTTGTATGTTTGTAATGGATAAACTCAAAAACTACTTGAACCGATTTCAAAAATTCTTTCACCATTACCAAGCTACATTATCCCTGAGTAACATAGGCTATTTTTTATTTTGAAAAAGTAATATTTTTTTTATAAGAATGACGATAGTTTGAAGCAAGGTGTAAAAAAATTCTAAAAATTTTGCTTTCTTCGTGTGCGCTACAAAAACTATTGAACGGGAATTGTAACGGGAACGGGAACGGAAGACAACATTTGTTAATTCTAAAGCGATACGAAGTTCGCGGGGTCAGCTTGTTAAAAATAAAAGTGGACACACAGTTCCAGGCCCAAACTAAGCAAAGCTTGTAGGTACTATGAGAACATAGATAGGTAATCTTTGATCTCCATTCTCTCCAATCATTAAATATATAGATATATAGATAATCTGGTTCTGAGGAGGGAGGTTCTGTTTGAAAAGTTTATATGCGCATTAACTCATACATACAACGGTTAAGGAAACCAGTTAGTATTCTTGTAAGCGGCGAAAGGCTTACGACCTGTAACGTGTGGAATCCTAATGGTGCTCCCACACTGCTGTTATAGAATGTTAAGTAACGTTAGTAAACATTTGTTAGCTAACATTTAATCACCAAAGTCAAAAAATGTTTTCATGTTAGTAAATGTTAATTAACATTTTTGAACAAAATTTTGTTTGTAAACATCCCAATTAGCAAATCTTCTTCCATTTTCGTGTAGACGTCTCAGAACGCAAAACCAAACTGCGAGCCAATGCCAGATTCAAAATGTTATAAAATGTTAGTAAACACTTTCCATCAGTGTAGGAGCACTTATAACATATAACAGTTCCTAACAAAATGTAAGAATTGACAACATTTGTTAGTAAATGTTTTAGTGTTCAAAAATGTTTATAAACATTTTGTAACAGCAGTGTGGGAGCACCTTAACTACTGCAAAATGTGGGCATGTGCTAAATGTTATATTTGGACGTGCGTCTGACTAACCCCTTAGATATCTTCGAAGGTCTGAGCGCCTGGAGATCTGAGAGTATATATACCGTATTTGGGGAGTACAGTCGTGATACTATTTTATTTCTTTACTAGCTGACCCGTGCCCACTTCGCTGTGCGTAAGACATACCATCGTGAACTTTTTTGTAGACGTTTTTAAGGTGTACAATACTGTAGTACATTATTTTGATATATCTCGTGGGGTTCAGCCAGCATTTGCAATGTAAGCGCAAAAAAATGTGTTATTTACGACATCACATTAGAAACCTCTAAAATTATCAGTGTTTCTCTTCTATATTATGCATGTATTATACATATAAACCTTCCTCCTGAATCACTCTATCTATTAAAAAAAACCGCATCAAAATCCGTTGTGTAGTTTTAAAGATATAAGCAAACATACATACATACATACATACGCGGGAAGCGGAAAGCGACTTTGCTTTATACCTACTATGTAGTGATGTAGTGAAGTGATTAGGTCCGAACGCGAGAGGTTATGTAATGCAAGCCTATCGTAGCTTTTAAGCATATTAACCGGTTCACGATGTTTTTCTCCACCAATTTGAGCATGTATGTAGTAATGCATATTTAAAATATCTACCTCTTTGTGTTATCATTGTATTGGGTATCATTTGACCTATCGTTTAAGTTAAGGCCATCACTGACCTTTGCAAAGAATACAACAGATGATATAAATCTTTACTAATATTATAAATAGAAACATTTGTATTTTTGTATGTTTGTAACAAATCAACTCAAAAACTACTTGACCGATTTCAAAAATTCTTTCACCATTAGAATACTACATTATCACCGAGTAACATAGGCTAATATTTATTACAAAAAATAAGGGATCCCTACTAAAACTTAAATAATGTAACCCAAGGTGTAAAATAATTAGCCATAGAATCATTATAACTCCCGTGCGACGCCGAGGCGGACTGCTTGTCTATACTATCTATACTAATATTATAATTATAATATTATATTATAATATTATAAATATATAGTATATATAGTATATAGTATTAGTATATATATAGTATAATATATAATATATAATAATATTATAAAGAGGAAAGATTTGATTGTTTGTTTGTTTGTTTGTTTGTATCGAATAGGCTCCGAAACTACTGAACCGATTCAAAAAATTATTTTACCATTAGAATCCTACATTATCCCTGATGAACATAGGCTATATAGTATTTTCAAAAACGTTAGGGATCCGTATGAAAACTTCGAAAATGTAACCCAAAGTGTGAAAAAAAATCCTAAAAAAATCTTTATATCGCGTTTGCTGCGAAAATTATTGACAATAGAGCAAAGTAATGTACTATAGTTTTATAGAAAACATCAATATCTACAAAAAAATTATAATACTATAAGTCTAACTATTAGGGATTCGTATGAAAACTTCGATAATGTAACCCAACGTGTGACGACCTCGACCTCGACCTCGACCTCGACCTCGACCTCGACCGCGACCTCGACCTCCTTCTCGACCTCGACCTCGACCTCCACCTCCATCTCGACCTCCACTTCCACCTCGACCTCGACCTCGACACAATTAATAGATATATATATTAATAGATATACTATAGCACAAAAGTGTCGTGACAACTTTTCGTGACAACTTTTCGTAAGATTTTTTTCCGTCTAGCCCCCTTTCACAACGCGCGATAAGGAACTTCGTTCCAAAATCCAAAAATATCTTTATATCGCGTATGCTGCGGAAATTATTGACAATAGAGCAAAGTAATGTACTACAGTTTTAAAGAAGACATCAATATCTACAAATAAATCAACAATACCATATGTCTAACTATTAGGGATCCGTATGAAAACTTCGATAATGTAACCCAACGTGTGATAAAAAATCCAAAAAAATCTTTATATCGCGTATGCTGCGAAAATTATTGACAATAGAGCAAAGTAATGTACTACAGTTTTAAAGAGGACATCAATATCTACAAATAAATCAACAATACCATTTGTCTAACTATTAGGGATCCGTATGAAAACTTCGATAATGTAACCCATCGTGTGATAAAAAAATCTTTATATCGCGTATGCTGCGGAAATTATTGACAATAGAGCAAAGTGATGAACTGCAGTTTTAAAGATTACATCAATATTAACAAATAAGTCAGCAATACCATAATTATGTCCAACTATTACAGTTATGTCACAATAACTACTTTTTCATGTTAAAATATGCAATGGTAACGCCGCCTGTACAAACTAGGCCACATTATTCGTACCTAGGTATTAATCCTTATCCAAAAATCACTTCATTTTCAAGGCCATATCAGTACCTGTAAATTACTTTTTTAATTATACCATTCCCAAATTCCATACCATTCAAAAGTTATTATGAGTGTAATAATCTATAGGTACTAATATTATTATGAGGAAAGATGTTTTGTATCAGTTGCTGAGTTGTTATCGGAATCAACGTCTTCATCGACGTCCGAATAATATTAATATTACAATATACAATAATAATATTACACAACACCTTACAAATCCAGTGTTGGATAACTAAACTTTAATAAAACACATAAATTTAACCAATCATTTAATTATTTTGGCAGTATGGTAACACCAAAGTTAACAAACTATCCTCACATATTTTATTATCAAAATATAAAAAAAAAATCACCTTACATTTCGTTATATGGATTTTTTATTTTTGTTTTTTTTTTCAGTTTTTTTTCCCCTTTAAACCAACGAAAATGTACGGCACATGAAAAAATATTATCTATGCATAAAATACTTTCAAACTAAATTTATTTCATGTTGTGTTAAATCACCCCCTGGACTACGGAAAGAGAGGGGATTGCAACTCTCGATTTTTTCCCCTTGTCGCATGATTTTTGTACGGCGGCGTTGCGGAATAATGGATTAAAAGCAGTATTGAATAGTAATCAAATGACTAAATTTACCCCGGTAATTGTCGGAAAATAAAAAAAAAATCCGACTTTGTGGCGCACCATTTTTGTACGGCACTGTGCGTTTTCTTATTATTTTTAATGGATTTATCGGTGGTAAGAATGCCGTACAAAAATATGTGACCAAAATGTACTCACTCTACCTGTACTTTCGAATTCTCATCTGCACTCAGTTGGACAGCTTACAAGTGACGGCATAGTGCTGAATCTTATTATTTTATGCTCATATATCGTTCTAGATAGGTCACCTGGTGGTTCAAATGACCCTGTCAACATGGGCCTGTAGTCTATTCCGCCCGTTGCTTCGCTTGCGTGTTAAAAAAACCGGCTATGAACTAGTCGGACTGTAAAAAAAACGCAAAAAGGGATGATTTTGGTATAGGTGGCGATGATGTGCAAAAAATTTGACATCAGTGTTGACATCAGTCGTCATAGCAACGTGCTATGACTTGCGATTATTGAAGTTTGGAGCTACTAGTGACTTTATAAAATACACGTAAAACTTATTCACGTTGTACTTAGATAAATAATTACAAAATTTATTCAAATTAGATAGACACACCCAAATTATTTTAATTTAATCAATTACTTACGTACACGTTAGTAAACTAGTAGGTACTTTACTACGTAATTTGGTTCATGTGTTTCACAACACAAGTTATAACTTTGATGTAAAAGCATCTACCTAAATTTTATACTATTTTCTGTTTGGAAATTATTGTTAACACATAAAGGGATTTTTATGAAAAAATATTTCGTCCACTGTGGGTGCGTGTTCTCATAGTGTCGTTCTTGAATACGAGGGTTAGACTAGCCAGCTAGCCACCCACAACACAGGGTATCCTACTGTGTGGGCTAGAAAACCACTTTCTTTCTTCTTGTTACCTACCTACCTTTTGCAATGTAGGTACCTACATATCCTTGAGGCGCCCAGTTAACGTAGAGGCACCAGTGTTGGACTGAGACCCAATGATGCAAAGAAAGACAAACATATGACATGAATAAGTTTAATACATAACTAGTTTTTCGCGCGTTATTATCAATTGATCATAAACTACAATTATCTGACTTTCATAATACGAATTTTCATTTCATTCGGCCTTTTTGTTTGCAAATGGTGAAGAAAACAAGAAACTCGGGCGGGGGCCATCTTTAAAAATCTGTTTTATTGCATTCATCGTTAAGAAAGTAGGTACCGAATGTTTGAATTTGCTCGTAACTGATATGCTCATATGAAAAATACGATAATACATGGTATTGTAGGTGAGCTTACGGTATGTTTAGTGTGTTACATTAAATTCTAAGTTCGAAATTTTAGGTGTGAAAGTAGATTTTTATTACTGGATCTTATAATTTCTCATTTTCCAGTAATGGACAAAATATAGAAACATACTTTTTTCTCTTGTATTGTGTGTAGCAATACCCCAGAATAAATGGAAAATGCCGTAAAAACCGGCAATAATTAAGTAAAAGTGGCAACTGCTGTCACGAAATTTGAATTTCCCCGAATAACATAAAACTATCCTATTGAAACTATCCTATTATAACTGACGTATGATTCAGACATACAAAAAACGCAAAGCTGATAACGTGTGTAAGACCGAATCCGGATGAACTGCATATTGGAGCTCAATGAGAATGAGAATCAGAATCAGATTTATAAACTCAAGAATGGCAAAACCGATTAATATTTTTGATTAGTTGCATTTGTCTCCTGAAAGTCGAAGTCTAAGTCGAAGTCGTCTGTCCGACTGTCCGTCTGTCCGTCTGTTCGTCTGTCCGTCTGTCCGTCTGTCCGTCTGTCCGTCTATCCGTCTGTCCGTCTGTCCGTCTGTCCGTCTGCGCGTCTGTCGGTCTGTCTTACAGGGCTATATCTCATGAACCATGACAGCTTGACAGTTGAAATTTTCACAGATGATGTATTTTTGTTGCCGCTATAACAACAAATACTAAAAACGGAATAAAACAAATATTTTATTTATTGATTTATAGATAATGGTACGGAACTCTTCGTGCCCGAGTCCGACTCGCACTTGGCCGGTTTTTTTAGGATTCATACACTAAACACTAATTTTATTCCAAGTTTGAAGCTTCTATGTCTGGTAGAAGTGCCTTAAACTTTTGATGATCGGTCAGTCAGTCAGTGAGTGAGTGAGTGACAAAATAAGAAACTTTGACTAATTATAATTCTTAAACTACTGGTTCAAATTGAATGAAATTTGAAATATACCGTGTTTATATAATGCCTGCTTGGTTACTGAAAATTCAGGCTTCTAGTTTTATCCACAACAAAGTTATAGGAGGTCGAAAATGGCCTGAACTGCTTCGAGAAAAGGATAGTACGCACGGCACGGCTGGCCGCTTTATTGCTTGACTTGCGGGGATTAATTATTATGTAAATCTGTCGTCCTTAGGTAGGATATACTTTAGAATCAAGCTTCATATCAAAATATTGGTTGTCCATAACTGGATCATGTCCATCATTGGGTGTCCATTACTGGATCAAATAAGCACCTTTTTATTTTGATCATATTTAATTTGTTTATTAATTAACCTAATTTTTTTAAATATATAAAAAAAATGTAGGACCTTAACTAATTCCGTGCTATTCATAATAATATCCAATACATAAAGAGTAAAAGCCAAAATGATCAGTTTTCGATCCTTAAAGTGTCCAAGATTGGTGCCATTACGTTATGTCTATTGTGCTGCATGAACTTTACTTACCTACATAACCAGTGTACCTACTACGTTGAAATGACTACTTGACTAGGTACTACTAATCTATCTAGTGCATAAGTAAAGTAACAATAAATGATTATTATTATTGGAACGAAGTTCCTTATCGCGCGTTGTGAAAGGGGGCTAGACGGAAAAAAATCTTACGAAAAGTTGTCACGAAAAGTTGTCACGACACTTTTTTGCTATAGTATA
Source organism: Hydriomena furcata (assembly GCA_912999785.1). Classification (NCBI taxonomy): domain Eukaryota; kingdom Metazoa; phylum Arthropoda; class Insecta; order Lepidoptera; family Geometridae; genus Hydriomena; species Hydriomena furcata. The sequence goes on along the minus strand of OU538823.1, from coordinate 4,505,799 downwards.
TCTATTAATATATATATCTATTAATTGTGTCGAGGTCGAGGTCGAGGTTCCCTTGTCCCACGTTATTTTGTGAGAACTTCGTTCCATCCGTGTGTCCCTTGACACCTCTCAAGTTTTTTATTAAAATTGTTTACCAAAACTTTCGTAACCGTTTAACTTTCGTTTGGATGAAACTTGGTATACATGGCCTATGTCCTGGAGCATTTATGCTACTTTTTATCCTGATAACGGCACGCGAGCGAAGCGCTGGTAAACGTTAGTATGTGATATCTTTCAGACCGTCTGCCATATTCAATCCGTGTGCTGCTCGAGTCTTGCGTTCGCAACTGCGACAACTTCCAAGTGCTTGAGAAAGACGTTAATAACGTTCTAGAATGGGAGACGAACCAAACCTTGGAGGGGGGCGTAGAGATCGCCTTCAAACCAGCCAGGGTTATCCTGCAGGTCAGTGAATAATGAACCTTACTGTCCTTGAAATAAAGTTTTATATAGATTGGGGACTGAACAAGTAGAATATGGTTTGTGCTTCTCTTGGTGAGTAATGTTTGCCTGGTACTTCTGAGATCACTATGATTGAAGGAACTCTAAACTGCCCTCAGACGATCAATCGGAATTGTCAATGTAGACATCCCATGGGACCGCATCAATTATCTTTAGCCTCAGCAGAAGTTCTAAAGCCTAGGACATACTTACTAGGGGACAAATGGAGCAACCACAATACTCCCTGTTTTAATAAATTTTGCCCAAGGATGAGTCCCGCGTCATGTAAATTGTAGCGGGACGATGTAACGTTGCAGAGCGTCACGATAATTAAGCGTTTCGCTTCATGTTGCAGGACGAAATGTCCCCAAGTGTATCCGTGGCTTTGAGCCAGCACACGCTACACTATTTAGAAATAAATAAATAAAATAAATAAATATTGGCGGACTTTACACACAGCGCCATCTTTTCCCAAACTAAGCAAAGCTTGTATTATGGGAACCAGATAACTGATAGAATACCTACTTATATATACTTTTTTTTTTTTTTTTTTTTTTTTTTTTTTTTTTTTTGTAAATACATACTTATTATACATATTAACACCCAGACACAGAACAAACATCTATGTTCATCACACAAATATTTGTCCTGGGTGGGGATCGAACCCACAACCTACAGCACAGAAGGCAGAGTTACTACCAACTGAGCTGTGAGGTATATATAAATAACTACATAAAAACAATATAAGCAACACACACATGCTTAAAACGAGCAGATCTGAGAATTATTACTGGAGGATTACAGATGGGATCTTAATTAATTTATTCCCTTCCAGGATTTGACAGGAGTACCGGCTGTTGTAGACTTTGCTGCAATGCGCGAAGCTGTGAAACAACTGGGCGGTGACCCGGACCGGATAAACCCGATATGTCCCGCTGACCTGGTCATAGACCACTCGGTGCAGGTCGACTTTGCCAGGGTGTGAGTATAAATTGCCAGGGTAGTATATAACCTGCTACCGTATAGTATAACTTGCTAGGGTGTGGTATAAGCATAACCTGCTGAGGTATAGGTATAATTAGCTAGGATGTGAGTTTAACTCACCAGGGTGGGGTGGGAGTATAAACTGCTGGGGTATAAGTATAATTTGCTAAGATGCGTTGCGAGTATAACTTGTCTGGGTGGGGTGGTAGTATAACCTGCGGGGATAGGTAAATGATATGTATAATTTGCTAAGATGCGAGTATAACTTGCCAGGTTGAAAATATAGCCAGTTAGGGTATAAGTATAACTAGCTAGGATATCAGTATAACTTGCCAGGGTAGTTCAACACCTTTTAGAACAACAGCCATATTTATTATATCGCTTTTTCAGACCCGACGCACTAAACAAGAACCAAGAATTAGAGTTTGAGAGGAACAAGGAAAGATTCCAGTTTTTAAAGGTAATAAAAACGGATGAACCGATATTATTATAGTTCTTTGACTTGATTGAGAGTGATCTTAACTTTAGCTAAAGGCTAGGATTGAGAAATGAGTGGAGGTATTTTTTATTAACGTTATCTAGAAATCAAATTATAAAGGAATACGTATTCGTTAAACGTTTCGTTAGCTAGTCAGTCACGGGTTAGTAGTTATGATCATTTACATCAAATAATTATTGATGGACATTTCATACAGCGCCATCTAGCCCCAAACTAAGCCAAGTTTGTACTATAAGAACCACAGTACTGATAGAAAATTTATATACTTTTTTTTGTAAATACATGCTTATGTAATACCCAGTCACAAAACAAATATCAATATCAATACGTTCATCGCATCGCATTCAGTTCATCGCATCGATACGTTTGTCGGCTGGGAATCGAACCCACAACCTTCAGCACAGAAGGAAGAGTTACTACCAAGTACCAACTGCGCTGTAATGCCAGCCAAATTAATTAATTTATAATTATATTTTGATGAATGAATGAATGATATGAATGTTATTTCCAGTGGGGTGCAGAAGCGTTCAATAATATGCTGATAGTGCCACCGGGTTCCGGAATCGTCCACCAGGTAACTAGCATAATTCTATGTTTTTAGGGTTCCGTACCCAAAGGGTAAAAACGGGACGGAACCATTTCACTTTCAAAAATGCGAGCAGGGTAGCGCGCGCGTTTAATGGTCCACTCACCCTGAAGAAGATTCTCTAGATGAATCGAAACATTGTCGGTGTCCTCATTGACAATTTATCATTTACGTGAGTAATTTCCCGTTGTTGTAATAACGGGACGCGACCTTTGTGCGCGAGTTGACTCGCACTTGGCCGGTTTTTGTTTTTGTTTTTGCTGTTTTCCTCACAATTTTTTCCTTCACCGTTGTTTGACGTGACTAAATCTTCTTTAGACGAAACCTACAAGTAAATTAAATATTGGTCTGATATTTACCAAATATCCATAAGTACCTACAAGTACTTACGTCCGTGACTTTAATGATTTTTTTGTTTATGGACTGCATTTGTATGGTTCTAGGTAAACTTAGAATACCTCGCTCGGGTGGTGTTCTCAGATGGTGTCATTCTACATCCTGACTCTGTTGTGGGCACCGACAGTCACACCACTATGATTAACGGACTGGGCGTGGTCGGCTGGGGGGTGGGGGGTAAGCATTACTTTTATATTTTTTCAAGCTTTTATTTAACCTACCTTGTTAGTTAGTTAGTATTCGCATTCGCCCATGGCTTTTCTCGCGTGGTACCTTAAAAAAACTCCGATTTTTTTATTCAAGACACACAGACATCCTGACGAACTTTCGGATTTATTACAAGCCTTTGACTAAAACTTAAACCAGTTCTCCTCAACCAATTGGTGGTGAAATTTTGTACTCAGCTGCGAGCTGATCTGATGATGTCAGGAGCTGTTTTACAGAGCTCCGCGGAAATTAATCTGCTAGAGAAAAACTTTGTCTGACAAGTTCCGAAGACAATGTAATATTATGGTGACAGTGAGCTGGTCTGATGATGTAGCTTGAAGGTTACCATAGGAACTATGCAACACCAACTTTCCATCCCGGCTTTGCATGGGTGTACTAATGAAAATACGTAAATTTTTGGTATCGTAGGTTACATTATTGTTATTTAAGAGAGGATCTCAATTTTTTTGAAAATATAATATTCACTGATAATGAAGCTTTTGATAGGTGAATAATTTTAAAAAATTTGTTGTGTTGTTTTATAGTTTATTCATTACAAACAAAAATACAAATTTTAGTTCTTTATAATATTAGTGTTTAACCCCATCTTGTATGGGCTCAAATTTGTTTTGATGAATAATAACTTTAAGATTGAATAACCCGGGAATAGAACCTATGATTTTAGGGTTGGAAAACAAATGCTAAACCACCAGTGTGTTTCAGGTATCGAAGCAGAAGCCGTGATGCTGGGGCAAGCTATAAGTATGTTGTTACCCAAAGTGGTCGGGTACAAACTGATCGGGGAACTGAACCCGCTAGCCACCTCCACGGATCTAGTACTCACAATAACCAAGGTACGCACAAACATATTAAAACTTATGCTTATAAAGTAAATGCTTAAAAAATTGCCTATTTGTTATTCTATGTATATTCCTAGTTTCATCCAAATTCGTTTGGTTGTGATTGAGCCTAAAAGATCTAAACATTCTCACAAACTTTCGGATTTAAAATATTAGTAAGACTAGCGACCCGCCCCGGCTTCGCACGGGTAGCATGTTATTATACATATAAACCTTCCTCCTGAATCACTCTATCAAAAAATCAATCTATTTAAAAAAATCCGTTGTGTAGTTTTAAAGATATAAGCAAACATACATACAGACATACATACATATTACATACAGACGCGGGAAGCGGAAAGCGACTTTGCTTTATACTATGTAGTGATAAGATATAAAGGAGAGAGAGAGAAGATAGAGAGTAATAGATTAAGGGTGTGGTTTTCACTGATACGGAGCTGGGCGGAGTGGTGCGGAGTGGACCAATCACAGTGCTCGAAGTGATTTCGAGCACTCTTATCCACTCCGCACAGCTCCGCGTCAATGAAAACGCACCTTAACGACGCACTTCGGGTGAGTTTTCACCTTCGCGAGCGGACCGAATACAGCGCTCGAAATTTTTAAACTCGAATATTTCAGTTCTGTCATTGGTCTGCTCCGCACAGCTTAGTGCAGCTCCGCGTAGCTGGAAACGCACCCTTAAAACTAATGACCAACAACTTCATTACCCACTACACATATTTGTTCCTTACACAAGTACCAGGCAAGTATAACTAACAAGGAGATGTTTCAGCACCTGCGCTCTCTCGGTGTGGTCGGTCAGTTCGTGGAGTTCTTCGGGCCTGGCGTAGTGGCGCTGAGTATTGCCGACCGCGCCACAGTCGCCAACATGTGTCCAGAGTTCGGTGCTACTGTCGCACACTTTCCGGTGGACGAACGGTCGTTGGAATACCTAACTCAGACCAGTAAGTAAAATCCTAATAATATTTATAAGTTATTAATTATTATTATAAGTTTGTAAGGATGTTTGTTAGTTTGTTCCTCAATCAAGCCTAAACGACAAAACGAATTAAGATGAAATTTGCGAAACGAATAGTATGTAGATAAAAATCTAAATGAAAATTAGGGGTCCGAAAAACCGAAAAACAACCAACAAACCTCTAAATGAAAACATAAAATCATTATTTTTGCGTTGCGTTAGATATGGCGCTGGTGTGCAAAAAAACTGATATCACAGACTTAAAACACTCAGTCTTCATAGCAATGCAGTTTTGACTAATGAATGATACGCATTTTACCAAAATCCGTAATTTATTTTATCAAGGCATGGTTTAAAGTGGAAAAATTGGAAGTTGGTTTAAAAAATGTAATATTATTATTGAAACTTGAATCGTCTCTTAACTTTTCGATTGGTCATTTTTATCATTTATTTTGTTTTGGAATCATACTTACTTTTTATCATTTCAGATCGCTCTCAGGAGAAGATTGACATAATAGAAAAGTACCTGAGAGCTACAAAACAGTTCAGGGACTACAGTAATCCTGAAGAGGATCCTGTATTCTCTCAGGTATGAGCTGGTGGAGTGACGGAGTCCAAAGGGCTCCTTCATAGCTTAAAAATGTCATGATATGTATAATGCTCTTAGACGGTGAATGAAAACATCATGAGAAAAATATTACGTTTGGCACAATTCCCACATTTTGCAATAGCTAGCATTCCGTACGTGATAGGTTGCAAGCCCATCGCCGCTTGTACGAATCTAACTGATTTCCTCACGATGTTTCCTTTACCTTTTTGGGCACAAGTTTATTTATTTTATTTTTATTGATATTTCATTTATCGTATTAAATAATTAAAATGTAATTAAATCAAACTTCAACTATATTTCAGATTGTGGAATTGGACCTAGCGACAGTGGTGACGTCAGTAAGCGGTCCAAAAAGGCCCCAAGACAGAGTCTCCGTCTCTGTCATGAAGAAGGACTTCCAGGATTGTCTGACTAACAAGGTACGTTATTTACAACCATCTTCTCAACTTTTGACCTTAAATCTATACTAATACTAGGACTTCGTCCACGTATATTAATTAAATCGATATTTTAACAACTTTATCGTAAAAAATAGAAATTTCTTAAAAACTAAAGAATTATAATATGAGCTGGATAGATGACACAATCTGTCAATTCTAACTATCACACACCCAGTGACAGAATGATAGACATGTCTACTGTGATTGTGACAGCTAAGAATGACAGAACAGTTTAGTTTCTTGCTTCTGGTTTTGATATGAGCTGGATAGATGACACAATCTGTCAATTCTAACTATCACACACCCAGTGACAGAATGATAGACATGTCTATTGTGATTGTGACGGCTAAGAATGACAGAACAGTTTAGTTTCTTGCTTCTGGTCTTGATATGAGCTGGATAGATGACACAATCTGTCAATTCTAACTATCACACACCCAGTGACAGAATGAATGACATGTCTACTGTGATTGTGACAGCTAAGAATGACAGAACAGTTTTGTTTCTTGCTTCTGGTCTTGATATGAGCTGGATAGATGACACAATCTGTCAATTCTAACTATCACACACCCAGTGACAGAATGATAGACATGTCTACTGTGATTGTGACAGCTAAGAATGACAGAACAGTTTTGTTTCTTGCATCTGGTCTTGATTGATATGAGCTGGATAGATGACACAATCTGCCAATTCTAACTATCACACACCCAGTGACAGAATTAATGACATGTCTACTGTGATTGTGACAGCTAAGAATGACAGAACAGTTTTGTTTCTTGCTTCTGGTCTTGATTTGAGCTGGATAGATGACACAATCTGTCAATTCTAACTATCACACACCCAGTGACAGAATGATAGACATGTCTACTGTGATTGTGACAGCTAAGAATGACAGAACAGTTTTGTTTCTTGCATCTGATCTTAATATGAGCTGGATAGATGACACAATCTGTCAATTTTAACTATCACACACCCAGTGACAGAATGATAGACATGTCTACTGTGATTGTGACGGCTAAGAATGACAGAACAGTTTTGTTTCTTGTATCTGGTCTTAATATGAGCTGAATAGATGACACAATCTGCCAATTCTAACTATCACACACCCAGTGACAGAATTAATGACATGTCTACTGTGATTGTGACGGCTAAGAATGACAGAACAGTTTTGTTTCTTGCTTCTGGTCTTGATATGAGCTGGATAGATGACACAATCTGTCAATTCTAACTATCACACACCCAGTGACAGAATGAATGACATGTCTACTGTGATTGTGACAGCTAAGAATGACAGAACAGTTTTGTTTCTTGCATCTGGTCTTGATATGAGCTGGATAGATGACACAATCTGTCAATTCTAACTATCACACACCCAGTGACAGAATGAATGACATGTCTTCTAAAATGGAATCATAGCTATAAAACAGAGAGGTGATATTAAAATCTTCAAATATAGGTGATATCTGCCAAATACTACTATTACACAATTACACATACACACCCAGTGACAGAATGACAAACATGTCTACTGAAGTTGTAATAGCTATAACTGCGAGATGTAATGATGAATAGGCTTCAAATCTTCAACTGTAGAGCATATCTGTCAAATACTACTATTACACACCCAGTGACAGAATGACAGACATGTCTACTGAAGTTGTAATAGCCATAACTGACTGATATTATGACAAGTGATCTTCGAATCTTCAACTGTAGAGCATATCTGTCAAATACTACTATTACGCACCCAGTGACAGAATAAAAGACATGTCTACTGACGTTGTAATAGCTATAACTCACAGATGTTATGGCAATTAATCTTCAAATCTTCTACTGTAGATCATATCTGTCAAATACTGCTATTACGCACCCAGTGACAGATTGATTAACATGTCTACTGAAGTTGTAATAGCCATAACTGACTGATATTATGACCAGTGATCTTCGAATCTTCAACTGTAGAGCATATCTGTCAAATACTACTATTACGCACCCAGTGACAGAATAAAAGACATGTCTACTGACGTTGTAATAGCTGTAACTGACAGATGTTATGGCAATTAATCTTCTACTGTAGAGCATATCTGTCAAATACTACTATTACGCACCCAGTGACAGATTGATTAACATGTCTACTGAAGTTGTAATAGCTATAACTGACTGATATTATGACAAGTGATCTTCAAATCTTCAACTGTAGAGCATATCTGTCAAATACTACTATTACACACCCAGTGACAGAATGACAGACATGTCTACTGAAGTTGTAATAGCTGTAACGGACAGATGATATGATAGGTAGGCTTCAAATCTTCAGGGTAATATCTATCAAATACTACTATTACGCACCCAGTGACAGAATAAAAGACATGTCTATGTCTACTGACGTTGTAATAGCTATAACTGACAGATGTTATGGCAATTGATCTTCAAATCTTCTACTGTAGAGCATATCTGTCAAATACTACTATTACGCACCCAGTGACAGATTGATTAACATGTCTACTGAAGTTGTAATAGCTATAACTGACAGATATCAAATCTTTACCTATCAACTATTGACGATAACTATTTTAAATGTGAAAGTTTGTGAGAATCTTTGTACGGATAATTAAACGGGTTTTAATGCAACTTGGAATATACATAGCACATACATCCTGGAATAAGAAACATGATACTTTTATACAATGCGAGCGAAACTGTGGGCGGTAGCAAGTAGACAACGTCTGTCAAATACAACTATTACATACCCAGTGACAGATATTATAGACTTGTCTACTGAAGTTGTAATAGCTATAACTGACAGATAGGTTCAAATTATTTTCGTAGTCAGGTAAAGTAGGTAGATACTAGATACTTACCTAATTCTCAAATATTCACGAACCACAGCACTTCACTCACACTTTCACCACACTGGCTCTATCATATTGCACTTGTTAGATATTTTATTAACTATCAAACTCTTAGATCTATATTTTGAACTGTTCATCCCGGAATACAAGTTGATACTGATTTAAAACTATCCCTAAAAGTCCTTTTATACTAAGTCAATACCACATTAGGTGCTTAATTAATGGGTTAATAATCATTAAAAATAAGGGTTACTAATTAATCTAGGGGATTATGGGCAAGTAGTTATTAATTAGGGCAGGAAAGTACCTGCGGGCTGAGTAATTAGCAATGTTTACATAAAAGTATTTGTTACATATTTCTGTTAACATAAAATATTAATGTAGATATTTTAAGACAGTCCAGAAAAGATTGAACTTTATTACAGGTCAGGAGGTCTACTCGCGAACCGAAAACGAAATATTCGTATCAAACTTACATCGTTTCGGCTATATTTTGAACGATGGAACGACCGTGATTACTTTTGACAATCATCGATGTTCGTAATCCTACTTAGAAATCAGTTCAAACTATAGTTGAAACTATGTAACTTTGATACGAATATTGTTACGATATTTTGTTTTCGCTTTGCGAGTAGACCTCCCATGTTCTCTCGGTCTACATTGAGATCTCGTGGCTTGTAATGTCTTCTGCAGCAGATATTAAGAATTCTTCCAAATTCTTCTATTCTTTGTTGTTTATTCTCAGCAGAACCATTTAGTGAGTTAGCTTTATGAAAATATAGCTCACTCATAAGCTAGTTCACCAAATTGTACGACTGAGGTGTTTTTTTCGGTCTTCTGTGGTCGTGGTTGGAAGTTCTGTTGTTCCTTTGATCAACTCGTGTTATTCAGGCACTCGGATCATTGAAGATGTCTAAAGTGAATAGACAAAAGCGCGTCCAACCATTGCATTTGGCACATGCCCACATTTTACAGTAGAGCATTTCATACGTGAATGGTTACAAGCCCATCGCCACATAAGAAACAAAAGAATAATCAAACACTTATCATAATTTAGGATCTATGGATGGAATCATCGCTTAATAGCAATCTCTTCCAGATAAACTTAGTGATTTTATGCACATACATCTAAATAAAACTCTAGCATTGCTGACAGACTGACTGATCTATCAACGCACAGCCTAAACCACTTTGAAATTTGAAGGATTCATTTTTATTTTTTACTAGCGACCCGCCATGGTTTCGCACGGGTAGCATGTTATTATACATATAAACCTTCCTCCTGAATCACTCTATCTATTAAAAAAAACCGCATCAAAATCCGTTGTGTAGTTTTAAAGATATAAGCATACATACATACAGACGGGGGAAGCGGAAAGCGACTTTGCTTTATACTATGTAGTGATGTGTAGAGGTGCACTAAGAAAGAAATTCCCGAAATTTAACCCCTAAGGAGGTGCAGCGGGGGTTGAAAAGTGTGTAAAAATAATTTGGTTTGAAGTCGAGAGGGTATTCACTAATCAAACATAGTACTGGAATTCCGTAGCCTATAGTATATACTTACTATGTGTAAATGCATAATGTATTTTAACCGCGGTCATTATAATATAACGTAATATCTTTATCAATTTGTGGCTATTCTGTAGATATGAACAAGTTTTTTGTTCATATTATAGTAAAAAGTCTGTTTGTATGTGTGTTTGTTGTTTATGAATAACTTCCGCTCGCGGAGTGGTACTTGGATAAAAAGTATACGATACGCTATTCCAGGACATAGGCCAGACCAAGACGGATGCTTAACGGATACCTCAGTGATTAGAGAACCAAGCATGAACTTGTAGTTTGGTGGTTATAAGTAGTGATATGAGCAAGGTACACGTTTAACAAGTGCTTACAACGGTGAAGGAAACATCATCGTAAGTAAACTAGTTAGTATGCTTGTAAGCTACGACGAGCAGCTTGCAACCTGTCCCGAATGGAATTTTAACTAGCGCCTGGTGATCTGAGAGAATTGTCCACTGTACCTACTTGCAGAGTACAGTAAAGAAAATCAGCAAGTAGCCTATCACACTGACACTTTTACAAACGTATCTAAACTTCAACCTCTCTGAAAAGTGGGATGACAGACAAAGAAATATTGGATAGTAAACAAAGTCAGGTGAATGTGAAGTGAATAGAAACATCTATGAGAACTTTTAAACTTCCTGTTTGTCTGTGGTTTTCATTATCGCACTCTTTATCAATAATATTGTATACTAACTTTTGAACGCGGCTTTACTCGTGGTGTAAGAGAACTAGGTAATGTTTCGCAAGTGGATGTACGTCTGTCTGATCGAGTAATACATTTTTTTGATAAATGCAGCAAAGTTTTTTCTCAATAACCGCAAAACATACAGTTTTGTTTTTTATGACAACTTAAGGATTTAATCTTGATAAATTATAGACAGAAACACGATTGGTGAAACTTTTCCCAATAGATCTATTTTCTTAAGTTTGCTTGTTTCGTTTTTACTCAAAACTATGAATAGCTAAACAGTTCATTTCTATATCATTAGTTAGATAATCATACTGGCTACATAAATGATAGACAGTTTCTTAGTAAGTTTGATGGTTTTCAAGATAATGTGGTTTTATCACTTTTTCCATCTATAAACTCAGCCAATACAAAAACATAAAAATTTCAAGCATCACCTTTAACAATTTTCTAAAAACTCTTAATTACCTAAACGACATCTATCTAAATGTATCTACTTACACATCTTAATTGCATCGAATTATCTAAATACATTTAAGTATTATTGAAAGTGAAAAGAATGTGATTAGGTGTAATGGTTATGTAATTAAGTTCTTTTGCAATTTTGTCATTTTATTTGAATTTCTAATTTGATGTTCATAAGTGGGTATTTAGCTCTTTGTCTACGTATAGTAGGTACACGGTAGATGTTAAATATGCTAAGGCTGTTACAATTTTAAAGGAATTTGGAATAGATTGTAGTGTCGTTGGAAATATCTTTAAATTATATTGTAGGTTTGTGAAATCAATTTTTCAATTATCCTCTGTTTGTGAGATAAAAGAAAGAAGTATTAAAACAATTTTCATAGATAATTAAATGCTTTACAATTATTGTCTGGGCTATATTTTTGATAAAACTTACCGCTTTCAGAAAAAGCCAAAAAAACGAAAACTATGACGTATGCCTTTAAATAACTTTTTTAGCACACATGGGATCAATAGGGACTTAAGACATTTTATTTCTACTGGTCTACCCAAGGTCTCTACCAAAATTCAGCTTTGTTGGAGTTTTTGATATTCGAAATGTCTATTTTGACCAAACTATCTATTCCAAGTATTTCTATCATATAGGTAGGTACTACGCGAGCGAAGCGGAACATACATGATCAGGTCAATGTAGATTTATCCTACCCGACTCTTAAATATAGTTCTCGTAGCTCTCTCGTATTATAATGTTTGAGGGTACTCACGTCATCAATAACGCAAAAATCAGAACACCACAATAAACTTTCACTGTAATTTCAAAAACATACAAAACCCTCTCATTACTAACATAAGGTTTTATTGTTTACATTTCGATCAATCAGCATATAATTATATCCGTGTTTACGTATATAAAAATGTTGTTTGTGAATATGTTTGTTTGTTATTTACAGGTACCTAGGTTGTTTGTGTAGTTTTATGGCAGGCATTTAAGTTTTGAATAGAAATACGGCTAATTACTAAATTTTTACTTGAATTGCTGAAAATATTGTATTTAAAAGTTAATCCTTAGTAAATGGGTTATTTGTTTGTTATTTTAAGAGAATACATCACTTACTTTATGGATTATCTAGCTTAAGTTATAAAAAGCTTAATAATAATATTACTTATCGCTTGTTTACAAATATGTACGTGTTTACAAATGTACCTTGGTCGACTTCATTTTTCCCAATATCTTTGGGAAAAATGAAGCTTGTGTATAAGATGCTTTGCTTGTATATAAGATGTGGTTTCGTACCATTATCTATAAAAAACCTTAAAAACGGCAAATTATCCGCGCCATTTATCCTATTACCTACCTACATCAGAATACTTACTTTTTTTTTCGTTTGACACCCAGACTAAGAACAAACGTCTATATTTATCACACCAATGTTTGTCCTGGGCGGGATTCAAACCTACAACCTAAATGCGTAAAAAGTATCTTTACATTCTGACATTCATTAAATTATCAAAAGATTTAGTTAGTATGAGATCGCTATGCGATTAATATTGTTGCAAGCAAAACTGTGTAACAACCACTATATTATAGCAACTTCATGCGATGCTGTACGCTGACAACGCAAGGTCTAAATCTTGCTGACTCCGCGATCTCAGTAGGTCAATGTTGAGTGTTACAGTTGGAATAATGCTAAGTTTGTCTGTTTGTACACTTCGATCTTCAACATCGCATTAAATAGGGTCACTGTAAAACTAGACATGTTCCAAAATATGGGTCAAAGTGTTCTTGTTAAATTTTCACTTATCAGGGGACGCTTAACGTTTTAAATTTAAACACGCATAAAAAGTAGGTATCCTATAATATGCAATTCCAGGACTAGGCTTTTTGCATTGTACAATCCAAGTTTCGTTTGGTTATTTGGGAACAAAACAAATATCACTATATTAATAGTTTATGGGTAGACCGGAGGTAAGAAAGGATGAGATGACGGCTGATTGAGGGAAATGGAAGAAGTACACATGTTTTGCCGACCCCACTTAAGTGTAATAAGGGCAGGAAGATGATAATGATCGGTATACAGACCGGAGGAGACTCCCAGTTTCTTGAAAATGTCTAAATGTCTAAGGATCTGCTCTTTTTAGACGTTCTCAGTTAGACACATCTTCTGGCGCTCAGATCCATAAACATCGTTAAGAATATTGATCCTTCTTTTGTTTCTTATTTTTCTTCTAAACTGAACTGGGCAATTACGCTAGCGATAGCGATACTCCTTTAGATAACTAGATAGAGTAGTCTATGCTATGTATATTTCAAGTTTATTCAAATCCATTTGGTCGTATTGTGGTTGAGCCATATTAGTAGGATGTTCTCAGGAAGCAAACCCGCGGTCTGAGTTATATGTTTAAGTGGTTGGATTAAAGAACGTGTTCAAAAGTTGAAACAGATTTGCGGAAGACATGTTTGGACGTGCTTGCGTCTCTTGAAAGGAGATGAATCTATATAATACTATTACCGTAGCTACATTGTCGCATTTCAGTGAATATTTACGTTATTTTTTCTACTAGCTTCACCTGAAAATCGAATTGAACCAATCTCTAATTGTTGCATCATTATCAAGTTTGGTAGTTATGTGTAGGTAGTTCTGATGAAAATACAATATTATGATATCAACTTGATGATGCAGGCAATTAGCTCCTCACGAGGGAACTCCTCAACGGCTAACACGGATGTATCTCATGAACCGTGATGTCTAGACAGTTGAAATTTTTATAGATTATAATATTTCTGTTATATAAAATTAATATTTCAATGAGACTCCCGTACCTACAATGATAACACGTTTTTTTATAAGCGAAGGTGTTTGTTTATTGCCTGTATGGTGTAGTTTGCCTAGGGTTGGACTCTTTGGGAGCAGTTTTAATGTAATTATCAATTCAATTCATGTCAATAAATTAGAAGTTTCTAAAATATTAAGTAATCTAGATCCCTCTAAGTCGGCCGGGCCTGACCATTTGCATTCAATTTTATTAATCAAGTGTGCAGAAACTATTTCCATACCTATTTCTATTTTATTTGAAAGATCTTGCACTGAAGGTTCTTTTCCCGCTCTCTGGAAATCTGCTTTTGTTACACCCATTCATAAAAAAGGGTCTAAAATGGATGTTGTCAATTATCGACCTATATCCAAGCTATGCATTGTATCGAAAGTCTTCGAGCGGGTTGTGTATGATCAAGTTTATGCAGCACTCAAAAATTCATTTAGTCCGTTACAACATGGTTTTTTGAAAGGTCGTTCTACTGTATCTAACCTTATATTATTTAATGAGTACTTGACAGAAGCAATGGACTCTGGTAGTCAGATAGACGTGGTCTATACTGACTATAGCAAAGCTTTTGATAGGATAGACCACACTATTTTAATTTCTAAACTCCAGAACATAGGAATCCATGGAGACTTACTCAGATGGTTTTCCTCTTACGTTGACATGAGATCACAAGCTGTAGTTATTAACAATTATATATCTAGCTGGGTTACCATTCCAAGTGGGGTCCCCCAAGGCTCCCTGCTCGGCCCCCTTCTTTTTGCGATTTTCGTTAACGATATCTCTGACTGTTTTCATAACTCAAATTTGCTATGTTTTGCTGATGACATGAAGATCTTTACAAAAATAGTTAATATATCTGACGTTGAAGCTCTGCAAAATGATCTAGCACGACTCGATGACTACTGTCTTCGGAACAAACTTGACTTGAACCCGTTGAAATGTTCCATCACTACTTTCACTCGTAAAATCAACATTATACCCTCTACTTACTCGCTTAAAAATCAAACCCTTCAGCGATCTCATGTTATTCGTGACTTAGGTGTTATTCATGACTCTAAATTACTTTTTGATGAACACATTACTCACATAGTGACAAAAGCATACAAAGCATTAGGTTTCTTAATGAGAAGTTCATCTGGATTTAAAAAGGCTAAAACGTTAAAAATTCTCTATTGCACTTTTGTTCGTAGCTTGCTTGAGTACGGGTCTCAAGTATGGAACCCGATGTATAGTACATACGTGAATCGTGTTGAAAGAATTCAGGAAAAATTTATGAAGTTTCTATGTTTTAAACTACGTATACCATATATCTCCTCTAATTATCTTCCCCTATGTAAACGTTTTCATCTTTTACCTCTCTGTATGAGACGAGACATCTCTGATATAATATTTCTATTAAAAATTACTTCTAATCAAATTGATTGTTCTGATCTACTCAATAAAGTCAAAATTAAAGTCCCCCATAGGCGTAAACGATATAACCCACCCCTTTTTATCCCGTTTGTTAATACAAATTATCGACAAAATTCATTCATTTATAGAACGAGCAATAAATTCAATAACATCTGTAGCGATAAGAAGACAATAGACTTATTCTGTACGAGTGTGAACTCGGCAAGGCGGCTGCTGAGTAACGATTTCTTTGATTCTAGTGGGTAGGTGGTAAGTAGCTAATGTAGCTATAGTTAGCATATTTTTATTTTATTTAAGTATTTACCTTTCTTAGTTCTTTGTACTGGCTGGTAGGTATTTTTCAAGCAACTATTAGTGTAGGTATTTAGCTTGCCGATTAGCCGTACCTGTTACCTCTTAGGCTCTTTCTTGGTCATTCTACATTATGTCAATGATTTTATTAGGTTAGTTTTTGTTCGTTTAATAATGTTACATGTTAATTATTTCTCACCACCAAAAAAGAAAAAAAATGTTTGCTTTCGCGTTTATTACCTACATTGTTTTTTATCCGTGAGGACCAGTAATTGGCTTATCCGTTACCTACTTTAAGTTAACTTAGTTTATTTCTAATTTAAGCTGTTGGTCTTCCCTAAAATAAATAAATAAATAAATAAATAAATAAAATTTGTTGCTACGTGTCAGTTAGTATCTTAAAATGGGTTTCTGCAAAGTTACGCCTTATTCAAATAACTATCTGTTTTCAAACTATAATATTACTATCTGTCCCGACAGACGTTGTCCTGTCAAATTTAAATAATTCCACAGAAAAAAAGCATTTTCAGTTTTTCCCGAACTTTATGCCACTTATGGGTATAAAAAATACTCTACGACCTATTCTCATACCTACCAAATATACACCATTTCATAAAAATCGATCAAACCGTTTCGTAGGAGTTTGGTTACAAACGTGACACGAGAATTATATATTTATTAATTTTAATTCTGCAGGTCGGCTTCAAAGGCTATGGAGTAGCTCCATCGCAGCTGAGCACCAGTGCCTCGTTCACGTTCAGCGATGGCGCAGAGTATAGCATATCTCACGGCAGCGTCATCATAGCAGCGATCACATCTTGCACCAACACCTCCAACCCGAGCGTTATGCTGGGAGCTGGTGAGAAACTTTTACCTTTAAGGCGCTCCCAGTCGACGATTATTTTTGTTCGAAACGAAAAAAGAAATACTTGTGAACAAGCCACATAGCCTATTTTATAATGTTTAGTATATGTGAATAAAGATGTACCCATCTTTAATCACTTCGATAAATAATCCTACCGACCGCTGCAATGACGACAAACACACGTCGGCGCGTGGTCCGCCTTAACTTTTCGAATAAATTAATGATATAAATTATGTATAATTACTTATCAAAAATCTATTCTAATAGAAATCAAGATCTACATATTACCTATCTTTAACAATAAATCATAAGTTGATTTTAATAGTAGGTATATAAAATATTTCGATCATAAATTCTAAAACGTATCATTTTGAAATAATATCTTTATCGTGAAAAGTTTCTGCTATTATGTTGTCAGCTTAATAGAAATCTAGGTAGGAACCTGAAGTAATCACTACATAGTATAAAGCAAAGTCGCTTTCCGCTTCCCGCGTCTGTATGTCTGTATGTATGTTTGCTTATATCTTTAAAACTACACAACGGATTTTGATGCGGTTTTTTTTAATAGATAGAGTGATTCAGGAGGAAGGTTTATATGTATAATAACATGCTACCCGTGCGAAGCCGGGGCGGGTCGCTAGTATACTTATAAAAATAGGAGATGTGGCTTGTTCAGAAGTATTTCTTTTTTCGTTACGAAAAAGAGCAATCGTCGACTGGGAGCCCCTTAACATTTAAACCTATCCTCATCTACGCATCCTTCACATCCTTCACATTTTTCAACTGACAACAATATGAGGTTTTTAATTCAACGAGTATATGTATGTACTAGCTGCCCGCCTTGGCTTCGCACGGAGTACTAATGATAGCCAAATGTTTGATATCTTAGGTTACATTATTGCAATTTTTGTAGGGATTACGTAGCTATTGTTAGGTGAAAGATTTTTTTAAACTGGACCGACCAGTCGTTTTTTAGTTTATCCATTTCAAACAAAAGTAAATTTCTTTTTCTCTTTTTATGGAACCTTATATGCTATTCACGGGCATAGGCTATGTATATTCCAAGTTTGATTCAAATCGGTTTGGTCGATTTGCCGCGTTTGAGCCACTAACATCCTCACAAACTTTCGGATTTATAATATTAGTAAGATTGATTGAACATATTGATCGTTTACAGCACTCTAAAATCCAGGTGAGTTTTTGTTTTTTTCTCGAGATAAGAGTAGAAGAATCAATATCCTATGTAAACAGTGGTCCAAAGTTGGTCCCATTTAATTTGTATTTGTTATTGTAATTATGTAGGACTAATAGTTTCTTCATAAAACCTAAATAAAACCGGCCAAGTGCGAGTCGGACTCGCTCACGAAGGGTTTCGTACCGTTATCTATAAAAAAGCCAAAAAGACACGTTTGTTGTATGGGACCCACTTCAATATTTATTTTATTCTGTTTTAAGTATTTTTTGTTGTAGCAGCAACAGAAATACATAATCTGTGAACATTTCAACTGTCTGGCTATCACGGTTCATGAGATGCAGCCCTGTGACAGACAGACGGACAGCGAAGTAATAAGGTCCCGTTTTTACCCATTGGGTATGGAATCAACGAATATCGTTATGACTTTTCGATTAGTCGAAACATTTTCGTCGGGTTTTCATTTTACTTTTTAATATGTAATATGTAATTGTAATGTAATATGTAAACTTTAAATATTGCCATGGCAGCTCATCAAGCCATGACAATTAGAATTGGCCAATACAATTATGCAATTATATTAGCAATAATGCAATTATACAATTATGCCTTCCAGGTCTGCTTGCGAAGAAAGCGGTGGAGAATGGACTGAGCGTGTTACCTTATATCAAAACCTCTTTGTCTCCTGGCTCGGGAGTTGTTACCTACTATTTAAGGGTAAGACTAACTAATTAAGTGATGACTAGCCTCACAGATCAGTTGGTAGTAACTATGCCTTCGGCGCTGTAGGTTGTGGATTCGATCCCTGCCCAGGATAAACATTTGTGTGATGAACATAGATGTTTGTTCTGTGTGTTATTTATTATGTATCATATGTAATGTATGTATTTTAAAAAGTATAATAAGTATTCTATCAGTTATCTAGTTCCCATAGCACAAGCTTTGCTTAGTTTGGGCTTAGTTGGGGCTAGATTACGCTAATAATTTGGTGACAGTGAACTTATCTGATGATAACTAGTTGAAACCCTCGCGACTTCGTTCAGACGTGAAGTTATTTTCATGCAGACCTAAACCCCCGCTGCACCCCCTTAGGGGTTAAATTTCTGAGTGCACCCATATAAAACTTTATAAAACTTGTATTACTGACTGACTGACTGATCTATCAACGTAAATGTACTAAAAACTTGAAATTCGGAGGATGTGATGTGTAGGGGTGCATTAAGAAAGGAATTCCCGAAACTCAACCCCTAAAGGGGTGCAGCGGGGTTTGGAGTCTGAAAATTACGTACGACGAAATCACAAGGGTGTCCAAATTGTCCATTAGTTCAAAATATATTATAGTTTTTTTTTTTTTAGGAATCTGGTGTGGTGCCCTACTTGGAGCAGTTAGGATTTGACATTGTAGGCTATGGCTGCATGACCTGCATAGGAAACTCGGGGCCCATAGACGACAACATCGCAAACACCATAGAGAAGGTACGTTCATACCTGGAGTACAGCTTATGACTAGCGGTTCATACCTAGAAAAATCAGGTCGAAAAATAAAACAACTCAATTTTTTTATAAGATTTTATTTAACTGTGTAACTTCGGTGACAATACAATAATATGGTGACAGCGAGCTAATCTGATTATGGAGTCAGGAGCTGTTCAACGTACCTACACTCTCAACGGAACTCCATAGTAAATACTTCGATTCAGTAAAATCTTTCCATTTAAGTTCCGATGACAATGTAGATAGATATTATGTGACAGATGATAGCGCGCTGCTCTGATGAGACCTGGGCACGAATCACACTTAAGGCGCTCCCTATCGACGATTTTTTTTTTTTTCGAAACGAAAAAATAAATACTTCTGAACAAGCCACATCTCCTATTTTATAATGTATACTATAGTATAAGTGAATAAAGATGTACATCTTTAATCACTTCGATAAATAATCCTACCGACCGCTGCAATGACGACAAACACACGTCGGCGCGTGGTTCGCCTTTGCTTTTCGAATAAATTAATGATATAAATTATGTATAATTACTTATCAAAAATCTATTCTAATAGAAATCTAGATCTACATATTACCTATCTTTAACAATAAATCACAAGTTGATTTTAATAGTAGGTATCAAAATATTTCGATCATAAATTCTAAAACGTATTATTTTGAAATAATATCTTTATCGTGAAAAGTTTCTGCTATTTGGGGGCACGGCAGTGCCCCCGCCAAGTCGAGCGCGAAGCAAACACTGCCGTACCATCCTTTACTGGAACCATTTCGCCGCATTTTCAGGCCCCTATTTGAGAACCTCTGGATAAGACCAGAACGCTGAAATTTTCGTCATCCAGTAAGCCATAATCACATACTTAAAATCCAAAATTTCAAGTCTGTAGGTCATTTAGTTACGAAGTTAAGCGAAAGCAAAGTTTCGCATTTTAGACAGACACTCACTCACTCACTCACTCACTCACTCACTCACTCATGATCATCAGAATAGAACTAGTACTTCCCATAATTTCAGAGAGCTGAAATTTGGTACAGAGTTAGGGTTTAATGGCCACATAAAGACAAAACCATAAAAACTAGGATAATCGAAGATCTGGAGTACCTGGTGACCCTGATAAGAAAACACAAGAGCCTAACCAAACTATTAGAGATCGACATACCGCCTTTACAGAAAATATTCAACTACTGGACCGATTTGAAAAATTCTTTCACCATTAGAATCCTACATTATCCCTGATGAACATAGGCTATATAGTATATTTTCAAAAATATTAGGGATCCGTATGAAAACATCGATAATGTAATCCAAAGTGTGAAAAAATTAAAAAAAAAATCCTTATATTGCGTTTGCTGCTGAAATTGTTGACAATAGAGCAAAGTGATGTACTACAGTTTTAAAGAGGACATCAATATCTACAAAAAAGTATGCAGTACCATATGTCTCACTATTAGGGATCCGTATGAAAACTTCGATAATGTAACCCAACGTGTGAAAAAAATCCAATAAAATCCTTATATCGCGTACTCTGCGGAAATTGTTGACAATAGAGCAAAGTGATGTACTACAGTTTTAAAGAGGGCATCAATATCTACAAAAAAAGTCTGCGATACTAAAAGTTTTATTAGGGATCCTTATGAAAAATTCGATAATGTAACCCAAGGTGTAAAAAAAATACCTATAATATCATTATTACATCCGTGCGACGCCGGATGTAATAATGATATTAAACATATAACCGCAATATAAAATTAAAGGAAAACTCTGGATAAGACTAGAATGGCATTTATACTTACTTATACTTACAAGTTTACAAGAAGAAATAGTCGAACGATTAACTTTATTCTACTCGAACATTACACAAATTGAATAAACAAATTAAATAAACTAAAATATTAATTTCGCTCAAAATTTGATCAAAGTATAATGCATTGGATTAAGAGTGGCGGTGATACCCGCACACGTCGCTAGATGGCGCTACTGTATTTTAAACGCGCTTACGATTTGTTTTTATAATAAAAAAACTACTCATAAAAAGAAAAAAAACTGTGTCAAATAAGAAAATCTAGTAAAATAAATCAACCACGTTTCTACAAAAAGAAGTGAAATCCCACCAAAAACATTCTGTAAAAAACTAGCCAAGTCTCGATGGAGCTGCTTGTTTATCTCTAAAAAGTAATGAAATCTAGACAAAGTCGTGTCAAGTCTGAGGTTCTTTACTGCGATTTCTTTATTATTATAGAATGTTATGTGACTTGGCCGTTGAAAATTCTTTATACGTTAGTGGGTACAAGTCAATTTTGTTTACACGTAATGTTATATCTGTTGTAACTACCTATGTTTGTTAAGCGAGATAATAGCCAATACAGGTATTGGTAATTCTATCAGGTATTGGTAATTCTATCATCTATTCTACAGGTATTGGTAAATCTAACATAAAATAGAGTATTTTTTATACTGTTTGTTTCAGGCTCGCCTTTACATAAGTATTATTGAAATACACAGCTTTATCAAGCCTACAATTGACTGGTTATTGAATCAACGTTTTCTAAGTGGCAATTTTCCATCGTTAATGGGTAGCGGTTCTGGCGACAGATTGGTGCAATGGTGTCACGGAGCACCTGGTTTTGTACCCTTGTGTACTCTTCAACGGCCAAGTCACACAACATTCTATAATAATAAAGAAATCGCAGTAAAGAACCTCAGACTTGACACGACTTTGTCTAGATTTCATTACTTTTTAGAGATAAACAAGCAGCTCCATCGAGACTTGGCTAGTTTTTTACAGAATGTTTTTGGTGGGATTATGTTTTCAGCTTAATAGAAATCTAGGTAGGAACCTGAAGTAATATACTTATAAAAATAGGAGATGTGGCTTGTTCAGAAGTATTTATTTTTTCGTTTCGAAAATGAGCAATCGTCGACATACAGCCCCTTAATGTATTTTATAGGTGTAATTTTTTACGTTTTGACGATACGATAGTGATTCGTGCTAGCCCCACAGGTCACTGATCTCTAGCTCGAAGGAGGATTTTACAAAAGCTTGTTTTGAATAAAATATCGTTTGAACATATAAAATGTATTTGACACTTCCGTTACAGAACGAGCTGGTGTGCTGTGGCGTGCTTTCGGGCAACCGCAACTTCGAGGGTCGGATCCATCCCAACACACGCGCCAACTACCTCGCCTCGCCGTTGCTGGTGATTGCTTACGCGCTAGCCGGCACAGTGGACATCGACTTCGAAACGCAACCTCTTGGTGAGTTATGTGAGCCTGGTACCTAGAAATAAAAAATATGGACTGTAATTCTCAGGATATCTATTGAGGTTAGTCAGAGGTACTTTCAAACATACATGCCATATGGCACATGCCCACATTTCGCAGTAATAAGCATTCCATACGTGACAGGTTGCAAGACCGTCGCCGCTGACCTTCATCAAGTGTTAATGCGCATTTTTTTTACGAACAGAGAAATCTATTGATGCACGACCGGGATTCGAACCCATAACCTTACCTTACACACAACAGCTAAAATAAAAAATAAACGGCCCACATATGTATATGACGGTCGTCAATTTGACGTCACTTAAATTCTAATATTATTAAACTAGCATCCGCCCGCGGCTGTTCTCGCATGGTATAGTGAAAAAAGTATTCTACGAGTAATGTTATTCCAGGACATAAGCTGTGTATATTCCAAGTTTCATCCAAATTAATTTGGTCGTTTGACAAACTTATGTTGGAATATTTTGTGCTTCAATGATGCTGTAACTGACACACACACACACACACACACACACACGCGCGCGCGCGCGCACCGTACACGCACACGCGCATACAAAGTTAATGTAAAAACTTGTTTCTGTTGCAGGTAAACGTGCTGACGGATCTGGCGTGTTCCTGCGAGAAATCTGGCCAACAAGACAGGAGATACAAGAAGTCGAGAACAAACATGTGATTCCTGGCATGTTCAAAGAGGTCAGTGCAGTGATTATCGTGTCAATCGATTATTACTAAAATTAATTTAACTTGCACTGTTCGTATGTTTGTTGTAAGGTGTCCGTCAAAATTTGCAAACCATTTTTCGACCATTTGTTGGTATCCGATTGAGCTGAAATTATACGCATACCTTTAGTTCTGGTGACAATACAATAATTTGGTGACAACGAATTGAAACTATTCATACATCTGTCAAATTTCGATGACAATGTAATATTATGGTGACGGCGAGCTGGTTCGATGATGGAGCTCGAAATGAACATAGGAACTACACAACATAACTCCGTAATTTGGTCTTGTTATATTTGTCTTAGTAGGATTCTAAAAGTTTGCATATTAAACATTTTTTTTTATCAGGTTTACGAAAAGATAAAACTGGGGTCGTCCACCTGGCAATCTTTGGACGTGCCTCGCGGTAAACTGTACGGTTGGGATCCCAACTCTACTTACATCAAGAGACCGCCGTTCTTTGACAGTATGACAAGGGTAAGTTATCATTACTTTACAATTACCCATTTAAAAAAATATTTCAAATCAAATTTTATGAAATTTAACTTTATTATGACGTAGTTGCAGTTCACAGTTGCAGTGTAAATGTTTGAAATCATTTTTTATTTCGAGTATATGTTGCGAATTTCTCTTGGCTTTACGGGATTCTTCAATAAGTCAACACGTTCATTATTTTTGACATTATGGTTTAAATTTCATAATTAATTGAATTTTACAGAGAAGAGATGTATCAAAAGTATATCGTCCATTTTCGAAGTTCGTTCACACACACACACACAAATATTTACGCGTACTTATATATAGTTTTTGCGCTAAAAAACTTATGTCATGTTGACAGTTCGTTTGACACTTGACAGTGACGTAATTTCACATTTGATAGTTGCGGGCGTTTGTTGACGCCGAGTCTCCAACAATAACCATGACTGAAATTGCAGGATCTCCCCCAAACTACGAGCATAGTGAACGCTCGCGTGTTGCTACTCTTAGGCGATTCGGTGACAACTGACCACATCTCCCCTGCCGGCTCCATCGCCAGAAACTCCCCAGCTGCCAGATACCTTGCTGCCAGAGGGTAACGATAATGATACATACAATCACGGCCAAACCACTGGCTGGGCCAATTGTCATGAAATTTCATATAGTAGATAGTTTAAAGTCTTAAAACTTAGGATACTTTCTTTTTTCAAAAAATCTTTAGTCGTCAAAAATCCATTTCCAATTCTACGTATTAGTATAATTACCTAACAATGTTTGCACAAATATATTCTTTTCCGCAGACTAACCCCTCGCGAGTTCAACTCGTACGGCGCTCGCCGCGGCAACGACGCGGTGATGTCGCGCGGAACATTCGCGAACATTCGGCTCGTGAACAGACTATCGCCGACGGCCGGACCGAGGACAACTCACGTCTCTGGCGACGTTATGGACATATTTGACGCTGCTGAAAGGCAAGTATGCCCTTAAATGGATAAAATTGGGCAGTAGGTGCCCAAATTTGTCCATTTATGGCCACTGTTGTAGGTACTAGGTACATGTTATGATGATGATAATGAGTGTAATTCTCAATTAATGATAATAATTTTATTATGGTGGTTCACATTACGCCATCTAGCTGGAAACTAAGAAAAGCTTGTACTTTTATAAATTCGAAAGTAACTCTGTATGTCTGTGACGTTATCACGGCAAAACCACTATCCCGGATATGATGAAATTTCACATAGATTTAGTTTAAAATCTTGGGACAGACGTATAGGCTACTTTTTTTCCAAAATTTTCTTCTGATTTTCAGTATTTCAATGTTTTTACTCTTAAGGCGCTCCCAGTCGACGATTGTTTTTGTTCGAAACGAAAAAATAAATACTTGTGAACAAGCCACATCTCCTATTTTTATAAGTATATTAATTACTTCAGGTTTCTACCTAGATTTCTATTAAGCTGAAAACATAATAGCAGAAACTTTTCACGATAAAGATATTATCGTGAAAATTCGGCTTGTGGTTCAGAAGTATTTCTTTTTTCGTTTCGAAAAAGAGCAATCAGCGACTGGGAGCCCCTTAAGTCGCCAAAAATCGATTTCCTAAATATACACGGACGGAGTCGCGGGTAAAAGCTAGTATAATATAAATCATTTATTACAGACTACCTGCCACCGTACTACAATCTCTAAAGTATGACTAAAGCAGTATAACTCGCGGTGCGAAAGTGACAACGCCATACGTGTTCGTATAGCGTTGTCACTTTCGCTCTTAAAGTAAGTCTTAGACTTACTTTAGAGATCGTAGTACAGCCCTAGATCCATATTCAAGTTATGGGTTTAAAATAAAATAAAATAAATAGGATCACGACTGTAATCCCCAAGTACGGTAGACATACTCTCAGATCTCTAGACGCTTAGATCCTTTGAAGATGTCTAGTGGGGGTAGTCAGCGGCACGTCCAAACATTATATTTGGCACATGCCCACATTTTCCAGTAGTTAGCATTCCATACGCGAACCGAAAAATCCATTGATGCACGACGGGATTCGAACCCACGACCTTCAGATTGAAAGTCGAGGTACATCCCACTCGGCCAACACGGCTTTCTTTATGAGTTTCTTATAAAAATCTTAATCTATAGATACGCAGCGGAAGGCGTCCCGTTGATCGCGATTGTTGGGAAGGACTACGGCTCTGGCTCCAGCCGCGATTGGGCAGCTAAAGGACCATATTTACTAGTAAGTACAGTACTAGGCCGTAACTATTACTTATCATCACTAGCTGTCCCGACAGTCGGTTTCCTGTCAAATTTCAATAATCCCACGGAAAAAAAGCACTTTCAGTTTTTCTCAAACTTACTGCTTAATTCTCCAAAAAGCGGTACGAAATAATATACTTTATGACGTACTGAATTACACAAAAAAATCATAGAAATCGGTCGTAAAAATCAAGCCGTTTCGGAATAGTTTGGTCGCAAACACTATGACACGAGAATTTTATATTTATTATGTTTCTAAGATTATTATTTTTTTCGGTAAAGTTCGGCAAAAACTGAAAGTGCTTTTTTCTATGGGATTATTGAAATTTGACAGCTAGTAAAATGATAAAATGAAATGATAGAATTTCGTAACAAATGCATGTCAATCCGCACTTTGTATCTAAATTTCTTCCCTCAGGGCATCAAGGCAGTGTTGGCGGAGTCTTTCGAACGCATTCATCGCTCCAACCTCGTGGGAATGGGGATAATTCCCTTACAGTTCCTGCCAGGGGACTCTGCGCTCAGCTTGAATCTGACTGGCACCGAACAGTACACCATCAATGTACCTAAGGAGCTGGTGCCCGGACAGAGGATCACTGTACTGGTAAATAATTAATTATAATGTTTGAAAAACAAAAAATATTTGCATGTTACTAACTAATTCAACGAGGAATTTATTTAGTAGCTCCAAAATTCTGAAATTTTCTACAAATCATTTAAAAAATGTTTTGACCAATGGAAAAATCTAGAGACTATATAGTTTATTGGTAACATTATTCTCTACACAATAGTAAAAAAAAACATTAGTCGGATTACCAGAAAAAAAGATCTCCAATTACGGTAGATATCCTCTGAGATCTTCAGGCGCTCAGATCCTTGATGATATCTAAAAGGGGTAATCAGAGGCAGAGGTACGTCCAAATATTACATTGGGATATTAGGATTTAAAGTCAAGTGCCTCTGACTAACCTCTAGACATCTTCAAAGTACTGAGTGCCTGGAGATCTGAGAGTATGTCTACCGTACTTAGGGTTACAGTCGTGATCCTATTTTATTTTTTTAATTATTATTATTAAACTTATAAATAAAACATATTATTTGTGTTCTCAGATCGACGACGGGAGGTCATTCGAGGTCATCCTCCGATTCGACACGGACGTTGACCTCACCTACTACAGGAACGGAGGCATCCTCAACTACATGATCAGGAAAATGCTGTAACCTTTCACCACACTGGTTCACGCCACTACAATCTATACTAATATTATAAATGCGAAAGTAACTCTGTCTGTCTGTCTGTGACGTTATCACGGCCAAACCGCTGGGCCGATTGTGATCATATTTAATATAGAGATAGTTTAAAGTCTTGAGACAAATATAGGCTACTTTTTGATCCAATTTTTAGGGTTCCGTACCCAAAGGGTAAAAACGGGACCCTATTACTAAGACTTCGCTGTCCGTCTGTCCGTCTGTCCGTCTGTCCGTCTGTCTGTCTGTCTGTCACAGGGCTGTATCTCATGATCCGTGATAGCTAGACAGTTAAAATTGTCACAGACTATGTATTTCTGTTGCCGCTATAACAACAAATACTAAAAACAGAAGAAAATAAATATTTAAGGGGGCTCCCTTCCTTACAACAAATGTGATTTTTTATAAAAAATGGTACGGAACCTTTCGTGCGCGAGTCCGACTCGCACTTGGCCGGTTTTATTTTCTTTGATTTTCAGTAAATTCAATGTTAGATAAAGTTGTCAAAAATAGATTTCTTGAATCTACGTGGTCTATGTCGCGGGTAAACGCTAGTATTAAATAAATCAATATCAAATAATTATTGATTTTTACACAAGTCTTTCTCGTACTAATGAACATTATAGGTAAATTCTTGATACCGTAATTACTAATTATGTTACATTTTTACATATTTCAATATCATTTTATTTTTTTAATAAAATATTGGTCATTTCATGTTCGAAACGTCGGAAAAATAAATTAAAAGTAATCTGTGATAAAGGACCCGTATAAAAATCAATTGAAATCAATAACAAAATCATGAAAATTCTATAACTACATATGGTGAGAGCGTTGGGCATTTTAACAAGATTTTAATTTTCAAATAAACGGTTTATACCGGCCAAGTCTGACTCGACACGCGCACGAAGAGTTCCGTATCCATTATCTTAAAAAAACGGCAAAAAAAAAACACGTTGATGTCGTTTGTTGTATGGGAGCCTCATTTAAATATTTATTTTAATCTTTTTTTAGTATTTGTTGTTATAGCGGCAACACTAATACATGATCTGTGAAAATTTTAACTGTCTAGCTATCACGGTTCATGAGATACAGCCCTTAGTCTTAGTAATAGGGTCCCGTTTTTTACCCTTTGGGTACGGAACCCTAGAAACGATTAAAACGACGACTTTTTACCCCATAATAGTGTACTAGTACATACATAATAGTGTGCACCTTACACACTATTATGTAAGGTACACAAATGATGGTAGGTCTTGTCGAGATGCAATCTACGGTATGATTAATGATGTAGTTTTTTAAGTTTAATGCTTTTAAAACCACTAATCCGACATTGAATCAGCTCAGAATCTTTTCCCTACCTAACAGCAAAACCATAGAAATGGGTCCAGCCATCAGACAGTAACGGTTGTGCATACATTAAAATAAAACATGCATAGTTGCCGAAATTAACTATGTACTATTTTTAAAGTCGGTTAAGACATTGTTGTATTTTATAATGCTTGATGCATTCGATTTTTTTTAATGGTTTTGTGGATTAAATTTATATTTTTATTTTTATTTATGGGAATAGGATAAGGTGTATTTATAAATAGCCTGATTAATACTTTTACTGTGACAATAAGTCTTTACTTAAGAATCATCATTCGGTCCTTTAAAGCTTTCGTGGTGTGATTGATGACTGATGATTGCTTGATCAGTTAGGCATCAGTCAACACTAAAGTTATATCTAGTGACAAAAGCTGTATCTCTATTATGAGATTTCCAAACTGCAGTCGCTATTGAGTATCATTAACTATTTGTATGAAATACTTTAGTTCAGTGTAGTTACCGCTAAAGGCGCTAGTACGATACTGTAGTTTAGTAATCTCATAATACTGAGGGCTACTGAGAGCTAAATTGTTTGACGAATCTGCTTCGACTCGCTATAAGCCATGAAGTAGGCCTTCGGGCTTATGGACTTCATGGCGTGTAGCTTATACAAGCTTATAGAAAGACCAAAACAAATCGTATAAAATCACAATCTATGTTTTAAAGCCATTACAGATTAGGCGTTTTTTCGGCGGCGATAAATCTTTTTACATTGTTAAAAAAACAGTTATAAGTAAGAAGATTCTATAGATCAGCCTTACTCGAAGTGTGTTCCGCGGAGCCCTAGGCTCTTTAGGCTCCACGCTTGAAAACCACTGCTCTAGAATCTAGATGAATCGAAACATTGTCGATGCTTTCGTCGACAGTATATTTTTACGTGAGTAATTTTCCCGTTTTGTCATAATGTGTATAACTCAAAAAGTTTTGAAAATAAAAAAAGTTGATTATCCTTCAAGGTGAAGCAAATTTGGTTTTCAAGACATTGGTGTAGTCTTAATACACTCTGTATTATACAAACTCTTGTAGATTGGTAGCTGTCAAAATATAAGTATAATGCGTAATCATTTGACCGCGCTTTATCTAGATTACTTTGTCTGATCTGTAACGCCAAAGCAAAACCGACCAACTTTTTTATTTATTAAGATTTTCCAATTTTTTAACTTTTTTTATTTTTTTATGTTCTATTTTCGTACAATGGTGTTTGTAATTTTATATATAAGTTTAAGTGTAAGAATAAATGTTATATTTTGTTAAGGAATTACGCATTCGTTTTATTTTACACCTACCTAAAGGAATAGACTCTTCTACACCAAACTTTAGTTCGTCTAACTTCTTAAGACCACTTTAAACAGGTTTCAACCCCCTCTGAACTTCCTTGAGGTTAGATTTCAAGGATTCCTTTTTAATACTACCCTACAAGGACCAAAGGTTGTGCATATTTTAATTGAAATATATATCTTAGTGCGTTCTAAAAGATAGGCATGAATTGTATGTCAACTTGTGGTTGTGATACATACTGTCACAAGAGCGTCCTAGCCACTGACTATCTCAAGGTGACTAAAGGGAACTCTGGTGGCTAATTATGGTGACTATGGCTCTATATTACGTAAAGGATCATCGAAAAGGAAGGAGGAACAGGCGTAGCTTCACCTAGCTCCTAAGACGTTTCAAATTCAAAGTGATCCGTGATATTATTGAAATAAATACTTTTAACTTTGACTGTGGCCGTAGTACTTAGGAAGCCGTTATGGCTTAGCTCATTACTCTTATAATATTCTTATAGCGCTTAATACGACTAACGGTCACCGATCCATTTGATAACTGCGCTGAAGGTAGCTTAAACAAAACTGGTACTTTTGAAGCGACTAGGCTAGCTGTGCCACATAATACATTTGGAATTTCAATGATACACTTCACAATGTTTTCATAAATCAATGCTAAATATTGTTTGTTTTTCCAATGATATATTAAACTTAGAGAATATAAACAACATACTCGTAATATAACTCTTGATTTGGTCCACGAACATTCATAAATAGGTACCGGTCTAGTTAGCACGCGTTGCACCCCATTAGAGAGAAAGAAAGAATACATTTATTTTCTGTCAACATATCTTTTAAAGCTAAACAACAAGTGACACCTAAGTACAACATTGACAACAAAATTAGTATGCTGCAACAGTTTTGATGAAGCGCTGATTTTCCCCATCACTACAGTTGGAGTTTAGCTCTTGCGAACTTTTTCTAATGCACTCATTATCCTCAGATTTCTAGAACAATACTTACAATTCGTCTTTGTTGACACTCTTTTATGCTTCTCGCAGATACCGTAGACGTTTTAAAGTGCCTTAGTTAGTAGGTATAAAACCTAAAATGTGGTGTATATATTTATTGTCGTCAGTGCATATTGTGATGAGCATGGACCCCACGACTCAGGACCTTGTGACGCCGCTGAAGCAGTACGGAGAGGCGTGTGGGTATGAGGTTAGTACAAACTTTATTACTCCATTACATAGCATCAAACTAGCAGTGTGCCTTGGCGTCGCACGGGTGTAGGTAGGTAATAATGATTTTACCAAGGGTTACAATATTGAAGTTTTAGTAGGGATCCCAATTTTCTAATGGTAAAATGAAAGTATTTCTAAAATCCGTCCAGTAGGCATTGAGCTTAATGTACTACGTATTAGAGGAGCTATCCAAGCCAAATAAATTGCTCAATTTTCAATTATTAAAGCCAAAGTCCGCTTGCAGCGTAAAATAAATATTTATATGGCTAAACGAAACATTGAAACGTAAAGCGCTGACCGCTGAATGGCATAAGTTACTTTCAATCAAAAAGGTCGTAAGCGCCACGAAAAACACGTTCGCGCGTCACAGGCGTTAGACTCGGACTGAGTCCACTGCACTGTGGTCCAGGGACCGCAAGGCGCACCGCAAATTATTACTTTGTGGTGTCATCTCTAGTACGTAGTACATTAAGCTCAATGCCAGTACGCCAGTAGGTAGTTTTTGAGATTCGTTACAAACATACAAAAATACAAATATTTCCTGGAAAAATCTGCACTAAAAAGATTCACTAAAATTGCTGAAATTGCCGAAACTATAACACTACAATGGACAATTCCGTCGCACGAACTGCACGAAGAATTCTGCACGTGCTCAGGTCATGACACGAATCTAGTTCGAAATCTAGTCATCTTTGCACGGTTGATTTTAACGTACCTAGGTATAAACCTTTCCCCATAATCAGTTTATTAAGTAGTCCTTTTTCTAGAGCTGTTCTAACACTATGGAGGGTCTACTAAACGTGCACATCGTGCCTCACTCGCACGGAGAGCTGGGCTACACCAGGACTTTCTACCAGCACTACACTGGAAGTAAGTTTACTTCTAGCAACGACGCACGACTGTACCTAATCCCCAAGTACCTGCCTACGGTTGACATCCTCTCAGATCTCCAGTCGCTCAGATCTTTGTAGATGTCTAGAGGGGTTAGTCAGATGCACGTCCAAACATTACATTAAGCACATACCCACATTTTTCAGTAGTTAGCATTCCACACGTGACAGGTTGAAAGCCCGTGGCCGCTTACAAGAATACTAACTGGTTTCCTCACTATGGATGTCTCCCTTCACTGTTGATTGACTTCAATGCGCATATACATTAACAAATCAAGAAAATCCATTAGTGCACTTCCGGCTATTGTAACTTAGCGAAACGTCGGGAAAATAAATTAAAGGTAATTACGTGATAAACAACCGTGTTAAAATCTATAGTTATGTCTACTTGAAAAATAATAGATACCTCCCACTCGGCCAACATGGCTTCTACCTAGAATAAAGTTTTGAAACAATTTCAGATGATGAGTTCTACGATAAGAGTAATATCAATATGAAGAGAACACTAGACTTCACTATTAGCGAGTTGTGGGCGCATGAGGAGAGGAAGTAAGTGGAAGCCTTGCAAAAACTGGCAAGTTAAGCGAGCCGTCGTCGCTCGTTGTGTGTATATTTTAACTACTTACGATTAATAATACACTAATACTTAGTAGGTAACATGCTTTGTATTTTCCCTGCTATTATTGACCATGTCCATTTCACTCATGTTTAAAAAAAACTGATTTTTTACAGATTTACATTTTCGGATCTGCCGTATTTCTTCTTTTGGTGGGCAAATCGTGATGAAACAGGTGATTAGTTTGGCTGATTTGATGATTTTTTCGGTAATTTTTTACGAGACCACGGTAGGTAATGTCATATGGTGCCGATAGTTTGAAGCCAAGGGCGAAGCCAGGATTATCTATAGGGGGGGGGGGGACCTAAAATGTACTGTTTAAATCATGGTTTTGAACATTGCTTAGAGTAAGAAAACATGGATAAATCTTTTTTATCTGTGACCGACCGCTCTTCTTGAGGGAGGCAGCTGCCCCCCCTGCCCGTACCTCGCTAAACCCATCTCTGTAGCCCTATTATTATGAGATTTAGACTATCTTTAGTGTATGGAATCCAGCATAGCGCCTCTAGCGGTAACTACATTGAACTAAAATCTTGCTGTAATCGTCCTGTTCTAACTGTAGTTTGGACTTGGAGATCTCATAATAGGGCTGGCTGGGTTTGTTATGTCTGTCTGGCTATGGGTTTTTGCAGTTCGACGGATGGTGTACCAGCTGATACGGCAGGGTCGGCTGACGCTAGTGGGCGGTGGTTGGAGCATGGCAGATGAAGCTACCAACAGCTACCATGCGATCATTGATCAGTTTACATACGCGCTCAGGTGAACTCAAAACTAATGATTTCCCGTTTTGTTTATTTAAATATGAAAAATTAATAAATAAATATCGCCTTTTACAAAACCTTTGTCTAACCTAAGAGATAGATAAATACTCTATTCTATGTTGTTTAAAAAACGTCGTTTTAATAATTATTTCAATATAAACCGTTTATTTGAAAATTCCAATATTGTTAAAGTTCCCACAACCAGCGCTCTATGAGAAGCTAAAAAAATGTTTTGATTATGATTTTCCAGGAAGATAAACTCCACGTTCTTGGAGTGCGCGCGGCCCCTGGTGTCATGGCAGGCGGATTCGTTCGCGCATTCGCGGGAGTTTGCTTCGCTCCTCGCGCAAATGGCCTTCGACGCGCATTTCATCAAGTAAAGGAAAATAAGTACTTTAGACATTCCACCTTCCACACAGCGGCTACCTTGCCCCAAACTTATTTCTCTATGTTCTTCTACTCAATACCCGTAAGGAGACCGTCGAGAGGCACTTCCAACGCGACTGACCTCACAGGCTCACTGCTCAGTGGTTAGTAGCTCTGCCTTATGCGTGGTAGGTTGTGGGTTCAATTCTCACCCAGGACAAATGTTTGTATGTTTGTTCTGTGTCTGGGTGTTATATTTAATGCACCTGTACCTTGTAAATATAAGTAGGTATGCTATCAGTTATCCCATCTTCGTCGCCAGTGGGATTTAGTTAATAAAACGGGAGCAAAGGAATGAGACACCGAGTCTACGAATCAACTGCTTTATTCAGCGTACCCGCAACTTAACCTATTAAATGGTAATAACCAATCTGTAGTTCACATAGTACCTACAACTTACTTTGGGGCTAGATAAGACGAAGATTTTTTTTATAGTGCTGGTCATCTGCTAACAGAGAAATATAATGATAAGTCTTTTTAATTTTCAGCCCGATCAGCTTTGACGATGAGCTTCGGCGCATGCGCGGGAAAGAGCTGGAGATGCTATGGCGGGGCAGCGACGACCTTGGTAAGTTTTTTTTAATGGTCTCAGAATGGTATTTACCAAAAAGTTTTTATGTAGGTATGGGTTTAATTACTGAGTAATTCTATCTTCTGCGAGTCAAGAATATATTCCCAGTCCACTTTCCATCTCCTTTATCAGATCAGCTCGCTACCGACATTCCCGAAGTGTTTAGAGGTGCCTCTGATACCCTTTACATCATCTTCAAGGATCTGACCGCCTAGGAATTGGAGAGTAGGTAGGTAAGTCTACCGGACTTGGGATTAGACTTGATTTGTTTATTCTCTTTCTATTTTTTGTACATACAGGTACAGAAACAGACATCTTCACGCACAAGCTATTTGACGGGTACTGGTCTCCGCCTGGATTCTGCTTCGGCAGCCTCTGCAGCGACCCACTGTTGGTGTCCTCTGACTCGCAGTTCCGGAACACGGATGAACGGGTAAGTTCCGTTCCAGGTTTCCATTTCATTCATTCATTTTAACCATGGCCCAACCAATGGGAAATTCGGTTTCATCATCAATAGTAGCCATTTAAATTTAATCCGGAACTTTACGTAGTTGAATAATTAAATAAATAAATAAAAATAAAAAAGCCTTTATTTCCTGCAGGTTTCATAGTTTAAGTATCTTTTTTTTCTTTCTTTTTAAATTTAACTACTACAACTTATTATTATTTAACCTAATCTGCAAGAACCCCTTTGTGGGTGAAGGCCTCCCCCAAAGATCTCCATTTGTCTCTGTCCTGTGCGACTTGACTCCAGAGTGGGCCGGCTATAGTTGAATAATTAGAAAACTAAAATTGTGGTAGAATTTCACGCGCGGAAGGAGGCTAGGACTCGTTGATAGCTCTTGGGTAGCTTGATTTGAAAAATATTTTTCAACAGAAAGCATCACAATGAAAAAGATTTTCGCTCCTATAACTCCGCCGGGATTTTGTCCAAATATTTGCTAGTTTTCTATGATAGATAATTATTCCCCTAGGCTGATGTGTTCATAAAACTGATGCACGAACGCCAAGCGCCTCACTACGCTACGAACCATGTCCAAGTGGTGCTAGGCAAACGGCTCTCATACTACGACGCGCCTATGTGGTTCGAAAACATAGACAAACTTATACAGTAAGTAGAATATAAATAAAATAAATAAATAAATATTGGCGGACTTTACACACAGCGCCATCTAGCACCAAACTAAGTAAAGCTTGTACTATGGGAACCAGATAACTGATAGAATACTTATATACTTTTTTTTTTTGGAAAAACATACTTAATATACTAGTAACACCCAGACACAGAACAAACATCTATGTTCATCACACAAATATTTGTCCTGGGTGGGGATCGAACCCACAACCTAAACCTACAGCGCAGAAGGCAGAGTTACTACCAACTGAGCTGTGAGGCCAGTCAAAAAGTATATAAAGCAACTAAGCTTCCGCCGGCGACTTAACTTCCGAGGTACTTCCTGGATAAAAAATAGTCATATTTGATATTCCAGGGTAGGTATATTCCAAGATTCATCCAAATCCGTTTGGGCATGATTGAGCCACAAACAACAAAACATCCTCACAAACTTTCGCATTTATAATATTAGTAGGATTGACAGATGTATTTAAGTAAATAAATTGAAAGTAATAGGCTTAGTTAGCTTGTTAGTATGCGAGTAAATTCTTGCATTTTTTAATTTTAAATTAGTTCTCCCCAACAGATAATGCTGAGAAGCATACGTGTGTAACTTCAACACAAAAGTTTGAAGATCGACAGTTTTTAAATTACTAATTGAATGTTTTAATATAGAGCAGTGAATACCAGAGGCAACGGAAAGATACGCCTGATCTACTCTTCACCAGTTTGCTACCTGAAGGCTGTGCACAGTACCAAGTAAGGAAATATACGAATAGCGGAAATCCCCATGAATTTATTCACGTTATTTTAAACAGACTGTAACCCCCGCTAGGACCAATGGTTTAGGCTGACAGATGACACGTCAGTCAGTCTGACTGACGCAAGACTTTTATTTAGATAGAAAGATAGAACCAATTTATACAACATAGCTATAGGGGCATAGCAATAGGGGCTCTTTTGTAAAAATATGATTATCATGTTATGGTACTGAATGCCATAATACCTACGCTTTTTATGCTGTTTAGGCACCCATATATACGCTTCCAATACAATACCTACGCAGAATCGTAGGTATAGGTGCATAAACAGTGAATAGTTACTATGAAAAGTGTACAGATTAGGTATTCTCTAACATTAGGTATTGCATTCAACATCATAACATGATATTCATGTTTTTTTACAAAATAGCCCTGCAGGTGTGGTGGCACTACCTCACCCGCGGTCCATGGGCTTAAATCCGTGCTCAATAGACTTTGGGTATACATACATACATGTCATATAGTTAGGAATGTGTGTGTTCACTTTCCTACAACCTAAGGTAAAAAACACATCCTCCAGCAGAGAACCTGGACGAAGAAAATTAATTAATTGTACCTCCCAGTAAGAACCCTGAAAGAATGAAGTACATACACCCAAGAAAACAACTCAACAGGAACTCCTGCCTCCGAAGAGTCCAAGAGTTAGACTCTGAACAGGAGCCGTGCTACAATCTCTAAAGTAAGACTAAAGCAGTATTACTTACTTATTACTTAAAGTAATACTGCTTTAGTCTTAATTTAGAGTTTGTAATACGGCCCCTGATTGGCGGAATTAGTTGTTCTATTATGCTATACTTTGTTCTTCCAGTCCAGTACTTCCGATAAAGCAAGATGACTTCGTTCCGGTTGCTTACAACAAGAATACCTTTTTCTCGGGGATGTTCACCTCTCGGCCCACTCTCAAGTACATGGCGAGAGAGGGCCATGTTTTTCTACAGGTACAAACCTTCACATGAAGTCGTTAGCGTCTAACTAGACTCTTAACATAATCACAAGCATTACCTACCCATATCTTTCTCCACTAGATACATAATAATAGTCCATGCTATGCGTCTAGGCAGTGATCCCCAAAGTGGCCTATATCGACCTCCAGGGGTATACCGAAACAGAAAAATATGGCAAGTGGTCTACGATACAAAATAGTTTGAGGACCTCTGGTCCAGAAGACTTCGCGAGCTGCAAAAGTTTGTATATTTGTAGTTCAATCACATTAGGAACTAGAAACATATCGTTCATGAACAGAATGGGCTCAATTTTATACAGACCACGCGAACGTAGTCGCGGGCGGAAGCTAACAACATTATAACCGATTTAGATGAAAACTGGAATTGGATATCGTTCATGACCTGGAATGTAGGTGACATTTTATCCTAGAGATGCGTGAGTAATGTCCTAGGCGGAGGTCAGCCTAGCTGGATAGGTCACCCTTCTTCTTTAAATCAGAAGGTAAAATCTCTGATACTTTAGCCAATTCTGCCATTGTTGTGATGATGCTCACGTTTTCGACAGATGGCCAAACAGCTTCAGGTCTTGGCAAGGCTACCAGACAACAGCAAGTTGTTTGAACAATTCAACTGGATAATGGGTAAGTTAGCCATATTCATTAATCTAGGGTACGTATTATGTATCATCATATGTAGTAGGTATATAAATATTCTATCAGTTATCTAGTTCCCATAGAACAAGCTCTGCTTAGTTTGGGAAATACTTACATATTTTTTTTTGTAAATACGTACTTATTTATAATACACAGACACAGAACAAACATCTGTGTTTATCAAACAAATATTTGCCCTGGGTGGAGATCGAGCCCACAAACTATAGCGCAGAAGGCAGAGTTACTACCAACTGAACTGTAACGCCAGTCGAATGATAATCCTACTATCCTACGAATACTATAAATGCGAAAGTTTGTGAGTGTTTGTGTTTGTTTGTTACTCTTTCACGCAAAAACTACTAAACGGATTTAGATGAAACTTTACAGTAATATAGCTTATACATCAGAATAATACATAGGCGACTTTTTATCCAGGTACCACGCGAGCGAAACCGCTGGCGGAAGCTAGTAGTCAATAATCGAACAAACAAACATACAAGTATCACAAACCGTTAACTTGTTGTTCAATTATTATTTTTGCTTTTAGGTGTAATTCAAGATCACAATATCATAACGGGCTCGCTTAGACCATACGTGAAAGATTACTACACAGAGAAAGTGTATATTGCGGTGCAGAAGTCTACCTTGCTCTTCAAGCAGGCATTCAAGTATGTTTCACCTACAATTATAAACTGCAGTGCATAGTATAGCAATATTATGTGCACCCTGCACCCCCTTTGGGGTTGAATTTAGGGAAATCCATTCTTAGTGCACCCCCACACACCGGAAGGAAGTTGCTAGGACTATAGATAACTATAGATTTTAACACGTGTCTTTATCACGTAATTACCTTTAATTTACTTTCCCGACGTTTCGACTATGTAACAATAGCCATGGTCGCGGGCAGACTGGAATACTCGGAGCTACCGTCGAGAAGCGGAGGCAGTTGAAGTAACTACCCTCACTTGGTCTTCAGAAATAGAAATGCCCATGTTCACATTACGACACACCACACTGACTGTATCCACGCACTGAGATGGTATATCGCGACACGCACACATAGTGACCACAGGATTCCATGAAGAGACTAAAGCCGTCTTCACGATTAAAATTTGGGTACATTTTAATTTCAATAGCTTCCCGAACTATTATCTAGTAGTAATGGCGTTCACTTGACAAAACTTTTCGATCATGTAGTTCAATCCAGTAAGACGGTCTCGAATATATTATTGTAGTGCCCTAGCGGGGTCCATGTTGAGAAACTCTGTATAAATATAATATGTTAAGACCATTATACCAACTGGAACAATAAATGAATATGAATATGAATATCCACTAAATGCTCCGCGATCGCTGACTTGTATACTTGGTACCTAATTAGTAACGCAACAGTTTTATGATTTCTGAAAAATCTTTTTCCAGTCTTTTTGATTCAAAATAACAGTTACAAGTTGAACATCTTTCAGGATTAAGCAATTTGGTTTTACTAAGGCATTGGTAGAAGTAGGTGTGCTTGTGCCTTTAGTATTCGGGAGCCATATTATAAGCCTTATCACTACATAGTATAAAGCAAAGTCGCTTTCCGCTTCCCGCGTCTGTATGTCTGTATGTATGTTTGCTTATATCTTTAAAACTACACAACGGATTTTGATGCGGTTTTTTTTAATAGATAGAGTAATTCAGGAGGAAGGTTTATATGTATAATACATGCATAATATAGTAGAGAAACACTGATAATTTTAGAGGTTTCTAATGTGATGTCGTAAATAAACACATTTTTTTGCGCTTACATTGCAAATGCTGGCTGAACCCCACGAGATATATCAAAATAATGTACTACAGTATTGTACACCTTAAAAACGTCTACAAAAAAGTCAACGATGGTATTAGAAATGTCTTACGCACAGCGAAGCGGGCACGGGTCAGCTAGTCTTATATATATATATAAATTACGCGTCACGTTGTTTTTCCGCGATGGACTCCTAAACTACTTAATCGGTTTTAATCAAACTTTGCACACCGTGTGCAGTTTGATCCAACTTGAAAGATAGGATAGCTTACCTACATCTCAAAAATCTCAATTTATAGTCGCAATATTATTTTATTGAAAAATTTGTTGATACAACAACTAAATAAAAGTCTTGCGTCAGTCAGACTGACTGGGTCTATAAACGTACAGCCTAAACTACTGGTATACTGAATGTAAATTTTTCAGCAAGCTGAGGAAGAGCCTTTCAGGTACCATGTACTTCAGATGCTCCTTCAATATATCTAGCTGCAGAACAACTAATAAAGGGGGATATTTTGTGAGTACCTAGAACTACTTATCTTCTTCCTGTTTATGCTCGTACATCTGACTACCCCCTTAGGCATATTCAAGGGTCTGAGTGCCTGAAGATGTGAGAGGATGTCTACCGTACTTGGGGATTACAGTCGTGATACATGATACAATTTCGTTTTATTTCATTTTGTTTTGACTGGCCTCACAGCTCAATTGGTAGTAGCTTTGCCTTCTGCGCTGTAGGTTGTGGGTTCGATCCCCACCCAGGGATTTTTTTTGTGTGAAGAACATAGATGTTTGTTCTGTGTCTGGGTGTTATTATGTACCTATCCTAATATTAATATTTACAAAAAAATGAAGTTTTTCAGTTATCTAGTTCCCATAGTATTATTTTTGTTTGCAGGTTGTATTATACAACCCCTTATCGTGGCCAGTCTCTGTGCCAGTGAGATTACCGATTACTGACGTTTCTGAATTCAGATTCACTATCTTAAAATCGGATCGTAAGTATTTTTTATGCTTCTATTAGATATAATATTATATATTAATAATATAAATATAATATTATAAAAAAATCTTTCTCAGCTAGTAAA
This sequence comes from Hydriomena furcata, assembly GCA_912999785.1. NCBI lineage: Eukaryota > Metazoa > Arthropoda > Insecta > Lepidoptera > Geometridae > Hydriomena > Hydriomena furcata. Next base: position 4,464,587 of record OU538823.1, on the reverse strand, counting down.
ATAGGCCATATTTCATTATCAAAAAAAAATTGAGAACCCCTTTAAAACTGCAATAATGTAACCTACCTAAATCATCAAAAAAAAATCTATAATCTTTCTATAATACCCGTGCGAAGCCGAGGCTGACTGCTAAATATATTTTATTTTTATTTTTTTAGGACAAAAAGTCAAATCAGTTATTATTAAACTACCGGAAGCTGTCATCAAATTACCAAATAGGTATGATATACTCGATCACGAACTAGTATTCATATCAAAAGACATACCAGCTCTCGGCTATCGATCTTACTACATCGAGAAACGTACCAAAACAAAAGGAACAAATAAAAAAAAAATCACAAGATCGATTATAAAGAAAATAAATAAGAACAAGAGTAAGAAGTATCTGATAAGACAGACAAACAACATGAATATCGACGATGAATCACTTTTAGACAATGTAGATCCGAAACATGATTATGATGACTATGATGATTATACTATGAGATCTAAAATTGAATTTGGCAATGTTTCTGCTAATTCCGAGTATAACAACGACGAGTCGAACATTCTAACGCCTAAACCTAAAGTAGCCAAAATAAAAACAACTTCTGAGGCCACTGATGAGCCAGTAACAAAAATGGTTGATAATGTAACCGAAAAAGATCCTACCACTACTACTACGGAGTCAGCGAAAACAACTTCAAAGGTTTTAATAGAAGAAAATGAGTTATACGTTTCGAGCAAGGATAGATATATAAATAATAAATACATCAATATAAGCTTAGATGCGTCGAGACAGATCGCAGGTGTTACATTATCAAACGGAGTAAAAATAGGTCTAAAAATACAGATGTTGTACTACGCATCAGATGATCCGTACAAAATGGGGAGAGGTACAGAAACGCGTCCAGGTGCTTCTATCTTCAGACCTATGGACCCTAAACCTATACAGATAAAAAAAAATCTCAAAGTTCAAGTATTAAAAACAGATATCGTTGAAGAATTGCATACAGAATTTTCAGAATACGCCAGTTTTGCTTTAAAGTTATATGAAGAAAAGCCAATGATTGAAATTGACTGGGTTGTAGGACCTATACCGGTTGATGATGAAATAGGGAAAGATGTGTTTGTGAGGTACGAAACAGATTTGAAAAACAACGGAGTTTTTTACACGGATTCTAATGGTAGACAGACTATTAAGAGAATCGTTAATCAAAGAGGTGATTACGAGCCTGTAAATGCAGAAGCTATTCCTGGTGAGTGCACAATAATAATCCAAGTTTTATATGATTTGAATTGACCTAAAACATGCTTAGTCTAATAGCCTAAAGTGTAGTCATAGGTACTAACTATTTGTAATGCCAATCTGGAGACCTAACTCTACTATTATTCCAAACTCCCTTTAAAAATATCGTAATTGCTTTCATCTATAAATGAAAACAACATAATATTTAATTTCACAGGCAATTTTTATCCAGTAACATCGAAAATCTTTATAGAAGACTTGGAAAAGAACATACGATTCTCAGTATTCAACGACAGAGCACAAGGGGGCACTTCTCTGAGCGACGGACAGATCGATCTGATGCTGCACAGAAGACTCCTTACCGAAGACACCGGAATACAAGCTTATATCAACGAAACGGAAAACAATAAAGGCATCTGCGTCAGAGGAAGACATTATTTATACATTTCAAAGGGAAACTACAAACCGCATAAGATATTCGAGAAGAAATTCGCGAAAGAAATCGAACTAGCTCCACAGATTCTTACATCACGGAGTTACCCGTATTTTAATCAGAGCTTAGATATTTGGTTACTTAGTAAGAATGAGTATAGTGGACTGAATAAAAAACTACCGATCGGAGTGCATTTACTCACGTTAGAACAATGGAATGAAGGGACCTTGCTTATAAGACTGGAGAATTATCTAGAAAAAGCTGATACAGTCAAAGACGGCGTCAAAGTCGTATTCCTTAAAGATCTGTTCGCGAATATAAGAGTAACACAGATGAAGGAGACCACGCTAGATGGAAACAAGTGGTTAAAGGACTGGGTTCCACTACAATGGCAACAAAAAGAGGAATTTTATGAAAATTTAAATGATGCGTTCGGTGGGAATCGAACAACGCGATGTCAAAAAGAAGGTCTGAAACCACTTCGTGAAGTTGACGTCGATGCCGGAGTTAAACTCACTCCTCAGCAAATAAGGACCTTTGTTGTTTGGTTTGATTATATCGGCATTTAGAACAGAAAACGCGAGCAGGGCTAACTCGTTACGAACTTTAACAAGCATCATAATAATTTTTAGTAGTAAATATTTGATACTAGCTGCTTTTCACAGATGTACTAATGAGATATTGTTATACCTATTTCTGCACTTTATTTTATTTCTCCCTAGGATGCACTTGGCGTCCCAGAGTTAGACAGTCATGAACTTAGAAATTATCCAAGCTAGTGAACTAAGTCTAGTGTATCACACAAATGCAAATAAAACAATAAATTATAATCGAATACTTTATTTCATAAACGGGCATTAAAAATAACAATATTTGACTGATTACCCTATTTCACAAATTCATAATCAATAATGAAGGTTCTGATTTCCTTCGCTGCAAGCTTGACTTTGTATCCATCGTCGTATCTATCTGCTTGGTCGACAGCTTTCTTAACTTTATCAAAACTGCCATATTCTTTATTAAAACTTTCCGAGAATTCACTTGCTGTATTCCACTGCCATTGCTTGCGTTTATCTTCGTAAGCTGAGAGCATAGTTTCTTTCACCAATTTAATATTAACATTCATGAGTATATTCGTTAGATCAACTTCTACTGTGGATTTGTCTGACTTGCTCAAATAGTTCTCAAGACGTAATAGCAGCTTCTCCCCCCAAGGTTCCAGAGTCAATAAATGGATCCCTTCAGGCAGTTCTTGCTTCAACCAACTGAAACAGTTCCTCAGTTTCAACCAGTCTTCAACAGACAAATCTCCAGCGTTAGAAACGAAAACTAATGGTCGCAAATGCATTTGGATGATGTGTTTCTTCTCTTTGGTGTGATCGCCATTAGACAACATTAATCTATGGATTCCTCTAACCGCCAAGCCTTTTTCGTTAGCTGTCTCATTCAGCGCTTCTCCTACGCCAAACGCATCATCGTGTAACAGTCGTCTATGAAGCATAATTTCAATTTCTCCTTCAACAAGCGAACTCCCACCTTGAGATCTATCAGTTAGAACTGTGACCCTGTATTTATCATCCTCTAAGTATATGTTATTGGTTATAGGATAGTAATTGCCTCCTACAGGTTCAGCAATAGTCACGTTATATTGCGGCCGCTCATTCAATTTGCGTTTCAAACTCTGTCTTCCATTAGAGTCTGTGTAAAACTCTCCGTTCGCAACTACGTCTGTATCATACTTCACCACAATCTCTTTTCCAACGTTATCACTTATATCTATAGGTCCAACTAGCCATTCTACTTCTACATACTCTGTTTCGGCGTATAACCTTCCCGTGCTGAGGATATTTCCCCATGCCACGCGTACCTCGTTTACCACTTTACCTTTAATGGTGTCTTGAAGTACTGGTTCTAGAGGTATGGCTTGAGCGGCGTTGGGTCTGAAGATGTAAGCTCCCGAAGACCTGTTTTCGGCCACCTCGTTGTTGCCGACGCAGCCGGGGTAGTAATGGAAGGTGATGTTAATAGGGCTGGTGAACTCGGGGTAGATTATGCGGCGTATTGCCCCAGAGGTGTTGTCAATGTGAAGTTTGATGTTCTGCAAAGAACAAAAATAGAATTTTTGAATGGCAGGTTAGAATTAGCAACCAAGAAAACGTTGTATCAGATGAGTATAGGAAGATAGATAGTATAGAAAGTAATTACGTTTTAAAAACTAAAAAGAAAACCGACTGTTTAAAACGGTGATGGAAAACATCAAGAGGAACCATCTTATAAGAGGCGATGGGTTTATAATCTGTTACATATGGAATGCTAACTACTTCCAAATGTAGGCATATGCTAAATTTAATGTTTGGATAGGACAGGTAGGTCTAACCTGTGACTATCCTTATTAGACAAAGGTTTTTAAGGGTCTGTAAGCCAGATAAATACGAGAAAATAACTGAATGTATATTATATTTATTATTTTGGCTAACGCATCTTACCTCATTCTCCATAACAAAGAAATCTTCCAATTTCTCCACGACCATCGGTTCATCGGACAACATCCTCATTTCCTCCATACTCAAGCTCGGGAAATTCACCGTCTCTTTCTTCCTCGTTTCATCTACCATCTTCTCTCTCGCTCTTTTAATTATCCTCTCAAGACTTTCGATATTTTTCGGCATATCTTCCACGATTTGTCCATCTTTATCCTTCAAAACGTCCAAATTGATCTGTTCGACATTGGGATATTCAAATATCATAGGCTCCACGGGAACCTTTACGTCGGAATCTTTATATATATGTTGTGATTCTTCGTCTTCAATGATTTTAATATCAACATCGGGTATTCCTTGTTCTTTATTAAATTCGTTGATACTTTCGTATAATTCCCGCGTTCTTTTGTCGGGTAAGATCACGGTGACGTCTCGCTTAGCTCGCGGCATTTTTCTGATGTAAAACGATTTGTACTCGATTGCTTTGAGATGTGCTATGAAAACTAATTCGTGAGTCGCTTCCGATTGTCTTGTTGGTATGTTTATAACTTCTTGTGGTATCGATACGAGTTGGGAATCGATTTTATCTCCTATAGGAAAAAAATGTTTAATAGATGGCAAAGATTATTTAAAAAAAAACCGGTCATGTGCGAGTCGGACTCGCGCACGAAGGGTTCCGTACCATTATCCATAAAAAACGGCAAAAAAATCACGCTTCTTGTATGGGAGCCCCACTTAAATATTTATTTTATTCTGTTTTTAGTTGTTATATTTGCAACTTATTTGTTGTTATAGCTGCAACAGAAATACATAATCTGTGAAAATTTCAACTGTCTAGCTATAACAGTTCATGAGATACAGCCCTGTGACAGACAGACGGACAGACGGACAGCGAAGTCTTAGTAATAGGGTCCCGTTTTTACCCTTTGGGTACGGAACCCTAAAAAAGGATTACCTACATTTCAATAAAATCACAAGGATCACTTTTAAACGTCTTAGAAGCTAGGTGAAGCTACGCAACTTCAAGCCGTGTTTGTTGACTTTGACAAGTTTCGAAACAACATAAAATAATAAAGAGGTTCTTAAGAGCGGACTTACCGTTAGGAGCATACACTTCATAAGTGCCTTCCACGACCGGCACACGAATTGGCTCGTATACAAGCCAAGCAACAGGATTGTATATAGTCACCTGTTACAAAAAAAAAATTCAAATCAAATTAAATAATGTCCCGGGAGTAGACGTCAAGCCGGAAACGGGTGGTAACAAGTCACAATAGTAATCAGAAAAATATAAAAAATCTAAGCTAGCTATGTATTTGTAATATTATACCTAGGCTTTTAAAGATTCAGTGATTAATTTTACAAAGTGTGACCGACACAGATTAAGATTCCGCTTTTAAAATCATACCTTATATATTTTTCTGATAAATACCATGACCCGGCCACAATGCCGGATTAACATATAATTGCTTAGGGGCATAACATCTTGGGGGGCACCAAAACATCACCAAAAAAAATATTTGCTAGCACATAAATATTTTTGAAATGCGGGCCACTAGGCACAGAAAAATATTGTTCTAGATGTCTTTATCCGGCACTGCTTGGCCATCAGTTTCCGAATTGACATCGACTTCTGCGACACCCTGTATTAAACTTTCAAAACTTTCGTAACATTTATTATTTATACCATCGATGTCACCGACAATGTTTCCATTCATCTACAGGTGGTCTACTGTTAAAAACAATAAACGATATATTAATATGTAACGAATACATTTTAAAAGTAGAAACAACCGACATTACTTTTGACAATTGACATCATACATTCTACGACAGACGGCGATTTCTAGGAGTGCGTTGTCGTATTGTTTCGATAATGTCGTAATCGTTTTACAGAGTAGGGATCAAGTATACAAATAATGTTTTCCCACAGCATTTGAGTACGCATACGCACCACGAACTTTTCGCTGTTCTCTGAAGTGTAGCAGCTGGATTCGTTCAGGCGGCATCGGTCGAATGTGAAGTTAGGAGTCAGGTTATTATTTGGCATCATTTCACTGAAACAAAAAAAAAAGTAGCTTAGATCTTAATCCTATCCTAATCCTTATACAAACATTTAATTCACATTTATAAAATGGGAATGTTTGTGAGGATGTTTGTATGTTTATGCCACAATCACGCGTAAACGACAAAACGGATTAAGTAAGTCCAAGTCAATCTATTCATTTAAAACATAAAAGTATTTTAATATTGATATGGTCACTATAAGATATTGCTATGCATGCTATGAACGAAGGGACTGAATAAATTAACCGACTTGGTATTATATGGATCTCACAACTTTTTACAGTTGAAGAACTGAGACTTGGTTTTTTTTTACAAGTTATGTTTTTGATGGCATTTATTTATCCGGACAAATTCTGAAAAACTGAAAGTACATTTCTCTATGCCATTATTGAAATTTTGACAGGACATCTGTCGTGGGTCAGCGGACAAGGTTTATAGGTACAAAACGGGAAGTTGCCTCAAAAATCGTCAAATTCTGAAAAACTGAAAGTGCATTTCTCTATGCCATTATTGAAATTTTGACAGGACATCTGTCGTGGGTCAGCTAGTGTTGAAATATTGCAACTCACGTGAATGCCTGCCTGGGGATGATGAGTGAGTCTTCGATGGCGTTATCGAGCAGTCTCTCGTAATCGTGAGTCACGTGCTGCTTCTCAGTGCCGGTGATCGCGTCGTGATGTTGCATTACCCCTGGACAAAATTCAAATTATCTAAAACATTTATTTGGCAAGACAGAATTAATTTAAAATTATATAAAACGAGTTAAATTAAATTAAATTATTCAGAATCCATTCAAGTTTCAATCTATCCTTCGAACATCCATAATTCGTTAAAAATAGTTAAAATAATTTATTTATTTGCTACGAAGTGGTAGGCATAGGTTAGGGTCTTAAAAAAATCACACTAAAATTTGATACTTTTTGTTACTATTATTTGCTGTCCTCAATAAAAATATTGGTTTGAAAACTTTCTAAGTATGTATCTTACAACAAATAATGTAAATCCGAAATTTCGTGAGGATGTTTGGATGTTTGTGGCTCAACGACTTGACGATTTGAATAAAACTTGGAATATACATAGCCGCGTCTCGTAAGCTAATTTATTATAATCCTTAATAAAGAACAAAATAATATGTTACCCATAGCGCTTTTCAGTGAGTTCAACATGAACTGATTGTGGCGTTCCAAACCGGCTAGAACTTGCAACTGCTTCGCCATCTGTTTAATTTTTAAACGGCGTGAGAAATAACGCGATACATCATTCTGAATTATTATAAAGCACCCCGACTCTAGCACCTCGACCCTATCATTTCGACGCCAGCACCTCGATTATTAAATAAAAGTCCGACTCTAACACCTCGTTTAATAAAACCCGATTGTAATACCTCGACTAACACCTCGACTCGTAACACCTCGACTCTAACACCTCAACTCTAGCATCAAAAACGTACAAGCTACAGTTATTCTACCAGTTGACTGTGCGTAATAGTTCTGACACCTCCATTATAAAAGCCCGACTTGTAACATCTCGACCTCGACGTTAATAAATACCTGCAAATAATCATTTCCTTCCCTCTCGAAGTGTTTCGTGGTGGGTCTGGAGGTGAAGTATCCCGTCCAATAGGAGTTGGGATCACTCGCGTAAGGGAAGAAGTCGTCTTGCTTTATTGGAAGCGTTGGGCTGGAAATAATTATATTAATCAGTAAGTAGTTTAGTTACAAGTGAGGGTAGTTTTGTCAACTGCCTCCGTTTCTCGACGGTAGCTCTATGTACTCCAGTTTACCTGCGACCACAGCTATTGTAACTAGCCGAAACGTCGGGAAAATAAATTAAAGGTAACGACGTGATAATAGTATATTATGCAACTAGTGAATAAAAGACGGATTTAAAGCGAGGGCCGTAGATGAGTCACGAGCAAGTGAAGGATTCTAATGATTGAATCACGAGCGCAGCGAGTGATTCAACTGTTAGAATCCTGAACGACGCGAGTGATTCATGGCCCTCGATATAAATTCGTACTTTATTCAGGAGTTGCATACTATACTTTATACCATGACTACGAGAATATTTATTTAATCTAATGCCAAACTCCTTGTCGCAAATATCGACCAATCAAATCTCGAGAATTTATTTGCACCAAAGAGTTTTGAATTTCGAATCTCAGCGCAAGGAGTTTGTGTAAGCATTGAAATAGAGACCGGATATATTTTGTGTTCCAAATTCAAACACCAAAATAGTGAATAAAAACAAAACAGTGAATAAAAGGCCTTTTTATTCACTGTTTTGCGTGAATAAAATAAGCTTTTTAAAGTAGGTATGGTATAAAGACCTTTATTATAGTTTAGTTACATTTTACACATTTCGTCCTGTATACTTTTGTTTCATTTTGTGTTGTTCAAAGCTTGAGAGACGGAGAGTGGACAAGGTATTGACACCAATACTCTGACCGTCTCATTAATAAACGTAGACTAGCGCAGGATTAAATTTAGTCCAACGCTTACGTTTGGACTAGTCGAATTCAATATTAATAAACGAGGATTAGAAATGGAGTTGCTTACATTACGCTGGTATTAACAAGTCTTGGTGTAACCTCAGATGATCTTTAGATAAGTAAATTTTTATTAATAGCACCGTGATAGTTTAACTTTTTAATTATGTATACAATAGTTTGCATAAGCTTTCTGTTAAAATATATTTTTAGCTTTTGGAAAATCCTTCAAACCTTCGAGCTAGAGATCAGAGCAGCGCTGTCACCTATCACATAATATTACATTGTCATTGGAACTTGAAAGGTTGCAAAGGAAATGCAAAAGTATGCAATGTTTTAAGGCGCTCCCAGTCGACGATTGTTTTTGTTCGAAACGAAAAAAGAAATACTTCTGAACAAGCCACATCTGCTATTTTATAATGTATGAAATATGTGAATAAAGATGTACCCTTCTTTAATCACTTCGATAAATAATCCTACCGACCGCTGCAATGACGACAAACACACGTCGGCGCGTGGTCCGCCTTAGCTTTTCGAATAAATTAATGATATAAATTATGTATAATTACTTATCAAAAATCTATTCTAATAGAAATCTAGATCTACATATTACCTATCTTTAACAATAAATCACAAGTTGATTTTAATAGTAGGTATATAAAATATTTCGATCATAAATTCTAAAACGTATCATTTTGAAATAATATCTTTATCGTGAAAAGTTTCTGCTATTATGTTTTCAGCTTAATAGAAATCTAGGTAGGAACCTGAAGTAATATACTTATAAAAATAGGAGATGTGGCTTGTTCAGAAGTATTTCTTTTTTCGTTTCGAAAAAGAGCAATCATCGACTGGGAGCCCCTTAACTGGAGTTCCGTTGAACAGATCATCATCAGCTCAACTAATTAACTAAGCAAGACAAATACAAGCTAATAACTTACTTGGCGTCTTTCACAGCTTTCAAATAACAGTTAGGAGTAGAATAAAACAATTTTATGTTCAGTTTATCTTTTGCTGCCTTCAGGTTTGTGTATCTGAAATATTCAATAAAATAATTGATTTAAATAATATAAATGACCATCTGCTGCAAAATGTATGTTCCCGTTTATCTGGTAAGGGCGCCAATCTATCTCAGTATGTTTAGAAATGTCATTGCTATGCGTGTTCTTAATTAATAATAATAAAGTTTATTTATTTTCTCTCACAATTAAATGTTAGGCATGAACTTAAATCTTGATGCAAATGGGAATAAGCGTGCGTGCATACAGGGTGTCCAAGAACCTGGCGTCCAACTGGATTCCCACGATGCCCCAAGTTCTAACAGTACTCAGAAAAATATTTTAAAAAATCCACCCCATGTACTTACAGAATTATACTGATTTCAAAAAAAAAGGGGAAATGAGCACCCTGTGACATACTTTTGAATGCTGTGACTGCTAATGCTGATAATTTCGATATTTCTTGGAGGTTTTGTAATCTAGGGTATTGCTGTGTCTAAATAGAATGTAAAAATAAAGTACTTATTGTACCATTTTAAAATAAAATATTATTTTAACTAAAGGTGATATGGAAAATTATTGAATTTCGCAACTTTGACCGACTGTAGTGTAAAAAAAATGTACCAAAATAGTATGGCAAGTGACGTCAAATTTTGACGCGTTTATTCCTCTTTTTAAAAAGGTATAATACTTACACATTAATTTGAAAAAAAAACATTTTGATAATATTTTTACTCAACAACCCAATTTTTACGAAGTGCCTACCTACTAACGGTAACTGTCGGACCCTTTCTTATCTTAGAAACTGTTATGTTACTACTATTATTTACTTCGGTTCCAAGAGTGAGCAAGAAGGAAATACACACAGGTAGATGGGTTCCCAGTAGAATAAAAGCAAAGAATGTTAGTTTAAAGATATTTTATTACAATAAATGTTCAAAATGTTGACCACCCGCGGCAATACAAGCTCTCACTCTCCTTAAAAAGGACCGCTTTATGTTTCGCGAGTAACTTTTTTGACGTATCACCTGCACTGCTTGTGTTATCTTCTCACGAAGGTCAGCGATGTCATTAATGGGCTTCGCATAAACGAGCTCCTTCATAGTTCCCCAGAAAAAAAAATCCAGCGGATTTAAGTCAGGTGAGCGGGCTGGCCACGGGATTGTTCCTGATCGCCCAATCCACCTGTTCGGGTATTGCTCGTCCAAAAACTCTCTATAAAACGCTCACCTGACTTAAATCCGCTGGATTTTTTTTTCTGAGGAACTATGAAGGAGCTCGTTTATGCGAAGCCCATTAATGACATCGCTGACCTTCGTGAGAAGATAACACAAGCAGTGCAGGTGATACGTCAAAAAAGTTACTCGCGAAACATAAAGCGGTCCTTTTTAAGGAGAGTGAGAGCTTGTATTGCCGCGGGTGGTCAACATTTTGAACATTTATTGTAATAAAATATCTTTAAACTAACATTCTTTGCTTTTATTCTACTGGGAACCCATCTACCTGTGTGTATTTCCTTCTTGCTCACTCTTGGAACCGAAGTAAATAATAGTAGTAACATAACAGTTTCTAAGATAAGAAAGGGTCCGACAGTTACCGTTAGTAGGTAGGCACTTCGTAAAAATTGGGTTGTTGAGTAAAAATATTATCAAAATGTTTTTTTTTCAAATTAATGTGTAAGTATTATACCTTTTTAAAAAGAGGAATAAACGCGTCAAAATTTGACGTCACTTGCCATACTATTTTGGTACATTTTTTTTACACTACAGTCGGTCAAAGTTGAGAAATTCAATAGTTTTACATATCACCTTTAGTTAAAATAATATTTTATTTTAAAATGGTACAATAAGTACTTTATTTTTACATTCTATTTAGACACAGCAATACCCTAGATTACAAAACCTCCAAGAAATATCGAAATTATCAGCATTAGCAGTCACAGCATTCAAAAGTATGTCACAGGGTGCTCATTTCCCCTTTTTTTTTGAAATCAGTATAATTCTGTAAGTACATGGGGTGGATTTTTTAAAATATTTTTCTGAGTACTGTTAGAACTTGGGGCATCGTGGGAATCCAGTTGGACGCCAGGTTCTTGGACACCCTGTATATTTGGGCAATGTAGGTATGCAGTTGTTGTAACTCGCATTACTTTAAATGATAATATTTAGACAAAATGGCGTCATATTTTTTCATTCACTCATTCATCATTGACACGAATGAACGAATGAATAAAAATGTCTGTTAAATCAACTAGTTTTAACCATCCCGAGTAAAGTTTAGAACTTACTCGATAAGTTTATCTAGATTAGTGTACCACATGCCGGCGTCTTGGTAGGTGAAGTCACCTCCCATTGTAACAATCACGTTATTGGTGCGATAGTGACGCGCCTGGTTCTTCACGTACTCCATGAAGATTGGGATCTGCAAATAGTTCAGGGGGTCTACTCTTGAAAACGATCAACGATATATTGGAACAAACGTCACATCGTTTCCGACTATATTTAGAAAGATAGAACGAACGACATTACTGTTGACAATTTTATTGACATCATACATTCTAAAACGATAGGCGATGATTTCTAAGAAGCGGTTTGGCCGAATATATCGAAGCACTGTCGTCGATAATGTATATAGAAATCGTTCTGGAGAGTAAGAGGCCCTATCTTTACTTAAATAGGAGTGGTTTATTTAGGTTGTGCGTTGATAGATCAGTCCGTCAATCAGTACCTAACGCAAGACCTTTAAATATGTATTTAGATTTTAAACTACCTATTTCCTTTGTACTCTGTTCTAAATAAATACATAAAAAAATAAAATATAACATCACTTGTTGAGGATCACTTTGAAAAGCCTTAGTAAAGGTCGAATTCCTCTTAAAAGAAATAGGCTTATGACTGTAATCTCAAAACCTAGACCTTTCATCACTCAGACCCTGAAGATAAGGGTCTTTAGAGGCACGTCAGCGCGGAAAACAGCGGAGATGTGGACGAAGAAAACGTATATCTACCTATCTATCTAAGATAGGCAAAATGCTCTCGTGGTAAATTACTGCTTGTTCACTCTTACTTTTCTTAAATATCAAAATCAAAAGGTATTTATTTCATTAAAATCACAAGGATCACTCTAAAACGTCTTAGGAGCGAGGTGAAGCTACGCCTGTTACTCGCGACAAAGCCTAGAAGAATCGGGTCACTAACACGGCGCGCCTATAATCACAGAAATTAGTTGAAGTTGAAAATAAGATTACCTAAGTACTATACTATACCTAAAATAGTAGGTACCTAAACTACCTAGGCGTTTCAGGAAAACGTTTTTCACGGAACACAGGATGTGGTACAAAAATCTAGATTTATCAATCAAAAACAATAAATTTTGTGCTAAAAATCGATTATAAACCATCGAAAAATCATAGTTTCCACTTACACATAAACAAATTAGTCCTTATGCTATTCATAACATGCTGTCTTATTATTTAGTACCCACAGACATACCATGCAAAGTCATCCCAATGCAAAATCTTACTAATATTATAAATCCAAAAGTTTTCGCGGATGTTTGTGGTCAAATCAAAACGGCCAAACTAATTCGGATGAAACTTGGAATACACATAGCTTTATGTCCTAGAATAGCTTAAAAGGATACTTTTTATCCCTCGCCGATGTATTAATGAAGATTAAAGGCATTTTTTGATGCCTTATGTCACACTCACATTGCAATTTTCCTAAGGATCTCAGTTTTTTTTTTAAATAAAGTATAGAGTTACTCGCTGATAATGTAGCTTTTGATGTGTGAAATAATTTTAGAAAATTGGTTCAATAATTTTTATTTTCTCTATACAAACAAATATACAAATTTAACTCCTTTATAATATTAAAAATCGATGAAACTTTATGAAAATATCTAGGAAACTAATCAGATGTTACAAGCACTTACTCGATTAGTTTGTCTAAGTTGTTGTACCACATCCCGGCGTCCATGTACTGAAAGTCGTCGCCCATCGTCACCAGAATGTTATTGCTCGCGTATGATTTCGCCATTACATTGCATATTTCCAAAAAGCGTTTCACCTAAATAAATGTCAAATCGTGAAAAAATCGCCCCTTGTAACTTTTGTATATGCTCGTGCACACACACATCCATCGCTTGAAAGTATGGGTGATTTTTTAGGGTTCCGTGCCCAAAGGGTAAAAACGGGTTCCTATTACTAAGACTTCGCTGTCCGTCTGTCCGACTAGAGTCTAGTGCAGTGATTCCCAAAGTTGGTCCTAGTGGGTTTGGCCTAGTGGGTCGTTCCACCACCTCGTTTTGTTTTCTAGTGTCTAGACGTTTGATATGGCGCTGTTTTTCCATGCATATTATATAATATTATATTCCCCCCCAACCCTATAAATATAAAATATAGATAATATATATATGTATATATATAGTTTTATATAATGTATAGGTATATAATAATGGTCAAGAGTCTATGTGTACATTGTACAATGTACATGGGCCAGTAAATTTCTCCATACCAGGATAACAATGAGGCATTAGATAATTTAGACATCTCAACTACACCAAAAAATGTATGACCATGGAGCAGTTCGAAAAATAATTACCGGAACATGCATTATCCATATTAAATAGGATGCTAGTACTCCACTGAGGCTTGATTCCATTGTCAATGTGTTCTCATGTGTGGTAATTACGTGATAAAGACCCGTGTCAAAATCTATAGTAATGTGTTCTCAAGCAATCATTTCTTTGAAAACACTTCTTGATATTAATAATAATATTGGTGGACATTTCACGCATCGCCATCTAGGCCCAAACTAAGCAAAGCTTGTACTATGGGAACAAGATTACTGATACATTATAACATCCAGGCACAGAACAAACATTATCATTGTGTACAAACTACAAGCCATTGTGTACATTGTAGGTCTGTAAGACTTACACAATCAGTTTATCTAGGTTTGTGTACCACATGTTGGCGTCCTGGTATTGAAAGTCTTCTCCCATAGTCACCAGAACATTCTTTGTGGTGTAGCTGCTGTTCATTTTGCGGACGTAAGCTATAAATGCGGCGACCTACAATAATGATGCTTAGTCAATTTGCGATCGTAGACCATGTAACTGTACAAAGTCATTGTGTACATTTTAGGTACGATACTACAACGTACACACTGACTAGGCTTGCCAACCGTCCCGCTTCTGGGTCAATTTTAGGCCGACACACCGTGACCACTCGCGGGACGCCTTTTGTCCCGGAAATCCGGATGTTGAGCTGGGTAATCCCGGAAATGCCTTTTTTGGAGTTGGCAAGCTAACACTGACCCCCGTAATCAGTTTGACAGTTTTGCACTACTGGGGCCGTACTACAATCTCTAAAGTAAGACTAAAGCAGTATTACTCGCGGTGCTAAAAAATTCCGCTAGATTTGGCCATACCTAGACTTGCGCGTAGTAGGTAGAAAGAAGATAGAAAATACTTTATTGCACATCATAATAAAATACAAGTAAATAATAAGCATACAAAACAAAATCTTCACTGAACAATGGGCGGTTTTATAGCTAATCATCTAATCAGGTACCTAACCTAGTACTTCACACTCTGCGCAGCAACATCATACGATGCTATTAAGTTGGTTCAATGAGTAATAACTATCTACCTACACTACACACGGATCAACAAACAAGGAAACACCTATGGGAAATTGTAAGTTTGGAATTAATATTAAAATAGGGGTTTACTTAAGGCGCACCCAGTCGACGATTATTTTTGTTCGAAACGAAAAAAGAAATACTTGTGAACAAGCCACATCTCCTATTTTATAATGTATAGTATAAGTGAATAAAGATGTACCCATCTTTAATCACTTCGATAAATAATCCTACCGACCGCTGCAATGACGACAAACACACGTCAGCGCGTGGTCCGCCTTAGCTTTTCGAATAAATTAATGATATAAATTATGTATAATTACTTATCAAAAATCTATTCTAATAGAAATCTAGATCTACATATTACCTATCTTTAACAATAAATCACAAGTTGATTTTAATAGTAGGTATATAAAATATTTCGATCATAAATTCTAAAACGTATCATTTTGAAATAATATCTTTATCGTGAAAAGTTTCTGCTATTATGTTTTCAGCTTAATAGAAATCTAGGTAGGAACCTGAAGTAATATACTTATAAAAATAGGAGATGTGGCTTGTTCAGAAGTATTTCTTTTTTCGTTTCGAAAAAGAGCAATCGTCGACTGGGAGCCCCTTAATTGCAATATTTACTAACGCACATGGAGTTGGACACAACGTTCATTATAGTGTAGGAGGATCAAGGAGGATTAAGTGCAAGATACGTAGGTATTCAAGTATAAACAGTCTATAATACAATCACAATTATTGTCTGCTAACTTTTAGCTTTCTCTTAAATCAAGTAAAAACCCACAAAGTTAATTTAAAAACCGGCCAAGTGCGAGTCGGACTTGCGCACGAAGGGTTCCGTACCATTATCTATAAAAACGGCAAAAAAATCATGTTTGTTGTATGGGAGCCCCCCTTAAATATTTATTTTATTCTGTTTTTAGTATTTGTTGTTAGAGCAGCCACAGAAATACATAATCTGTGAAAATATCAACTGTCTAGCTATCACGGTTCATGAGATACAACCCTGTGACAGACAGACAGACAGACGGACAGCGAAGTCTTAGTAATAGGGTTCCGTTTTTACCCTTTGGGTACGGAAAAAACAGCGCCATCTATCCCCAACGCCATGCAACTCACCTTATCGTCCACATTGTACTCGGGCGAGTCCACATCGTCCACGATCGGCTCATCGTTACATAACACGTCGAAGCAGAAACCGGGAGGTGGTGAATATGTGTTGTATAGCACTCCGGTGAAGATGTCGGACGGGCGGCCTGCGATAGGTAAATGTTTTAATTTAAATAAGATCTATATATTTATTTACAATCATAACACGCAGTTACACAATTATTAACTAGCGCGGGAGGTAAATTTACTTTAAACTGTATTTTTTTTAAACTATACCTATAACTAAATTTACCTTACATACTATTCTGTATTCTTCTGTCAGTAAAAACGGGACCCTATTTCTAAGACTCCGCTTTCCGTCTGTCTGTCTATCACAAGGCTGTTATCTCATGAACCGTGATAGCTAGACAGTTGAAATTTTCGCAGATGATGTACCTAGGTAAATATTTCTGTTGCCGCTATAACAACAAATACTAAAAACAGATTATAATAAATATTTAAATGGGGCCGTTTTTATAGATAAATGGTAGGTCCGAAACCCTTCGTTCGAGAGTCCGACTCGCGCTTGGCCGGTTTTATTTTATGTTGACTTTGTACACACAAGATACACGTTCGATAGATACACGTTAGGTACACAAGGTACACTTTAAGTACTCACCAAGATCATCATCCCCCCTCCACAGCATCTCCATAGTCTTTGTTGCTAGCCGTGCCCTTTTATCCTGGTAGTCGATGCGGCCAAGAAACAGTCCGTCGAAACCCATTCCGGCCAAAAGTGACGCAAATTCCCGCGAATGGCCAAAAGGATCGATCTGCCAACCGACGCGGGGCAGTGCGCACGGGCCGAATGTCTCGTTGATTTTACTGGGAAAGTGGTATTTTGGAATCAGAAAAAAAAGACAAAAATTAGGTCTCTCAATGACATGTATTTTTGATGTGAAACATCTATAGCGGTGGGTCAGACCGGTTGGCCTAACGACGCATGCCGTGGCGAACGTCGTCTAGCGAACACGCGGCTACGCGAACTAGATGAGTTGCTGCCGAAGAAGTGCCGACTGGATCCGATCCGGTTCGCGATATGCTGTCACACTCTTTTGTACTAATATAATTTAAATTATTTGGATTTTTCATATCTGCCAGGCGTCACATGTTTTCTTTGTTCTTTTTTTTTGTATAACCGCACATATCTTTTTACCTGGTGATCCGATTTCGATAATTGTTTTCTATTGTGTAAAGAATAGTCCCAAGTTGGTCCCATTCAAATTATATTCATGTAGGACCAAATAGTTCCTTCATAAAACTTAAAAAACTAATATCGTCCCTTGACTTTACGATTGGTCGAAACATTTTCGTCGGTTTTCTTTTTGGTTTTTAAAGCTGTGACCAGACATGGCGCTGCATTCGCAGGACACAACTTTGTCATGCGAACGAACAAAAACACTGTTAGAGCGCGGCAAGTAGCTCGGGGCTTCCGCGCGCGGCTGTCGTCAAAACATAGCACGGCTGCCGCGCTTGATTGCCGCGCAATGTCTGGTCACACCTTAAATGTAATTATTTACCTGAGACCCCATGTGAACTGGTCGATGGTGCTCTGATAGTGCACGGCTGCTTCGTCGTTCATGCTCCACGCTCCACCCACGAATTGAAGACGAGCCTCGGAGACCAGGCTGCGGACCTTTAAGCCATAAAAACTACTGATTAACATATTTATATTAGCTGGTTTCACAGATCAGTTGGTAGTAGCTCTGCCTTCTGCGCTGTAGGTCGTGGTGTTTATTAGGGTTCCGTACCCAAAGGGTAAAAACGGGACCCTATTACTAAGAATTGGCTGTCCGTCTGTTTGTCTGTCACAGGGCTGTATCTCATGAACCGTGATAGCTACACAGTTGAAATTTTCAAAGATTATGTATTTCCGTTGCTGCTCTCAAATACAGAATAAAATAAATATGCTGGGCTCTAATAATATAATAAAATAAATATATGGGGGGCTCCCATACAACAAACATGATTTTTTTGCCGTTTTTATAGATTTTACGGTACCTTTCGTGCGCGAGTTCGACTCGCATTTGGCCGGTTTTATTTTATTAAACTATAACTACTTATTTAACTGCTAAAATATGTAAAGGTTCGGCATGTGATCAAAAGGATACAAAAGTTTCCTATGTATATAAAAGATATGGTAGGAAGGTACTTTGCTTTTAATGAATACCTGTGACTGCACTTTATCTGTCTGCCGAACCCACCACTTCCAGAAGAAGGCTGTCTCCACGTACATAAACCTGACAAAACAAAAAAATGGTAAACAAAACCTACTAAGTACTAATAATAAAACCCTACTAGGTTATCTATTCACATTATAAATCCGAAACTTTTTAAGGATGTTTGTATTCTTGGCTAAATCACGCCAAAATGACCAAACGGATTTGGATGAAACTTGGGATATACATAGTATAAGCCCTGGAATAGCATATAAGCAACATTTTATCCAGGTATCTTTTTATACTATGCGAGCGAAGCCGCTGGCAAAAGCTAGTAGATAAATAAATATTCTTGGAAATTTCACACAGCACCGAATGGTTTGGTGAAATGCCCCAAACAAAGCAAAGGGAATAGGATTTAAAAACTTACGATTTAGGATTTAGAAAAGCCCCAAACTAAGCAAAGGAAATGAAATGAAATTATTTTGAACCGACGAAAAACGGAGGAGGTTCAAGTCGACGCGTATATTCTTTTTTTTTATGTACTTACTAGCGACCCGCCCCGGCTTCGCACGGGTAGCATGTTATTATACATATAAACCTTCCTCCTGAATCACTCAATCTATTAAAAAAACCGCATCAAAATCCGTTGTGTAGTTTTAAAGATATAAGCAAACATACATACATTACATACATACAGACGCGGGAAGCGGAAAGCGACTTTGCTTTATACTATGTAGTGATGACCATGCTTAACTTTTTACAGAGTAGTCTGATTTGGATGAAGAAGATAAGATTTAAAAACTTACTTCCTTTTGGGATCCTCCAAAAGTTCTTTTACAACAGAATCTAAAATGTATTGGACACCAGCCTTCTGAATATTGTTTCTACCTGTTGGGAACAGACAATTTAGAAAGGGTAATAATGTGGTACCTACTTAGATATAAATAAAATATAAATAAAATTAGGTTGGCTGGTAGAAAATGAATCGGCATTAAGTCCGCCTTTTTGTATTTATTTTATAAGTGCAATTAAAGTATAAATAAATAAATAATAAATAAATAAATAAAATAAATAGGATCAATAATTAATCACTACTGTAATCCCCAAGTACGTTAGACATCCTCTCAGATCTTCAGGCGCTTATATCTTTTGAAGAAGTCTAGAGAGGATAGTCAGAGGCACGTTCAAACATTAGATTTGGCATATGCCCACATTTTGCAGTTAGGTGGTCAGTTTAATCATATTTTCACTATAAACCGTTTATTTAAAAATTTAAATGTTGTTAAAGTGCCTACAACCAGCGCTCTCACCCTACCTACCTACACAAATTAGTTTTTTGTCTCCTATAAAACTTGTCTGCACGCAGATAGATCTCAGAAATGGACAGACATTTTGTTTTTTGTTTATTTTCGTTTAGATTTGACATTGTTTGTGTGAGCGTAAGATCATCAGTCACACACACAAAAGCGCGTGTCTAGTCTATACACATCACAACAACAAGAGTATTAACATTATAATAATATAAAAAATTCTATATTTGTATGTCTTTAGCTATAGAATTATCATATTAAAAATTTTTAATTAGTGCACCTCGACCAATCTTCCATTCATCGTTATATTCATTCCATCCAAAGGTTGTCTGGAAGAGATCGCTTTTTAGCTATAAGACCGCCCATTGTACGGTGTTTCTTCTAGTTTAAGTTTCTGTCTTTACTTTTGTTGTCATTGGTGTACAATAAAGCATTTTCATTCATTAATTCATTCATTCACAAGTACTGCTCACCCGCCTTCGTGAGATAGAACTAGAGCATACTAGCTTTTACTCACGATGATTTATTTTTAACCTCATCGTTAAACATTTTGAAATTAATAAAAATCAAAAGAAAGTTCTGAGAAAATAAGTGGCCTATGTCCGTCCCAAGACTTTAAACTCTCCATGTGATACTTCATCACAATCGCTCAAGCGATTTGGCCGTGATTATGTCACAGACAGACAGACAGACTAAAGGTCCCTCCACATTTATAATATTAGTATAGATATAGATCTAAATGGCGGCCGTCAATAGGAGTTGTTACTCACTTCCATAGTAGTACTGGTCGACGGTTTTCAGCCAGCCAACATCATCGTGAGTGTGTGGTACAATGTGTACGTTCAGGACATCGGGATCAGACTTCGGGCAGTTCTGTTTTTAATAAATAAAATTACATTTTAAACTAATTATTACTTACGTTTGAAAAACTAAAAAGAAAACCGACGAAAATGTTTCGTCCAATCAAAAAGTCATGACGGATATTAGTTGACATTAGTTGGACGGATATTAGTTGTTAGGGTTCCGTACCCAATGGTTAAAAATGGGACATTTATTACTAAGACTGCGCTGTCCGTCTGTATTTCACCAGGCTGTATCTCATGAACCATAACCGCTAGACCGTTGAAATTTTAACAGATGATGTATTTTTGTTGCCGCTATAACAACAAATACTGAAAAAAACCGGCCAAGTGCGAGTCGGACTCGCGCACGAAGGGTTCCGTACTATTATCAAAACGGCAAAAAAATCACGTTTGTTGTACGGGAGTCTCACTTAAATATTTATTTTATGCTGATTTTAGAGAAATACATCATCTGTGAAAATTTCAACTGTCTAGCTATCACGGTTCACGAGATACAGCCTGGTAACAGACAGACGGACAGCGGTGTCTTAGTAGTCCCGTTTTTTACCCTTTAGATACGGAACCCTAGAAACATAAAAAATAATTCATAATATCTCGTAACCTACCTATTTACCTAACTACGTAGTTAGCATTCCACACGTGACAGGTTGCAATCCCGTCGCCGCTTTCAAGAATACTAACAGGTTTCCTCACGATGTTTTCCTTCACAACAGTGAAGTCTGTCTGTCTGTCCGTCTGTCTGTCACAGGGCTGTATCTCATAAACCGTGATAGCTAGACAGTTGAAATTTTCACAGATGATGTATTTCTGCTGCTGCTCTAACAACAAATACTAAAAACTGAATAAAATAAATATTTAAGGGGGGCTCCCATACAACAAACATGATTTTTTTGCCGTTGTTATAGATAATGGTACGGAACCCTTCGTGCGCGAGTCCGACTCGCACTTGGCCGGTTTTTTAAGTTTAATGAAGGAACTTTTAGTCCTACCCTATACCCTACATTAATATAATTTAATATATATAAATATATTTATAGTTTGAAGTTTGCTAAGTGGTAGGTACTTAACTTTCTATCTGGCCGTTGGTTCGAATCCCGGCCGTGCATCAATAGATTCGTCTAATCGAAAGAAATATTTGCAAGGAGGTTCTCAATACGATGCGTACACATGTATATTTTTTGCTTTATGTATGATTTATTTTTATATTGCGTAGGAAAGAATAGTCCCCTCAAGAAGGTCTCATTTAAAATATAGTAATGTTATTTATTATTATCAACGAATGTATTGTGTTATTGGCAAGTTAAGTTCACAATGTTATCATAACTGTAAAATAGATATTTAAACTACGAAGGAAAGGAATGTTATATATTGGAAATGTGTGAAATTATTACAGAATATTTATATTATACGCAAGAACCAGTTGAGCTATCTAAAGACCGTTGCAAATGCAAACAGTCTATAGGTAACTCAACAGATCCAGATCACTACCAGTCGGTAACGTTCCCAAGATACTGGCGGCATTGGGTTAGTAACATTCCACCTAACTATATCCCTAGTTAGGTGGATTTATCCAATTTATAGAAACTTTTTTAGATAGATTTATTATTGAAAAATGTCTTCTAAAACCTTATTTTTCGTTTGTGAAGATGTTTGAATATTTGTGCCATAATCACGCCCGAACGACTAAACTGATCTGGATGAAACTTGGAATATAATTAGCCTAAGCCCTGAAATAACATAATATATAATACTTTTTATACAGTTACTACGCGAGCGAAGCCCCGGCTAGTTTTTACATAATTTAAAGATAATTTCTTCTTATATTTGATAGCTTCATAAGATAAATGCGTTTTTATCACATTCCGTCTTATCCGTCGTCTTATCTTAGACTCTGCACTTACAAAACATTTGAAGTCAAAGTCAATTCAGTCAAGTGAAGTATCATCATCATAAGCAGATCAAGATAATACGAGCACCGAGGTCAAACCTCGTCAATAGATTCTCCTTCCCAACGCACTGAGATATAAATATGATCACTACTTTAGTTCTCAGCCACGGTAGACAATGTAGACATCCTCTCAGGGGCCGTATCTCTAAAGTAAGACTAAAGCAGTATTACTCGCGGTGCGAAAGTGGCAACGCCATACGTGTTCGTATAGCGTTGTCACTTTCGCTCTTAAAGTAACACTGCAGGGCTATTTTGTAAAAACATGATTATGATGTTATGATGTTGAATGCAATACCTTTTTAAAGTAAAGTAAAGTTATCATTCCACACGTGAAAGGTTTATTTTTTTTTCCTACGTGCCTACTCTTGAAGGCACCTATTGACTAATCCCTCTACTTGAAGACAAAGTTCTCTATTGTTCCTATTTTGTGCTTTAACCGCATTTACCTCTGCATTTACAGTACGGTCGGCGGATCTTGGCTTACGTGAAATCAGCCGTTTGGTTGTGCGACAGACAATTTTCGACCCTATGCAGTGACACAATACCATTTTTGCTGTCACACAGCTAACTTCACGTAAGCCAAGATCCGCCGATCGTACGGTACCTTAATTTGCATGTACTTACATGGTACCCGCATTGTTCGTTTGTTGGCTCCTTAAGAGGTGTAGAATGAACATACCCCACCAACAGCAATAACAATATCGGCCGGTAAGCCATCTGAAAAAGAAACAGTAGGTAAACTTTAATACAAAATATTTTAATTCGATAATCGAGTTTTAATCGATTATGAATTAACCTACTTATTTCATTGACATATTATCGAAATATTTTTACTACCTTCATAGACCAATTAAAGTTAATAAGGTCTATGCTACTATAAATCCTAATGTAATATTAGAATTTACATTAGGATCTAAAGTATATAAAATTCTCGTATCACAGTGTTTGTAACCAAATTCCTCCGAAACGGCTTGACCGATTTTTATTAAAGTTTTTGTGTATATTCAGTAGGTCAGATAACAGGTCGTAGGGTATTTTTTAATACCCCAAGTGATAAGGATGACGGTTAAGGAAAAACCTGAAAGTCCTCTTTTTCAGTGAGATTGTTGAAATTTTACATGACAACGTCTGTCGAGACAGCTAGTACGTGTATAATAAATCCTACTTTATATAAGAAAGTTTGTGATTTGACGCAAATGACTGAACCAATGTAAATAAAACTTGGAACGTCCTTTAGGTAAAACGGTAGAAGATAAAACTCGTCAAACATAAATCTTAAAGTCAAAGTTAAAATGTATTTATTTAGATAGTCACAAGGACCACTTTGAAACGTCTTAGGAGCTAGTTGCAGCTACGCTTTTTCCTCGCAACATACATACATACATAAAATCACGCCTGTTTCCCAGAGGGGTAGGCTAAGATCACGGAATTCCACTTTCCTCGCAACAAGCCTAAAAAAATCAGCGAACAAACACGGCTTGGGGTCTATAATTTTTTTATGCTATGTAGTGTTCCAGTGTGGTGCCGATGCCGATCGATTCAACCAAGCAATGTAATTGGGGTAGTAACGTTACCTACATTATTCTACTGTAATTTTTCCACTGGACGCCTATTTAGTCCACAACTCTTACCCTCCTTTAAGTTCACTTCACAATAGGTTAATTACCAAGTTCATTGACTTGGCTATTAACTGTGTGATAAGATACTTCTGGTCATTAGCTTATCGAGTACTTTGCGATTGTATAGACCTGAGGTACCCAAACTATTTTGTCACTGACCACTTGCCATATTCTTCTGTTATCGGTAGACCCCCTAACAAATTGAGTACCCCTGGGGTACAACGATGTACACCACTTTGGGAATCACGGGTATAGGATAAACTTTTGCTCCTTATATCGTTGGTATTTTGGCATTGGCGATAGGTTAGCGTGGTATAGGCATTATGGACTGTGAGAAAGAAGACATGGGTAAGAAAGTAGTGAGTGGTGAGATAACGGCTAATAAACGGAAATGTAAGAAGAATAGGTACATATTGTGACCCTATACTATAGGTAGCTACTAGCTACAGGACAGGGTAACCATACCTCAACCTGGTCAATAACGATGAAAAACCGGCCAAGTGCGAGTCGGACTCGCGCACGAAGGGTTCCGTACTATTATCAAAACGGCAAAAAAATCACGTTTGTTGTACGGGAGTCTCACTTAAATATTTATTTTATGCTGATTTTAGAGAAATACATCATCTGTGAAAATTTCAACTGTCTAGCTATCACGGTTCACGAGATACAGCCTGGTAACAGACAGACGGACAGCGGTGTCTTAGTAGTCCCGTTTTTTACCCTTTAGATACGGAACCCTAGAAACATAAAAAATAATTCATAATATCTCGTAACCTACCTATTTACCTAACTACGTAGTTAGCATTCCACACGTGACAGGTTGCAATCCCGTCGCCGCTTTCAAGAATACTAACAGGTTTCCTCACGATGTTTTCCTTCACTGTTATAAACACGTGTAACGCGCATATAGGTACATTTTTCGAACAGAAATATCCATTGATGCACGGCCAGGATTCGAACTCGAAATTAATTGGAAATTAATAATATCTACCTAGGTACCTATTTACCTAACTACATGAATTCAATAATTCAATTTCAAACTTTGCGCCACCTGCCAGCGGAATCGCAAACCTCTTTCATCTTACCTCTCAAACCCCGAGCGGTCGCATGATACCGCGAAAAGTACCTATAATACGTAGTAACATCAAATGGCGCTGGAATGCAAAAATCAAGTTTGTTGTATGGGAGCCCCCCTTAAATATTTATTTTATTCTGTTTTTAGTATTTGTTGTTCGAGCAGCAATAGAAATACATAATCTGTGAAAATTTCAACTGTCTAGCTATCATGGTTCATGAGATACAGCCCTGTGACAGACAGACAGACGGACAGACGGACAGACGGACAGACGGACAGACGGACAGACGGACAGACAGACGGACAGCGAAGTCTTAGTAATAGGGTTCCGATTTTACCCTTTGGGTACGGAACCCTAAAAACGTGTACAGAATCCCATAATGTCCCGTTAAATGCCTCTGTGCACCACATTATACAAAAGCGCAAAGATCAGATAAACGTAGCTACCAGGATAACAGAAATAGTGAGGAACGGGTCTCGGCGCGACACACTTTTTTTTACTGCAAATACTATGGTGGTCATTTCCTGCTAGTTCTAGATAGCATTGAAGAATGCAATAGGATTTTATCCATCCTACTTAGTAGCAGTAGGCCTAAAAACCCAATTGAATCGCGTAGACTTGCCTGTACCTAACCCGCCTGAATCATTGTCGTGTTCCCCGCTAGATGTCAGATTTCTGTTTTGATAATGCCATGTCAATGTTAGGTAGGTACCTGCATTACCTACACTATAGTGATTAGTAGGCATATGTAACTAACAATAGATTTTTACACAGGTCTTTAAACACGTAATTACCTTTAATTTAACGTTTCTACTATGTTACAATACAATAGTAGTCGAAAAGTCGTGAAAATAAATTAAAAGTAATTAATTACAGGTACGTTACGATACAATAGCCATAGTTGAAACGTGGGGAAAATAAATTAAAGGTAATTACGTGTTAAAGACCCGTGTAAAAATCTATAGTTATACCTACACAACACTTTTAGACTCAGGGGTTCAATGTGTTACTGAATGATAAAAAGATCATAGGTACTGAGTGATCAACTGGTGACAGCTACAAGCATTTTTCAAGAGTGGAGGAGCACTAAATGGTAGGCCGTGAGATGGACTACGTCTACGAATAAAGATCTAAACGTCTTGAGATCTGAGAGTTTGGACTACCGTTCTTTGGGATTACAGTTGTGATTTATTTTATTATTATTATTACATTTTATGGTCCTTTAGTATTCTATGCTTGGTAATAATAAAATTTGATTTATACATTTTCACTGTTTTCGTTGTAGGCAGATAAACAGACAAATAGGTGTACTAATATAAATATGGTCAACAGAATATTTATTAGGCACCTACAAATAGTGCGTCAAGCTACTTTATTTATTTTGCGGTAGAGCCGCGTACAGCGCGAGCGAACCGCGGAAATCTCTCAATTCAATCGATGTTCATATGAAATATTAATGAAATACGAGTAAAGATCGATTATTACTGAATAAGCCAGCCGAACAACCCTACATAACGACGATATGAAAGCTGTAGGATATCTTAAGAAAGAATAAATAAATACTTAAATAGGTAGGTTATCGGACTTCATAAAATAAATGTGGAAAATATTAGCGTATGTTTTATTTATAGCTTTTTTACGAAGAACATTGATATCATAGTACATACCTACCTTTTTTTATCAAGATGGTATTTTAGTTAGTTAATACAGTAGTAGCGCGTCTTCGGAGAGACCTATGTTCAGCAGTGGACTACTATAGGTTGATGATGATAATGATGATTTTAGTCAATTTAGTAGGTCCTACCTAGAAAAACAGTGAGGAAACTAGTTAGTATTTTTTAGAAGCGTCGATGGGCTTGCAACCTGTCACGTATGAAATGCTAACTTCTGCAAAATGTGGGCATGTGCCTAATGTAGCGTTCAGGCGTGCCTCTGACTACCCTTACGACTCTGACTACATCTTAAGGATCTGAGTGCCTGGTGATTTGAGAAGATGTCTACCGTAGATAGGTAGGTAGTAGGGGATTAAAGTCGTGATACTATTTATTTTTTTATTTTCTACCTAGGTAGATTAGACCATCATATGTGGAAAACTAAAAACAGGATGTTTATTGAATAGAAATGATTATCCTACCAAAAACATTCTGTAAAAAACTAGCCAAGTCTCGATAGATAGTTCTAAAAAGTAATGAAATCTAGACAAAGTCGTGCCAAGTCTAAGGTTCCTTACTGCGATTTCTTTATTATTATAGTCAATAATAAAAAAAATCGCAGTAAGGAACCTCAGACTTGGCACGACTTTGTCTAGATTTCATTACTTTTTAGAACTATCGAGACTTGGCTAGTTTTTTACAGAATGTTTTTGGTGGGATTTCACTTCTTTTTGTAGAAACGTGAGCTTATTGATTTATTTTAATAGATTTTCTTATTTGACACAGTTTTTTTGACATAGTTTTTTGCAATGACAGTCGATATCTTTATGTACCAATAGTAGAAGGGGGCATTACCATATCTCTAATACAGCTGAGGCCAGCTGAGGGTTCTTCATCAGATACTTCAGACCTTCGACTTTTGACATCAAATGAAGCGGCCCATCAAGTTGAATATTTTTTGTAAAGGCGGTATGTCGATCTCTAATAGTTTGGTTAAGCTCTTGTGTTTTCTAATCAGGGTCACCAGGTACTCCAGATCTTCGATTATCCTAGTTTTTAGGGTTCCGTACCCAAAGGGTAAAAACGGAACCCTATTACTAAGACTTCGCTGACCGTCTGTTTGTCTGCCTGTCCGTCCGTCTGTCTCTAACTTCGAAACTAAATGCCCTACAGACTTGAAATTTTGGATTTTAAGTAGGTAGGATTATAGCTTACTGGATGACGAAAATTTCTGCGTTCTGGTATTATCCAGAGGTTCTCAAATAGGGACCTGAAAAGGCGGCGAAATGGTTCCTGTAAAGGATGGTACGGCAGTGTTTGTTTGCTTCGCGCTCGACTTGGCGGGGGCACTGCCGTGCCCCCAAATTGGCCTCCTTCGAGCGGTCACCCATCCATTTATTGAACGCGCGCGCACCATTCGAACATCTAGGTGCTACGCCAGCCGAGTGCTTTTATTTCAAAGAGATAAGTTACCTACCTAACTAAATTTATGTTGTTAACTTCATTACTTATCCTAATGCCGGAAACACACTTACGTGTCGTGGCGTGGCGTGTCGCGCCACAAGCCAATCGCAAGATAGCGTTTGCGACACGACACGACACCCAAATATGTCTCTAACCATACTAAATGTATGAAAGCTTAATTGTGACTCAACTAGTAGGTACCTACTAAATAAGTAATTGTAGTTATGTTTTCCTTAAAATGAGACAAAATAATGTATTGCGTTATCAATGACTCTTTGTACCTACCTACTTTGCAAAGGATCATAAATATTGGTTCTACAATGGATTGGATCCTTCTATATACTCATACCTTTAAAGGTAGTTGTTAGACCCTTGTATTGTAGGTACCTACCTACCTACCGGCTTGTTGGAATAATACCTACCTACCTAACTTCTTACTAACAGTCTATGTCCTGGAACGTAAAACATACCTTTAGTAAATGCAAGTACCTAGCTAGGTACCTACCTACGTCCTGTGAGCTAGGTTCCAGACTCAAGTCCAGAACAGTCACACAATCAGAGACCTCAATTAGGTACCTACGCATTGTTTCTTTAATATGGTTGTTCAATGCTTCATTTTTTAGAGATTTAAGAGAAATAAAGTTCACTCACCACCAGGCTTCTAGTTTCTCAGCATTAAATAAAAACCGGTTCAAGAAAAACTTTTGTTTACGAAGAATCGAAGACGCCCTACCCTCGTCACTACCGAAACACGATTGATATTGATAAGAAGAAATCCCATCCAATCTATTCATCCACACAGGCTGTCGTCACTAGGAACAAATAAAGTTTTATACAGACTTTCTGCCAACACTCAGATAAAAAACATAATACTACAAAAATAAAAAGTATTAACGTAGCACCAAAGTACCTAACTACAATAATAATTTTATTTTAGTCGTATTTTACGTCAAACCAATATCTTTGTAATGTTGGTAATAAATGTCAGTTTTTTGTTTTGATCAAGTTTTGCCGAAGGTTTCTAAATATTTTTATAATTAATGTGTTTTTATTAAAAAACACAGAAATACAGTGAACAGAATATGTTATTTAATTGGCTTGAGTGCGCGGGCCTCGTAAAGAATTACGAGGCCCGCTCCGGGCGGTACGAGAGAGATTCTGGGCCTTGCAATTCTTTAGAGGTTATGATTTCGTCATATTTAGGTGTACATAATACAAATAGCTTAATTTAATTACTAAGTGTACGTTTGTGTAATATAAAAGATATGGGAGGCAAAACTTTGAGGAAGTGCGAAGTTTGTGGAGTGAGAAGGTTTAGGAAGAGCACATCGGGAATATTTCTAGCCAAATTCCCATTGGAGCCTGAAAGGTAAAAAGTTGACCTATTATCTTATAAAATGCATGGATAATTATGTTTGATTATTGCAGTTGTTCAAAACAACTTGTTTGTTTCTGAAAACTGCATTTTATTATTGCAGTAAATGCCGGTAATAGTGTGGTAAATTTATATCGATATTTTTGTCGATGAATCAGCTGGTTCACCGTTAACCGTAATAACCATTCTAAATACTAGGTACTTACATAGAACGAGTAAATTTGAATAGTTTTGCATGATTTTGTTTTTTTATGTTATATTTTTTGAAGTGAAACTTCTTTATAAAGGGTATTAGTTATTAGACTATGAATTATTTTATAAAAGTTTATTTCTTTGTTGCAGCCACCAAAGTACTGGAATTGGGTCTTCCAGTTTTAAATGAATTTTGCTCAATCACAAATGTACAATTTCAATTGGGTCTTCCAGTTTTGAATGAATTGTGCTCAATCACATGTAAAATTGCACAAGCACAAAGTACAGCAAAATCATTAAATTGTCAGTAACATTGTCTTTGATATTATTGCAGTACTATTTTTTAGACTATGAATTATTTTATAAAAGTTTATTTCTTTGTTACAGCCTCCAAAGTACTGGAATTGGGTTGTTGACTGGGTCTTCCAGTTTTGAATGAATTGTGCTCAATCACATGTAAAATTTTAATTGGGTCTTCCAGTTTTGAATGAATGAATTATGCTCAATCACATGTAAAATTTCACTAGTACAAAGTACAGCAAAATAATTAAATTGTCAGTGACATTTTCTTTGATATTATTGCAGTACTATTTTTTAGACTATGAATTATTTTATAAAAGTTTATTTCTTTGTTGCAGCCTCCAAAGTACTGGAATTGGGTTGTTGACTGGGTCTTCCAGTTTTGAATGAATTGTGCTTCAATCACATGTAAAAATGTCTCACAACAGATTTTTTTTTTAATAAAATCGGTTTTATCTCGTCCCAAAAACAGAAAAAAAGCAAGCATTTTATTTAAAAAAAGTAAGCTGTAATCTGCATGTACTGTCATCGGGAGAAAAGTTTTTTGTGGATTGATAATTTTGTTTAAATTTCGCTAATAACTATACATTTTGGTGACATACTAAGTTTAGATTACCGCTTGCTTTTGATTTCCAAATAAAATAGAATATTTTTTAAAATTATGAAATAACCCAATTTTTTTTTAAATTTAATTTATCGATATATGTACGATAGTAAGGCACCTCACTATTAATTTGTTATTTCATGATAACATGTTGGTAGTACGCTTTTTCCTTTTCGTAAGGTGTAGCAAAGTCCATACAAAACCTTGACAACAGCTAGTTAGGGAGTGCCGACTCTTACTTATATGCTCTTTGCATCCACATCCAACATGCTCTTTGCATCCAACCACAAAGTTGTTTGTTTACAAAAGTTTTTTTTTGTTTGCTCGTTTGAGCTCAGTCAGTCAGCTTCAGTCAAGTCAACAAAATCGTTCTTCGACTCGACTGTTCACTCAATCACTGTTGTCGACCTTGGATAAAAAAATATATTAGCCGGGGCCGGGGCCCGACAAAGCTTGTGCCGTTTTTTTAATATTATGATAATGTTTTTAATTGCATTGCATGACAACGCTGCACTAATTTTTGCCGATTTACTTCCTATGTGCATGCAATTTTAACGTCCATCCAGTTTTATAAATGGCTTGATCGTTCGTGACAGCTGAATTCTTTGGTAAAAAAAGATGAATATGGCAACCTTACTATCATAAGTCAAATTAGACCCTTGTTTTGTTGTTTCTGTTTGTTTGTATTTGTATTTACTTTGTATAACAAAGTTGTATACAAACATTGGCCAGCTGCTCCGGTGAATTTTGTTAAAAATTGTTGTTTTTCAATAAAATGTCTATTAATAACTGGACTTTTTCACCATCATCGGCGCCGTTTTTACAGCAATGTATTACCGCCGCTGCATCACCAGACGCAAACAACAAATGGTTTCAGAAATTTGGAAAGAAAGATTCGCCGGTAGAAACTGAAAAAGTAATCGCTGATGCAAACTTAAATAATTCACCTATTGTGGAAGGAGACGCAACAATCAGTTGTGAAGATTTTTTCGAAACAATTGAGAATGAATCTCCTATACCTGTCGGGTACGTATTGGAAGCATGCGCCAAAAAACCAGCACTGATTACCAAAATGGCAGAGAAATTACCAACAAACACAGTGGAACAACTATTTAACCATATTTTCAGTAAGAAATATGTAAAAGATAAGATACTTACAACATTTATCACTACATTTTTGGCAACCTTTATGAAAAAACAGTCATCAAGGCTATGTGTTGATTTGCTGGTTAAATTAAATGAGGAATGCCCTCATATATTCAAAGATATGCTGCAAATACTAATAAACGACTCAGAAATACCAAATCAAATATTAAATAACTACATTGGTGTGTTAAATGAAGAATCTAACACAAATTTTATAAAAACTCTGTCAACTATTGGAATATCATCGGAAGGGTTCACACAGAATGTGTTAATGATACACACAGCCTATAAAAATTGTATTAAAGATGACTTCATTCAACAATATGTTGAAAATATTATAATTGAACACAGCAAATCTTGCATGTTGGATAGAAACTTTGGGCGTTTGTTTCTCACATTTCTTCAAAGTGAGAAAGAGATGGAGAGAAAAGGGAATGTTGATGATCTGAAAAGATGCTTGGATGCCCACAGCTCACCTTTCAAAAGACCTTGTTCTTTATTACTGAAGGAAAATTTAAATAAATTAATTTAAATGTTTGTTTTTGATTTTCTTCTACTAGATCTAGACTAGATAGTTCATGAGCCATAGTGACTTCTGCTACATTTTATTCTGGTACCTACCACGCGTGCGAAGCCGCGGGCAGAAGCTAGTAGGTAAATAAAACAATAAATTACAAAAAGAGTACAAAATTTTAATCAGTCGAGAACCGGATTTGTTAACAGTCAAAATGTACACAGTGATGCACAAGTCATTTGTAGACAAAGATTATTCAAAATTAATAAGAAATCATCTCTAGAATAAGAAAAGTGCTGCATTGCTTATTTAAAAATGTTTGAGATGTTTTCAAACAAAAATGTAGATCAACACATTTCAAAATTGTTCAATAGTTGGTTATACATTGGTTTACACCATCCAAGAAGATTATAAATAAAGCTGCAATTAATTTGTTTAATGTTTAACAAAAACTTTACCCACAGAAAAGTTCATTAAAAAATTGTTAATGAGAACATCTCTATCATTAACTCATTATTAAAACATCAAATAATTAGTTAATTATAGATTTTCATTAACTCATGATTTTGCTTATATCATCAATAAAATAATTATAAAGTTAAGTAAATATGTTTCATAACAATGAAACCTCAGTCACCCATTAGTTAAATCAATAATTTGTTCCACAACAATGATTTTTTTTTATACATCTTTGCCTACAAATGACATTACGTTTATTATAATGATATGAACACGTTTTGTTTTTCTTAATCACAGACTTATTACAATGTGTTTTATTAACATTGCGAATTTCAAAAGAAAATTACATAAAAAAAAAACAATTTTAATAAAATAAAAAAATTAACACAAAAAACTATAAAAATATATAAATGATTTATCACCTAAATGTAGGAAATTTTAAACATACAGTAAACTTAATTTTAAAATAAAATGTGAATATCTTTTAAAATTCGCAAAGTACCAACAATCTACTACTATTTTTAACAACAATTTTGGATTTTTCCTCTAACAATTTTATTTATTTTCATCACAGATTTCGAATTATGAATATAGGTTTTGAATGTCAGCCTCTTTTCCAAATCAATCTGTATTGCCATATACAAGTTTGACGAATTAATTCGAGTAATACTTTTAGTTTCTAAATTACATGTTGAGCAAAAATTATAACCTGGTACTAACTTTGCTCCATTGTACAATGTGGCATTAATTTAACTGTTTTATTTTGCAAAAACGACTACAAGTAATTTATATTGAGCTTACATTAAGTTTATAATACAATGCGAATGGTTACTTATGGATTATCTTTTCGCATTGCTTTTAAATGGTAGATCATATAATACCACATCTAACGCTTAAAATCAGACACGAGATTATATACAAATTGAGGCACCTAATCTACTTATAATAGCAAGTATTTTAATTTGTTGAGTTTGGTTTACATTAAGGTAAGACCAGACATTCGAGCGTGGCGCTATGTTTGGACGTGGACAACAGCCGCGCGCGGCAGTCACGGCCTTCCTGCCACGGTGTTATTGTTCGTTCACACGGCATACTTGCCGCGCTCATTGCCGCGCAATGTTTGGTCATTATTGAAGAGTATTATAAAATGAGGTTTTCCTGAAGAAATATACGTATTTTGTAGCATAATATCTAATGCCTGATCTAGCTTACAAACCTAAAGTTAAACTTACAATGCGTTATATTTGTGTAAATTGTAAGCTATAAATGAATCACAAAATGTGCCTTGCTTAAATTGTTGCTATATATTTTTTCCACAAGGTTTTATTTGTTTTGCTTGATATAATAACTAATATAATTTTATTTTGATCATAATTGATGTACCAGCCTTATTATTTATTCACAAATATTTAATTGTGCTACTCTACACAATTATATAATCATTAAAACTAACATTATTTTTAATTAATGTAATTGATTTTTTTTTTGATAACAAGCCAGATAATTCAACTATCATTAGTAAAGATCCGTTTATAATAACTGGCCCTGATAGTATAATAACAATTTCATATCACAGTTTGAAGTTGATTGGTTAACAATATTATGAGTAACTTTTATTTTGTTTAATACATTTATTTTAACCGTAAAACCCTTTTTATAACATTAATCGTTTGGCTCGTTATCTAAACTTGTTTCTGAATCTTGTATAACGTAAAAATCAGTCTTGTAATTTTGAATTAAAATGAGATCAATAAAAGTTATTTCACTGCCACTAATCTATACTTAATATTAATTGGATAGGATTTAGGTGACATAAGACTTGAGAGGTAGATAAAATACATTGATCAAAGAAGCTTAGCCCAGCAGTGAGATGGGTCTAAAAGTATAGTGATAGCTAGCATAGAGTAGTTATTAAAATATAAAATCTATAAAAAAACAAGATATATATCAAAACAACATTGTATAAAATCTACTAGAAGCATGCATTTATATTGGACAGGAAAAGGATGAAAGGATGTAGTATAAATATTAAAATGCAAAAAAATAATGGCACATGGGGAAGTAAAAATAATTTTAGAAAAATACTTTCATGTTTTAGTTGTATCATAATAATTATATTATGTAGTTTTGACCCTGATTTTGACTATTTTATGAATCCCATTTTTGAGATCACAAATGACATATTTCTATTCCATGTAGTATATTTTATTAATGAAATATTTCCCATGCCACTTTTGACAATATTTATTTAATAATTTTCCATGATAATTTTAGAGTTCAAGAAACTTTCTTACGTATTTTACATTTCTAATTTCATTAGATTTTTTGCCCTCACATGGGAGAGGCAAATTGTTTTTTGGAGATTACTCCTTATGAATCGGTTTTTGATATAAGGCGCCCGGTATGAAAAAAATGTGAGTAGTAAAATCTACTGAACGCATGACCTCGTTACGTTTTTGGTGCGCAACTTTCTAATTTGGTGTGAGCAGTGCAGCTAGATCGTGGGTAGTGTGTACCCTTACTTTGCCTATACTTTATAATGCTTTCTCTCACTCTAACTGATGGCAATAACATCTTATAGTGGGGGTACGCTCTACGCACGATCTGGTAAACTCCAGTCGTGCGTCGGAGCTGACACACACATTTTTTTTTCACTACACTAAGATTTTTGATGAACTGTTAGTCTAAAAAGAATTAATTTGCATGGGATTTCTTTTATGTGTTCAAAAAATTTACTATTTAATTTCACAACCTTTTAGGTATTCAGTGAGACATGACTAATTTTGATTTGGACAGACATTTAGTAAGTTCATTTTAATATTAGAAGTAAAACCTAAGAAATTCAGTCATTTTTTTCGAAAATAATAAGGGACTTCATATTTTTTAAGGCAGTGATAGAGAAAAGGCTATTATCACTAAGTTACACTTAACATACCTACATTAACATACGTGATTACTACATTATTATTAAAAGCACTGGTTATAAAATGTATCTTAATAATTAATAAGTTAAACTAGCACCTAATAATTAAATTGACCAATAAATTTAATTAGAAAGAATGGAAAAACGAAAAATGTTAATGTCAATAGAAAAATAAATTGTAAGTCCGAGTAAGTCAATTACAGTTTAGTTAGAAATATTATAAAATGTTTTAACTAAGTTAGTTATAACATTATATTATTTAGAAAGGTGACTTTAAAACCAGATAATAACCAAATCCTTGGATCAAATTTTGTTTAGCCCGATAAAATTTGATCCAAATATTAGGCACAACTCACTCATACATTTCATAGAGCTGTTCCCTGCGATTAATATGCTCATCTTCAGCACAGTGTGCCATCAGCACCGACTCACCAACAATTAGGTTCTCAAAGCACAGAGAACATGCATACAGTGCATCTCCAAAACACACAATTTTATTCTCATCTCGGTACATAGTCATGGGATTCAGAACAGTACTGGGCTGTATTTCCTTTCCAGCACGGATACATTTCTTAACATAAGCAGTTTTGTAGACAAAGTGAATTTTTTCACAATGAGACTGGCTCAGAATGTGCTTAAGAAGGCTGTTCTCCTCATATTCATTGATGTTGCAAGCAGGGCAGTAGAATGTAATAACATTCTTAGTCACACACTCATTTGGAGACTCACATTTGAGTTGGATGCTGTGGACTTGGATGTAGAAGGTTATCCGTTCAATCGCAGCTCTCTGAAGCAATGTGCTGTACAGACTTGTATCATTGAAACTGTTGTATGAAATAACTTGATCCAGTGACTCGGAGTAAGCAGAAAGGGTTGTAGAATCAAGGGTAAAATTGCCGATGGATGATGTTATGGAATGATTAGAGTCTTTTTCAGACTTGATTAACCCCGAGTCTGATGTGTGACAGTGACAGCTACAGTCGAGTTCGTCTGCGCTTGAATCGTTGTCTTCTTGGAACAGATGTATCATAGCTTCACGTAGATCTGGAAAGTCAAAGTTCTTGATTTTCTTTTTGTTTGTAACCTTCCTTTTTTGGTGAGTTTTAGGTTCATGGAAGTAGGCACCGATAAAGTTGTCTATGATTTGTCTCATGGATAGAAGCTGGGTTTTGAGTTTGTACTTTGTGTTGCTGTCCTCTTTCTCCATAATGACGTTCCAAGCGGGACTGATACCTCGCTGCAAATCAACAAACATCACTTCTCTTAAACACTTGGTTACATTATCTGTGGGTAAAGTGGTTGTTACAGACTTCCCGTTGAATATTTTTGATACCTCAATGTGAAACTGGAACTCGGAGAGTAGTTTTTTGAGTAAGCATTCCATTTTCTCAAACTTTATCTGGTAGTTTAGGAGCAAATTTATGTGTTCTCCATCATTCTTGTCAACCTCAACGTCTGCAAAGGATTCTGGAGTCACAGATGGTATTGGAGCTGTTTCTTCATCGGGCTCTACTTTCCTGCACATTTTGATGACTGTCTTGTCATCAATATTTGTTGCAATCGACATGTCCGTGTCAGAATGATCAGATATTGATTCAATATCAATATTTTCTTCCTCGTATGATGATGCATCCGACTCATCTGATAGATCAAACGACTGGTTGAAATTGAATCCTCTAAATAGATCCACGCTCTTCTTGCAGTCCAAATGTTTGTGTTTTGGTGTATTTTCCACATTGACCGAACTATTTTCAGAGTAGATGAAGGAATCACTGACCGATTGATTAGCTTTCTTGATGTCTAGCTTTAGTTTCCGGCACTTTTTCTTTTCCTTATCATAATTATTAGTAAGCAGGTCCGTATCGGAGAGGGAACCTTTTTTGGCGGTATAGTGCCTCACAGAATCAGGTAGATTAAGGCTGGCGCATTTCGATGTAGAATCCGCCTCAACTCGATTGAACTCAATGTTTTCCGATGATGGCATCGAAGAGAAGTAGTTCTGACGCTGTCTCTCTGCAGGCACATCGTTGAGGACATCAGTTTGATGGCTTTCGGTCTCGCCAGGTTTTGTAAAATACGAGATGTTAGATATTATTTTTCGAAAAGAAAACGCCATATTAGCGCTCTTAGTTACGCTTCTGGTTATAACAACAGCTTTTGAACTCTTCTATCGCCTTAGGAGCCTCACTGAAGAAATAGAAACTATAAAACTTGACTTCTATTGACCAGACAAAGAACGCTATCAATTTTATGTATGATAAATTACCTGAACTGTTGTAGCGACGGTTTCCAGCAAAATCTTTTGATGTTCATTTCATTTTAGAGAGTCAAAACGATGACCAAAAGCCCAAATACCTTCAAAATAAAATAAAATCGTTCGTATGAATACACGAAAAGAAAAGAAACTACTCTTCACTTCACTTCTCTCTAGACATGTGTCGGCTATAGCCAAACGTAACTGATATCCGTTGGCATGCTCGTAGCGTAGCGTACCGGTGGAATCAAGTCCAACCACCGTTGTCGAATATCTGTAGAAAACGCGCGAGCGAACTGCGCAAGTCACGAAAGTTGGGTGAAATATCTGTCACCCAACACTAGCTGACATGGCTGTTGGTTGTTTCAGTTGATCAGTTGGCACCCAAAATAATTATGGTATCCCTCTCTACCGCGCTAACTTTCAAGCGCGTAAGCGAGATGCAGATAAGATTCATAGCGAGATGATCATATCTTCATCTCGCTTACGCGCTTGAAAGTTAGCGCGATAGAGAGGGATACCATAATTATTTTGGGTGCCAACTAATCAACTGAAACAACCAACAGCCATGTCAGCTAGTCAGACCATTAAGTTGGTAAGTTGTAAGGTTGTTTCAGTTGGCACCCAAAATAATTATGGTATCCCTCTCTATCGCGCTAACTTTCAAGCGCGTAAGCGAGATGAAGATATGACTAGCGAATAGCTGAAATATTGTTCATTATACTTTGACCTATGAAAGCAAGTTTCGAACACCTTAATGTTAGAGAAATAAGGTTGAGTTTCGCCTGCACAATTTAAGAAATGTATTAAGTTACACTGGTTGTTGGTGTGATTGATTGAGAGCCAAAATCATACATTTTGGCTATCGCTACCAAGAGTTTCAAATAAACCTTATTCGTAGGCTAATGAGGTCGAGTTTTGATGAGAAGCTTTATGAGATATTAAACTGACGCGCCGGCGCCCGGCCGGCTCATGGTGGCGTGTGCAACTATGCAAACCTACTTGTTATTGTTTGTATTTTTAAATTCGAATTGTACCTACTTGTAGTGGTTGAGTGATTGCGCGCAATGTAGGTAGGTTCCTAATTTGAATATTAAATTTAAGACGTTTGTAGGTAAATTTTTTAGTTAGCTATGTGGTGATTTTTTAATGCGCCACTTTTTATTTAAGCAAATCGAAATATTTACCTAGGTACCACTTGCGAATATAAAATGTGCTAGTCCTAAACTCCTAAGCCTTGTAAAGCATGAAGGAAAATCAAATACTTATAAATAGAAAAAAAATAGGATTACGACTGTATTCCCCAAGTACCTACGTAAGACATCCTCTCAGATCTCCAGACGCTTAGATCCTTTGAAAATAACTAGTGGGGGTGGTCAGAGGCACGTCCAAACATTATATTTTGTAGTAGTTAGCATTCCATACGTGCTAGGTTGCAAGCTCATCGCCGCTTATAAGAATACTAACTGGTTTCCTCACGATGTTTTCCTTCACCGTTTTGAGCACGTGTTTTTGATGCGCATATAAATTATTCATATATTGCATATAAAAATCCATTGATGCACGCCCGGATTCGAACCCACGACCTTCAGATTGAAAGTCAAGTTTTTTTTTTTTTTTTTTTTTTTTTTTTGTAATTAAGTACCGATATTGAGTAATGGTTGACGATACCGGTAAAGAAACTAAATATTGGATACCCAACCGTTAGCCAAAATAGTCAATATCACCCATGCCTACTTCTCTCTACCTACTCTCATGTGAAACCATCTAACCAAACCACGGAACAACGATTTCATTCATTTAATAATACTCTGTCTACTAGATAAATAATCTTAGGATAGGACATAGGACAGGACAGGCCGTCAAAAGTCAAAACAGCAAAACTGACTGAATTGACTGACTCTTGACTTGACTGATTGACATAAAAGTGGCGCGGCGGGCGGCCGAGCGGCCGTTCATCACTCACAATCACAATCACAACACAACACAACACTACAATCCAAAACAAATCGACAAGATAAACCGTTAACCGTTATTGTTTGCCCTTAGCCTATGCCATACATCAAAGAGCATATAAGTCCATACATTATCTAAAGTTTTAATCGAAGAGAATATTAATAAACATCTTTAAGTACACCATTTGTTTATCACACAATTTGCTTGCATCTAAATCCCAACCAGGAACCTAACCTACAAAGGCGATTCACCAAATCCGAAAATGAAAACGCAAATCGACGTGGACTCGCTCCGCACTGAGCACGAGTCCGAAGAACAGTGGGAAGTGAGGCGGAACTTCATGCTCGAACATAAAGACGACTTCGAGGAAGAGGAACTGGTGACGCTGGCACAACTATTTACTAATATTGAGTTTTTGGGATGCAGGTAATTAGAAGCTATGCATTCTGTAATCTTTCAGTTGGGTTTACCTACACTATCGTTTTTAGGGTTCCGTACCCACAAAACAAGGTTAAAACGGGACCCTATTACTAAGACTTCGCTGTCCGTCTGTCTGTCACAGGGCTGTACCTCATGAACCGTGATAGCTAGACAGTTAAAATTGATGATCACAGATGATGTATTTCTATTGCCGCTATAGCAGCAAATACTAAAAACAGAATAAAATAAATATTAAGGTGGGGCCATATAACAAACGTGATTTTTTGCCGATAATGGTACGGAACCCTTCGTGCGCGAGTCCGATTCGCACTTGGCCAGTGTTAACCCATTCACTCATCCATCTATAGCTAAAGAGCAGCCTAAAAAAAAAATCATCCTAATACACACATTCCAGGCTTCATTCAACTTAAAATGTTTATTTGTTTCACAGATATCCACCAGAAACAATGAAAAGGATATCTAAACTAGCTGAGAAGGTATCCACTAAATACAGAGAGAGCCGGAAGAATAAACTGAAGAGAACATTTGTTGAAGCGAGTGATGCTGCTGAAGCCAAAGCTAAGAGAAGATAACACTTATTATGATGATGATGTTTCAAAATCTTATGCTACATTGAAATTATTGGCATTGAGAATTTTATGTATAAGATTGATCATAATACCACTTAATGGGCAGGGCTTTTTCCATGTTTCACTGGTTCCCCGCACCATCACAATGCTCAGTACATGTTGATCCTGGGATAGTGGATTTTAGCTCTTTCTATATAACATAAATGACTTGTACTGTTCCAAACTATACCTGTTTTTATTTTGGTGTAGTTAGTGATGCACCACTAGTCCTGGAATGCGCGGGCGTAACAGCGCAACATACACATAACCTCGGCAAACCGAGGTCTCTTCTCGAAACCTGTGAAAACCCCAGGAGGCTTCTGTGCTTCTAGGAGGAGCTAGGCTGGCTACTGATGTAGATGTAGCAGATGTAGGCTCACCCTATACGCATAATGTACCAACCGAGAGTCTAAATGCTGGAAAGGGAGTCCCCTTACAATACAATACAATAGCAATACACCAGTAATGGTCAACAAAAATACACGTGTGTCATGAACAGTATGTATTTTAAATGATACACCAGCGCTAAGCCTGTTAAACATTGTATGAGTATTCTGACATAATTGGTTCACCTAAATCGTTAAGATGAATATGATAAAAAAAAGAGATGTCAAAATAAATGTTTATTTTTATAAAAGTTTAAATCCTATTAAAATACTTTCCTTACTTTTAATATAAATTATTGTCAAAAAATGATTTTTGAGAAGACTTTGAGAGACAAGTCTCAAGAAATACATTTTTCATACTAACTGTAGAATGACATCATTTTAAATGCAATAAAAATGTATAAATGATACCAATGAACTTTTGAAAACACTAAAATACATTTACTCAATTTAGTACAAATTAACATTGGTTGAGCAACCCTAGGTCTATATTATGACAATTTTCATTTATGTCAAAATTGAACATTTTCACCTGAACAAAACTTTCATCTTAGATCTAATTTAATAAATTATGTACATTTTAGCGTCTGTCTTCTTACTGATAAGATTTTAGCTGACAGTCTATGCATCGGTAGTTAGTTGCACATTATTGCGAATATGAAAATAATAAAACATCATCTAACAAATTACTATTTGGCCCATGGTAATTTAAAACTTGAATAATAAAAAAATGCAAAGAAATTAGCACCACGGCTTTTGGAGAAACGCTGAACAAAATGTTAGTACTAGCTTCCGCCCGTAGCTTCGCTCCGCTCGCGTGGTACCTGTATTAAAAGTTCTATCCAAATCCGTTTTGTAGTTTATGAGGTAGTTAGTGGCTTCAAAACTATTATAGACTCTGAATAGAGTGAATTATTCAATCATGGATTCTTTAATAGTATATTATTTTAATTCAATCAATGGTAATGAAAATCGAAGCATGAAGATTGCTTTTTACAAAGTAAGCCTGTGGTCACAATAACCTCTTAGTCCCAGTAGTAACAGATGAGCCAGGTCATATGATTTTAGACATGCACTTGCAGATCTATAGACCACATACATGTATATTAGAGCATAGAATTAGATAGACTAGCTTTTCCCGCGACTCCGTCCGCTTAGATACTAGATACAGAGTGTATTTACTGATTCGATTCGACTTTACCGTACAAAACATTGAAATTCCTGGAAATCAAACGAAAATTTTGGAAAAAAAAGTAGCCATGTCTATCCCAAGACTTAAACTCAATCGGCCCAGCGGTTTGGCCGCGATAACGTCACAAACAGACAGACAGTTACTTTCGAATTTTTAATATTAGTATAAATAGACTTCAGCTAGTTATCAACAGACAGTAAATAGATGCCTCTGGTATCAGTCTCTTGTGCGGAGTCCCCAAATGGAGGTTCTTCTCGTCCCAACAGTGGGCCTTGCTATTGCACTGTGGACAAAAAAGGGATTATTACAAGCTGTAGGTAATCGTGGCAGTATCAAAGGTGGTGGTGGAACTCAATTGAGAATCGGAGTTTTCAATAGACCAAAAAGAAGATTCTAAATTCGACGCTTATACATATATTTTTATGAATGGCCTCGCTATCTTTTTGTCTGGTGATCCAATTAGTATTATTGACTTTTGCGTAGAGAATAAGTCCAAAGTTTTCAATTATATTTTTGTAGGACTAATATTTTCTTCACAAAATTTATATAGTCTCTTGACTTTTCGATTGGTCGAAACATATTCGTCGGTTTTTTTAATTTCTTTAACGTAATCTTTCCGACTACAAGCGGAGTTAGAAAAATAAGGGCAGTACTACAATCTTTAAAGTAAGACTAAATCAGAATTACTCGCGGTGCGAAAATTTATCATAAATTAATACTGCTTTTGTCTTACTTTAGAGATTGTAGTACAGTCCCAAGTCTGCCGTTGACTGCCTATCACCACACTGGCTTACCTGAACATGAATTGGTTGATCTGAATTGCCGGCAAAGCGGCCCTCAGCGCGTTCAGAGATGAAGACTGCAGCATTCCCCATACTTCCAAGTATTGGAGGGAAACCATTCCGCTCAGTTTACTGAAATATTATAACAAATTAGCTGCTATTTAGATAAAAACTACTTATTACCAGAATAAAAAACCGGCCAACTGCGAGTCGGACTCGCGCACGAAGGGTTCCGTACCATTATCTATAAAAATGTATAATATCTATAAAGTTTTTAGTATTTGTTGTTATAGCAGCAACAGAAATACATAACATAATCTGTGAAAATTTCATCTGTCTAGCTATCACGGTTCATGAGATACAGCCCTGTGACAAACAGACGGACAGCGAAGTCTTAGTAATAGGGTTCCGTAAAATCGGAACCTTTGGGTACGGAACCCTAAAAATGATCTGTATCTTAGTTTCGGAAATTTCCTACTTTTTTTTTTAAGTTCATGTGGAAACCCCCGCGACTACGTTCACGTGAAGTTACTTTCTAACATACTTCAACCTCCACTGCACCAACTTAGGGGTTGAATTTTGGGAATTCCTTCTAATGGGTTGATAGATCAATCAATCAATAACGCAAGAATTTTAATATATTTAGTTTAGCTGCGTTGCGCGGTTTCACCAGCAAAAACGACTTAGGATCTACGCACATTGGCGGACGGGATGGCTGAAGATTTAAAATTCATCAATTAGCTAA
This sequence comes from Hydriomena furcata, assembly GCA_912999785.1. Lineage (NCBI taxonomy): Eukaryota > Metazoa > Arthropoda > Insecta > Lepidoptera > Geometridae > Hydriomena > Hydriomena furcata. The sequence continues at coordinate 4,420,119 of OU538823.1, read as the reverse complement.
ATAGTTATCCAAACGAAACGATATAAAATATATACCATAATTCGATTGGATAACAATTCAATTCAATTGATAAACATTATATCCTCTGCCGTCCCGTACGCCAATGTGCGCCATTATCTATATATATTGAAATCAATTGCTGTTTGTTAGTCTCGCTAAAAAACGAAAACGGCTGAACGGATTTATCTTATCTTGGTCTTGAAATGTTCGTGGAGGTCTAGGGAAGGTTTAAAAGGTGAGAAAAATTCGAATAATAGCCGGGAAACCCCTAAAAACAGCCCTTTTCTTTTTCCCATACAAAAGTTTTCTAACTAAAACGTAGAGTCAATTTGAGCTTTATTAGGTTTGATAATACGGTAACGGGAACTGGAAAGGGAACAGAAACTTAAGACAACATTTGTTAATTCTACAGCGATACGAAGTTCGCGGGGTCAGCTTGTAAGAAATAAATAATAATATAAAGTTACTCACGCAAGTGCATTAGCCGGTAGCAAGTAGCACCTGCTGAGCGCCAGGTGCTCCAAGTGCGAGAGGGCGGTGGAGGCCTGAACTGCGCCGGCGCTTAAGCGGGAACAGTCCGAGAGGTCCAACTCCACCAGGCGCGGGCAGCGGACAGATAGGGCTGATACCACTGTGAAGATTACGTTTCGATATAATATACAGCAGTTCTCAATACTAGTATTATGAAAAGCAAAATATTGCTTCTTTGTAAAAAAATAGAAATAGGATCACGACTGTAATCCCCAAGTACGGTAGACACAACCTCTCAAATCTCCAGATGCTTAGATCCTTTGATGATGTCTAGTGGTCCAGTCAGAGGCACGTCCAAACATTATATTTGGCACATGCCCACCATTTGCAGTAGTTAGCATTCCATACGTGACAGGTTGCAAGCCCATCGCCGCTTATATGAATACTAACTGGTTGCCTCACGATGTTTTCCTTCATCAGTTTTATTTCATTGCGTTCACAGATAACGTTCATGACTTGTACTATGACTTTTTCTAAAAATGAAACCTAGCTAGACCGATTTATCGCCCCCGAAACCAGCTGCATACAAAATTTCATGGAAATCGTTGGAGCAGTTTCCGAGATTCAGATTATATGTATAAGAATTGCTCATTTAAAATTATTATTATAGATAGGACAAGTATTAAGAGAAATCGTATTTTACGAAATTTTAGACAGTGGAAAGAACAGAATTGCCACCATTTTGTATACTCTTTTACTCACTCTCATCAGTCATAAGACGAGCTCCGCCTAGATTGAGCCTCTGCAATCGTTGAGGAGAGATTGACACCAGGACCTGAGACACAAATATTAAAAAAATCATTTCTCAAGCTGTATTGATATATTGGGACATAATTCGACATTTGACCCGAATGTTTGGGTTATCGGACGTATAAATAAATATTGGTAAATATTTCACATAGCACTATCTAGCCCCAAACTAGGCAAAGCTTTGAACCAGATTAATGATAGATTAAATGTAAATGTGGTAATTTACGAAATATATTGTTTTGACATACCTTTCGACTTCTACTTAGATATTCTCAAGGACATAGGCATCAGGATAAACTACAAGCTCTTAAAGTAATATCAAAACAATATTACTTACGGTGCTGCTATAAAGTTCATATTGCAATGTCACTTTTGCACCATGAGTAGTATTATAGAATTAAAACTATCGTGGTTGTTAATAATTTTAAATAGAAATACGGTTAATTACCATCTGAATTGTCTCGAAACGTCAGCAATACAAAGGAAAACAGTGGTAATTAGCCGTATTTCTATTTAAAATGAGTAATATTGTTTTAATATTACTTTTGAGCTTGTCTAACGGCCCAGGAGATCCGCGAGGATGTCTTATCTATGCAATTCCCAGTTTTTCAGGAGTTTCAGTAGAGAGTAAGACCATACCTGAAGGCACGGTTCAGTGAGGCCGCACCAGCTGATATTCAGCGACTGCAAATTGCTGCAGCCTTGCAGAATGCGGGTTAGACCTTCTGGGGTGACACCGGTGGCCATTGTGAGGTTTAACGTCTCTAGGTGTGTGCATCTACCTGCAAGTAGAATAAGTTTTTGTATCAAATATATATTTTTTTAGCTTTTGAGTAAGCGTAAGTCGACTTAAGCCTGAAACGGATGATAAGTCATAAATCAAAATTATTGATTTTTTAAGATCCTGTGGCTACCTTCGATCTCCACCACTATCAACTCGAACAACATTTAAATTTCATGATTTTTAAAAGTAAATTGGGTGTGTTAAGGCTTTAATCAACATTTTCCTGGTTGAGGAAAAGCTAGTTGATGGCATGATGGAGTCACCTTAATAATCACCTGTCACTTAATATAACTGTCTGTCATGTCTGTATTGTCATCCGAACTTGACAAGTGTGCAAAGTATTTACTCAGGAGTTCTGATCTGAATGTCTGTTGAACAGCTACTTACTCCATCATCAGATCAGCTTGCTGTCACCATATTATTGTATTGTCACCAGAATTAAAGGTATGCAAGACACATTATATACAAACATAAAAAGTTAAATAAAAGCTTGTAAATATACCAGGCGACTATGACCCATCAGGAGGTATACTCACCAATAATTTCACAAGTGCTGTCCTCTACCTGTACGCTTTCAAGACTCAGTTTCTTGAGTAGTGGACAACGTTCTAGTAAATGGTTTAAGCTGGTAACATCTATGGTCGCCATACTGAGATCTAGGTATTGTATTCTAGATGGTTCCGGCGGTGATGTAGGACGCCATTCTCCTATCTGTAACATAATTAATGCAATTATTTACTATCAGACTTCCAGTTGAATAGTCACCATGTGTAACATGGTAAACACTAAAATCGATTTTCATCAGCAAACTGCTGATGAAAATTGCTGATTGCTCATTAACATAGATCTGGACATCGATCTAGAATACCACTCGACTAGATTTTATATTTACTGTGAAGGTGTATTCTCGAAATGAGGACTGGACTGTATGTTATGTTGTAATATTCACCTCTGAGCTAGCTAGTCGAACAATAATAGGTTTTCTAGCTAGTATTCTGCCGAGCGCATCTTTTGATAAGGTTTTGTTTCCAAGGTCTAATCTCTGCCACAGGGTCTCATCACAAGCTACGCGGTACCATCTGAAAATAGCAAAAGAATTTCACAAACACACACACGCATACCCACCACTCACTTATTATTCACAGTTTTTATGTTTTATATAAAACTCTTTTATTATAAACTAGCTGACCCGTGCCCGCTTCGCTGAGGACAGATAGTTTCACATCTGGTATTCCAATCTTTAAAATAAATTATTATATGTATAGATTAGTTAGTTCTTATTTATTAAACAGAACTATGTTCGTGTTAAGGAGGCGAGCGTTGAAGCTGCTACACAGTTATTAACTTTTGTGGTTTCATCATACACTTTGTAAAGTACACCCATGTATTTGTTCTGAATAAATGATTTAATTTGATTTGATTTATTTTTAGTGCTAGCTTACGTTTATGGCGCAGCTTGCCTAGTCAAGTCACCAGACTTGGATGACCTGACTAGGCAATCTAAGGTCATCTAAGTAAAGCAACCATCTTGTTTGAGCCTTCACCTTGTTCGATCGGCACCACACTGGAGCTCTACATAGCATTAAGGAAAGGATCATTGAAAAAAAAGGTAGACCCCAAGCTGTGTTTGTTGCCTGATTCTTCTAGGCTTGGTCGCGAGGAATCGGCGTAGCTTCACCTAGTTCCTAAGACGTTTCAAAGTGATCCTTGTGATTTTATTGAAATAAATGATATTTGAATTTGAATCATCAGCATGGTCAAAGTTTGGCTATTTTTTTTTCTATTGTATTGTTCCATTTAAATAATATTCATGTAGCACTAATAGTTCCTTTATAAAACTTCAAAAACTTTACTGATACATAATATATAAATTATATATTATATATATATATAATCATCCTATCCGAAACCGGCTACAGAAGCATTAGCTTTGTTTTTTTGTTACTGATACATACTTTTTACACAAGAGCATACAATGCGCGAGGGTCCGCTTGGGAAGCCACCGGAAGACGCCCAACATCACTTCGTCAGAGAGAGCACCAAACGAGTCGGCTCCCGACGGCTCCCAGCGTGATCTGGCTGGAGATGATTCTACCGAGAGAGCTAGAAAGTTGAAAAAAGGTTTAAGATGAGTGTTATTTTTTAAACGACGAGAAAAAAGAATAGGTTATCAATTCAACATGTATAATTTTTATTCTTGGCTTTTTTAAGGGTTCCGTAACCAAAGGGTAAAATCGGTACCCTATTACTAAGACTTCGCTGTCCGTTTGTCTGTCTCACCGTCCGTCCGTCTGTCATAGGGCTGTATCTCATGAACCGTGATAGCTAGACAGTTTAAAATTTCACAGATTATGTATTTCGGTTGCTGCTATAACAACAAATACTAAAAACAGAATAACATAAATATTAAGGGGGGCCCATACAACAAAACGTGATTTTTTTGCCGTTTTTATAGATAATGGTGCGAATCGGACTCCGTACCCTTCGTGCGCGAGTCCGACTCGCACTTGGCCGGTTTTTATTTATGTATGCGCATATTTTAGTACCTGGTGATCCGATTTCGATGTTTTTTTTTTACTGTTTAGAGAATAGTCCCAAATTAGTCCCGTCCCATTAAAATTATACTACGACTAATAGTTCCGTTATAAAACTTAAAAACCAATATCGTCTCCGACTTTTCGATTGGTCGAAACATTTTCGTCGGTTTTCTTTTTAGTTTTTAAAACGTAATTTAACACACTTTTATTAGCTTCACCTGTAACAAACTTTGTGAGAAAATCATGGAATTTGAATGACTTCTTGACCGGCCTTACAGCTTAGTTGGTAGTAACTCTGCCAACTGCGCTGTATATTGTGGGTTCGATTCCCACCAAGGACAAACAAAGATGTTTGTTCTGCGTCTGGGTATTTTAATGTATTAAAAGTAATTCTATCAGTAATCTGGTTCCCATAGTACAAGTTCTGCTTAGTTTGGGGCTAGACAGCGCTATGTGAAATGTCCACCATTATTTATTTTACTCACGCGTGTAAGACTGTCTGCCATGGCATAGCGCTGCGGGTATGTATTGACCGCTAACGGACTGCCCAAGTGGAGTCTCTTCTTCAACTATGCAGTCTGTGATCAGTGTGCAGTCTAAATTTGTTTCTGTTAAGGGTTTTGCTGGAAAAAATATTAATGATCAGTATTTAACTGATGAAATTAATCATCATCATTGCACTTTATAAGGGAACAAGTTGAACAAATGATCTAACTAATGATAATGAATTAATGAGATTCATAGCAGATAATCTACTATTATAAAGAGCTAAAATTTTTATTTTTACTTGTAATGGATGAAACTAAAAAACCACTGGACCAATTTTCAAAATTCTTTCACTTATCAATAGCTACATTATTAGCGAGTGCCATAGGTCATATTTTATTTTCGAAAAAATCAAAGCTACTCACGAATTTAAAATTGGAGTAAAGTATAAAAACATTGGTAATTTTTTATACATAATACACGTGCGAAACCATGATGCAGCTCTAGTGAGGTACTTGTATATGATTTAAAATTTAAACTATTCCAATATAACACGACCTCTCATTTGTTAAGAGTTTCGATGATTTTATAGTTCACTAGCTGACCCGTGCCCGCTTCGCTGTGCGTAAGACATTTCTAATACCATCGTGGACTTTTTTGTAGACGTTTTTAAGGTATACAATACTGTAGTACATTATTTTGATATATCTCGTGGGGTTCAGCCAGCATTTGCAATGTAAGCGCAAAAAAATGTGTTTATTTACGACATCACATTAGAAACCTCTAAAATTATCAGTGTTTCTCTACTATATTATGCATATATTATACATATAAACCTTCCTCTTGAATCACTCTATTTATAAAAAAAAACCGCATCAAAATCCGTTGTGTAGTTTTAAAGATATAAGCAAACATACATACATACATACATATATATTACATACAGACGCGGGAAGCGGAAAGCGACTTTGCTTTATACTATGTAGTGATTATGATTGGACTATTGCAAAATGAAAAATCGCGAGTTCGCAGTTCGTGGCGAAAGTTAGTAACTATACAAAAATGCTAATGTCATTTGTCCCACATAATATGTAGAACAAAGTAATGCTCAATTGCTCACGTTGCAAGTAGCTAACAATCAACATCTTATATCACTACATAGTAAAAAGCAAAGTCGCTTTCCGCTTCCCGCGTCTGTATGTATGTATGTTTGCTTATATCTTTAAAACTACACAACGGATTTTGATGCGGTTTTTTTTAATACATAGAGTGATTCAGGAGGAAGGTTTATATGTATAATAACATGCTACCCGTGCGAAGCCGGGGCGGGTCGCTAGTGTATTATAAGACGATTACGTTTTAAAAACGGGCAAGTAGTTTTCAAAGATAACAACGTTATATAAAGTATTTCAATGGTATTTGTACAACATTTTTATTAATACTTCAAGTACATTTTATAAGTTGGTCGACTATTAGTAGGTACTAGGGGACACTTGACTCTACAATAATTTGCACTTGAAAGCTTAATATTTTACAAACGGATCCCCTAATCGAAAAGTTTCATTCACAAACTCTACTTTTTATATATGTACCTATTCAACGATACCAAACACTAGGAAACGCGAGAAAAAAGCTATCTAACACTAATATTCTATATAATAATCTACTTTAATTTAAATTTGTAATTTCTCATTAAGTGAAATGTATAATTTCTTTTGAGAATAAAGTTCTTTAACCATAATATTCTCCGAGCTAATCTGCGAACAGACGGACGGGTTTCTTGTAGACAACAAGACCTAAAAAAAATACCTTTAATTTTTTTATCCAGGTTTTCAGTGGAACTGTGCGGAGCGGACCGTGAATTGATCTATCACAGTGATCGAAATGTTTATTTCGAGCATTGTCAATTCAATCGGTAGAAATCCACCTTTAGACTCAAGCTAGGTCATTATGTCGGCGCTTTTAAGAATACCTACTACTGGTTTCCTCGCGATGTTATCCTTCAGCGTTTGGAGCATCTATACTAATATTATAAATAGTAACTGTGTCTAGACAGACAGAGTTACTTTCGCATATTTACGAGTATAATGACAGACGTCTGAGACGTTATCACGGCCAAACTGCTGGGCCAATTGTGGTGAAATTTCATATTTATATAGTTTAAAGTCTTGAGAAATACATAGGCTACTTTTTATCTCGAAACGATCTTTTGATTTTGAGGAATTGCAATATATACGAATAAATCGTCAAAAATTGGTTTCCTGAATCTACGCGGATGAAGTCGCGGGTAGCTTATACATTTTTCGAACAGAAAAATCCATTGATGCATTCGTGCCCACAATTCTCTGATTCAAAGTATAGGCACCGCCTACTCGGCCAGCAGTTGGCCAGTCCATACTCACATTTGTCACAGCTCCGTGGACTGGGTTTGGATGGACCAGGGCTGCAGGCCTTACGAGGACTCTTGCGTGGAGATACAATCACATTGGGATTCAAATTCTCCAGATTGTGTTTCCGTTTCAGGGTCTTGTGGTGGTGCTGTGGAAAAATGCCAGTTAAACATTCACTTTAAACATGGATGGACATTATAAGTTTTAGAAGTATGGACTACTTCACACCGAGTTTCAAAACAATTTTGCAAACACTCCTTGCAGAGGGATGCTAACCTACCTGGTGAATTATTACTTAGTTTTGGCATAAGGCTCTAGTAAGATTAATACAAAGGTTTGCTGGTAGAAAACTTTTTTAGGGTTAAGCTCGCCTTTGTACATGTTCTTTGTAATGTCATAATTGTTTATGTTTTCTGTGTAGGTACAATAAAGTATTTGAAATACTTCTGATACTTATTATAACCTAGTCCCCACTCCAGCACAAAAGAAATAATAAATAGAATCACAACTATAATTCCTAAGTACAATAGAGATCCTCTCGGATCTCAAGTCGCTCAGATCTTTAAGCTGTCTTAAAGGGGTAGTCAAAGCCATATCTTAACAGTTGAGTGTTTTTATACAGATAATTATCTGATGTTACTTACTGTGATATCATTCTGAGCCTCAGAGTCATCAGGCTCCAATAAACTCACGCCCATTTCTTGAAGAACCTGAAAATATTATATTTCATAAAACATTTCAGGCGTGTGAATTCTTGGTCAGTACTTTAGGTCATTGACCGAGTGTGATTGCGCAAGCCGTTTCTAAAGGTAGCCAATGAAATGAAGATCACTAACAATTTTACGAGGGCCCTAGAACTACTGAAGAAAAATCTTCGTCCTCCACAACAGTACCTAGTAACAGGTAGGTAAGTACCTACCTAATGCACTGAATTTTATTCTTGTCCGGATCTCGTAACGGTATCAAAAGAATTGGGCAGAAAATAACACGACTGCACTCACGAACACTGAGTACCTATATTATACCGTTCTAACTTCTAACTTAGATTTTAACAAAATTATAGCTCGGATTGATACGCTGGATAGTATTTTACATATTCGGGGGGAAGGAGCAGCGTGTAACTGTAATATCAGCCCTAATTTTTATTCATAACCAAAAATAAGAGGGAAAAAAGAGCGGGAATCTAACGTCATTCTTACCTCATTATCTGTTTTTCGGTCCATTAAACTCCAACTTTTACGTAAGGAGTTATCCAAGCGCCTTCGTTTCCTGCGAAAAACACGATTACCACTTAGAAATCGCACGGGAAATGGCTAAAAACACAGATGTATGAAAATGCACTTTGGCGCCTTTTGACTTTCCCGCTAGCGATCAGCTGTCACTACCATCAATACGCAGAGGCGGTTTCACCGAAATAAATACACAATTTACCGAGGACTTTCCACTTCCTCCAGGTTTCTGGGTGTTGAATATTCTTCTTCAGTGTTGCTGACGCTCATTATGCACTAATTAATTTAATATTTCAGTGATAATTACGCGGATACGCGGTCAACGAACTAACGTCACCAACCTATCGACATTCGTAACTACCTTTCTTCTATTCTACCTACTAGAAAAGAACGAACGAAATCCAAGTGCACGTCGTCGGTCGTTCGCCCGTCCACAGAGTACTCACTCACTCTGATTGTGATTTGTGAAGCCGACCGCTGTGACAGCCAGGCTGACTGATCTGACTGACTGACGTTTTACTGTCTGTCATGCATGATTTCATTGTGTCCACAAACAAAGCACTAGTAAATACTCACAAGGAGAATACTCGAAGTGTACATGCTTCAATATAGACTTCTGCAAAGCTCTCAAAGTAGCGGACTTAAATTAGGGCATGTCAAAAAGATTCTGCAACCAACAGTCCCTTGCCATGTCAAATGGATAAATCTTTGACAAATATTTTACTCTAGCAACAAATTGTGTTTACAATTTCAGACCAATCACATGAAGCAGGTCATGACGTACTTAGACATGATTGGCTAAGGTGTTTCAAAGAGATGGCCAATCAAAAAAATATTTGATGCTAATGCCCTCTGTCAGCTTTGAGGAAGAAAATCAAAACTGCGCAAATCGAAAACAAAGACCAAGCCGAAGGCGATTGGTTTGGTTTTGGATAGGTTGTTTTCAATCAGAACAACTCATTTTTACACGCGAAATACTTACCGCAAGTGATTAGAGCAACGTGAAACATCGTTCTGTGTTGTGCTTCTACTTCCAAGATGACAACTCGAAAACTAAACACCGTGGAAGATCTCAGTGGTAAGTAAACAATGCATTCAAAACAAAAACATTGCTGACGAAACCCGATCTACCAGTTTTCTCAAGGATTTAACTTGTAATGTTGAAACTTATCTGCGCAGTAAGGAAATACACATTTGAATACACGATTGATTGATTGAAATAAACTTTCGTTAGTAGTTTATGTCCAATGTACCTCTACCAATAAAGTTTGGCCTACGTGATTTTACATTATTATACGACAAAAACGCCAATCCACCAATTTGAACGAGAAAGGGCTTGTTACAAAGAGCTTCTAAAATTAATCGTATCGAACCTGTAGAGGCGAGTCTTCTGTGTTTTTCTGAGCTCCTGGTACTTGGCCTATCGATTGGCGGACATTTTTGTTTACTTTCTTTGTTTGTAAATATTGGGTGCCTTTCGACAGACAGACTGCCTATATCTGGCGTCTAAAAAGCCACTTACATGATTTCATTTTATTTATCTTTGATTTTTCATTAAGATTTGCGTAAAATTAATATCAGCAATTGGATTAATATTAGTAGGTAGGTACCTAAAGATATATAATCATCACAAATGATAACTAAATGAGGATTCAAATGCATCTTATGATTAATTAATACAAATTTAATATGGAATGTAGTATTTAATGAAATTTTAAAGTCATTAGCACTATACTATCCCAGACCGGTATCTCTGTATGATACACACAAAATAAGTAGATTCATAGGCCAATGTATTACTAACTAATGTAGGTAGGTACCTACCAGGAAAAAAAAACACAAATACCTACCACTATCCCGGGATCAAAATATGGCTGAGCATGTTAATCAATAATTCTACTAAGTATGTCTACTACTACTATTTCACAATAGGAAGGTTTATTGTCAAGAATACATAGACTGCTAAACATCATATACCAGCTTGATGTGCATAATGAGATTAAAATTAGAATGATTTGTACTTATATAACATAATTTTTAGAATACTCAGTTGTTTCTTCAAAACTGATGATTATGCTAATCATCAGTTTTGAAGCAGTTTTGATAGCAATTTCCACAGAAAGATTAATAAATATTTGCATAGCCACTAAAAACCACTCGGTGTGTATCTGATAATGTCCAAGGCCAAATTTTATCAGCATATTTTGCTATCAAACATTTAATGGCACTGAATATCACAATTTTAACAGAAGGCTGTTATATTTGCTAGTCACAGTTATAAATGTGAACCATTCATCTTTTTCATACACACTCACACACAAATATACACTGGGTATCCTAGTGTGGGGTCAGAACTTGGTTTGGGACTGCAGAGTGTTTATTATCACCTAATTTGAATAACCTCCTTTCACAACTTTAGTTAAACTTCAAGGCCTTATACCTCTGTTAATACCAGATCTAAAAAGGTTTACTATAAAGACATCTCGTCAGAAAGACTCTATGGCACCTCTATTTTTATTTTTAGAGGAAACCAACAAAGAATTCCACTAAAAACATAGACAGATAGATTTTGAGACAATCCTGTGCTAAATTTGGCCGGGTGCCGTAGCACCAATTGGTAAAACCAATTGGGCTTATTGAAGAAAATTGGTAAATTGATTGTCTGCGGCCTAAAAAACTCGCATTCTATTTTTATCAATCTCATACAAGTTGTTATAAAGTCAGCGGAAAAGTCAAAGTCAAAAGGTATTTATTTCAATAAAATCACAAGGATAACTCTAAAACATCTTAGGAGCTAGGTGGCGCTACGCCGGTACTCGCGACCAAGCCAAGAGAATGAAGTAACAGACATGGTTTGGTGTTAAGAGAAGGAAATCATTTATGTTGGTTTAGCATAAAGGATATTTTTAAGGTAGGTATCACTCGCTGGCAATAGCTAGTGATTAATAAATGGTTGGCTGATTGCATAATATGATATTTTTTGCTATTCTTGCATCGGTCCAAGGACTTAGTCTCTATGCAAAAACATTAGTTAAATTCACACCCCGCTGAATCTGAAACACAATATTCAAAAACAAGATTCAGTTTCAACCTCTGTAACGGAACACTAATATGCAAGGACTCATAAAAAAAGTTCCAATCCTGGTTTTCCAATTTAGTTACTTAGTTCCTATTTACACTGTGGTACCTACTGTTCTATCTCACGAAGGCGGGTGAGCTACAGACTAAATAGAAACCGTTATTTTAAAACATGACATGACAGTCGTAATCCTACGACTGTAATCTCTGTAATCTAAGTACGGTAGATATCCTCTCAGATCTCCAGGCACCAAGATCCTTGAAGATGTTATAGGTACGTCAAAACATTACATTTTGCACATGCCCACATTTTGAAGTACTCACTCGTAATTCTCTAAATTTAACCCCTGAAGTATTCAGCGTGTGTAAGTTTGAGTAAATTCTACGCAAACGATTACATTGCGTTTTATGTATCGAAATAATATCAAAATGCGTACAGAGCAGTTCAATGAGCTCATATCAAAATGTGCCTACCTACGTAAGAGTGTACCCAGGTGGGGGCAGGGGGCAGCTGACTGCATAACCCTGTAAAAAGTATCCTATTTGTTATTCCAGGGCATAAACTTTGTATATTATAAGTTTCATCCACACAAACTTTCAGATTTAAAATAATACCGCGACTTCGTCCGCTTAGATTCAGGAAATCGATTTTCGATGACATTATTGTAAAACATTGAATTTCGTGAAAATCAAAAGAAATTTTTGGGATAAAAAGTAGCCCAAGTCCATCCCAAGACTTGAAACTATCTCTATATGAAACTTCATCACAATCGACTCAGCGGTTTGGCCGTGATAACGTCTAGACAGACAAACAGAAAGAGTTACTTTCGTATTTATAATATTAGTATACTGCATTTGTAGAATGTACTTAGATGGCTGGTCCGATTTAAATCTAGAATATACTGATAATTTTCTCGTTTCATTCAATCATGTATTAGCCTGCCCCTCCTAGCTCTGATCCTGGATACGTCCTTGTACGCTTTTGACTGCCAGAGTGCCAGCAAACCATATCTTTATTGTACAAAGATATGAAGTTGCTTGTTTACAGATTTACTAGGTTAAGGGGCTCCCAGTCGCTGATTGCTCTTTTTCGAAACGAAAAAAGAAATACTTCTGAACAAGCCACATCTCCTATTTTTATAAGTATATTACTTCAGGTTCCTACCTAGATTTCTATTAAGCTGAAAACATAATAGCAGAAACTTTTCACGATAAAGATATTATTTCAAAATGATACGTTTTAGAATTTATGATCGAAATATTTTATATACCTACTATTAAAATCAACTTGTGATTTATTGTTAAAGATAGGTAATATGTAGATCTAGATTTCTATTAGAATAGATTTTTGATAAGTAATTATAAATAATTTATATCATTAATTTATTCAAAACTAGCTGACCCGTGCCCGCTTCGCTGTGCGTAAGACATTTCTAATACCATCGTGGACTTTATTGTAGAAAAAAAAATGTGTTTATTTACGACATCACATTAGAAACCTCTAAAATTATCAGTGTTTCTCTACTATATTATGCATGTATTATACATATAAACCTTCCTCTTGAATCACTCTATCTATTAAAAAAAACCGCATCAAAATCCGTTGTGTAGTTTTAAAGATATAAGCAAACATACATACGCGGGAAGCGGAAAGCGACTTTGCTTTATACTATGTAGTGAAGCTAAGGCGGACTACGCGCCGATGTGTGTTTGTCGTCATTGCAGCGGTCGGTAGGATTATTTATCGAAGTGATTAAAGATGGGTACATCTTTATTCACATATACTATACATTATAAAATAGGAGATGTGGCTTGTTCACAAGTATTTATTTTTTCGTTTCGAACAAAAACAATCGTCGACTGGGAGCGCCTTAAGCAACGCCCAGCTCAAATCAAAATTTGTGTAGGTGACCGGTATTTCTAACTGAGTGTTTCCTCTTAGCCCTCTCAGCTCTTTTACCATTCACCGGTTACTAGGCAAGACTGTATATAATATACCCTTACTTCTGACCAATACAGATTCACGAGACGATGAACGACTCATGTTTTGTTAAGCTTTGTATACTAACCTCTTGGTGAGCTCTGATTTCTTTGTACTTTTGTAGTGAAAATAGTCTCTATTTCAATACCATTTTGGTGCCGCTATTATAAAGGCAAAATCTAGTGCAAAGACAAAGGCGGTTTGTATTTCTTCTAACTATTCTTTATCGCCTGGTATGTACTGTTTTGCCCACAAATACTTGACGGTTTCATATCGTACGCTAATGTTGGTAAATAAAGTATTTTTTAAAAAGGATTACCACTTCGTTCGTTCAGGGGTTGGCTTGCAAAAATACACAACCAAATATACAAACAGTCTTTCCAAGATTTTATCTCTAGCAATTCCTAGGTCGTCACCCCCTAAATGTTTATATCTCAACATCAATGCAGGGGTCACTCACCCTCGTCTCCACAAGGTCGATTGCCTAGACGTCTCGCCAAAACACCCCTCTGGTTCGTTCACCCCGACTGCTTTCTTTTTATGCTCACCTGGTACCTACCTATGTTATCTTGCAGGAGTTTTGGGCTACAACTTAACGATAACTGAAAACATTTTTTTGTATTTGCAATTTATGCTCGTCAAGTACTCGTTCAGAATAATGTAGTTTCTAAACATAGTCAAACTTCAAATCGTCAAATAATGGAACACAAGTCCCGCAAAATGCACTAAATTGCATCTATGTGACAATGCTCTTTAGTTTATACTATCCTGGTACTTCTGCGTCTCTACCAGCCGGTAAACATCTCTCCCATTAGCCACGACGAACGGTCTAGATCCGTTGATAAACGAAACCAATTTTCAATTAATGCATTCAGTTGTAAGGTTAATTTCCAAAGGTTAAATAAAAACGTTGTGATTATGATAATTAATTCTTCGAGTCATGCATTATATAACTTGATATTCAGTGGAATAAAATTGGAACTTTATATAAAATGTAATATTAAATTAAATAGGATCACGACTGTTATCACCAAGTACGGTAGACATCCTCTCGAATCTCCAGGCGCTGACATGTCTGAAAATGAGGGTTGTCTGAGTCAAATTTATTTAGCACATGCCCACATTTTGTAATTCATAATTCATTTATGTAGTAATTATCATCCCATAACATGGAATATGGAATGCTAACTACTGCCTCTGACTAACCCCTCTAGACATCATTATACATCTTATTACATAACTAGCTGACCCGTGCCCGCTTCGCTGTGCGTAAGACATTTCTAATACCATCGTTGACTTTTTTGTAGACGTTTTTAAGGTGTACAATACTGTAGTACATTATTTTGATATATCTCGTGGGGTTCAGCCAGCATTTGCAATGTAAGCGCAAAAAAATGTGTTTATTTACGACATCACATTAGAAACCTCTAAAATTATCAGTGTTTCTCTACTATATTATGCATGTATTATACATATAAACCTTCCTCTTGAATCACTCTATTTATTCAAAAAAACCGCATCAAAATCCGTTGTGTAGTTTTAAAGATATAAGCAAACATACATACATACATACATACCTATTACATACATACCTATTACATACAGACGCGGGAAGCGGAAAGCGACTTTGCTTTATACTATGTAGTGATTATATTATCATTCCATACGTCGCCGCTTATAAGAATAGTTTCCTTACAATTTGTTATCCATATTGGAAAATACATGTTTTATGTGTGCAAGATCTCTACATAGTCAAAAGTAAAGTAAAGTAACCCCTCTGTGCAACGTTCAACGCAATAAATATATGAGTTAAACTGTTTATTTATTCTTATATTTACCTATCACTTATCTTTCATTATCAGAAGAAAATAGTATGATTCATTGACCGTCTACGTTGCAAATATCTAGGAAGCGATGCGCATTTAGTTTGGTGAAAACATGTTGTTGAATCAAGTTCGCGGTCTCAAGCTGTTTTTTAGTTTTGTATAATTGTTTTGTAGGTATTATTAAGCCTTGCATGTATTATAATTTGTTTGTGTGTCTGTTGTAACCGACGGAATCAAAAAAATTATATATTAATATGCAGTGGGTCGTCATCTCCTACGTATTATATTATTTGAATCATATACATTGAATATAGGTCTTATAAATAGGGTAAATAGTTACATAGCATAGAATTTAGCGTGTTTCCTCCACCTCCAAGTATCGTAATGATGCAAATATCTTTGTTTTTGTATTACAATTCAGTTTTATCGCATAGCGTTGCTGTCGGTACAAAAAGTCGTATATAAAAACGTTAGGTTTTCAGGAGACACAAAAAACTGATTATTATCTTATCTATGAAGTTTTTTTACAATATTAATATGTAAATAGCTTTAGTTTTATAGCTTACATACGTTTATTATACTCCTGCAAATCGATTTACTACACATACAGCCAATATAAAAAATAGCAAAATTTTGACATACGACTTTTTGTACCGACAGCAACGATAGATGTTTCATTGCGATACGTGCAATGGAACGGAGGTGAGAGTCAGATTGAGAAGGGGATCGTTCCACAAATAAAATGTTTTATTTTATACTAGCAGTCCGCCCCGGCTCCGCAGCCGCACGGGAGTAACGTATTATAATGATTTTATGGGTATTTTTTTACTTACCCAAAGTGGTTACATTATCGAAGTTTTAATAGGGATCCCTATTTTTTTTTCAAACAATAAATATAGCCTATGTTACTCAGAGATAATGTAGCATTCTAATGATAAATGATTTTTTGAAATCGATCCAGTTGTTTTTGGATTAATTCCATACAGATATACAAAACATCTTTCCTCATAATAACATTAGTAGGTACCTATAGATTAATTACACTCATATTATTTTGCTTTTTATTCACATGTTGGGTTACATTATGGAAATTTTCATATGGATCCCTAATAGTTAGACATATGGTATTGCTGACTTATTTGTAGATATTGATGTCTTCTTTAAAACTGTAGTACATTACTTTGCTCTATTGTCAATAATTTTTGCAGCGTACGCGATATAAGGATTTTTTTGCTTTTGATTCACACGTTGGGTTACGTTATCGAAGTTTTCATACGGATCCCTAATAGTTAGACATATGGTATTGTTGACTTATTTGTAGATATTGATGTCCTCTTTAAAACTGCAGTACATCACTTTGCTCTATTGTCAATAATTTACGCAGCATACGCGATATAAAGATTTTTTTGGATTTTTTATCACACGTTGGGTTACATTATCGAAGTTTTCATACGGATCCCTAATAGTTAGACATATAGTATTGTTGACTTATTTGTAGATATTGATGTCCTCTTTAAAAATGTAGAACATTACTTTGCTCTATTGTCAACAATTTCCGCAGCGTACGCGATAAAAGGATTCTTTTTCACACCTTGGGTTACATTATCGAAGTTTTCATACGGATCCCTAACGTTTTTGAAAATATTCTATAGCCTATGTTCATCAGGGATAACGTAGGATTCTAATGGTAAAAGATTTTTTCAAATCGGTCCAGTAGTTTCGGAGCCTATTCGATGCAAACAAACAAACAAACAATCAAATCTTTCCTCTTTATAATATTAGTATAGACTAGCTTGTTCCCGTGATATTAGTATTTTAGTATGGATTGTGCCAGAATTCGACCTAGTGGCGATGCTAGTATATAATAAATGCTTAGTTTTATTTTAAAGTATAATTATTCTCGTATTTCATTCAACGCTCACTTCTATCGTTACTACATACTGTCATGACATGTCATACCTATCGTTTTGGGTCAACTGCTATGTGTTTTGCTTCGTGCTATTTGGACATGCGCCATGTGTCAAATGTAGATCAATAGGCTATTGTGCCAGGTAACGTCCTTGACAGTTTGCTAATATTTGCGTTCTACAATCGGCCTTTATTTGACAGATTTGTGGAAACCCTTGTTATTGTGACTTTGTTCACGTGAAGTTATTTTCAAATAGACTTCAACCCCGCTGCACCCTCTTAGGGATTGAAATTCGGGAATTCCTTTTCTCAGTGCACCCCTATACACCAAAAGCAATACACTCTGCTAGTTTCAAGTTTCTAGTACCAGTGGCTTAGGCTGTGCGTTGATAGATCAGTCAGTCAGTAATAAAGCCGATTGGCGATCACCAGCTTCACGATACTCCGCAGGACCTACTAAATCCTTATTTCCCAGATCAGAATAAACGAAAACAGTGCTCATCCTTCGCTTAGTACCTAAAAAAACGTTACAAATAAACCAAACATACGTCTCGTCTTGCTTAATCAATTAACCATTTCGAAACTATTTCAAGGGCGATTAAGTTAGAACAATACAGTTCAACAGATGTTCAGCCACATATTGGAGTTTATATTCAAAGGTGATGTCATGAAGATATGACATTCGACTTTTCGTATACGCTTGTATGGTTCGCGTTCTAGTTCGACGTGTTATCATTAAACATAATCAAGCAATGAGCAAGCTAATGTACAGAATACTAATTGAAAACGTAGTACAAGAACAACGCCTTATACACGACCGACGCCGACGATAACGCGAGGTCGCTGGTGGAAAACAGCCATGTTTTTAAAAATAACATTAGTATTTTAAGAATCCCCAAGTCTCAAGTCACAGGATAATAAGTTTTGAAAGGAACAGGCCAGTAGAAGTTGCTTACATCCCTTCAACAACTAGACAAGAGCTGATGATCTTCAAACAGTTCAACAGATTTTCTTTAAATTATTATAAACACTCTCGATCAAGTCACCCTTCAAATAAAAAAACTTGAGAGGTGTCAAGGGACACTCGGATGGAACGAAGTTCTTTTCGATTAATTAGTGAAGGAATTGTAGTAAAATTTTATTTCTTTTAAGTTAAAATAATATGTTTTTTATTATTATCAAATATAATGTAATATAAACTTAATCAGTAGGCTCAATTTTTGTCAATCTAGCTAGTTAGATGAGAAACAAACGCAAAGCAAATAAATAGGTAAGTACCTACCTTCCTAAGTAGATACCACCTACCAACTAATGATGTTTTGGTAATCTCCTACTAGCACAATAAGTCGTTTTTTAGTTTACAGTTATGTTGTACTGAACACAAAATAACGTGGGACAAGGGAAGGGGAATCAACTTTGACTTTGACTTTGACTTCGACTTCGACTTCGACCTCGACCTCGACTTCGACCTCGACCTCGACCTCTATACTATATCGAAAACTATAGCAAAAAAGTGTCGTGACAACTTTTTGTGACAACTTTTCGTAAGATTTTTTTCCATCTAGCCCCCTTTCACAACGCGCGATAAGGAACTTCGTTCCAAAAACTAAATTACGAGGCCACAGACATACACGTCATACTTCTTTTTCTAATTACTGCAAAACCATGGGCATGTGCCAAAATAAATGTAATATTTGCACTCCCCCCTTTAGTTATCTTTAAGGATATAAGCGCGAAGATCTGAAAGGATGTCTACTGTACTTATAGATTACAGTCGTTATCCTGTTTCATTTTCAATATGTCCTGACTGACTCTACAAGCGAAGCCAATAACGTCTGATTGAACTATCCCGTAACCGTAATTCATCATTTCCTCTGGGGTCGGGAGCTGCGATTGAGGTCATCGGACCCTGTGTCCTTATCATCTGTCACCCATTCGTAGAGCTTTATCATTTGTTGTTGCTGAGTCTATTTTAAACCCCCCGACCAAAAATATAAATATGATGTGATTATGATGGCCTGGCGTGGAAGTATGAAGTCTAATGTCTAGTTTATCGTGCCACTAGAACGATTGAACCGATTTCGTTGCCGTTTGCTTAGTTTGAAAACTGGTGTTCGGGAGATAGATCAGTTCTCAGTCAAGTGTCATGAAATTTTAATTAGCTGTGTTTCCAAGACATTCTGGTCCGAGCTGTTCGTTTTCATGTATTTCAAAATTTGCTTCTCTAGATTTAGATTTGCCTTGCACTGTATGGTATAACTAGATTCCGTTTGCAGCATCGCCTACGTGGTACCCGGATAAAAAGTAGCCTATATCCATTTGGAATAATGTACCTTTCAAATAATGAAATAAATTTTAAAATAATGATGTTCCGGAGATTACCTTCCGCATACATACTCGTAAAAACTCACAAAATTCGCACTCTCTCTTTATAATACGTTAGATATTGTAGATATTGTGTGTCAGAAAAATAATCTAGTTGTGACCTTATACAGAATTGCCAAGAACCAAAGACACGTGCTTAAAATACCACGATTCTGTTAATTCTTTATTAATCTAGGACCAACTAGTTTTTTATCTATAGACCCTGAACTTCATCTCATAACGTTGTAACCAACGTTATGGCAAAGTCTTTGTTCCATTGATAGAAGGCTCATTATCGCTAAGCCCTGAAAAGGTCTTCGTGACTGTGAACGAGTCAGTGAGGTGGATCTCACAGACACTTTTCTACATAATAAAAATCTTCACTACTAATAATTATAATGAGGTAAAATTGTAATTTTTGTTTGTAATAGAGAAACAAAAAACTACTAGACCAAATGTAAAAAATGTTTTTCCTATCAAAAGCTACTTTATCAGCAAGTAACATTAGGCTATATTTTATTTTGAAAACAGTTAAAGATTCCCATGATACTACCAGGATGGCAGAACTGACAAAGAAATGGCAAGAGATAAGCCCTTAGTTTTCTTAGTTTTGTTGTGACCCATAAAATAGTAACAGAAAGAAAAGGCCAATGATGCTTTTACACAAGAGTGTAATGACTCATGTCATTGCCTTTTCCTGCTGGGAAATGGCTTGGCACAAGTCCAGACTCGTCAGTTGTGATTGATTTTGTATTCATTTACGGCAAACGCTGGAATCGTCTAAATCCAGGAAAAAGTACATGAAATATAAAAATAACAAAGTCATTATATTAATTTTAACATAAAGCATTCAACAAAGATTAGAAGTCTGTATCGGAAAAGATAAGTTTTTGTTGAAAATATATTTTTAGAAACAAGCTTTTTTATCGGGGTTACCATAATAAAAATAAAAATAGGATCACGACTGTAATCCCCAAGTACGGTAGGCATCATCTCAGATCACCAGGCGCTCAGATCCTTGAAGATGTCTAAAGGGGTCAGAGGTCTAGTAGTGTTTTTAGTTTATCCATCACAAACAAAAATACAAATTTCACCTCTTTATAATAGCAGTGTAGATAATGCATGATGGACGTCATCAGCATAAGTTCAACGATCCTCGATATCGAAGTGTGTCTCTGATCACGTATCTTTAATGATGCTGACGTGGGGAGGCGTTACTAGTCACGTAGTTTGGTATCATTAAAGGGCGGTGGGGGGTTGGGGGGGAGTGTGGTGCAATGTGCTTATTTGTTACTAGCTTTTGCCAGCGGCTTTTTTCGCAAGTCCTATATGCCATTTCAGGGTATAGCCTATATTTATTCCAAGTTCTGTTGGACGCTTGTACGTGATTAAAACACAAGCATCCTCACAAACTTTCGGATTTATAATATAAGATCTCTCTTAAATGTCATGTTCTTTCTTGGTCATTGCGTCGGATCAGGGGCCTTACCAAAAGCTTTTAAAGTAATATGAAAACAGTACTACACGTTGCGAAAGTGACAGCGCTATACGAACTCATATAGCGCTTACTACTATTTTAAGACCTTGTGGTAAGCTCTTATTGCCCAGTTGATGATGTGATAGCCCTGGCTAATATATGTTTGCCAGTTTTCGAGATTGTTCAGAACAGCAATCAAAATTTTCATTCTTGTCATGATTTCCTCATCTATTAAATTACATCATCTGTATTTATACGAGTACGACGTACCATGTGTATTATGCACACCGATAACGAACCGCGGCTGATTATGAAATTTTCAGCCAATTAGGGAAAGCTAATGACAAATTATACACGGTTTACCAACAACCTGACTGCAGATTTGAGAGGATGTTGACGAGTATGCTTGAGAGTTTATTTAATTTAACAGAGTCAAAGTCAAAGGGTTATTTCAATAAAATCTGAAAGATCACTTTGAAATATCTGATCTATGCCTGTACGCTACGCCTGTTCCTCGCGAGCCTAGAAGAATTGGGCAACAAACGTGGCTTGTGAAAATGTGTGTGTAGTGGAAATTCCATAACCAAACGCAATTTCGCTGTGCAAGTTATAAGTTTGTGTTAAAATAGTTCTGCTTTCATGAAATGGAAAGATTTGGTTCGATATCTAAAATCTAAATGTATAAAACTCTTACATTACTGACTGAATGACTGACTATCGACGCACAGCCTAAACTAAAGCTAATAGAACCATAAAACTTGGAGAGTATCTTACTTTTATGGTGTAGGGGTACACTTAAAAATGAATTCCCGAAATTAAAAGTGTACAGCAGGGGTTGAAGTTTGTTTGAAAATAATTTTGAACGAAATGTTATGTTTGTGGTTGAATCAGAACGGGGCTCTTCAAAGCAATTTTGTTTTTTTTTAATAATAATGGTTTGGGATAGCTAAAAGCTACTTTTTATCTGTCTACAATACCAGTTAATCCGCGCACAAAAGTTATCGACTGTAAAAGTGAAAATCACTTTGATTGGGAACGCTGCCAAGATTCCCTTTCGCAGAACGCGCACGTGTAGGATTTTACGCTTGACGTCAGCGAAGAAATTGTACGCATTAACGATCTGCCTTGACTCCGCCGATGCTCTTGTTTATCTTATCTGCAGGCCTGGCAGAACGTAGGTTAGTGTACCAGGCTACCAGCAGATCAGTTAAGAATGTTTGCTGCGTTCAGAGTATAGAAAAATAGAGCTCGGTAGACATCCTCTCAGATTACCAGGAGCTCAGATCCTTGCGTTGTACTGACGGTTCTGTTGTGTGCTATAGATTTTACATTTAACTGTTCCGGCTGTCACAATCACATCGTTACAAAGTGTGTGTAGCCTCGTCGAATCGTGTTTACTGTTTACATTCTGCTGTGCGTTCATGGCCGTTCATCCAACTGCATTGGGAAGGTTTGTGGCAGCTTCAATGAAACCTGCTATAAATATTCAACATCAGAACATAATTTATGGTCGCCTAGTACTTTTACTTCAAAATTAATAGAATCGTAAACCAAAACCATTCTATATCGTTCTGCACTCCTGGTCAACTGGTACAGAATTTTGTCAATTTTAGCCGGTTTTAGGGTGTAATGTAAACTTTGGTACAGATAGTACGAGGATCTTGGCTTACGTGAAGTTAGTCGTGTGACCGCAAAAATGGTTCTATGGCACTACATAAGGTCGAAAATTGTCTGCCGCGCAGTCAAACAGCTAACTTTACTTAGATCCGCCAACCGTACTTTACGTCTGGTTTAAAGACCCTGAGAAAATACCTTGCTACCGATGAAAGAACCAGTGCAAGTCGGAGTACGATTATATCTTATCCAATCGTTTAGTGTGCAAAACTCGATTTATTTTCCTCAGCAAGTTTCATCTGTCTAAATCGGTTAAATCCTTACACAAGTGAAACGGAAGTGGGACAGACATTTGTATTATTGATCCCATCCCAAAGTCACAGTGTCAAAGTAATCAGAACCCACTTTTCAATATAATGGAGACAGACTCACGTGGTCTGGGTCACGTACACCGGTACGAGCATACACCACTCCACCACAGTGCTCACGTGCGCTAGAGCCGTGCAATTCGTGATATTGATCTTCTATCTGCTAAATAGCACGAACATTGAGGACCGAAGGACGGAAGAGATAAATATAACATTACATTTAAAATACCCTCTTTAGACCGACTTTGAAGTCACATTACATTTTGAATCGATCGAACCAGTAAAAGTTGCTCCAACACTTCAGTAAATTTTAGCAAAGAATCATCTCGGTCACAAAAAAACTGTATCAAAATCGGTCCATTCTACGATGCCAGAAGTACTACTACTAATGTGACTATGTACTAATGATGACATGGTGATATGCGCTACTTTCATCATCACTGAGAGATCACGTTCTAAGGTACAGGAGATATACATAGAAATGACAACACAATTTAGTAATTATCTAAAACTGCTACATGATTCCCAATTCTATAAGTATCTATAAGTTCACGACATGAAACTTCATTAAAATATCCTAATGCAAAATTGATTACATTACTTTGTGGGGATGTTCGAATGTATGTTTAAATCATGCCATAACTTTACGGAGGCTTTACGGATTTTGATGAAAATTAGAGCAGATAATATAGTTAGTGCCTTGAAATGGCACATAAGTTTTTATTTTCCGGGCTAGTATGTTATGGCAACGAGTAAAACCTTGGCGTAGAGGTAGATAGATAATACCCCTTGTTCTCTTTATTAACATTGTACATGTACAGGTCATTGTTGTGTTTTGGAACAATAACCTTTGTTGTGCCTCAAAAAAAATCAACAAAGAAAGTAGGTACTTTTCTTTACATGCAAATGGTTTTTTTGTACAAGTTGAAGAAACGTCAAAAAACGCCGCTTTGTTCCATTGAAATTAATTCATAAAATATGTAGGTAATCACAGTTTCAGCTCGACATCAAAATCAGAGTCCTAAAAAGGTGAATATGAAAGTGAGGATGGATTTTAGATTAAACCTTTTAGGCAATAGTGTAAGGGGCAAGTATTGAGATGACGAATGATTGAGTATTATAGGAAATTATACTCATAATAATGACCTACTACAACCATGGAGAGCTCTGATTATTCCAACTCTTTGTTAGCTATACATGCAGACAAACTGCACGAAAGTTATATGTATAACAGTGATACTGAGAAATTATCCCGGCAATCTGGGGGCACGGCAGTGCCCCCGCCAAGTCTAGCAAAAAGCGGCACGGCCGTACCATCCTTTTCTCGAAGCAGTTCAGGCCATTTTCGACCCCCTATAACTTCGTTGTGGATAAAACTAGAAGCCTGAATTTTCAGTAACCAAGCAGGCATAGTATAAACTCGGTATATTTCAAATTTCATTCAATTTGAACCAGTAGTTTAAGAATTATAACTAGTCAAAGTTTCCTATTTTGTCACTCACTCACTCACTCACTCACTGACTGACCGATCATCAAAAGTTTAAGGCACTTCTAGCAGACATAGAAGCTTCAAATTTTGAATACAATTAGTGGTTTGTGTATAAATCAAGGAAAAACCTAAATATTTTGCAATTTCGATCCAGTTTTCTAGATATACTGACTGCATAAATAACTTTGTAACCCCATATAAATATATAGGATTACAAAGTTACATTTGCAGTTAGGCACCTAGTTATGATTATGTTCAAAGGTAACTTGTAAAATGGTCAACGGAATGATAGTAGAAGGTACCGGAAAGGAAAAAAAAACCGGCCAAGTGCGAGTCGGACTCGCGCACGAAGGGTTCCGTACTATTATTTATAAAAAACGGCAAATAAATCACGTTTGTTGTACCTATGAGAGCCCCACTTAAATATTTATTTTATTATGTTTTTAGTATTTGTTGTTATAGCAGCAACAGAAATACATCATCTGTAAAAAAAATACTATCTAACTATCATGGTTCTTTCAGCCTTGTGACAGATAGACG
This sequence comes from Hydriomena furcata, assembly GCA_912999785.1. Taxonomy (NCBI): domain Eukaryota; kingdom Metazoa; phylum Arthropoda; class Insecta; order Lepidoptera; family Geometridae; genus Hydriomena; species Hydriomena furcata. The sequence continues at coordinate 4,394,767 of OU538823.1, read as the reverse complement.
GACAGACAGACGGACAGCGGAGTCTTAGTAACAGGGTCCCGTTTTTAACCTTTGGGTACGGAACTCTAAAAACTAGGACTATCTACAAAAATAAATGAGATGCTATCAAAAACATAACTTGTAAAAAAAGCCAAGTCTCGCAACGCAACTCAGTTCTTCTACCGTAAAAAGTTGTGAGATCCATGTAATACCAAGTCGGTTAATTTAATCAGTCCCTACTTTAAGGCTCCTTCTGTCTTAAGTTATTACGTAAAGGTTAGCTAATTACGTAATAACTTAAGGCTTACGGTAGAAGAACTGAGTTGCGTTGCGAGACTTGGCTTTTTTTACAAGTTATGTTTTTGATAGCATCGTTTCTTACACACATAATCTCAAAATCTAAGAAGATAAAGTAAAGTAAGAAGTAGTTTTTATTAATCTCTGTACATTCACCTGTTTGCCCACAGAACAGTAAATATGTATGTAAACAATAACGTGGCGTCGGCGTCGGTAGCCTGCGCCCACGCAATCGCAACCACGCCACCCGGTCGTTTGTTTACTCGTACTCGTGTTCTATAATTAAAATCAGTTTCGATCAGACGCTCGGCGCGTAAGGACGCGCCGACGATCGCTCTGCGTTAAATCGCGTGTTAAATAAACTTGCGCCGAGTAAAAGTGATTGGAATTTGCGCAGTTCCCTTTAGTGACGTGAATCATTTATTTACTTGAAGTATAATTAAGTAATAGTGAATTGACAATGACAGAATCAAAGTGTTTGCCGGTCGAGGATGAGCTAGGTTTGTTCTCTTTGTTATTTGATTATAGGTGTATTACAACTGCTAGCCCCGGCTTCGCACGGTTGTGCTTATGAAGATTCTGGGCAAATTTTTGAACCCTGAGGTTACATTATTGCAATACCAAATTTTTTTTAAAGTGGTGATATATTTTTTAAGTTTTATCTGGTACAAACAAAAATACAAGTTGTACCTCTATAATAGTAGTGTAAGATGTTAACAAGCACGAAAGTTTTAGTTCTATAATTATTGTACCTACAAGCAACTGAAACACGCGACATAGAGCATCCTATAGTGTGTAGAATAACCAGGACGATGCAAGTTATTGTTAGGTAAATTACATTACATTTGACCTGCGCAATGCACGTTGAGTAATAAAACTATTGCGTTATTATAACCATTCATCTAATTGGAATCCACGCAAAAACACGAACCAACACGTAATTGCAACTTCAAACACACTCGCGAATAAGACTTGTGCAAAGTCAGGGCGAACAGCTTGTGATGTAAATGCACCTGCGTTCGTTGCAAACGAAATGCATAAATATTTGGAAAGTCAATGATAATGAATGAATCAGAGCGTGCGCTCTGTCTGTTTGCGAATAATTATAATTTGATAAACATTCTTTGTTGGTAAGTTCTGCACTAACTGAATACTGTTCATATTCAGTTTTGTCTGTCTTTATCTTTGATAGTTCTTGCTTTACATTATTCTTCTTACTAGATTTTTATGTGACTTTTATAGTCGCATTTCAAAATCTAGAAAGAAATCCGACGAAAATGATTCGACCAATTGAAAAGTCAAGACAAGAGATGATATTAGTTTTCTAAAGGAACTATTTATTAGTCCTACACAAATACAATTTACATAAAACCTATTCTTTACACAATAGAAAAAAAATCATTCAAATCAGATTATCAAAAAGATACAGCTACGCGCGGATCAAAAAAAAAGCTTAAATATTGAAATAAAAAAATATATTCTCGTAATCGAGAACCTACTTTTTTCACCGGTTTAAAAAGGTCATGGTCGTCCGACTTGTAACACTCACGTGTTTAATACCGGTTGTGGAAGGCATCTTAACAACAGTTAGGTATTTATTGTAAGAGGTTCACTGTCGAGTTAAAAAAGTTAGTTGTTTTTTACGGTGAGCATTGTTTTAGCTGTCTGTGATATACCTAGCTCTTTTAAGAGTAGGTAGCAACCGCCCCTTTAGACAACCTTTGAATTTCTAATGGTTGAGTGGCCTTAATTTAAAGTACTACTCCATTCATAAAAGGAATTGAGTAAATTTACCCCAGCTATTGAAACAAACTACCAGGAGATAAAAACCAAGAAGAGATGTACCTATACATTTTTTAATTGAATTAAATAAATAATAATAATAGGCTAGTTAGTTTTGCGGTGTTTACAACTTTGAAGGGAAAAAGTTAACCACGTGCTTGTTTAACATTCAAAATAAAGATGACCTTGAACTTCCATAGATAAAAAAAACAAGTAAACAGATAACAGGTACAGAGATTGTTTGTTTCTCGTGATTCTGTAGTTAGTATGGGCTAGTGGCGGGGTAACCTATCTTTTACGTAGTACGTACTAGAGTTCTAAGAAAGCCACTTAGCAGGAATCTTATATTATTAGTATTCGCTCGATTGGTAGGTACCTGAATAAAAAGTATATGCTATTCCAAAACATAGGCTATGTACCTATATTCCAAGTTTTATTCAAATCCGTTCGGGCGTGATTGAGAAAATAACACCCAATATATCCTCACAAACTTGCGTTAGTAGGATTGTAGGATGATCTGAGCACTATTCATATTTTGCAATAAAAATCCAATTTTTGTATTAGTTATCACAAAATTCAGAATTCTAAATTTTTTTATTGCAATAATTGGTAAATTATATGATTCGCACGCGAATTATAAATGATACGTGAATCCTGGATAACAAATTTATAAAGTAGATTAGTATTAAATAAAAGTTAAAAAATTAGTATAAAAATTTAATCCTAACCGCATATATATACCAACCTACCCACCCACTCCGTTTAATAGTGGGCAGGACAGGTCAAAACTGGTTTCTCAACTCCATTGTCATTTGGTAGATACATGAAGGAATCTGTGTAGGATGGTAGTAGGAGAATTTAATGATGCTTTGTCTGGGACCAGTTCTAAACTAGAACAAAAGTGCTCGTACACGGGCGATAAATTGCTGAAAAATCTACATTGTAGGTACTTTGACGTTGACACATCAGGCGATTTAGTAATTACTTTTTTATTAGCTTCACAAACTGTAAGAAATTCTTGGAATATTAATTCAACCAACTACTAATTGTTGGATCATTAACAATTCGAAAAATTTAGTTCTGATCACAATACACATAACATGATAATGCAGCCAGGAACAGCTCCTCACGATGGAACGTTTGACGCATTAAATAGATTTTCAGTACAGTACTATAAAGGCGTGTTTTTTACTTTATTAAACTAATATTTTTTTGCGTCAAGACAAGCTAGTCAAGGGCAATGCCAACACAAACCAGCTTTGAGTACCAGGCAATCATCTTGCAAAGAAAACACTGCAAAACAATCCCTAGAATCGATCCGAGTAAAAATAACCTGAACAACTCCTGCGAAGTTCTTTCGAAACTTGCAAGGGCTTGAAACAAAAGGGTCAAAGAGTATTGACTCGTGACGCGCAGAAGCGTCTTATCGGTCTACTTTGTGTTCGAATTTCCAATCTTTTGTTTTGCATAGGGTGATGGGGTGAACCAACGATGCTGATAAGTCAAATGACTCATCTGTTTTGACTTTGTGTGTTAGTCATTTCTCCATTCCACCCTAATGTGAATAGCGTTTCTCGGGTGTTCTTTCTTAGTCACCCTACGTTCAGTCAATGACCAGATTTATAATTGTGGCTATCAACGGCCTTGTTTCCGTTGTTACAAAAGCCGCTGTGATGAAAAGGATTAAGCTTCGAACTTCGAATACATGACAAACGAACGCTGATCGATTGAAGCGGAAGGCAGCACCATGGTTTCACTAATTTACTACTACTACGGTCTATATTACCAATATTATTAATCCGAAAGTTGTGGTTCAATCACGCCCAAACGATCAAACAGATTTGAATGAAACTTGGAATAGCATCCTTTAGGATACGATTTATCCAATTACCACCCTCTCATGGACCACATAGCCCAATAGACGCCGAATGGCTTCATTTCTTCAACCAAACAATTCTGTCAAACCGTTGAGGTGTGCGGGTCAGGGGGAGCGGTAAAGAATAAATTCTGATTAGCCGATTCAATGTCGCAGTCCACAACGGGGCGTTCGTGAATCGCGCTCAGTGTCTTATATTAGGAGTATAAGCCTAATGTGAGAAAGTGTTCGCCTTGCATGAGGAGTCTATAGGCTGTGTGGTCGATGATATTGAAGGATGAACGAGAGTTGGGTTAGTCCATAAATGCCGTTCTTGTAAATTCAGTATCTAATAGGTACGTAGTACGTACTACTTATGTATAGGCCATTCATCAATGTCGGTCTGTCGTAGTCTCTGAGGTCAAGGGAAGTCGACTGTCATTCAATGCGATTACAACTTCAATGTCAAATGATTTAAAGCTCTAGTGATAGCTTGCATTCCTGATGTGGAAATACATGAATCAGAACAAAATTTTGGTAACAATGGGACTAAACGGGAAGTATATTGTTGGGATATTGTTGTATTGGTTTGGAGTTTGGTCGGAAGACACATAAATCAGAACTTGATTTTGATAACAATGGGACCAAACGAGAAGTATATTCTTGGGATATTGTTGTATGTATTGGTAGGGAGTTTGGTCGGATAAACGACGAAGTTAAATAAACCGACTTGAGAACCTCCTTTTTATTTTTTTAAGTCGGTTATAATACTTTTTGAACTGTTGCTTCCGTCAGATAGATCTATCAGTTTGCTATAAGCAATATGACTGAATCTATGAACGGAGGTGATGGAGCTAGAGCCTACTTGTAGCTCATACTAAATTGTGTAAGGTTATCGTACAACTGATCTGATTCACATAGATTTTCCTGCTGATTTCCACACAACGGATGTCGGTTTAAATTAACCGTTATCACGCTAAGCTCGTGTTCACCAACACAAACAGCCGGTCAACAGCTTGTTCTGACCAGTTTGACCATGTTGGTCTAGCGGCCGATTTCCTGGCCATGAGGCAGGTAAATGCAGGTTCGATCCTCACGAAGGAACTGATGTATGCATGATCTGCTAATATTTGTTCCTGGTTTAGGTGTTGTGGTAAACCTACTGACTACTGGTAGCTATATTATGAGATCCAAACTACAGTAGCTATCAAGAGCGATCGCGATCGTTAGCTATTTGAATGCATAGCAGCATAACGATATTAGATAGCGACTGTAGTTTGGAAATCTTATAATAGGAATACAGGGTTTTATTTATTTAGTTTTCCTACAGCTCCGTTCGAGTGGTTCATACAAAGTTACATACAAATCTTTTCCGGTTGCGACGAGATTGAGCAACGAACATCTTTCACGGTCGTCGTATTTCGAAGAACATATGTGATTTAAAATAATCCTTGCGTGTGTGATTTAAGTGAAGTGTGTGAGTAATGATGATCGTATAAAGACAAATTGAAGTTTGTCTTATTGCATTATTAGCTTTTTTACCGGGATAAAAAGCAGCCTTCTATTCCTTTTGGTCGTTTAGGCGTGATTGAGCCACAAACATACAAATATCCTCACAAACTTTAAGATACGTGAACATAGTTGGAAAGTCCTTCTGTCTTTCCGTCTTTCTGTCATAGATAGGGTCATACACCCACCAGTCAACCCATAGGTAGAGTGATTATCAACCTAACCATGGTTAGTTAAGTAACGTCCGGTTAGTGTTGGCGTGCCAGGAGCTATTGTTTACATGCAAACCTGTACAGTGACGTATGTACGTGTCAAAACGGATGTTGCTATGTTTTGGTGATAAAACATAAAATAATTATTACTCGTATTACTCGTAGTTACCTCGACATCCTGTGTTTGAATTTGAATTGAAATGTGATGAATTTTCGGGGCTTTTAATAAACTAACAGTCTGCCTCACTTCGTACGCGTGCTAATGAAGATTATAGGCAAAATTTTTATAACGGTTAGTTACTTTACTTTATTGCAGTTTACGTGGATCTTTATTTTTTTTGAAAATACAATATGGGCTATGTTTCTCGCAGTTTATCCATTACAAACAAAAATGCAAAAAAATATATTTTGTTATTAGGAATCCTGATTAACTGGAGGATTCACCAGGATTCCCTTAGGGATTCGGCTAGGGAGAGTCCTTTATAACTAACTCGAATATGCGCGACATGTGAGTGTTCCTCGCGATCACACAGGATAACCAAGTAAGACCCCGTGATACTATCAATCCTAATAGTTATTTTTCTCTTTGCAGAATCGTGGGTGGAACTCAACTCCGGTAGCGGTCTCGCTGCCGTTGAGAACGAGTACATCAGACTGCTTCGAGAGGCTCAGAGGGAGAGCCGGGACTCCTCCGTGAGGCACTCCCGTGCGTCTAGCGTTAAGGGCAGGTGAGGTCATACTCCTACACGCTTATAATAGGTGCCTGTTACTTCGAGGCAAGGTTTTGCAACTGAGCACAAAGGACTTGCGTGTGGTGGTGGTGGTGGCTCCAACACAAACTGAAGGAAATAAGCCAAACGAGATGGGCAAAAACTCTTATGTTTAAAACACTTTATAATAGGTAGGCTAAGGAACAAAGTACTTTTCATACTCTAGATCTCTACAGTAAATACCAGTTTCAGGAGAACTCCTACCTGTTTATAGGAGCCTGGTACTTTGATGAACTTTCACGGTCGTCTTTCTGTAGCAACTACCAAGCTAGGATCTTTTGTTGTAAGAATAAGGTAGACATGAATGGCTCTTTATTGTAGACCAATAATTCTATGTGCATTTTTTAACACAATCACAGAAAAACTGACGCACACACCACGCAAAAGTAATAGGTATTAATTGCACATCTCGCACTTTCCTTTCAGCTGGTGACGGGTCACCCTTTATTTACAAACGTAAGTTCTTTGTGCCCATGTCTTGTGAGAATTGCAGTGATTCACGGTTCAGCGATCTCTTGTCCAGTTCTGTTCTCCTAGTACTTTGGTAGTGAATATATTTAGGCCGAAGAGCCGAACGACCTCCAAACAAACATTTTCATTTTGACCTCAATTATTCATCAATTACTATCATCCTAGAAAACGTTTACTTCTGGGCATGTTGCTAACATAAACAAAGAACTTGTCTGTGCTTCGTATTCCAAGCTGTCGGTCCTGTCTAGACTAGACGTTAAAGTCAAAGCCACAATCTCTGGGTAGGAAACCGTGTTGTCTCCCGTAGGGCCAACAAGGCTAGCTTCTAATTACAACACAATGCAAGGAAGCCACATACTAATGAGATCACCTCATGCGGTATGCATTCCTAGTCCAGCTAATCATAGATTAACGCCCCCTTGATAGAACGACGACACGTATATTTCAGGCAAGTCAGTCGATGGAACAGCTCAAGCCCGTTCATCGGGGCATTTTATGACGGCTGGTATAGACTTTGGATATCTTACGGCTTAGGATTTGATGATCGTTGGAACCGGTCAGATATTAACACGAAAGTTAAGGTTTAATGACAAACCGAATCTATCATAACTGCGCAACACTATTTTTTTAATTTTATTGTAAGAGCATCTACTTGTATATAATCTCTATTCTATGTTTATTTTATAAATACCTACTGTGTGTTTTATTCAATGTTTCAAATACAGAGTATCGTCTGTGTTCTGTCTGACCGTCTCGTCTGTTTTGTGTCATTCCCCCTTCAGTCCAACACATCATTAAATAGTGTCGCTGCTGGTTTTTTCTTGGTCTTCGTTAGTTTATTAAACCTCATGGTATAAGTTTCAACAAATATCTGGTGATCGTGGCCGACGTACGGCGCTGAAAGAAAGAAATAAATAAATATTGGCAGACTTTACGTGTGGTGAGGATTTAGTGCAACTCGCGTGTGTTTTAGTTCGCATTAGGTGTTTGTATAAATAAAAATAGGTATGAAAAGATAATTAAATAAAACATGAGCCTCTGTTCGATGCGGTGAACTTGCGAATTCATGATTTGGAATACTACTGTTGTGTAACTTACGAGAAAAAGTACATAGTAGTGTTACGTCATCGCATCAGCCTCATTCCAGGGACTGAAAGCGGTAGAGGTTAACGGTATTGGTACCGCAAAAATATAACGGTACCGTTATTCGATAGCGGTTGGGCCATACCGAAATTATACCGGTATGGAATAACGGTATCGAAAAAATCTTGAGTGTCGTTCGTCGGCTATGAGAGAAGGGAGGAGGGGGGGGGAGGGCGCGTGAGGGGCAAAACTCAGAGCGAGTTCGTTTGTTGTGAACGCACACACACGTCTTTGTCAATCGAGCGACACACAGGTTAATAAAACTTTGTTTGTTCTGTTCTGTTGCGCACGCGTTCACGCACAGTAGGTAGGTACCTACCTACCTTTAACTATAGATTTTGACACGGGTCTTTATCACGTAATTAAGTACCTACCTTTAATTTATTTTCCCGACTATGACGTCTGCTCGCGACCATGGCTATTGTAATTATTTGTAGGTAAGTAACATAATCGAAATGTCGGGAAAATAAATTACCGGCAGGTAGGTATTTACCTAATAAATACACATAACTTCTCTTTTATTTCTTTATGATAAAATTTAAATTAAAGTAGGTGGCGATTCTATTGTGCCCATAAAAAAATTTCGGAATCCTAAAACACCATCGCTCTTATTCCTTTACGTTAAAGTCTAAATTTGCGTAACCTCAGGATGACAGTTTTAAAACGTAGGCTAGTTTTAAGTAATTTAACTATTTTTTTACGTAAATCTAGTCAATAAAAGTAAAGTGAAATTTTGATTTTCTTATTTATTTCGTTCATCAGAAATAAACGAAAAAAAATAATTCCAAATTTAAAATTTTGAGATTACTCAAATTTAGACTTTATTGTAAAGGAATAAGAGCGAAATTGTTTTAATTGTTTATTTTTTTGGAAATTCTAATTGTAGAACGTTGCCAACAGAACAATTAATTACTGATTAGCGTATTAGATTATGACCTGTATTTAAATATAGGACAATTTTTATCTATACCCGGTCATAGTCTATCTATAAACCAAATTTCAACCAAATCTGTCTGTTTAGTAGTTGAAGTAGTTGTAGGATGGATGTTTGTTACTGTGCAGTCGGCGGATCTAGGCACTGGTGATGTTAGCCGTTTGGATGCGCGGCAGACAATTTTCGACTTTATACAGTGACATAATAACCATTTGTGCGTTTCTACGGCTAACTTCACGAGTGCCTAGATCCGCCGACTGCACAGTAACAAACATCCATCCATCTACACAAACTTTCGCATTTATAATATTAGTAGGAAATATAAAATAAGTAATAAAGATAACATTAATACATGTTTAAAATTTGCATAGTTTTTTTATTTTTAATCAATTTTGTTGTACATCTAGTGTTTAAAAGGTGGATAAGTTACTTGGATTTCTTCGCCCATTTTATGTTGCCCTTTTACTGCGTCAACAATCTTTAAGATATGCCTATACGCCATGTTTCGCATACATGGACGTACAAATTGTAGCTCATCCAAGAGCATGTGACAGAAATGATAACTTCCCTTATCAATTTTATTTTCTCTGACACAATCATCGCATTCGAAAACACATTCAGTTCCTGGTTTCTCTTTTTCTTTTTTCGGCGACGGCATACAGTTCTTCAAATGTAAATCAGATTCATATACAGGGGACACTGGGGCTGATGGCGATCCTTCATCAGATGAATTAGAAACTCGTCTATGATCTGCTTTTTTGCGTTTGCTAACTGTCGGCAAAATACTCTGCGACATTCCAACATCCAAGCCGCAAAAAACATCTGATGACAGACGTCTTTTTCTACCTAAAAAAAGGTTATACACATTGAGAAGAAATAAATAAAACCCACATACCATTTCCCACAAATTAATACAGTTTTCTGCCCGTCCATATATTTATTTATACTTATTTTGATGGAGTTAGTCATCTGTGGCAGTTATTATAATAACAAATAGATTTATGTTAAACTAATAAATAAATAAATAAATAGATATATATTGTTGGACATTTTACACATCGCCATCTAGCCCTAAACTAAGCAAAGCTTGTACTATAGGAACTAGTTAACTGATAGAATACTTAGGTAAATAATTTTATACTTAAGTAGGTACATAAATAATTATGATAGATATAGTTAGGTACTAACACCCAGACACAGAACAAATATCTATGTTCATCACACAAATATTTGCCCCGGGTTGGGATTGAACGCACAACCTACAGCGCTGAAGAAATTTTAAGTTTCGGTTTAGGCTGTGTGTTGATAGATCAGTCAGTCAGTAGGTAAAGCAAAATTTTTATATATGTAGATAGGTAAGTAAATACGATATAAACTTCGAAAAGTGAGGCATCTATTCCCAGTCTTACCCTTCACTACACACGCACAACAGTGAGGCATCTATTCCTAGTCTTACCCTTCACTACGCAACAGTGCATAGGTGGGTGGGTCAAACAAATATCTACCTATTATAAATTTTTAATTATAGGTAGGTATTAGGTAACCTATACTTACCTACCACATACCACATAATATTTATACTTTAATAGTAAGTAAAGTACATAGGTACTACCTACTCTATACGGCTTTCAATGCAGTTTAGGTGAAATAGGTAGGTAGGTATTCTCTAAAATTTATGAGAATTCCAATTTATATGTCCCACCTAAACTTCATTGAAAGCCATAACATGATAAACATAGTTTTTACGAAATAAGCCGGCTGACCCGGGTTGGTGGATCTTGGCATCTGTGAAGTGAGCTGTTTGGTTGCGCGGCAGACAATTTTCGACCTTATCATGGTTTTGTGTCACTGACACAAAACCATTTCTGCGTACACACAGCTAACTACACGAATGCCTAGACCCGCTGGCAGAACTGTAGGTAGGTACCTACCTACCTAGGTGGGTAGGTACCGAGGTAGGCAGGTACCTACATTCAATAGGTACAAAACATAGTGAGGCAGGTAAGGTCAGTAGGTACCTACCTACCTACGTGCCGTGTCACAGCAAGAATGGTTATGTGTCACTGGATAAGGTCAAAAATTGTCTGCCGCGCAACCAAACAGCTATCTTTACGTAGGTAGGTAGATACTTACCTAACTAAACTAAGATCCGCCGACAATACCTACTAGGTAGAGGTAGATACAGTACCTACTACGTAGGTAGGGAACAGACCTATCATCTAAGTAATGAAATTTTGAGTTCGATTTTGAATTTGCAGTTCGCTATAGGTATAGTTCGTATGTCGCATCACACACAACTGAAACTGACACAACACAACAAAACAAACGTAGTAAGTCGTTTGATGCACCGACCGCCGCCGCCGCCGCTCCCCGCCGCGCGGGGGAGTGAGAAAACCTATAATATTTGGGTAGAAATTGCGGTATCGTTATTCAACCTTTAGTATACCACTATGAATTTCGGTAGAAGCTTTTCGGTACCGTTATATTTTTAGGTATTGAAATATATGGAATACCGGAATTTATCGGTATGACGTCATATCGATAAATAGAGGTATCTTAATTTTTCGGTTATTCGGTCCCTGCCTCATTCAATGCTCTCGTTCCATCCATCTCCTAGCGTTTCATAACGCCCTGGTAGTTTGGTGTCGTAACGTTTTCACTTTTGGTCGCTTGGTTAGTTCGATCTCTTGATGCGTTCTGAGCTCCTGGTACTTTAGTGAGAAATCTCGCTTGAACTTTCAGCTTAGGTAAATGGGCATCTACCAAAATGGTTTTTATGGTTGCCGCAGTAGCCTAATTAAATGTAAATCCGTTTTGATCTAAAGAGAAAGGGTTCGAATTCTTCGATGAAGAAAATGCCAGTGATAGTTTCTTAGAACTCCTAGACATGGACAGCCTTGTTTGGGCTCAGTTCGCGGCAGCTATAAGATTGATCAAATATTTCTAGTGGGTTTAAGTTAGATAGCAACGTAAAGTGCGGTCGCCTAATGGATGACCCCTCTAGCAACGATGGGTCAACCATCTACAATAATCTACATAATTGACACGTTAAAGATGTCGGTCCCGGCTAAGCAAGCCATGACGGGTGACTTTAAAATTCCTACAACAAAGTGGCACTCAATACAAACATACTATGTCGAAAAGCCTAGAACATTCATTGACAGAATTCCTGAGGTCGGCTTTCGGACCGGTCCGCCTCGTTTGACAAGGTTTCACGGGATGTTGGCTTTCGCCTGCGGTTTTGTCTGTTTTGCCTTTACTACGATATGAATTAAAAGGAAGTTGTGGGGAATGTGAGTCCCAAGCTGGTTAAACTTAAATTCAAAAGGTATTTATTTCATTAAAAGCACAAGGATCACTATGAAACATCTCAGGAGCTGGATAAAGCTACGCCTGTTCCCCGGGACCAAGCCTATAATAATTAAGAAACAAACACGGCTTGGTGCCTACAACCGACGAAAAAAGAGGTGTTTCTCAATTCGGCATGTATCTATCTATATTATTATTTTTTTGCATATCTTTCTACCTTGAGTAGAGAATAGTCTTAGAGTTTTTCCCATTTAAGTTATATTCATGTAGGACTAATAGTAGTTTTTTCTTAAAACTAAAAAAACCAATATCGTCCCTTGACTTTTAGATTTTCTTTTTAGTTTTTTAAACATAATTATTTTATTGATGATCTTCTCGAATGCTATGTAGAGCTAGAAAATTGAGCCAACGACACGACGAGCGCAGTAGACAGTATCGGATTGCGTGCGGTGGCGTGGCGCCACTCTGACCGCTACTTGAAAGGTATCGCAGGGTAGGAATATATAAATCAACTTAGCTACGCGTACACTTCCGTCCGCGACTTCGCTTGACTGTCCGAAGTAGGAAATCAGAAAAAACTAAAACAACTTTTAACAATTTGAAGGTTTAGATATTTTGTGGATCAGCAGGCCTAGCTTTATAGAGTCGCTGAAAAATAAAAGAAAAAAGAAAAATCGCTGGTTTTAATACAAATAATTACTTTTAAAATAAAACCAGTTTCATGTTGTTAAGTACAATACAAAATTTCATCCCCTATTTTCTCACCTTTAGACCCAATCAAAACAAAGAACTTTCAAATCGGTTAATAAATGACGGAGTTCTGTCTGAGCTAAAAAAAAATACAATCAACTTGAAGACTAAAAAAACAACTTGAAGGTTTCAGATATTTTGTGGATCGTGATCCATTGTCCATTGTCTCGAAGCCGACAATGTTTTTAGTCGGAGTTTCTTAAACCATTATTTTTATTGATTTTTAGCCCCAAATCTCCGCCGAACAGTCCCAACCTGGAGCCTACCACCGAAGATGAGCTAAAAGGAGTCTACATTAACTGTTGGCGGGTGAGTCTATTATCTTACTAATAATAAATAAATCCGAAAAATTGTGAGGATGTTTGTGCCTCAATCACGCCCAAACGACCAAACGGATTTGGATGAAACTTGGGATATAATAGTCTATGCCCTGGAATAGCAAATAGGCTTATATCAAGGTACTGCGCGAGCGAAGTTGCGGGCGGATACTAGTATAGTACTAGTATAATGCTTATTCTGCTTTCAAGTGGTATAAAGAAACAGGTGACTGCTCGCATTTGAGTAAATAAAAGACGTGCCTAATTCAATTCGTCATACTATCGCAACTATTCAATGTAGGTTCAAGGCAGGCACCTTCACTCGTTCGGTTCTACGTATAACTTCTTCACGTTTCATAACCTCCTGGTACTTTTGTTTTGTAACGTTTTCACTATGCCCCCATAAGAGATTCGTGTCTCTATTTAATCTAATACATATTATAAATCGGAAAGTTTGTGAGGATGTTTAGATTGCAATGTGTGTTCAATTTTGAAGCAGTTATCCCCAACCGATTGAACTGAAGTTTTGCATACTTATGTAACTTCGGTGACAATGCAATAATATGGTAACAGCGAGCTGATCTGATGATGGAGTCAGGAGCTGTTCAACGGAACTCCTCAGGAGGTAGTCGGGTTGAGATAAAATTTTGCATACCTATCAATCTCCAATGACAAAGTAAAACTAGCAAGCTGGTCTGATGATAGAGCTCGGATGTAGCCATAGGAACTCCTCAACTACACAACATAACCACGTCGTGTTTGGGCTCGTTGGATTTGTCTTGACGAGTACTAGAGCCCTAGAATTTATAAAAGTTTAATTAAAAATATATTTTCAATAAAAAAAACTCTTTTCAGGATGAGAACGACTGGGTGTGGGAATGGAGCAGCCGGCCCGACCAGCTGCCACCTAAGTAAGTAATAGATTTTATCAAAATCAGTTCAGGCACTACGACGAAATATCCAAACGTTTGCATTTTATTTTATGTGTGTTTTATTTGTGTCCAGGGACTGGCGTTTCAAGCATCCCACGAGCCACGCTCGCGGCCCGCCTTCAGCCACCTCCTCCATCGAGGTGTTGGAGCAAGTCGCGCCACCCGTCATGCAGCAGGTATGAATTGTCAAAGTATGCAAAAAAGAAATTCAACCATACGTTGGTATCCGATTAAGATGAAATTTTGCATAAGTATTAAGTACACCTTTAATTCTGGTACAATAATATGGTGTCGGCAAGCTGATCTGATGATGGAGTCAAGAGCTGTTCAACGGACACTTACAACAGAACTCCTTAGTAAATAGTTCAATTGAGTACAAAACGTTTCATACCTGTCAAATTCCAATGACAATGTAATATTATGTGGCTGGGTAGCGCGCTTCCGATTTCTAGTTTGAAGTATTTTACAAAAGCTATTAAAAAAAAAAAAAAAAAAAAAAAAAAAAAAGAACTACAGATTACTTATTAATTTTTTAAACGTAACTATTGTATAATGAGTCTCTTTGCATAAACTTCACTACATAGTATAAAGCAGTCGCTTTCCGCTTCCCGCGTATGTATGTATGTTTGCTTAGATCTTTAAAACTACACAACGGATTTTGATGCGGTTTTTTTTAATAAATAGAGTGATTCAAGAGGAAGATTTATATGTATAATACATGCATAATATAGTAGAGAAACACTGATAATTTTAGAGGTTTCTAATGTGATGTCGTAAATAAACACATTTTTTTGCGCTTACATTGCAAATGCTGGCTGAACCCCACGAGATATATCAAAATAATGTACTACAGTATTGATGTAAACCTTAAAAACGTCTACAAAAAAGTTCACGATGCGAAGCGGGCACGGGTCAGCTAGTACTAAATATATGTATCTAATAATATTTCCAGAGTCACTGCCTGTCTGTCCGTCGCACCTGCCTGTTCAGTCGTGGCGCTGTAGCCGCTGTCATTGTCACCAATCTGCTCTCTTTACTGCTTGGCGCTGGCATTGGGTGAGACTTAACATCTTATGTTTTCAATATAGTAAACTAACAACCGCCCGCGGCTTCATCCGCGTGGTACCTGGATAAAAAGTAGCCCATGTCTTATTTTGATGTATAAGCTATATTACTGTAAAGTTTCATCTATATCCGTTCGGTAGATTATTCGTGAAAGAGTAACAAACATACATACAAACTTTCGCATTTATAATATTAGTAGGATAAGATTTTTTGTTGCTTATTAGGGTTCCGTACCCAAATGGTAAAAACGGCACCCTATTATTAAAACTTCGCTTTCCGTCTATCTGTCACAAGGCTGATAGCTAGACAGTTGAAATTTTCACAGATTATGTATTTCTGTTGCCGCTATAACAACATAAATATACTACAAACAGAATTAAATAAATATTTAAGTGGAGCTCCCGTACAACAAACGTGTTTTTTTATAGATAATGGTACGGAACCCTTCGTGCGCATGTCTTACTCGCACTTGGGTTTTTTTGTTATTTTGTGTAGGTAAGGGATAATTACAGTCAAAAGTTGGTCCCATTTAAATTGTATTCATGTAGGAAAAATATTCTTTCATAAAACTTAAAAACTGATATCGTCTCTTGACTTTTCGATTGCTCGGAACATTTTCATCAGTCATCTTTTTAGTTTTTAAATGTAGTTATTTTAACTTTTTTTTTAATTTCAGTGTGTGGCTGAGTAAGAAGGGTATGCTGCCCCCTCGGCTGATCGCTATCAACTGAGCATCAAGACTGAACCGACTGTCCGTTTGTCTGTCACTATTTGTTGTTATTAGTATAGTTAATGTATGAACTAATACAGCTTTTGTGGTTGGTCAAACTTATAATACCGGTATAATTTCCACTGGTATTTAAAACTAACTAATAACAACAATTCAGTACGACTGTCTGTAAGGGATGATAGATTTTAATAAACTTTTTAAAAACTAGACAAAAAA
Organism: Hydriomena furcata; assembly: GCA_912999785.1. Taxonomy (NCBI): domain Eukaryota; kingdom Metazoa; phylum Arthropoda; class Insecta; order Lepidoptera; family Geometridae; genus Hydriomena; species Hydriomena furcata. Next base: position 4,378,496 of record OU538823.1, on the reverse strand, counting down.
AAAGTAGCATTAGATTTTACCACTTTTGTATTTTTACTACACATTTTCCAATGTTCTTGTCATTTCAGTTTGTAAACAAATATTTTAATTTTTAACAGAAATTTGTTTATTTCAATTTTATTTCAATATACATATCAGGTTTTCTTCAAAACAATTTTCTATTCTACAACACAGAGCTGGGAATATGTAGAATTGTAAAAGTATCTAAATAAAATTATGTTTACAAACTGAAACTTCATGGATTAATTACTAAGCTTGAAAAATATTAAATATTTTTTATAATGTAAATCCTAGTCGTAAGTTTTAATACTAGTACCTATTTTATGGTCAAAGTGATGAATTGTATAGATTATTATATTTTTAACCGACTTCCAAATTGGAGGTTCTCAAGTCGGTTGTATTTTTTTTAATTATTTGCTACCTCAGAAATCCATAAGTTATTACCTTTTTTTTTCTTTGGAGGATATTTTAACCGTTTGGTCCTATTCTTATCAAAATCTAGTTCTGATGATGGAATCCTTGAGGAATTGAGGGAACTCCGCAAATATTGTTGGCTAACATATAGCGATTTTGGTATTTACAGCAACAAGTCAAGTATTCACATTCGGAGAGTAACATTTGGTGATGTGGAACTTATGAAGAAGACCTCAGTAGGGCATTGAAATTCCTAACTAACTCACATTAGACAATAAACGCTACCCTCAGATTCAATAGAGCATTTACGGCCAACAAACCTCCACAAACATGAAGTCGGTTTTGTTTTTAGTTTCTTAGACGTTATTATTCTCTGAATAAATGCCAAATTAACACTTTGACTGTAAAATCTGTACTATCTATGTGATTTCTTTCATTTATAATCAGCTTCGTATGAAGAATTCGTAAGATTTTAAATATTTGTAATTCTAATAGTAGTATGGTTATGAAGACGCGTAAATAAAATATAATGTTTTTATTAGTTTTGTATCAAAGTGACTCGTCATGACACGACAAGAGAGTCATGACAAGAGACACTCATTTTTTTTTTAAACAAATAAGTGAATATTTTATCTAAGTAAAAAAAAATGTAAGGTTTTATTTTTATTTGTATTTCGCTTAAAAGAATTCTGTCTTACTGCATAATTCGCTGAATCTACGAACTATATTTGTACGGAGCTATGTACCTATTCTAGAAAGAATTTTCGCGAAATCTTCTGCACCTAGAATTAGAATTTTAAATATTTTAGAATGGTAAAATTTAGAATTTGTATGCGTAGGTTAGTTTTGTACTGTTCATAACTTTTCTTAAAGTGCATTAGCTTTGGCTGTACGTATTTACATTCTTGTTCATAAAAATAATTTTGATTTAATGTTTTTTTATATAAGTATGTGGTTATAAATGTAACATTAAAAATTTGCAAATAATTGTTTTCAGTTAGGTAGTGAATAAAGCGACAGAGAGTCAACAACATATTGAAAATATTATTACGCGCTTTTCTGTGATTTACGTTTATTTTCTTCTATTTATTTAAAAAAAAGATAATTTTCGGTAACGATATACCTAATATTATGTTATCCTAAAAATGTTTATCTTTTCTGTTATAATTTTTGATTGGCAAAAAGCACTTATTCTTTTCAGGACTGTGGTTTTACTGGAATACAAAAGATACCTTTTGAACAGTCAAATAGATTGTAGTTTGTAGTGTGTAGAATTTTTTTAAGTTTAATAAATATACATTTTAAATGCTAGCTTGTATTTCTTGTTTTATTTAATTTTGTCCTAATGCCTTAAATTTTGAAGATTTTGCGTATTCATTGTAACTATCAAATTTTAGGTCAGCTCAAATCGAATTTAGTTAGACTTGAGATCGAAATTATGTTGGTTTGAGTTTGAGTGTGTGATTGTATTAAAACGAAATACATAAATGTGTGATTCAAATACGCTGTAACGTCAGAAATCCTTAGAATTCAATCAACAATCATAAATTAAGGGAAGCACTCAGAAACCTTACAGAAAAAAAAATCTAAGTACCTACTGTTGAAAAATATTTATTCAGATCAGAACAAGCTTTTAGGTTGCCTGGAAGAAATCGCTTTTTAGTGATAAGGCCGCCCATTGTACGTAATTCTAAAATTATTTTTTAATGTTTTGCTTGTTTATTTCTGGTGTACAATAAAGTATTATCTATCTATCTATCTATCTTTTGAAATCCTTCGCGCTAGAGCGCCAGCGCTCTGTCACCTGTCACATAATATTACATTGTCATCGGAACTTGACAGTATGCAAAGTTTTCGAACTATCGAACTTCTTTAAAACTGACTTCAACATCAGCTTGCTGTCACCGAAATGACACAGTCAGTGGTTGGAGGAACTGGTTAAAAATTCAGTTGTGAGATTTGACCCGCAGATTCTAACAAAGTAGCAAGGCAAAATAAATAAAAGCTACATCGATTGTTTGCGTAGTTAGGTTACATACGCTGGTAGAACCTTCCTCCGCCCCCAAAGACAAAAGTAGGTACCTACAAGTTAGAAAAAGTACTCTGTAATATTTGTAATATTTTGGTGTGGAATGTGGAATCCACACTACAACGTCATAATCGATTGTAACTGCTGCGATTAAAAAAAAACTCCTTGGCTTTCAAAAGACTTGACTTGACTTGACTACTTTTAGTATCGATCGAATGAATTTCTGAACGAAAAAAAAAACGTCAAAGAAATAAAAATCAATGTCTGTCTGAAGACCTCACATCCATCTTTATCAAAACTATTTTATCTCAATTTGTTTACCAGAAAACATAAATACATGCCCGCAGCTATCTACTAAAGCCAAAAATGTCTACTGTCGTCTCCGACTGCTTCACTATCGGCAGTATCGTGGCCACGCGGACTTGCTACAATGAAGAAATAGAAGGAGAAGTGCTGGCATTCGATCCTCAGACTAAAATGCTAATATTGAAATGCCCTGCTTCAAGCGGTAATCCCAAGAGGAACGACGTGAATATCGTGAATCTGTCGCTCGTCTCCGACGTGCAGATCAAGAAGGAGGTGACCACAGTGCCCGAACCGCCCGCCTCTCTCAACCTACATAGATTAAACACTAGGGTCCGTAATTCTATAGAAAACAAACGTAGACTGGTGAGTATTATTTATTTGGTCGTTCATTTTATCGCTATCCTTTTAAAATTAAATGGCACCTTTAACAGTTCTATAAAACTTTCTAAAAATCTGATGCAATTTTCATGCATGCATGTAAATTATGCAATTGTTTGTTATAGATTCCCAATGATAGATTGGTTCCTCCATCTTTATTTCTTATTTTTATTATTTACTAGCCGACCCGTGACAGACGTTGTCCTGTCATATTTCAATAATTGATTTGACAGTGAAATCCACATTTACAAAATGATCCGCCATTTATTGAATTCATCTGTTATAAAAAACTAGCGACCCGCCCCGGCTTCGCACGGGTTTAATACATATAAACCTTCCTCCTGAATCACTCTATCTATTAAAAAAAACCGCATCAAAATCCGTTGTGTAGTTTTAAAGATATAAGCAAACATACATACAGACATACAGACGCGGGATTTAATAAATGAAGAACCGCTCTACCGATTTCGTGCATACTTTACATAAACCGTCTACTAAGTAGTCCAAACAAAGCCTTAACATTTGGTTTGGATAGGTGAGCCAGTTCTTGAGTTATAAAATTACAACGAAAAGTAGCATTGATTTTTATTATATAGATTTTTTTTTTGCATCATCACTTTCTACTTGCACCTTCTCTGGCACTGGATCAATAGATATTTGATGATATTTAGTAGATATTTTTTTATATTTAACTCCTATATTATAGACCTCACCTCTGCTCAACCTTGCTTATTGCTCCCTTGCACACACTCAAAATATCAAGTTTCTAGGACCATTGGTTTAGGCTATGCGTTGATAGATCAGTCAGTAACACAAGAGTTTTATATGCTTATGCCTTCCAAGCTTGCATTTCAATCTTTAATTAAAAGATCATATACTAGAAAAAATTCCGTACATCCCAGTTTAACTAGGGACTATGTAACTGGTTACAATACTGGACTTCGTCCAGTTAATTAAGTACCTACTTCTGTTATAATATTGAATTCTCTAAGTGAACTTCTTTCTTTAAGAAATAAACATCTTATACCACAATCTTTGTTAACTGGGTTTAAGTTATGAGAATACACAAAACTAATTTGTATATTTGTCAACAAATCATGTATATTTGTCATCAGGTGTCTGCGCTGGCAGCATGCCTGGATCCAGAGGGCCAGCGCCTGTTCCTGGCCATTGCTCGCGTCATCGACGATGTCTCCTGGGCCGGACAAAACATCAGAGTATATAATGAAGTCATTATAATCCCACCATACAAGGTATGGCACTATCCTCAAGCTGATTAAAATGAGCTCTAATCACAGATCATTGTAAATAAAAACTAGTGTGGCCTAGTGTGTGTCGGGCTACATGCAATATAGGATTCCAAAGTACAAAATGTCCACCAATATTTATTTACTAGCTGTGCCCCTCTGCTTCACCTGCATATAACTTATGTATAATTAGCCATTACCCAAGAGAGCAGATCAATATTTAAGGCTAATCAAGAACTTTCACATAATGCTAGATATTTTTTGAAATCTGTCTGGTTGTACTAGAGTTTAAACAAAAAAATAGATTACGACTGTAATCCCCAAGTACGGTAGACATACATTCGATCTTTGAAGATATCTAAAGGGGGTAATCAGAGGCACATTCAAACATTATATTTGGCATAATACCCACATTTTGCATTCCATACATGACAGGTTGCAAGTCCATCGCCGCTTATAAGAATACAAACTCTTCAGCTTTATTATATAAGTATACAATAGATTCTCTTGTATATTGCAGGTGGAAAATGTGTTGGGAGAGAAGGATTCCAAGCCGTACAATTATATTCGCAAGTTCGTCGAGAAACATTGGCGCGATGCTCCAGCTCCCCCAGTCGCCTCTGCACCCGCACAGTAGTCTAGTTATATCGCATAATATATTGTTATTGTATAGTCACACAGATTTTATTATTTATCACCTACCCTGCTCAATATAGACCCAGTGGCGGATTTACACATTTGCCGCCAGTATTCTATTACATCCCCCTAGATTATTTTTACAATCCAACGATTCAGTTTGTAATTTTAAGTGGTGAAATGGTGTGCGTGGTCCTAATAACACTAAATATATATATATTTTTTAATTTCTGTAAGACATATGGCAAAATCAAGTGATTGGCCAAATTTAGCTTCAAAGTTAGCATCTGTCCTGTAGTGGGACGATAAAGGCTATATAAATAAGATGTTTGAAAATTTAACCCAAATTTGCCGCCCCATAAATCTGCCGCCCTAGGCAGCCTACTTTTTTTCGAGTTTGATTGTTTTTTAAGATAATACGGTTTATAATTTTTTCCATCTTATCAGGGTAGAATCAGCCCATACAAAAAAAAACATTTGAAGAGAAAAAGTATATATTAAATGTAATAACCTGTGTTTTAATAAACACAGTGGTGGTTTGTAATCAACTGACTTTATTTATTCTACCCTGACATACACTAACTATTACTATACAATAGATGGCGCGGTATGTTAATATTTTGTTATAATCTAACAAAGTATCACCTTAAACTACCTCTGAAATGAGTTAAAGTTTGGCTGTTGTCTCAAACCCACAACATCATCCACAGATTGAATTAAACTGTCCCAAACTAAGGAAAGCTACTATGGAAACCAGATAACTGATAATCAGATAAACCATCTGATTATCAGTTATATCTACAATATATACAATCTGATAAACCAGAATAAGATGATAGAATACTTAAATATTGTTTTTTTTTTAATACCTACATAGTAAGTAATACATTGTATTATAAATAACAATCAGACAGAACTGCGTGGGAATCGAACCAACAACTGTGCATAAAGCAGATCACGACTGTAATCACGGAGTACGGTAAATGTCAAAAGGCGTTAGCCAGAGGCACCTCCAAACATTACAGTTGGCTCGTGCCCACATTTTGCAGTAGTTATATTTTATAGCTAATATAAAAGAAAATACATTTTGTTCAGGTACCCAAGTGGGTATTATCGTTTTATTATTTTATCAACGGCTAAGATTGGTAAGTACAGTACATAAATGACTTAGAATAGTTTTTTTTTATTTCGACCACAAAATACAGACAATAACATATTAAAGGATAAGAAAGATTTACAGGTTTTGTGATAGAAATAAGGTTAACCCTCAGCATTTGCTACAGCAGCGCAAGGTTGCTGGAGCGTTGGTTTTCAGTGGCGGAACACAGCTAGTGTTCTTCACACGTTAAAATTATTTAACATGAAAGTGATATACTTAAATAAGGTTGATGCATAACAAATAGTCTATCTTAAATTGAATAGGTAGGTAAATGGTTTGTCTTAAACTAAATATTTATTATTGATTGACTAGATATTTAAATAGGATAAGTGCAAGAAGATGACTTTGACTAGATCAATCTTTATCCTTATCCTTACTAAAATGTGAAAGTAACTCTATGTCTATACTAAGGTACAGATTTTGATAAAATTTGGGAAATTATTGTATCCTTGGAAAGGATACAGGCTAATTTTAACAGCTAGTAAATAAATAAATTAAATACTTATGTGAAATCGTAGCTAACGCTAGGTTTTTTTTATCGGATCAGACCAGAACACTTCATTTATGTTGTCAAATGAGTAATTAGGTACAGGGTGTACAAAGACCACTCCGGAGCATGCGTTTAAGCATGGTACTGTACTTTCTTTTACTGTTAGAAGAATTGTATTTATAAAGTGAGGAGGTTAATAAACAGTAGCTTAATTAATTAAGCTACTTTTTATTTAATATATGTCTCCCTTCAAATTTTATCAACTTCGGAACAGTGGTTTTTAGAATTTAAATAACTAAATATTTTCTTGACTTCACTATAGCCTAAATATTTTTGGATATTTTTTCCTGTAAAATTCATTATATTTATATAAATTACGTACACTTTGAAGTGATTAAAAAGTAATTATTTTGACATAATATGACATTAAAAAGTAAAGAAGACTATAAATGAAGACTAACACATAAAGAAATGTTTATGAAAAAAGATTTCGTCCACTGTGGGTGCGTGTTCTCACAGTGTCGTTCCTGAATACGAGGGTAAATGTTGTGTATCTCTTTTAGACTAACGGGAATGTGTGCGCGACCGCCAGATGCTCCTTCAACTTCCAGCGGCGCGTGTAAGCGCAGTCGCACCATAAACACACGTGATAACGCTCCCCGGTATGAACGAGGGTATGCGCGCGCAGGTCCAAGGGGCGCTTACACTCATGGTAGCACTCACCGCACGGAAACATCTTCCCAGTGTGGATTCTAGAGTGCACTGTTAGGTAGCCCTTCGTGCTGAACTTCATGTCGCACTGATCGCACGGATATTGCACACCATCGTGCACTTTGATATGATTTTTTAGATTCCTCTTGTTCGCGCAACGCTTGCCGCATCTGTCGCATACGAACGGTTTCTCTCCCGTATGTTTTTCGATGTGGGTTATTAGATTATGGCGCCGTTTGAATATGTGATCGCAGAAGTTACACCTGTACTGCTGGATACCGCGCGGTTTGTACTCGTGCTCTTTCCCCTCTAACTCCTTCATGTGCTTCTCCAGACTGTCTTTCTCGTAGAATCCCTTGCCACAGATTTCGCACGTGTAATTCTTCTCTCTGTGAGTTCTCACCATGTGAGTTCTGAGGCTTTGCTTTCTGTTGAATGTGCGGTTGCATATCCGGCACTGTAGATGCGACTCTCGGTGCAGTAGGAGGTCGTTTTCGCTAGTGAATATTTTCTCGCATTCGTCGCACGCGTAGCCGTCTTCAGAGTGTGTTATCAGATGTTTTTCTAGATTTTGTGCGAGAAAGAATTTCTTGTTGCACGTTTTACACGCATGCGGCTTTTCGCCAATGTGAATCTTCGCATGCTCCCTTAAATCACCTTTGGTTGAGAATTTCTGATAACATTTCTTACAATCAAACGCTCCCTCGCCTGTGTGAGTCGCTATGTGTAGCTTCAAGCTGTTTTTATACTTGAAGCTGCGTTCACACGTATCGCACGTGTACGTTTCTTCCGAGTGAATAAGCATGTGGGTGTCAAGATATGTTTTGCACGTAAACTTTTTTTTGCATACGTGACACGTGTATGAGTCGTCTAAGTGGGTGCGCTCGTGTGATTTTAACGCGCTTTGGTATACAAACTCTTTGCCGCAAACGTCGCAAGTTAATAGCGGTTTTTTGGAGTGAGTTCGGAGGTGCGTGATTAGAGCTATTTTTTTTTGGAACTTCTCGTTGCATTTGTGGCAGGAGAAGGTGGCTTCGCGCGCATGTTTGGCGACGTGCCTCTTCATTGCGTCGTTGCGAAGGAATCCTTTGCCGCAAATGGTGCACGCGAAAGGCCTTTCTCCCGTGTGTAACCTGAAGATGAAACAAATATTATTTTGTGTCAACATATTAGTGTCAATTCTGTTGGCACTAGATCAGACGTCTCTAAATTATTGCCGTCTCTTTTACATTATACGAAACAGAAGAAGATGGATGCTTTTAAGTTTAGTTTTAATTTGGTCTGGCACCAACAAAATCGGCGTCAATTTCTCATATAGCTGAATACAAACAGAGACATAATAATGCTTAAAAAACAAAAAAATAAAAACAAAAAAAAAACCTACTACCTACCTACTATTTTATTTAGAAGGCCCAAACCATCCGATTGTCATTATATTTTTTTACATTTGGTTAGATCGATTCCCAGTCTTCCCAGACGAAGCAAGTATTTATTAAAAGTCTTTAAATGCAGTATTATTTACTTTTAAAAATAAAATAATGTCTCCATAAAGCAAAATATCGTATTTACAATAATTAAGGTACTTTCCCTGCGTGTCGCATAGCCGTGGGACACCCTGTACATACGCGTCGAACTGAGATTCTCCTCCATTTTGTTTAGTCGTCGGTTGATAAATAAACTAAATAAAACAAAACAAAAGGATGTGAATATGGATGGAGTAGCGAATTAAAAAAATAAAATTATAACATTTTTTTTATATAATAAAATATTTTAAACCTCATATGAATCTTCAAATTGAAGGAAGTTGAAAAAGTTTTCCGACATCGATTGCACGTTTGAGGATTGCGTGAAACACCACAATTTAAACCCATATTATCGTCTTCATTTTGTTTGCGTGCCACACCACCGCTCTTATTAACATCTTTTAGTATGCGTGGCTTGCCACCACTCTTAAGAACGTCTTCTTTTAGTACGCGTCCCTTACCAGGGCTCTTATTATCGGGTTTTTTTAGAATGCTTCCCTCGTCCCTGCTCTCAATAACGTCTTCTTTTAATAAGCGTCCCTTACCAGCGCTCTTAATAATGGTTTTTTTTAGTATGCCTCCCTCATCCCTGCTCTCAATAACGTCGTCCTTTAGTAAGCGTCCCTTACCAGCACTCTTAAAAACGGTTTTTTTTAGTATGCGTGCCTCAACCCCGCTCTCATTAACGTCTTCTTTTAGTAAGCGTCCCTTACCAGCGCTCTTAATAACGGGTTTTATTAGTATACGTGGCTTACCAACGCTCTCATTATCGTCTTTTAGTAAGTGTCCCTTACCAGCGCTCTTAATAAGGGATTTTTTTAATATGCATGCCTCAACCCCGCTCTCAATAACGTCTTCTTTTAGTAAGCGTCCCTTACCAGCGCTTTTAATAACGGGTTTTATTAGTATACGTGGCTTACCACCGCTCTCATTAACGTCTTTTAGTAAGCGTCCCTTACCAGCGCTCTTAATAACGGGTTTTTTTAGAATGCGTCCCTCACCCCTTTTGTCAATAAAGTCTTCTTTTAATAAGCTTTCCATACCAGCGCTCTTTATAACGGGTTTTATTAGTATGCGTGGCTTACCACCGCTATTAATAGCGTCTTCTTTTAGTTTACGTGCCATACCACCACTATTATTAACGTCTTTTTTTAGTTTGAGTCTTCTCAAATATGCCTTTAAATATTCGCACTGTTTGCACGGAAGGTGCTTCGGTTTTCTGCGTATAATCATTTTTAAGCGTGGCTTGATATGCTGTGATCTGTTTGCATCGGTGGGGGCCTTGGTTTTGGTGTATGGGTTCATTTTGAGTTTGTCTACCCACGGACTTTGGGGCGGACGACAAGGGTCATCTGTTGACGAATACAAATGAACAAGATTAAACAAATTATTAAAACATATACTGACTGCTACAAAATAATTAACTAAATAAGTATTGGTGGACATTTCACACATTGCCAGCCTAGCTAGCTCCATACTCAGCAAAGCTTGTACTATGGGAACCAGAATTTACTACTAATAGAATACTTAAATACTTTTTTTTGTAAATAGGTACATACTTATGAGACATCAAAGAAAATGCTATGCACCATGCAAAATAGGTAACAATATTATTACCTTGGATGCCGTCCACTTGAACAATTTCATAGAGTGGTTCCTTCACATCTTCATTATTCTGAACATAAGAGAAGCTTTTAATGGTGCTCTGTGAATAGTTGTGTACCTTCACTCCGCCCAGAGAACCTATGGTTTGGTGGGATATCTGAAAACAATTGACAAATTGATGGGATACAAACATCAACAAAATATTAGTTTGAAAATTATTAATGCCATCCTAATTTGACTGGCCTCCCAGCTCAGTTGGTAGTAACTCTGCCTTTCTGCGCTGTAGGTGTGTTTTTGATTCCCACCCCGGATAAACAATTGTGTGATGCACATAGATGTTTGTTCTGTGTCTGGGTGTTAAAGGTTCAAGCACATTATGCCGGGTCGCAGCGTGTCGGGGCGGAGCGCAAAAATCCGCTCAAATCGCTTTAATACAATTTGTATGAATATCGCACACTTTGTCGGGCCGCAGCGGCTCGCATTATTGCGAGGCGGATTTGCGTCCGTGCGATCCGGCCCGCACCGCCCCATCCATAACGTACAGTTGCACGCCAATTCTGGCAGTACACTGTACTCAAAATCCGTCAATGCACTGCGACCCGGCCCGTCACTAATGTGCTAGGTAAGCATTTTGCGCTGTGCTGCGGCCCGCTCCGCCCCGCTGCGGCCCGACATAATGTGCTCGAACCTTAATATGTATGTATTTACAAAGAAATAGTATATAAGTATTCTATCACTTATGTGGTACCCATAATACAAGCGTTGCTTAGTTTAGTTTGGGGCTAGATGGTGCTGTGTGTAAAGACGAACTAAGCAAAGCTTGTACTATTCGAACCAGATAACTGATAAAATGCTTAAATATGTTTTTTTTTTTGTAAATACATACACATTATTATACATTATACCACCCATACACAGAACAAACATCTATATTCATCGCACAAATGTTTATTCTGGGTGGGAATCAAACCCACAACCTAAAGCGCAGAAGGCAGAGTTACTACCAAGTGAGCTAAAGTGAAATAAAGTCACCGCATCTCCCATTTAATGAGTTTTTAAGCAGCTTACCGGAATTCCATTTTGAACCAGATATTCTAATAGTTTCTCTGTATGTTGCACCATCTCAAAGAATGTATGAAACTTTTTTAATTGTGATGTGCATAAATAGCACACCGTATCAGGGAAGCCATAACCGTAGCCCAGCTGAAATTGGATATAATTTAAGCGACTTAATGTAATCAAACGAACTTCTTATGCTAAGCTCTTATGCTTATGCTCAATCAATATTACTTCTAATATTAGTTCTACATAAAAACAATTACATCTACACAATAGATAAACCAGGTAAAAAGATATGCGTAAATAACCGGCCAAGTGCGAGTCGGACTCGCGCACGAAGGGTTCTGTAAAACTATCTATAAAAAACGGTACGTTTTTAGTATTTTGTTGTTATAGTGGCAACAGAAATACATAATCTGTGAAAATTTCAACTGTCTAGCTATCACGGTTCATGAGATACAGTCTTGTGACAGACAGACGGACAGCAGTCTTAGTAATAGAATCTCGTTTTTACCCTAAAACGGAACCCTAAAAAAGCAAGAACAAAAAAATAGCTATACTAATATTATTAATATGATAGTCACTCTGTCTCTCTCTGTGATGTTATCATGGCCAAACCACTGGACCGATTGTGATGAAATTAAGTATAGGTATATATATATATATTATTACTCGTCGAATAAAAAACTTCCTTGTCGAAGTGTCGCCAAAATAAAATTGCCGGTCCCTGTATGATGTAGGTATATTTATCTATAACTTCACCGTATGGGAGTAATTTAATAGTAGAGTAGAGTAATAAAATGAGATTATATCGACATATGAAAATCACAAATTATAGTCATAAAAAGGTACCTTTTCACCCATAAGTTTTTCGTACAAATCTTCATAGGGAGTGTCACTAATCTCATGCATTCGAACATTATTTACAAGGCAGACTCTACACCACATTTCAATTAAATATCAGTCGGTACTACGATCTAAGATAGTCATTCAAGTTAAATAATTTAATAAATAGTGAATACAATACTGGAAGACTAAACATTAAAAAATAATGAGGACAAAAAATTAAGCAAAAGCAACTGGCTGGCTATTTCTCCTCCTTGCGTTTAGTTTATATCCTTGCCTTGGAAAATAGTCAGACAGGTTTTTTTTTTTTTGCTTTCCGCTTTTTGTGCCGCTATAATATATATATTTAAATTGAAATATTTTTTCAAATTTAAAATAAGATAAAAGAAACTTTATACGTAAATAATTCAGTCAAGCAAGTCAAAGTAACAACCATCACTGACGGACGCGAGTGAGAGCCATTTTAAAATCTCTTTGCTTTGTGCTTGTGCCCAAAGAGCATATAAGTGCTTGTGCTTGTGCCTTTGGGTAAATACTCCATCCAAAGTGTATGTAAAATGTAATCACTCCATGCATCCTTGCAAAGAAGCCAGAGATATCAAATTAAAGCCTATTTGCTGCCTAGTTAGTAGCATTTTTAAAAAACAGTGTGCATGTTTACCTTCTTTGCGTGGTTTTGTTTTGTGAATAAATATCGCGATTTTTTGCGTTGTGCTTGTGTGTGATGTTTTGAACTCGGTTCTATAGCGTATAGCTGATTCTATTTCCATTCTTTACTGTAATTGAATTTCTCAGCTCAGCCTTAGCCAAAATGACTGTGTGCCGGATATGCTTGCGCCCGGGAATCGAGAAAAATATGGATATTGATCAAAGACTTATTGATATCCATGAAGAACTATGTGATTATGACGATGTAAGTAGTTTGTTGACTGAATTGAAAGTGTTCTGATAGCAGCTTATCTAGCGCCAGCTATGTTGTTACAGTTCAATCGTGTATCTTCATAAACAAATATTTACTTCAGTACGATTCAAAACTTGAAGATGTCTCTGACTTGTTAGGTAGTTTGCAGTAGTTAGCATTCCACATATGACAGATTTCAAGCCCGTCGCTGTCAAAATATCTAAAGATGCTTAACTCTTTCAGATTTTTGATAGTACCGCTCTGAGCTATTGTTCAATCTGTGAATACCAGCTTAGAAAATGCTACAACTTCCGGCAGAAGTGCAGGCGAGCGCACAACGTACTAAAAATTTGCAAAATAAAGAGAGTAAGACCTTAACTTCAAGTTTTTATTAACTGTGGATGCTTTGTTTATAATATTTATTGCTTGTTCATAATTATTTCAGACTATGTTTGATAATGCTCACAAGCTGATACCACCATCGACCATAGGGTTTGCAAAATCTATAGACCACCAAAGAGTTTTTAAATTTATTCAGAATGAAAACTCGGGGGAGTTTAAGCTGGCTGGTATTGTACCAAAGCCTGTGAATGTTAAGAAAGAATTAGAGGCAGAAGCTACAAGTTCCCATTTAGTTCTAGGATCTAAAGAAGACCTAGAAATTAATGATTTACAAACTATGAATGGTGATGAAGAAATTGATAATGAATTAGAAGATAAAAATTATGAAGAAGTTATTGATAACTTAGAAATTACAAATGAGGATGAAGAAATTAATAATGACATAGAATATATGAACTATGCTGATAACTCGTTGAAAATCGAAGAAGATTCCTTCGAAGTGGAGTTTCTAGAAAGTGATAATGATGATAAAAATTCAGAGATTGAAACTGTAGCCAAAGTGGAGAAACCAATATATTACGAAACTAAGACGGGGATTGTAAGCTTAGAGACATATATCAGTAAGAGGGCCAGTGAATATAAGGACAGAATAGTCATAGCATTGGAAGAGGGTATGGTGGACCTAGGAGATATCTCTGTTACCCCAGAGGGGTTCTTGGAAATGTTTGACAAGTATGACAAAAGCAACCTGGCTGTGTGGGGGAGTTTAGACCAAGGTAAGCTCAAAAGGCCAAAACCATTTCCAAAATATCGCAAATTCAATCTAAAAAGTTTTCTGTTGAAGTATATTTTCAAAACAAGCTTTTGTAAAATCCTCCTTAGAGCTAGTGATCAGATGTGCTGTCACCTTTCACATATTTAGTCACCTGTCACATATTTTATTGTCATTGGATCTTGACAGGTGAGCAAAGTTTAACTTGATCAAACCATTTACTAAAAAGTTCCATTGAACAGCTCCAGACTCCATGGGAAATACATAATACTGTTTCACGAAAAAGCGTTACGTCTGCTTGAAGGGGGTAGTCGATATATTGCGTGGTGAGAGGGTTTCACTTCTACTATGTGTCCCAGCAAACATTTATCGTTTGTTTTGTAAATCTTTAAATAAATATGTATAAAAGAAAGTCGTGTTAGTTACACTATTTACAACTCAAGAACGGCTTAAGAGGCTCCCAGTCGCTGATTGCTCTTTTTCGAAACGAAAAAAGAAATACTTCTGAACAAGCCACATCTCCTATTTTTATAAGTATATTACTTCAGGTTCCTACCTAGATTTCTATTAAGCTGAAAACATAATAGCAGAAACTTTTCACGATAAAGATATTATTTCAAAATGATACGTTTTAGAATTTATGATCGAAATATTTTATATACCTACTATTAAAATCAACTTGTGATTTATTGTTAAAGATAGGTAATATGTAGATCTAGATTTCTATTAGAATAGATTTTTGATAAGTAATTATACATAATTTATATCATAAATTTATTAGAAAAGCTAAGGCGGACCACGCGCCGACGTGTGTTTGTCGACATTGCAGCGGTCGGTAGGATTATTTATCGAAGTGATTAAAGATGGGTACATCTTTATTCACATATACTATACATTAGAGATTAGAGACATTAGAGGAGATGTGGCTTGTTCACAAGTATTTATTTTTTCGTTTCGAACAAAAACAATCGTCGACTGGGAGCGCCTTAACTGATTTGGCTGAAAATTGGTGAGGAAGTAGCTTAGAACCAGGAGACGGTCATAGGATACTTCTTAACAGAAACAGGATCGGGCACTTAACACAACATTTTTGTTAATTCTAAAGTGATACGAAGTTCGCCGGGTTAGCTTGTACATACATAAAAAAACATCTACTATTCTAGGGAATTATAATTGCAAACTATTCTTCTTTCAGGTTGCGGAGAAATAGCTAAAATCAAAAAATTCCTGCTTCATTTACATAAGTATTACAACCCTAAGTATTTAACTGTCTTCGATATAGAGTACCTTAATACACAAGAGAAGAAACATGCAGACTTTAAAGCTAGAAAGTACAGCGAGCAGTATCTTAATGCAATGTTTAAGTGTAATAAGTGTTATCGGGGGTTTGAAACAGATTCTATGTTGGACTATCATAATAAATGGCATGAGGTAAGAACACATAAGTTAGGAATTTATTAAAATAAATATTGGTGGACTTTAACACACAACGCCATCTTGGCTCAAACTAGCAAAGCTTGTACTATGGGAACCAGATAACTGATAGAATTATTATTTCTTTTTGTAAATACATACTTATCTTATTATACATATGACACCCAAACACAGAACAAACATCTATGTTCATCACTAAAATGTGGGAATCGAACTAATAACCTACAGAAGGAGAAGGCAGAGCTACTACCAACTGAGCTGTGAGGCCAGTCTAATTAGTCAAGTGTAACGCTCGCAAATAGGTAGGTTTGATCTCTCAGGATAAACATTTGTGCGATGAACATAGATGTTTGTTTCTTGTTTCTGTGTTTGGGTGTTAGTAATATGTATTTAAAAAACTTGAGAGGTGTCAAGGGACACCCGGATGGAACGAAGTTCTCACAAAATAACGTGGGACAAGGGAAGGGGAATCAACTTTGACTTCGACTTCGACTTCGACGTCGACCTCGACCTCGACCTCGACCTCGACTTCGACTTCGACTTCGACCTCGACCTCCACCTCCATCTCGACCTCCACTTCCACCTCGACCTCGACACAATTAATAGATATATATATTAATAGATATACTATAGCAAAAAAGTGTCGTGACAACTTTTCGTGACAACTTTTCGTAAGAATTTTTTCCGTCTAGCCCCCTTTCACAACGCGCGATAAGGAACTTCGTTCCAAAAACCGACCAAGTGTGATTCGGACTCGCGCACGATAGGAAAAACATGTTGGTTATATAGAAGCCCTACTTAAAATATTTATTTTATTTTTAGTATTTGTTTTTATAGCGGCAACAGAAATACATCATCTGTGAAAATTTTAACTGTCTAGCTATCACGGTTCATGAGATACAGCCTGGTGATGGACAGCGGAGTCTTAGTAATAAGGCCCCGTTATTACCCTTTGGGTACAAAACCCTAAAAAGGTATATAAGTATTCTATCAGTTATCTGGTCCCATGGAACAAGCTTTGCTTAGATTGGGGCAAGATGGCGCTGTATGTAAATTCCGCCAATATTTATTGTTATTGTATAATTTGTCCCGTAGAAGTCTCGTCCGGTTGTATGTGGAATATGCCCGATGAGGTTTCCCACCAAGAAAAGCATCAGCGCTCATCGCCGTCAGCAACATACATTCGTCTTCCGCTGCCAGCTCTGTCCTTTGGTCACACATCACAAGTAAGGCACTGCCTCTGACTAACCCTTAGGCAAAGATCTGGGCGCCTGGAGACCTGAGAGGGATGTCAACCGTACTTGGGGATTAACAGACTTCTTTCTTTCATAACAATATTCTGATTTCGATGATATTTTTTTCTATTGTGTAGTAAATAGTCCCAAATTGGTCCCATTTAAATTATACTCATGAAGGACTAACAGTTTTTTCATATAACTTAAAAAAAACGGTCCAAGTGCGTGTCAGGCCACACGCAGTGTAGTGTTTCGTAGTTTATACAGCTAACAACGTTATTTAAGTAATTTTTTTTTATCTTCTCGATTTATCGTCGACCAACTTTGCATTTTCTAAGTTGGTCAAACTTGTAAAGCCTGTGATAGCAGTGATAGTTTTCCTTTTAAATTCGCTATAATGTACTACTACCGTAAATTTTTTCACACTTCCAAAACCAATAGTTTACTCTGACAAAAATTACCACTTTAAAGCTTAATATTTCACAAACGGATTTATCGAAAAGTTGTCTTTACAAACCCAAAAGTTTTTTTAAAGACACCCCAAACTCAGGGGGAGTGCGAAAAAAAAATTGCAACCCCACTTTAACATACACATAATACGTATGGTGTAGGGGAGGTACACTAAAATTGACATAATGTTGTTGTAGCGGTGTGATGGTGAACCACTTCCAGCAGCACCACGGCGTCCAGTACAAGTGCAATTTGTGCCCGTTGGAGTACAGGTATTATAACTTTCCTTTCATTACGGTGATGCTTGAAATTTTAGTTTTTTTTGTATGGGCAGAATCTACCTGGATAAGATTGAAAAAGAGATAGCATTATCTTGGAAACCATCAAACTTAAAAAGAAACATTATATTTATGTAGCTAGTATGATTATATTAAGGAATTATATAAAAAGAACTGATTAGCTATTCATAGTTTTGAGTAAAAACGAAATTAGTGTTTTAGAGAGTCAACTTTGGAAAATAAATCTATCGAAAAAGTTTCACCAAGTTCAAGTGTTTCTGTATGTAATAATTTATCAAGGTTAAATCCTTATGTTATCTTTGCAATTAAGACGCTGCCAGTCGACGATTATTTTTGTTCGAAACGAAAAAAGAAATACTTGTGAACAAGCCACATCTCCTATTTTATAATGTATAGTATATGTGAATAAAGATGTACCCATCTTTAATCACTTCGATAAATAATCCTACCGACCGCTGCAATGATGACAAACACACGTGGTAGCCTTAGCTTTTCGAATAAATTAATGATATAAATTATGTATAATTACTTATCAAAAATCTATCCTAATAGAAATCTAGATCTACATATTACCTATCTTTAACAATAAATCACAAGTTGATTTTAATAGTAGGTATATAAAATATTTCGATCATAAATCTAAAACGTATCATTTTGAAATAATATTATTATCGTGAAAAGTTTCTGCTATTATGTTTTCAGCTTAATAGAAATCTAGGTAGGAACCTGAAGTAATATACTTATAAAAATAGGAGATGTGGCTTGTTCAGAAGTATTACTTTTTTCGTTCCGAAAAAGAGCAATCGTCGACTGGCAGCCCCTTAAAAACAAACTGTATGTTTTGCGTTACTGGGAAAAACAAAATCTGCATTCATCAAAAAAAAAAAAAGGCCTGGGTTCCAATTCCGGCCGTGGGTTCGAATCAATGGATTGTTCTAGCAATGTACAACCTTTGTACGTAAAGAATGCTAGCTACTGATTATAAAATGAGGGCATGCGCCAAATGCAATGTTTGGACGTACCTCTGACTAACCCCAATAGCCATCTTCAAGGATCTGAGCGCCTGGAGATCTAAGAGGATGTCTACCGTACTTGGGAATTACAGTCGTGATCCTATGTATTTTTAAAATTTTGATTTATAATACTTTAAATTTTCTCTAAAATCCACAGCAGTAGGAGTGCCTTGTTCATGCATCGCCAGAAGCACGGCCAGCACGTTTGCCCGCATTGCGAAAAGCGCTTCGCCTCTTCCCGGGGACTGGAAAATCATATAGAGGAGAAGCATATTGTGAGTGCGTCCATCACCAAATTAATAGAATCACCAATTTAATACCACCATGATTTACCGCTTGAGAGGAGGTTTGGAGGTTTTATTTATCCTTAGGGGCCGTTCATAAATTTCGTCACACGAATCTCTCCGTAGTCCTACGAGTAGGTTTGAGAATAGGTCGTAGGGTATTTTTATACCACTAAGTGATAAGGGTGGCTTAAAGTGCGGGAAAAACTGTGCTAAATTTAAGTGCTTTTTTCTGTGGTATTATTGAAATTTGACAGGACAACGCCTGTCGGGACAGCTAGTAAAATATATAAAACTCTTGCGTTACTGTACTGACTGATTGATCTATAAACGCGCAGGAAAGGAATTCCCAAAATTCAACCCCTAAGGGGGTGCAGTGGAGGATTACAACCCCCGCTGCACCCCTTACCTGCACAACCCTTTGTTTAAAGATAACTTCACGTGAATAAAGTCGCGAGGGTTTCCACTAGTCTATTTATACTAATATTATAAAGAGAAAAATTTTGTTTTTTTGTATGTTTGTAATGGATAAAATCAAAAACTACTGAATCGATTTCAAAAATTCTTTCACCATTACCAAGCTACATTATCCCTGAGTAACATAGGCTATTTTTTATTTTGAAAAAGTAATTAATTCTTTATAAGAATGACGATAGTTTGAAGCTAGGTGTAAAAAATGGCTAAACATTTTGCTTTCTTCGTGTGCGCTACAAAAACTATTGAACGGGAATTGTAATGGGAACGGGAATGGGAACGGGAACGGGAACGGGAACGGGAACGGGAACAGGAACGGAAGACAACATTTGTTAATTCTAAATCGATACGAAGTTCGCGGGGTCAGCTTATTATAAAATAATTTCCTTTTGTTTGTTTGTTTATCTTCCATGCATTCCTATACCATTCATCCGAACACGTTGAATCGTTGAGTGGCTTGTAAAGGTGTGACCAGTCATAGCGCAGCATCTGAGCGCGGCAGCCGCGCGCTTCTAGCCGCGCTATGGTTGGATGACAGTCGCGCGTACATTTACCTTTATGTTTAAACTAGACACGCGGCCAACTTGTGCCCTTCAAATGCCGCGCTTTTTCTGGACACATCTTAATAATAACAGTAGTAAAAATAAATATTGGTGGACATTTCACACATCGCCATCTAGCCCCAAACTAAGCAAAGCTTGTACTATGGGAACCAGATAACTAAGAGAATACTTATATACTTATTGTCTTTGTAAATACATACTTATTATACATATTAACACCCAGACACAAAACAAACAACTGTTGATCCTGGGTGGGAATTGAACCCTCAACCTATAGCGCAGAAGGCGGAGTTACTACTAACTGAGCTAAGAGGCCAGTCAATAAAATGTAGCCTGTGTCACTCTCCGGCCCATGAAACTAGCTCCGCTCCATACAATAAGTTTTCCGTTGAAAAATATTTTTCAATGATAAGCTTTTGTATAATCATTCAAACCATCGAGCACCTGACATATAATTATATTACACTAGCGACCCGCCCCGGCATTGCACGGGTTTAATACATATAAACCTTCCTCCTGAATCACTCTATCTATTAAAAAAAAACCGCATCAAAATCCATTGTGTAGTTTTAAAGATATAAGCAAACATACATACATACATACAGACGCGGGAAGCGGAAAGCGACTGCTTTATACTATGTAGTGATTGTCATTAGAACTTGACAAGAATGCAAAGTTTTTACTCCATCAGAGTATTTACTAAGGAGTTCCGTTGTGAGTGTCTGTTGAACATATCCCGACTTCATCATCAGCTCGTTGTCACCATATTATTGCATTGTCACCGAAGTTACATAATTGTGCAAAATTTCAGCTCAATCGGTTGGGGATAACTGCTTCAAAATTTAGTTGTAAGGTTCCACTTTAAGACGAGTAATAAATGTTCTTGATGAATGCAGAATCGTTTTTTCTCAATAACCGCAAAACAAACAGTTTTGTTTTTTATGACAAAGATAACTTAAGGATTTAATCTAGATAAATTAAAGACAGAAACACGATTGGTGAAACTTTTATAGATTTATTTTCCAAAGTTGGCTCTTCAAAAACACTAGTTTCGTTTTTAATCAAAACTATGAAATTGATGGTTTTCAAGATAATGCAGTTTTATCACTTTTTCCGTTTTATCCGGGTAGACTCAGCCCATACAAATCGTCAAAAATTTCACTTATCACCTTAACAAACTAAGTTACATGCATACCCGTACATACCTACATTACATATTAAGTAAAAGCTTGTAAAAAATCATGTCGATCCGTTCCTGCATGAAAGAAGGACAAACATACTTTCACGTGAAAGTGCACTAGCTTTCGCCCGCGGCTTCTTTCGCGTGGTATATCTTGATAAAATCCTATTTGTTATTTCGGGACATAAGCTTTGTATATTCCAAGTTTCATCCAAATCCGTTTGGATATAATTGAGCCACAAACAACCTCCCAAACTTTCGCAACCTAATCCTAATAATATTATAAATGTGAAAGTTTGTGAGAACTAAACGACAAAACGGGTTAAGTTGAAATTTGCTGTAAATGTAGATATAATGCCCGAATAAATAATAGACTACTTTAAAAAATGAAAAACATCCCCAAAACGATAAAAAAACGCAAAAGGGATGATTTCTGTATAGATGGCGCTGGTGTGCAACAAATCTGACATCACAGACTAAAAACATTCAGTCTTTTCTATTCGATTATTGAAATTTGACAGGACAACATCTGTCACGGGTCGGCTAGTTAATAATAATAAGTAAGATAAAAACATGCTAGGGACTACTTGATGTTCTAACTAAGCAAATCGACTCTCGCGTCCACGTCCACGCTCAGCAGTAAATCGCCATTTTCACAAAACCTTACCTTACATGTGCTAGGAAATATATATTTTTTGGCTGTTTTTCGTGCCCCCCAAGACGTGATGCCGTAAGCAATTGCTTAATTTGCTCAAGGGTTAATACAGCACTGGCTGTAGTACACTAAAATAGCACTTAATTATGTATATTTCCGTTTGTCAGGCGGCAACCATCTTGTGCGACAAATGCGACCAAATGTTCGTGACAGAAGCCGCGCTGCAAAGTCACGCGCGACTGAAACACCAAGCCACCAACAACTTGTGAGTTAGCAAGAGACATTTTATCTTTTGCGTTTTTAACCGACCGTCAGTTACTGACGCCTACTCGACACAGCCTATAGACTCCTGATGCAAGGCGAACACGATCATACAACACTGCTGATATAAGACACCGAGCGCGATTCACGACGCGCCCCGCGGCGGGCTGTCACCTTGAACCGGCCAATCAGAATGCATTTTTTACTGCTCCCCCTGACCCGCACACCTCAGCTGTTTGACATAATAGTTTGTTTGAAGAAAAGAAGCCATTAGGCGTCTATTGGGCTATGTGGTCGATGTCTTACACACAGGTCAGGGTTCGATTCCCACTGAACACTAAAAAAAATAAAAAAATCAAAGCTTCATATTATGTGAAACGGATTTCTGTATCTTTCTTTGTATTATAATTTAATATTACCGTGTGACATCACGCATCAAGCGGGCAATCTTGCAATGGATAAAAAACTCTTAAAAAGACTTAAAAGATATCGTATTTTTTTCATCAAATACACGTACGCGTGAATTTAATGTTTCGCAATGTGTTTTGTTTTTAAAATACAAATTAAAAGTTAAAAGTCAGTCAGTCAGTCAAAGTCAGTGCCGATTACCCGCTGACGTCTGTCGCTGACGCTGACGCTGACTTCCGCCTCCATGCTTACAGACGCACGTACACTTGTCGAGAGCCGGAATGTACAAAGCAGTTCCCGACAGTGGATTCGCGCGCTTTGCACGTGCGGTATGCGCACATGGGCCTGAACAAAAACGTCGCCTGTACCGGTGCGGTGAGTCACTGACCTTTATATAATAGAATAATCTATGTTTTTAACAATAACAAGATAAAACAAACCCGATTGAAAATAAATATAAACTTAAAAAATGTATATTGCCCCCTTTTTTGGGAAGGAGGGCGCCATATTTACAAAATGTATTATAGTCTTTGTCACTCCCACAACTGAGACGAATCAAACGACAACTCATATGTTGTAATCCGTCAAATCGTTTGGGCTGTAAAGCGTGCCAAACAATACATACATTTATGTTCTTGTTCCCAATGAATATGTATATATACGCTATTACCAATTTTTCTGTAAAGTTTCATCTAAATCCGTTCAGTATTTTTTGCGTGAAGGAGTTACAAACAAACACACACTTACTCACAAACTTTCACATTTATAATATTAATAGGATGTTCTTGTTCCCAATAAATACAATATCAAATATACTTATACTCGAAAACATTACCATTACCATTGTTTTATCTCGTTTGTGTTGGGTGCCTAATATACTCATGCGTGTTTATGCTTTAGGGTTCCTCGGGTGCTATCCTTCAATGTACCAAATGCAACCTGGAGTTCGCAACTGGCGCCGGGCTACACTCACATTACCGGTCTAAACACACCAAGCATAAAAGGTAAGTGTACAGCATATCCTAATAATATTATAAATGCGAAAGTTTGTGATAAGGCTGCTATGTTTGTTGCCTAATCAAAAATAAACGACAAAACAGATTAAGATGAAATTTCCTGTAGTATGTAGATAAAAAATCTGAATAAATAAAGGGGTAACTTATAATCCGAAAATCAACCCTTAAATGATAAAAAAACGCAAAAAGTATGATTTTGGTAGAGATGGCGTTTGTGTGCAACAAATCTGACATCACAGACAAAACATTTAGTCGTCATAGCAACACAGTTTTGACTAATGAATGATACGCATTCTACCAAAATTCGTAATTTATTTTATCAGGTTGTAGGGAAAAATTGGAAGCTGCCTGAAATAGCTTGTTCTATTAAGATTATTACAAAAAAAAATTGACAAAACAACGTTTGTCACGGGTCGGCTAGTTTTATATATAAAATTCTCATGTCATAGTGTTTGTAACCAAATTCCTCTGAAACGGCTTGACCGATTTTTATGTATTTATGTGTATATTGGGTAGGTATGAGAATAGGTCATAGGGTATAAGCCGTGATGGCCGAGTGGGAGGTACCCCGACTTTCATTCTGAAGGTCGTGGGTTCGAATCCCGGCGTACATCAATGGATTTTTCTGTTAAACGAATTTTTTTTCTCTTGATCTTTACTCGTACATAAATGTAAAAACCTGATTATTACCTATAAGACCAGCTGCAAAGATATATTTTAACTAGATGTGTCCTTATTTGTGTTTTTAGATATACATACAAATGTCGCATTCCGGGCTGCATGGAGCGTTTCAGCTCGGGGCTGGAGAGACTTGCGCACGCGCATGAAACAGGACACTTTGAGCGCAGAGTGGGGTGGAGTAAGCATTGCCTTAAGGGGGGCGAATACCGGACTTGCCCGATTGTAAGATGCTTGTTTACATAGTGAATGAATGAATGAATGGCTGTGATATTAAACCGGTCAATCAGAACACATTTTTCAACGCTCCCCTTAAGATGATAAGTGAATTTTTTGACTTTTTGTATGGACTGAGTCTACGCGGATAAGACTGAAAAAGTGATAAAACTGCATTATCTTGAAAACCGTCAAATTAAAAAGAAACTGTCTGTAATTTACTTAGCTAGTATGATTATATGAAATGAAGCCATTAGGCGTCTATTGGGCTATGTGGTTGAGCCACTAACATACAAACATTTTGACAAACTTTTGGGTTTAAAATACTAGTAAGATTTGTATTAAAAACCGGTTATCTTACAGTGCCAAGAGGAAGTTCCGAATAAGGCGCCTACCTCGTTGTACAACCACCACATGATGGCGCATCCAAACTTGCCTTACGCTAAGAACAATAAGAGCGGACAACTTTGCGAGTATTGCGGGAAGACTTTCACGGTGAGACATGCATCATCATTATTAATTTATTATCATCAACATCAACATCATCAGAATGAGGACCGCGAGGCAGAACATGAGGACCGCGACCATGGTGTTTGTAACATTCCTCTCCCTCCTCGGCCGGCATTAAGTAACAATAACAGTGAACTTGCTCTCCATATTTAATTCAAAAAACGCTATAAAAAGTGACCTATTTTAACTTTTTTTGTTATATCTAACCAATATTCGACAAGTTTTAAGTCTTCAGTGTTTGTACAAGTGTCTGAAGTTATTATTTATTTAATAACTAATCTAAACCAAAATTCTACGTAAGTTTTTTGTTGTGTTACCACCGGCCAAATCAGCTCCTTTGTTAAAACGCGCAAGCGACGCGGTCTGCACGGCGCTTACGACGTTCTTCACTTGGATACGCTGCCCTGCAGTTAAACGCATCAGTTAACTACCTGCCATTACTTTTTAACTATTTTTTGACGGGTTTGGACTTTGACCGCTGGATCTATTGCCTGAGTTCTATCTTTATCGTCACAATGCCGCTTAAACGAACTCCACCACCACAACATCCAGCGTCGCCAACGAGGATTCTTCCCACTCTTGCTATCCCTCAATTGCAGCATAGTTCGTCGGAGCCAAGTCTCGTCAAAGACTCTGTTTCTGAATTTGAAACCTCAAGAGATAACGCGCATCTCCTAACCTTTCGGAATACCAAACGGAAGCGCACCGAATGTGACGACGAAACCCTGGTGACTTTCATGCATGAAATTAAGCAGATGATGTCCGATTTTCAAAGCCAACAAAACGCCAAATACGAGAAGCTTTTCACAGTAGTGGAAGATTTTCGAGCCGCTGTTGATTTTCTGACTCAAAAAAATGAGTTACTCCAAACCCAGCTCAAAAAACTTGAATCAGAGAAGTCTGAGAACCTGCAATATATCGGTTCTCTCGAGACGAAAGTGGATAACTTTGAACGCAGTGCTAGATCTACCTGCCTTGAGATCAGAAACCTTCCTGTGACTCTGCCGGAAACAAAGTCGTCACTAGTAGACAGTGTTATCCAAATCGGAAAAACCCTAAGTGTGCCGATGTCTGCCAATGAGGTTAAGGACATCTTCAGGATAAATACCAAGGATCCGGCCAACAAAACCATAATTGTTGACTTCACTAGTGTCCTATTAAAAGAAAAATTTGTCTCTAAATTTAGAAAAGGCATTAAGGAAAATAATAGGTTGACCACCGAAAAGCTAAGGATCTCTGGGCCGGTGAAACCGATTTTCATCTCGGAAAATCTGACACCAAAGCTGAAGAAGTTGTTCTTCTTAGCGCGGGAGTATGCGAAAGCTAACTTTTATAAATTCTGTTGGGTATCAAATGGGAAAATCTTTCTCCGTAAGAAGGAGGGTGGCCCCGTACTAAGAGTTAACTGCGAGTCAGACCTTGTAGTATCATCAGGCGATAAATGACTTTCTTTGTCATGTCAAGAATTACAATACGTCTTTGTTAAATTTTTATTTTTAGTTATTTTATTATACTTTAATACTGTGAACTCACAATTAGACACCTTTACACACACTAACACAAAAATACATAAAAAAACACTACTACATCCACACTCCACACTAACACTTTCACACATCCTCTCACTCCGGGATAAATACTTTCTTTATAGGTATGTTCATTTTACTGGAAACACATATCACTGTAAAAAATATACTTATAAAATGGCAGCCTCGTTTAACATCGGCCAGTTATCTGCTTATTCTGATGGTCAATTGTTACATATTCCCTTGTTCCACTTTAGATTTTATAATGGATGATATGGTTTCTATAAGTAATGATATTGAAAATACTAGTATATCAGAAGCTTTTGTCTGTTCACCTGAAGAAAGTGGGCAGTATATCAAACATGGGTCGGGCTCTCTCAAAATATTCCATTTAAACATCAGAAGCATTAACTGCAATTTTGATAATCTCCTTATTCTATTACATAGATTAAATTCACAGTTAGATATCATCATTTTGTCTGAATGCTGGCTAAGCAAATGTACCTCTGTGCCTTCTCTTCCAGGTTTCAATTCCTTTTCATCTGGATTTACCTCACAAAATGAAGGCGTTGTTGCCTATGTGAGGGTCGGTCTAACGTGGAACGTTCAAGATCTATCTTTCGTAGATGCAAATTGCCTTCTGCTTAAGTTTGAGAGTAAAATTGCAATTGTAGCCCTTTACCGTTCTCCATCATATAAAAACCTTGATGGATTTCTTAACTACCTTGACAGTACCTTGGCTCAATTAACTAGATTTCCAACTATCATAATTGTAGGTGATATTAATATAAACATTACTCCAAACTCTACTGACACTAATGCTGACGACTACTTGAATTTGGTAGCTTCTCATGCTATGCTTCCAGCTCATAATCTGCCGACACGACTAAACAGATGCCTCGATCATATTATTTTGAAATCTCCTTTCCCTGCTGTCTCTCTGATCCTTGACTCCTTGATAACCGATCATGCCCCTACTCTATTTAGTATTTCTCTGTTAACTCCATCTAAACCCATAAACTCCTCCATTTCTAAAATAAACCTTCCTGCAATCATTAATGAAATAAAAAAAACCGATTTCTCCTCGATTCTTCTTCATTCCAATGCAAACTCAGCCGCCCAATTACTTGTAGAGTTACTTTCCGCAATTGTCTTAAAACATACTCGTATGCATTCAACGATTCCTAGCAAACTGCGAACCATTAAGCCCTGGATTACACCTGGTCTTTTGAGGTGCATACGTCATAGAGATAAGTTATATAAAACATTTATTAAAGATAAAGTAAATCCAATTCTCAAAATTACATTCATCCGCTATCGCAATTTTTGCAATAATATATTAAAAAAAGTAAAACGCGACTGCGAACGTAATGAATTTCAGAAGGCTAAAAACAACCCTAAAGCAACATGGGCCCTTGTTAAGAAATTTGCTAATTTAAATTGCAAACAGTCATGTTCCAATGAATTACTTAAACAAGATATTGACCCGGCTAAATCATTAAACACCGTTAACTCTTTCTTCGCAAATGTCGGCAAGAACCTTTCAAATAATATAAATCCTTCTTCCTCTAATACCTATAATTTTTATGATAGTCTCCCTTCCTCCCAGATATATAATCATCCTAATCCTACACCCCTTGACTCTATGGCTCTTTTACCTACAGATTTTTATGAAATTGAAAATATTATAATGTCCCTTAAATACAAAAGCTCTGTGGGTTGGGACGGTATCCCCACTTCAGTAATAAAAGGGTCTAGAAATACCCTCATTCCTATATTGACCTACGTCTATAACCTTTGTTTGTACTCCGGTACCTTTCCTACAGTCTTTAAAAAGGCAATTGTTCATCCGATACACAAAAGTGGTGACAGACAAAACGCTGATAATTATAGGCCGATATCTGTTCTGAGCACCCTGTCCAAGGTTCTGGAAAAAATTATTAATCGAAGACTTGTTGACTATCTAAACGATAAGGGTATACTGGCTCGCAATCAATATGGATTCAGAAGCGCTAGAGCCACAGAGGATGCAGTCTTGGATCTCTCAACCACTGTTGTCGGAAATTTGGACAGAGGGCTCAAGACAATTGGCATCTTTTTGGACCTTTCTAAAGCCTTTGACACTGTCTCTATCCCCATACTTATTAATAAACTGGAAAAAATTGGTATAAGAGGCAGTGTCTTGGACCTTTTCAGGAGCTATCTTTCTGAGCGCACCCAGGTTGTTAAGGTCCAAAACCTTTTCAGTGATGAGGAACCTTTAACCTTCGGTGTTCCTCAGGGAAGTGTCCTGGGACCCACTCTTTTCCTTGTCTTCATTAATGACCTGTGTAAATTTTCTCTTCCAAACTGCTCTGTTTTCACCTACGCTGATGACACTGCACTCGTCATTGGAGGTGAAAATTGGGATGAGGTCCAAACATCAGCCGAGTCTGCTTTGAAAATCGTTCTTGCATGGTTATCAATAAACTTACTAACCCTTAATGTCAATAAGACTAAGTATATTACTTTTGCTCCAACTAATAGATCCCAACCCCCATCTTCCTTCTGTATCCGTGCCCATTCATGCTATACCCTTACTGCTAACACAGTCTGTTTCTGTCAGATTCTTGAACGCACTACTTCAATAAAATATCTCGGCGTCTACTTAGATAGTACCCTTTCGTGGTTTCCACATATTCAGTACACCGTTTCTAGAGTTCGTAAATTAATATTTATCTTCAAAAGTTTAAGAGGTGTTGCTGATATAGACTGCCTTAAATCTGTCTACTTCGCTCTCGCACAATCGATCTTATCCTACTGTATTACCGTTTGGGGTGGAGCGATTAAAACTCAAATGTTGAGAGTGGAGCGCGCACAGAGGTCAGTTCTAAAAGTCATGCTGTCCAAGCCAAGGCGTTTTTCTACTAGTATGCTGTACACTCTTAGTGAAGTTTTGTCTGTAAGGAAATTATTTGTACTCTCGTCTGCTTTACGCAAGCACTCCCAACTTAATTATGACCCAAATCTTATTACCGCAAAACGCCGATCTGACAAAGTTTGCAAAATTGTATCACGCAGAACCGCATTAGCTGGGCGTCATTTTTACTACCTAAGCCCTGGTCTTTATAACAGAGTCAATAAAGTTCTAAATATTTACCCCTTACCTAAACGTCAATGCAAACTTAAATGTTTTCGTTGGCTCCTGTCCCTCTCATATGATGAAACAGAAGAATTATTATTAACTCCCGGTTAACTTTAACTTTGCTTAATTTTCCTAAACTTACCTACGTAAACTACCTTAAGTAACACATTCTTTACACACACACACACACACATTTATACAAACACACACACACACACATACACACATACGCACACATACCCACCACTCACTTATTATTCACAGTTTTTATGTTTTATACTTTCTTAAAACTCTTTTGTTATAAATTAGTTAGTTCTTATTTATTAAACAGAACTATGTTCGTGTTAAGGAGGCGAGCGTTGAAGCTGCTACACAGTTATTAACTTTTGTGGTTTCATCGTACACTATGTAAAGTACACCCATGTATTTGTTCTGAATAAATGATTTGATTTGATTTGACATAGCCGAAACGTCTCGGGAAAGTAAATTAAAGGTTATTACGTGATAAAGACCCGTGTCAAAATCAAATGTTACTTAACGGCCTTTTAGTGATCGGACGGCAGTATACTAATGTATAATTTATTGTGTTTTTTCAGAGTGACAGTACATACAACGATCATATGAACAAACACACAGGCGCGCGACCGTATACTTGTAGCAAATGCCCTAAGCGATTCGCTTCTTTGCATAATCTAAACATGCATTGGTAAGTTGTCTCACAACAATAAATATAAAAAAGAAGTTGTTTATTAATTGATTCCAAAGAAAAGAATGATGAACTGTGTGAATGATGACATGGGTGAGTGATGAGATGACGGCTGATAGAAAGAAATGAAAAAATAATACAATATGTTGTGCCGACCTCACTTATGTGGGATGAGAGCAGGAATTCATTTATGAACAAATTTTAATTGAACACAATTTGAACTGTAAATTGAACAATAATTTTAGAAAAAGTCAAAGGTTAAGTTACGTTATTTAAATAAAATCACAAGGATCACTTGGAAACGTCTTAGGAGCTAGGTGAAGCTACGCTTGTTCCTCGCGACCATGCCTAAAAGAATTAGGCAACAAACACGGCTTGGGATCTATAATTTATATTAGGTATATTTACTGCTAAAAATCACTAAAATTTATTTGGTGTATTACAGTGAGCGGCACGGACCATGGCGCCACAAGTGCAAGGATTGCGGGAAAGTGTTCGGGACAGGCGCCAATCTATACGCACATACGCGGGTGAGTGCAATCAGACAATACAACTTGGACAACTTGGAAAAATGGAGAAAATGTTTGGATCAATCGGAAAGTCAAAAGACAATATTAGTTTTTAGGGTTCCGTACCCAAAGGGTAAAATCGGAACCCTATTACTAAGACTTCGCTGTCCGTCTGTCTGTCCGTCTGTCCGTCTGTCCGTCTGTCTGTCTGTCACAGGGCTGTATCTCATGAACCATGATAGCTAGACAGTTGAAATTTTCACAGATTATGTATTTCTATTGCTGCTCGAACAACAAATACTAAAAACAGAATAAAATAAATATTTAAGGGGGGCTCCCATACAACAAACTTGATTTTTGCATTCCAGCGCCATCTAGTTTCATTTGATGTTACTACGTATTATAGGTACTTTTCGCGGTCTCATGCGACCGCTCGGGGTTTGAGAGGTAATATGAAAGAGGTTTGCAATTCCGCTGGCAGGTGGCGTAAAAACTATCGGTAAAGTTAGTCGGTAAATAGATGGTACTTCACATGATCGAATAAAAAGTTTGAAATTGAATTATTGAATTCATGTAGTTAGGTAAATAGGTACCTAGGTAGATATTATTAAGAGGGGGCTATTAGCTAGAAAAAAATCGGATTTCACCCGCGCCCTTGCGTCCCCCGAATCGCGTAGTACCACGAGCTGCCGCCGGCCGCCACGGCGCGCCGCGGCCCGCTCGCGCTGTACGCGGCTCTACCACAAAATAAATAAAGTAGCTTGACGCACTATTTGTAGGTACCTAATAAATATTCTGTTGACCATATTTATATTAGTACACCTATTTGTCTGTTTATCTGCCTACAACGAAAACAGAAAAAATGTATACCTAAATAAAATTTTATTATTACCACAGAATACTAAAGGACCATAAAAAGTTATAATACTAATAAAATAAATAGGATCACAACTGTAATCCCAAAGAACGGTATTCAAACTCTCAGATCTCAAGACGCTTAGATCCTTGAAGATGTCTAAAAGGGGTAGTCAGAGACACGTCCAAACATTAAATTTGGCACGATACCCATATTTTGCAGTATTTAGCATTCAATACGTCACAGGTTGCAAGCCTATCGCCGCTTATAAGAATACCTACTAAGTGGTTTCCGCACGATGTTTTCCTTCACCGTTTTGAGTAGGTACGTGTATGCGCTATAACTTTTTCGAACAGTTGAACAATTAATTGATGCACGGCCTAGATTCGAACTCACTACCTTCCGATGAAAATTCGAGGCACCTCCCACTCGACCAACATGGCCAACTATAAATTTATCAAAATCAAAATTTTCGAACAAACAAAATTACCTTACTGTTTTATAAATGTTTCATCGAATATTTATTTGGCAGTTTCACCATTTACCCTTTATCAAAATAGCACATAATGCTCAAAAACGGTAATATCCGAACTTATTATTTTGACGAATAGCATATTATTTTATGTACTATTCGAATAAAAAAAACCATTGGCCACTCACGATCTTCAGATGGAAAGTTGAGGTACCTTTCACTCCGCCAACACAGCCAACTACAAATTTACCAAAATCAAATTTTCGAACAAACACTAATTTTATTATTCTGCTGTTGCTTGGCCGATAAATATTTCATCGAATATTTATTTGGCAGTTTCACTATTTACCCTATATCAAAATAGCACATAATGCTCAAAAACGGTAATATCCGAACTTATTATTTTGACAAAAACCATATTATGTACTATTCGAATAAAAAAAACCATTGGCCACTCACAACCTTCAGATGGAAAGTCGAGGTACCTCTCACTCCGCCAACACAGCCAACTTCAAATTTACCAATATCAAAATTTTCTAACAAACAATAATTTTATTATTCTGCTGTTGCTTGGCCGATAAATATTTCATCGAATATTTTTTTGGCAGTTCAACCATTTGCCCTATATGAATATAACACATATATGCTCAAAAACGGTATGCAATATCCGAAATAAATAAATCAAAATCGTGAGAAAGGACTTTTCGATATTCGAATGAAGAAATACAAATAAAACTTAAATATGCGTTTCTTTAATTGTATCGAAAAGCATAAATATTAAATGTCAAGTAATTATGAAAATGATAATTTATTTTTCATACAAACTTTAGCACCCCTTTCATAATGCAGTTCCCAGTTTTAGGGACCAGTGGCTTGACTGTGCGGTGCGTTGATATTCAGCCAGTCAGTCAGTCAGTAACGTAAGAGTTTTATAAAAGGTGGTGAGGTTCAATTATTGAAAACCCATGCCTGATTTTTTTTTTAATTAGTTATAGCGTCGTCGTTGTATAGATAGTTATAATCACGACAGTAACTGTTTATAATCATAGTTTTCCCTTACCTTCTACTAGTTTGAATCAATTGGGATTCATTTTCATTTGTTTTCTTCTTTGATCTAACAATAAACCAGTAATATGATATTTGTGAATTTTTAATTGTCTAATAAAATAACTTTTGTACTAATTGTAATGAATATTTTCGACGAAATGAAAATCCTACAAAATTATTTTCGGTCAAACGTGAAAATAATCACGACTATGTGAAATAATCACAACTGTAATTTGTTATGAAAGTTTTCTCTTACCTTTCATTTGTTTCGAAATCGAGGATCGATAGGTATTCATTTTCATATATTTTCTACTTTGATCTAAAAATAAACACAATATCGACCGAGAGGATGCTTTATAAACAAGTAGGTAGGTACAATATAATCTTGGTAGGTACGCTCGTTTTCTAAAATTTTGCATAGCTAATAATTAGTGATCGGACATTTGGGTGCATATTTACCTAAAGTTCATTTAGTCTATTTCCGGCAAAAGCTAAGAAAGTATGAAAGCGGCTTCAAATTTGTAATTTATGTATATTTTTCTGTCTCACTCACTCACAGTAACTTCACACTCGTTTGGATATACATAAGCTGTTTGTCCGGTCGCTAACTACCCCTTTCAATAAAATAATACTATTTCTACAAAGCGCCATCTATATTAGCCAATAAATAACTTGAGGTAAGTAAATCCAATTATTACAGTTTTTGCATACTAATTACAAACTAGTAACTACTATCCATTGATCCCCGAAACGCGGGATTTTTTTAAAGAAGTGCTCTCCATACTAGTATAGCCAATCCGCAAAGTTTAGATAAATAAACATCAGAATATCCGACCACTAGCAATAATATCAGTAGAAACTCCCGCGACTTTGTTCACGTGAAGTTATAATCTAGCAAGCTTCGCTGCACTGCACCGCTGGTTGTATTTGGAGAATTTATTTCTTAGTGCGTAAGGTAGGTACCTACCTACCTACTAAAAAGGAATAAACCCTCAAAATTTAAAGTTTTTGGAATCAGTCGCTTAGACTGCGCGGTGCGTTGATATGTCAGTCAGTCAGTCAGTAGGTAACGTAAGAGTTATCTATAAGTACTAGCAGACCCGCGATTGACGAAAGACGAAGTTCTGACAAAACAGTTCAGAAATGCGTTGCTATGACAACTAAATGTTTTCAGTCTGAGATGATTTAGATGAAGCCGTGTTGGCCGAGTGGGAGGTACCTACCTCGACTTTTTCGGTCGTGGGTTCGAACCCCGGCGTGCATCAATGGATTTTCTCTGTTAGTGAAGGATAAGCTCTGAACATCAGTCGTATTTAAAGAATACCTACCTTTTTCATAGTACCTACTCACCTACCTAATATTATAGAATGTATGTAGGTATCCTATTCTCTAAATTAGAATGGTGTTCAGAGCTCTGGCAATGAAAGCCAACGGATGAATAGGATTATTACGAAATAAGCCTGCAGGTTGGTAGGTACCTACCTATAGGTACCTACCAACCTAAATGAAATTATCCGTGTGTCGCTCGCGAATGAATCTTTCAAATACACAAAGTACCTACCTACCTACCTACTTCAGTTATGTTTGACATTTGGTAGATTGGTAGGTAGGTACCTACCTAGATTAGGTAGGTACCAACACTAAACCACAACTAGACATAAAAACGACATAGGGTATGTAAGCCCGTTCGCCGGCCCCTTTCTGTATTCGGCCTTTATGCGTTCTCGGTGCCGTAAAATTGAGATAATATCGTTTTCAGATACTATTTTCAAACGAAATATTTAATCGGACATCTGAAAATGTTAACCTTATATCTGATAATACTTTTAGTCGCGAAACATCTACGAGTGATTTATAGCGAATTGTTTAGTTTGACGACGGGTGTCGGAATTCACGCCACGTGCAAAAAGTAAAAAAAAATTAGTGCCGCGCGTTTCACTCCAAGGTAAGTATTGCGTTGTTCTTCAAACTAAATAATGGTGATAGGTATGTAATTCACTTAAAATATGACGTATTATCATACTCATAATATGATTTTTGTGATATTATAAACAAAACCACTGTAATTTTAGGGGCCGGTATCTAAAATCTAAATATTTAAAAAAGTTTGGTTTTCGGCCTAGGGGCCGATATGTGCTATATCAAGTCTTCTACGCTTTTGTCTTGTTTATTTATTTGGTTAAGGATATATCTAAAGATTCTTTCTATTACCATTGTACTTAATGTGAGTAATGTAGCCATTAATTTTCGGCCGTCAAATTACGTGGTATTCAGTTAAAAATTGACCTTTTAAATTACCATTTTCGGGGTGGCCGAAAATCACATCATAGATAAAATGGTACCGTAGTTTTCGGCATGACCTATAACTGTATGGAGAACATGGTGGTCGAAAATTGAATGTCACTGTTAGTTTTCGTCTACAAGATTCTAGTAACATTTTAAACATTTTATTCTGCAGATAAATCTAAAGTTATTTTGATTAAGCGTTACATTCAACTGACTTTATAAAAAAGGAGGTTCTCTTTTCAACGCGTTATAAAATATAAAATGTTGCTTCTGGGGCTTGGCGAAGAAAAGATAGATAAAAGAAAAGATAAAATTGAAATGCGCCTTCTGTGAAGTCATTTTAATAAGCGACACAGAAGAAGATACGGAGAAGAATCTTGGCTGTCATTTTTGCACTAATTTAAGATAAACCGACTTTGTAGGACTGAAATATGAAGGTGTTCAGGACAAATCATTTAAACGAAATGTTTAAATGCCGTCATCTTATCACTCACTCCTTTCTTACCTATGTCATCTTTCACACAGTCCATCATCTTTTTTTTGGCCAACCCCTACGTCTACATCCATCCACCATCATTCATAATATTTCTTCCTCCTTATCTTTTCTGCCTCAGGTGCTACTTTTTTTTTTCAAGCATCTCTGATTATTATCCATCCTCGTCAATCTTCTGTCCGACACTCTCCAATTTCATCTGCCATTTTCCCAGTCTCAGTTGCGTTTTCTCCGACAAGAACAATGTCGTCGGCAAACAACATGCACCAGTTTGCCTCCTCCTGTATTTACGATGTCAGTGCATCCATTACCAGGAGAAAAAAATAAGGGCTTAAAGCCGATCTCTGGTGCAAGCCTACAACCACATTGAACTTGTCCGTAACGCCAGCTTCGGACCGGAAATATGTACAGGCTCGGCTGTACATGGCCCGTATAAGCTGCAGGTACTTTCCAGACACGCCTTTCTTTTTCATAGCCCACCACAATACATCACGGGGTACCCTGTCGTATGTGTTGATCTTCTCCAGGTCAGCACAGCAAGTTCATATGTGCACACTGTGCACGCCTGTACTTTTCGCATAGTTTTCTAAGTGCAAATACGGCGTCTGTTCCCGAAACCCGAACTGGCTCTGCAATATCTCACTCTCGTCTCTCATTCATCTCGCAATCACTTTATCCCAGATTTTTATATAGTATGTGACATGAGCTTTATATATCTGTAGTTATTGAAGTCATTTACGTCTCCTTTGTTTTTGAAAATGAGCACTAGCTAACTATTACACCACTCGTCCGGAATCGCTTCATCATGCAACAACTTGTTGAAGAACAAAGTCAGCCACTTCCATCCATCTGCTTTTAAAAACTTCCATACTTCCACAGGACGTAGGTATAGGTATATCATCTGGTCCAACTGCTTTCCCATTCTTCATATCTTGCACTGTTTTTTTTACCTTTATCCATACTAATCTCTTTTACAACAGAGAATAACGTAAGAATAACTATTTTAATTAGAGAGACAAAATGTTTCTAAAATGTTGTTTTTTATTAGACTAGCTGACCCGTGCCCGCTTCGCTGTGCGTAAGACATTTCTAATACCATCGTGGACTTTTTTGTAGACGTTTTTAAGGTGTACAATACTGTAGTACATTATTTTGATATATCTCGTGGGGTTCAGCCAGCATTTGCAATGTAAGCGCAAAAAAATGTGTTTATTTACGACATCACATTAGAAACCTCTAAAATTTTCAGTGTTTCTCTACTATAGTATGCATGTATTATACATATAAACCTTCCTCCTGAATCACTCTATCTATTAAAAAAAACCGCATCAAAATCCGTTGTGTAGTTTTAAAGATATAAGCAAACATACATACATACATACATACGCGGGAAGCGGAAAGCGACTTTGCTTTATACTATGTATAGTGATTACTTGAATAATTTTGTTTGTGATTTTTAATAGCATTTGGATTTATAATATAAACAATATTTAACATACAAATAAAGCGTTTTTATGTTTTTATATACTTATAAATTCATTTTAAAACCATCACAATGCAGTGGCCGAAAACTGAAAACCCTATGGCCGAAAACATAATTTTGGGGCCGAAAACTGAATTTTTGGCATTTTTCTGGATTAAAATTAATATAAAAATAACTAATAGCTTTATATACCGTATAGTAATTTTAAATCTAATTTGATTATATAGGCTATCATATGACATCATTAGAACAGGCATATTAAAGTTGCAACATTTTTTTATGATGTCCTAAAGTTGGAGGGAGCACTAAAAGGCCGATATCAGGCACATCGACCCTACCTACTATTACCTACTTACCATACTATAACTACCTACCTAGGTCTATCTATCTATCTGATACCAATAATTCAATTTTCATACAATTGTGCGAGATGTTTTTATTGTTGTAGGTACCTACCTACCTACCTAGGTACTTACCTAAACCTAAGTCACATCACGTTCTCGTTGCTAGTAAAAAATATGAGGCGTAGATTAGGTTCAATGCGTTTCCCACGGCTTTTGTAATTTTTTTTTGTTTGATTTTTTACCCATGGTTAAGTTTAAAATTACGAAACCGCTCTGGAGAAAAGTAGCACAGGTCCGTCTAGCAACGCGGATCGCCGCGGAATGAGTATGACTGCGAAGCAAAATACGCGAATAGCAAGAAAAAAGAGTGCGGCATGAAGTTACCGATGCTCGGAATTAAATAGCGTAAGCGACATTTAGAAAAAAATTAATTATGTAAAAGAAATGGCTTTAAAAAAAAAACTGCTAAACTATTCAATTTATAATTTATTTAGCAATATTTATGATAAATATCATATTGAATTGCCTTATGGTTTAGGATATTTTTGGGCAATTCTTGATTTTCAGAGATGTGTTTGGCATTTTTTCTTAACAAGGTTTTTATAAAATTTTTATTTTTGATAAAATAATTTTGACGCTTATATACCTGAGAATCTTCCATATAAATTTCAATTCCATACATCATTCACGATAAAAATTATTTGGGCTTCAACCATTGCAAATTTGGTTGTTGCTCAGCCTTAATTTCAAATGAATTTCGAGTTTGAATCCTGGCCGTGCATCAATGGATATTTCTGTTCGAAAAATGTACATGCGTGTTACACGTGTTTATAACGGTGAAGGAAAACATCGTGAGGAAACCTGTTAGTATTCTTGAAAGCGGCGACGGCCTTGCAACCTGTCACGTGTGGAATGCTAACTACGTAGTTAGGTAAATAGGTAGGTTACGAGATATTATGAATTATTTTTTATGTTTCTAGGGTTCCGTACCTAAAGGGTAAAAAACGGGACTACTAAGACACCGCTGTCCGTCTCGTCTGTCTGTTACCAGGCTGTATCTCGTGAACCGTGATAGCTAGACAGTTGAAATTTTCACAGATGATGTATTTCTCTAAAAAGAGCATAAAATAAATATTTAAGTGGGACTCCCGTACAACAAACGTGATTTTTTTGCCGTTTTGATAATAGTACGGAACCCTTGGCCGGTTTTTACACTAGCGGTCCGCTCCGTCATCCCATGGGTATACCTAATAAGGACTTATCTGTGGGATTATTAAAATTTAACAGGACAACGTCTGTTGGGACAGCTAGTATTGTATAAAAGCGTGTTTTTGAGGATATAAACTACTAGCCAACCCGTGACAGACGTTGTCTTGTTAAATTTCAATAATCAAATAGAAAAGACTGAATGTTTTTAGTCTGTGATGTTAGATTTGTTGCACAGCAGCGCCATCTATACAGAAATTATCCCTTTTGCGTTTTTTATCGTTTTGGGGATGTTTTTCATATTTTAAAGTAGTCTTATTATTTATTCGGGCATAATATCTACATCTACAACAAATTTCAACTTAATCCGTTTTGTCGTTTAGGCCTGATTGAAATACAAATATACATACAAACTCACAAATTTCACATTTATAATATTACTAGCGACCCGCCCCGGCTTCGCACGGGTTTAATACATATAAACCTTCCTCCTGAATCACTCTATCTATTAAAAAAAACCGCATCAAAATCCGTTGTGTAGTTTTAAAGATATAAGCAAACATACCTACATACATACATACGCGGAAAGCGGCTTTTTAACATTTTGTTTTATCGCAGACGCACATCGGTGATCGTCGCTTCAAATGCGACATTTGCTTCAAGGGGTTCCTGCATTCCTCATCGTTGAAGGCACACATCGATGGTGTTCATAACAAGATACGGAGAATCAAGAAAAAGAAGAAGGAAGCATAACACTAGTACAATCTATAATAGAAAAATAAGTCGGGTTTTCCTTCCTGACGCTATAACTCCAGAACGCACGAACCGATTTCCACGGTTTTGCATTCGTTGGAAAGGTCTCGGGCTCCGTGAGGTTTATAGCAAAGAAAATTCAGGAAAATTTCAAGAGAAAAGCAGGAAAACAGGGAAAATCATTTTTCACATACAAGTCCATTCCCAAGGAACGGGAACGGGAACTTAACACAGCATTTGTTAATTCTAAAGCGATACGAAGTTCGCCGGGTCAGCTTGTACTTTTATAAATAAACTAGCGACCCGCCCCGGCTTCGCACGGGTTTAATACATATAAACCATCCTCCTGAATCACTCTATCTATAAAAAAAAACCGCATCAAAATCCGTTGTGTAGTTTTAAAGATATAAGCAAACATACATACATACATACATACAGACGCGGGAAGCGGAAAGCTACTTTGCTTTATACTATGTAGTGATATTGGCGGAATTTACATACAGCGCCATCTAGTCCCAAATTCATCAACTGTGGGAACCAGATAACTGATAGAATACTTTTATATATATTTTTTGTAAATACATACTTATTATACATACATATACCAGACACAGAACGAACATCTATGTCCAGCACACAAATGTTTGCCCTAGGTGGGAATCGAACCCACAAATATCACGTTAGGCAAGTTATGTTTTTTTGAATGCAATGCAATCGAGCACTTGTACACTTACACTAATAATAATATTTTTTTTAATCACGTAATATTAATAGGAGGTTGTGGGGAATTTCACGTGTTTTGAAAATAAAGTGTTTTAAATAACCTACCTGTTTTTCTATGCAAACAAACCCGACACAGATGTTGTTTTGTCAAATTTGAATAATCTCAGTATTTATTTATTAATTATATTCATATTTAAATAGACATGAAAATATTTACCTAGTTGTGGTCAATCATGTTTAGAGGTATAACGCATCACAACTATCACTAATCAAAACGGACCTCAAACAATGAATACTATAGATTTTAAATAAGATTGTTTGCTAAGCATAGCTTGCACGCTTGCTTGACTGCCAAAATTGAAAATTCACAACCGGGTCTTTAACCCTACACAATTTTTTAAAATCGGTCAAGCCTTTTCCAAGGAGTTTCGTTACAAGAACTTATTAGAAGATTGTCATGTTTTACAAGACGATTTTTGTGTTTCTTGTAACAAATCATTACGAAACTACATTTGGCTACGCCCGTTTAGTATTTGGATAATAATCAATCGCATACAAACAAATGGTCGAAAAATGGTTTGCAAAAGTTAATAATTTTTATTGTAGCAAAAAGCTGCCAACAGATGGCGTTACAGGTATCGAAATACACGATACAGTGAACTAAAAGAAAAATGGTAAAGTAATCTGTGTGTTATTGTAACCAGGGACTGAAAGCGGTAGAGGTTAACGGTATTGGTACCGCAAAAATATAACGGTACCGTTATTCGATAGCGGTTGGGCCATACCGAAATTATACCGGTATGGAATAACGGTATCGAAAAAATCTTGAGTGTCGTTCGTCGGCTATGAGAGAAGGGAGGAGGGGGGGGGAGGGCGCGTGAGGGGCAAAACTCAGAGCGAGTTCGTTTGTTGTGAACGCACACACACGTCTTTGTCAATCGAGCGACACACAGGTTAATAAAACTTTGTTTGTTCTGTTCTGTTGCGCACGCGTTCACGCACAGTAGGTAGGTACCTACCTACCTTTAACTATAGATTTTGACACGGGTCTTTATCACGTAATTAAGTACCTACCTTTAATTTATTTTCCCGACTATGACGTCTGCTCGCGACCATGGCTATTGTAATTATTTGTAGGTAAGTAACATAATCGAAATGTCGGGAAAATAAATTACCGGCAGGTAGGTATTTACCTAATAAATACACATAACTTCTCTTTTATTTCTTTATGATAAAATTTAAATTAAAGTAGGTGGCGATTCTATTGTGCCCATAAAAAAATTTCGGAATCCTAAAACACCATCGCTCTTATTCCTTTACGTTAAAGTCTAAATTTGCGTAACCTCAGGATGACAGTTTTAAAACGTAGGCTAGTTTTAAGTAATTTAACTATTTTTTTACGTAAATCTAGTCAATAAAAGTAAAGTGAAATTTTGATTTTCTTATTTATTTCGTTCATCAGAAATAAACGAAAAAAAATAATTCCAAATTTAAAATTTTGAGATTACTCAAATTTAGACTTTATTGTAAAGGAATAAGAGCGAAATTGTTTTAATTGTTTATTTTTTTGGAAATTCTAATTGTAGAACGTTGCCAACAGAACAATTAATTACTGATTAGCGTATTAGATTATGACCTGTATTTAAATATAGGACAATTTTTATCTATACCCGGTCATAGTCTATCTATAAACCAAATTTCAACCAAATCTGTCTGTTTAGTAGTTGAAGTAGTTGTAGGATGGATGTTTGTTACTGTGCAGTCGGCGGATCTAGGCACTGGTGATGTTAGCCGTTTGGATGCGCGGCAGACAATTTTCGACTTTATACAGTGACATAATAACCATTTGTGCGTTTCTACGGCTAACTTCACGAGTGCCTAGATCCGCCGACTGCACAGTAACAAACATCCATCCATCTACACAAACTTTCGCATTTATAATATTAGTAGGAAATATAAAATAAGTAATAAAGATAACATTAATACATGTTTAAAATTTGCATAGTTTTTTTATTTTTAATCAATTTTGTTGTACATCTAGTGTTTAAAAGGTGGATAAGTTACTTGGATTTCTTCGCCCATTTTATGTTGCCCTTTTACTGCGTCAACAATCTTTAAGATATGCCTATACGCCATGTTTCGCATACATGGACGTACAAATTGTAGCTCATCCAAGAGCATGTGACAGAAATGATAACTTCCCTTATCAATTTTATTTTCTCTGACACAATCATCGCATTCGAAAACACATTCAGTTCCTGGTTTCTCTTTTTCTTTTTTCGGCGACGGCATACAGTTCTTCAAATGTAAATCAGATTCATATACAGGGGACACTGGGGCTGATGGCGATCCTTCATCAGATGAATTAGAAACTCGTCTATGATCTGCTTTTTTGCGTTTGCTAACTGTCGGCAAAATACTCTGCGACATTCCAACATCCAAGCCGCAAAAAACATCTGATGACAGACGTCTTTTTCTACCTAAAAAAAGGTTATACACATTGAGAAGAAATAAATAAAACCCACATACCATTTCCCACAAATTAATACAGTTTTCTGCC
Organism: Hydriomena furcata; assembly: GCA_912999785.1. Classification (NCBI taxonomy): domain Eukaryota; kingdom Metazoa; phylum Arthropoda; class Insecta; order Lepidoptera; family Geometridae; genus Hydriomena; species Hydriomena furcata. The sequence continues at coordinate 4,335,314 of OU538823.1, read as the reverse complement.
CGTCCATATATTTATTTATACTTATTTTGATGGAGTTAGTCATCTGTGGCAGTTATTATAATAACAAATAGATTTATGTTAAACTAATAAATAAATAAATAAATAGATATATATTGTTGGACATTTTACACATCGCCATCTAGCCCTAAACTAAGCAAAGCTTGTACTATGGGAACTAGTTAACTGATAGAATACTTAGGTAAATAATTTTATACTTAAGTAGGTACATAAATAATTATGATAGATATAGTTAGGTACTAACACCCAGACACAGAACAAATATCTATGTTCATCACACAAATATTTGCCCCGGGTTGGGATTGAACGCACAACCTACAGCGCTGAAGAAATTTTAAGTTTCGGTTTAGGCTGTGTGTTGATAGATCAGTCAGTCAGTAGGTAAAGCAAAATTTTTATATATGTAGATAGGTAAGTAAATACGATATAAACTTCGAAAAGTGAGGCATCTATTCCCAGTCTTACCCTTCACTACACACGCACAACAGTGAGGCATCTATTCCTAGTCTTACCCTTCACTACGCAACAGTGCATAGGTGGGTGGGTCAAACAAATATCTACCTATTATAAATTTTTAATTATAGGTAGGTATTAGGTAACCTATACTTACCTACCACATACCACATAATATTTATACTTTAATAGTAAGTAAAGTACATAGGTACTACCTACTCTATACGGCTTTCAATGCAGTTTAGGTGAAATAGGTAGGTAGGTATTCTCTAAAATTTATGAGAATTCCAATTTATATGTCCCACCTAAACTTCATTGAAAGCCATAACATGATAAACATAGTTTTTACGAAATAAGCCGGCTGACCCGGGTTGGTGGATCTTGGCATCTGTGAAGTGAGCTGTTTGGTTGCGCGGCAGACAATTTTCGACCTTATCATGGTTTTGTGTCACTGACACAAAACCATTTCTGCGTACACACAGCTAACTACACGAATGCCTAGACCCGATGGCAGAACTGTAGGTAGGTACCTACCTACCTAGGTGGGTAGGTACCGAGGTAGGCAGGTACCTACATTCAATAGGTACAAAACATAGTGAGGCAGGTAAGGTCAGTAGGTACCTACCTACCTACGTGCCGTGTCACAGCAAGAATGGTTATGTGTCACTGGATAAGGTCAAAAATTGTCTGCCGCGCAACCAAACAGCTATCTTTACGTAGGTAGGTAGATACTTACCTAACTAAACTAAGATCCGCCGACAATACCTACTAGGTAGAGGTAGATACAGTACCTACTACGTAGGTAGGGAACAGACCTATCATCTAAGTAATGAAATTTTGAGTTCGATTTTGAATTTGCAGTTCGCTATAGGTATAGTTCGTATGTCGCATCACACACAACTGAAACTGACACAACACAACAAAACAAACGTAGTAAGTCGTTTGATGCACCGACCGCCGCCGCCGCCGCTCCCCGCCGCGCGGGGGAGTGAGAAAACCTATAATATTTGGGTAGAAATTGCGGTATCGTTATTCAACCTTTAGTATACCACTATGAATTTCGGTAGAAGCTTTTCGGTACCGTTATATTTTTAGGTATTGAAATATATGGAATACCGGAATTTATCGGTATGACGTCATATCGATAAATAGAGGTATCTTAATTTTTCGGTTATTCGGTCCCTGATTGTAACTCAATATTTATTTACTTATTCTTTGGAGTGTGTTTAAAGGAGAAAACAAAATTACATACGGATATATATGAAGTACCAAATTTTTATGTACAACTACAACATTCTATGAGTAAGTCAGTAGGACAGAGCGCCGGCGGGGGCCCGCCGGATTGTAAAAGGTTCCTTGTCAGACTTTAGAACCCCAAAATTGAGTTCAATCAAGGGCATACCATGGTCACTGAGGTAGATACCAAAGAGCATAAAAGTCGTAGATACCTCAGTGAGGTAGGAACCTACTTATACAGGAAGGTATGCTTGATTGCATGTATCAAGCAGAGATAGGGCAATGTCAACCTATGATGATGTGCAAAAATACAGTTTTAGCAAGTTTCCTATCTAAGTAGGTAGGTAGGTACCTATCTAATTTATGAAATCCTCCCAGTATCCACATAATTTTCATAATCACAATTGAAAAATTATCCGGTAGCGTTAAGTATAAGTATTCTATTGTAAGTCGGTACCTACCTACATCTTCGTTTCGTTGTAAAGGTAACACAAGACAATGCAGCCGCGATCACGCCATCTCAAAGACCATTCGAGCCAGAGCTTTAGAAACTCATTACCCTCGGATAAGTCCAGCTTTCTTAGGAATGCGATGGGTCAGGTTATTTTGGTCATGTACACGTCATGGTCGGCGAGCCTCCGCCATAGAATATTGCATAGTTAACTTTTGAAACGGGCGCACACCTCCATTGGAGCGTTACGTTATCATTATTCATTACAAGATATAAAGCACTTTTTGTTACTTTTGTTTTGGTAATGCATGACGTTTAGACAAACAAGCGGCCGACGTACTCGTTTATACAACCTTTTACCAGACAGCCAAATACTACAAAACACAAGTAGGTACCTACCTACTCTGTTAAAATACCTATATATCTAAGGTAGGTAGATACTAGGAGGCGACTGGCCCCTCACCGTTCTGTCTGATAGTAACTCTGCCTTTTGCGCTGTAGGTTGTGAATTCGATTCCCACTCTCGACTACCATGTGTGGTAAGCATAGATGTATTTTTTGTCCTTAGTCACTGTCACTGTTGCAAGAATTGTCGATGACGTAAAGATTACTCGAGGGCAAGTGAATGCAGTAATTTAAATAGCACGTGTGATATTTCAAGCAGAGCCACCTTGAATATCGGTTACTTACGAGTCTACCATGCTCACTTTGTACTTCTGTTTTGCATTTTTAGGCTCAATTATTTTAATTTTAACGCATGCTGTCAACGTCATTGCATGCTGTGGTATTCTGTAATTAGTGATACGCATAGATTTAAGTTACCCTATATTTTATTTTACATTGTACTCTGTTGGCACTGTTGAATACCCATAATAAATAAATAAATACCTAAGGTACGTAGGTACCTACAACCGTAGCTGTCTATTAAGAAAAAAAACCGGCTAAGTCACTTAGCCGGTTTTTTTTCTTAAGCAGAGATGGGCACTTACCCGGTAAAAATCATTTTTACCCATTCATTCCTATTTATACCCATTTATACCGGGTAAAAATGATTACATCTTTTTTTTTTACTTTTTTGACACTTAACTAATTATGGATCACGATTTTCATATTTTCATTAGTTTAGATCTTTCGAAGATGTCTAGTGGGGGTAGTCAGAGGCACGTCCAAACATTATATTTGGTACATGCCCATATTTTGCAGTAGTTAGCATTCCAAACGTTACAGGTTGCAAGCCCATCGCCGCTTATAAGAATACTAACTGGTTAATACTAATTAGTTATGGTGTTTTCTTGTAATTTTTTAATTTGGATTATAATTATTCAGACTTTAGTAAAGAAATAAGAGCGGTCGTTTTTAGGAATTTCAAGTTTAGCGTGGAGACAACAGAATCTCCACCAATGTAATAAAATTAAACTTAATACAAATTCCATAAAATATTACCGAAATTCTATCTATTTTGATTATTCATATTATGCATGGTTGTGTAGATTGTTTGTCCTGCCTCTTTGACGTGTAATCTATAAAAACCGGCCAAGTGCGAGTCGGACTCACGCACGAAGGGTTCCGTACTATTATCAAAACGGCAAAAAATCACGTTTGTTGTACGGAAGTCCCACTTAAATATTTATTTTATGCTGTTTTTAGAGAAATACATCATCTGTGAAAATTTCAACAGTCTAGCTATCACGGTTCATGAGATACAGCCCTGTGACAGACAGACGGACAGACAGACGGAGAGAGAGACGGACAGACAGACGGACAGACAGACAGACGGACAGACAGACAGACGGACAGACAGACAGACAGACGGACAGACAGACGGATAGACAGTCGGACAGACAGACGGACAGGCAGACGGACAGACAGACCTGCAGACAGACAGACGGACAGACAGACAGACAGACAGACGGACGGACAGATGGGCGATGGGCTTGCAACCTGTCACGTTTGTAATGCTAACTACTGCAAAATGTGGGCATGTACTATAAATATAATGTTTGGACGTGCCTCTGACTACCCCCACTAGACATTTTCAAAAGATCTAAACTAATGAAAATATGAAAATCGTGATCCATAATTAGTTAAGTGTCAAAAAAGTAAAAAAAAAGATGCAATCATTTTTACCCGATATAAATTGGGTATAAATAGGAATGAATGGGTAAGAATGACGTCATTCTTACCCATTCATTCCTATTTATACCTAATTTATATCGGGTAAGAATGACGTCATTCTTACCCAATCATTCTTACCCATTCATTCCTATTTATACCCAATTTATATCGGAATATTATTTATATCGGTACTTTGAGGTTTAATCTATAATAAGTAATCTAAAAATAACTTAAACAAGTAGTATTTCATATAAGCACTTACCGTCTCATTAATAAACGTAGACTAGCGCAGGATTAAATTTAGTCCAACGCTTACGTTTGGACTAGTCGAATTCAATATTAATAAACGAGGATTAGAAATGGAGTTGCTTACATTAAGCTGGTATTAACAAGTCTTGGTGTAACCTCAGATGATCTTTGGATAAGTAATTTTTTATTAATAGCACCGTTAGTGTTTAGGTAACATATTTAAATATATTGTTTTGTGTCGAGCGTAGGTACGAGTAGGTACTTTGGAAAAAAGTAGACTAGCCCGTCAATCCCCAAGCGAATGCCGGCGTTCGCGCTGTGACGTCACTGCGCCATACATTCCGACGTTGCGGCCGGGGTTTGAGTGGCTAGAGACAAGTTTAACGGGAAGATGGGGTGGGTGGGGGATGCATTGCGTTGTACTTGGTACTGCGGCCATTTTGTTTAGTACCTAGACGTTAGAGGTGGGTACTTGTGTTTTGACGTACCAGGTCTAATTAATACCACCTCCATCAAATACCAGGTTGAAATACCAGGTTTAAAATACTTTAAAGTATTTAGTTTCAGGCGAACCAACTCTCCACCCAGCATCCCCCCCACCTAGGATTGGTAATTTGTTGAAAAACACTGAAGTACGTACAAAATTACTTTTAAGTACAGAAATACTTGAGTATTTTAGTACAAAATACGCGTTCAAACTGTGTCGTAATACCTGGTACGTATTTTTTTATGCCTATTGCCTATACCAGGTTTGCAAACCTGGTCGAGTAAATACGCACCACCTCTACTAGACGTACGTGCGCGCTCCCGCGCACGTTCACACACGCGCGTTTAAACGTCCATTCATCTAGGCGTGCAGCAAGCCGCGTGAGAACAGGCGATCGGGCCTCGCCATTCAAAGCACCAAGCAATTCAACATTCAACGCGGCGTTCAAATCGAAGCGTGTAAACGAGTGCCGAGTGCCGAGCGCCGATCAAAGCAATTTTTTTAACCGACTTCAAAAAAGGAGGAGGTGTTTTGTTTTTTTACTTATGTGTTGAGTAATGTAATAAAATTATGAGTATAATATAATATATATATATAGTCTGGCAACGCTGGTACCTACAGACAGACAGTTACCTACGTTAGTATTTATAATATTAGTATAGATTCTAATGAGAGTCCCATAGTCCCATGTTATTATTTTATATATTATTATACACCTACCTACCTAAGTACTTATAAGTAGGTAGGTAGGTACATCGCGTATTATTAGTTATAACTAACTAACTATATGTATCACGTATGGAATGCTAAATAAGTAGGTAGGTACCTACCTACTTGAAAATGAGGGCATATGCCTAATACAATGTTTGGACATGCCTCTGGCTACCCCCTAAGCGCCTGGACATCTGAGAGGATTTCTTCTTAGGGATTGCAGTCATGATCCTAACTATATATTTTATTTCATTTATTTTTAGCTAATACCAAGTACTAAGTAGGTAGGAAGTAGGTAGGTAATAATTATTAAAAAATGAAATTAAATACTTAGGATCACGACTTTAATCCAAGTAGGTGGGTTACTAAGTACGGTAGATCTCAGATCCACAAAAAAAATACTAAAGGAGTCAGTCAGAGGCACGTCCAAACATTACATTTGGCTACAGCATTATAATAATAATGGCTAGTAAGTAGGAAGGGAGGTGTTTTGCTTGTAGGTATTCCTACATCTACCTACATAGATAAAGGTAGGTATAAAATAGTACGCCATCGCTTGACCTGTCGAGATTCGAACCCATAACCATCGGAATGAAAACCGAGGTCAGTACCTACCTAATTTGTCATCGAGCGCCAAGCAATTCCACTTTGATGTTTTGTCGAAATACCGACAATCGATGGATCGGACGGATTCACGAGCTCATTCAAAATCAACGTGTTCACAAGCTCGGTGGTTTGAATTGATTGTTGAATTGGTCGTTGAATGGAGAGCGTATCGGTTCAATGCAATTCACGTTCAAATTCAAAAAGCAACCGGTTCACATGCCCGTGCTCGTTGAACGCGCTAGTGAATGGACACGTATGTGACCGCACCTTTGATCGGCCAAATGTACCGTGCTTAACTACTTAAAAGTGTAGGTAGGTCGATGTTTGCCATTGGTTTCGCAGACACCGGCAACAATCAGTGTTTGTTACTTATATTTGGAGATATGGATCTTTGTTCATTTTTTAGGGTTCCGTACCCAAAGGGTAAAATCGGAACCCTATTACTAAGACTTCGCTGTCCGTCTGTCCGTCTGTCTGTCTGTCTGTCACAGGGCTGTACCTCATGAACCATGATAGCTAGACAGTAGAAATTTTCACAGATTATGTATTTCTATTGCTGCTCTAACAACAAATACTAAAATCAGAATAAAATAAATATTTAAGACAACAAACGTGATTTTCGCATTCTAGCGCCATCTAGTTTCATTTGATGTTACTACGTTATTATTAGGTACTTTTCGCGGTCTCATGCGATCGCTCGGGGTTTGAGAGGTAAAACAATGATTCGCAATTCCGCTGGCAGGTGGCGCTATTTTACCACTATCGGTAAAGTAAGTGGTACTTTACATGATCGACTAAAAAGTTTGAAATTGAATTATTGAATTCATGTAGTTAGAAATAGGTACCTAGGTAGATATTATTAATTTCAAATTAATTTCGAGTTCGAATCCTGGCCATGCATCAATGGATATTTCTGTTTGAAAAATGTATATATGCGCGTTACACGTGTTTATAACTGTGAAGGAAAACATCGTGAGGAAACCTGTTAGTATTCTTGAAAGTGTCAAAAAAGTTAAAAAAAAGATGCAATCATTTTTACCCGATATAAATTGGGTATAAATAGGAATGAATGGGTAAGAATGAAGTCATTCTTACCCATTCTCATTCTTACCCATTCATTCCATTTTATATCGGGTAAAAATGACGTCATTCTTACCCATTCATTCCTATTTATACCCAATTTATTTCGGGTAAAAATTACGTCATTCTTACCCATTCATTCCTATTTATACCCAATTTATATCGGGTAAAAATGATTGCATCTTTTTTTTTACTTTTTTGACACTTAACTAATTATGGATCACGATTTTCATATTTTCATTAGTTTAGATCTTTCGAAAATGTCTAGTGGGGGTAGTCAGAGGCACATTTATAGGGCCAAACATTATATTTGGTACATGCCCACATTTTGCAGTAGTTAGCATTCCAAACGTGACAGGTTGCAAGCCCATCGCCCATCTGTCCGTCCGTCTGTCTGTCCGTCTGCCTGTCCGTCTGTCTGTCCGACTGTCTGTCCGACTGTCTATCCGTCTGTCTGTCCGTCTGTCTGTCTGTCCGTCTGTCTGTCCGTCTCTCTGTCCGTCTGTCTCTCTGTCCGTCTGTCTGTCTGTCCGTCTGTCTGTCCGTCTCTCTGTCCGTCTGTCTGTCTGTCCGTCTGTCTGTCCGTCTGTCTGTCACAGGGCTGTATCTCATGAACCGTGATAGCTAGACTGTTGAAATTTTCACAGATGATGTATTTCTCTAAAAACAGCATAAAATAAATATTTAAGTGGGACTTCCGTACAACAAACGTGATTTTTTGCCGTTTTGATAATAGTACGGAACCCTTCGTGCGTGAGTACAACTCGCACTTGGCCGGTTTTTTATAGATTACACGTCATAGAGGCAGGACAAACAATCTACACAACCATGCATATTATGAATAATCAAAATAGATAGAATTTCGGTAATATTTTATGGAATTTGTATTAAGTTTGATTTTGTTACATTGTTGGTGGAGATTCTGTTGTCTCCACGCTAAACTTAAAATTCCTAAAAACGACCGCTCTTATTTCTTTACTAAAGTCTGAATAATTATAATCCAAATTAAAAAATAACAAGAAAACACCATAATTAATTAGTATTAACCAGTTAGTATTCTTATAAGCGGCGATGGGCTTGCAACCTGTCACGTTTGGAATGCTAACTACTGCAAAATGTGGGCATGTACCAAATATAATGTTTGGACGTGCCTCTGACTAGTGACTACCCCCACTAGACATCTTCGAAAGATCTAAACTAATGAAAATATGAAAATCGTGATCCATAATTAGATAAGTGTCAAAAAAGTAAAAAAAAAAGATGTAATCATTTTTACCCGGTATAAATGGGTATAAATAGGAATGAATGGGTAAAAATTATTTTTACCGGGTAAGTGCCCATCTCTGGCTAAGTGCGAGTTGAAATAATAAGGGTCCCGTTTTTACCCTTTGGGTACGGAACCCTAAAAAGGTTTTGTTTTTAATTTATTGTTTTTTAATATACTTACATTGAAATAATTCAAATGTTAATGAAACTTTTTATTTTTAATTCTTCACGCAAGGTTTTTTTGGTAGGTACTTACTGTAAGCGTAGGCTAAAATTATGTAGTAGGTCGGAAAAGTAATTTTCTTATTTCTTCTCTCACGCGGTAAAACTATGAATTTTCGTTCGATGAAAGAGACTAGGAGACCAAACTCTTTCGTCTGGTGATGGTCTGGCGTGGCGGGCGTGATTTGAACTTCACCGTTGGTAGGCAGCGCAGGAAGGAGGCCGCGGGCCGCGTCATTTCATTTGAATTTCGAAACCGAGCTAGCGCGACGTGAACGCTGGCCGCTAAACTTTCCGGATGTAGTAAAAAAAAAACATTTCTTATACTTACATTGACAGCTAAATTATTTTATTAGCTCCTTGGTGATTATTGTGAAAAAAAAAATTGTGCTTGTAAAAAAACTACAAAGATGGATGAGTTTCAAGTGGTTTTAAAAAGTGAATCACAATAATTACAAGTATCTTCTTAATTTTATGTTAAGTGATAATTTGTGAATTTTGTGAGACGGTTAACCGGTTAATTTAAATAGACCAGTTTTGGACTCGTGAAAACAAGATAATGTCGGTAAGTTTTTCCCGTTATGTAGGTACATACATACGAGTACTTTGTTTTTAGGTCTTGTCTTATGTTTTGACACACACTGTTACAACAACTACCGAACTACCTATTTTACCTTTGTTGTGGGTAGGTCCTACCTGAGAAATATTATATTTGTATAACTAAACCCCAACTGGAACAATAAATAAATCAATATGAATATAAGAGGTGGATGCGAAAACATTGTGAAGGAACCGAACTAGCATTTCTTAGAATCAATAATTACGTTTAAAAAACTTAAAAGAAAACCGACGAAAATGTTTCGAGCAATAGAAAAGTCAAAAGACGATATTATTAGTTTTTCAAGTTTTATGAAGGAACTAGCAGTCCGCCCCGGCGTCGCACGGGTGTAACAATGATATTATGGGTATTTTTTTTACACTTTGGGTAACATTATTGAAGTTTTAAATAGGAATCCCTATTTTTTTCTAGTAATAAATATGCCGCTTTATTGCTTGACTTGGCGGGGGCATTGCCGTGCCCCCAGATAGCATACCTAAGTTACTCACTGTTGGGTGACAGATATTTCACCCAACTTTCGTGACTTGCGCAGTTCGCTCGCGCGTTTTCTACAGATATTCGACAACGGTGGTTGGACTTGATTCGGAAACCTGCCAAGTGCGAGTCGGACTCGCGCACGTCGAGTTCTGTACCATCACTACATAGTATAAAGCAAAGTCGCTTTTCGCTTCCCGCGTCTGTAATCTGTATGTATGTAGGTATGTATGTTTGCTTATATCTTTAAAACTACACAACGGATTTTGATGCGGTTTTTTTTTAATAGATAGAGTGATTCAGGAGGAAGGTTTATATGTATAATAACATGCTACCCGTGCGAAGCCGGGGCGGGTCGCTAGTACATAGTATAAAGCAAAGTCGCTTTCCGCTTCCCGCGTCTGTATGTATGTTTGCTTATATCTTTAAAACTACACAACGGATTTTGATGCGGTTTTTTTTTAATAGATAGAGTGATTCAGGAGGAAGGTTTATATGTATAATAACATGCTTAATATATTAGAGAATCACTACATAATAAAGCAGTCGCTTTCTGCTTCCCGCGTCTGTATGTATGTCTGTATGTATGTTTGCTTATATCTTTAAAACTACACAACGGATTTTGATGCGGTTTTTTTTAATAGATAGAGTGATTCAGGAGGAAGGTTTATATGTTTAATAACATGCTTAATATATTAGAGAACCACTGATAATTTTAAGATTTCAAATCAGCGCGACTTTTTTTTATAATTTTAAATGCTGTTAACGAGTAGGTATACCTACATATAGACATTCTGTAATATATTTTGGTATCAGCTTTGCACCCGTGCGAAGACGGGGCGGGTCGCTAGTTCTTAATATAGCGGCAACAGAAATAGAAAGAAGAAAGAAAAAAGAAAGAAAACGTTTTAATAGGTACATCATCTGTGAAAATTTTAACTGTCTAATAGCTATCACGGTTCATGAGATACAGCCTTGTGACAGACAGACGGACAGCGGAGTCTTAGTAATAGGGTCACGATTTCCTTTGGAAACGGAACCCTAAAAAGCAACAAAAAATATATACGTGTCAAATTGACAACCTCCGCTTTTTTCCAAGGTTTAAAATCTGTTAGTTGGGAGGTACCTACCAGGCCCAACAGTGAGTCGTCAAGTACCTACAAAACTATTATGTATAAAGTTATAACATTATACGTAATTCAATCAAGGACAATAAACAGGTTTGAGAAATAAATTGTGATTTTAACTCACATAAGTTCGTTTATCATTTAGTAAGGACTAAGCTTTCACCCGCGACTTCGTTCGCGTAGATACCTATCTACAGGATATCGCTTTTTGACTACCCACTTTATCGTAAAACATTTAAATTCATGAAAACCAAAAGAACATTTTGGGAAAAAAGTAAGCTGTGTCAATTCAATATTATTTTATTGTTTTACTAGACGACCCGTGACAGACTTGTCCAAATTTCAATAATATCATAGAGAAATGTTATTTCAGTTTTTCCGAATTTGACGATTTTTGAGGCAACTTCCATTTTTATTCCCAATGCTGAACAGAGATTCTAAGACAAAAGCATAGCGCTTTCCATAATAAACTAAATGGACAGTGGACATTTTACAGCGGTACCTACCTAGCCCCAAATGAATGGTTATGGAACTTTTGACAGGCCACACTACCTAGTGTGTTTATGAAGAAGAAATGTCGCCCAAGGAGGTGTCACGTAAAATGTTGCGGGGCAAGTTGCCGGACACGTAAAGAGTTGCTCAAAAATGTCCCATAGTGTATCCGTGTGGTTCAGCGGGGTGTTGATGGTTAATAATAATTATAAATAATAATAATAATACAGTAAATATTGGCGGACTTTACAAACAGCGCCATCTAGCCCCAAACTAAGCAAAGCTTGTACTATGGGAACTAGATAACTGATAGAATACTTATATAGGTACTTTTTTTGTTCATCACACAAATATTTTCCCCGGGTGGGGATAGAACCCACAATCTACAACGCAGAGAAGGCAGAGTTACTAGGTACCAACTGAGCTGTAAATAATAATACTTTATTTGTTTCATAGTCACAATTAATACGAGTAAGTAGGTACCTATAACAGCTTCATCACTACATAGTATAAAGCAAGGTCGCTTCCCGCGTCTGTATGTATGTTTATATCTTTAAAACTACACAACGGATTTTGATGCGGTTTTTTTTATAGATAGAGTGATTCAGGAGGAAGGTTTATACGTATTAAACCCGTGCGAAGCCGGGGCGGGTCGCTAGTTTATGTATAAACTTAGGAGACCTCGCTCCGTATCATGATATCAAATACTTAGATTAAGGCCCTGTATGTCGACGATTGCTCTTTTTCGAAACGAAAAAAGAAATACTTCTGAACAAGCCACATCTCTTTTTATAATGTATAGTATATGTGAATAAAGATGTACCCATCTTTAATCACTTCGATAAATAATCCTACCGACCGCTGCACGTGGGCGGCGCGTGGTCCGCCTTTGCTTTTCGAATAAATTAATGATATAAATTATGTATAATTACTTATCAATAACCTATTCTAGTAGACATCTAGATCTACATATTACCTATCTTTAACATTAAACCACAAGTTGATCATAAATTCTAAAACGTATCATTTTGAAATAATATCTTTATCGTGAAAAGTTTCTGCTATTATGTTTTCATCGTTTTCAAGTTTCCACTAGTTTTAATATTACGTTTCTTAGTATGCAATAAAATAACACAAAAAGGTTAATGTAATGCTAATGAATTTGCGTAAATAACGTAGGATAATGACGTCATATTGAGAATAAATTTGTTATAGGTACTTACTCGTATTACGTAATCTAATGACTTTCTTCGGAGTTTAGAAATCATTTATTTTACTTGCTGGTGATCATTATGAATCTTACTTATATATTGCCTGAGAGTTAAAAAGACCAAATAATAAACTATCGTGGTTGTTAATTGTCTAGAAATCTTCAGTACCTTTATTTGTTTTGTTTGAGCCTTCACATTGTTCTTTCGTCACCACACAGTTGTAGGATTACTTTGAAACGTCTAGGTAAAACCGAGCTAGGGAAAGCTACGCCTGTTCCTCGCGACTAAGCCTAGAAGAATCAGGAAACAAACACAGCTTAAGGCCCTGTATGTCGACGATTGCTCTTTTTCGAAACGAAAAATGAAATACTTCTGAACAAGCCACATCTCCTATTTTTATAAATATATTACTTCAGGTTCCTACCTAGATTTCTATTAAGCTGAAAACATAATAGCAGAAGTGACCGAAAGTGTGGATGGACTGTGTAAAAGATGATATGGGTACGAAAGGAGTAAGTGATGAGATGACGGCCGATAGAGGGTAATGGAAGAAGATCACAATGTTGTACCGACTCCACTTAAGTGGGATTATGGCAGGAAGAAGTTTTTGAGGATGTTTGTATGTTTGGATGGTAAAATTAAGAACTTTTCGGCGTACCTAAGTATAATCTAATATGAGTGGTTAGATACAATATGGTTCCGTGTCGCTTAAACAAACATTTCAATGTGTGTGATGCTGCGTAGGTAAACAATCGGCCATATTTGGGCCATTGTTTACTTAGCTTAAGCTACAGAGATGCGTGAAACAGCGCACTGAATTCAAGCTGAATACCTACATTATTGTAACATTTATGATTCCGTTTAAAAAACTAAGACGAAAATACTCGAGCAATCGAAAAATCTAGAAACGATATTCGTTTTTTTAAACTAACTTATTAATATTACATGTACCTACTTATATATAATTTAGATAGGACAAACTTGGGACTATTTTATACAAAATTAAAAAAAATATTATACGTACCTACACCCATTTTTACAAATTTTAATAAAGCTTTTGCTCGTTCCGATATAGGGAAAGCCAAAATATTATTGAACTAGCAGTTCGCCCCGGCTCCGCACGGGAGTAACGTATTATAACGATTTTATGGGTATTTTTTTACCCAGGTTACATTATAATGTAACCTGGGTAAAAAAAAATATTAAAAATAAATATTAAATCCCTATTTTTTTCAAACAATAAATATGGCCTCTATGTTACTCAGAGATAATGTAGCATTCTAGCAAAGTAAACGATTTTTTGAAATATATCCAGTAGTTTTTGTATTTATTCCATACAAATATACAAAACATCTTTCCTCATAATAATATTGGTACCTATAGATTATTACACTCATAATAACTTTTGAATGGTATGGAATTTGGGAATGGTATAATTAAAAAAGTAATTTACAGGTACTGATATGGCCTTGAAAATGAAGTGATTTTTTGGATAAGGATTAATACCCAGGTACGAATAATGTGGCCTAGTTTGTACAGGCGGCGTTACCATTGCATATTTTAACATGAAAAAGTAGTTATTGTGACATAACTGTAGTAGTTGGACATAATTATGGTATTGCTGACTTATTTGTTAATATTGATGTAATCTTTAAAACTGCAGTTCATCACTTTGCTCTATTGTCAATAATTTCCGCAGCATACGCGATATAAAGATTTTTTTGGTTTTTTTTATCACACGATGGGTTACATTATCGAAGTTTTCATACGGATCCCTAATAGTTAGACATATGGTATTCTTGACTTATTTGTAGATATTGATGTTCTCTTTAAAACTGTAGTACATTCTTTGCTCTATTGTCAATAATTTCCGCAGCATACGCGATATAAAGATATTTTTGGATTTTTTATCACACGTTGGGTTACATTATCGAAGTTTTCATACGGATCCCTAATAGTTAGACTTATAGTATTATATATTTTTTGTAGATATTGATGTTTTCTATAAAACTATAGTACATTACTTTGCTCTATTGTCAATAATTTTCGCAGCAAACGCGATATAAAGATTTTTTTAGGATTTTTTTTCACACTTTGGGTTACATTTTCGAAGTTTTCATACGGATCCCTAACGTTTTTGAAAATACTATATAGCCTATGTCCATCAGGGATAATGTAGGATTCTAATGGTAAAAGAATTTTTTTGAATCGGTTCAGTAGTTTCGGAGCCTATTCGAGACAAACAAACAAACAAACAAACAAACAAACAAACAAACAAACAATTAAATCTTTCCTCTTTATAATATTAGTATAGATATAGATATAGAAAAACCCGCTAAGTGCGAGTCGGACTCGCGATCTTTAAAAACGGCAAAAAAAACACGTTTGTTGTATGGGAGCCCCCCATAAATATTGTTTTTATTCTGTTTTTAGTATTTGTTGTTATAGCAACAACAGAAATACATAATCTGTGAAAATTTCTAGCTATCACGGTCCATGAGATCCAGCCCTGTGACAGACAGACGGACAGCGAAGTCTTAGTAATAGGGTCCCGTTTTAAATAATAAATAAAATTAATAGGTAAAAGAAACATATAAAAACACAAATCAAAAACATAAAAAAAATACCTTCACAAAAACAAATTGGAAAAAAATGCATAGTGTTAAATTAAGACAATGTACATAAATATTTAGTTATGTAGAATAAGTAGGATAGTAGGTAGCACCGCCGAAAGACAACCCCCCAGTACCCACCCAGGGTTAGTTACCCCTGGAGTTGAGGCCAGGTGAGGCCTTCACCTAAATTTATATTAGTTTAGCTTTAGAAGACTCTTGTTGTATACAAACCCTTACGTTTGATGACGTTACTTATTGTCTTTCCACTCTGGAACAATGCTCCGTTGTTGTATTTTGAGAAGCGATAAAGACGCTTCCTTTGACCTTTCGCCGTCGACTTACGATTAATGTAGACAGTATTTTGTATCTCGGTCTCTGATGCAGTTCAGATGGAAGAAGTGAGGATGGATTTTTTATTATTTTAAGATAGGAACTCAAATGATTGCGAGTTTCTTCTACACGAGGTAGAGGTAAACACATCATAGACAGTTTGTTAGCCAAGTTCAGAAGAGAAACGGGCGGGAGTATAAAACAATTTGAATTTAAATACATAGTTCATAAGCTACGAGTATCACAAGTTGATTTTCATAGTAGGTATCAAAATATTACGGAAATAAATTGTAAAATGTATCATTTTAAAAAAATATCTTTATCAAGAAAAGTTTCTGCTATTGTAGGTATTTTCAGCTTAGCCTAAAGTCTAGGTAGGAAGCTGAAGTAATATATATATATATATAAATTGAAGACGTGGCTTGTTCAGAATCGTCGACACGGATACTAATTAGGTCTTAAAATATTTTTTTTAACACTTTAACAACTTTTAAAAGTAAGAGGTTCTCATTTCACAATTTTATTGCCACCAAGGAACTCTTTATAATTTCAGCATATGGTCGTCACTCGTCAGGAGTTGGTCTGTCCGACCAAAAAATTCACAGGATTTTATTCGTAAAATATCAGTGCTTTTAAAGCTGAAGCACAGATTACTAATAAGTTACTGCGTAAGATGAAGACAGACGGTATGGTATATAATATAGACTAGCGACCCGCCCCGGCTTCGCACGGGTTTAATACATATAAACCTTCCTCCTGAATCACTCTACCTATTAAAAAAAACCGCATCAAAATCCGTTGTGTAGTTTTAAAAATATAAGCATACATACAGAAGCGGGAAGCGACTTTGCTTTATACTATGTAGTGATACCTATTTAGTCATACATAACACTATGTGTACGACTTGACCAGTAGTATATTATTTTTCAAACTATCGTGATTAGTAGACATAACTATAGATTTTGACACGGGTCTTTATCACGTAATTACCTTTAATTTACTTTCCCGACGTTTCGGCTATGTTACAATAACCATGGTCGCGGGCAGACCCGTGTCAAAATCTATAGTTATGTCTACACCAGTATGTTACGGTAGCATAGGCTATTTCATTGTAAGTAATTTTAGAAGATCCCACAAGGCTTGCTTAGTCATCTCGAGTCCATGGCAGTCAGTGACCGGTTTAAAAACCGGTTCACGTAAAGCTCGGAATAGCACAAATAGTTTTTAAGCGCCCACAGGCCGTAACAATTTCAATCGAGAGTTTTTATTACAATTCTTTGGGTGGTATGGTATAGCTTAGAAGAACCTGAATCCTATCCTAATAATATTATAAATGCGAAAGTTTGTGATAAGGCTATGTTTGTTCCCTAATTAAAAATAAACGACAAAACGGATTAAGATGAAATTTGCTGTAGTAGGTAGATACAAAATCAGCATAAATAAAGAGGGAACTTATAATCCGAAAAACAACCTTTAAATGATAAAAAAACGCAAAAAGGATGATATTGGTATAGATGCGTTTCTGTGCAACAAATCTGACATCACAGACTAAAAACATTTAGTCGTCATAGCAACGCAGTTTTGACTAATGAATGATACGCATTCTGCTAAAATTCGAAATTTATTTTATCAGTACCTACAAGGTTTGTAGGGAAAAAATTGGAAGCTGCCTGAAATAGCTTTTTCCTATGTAATTATTACAAAAAAAAAATTGACGGAACAATGTTTATCAGCGGGTCGGCTAGTAAATTTATAGATCAGAATAAAAGCTGTAAAAGTGTGTTTATTACTTATTTAATGAATGTTATAGTTTTATTTAGGTACATCATAAAAATATTCATCACGACCACGTTTTACCTGGAAACTATTGAACAGATTTTGGTAATAATTTGACCAAGGAGTGACCGGAGGTTATAGCTAATTTATATTTCTACGTTATATAGAAAACAAGATAGGAATTAAAACTTATTTGCTTCACGCGAACGAAGTCGCTCATTGGTACAGCTAGTAATTTACTAACATGACTTGTTTAAAGAGGTGTATTTGGGTGTTAGTTATTATGTTTGTACAAATAAATTAATTTTCTGCCTGTCACTTTATCAATAGGGTACCTACATAATTTTAATTTATGATATTTATTTATTAGAACATCAAACAAAATATAAAAAAATAACTTAATAATAATGCAGCCCATAACGGTTTTATCATATTAACAATTAAATCTTAAAAAATAATCTAAATATTTATCAAATTATATTGTTTAGACGTGCCTCTGACAACTTCAAGGATGAGTCTGATTATCTGAGAATATGTCTACCGGACTTGGGAGTTACAGTCCTATTTCATTTAATTTTTACATCTAATACTGTTTGTTATCCACTGACAAGTTGACAACTAAAACACGTCAACTGCTCACTGTGTAGCTACGGATGACGCTAGGGGTTATAATTTGTCCCGCAACATGACGCACACGCAACGCTCAAACTTTTACGCTGCTACGTGCAAGGTACCTAACGAACGTAGCGTCCCGCAATATGCCCCGCAACATTTTACGTGACGTGGGACACCTCGACACTTTCACGTTTTTAGAAACACTGAGTAATGTGGCCTAAAGGTTTAATGGTAAGTATACACAATGACACTGACACTCAACAGAAATGTCAAGTCCAGTGTCGCTTGCGTCTACACGGTAAGCAATTTTTTTGTGTCGACATTAGTATATACATTTAGTGTACCGGTTGAAGTGTATTAGCCGTCTACACGATTCAGTTTGGGACATTTCATCGCCATGAATAGACGTGCTGCTGCCGCGATTGTCGCGATATGTGTTTCTATTAAAATGCGTCGGCGTAAAAAGAGATCTGTATGGGTTAAAGATTGGATTAAAAGAAGAGCGCAGCTAGGGGCATATAACCAATTGTTGTCTGAATTGAAAAACGAAGATCCAGAATGTTACAAAAACTTTCTTCGGATGAAACACGATGATTTTCAATATTTATGTGACAAGATTTCACCTGCGATTAAGAAGCAAGATACGAATATGAGACTAGCTATTAGTGTAGAAGAACGTTTAGCTGCTGCTTTCTTTACTCGATTTTTATAATCGGGATTTGATATTTGCCATAGCTCTGGCAGCGATTCAAAATATAAAATCAATGATTTTATTTCCTCGGTTGACCACGCTCGTGACGTCATTGGTCTAGCTAAAAATTTCGTGCAGGTTCGAAATTACCGACACTCGTTGCGGACAGCGCGCGCGTCCTGTCTCCACGGCAGCGACACTGACACTGAGCGACACCGTCACTACATGTGCAACTAAGTGTCGCGGCGATGTACACACACAGACATTCGATGTATACATTTAGTGTCTGGTGTCTGGTGTCGTCGTGTATCCTTACCATTACAACATTATCCCTGAGTCGTTCACATAGTTTTCGAGCGAAATGTTGTCATAAACATGTCTCCCATTTAAATAATTATCACATAATAACAATAACACATCCCAGTGTAAATAATCCTAATAATATTATAAATTTTGTGAAAAGATTATCTTTAAATATAGTATATTATACTGAAATATGTTTGTATTGTACCCTAATCAAATCTAAACGACCAAACTGATTAATATGAAATTTGCTGTAGTATTGCCCGAAAGTGCTTTTTTCTATGCGATTATTGAAATTTGGGCAGGACAAAGTCTGTCACGGGCACGGGTCGGCTAGTGTAATAATAAATTATCTAAATGGTGCATGCCATGGTAGTTAATTCGTAATGAAACGGTGCTTATTAACAGTTAACTCATTAATATTTATCAATCATCACGATAAATTATTATTAATATTCAGCCTTCTTTATTGTTATGTAAGTCACGAAACAACACAAGTAAGTAGGTAAAATCTATGTACGGTAGGTTCTTATACCTACCTTCATTGTAGGTCTATTCCTTATTAGTTACGCAAAATCTGTTTTGCTATTGGTAGGTAGGTATATAGGTTTACTAGTGGCGAAGCATGCAAAACATATTTTATAAGTTTATTACTCAAATATATCAGTATAGGTAGGTACCTAGTTAGTTACCTACTTCATTGATGACTACTTAAAATAATGTGATTTATCGCGGGCTGCACAAATGAATAATTTACATTTGAATAAAATGAATAAAACCTCGTCATCATACATCTCGAAACGAACCTATAAGTCATGTCATGATGATGGAAGATTTTGACTATGAGTAAGCAGTTATAAGCAGTAATTTTGTAAATAAACACAAACGCCTTTGTTATATTTTATGGCAAAACTAACGTGATTTAGCAAAATAAACCGTATTACAATTACAGGTAGGTACATATTCGCGCTTTGTGCAAATCAGGAATACTTACCTACATCTCATAAGTAGTTTTTTTTTAGTTTAAATAAATTGATACTCCTAGATCTTTGTTGACAACAATACAAACGCCAGAGATAAATCCGCGGAATTCCTAGCGCGTGCGACGACGACGCGTAAAGAATTTTGTATTGGTCAAACAACAATACATGTACTAAATCTAAAACAAAGCTAAACTTACAATTTTCGTTTTCCAGGGTATGAACATACGCCTGGCGTTCGCCATCATATCCTCCGCGTGCTGGTCTGCCTTCCAGCATGGATACAACACCGGCGTACTCAACACACCGCGGACGGTGAGTTTCTAATCTCCTCACCATCAACCCATTCATTCATTTGTTCGTCTACATGTCTCTGGCTGGTTTTGTCTGATACTTATAAAAGAATATAACTAATTAACAGCTATTTAAAGACAGTAAAAAATAATTGCAAACAGTCTATAGATAGCTCTACAAATCTAGATCATTAGTTACCTACCTGCCGGAACCGGAAGCGTCCCAGACGCTGCCGCTGTCAGCATTGCATTAAATTTCAGCCTACTTATGTTAGTTATGTTACGAGAAGGTACATAAGTAAAGTATCATCAAAATACCCACCCTTAAAATTTAAGTTTACCAATTCCAGGTGATGTCAAAATGGCTACAAGAAGAAGCTCTATCAGGCACCAACACCTCTATTCCGGCCATTCAGGATCCGAAGGTGACCACAGTGTGGTCTATCGCCGTATCAATTTACTGTGTGGGAGGTATGGTGGGAGGTGTGCTGACCGGCGTTATAGCTGACAGGTGAGCCCAGGCCTGAGGCACCTTAGCAAAAAGCCGGATATATTTTTTTACGAGTATCTAATAGACGTAATAGTCGACCAGCTTAAAAATTGCGCTTGGAGAAGTTATAATAAAAATGGACTACAAAAACCATTGAAAATTACTTAAATAAAGTTGTTAGCTGTGTAAACTACGGAACTCTACATTGCGCGTGGCCCTACACGCACTTGGCTGGTTTTATTTTATTGTCTTGACTTTTTTATAGTAGGTATTTAAGTAGGTACTTGATTATTAATGTTTATTGTTCCAGATTCGGCCGCAAGGGTGGTTTGTTATTTAACAACCTGTTTGTATGCTTGGGCGCGGCCTGCGAAGGTACTGCCAAGTATGCCAACTCCGCTAACCTGCTCATCGTAGGCAGGTAACTGTTCATACCTCAGTAGCCTTATGAGATTTCCATACTACAATCGCTATCGAGAATCCAGCACAGCGCCACTAGCGGTAACTACACTGAACCCCTGGTTGAATGCTCTGATCTATCTCCTAATTGATTCCGTTTATTTATGTAAGAGGCGACGAGTTTGCAACCTGTCACGTATGGAATACTAGCTACTGCAGAATATGGGCATGTGCCAAATGATTGTACGTGCCTCTGAATAACCCTTTTGATCTCCAAGGACCTGAGCGTCTACAGATCTGAGAGAATGTCTACCATACTTGGGGATTACCGGAATAATTTTATTTCACTACCTTGTTTATTTTGTGGATTATATAAGTTTTGTTGAACATTTTCTTTCTAATATATACAATTTTCGTGTTTGTAACCATACTCCTTCGAAACGTCTCGACCGATTTTATGTTTTTTTTCTTGGTAGGTCTGGATTCTTGGTAGGTCGAGGGTATTTTTTATATCCCCTAAGTGATAAGGGTGGCGTAATATTCGGGAAAAACTGAAAATGCTTTTGTGGGATTATTAAATTTGACATGACATCGTCTGTCAAATCGATGAACAACAATTTGATGTCTGTTGCAGACTACTGATCGGCATCAACAGCGGGCTGAGCGCGGGGCTCGCTCCGCTCTATCTGTCCGAGATATCGCCCGTCTCGCTGCGCGGTTCGGTAAGTCAGAATTTAGTTTTTTAACCGACTTCTCGAAAAGTAAGAGGTTCTAAAGTTAGGTTGTTTTTTAACCTTTGTTACCATAGAACTCCGTCATTTATTAAACAATATGTAAATATTTTTTTACTTTGGGAGAATAATCTTCCTTTTGGTCACATCAAGTGGAATGCTAACTACTGCAAAATGCGTGCATGTGCCAAATGTGATGTTTGGACGTGCCTCTTCTTCAAGGATCTGAGAGGATGTCTACCGTACCTACTTGGGAATTACAGTCTTGATCCTGTTTCTATTTATAATATTGTAGTAGGTACAATGGGCGGTCTTATATAATTTCAGATCGGAACAGTCTACCAGCTGGTGATAACAATATCGATTCTCCTCGCGCAAGTTCTCGGGCTGGAATCGGTGTTGGGCACAGAGAGTGGTTGGCCATTCCTGTTAGCGCTGACTGTTGTGCCGGCGCTGGTGCAGTGCGCGACGTTGCCGCTTTGCCCCGAGTCGCCTAAGTACCTGCTGCTGAATAAGGGGCAGGAATTGCACGCGCAGAGAGGTACGTTCACAGATAGATCAGAGGTTTTTATACCTTTGTATGTTGAGTAAGGTGAGTATGGTAAGGGTAAGCTAAGAGAGTGGGTGTAATTACTAATGAGTGATTGAGTGGAGTGTAAGCATCGACTACATAGCCCATCCCCCCCTAGTGAATCACGCCATCTTGAACCGCCCAATTAGAATGCATTTTTTCCCGCTCCCCCCGTACCGCATACCTCACCGACTTGACTTGAGTTGTTTGTTTGAAGATATGAAGCCATTAGGCGTCTATTGAGCTATGTAGTCGATGAGTGTAAGCAATAAATTGTTTGTTTCAGCGCTTAACTGGCTGCGAGGCGATGTGGCCGTGCACGGCGAAATGGAGGAGATGCATCAGGTAATACCTAATATCAACTTGGAATGATTAGCAGGATTACTTGTAAACTTAAAGTTTTAAACACTTGCTCCTACAAGTAATGGCCAGAGCACATTGGCAGACTTAATAGTTGTGCCAAATTAATCAACACACAAGCTAACCCGGCGAACTTCGTACCGCTTTAGAATTAACAAATGTTGTGTAAGTTGTAAGTCACGTACCCGTTCCCGAATTTTGGTTCGTTTTCAAAATCAAGCCTTAGTCATAAAATAAACCCAACACCATATTACATCTATTACAGGAAGCAGAGAAAAACAAAGTGAGCAAAAAGGTGACAATAAGAGAACTACTATGCAACCGCTCGCTGCGACAGCCGCTTGTCATCGCGATGGTGATCATGGTGGCGCAACAGGTACGTACTTATATACTTAGGTACAACCCGGTCACAATATCTGTGCACCTGACCTCGTGACGTCATGGGTACGGGCGA
Source organism: Hydriomena furcata (assembly GCA_912999785.1). NCBI lineage: Eukaryota > Metazoa > Arthropoda > Insecta > Lepidoptera > Geometridae > Hydriomena > Hydriomena furcata. The sequence goes on along the minus strand of OU538823.1, from coordinate 4,311,889 downwards.
GGCGGGAGAGAGAGAGAACGGGAGAGGCGCAGCATGGCGGGAGAGAGAGAGAGCGGGAGAGGCGCAGCATGGCGGGAGAGAGAGAGAGCGGGAGAGGCGCAGCATGGCGGGAGAGAGAGAGAGCGGGAGAGGCGCAGCATGGCGGGAGAGAGAGAGAGCGGGAGAGGCGCAGCATGGCGGGAGAGAGAGAGCGGGAGAGGCGCAGCATGGCGGGAGAGAGAGAGAGAGAGCGGGAGAGGCGCAGCATGGCGGGAGAGAGAGAGAGCGGGAGAGGCGCAGCATGGCGGGAGAGAGAGAGCGGGAGAGGCGCAGCATGGCGGGAGAGAGAGAGAGAGAGCGGGAGAGGCGCAGCATGGCGGGAGAGAGAGAGAGCGGGAGAGGCGCCGCATTCCAGCGAGGTGCACAGATATTCTGACCGGGTTGTACATAATGTAACCTATTTTCTAAGATAGTTTATTTGTACCTACAATCTTCGATACGTGTGACTTAATCAGCTTATTATTACACCAGTATGAAGTTAGAGCACGAGCGACAACGCGGGTGCTAAACGTCGAGTAATAATAATAAACTGCTTATGTCATAAGTGTCGTATAATTAGGTAAGTACCTACTATTTTAGTTCCAGTGACATACTGCCATCTTTTTAATATATTGAAAATCGTCCCTAAAACCTTTTTAATTTGTACAATTCGAACTATCGTGTTTGTTATTCATTTAATATAGAAATACAGCGAAACGTGAACAATACAAGTTGGAACGTGTTAATTAACCGATTTATTGATGAGAATATATATATCTATAGCGGCGGTTCAGACTGGCTGTTGGCTTGGCGATGCGTTGCCAGGTTGCCACGGTATGGGCCGCCGTGAACTATACGCGGCTACGCGAACTAGATGAGTTGCTGCCGAAGAAGTAAACTGTTCTTATATCCATATTACATGTACAAAATAATTTCGATGTTTCACATCTGCCTAACGTCCTGTGACGGCTAACTTTTTAAATTTAATTAATTCGTCTTGTTTAGTTTTCGGGCATCAACGCGGCGATATTCTTCTCGACCGACATATTCCGGAACGTGCATCTCAGCAACTTGCACTCGCAGTATGCCAGTCTAGGTAAGTTATTTTTGTTTTAGTGATAATATTTATATCATGTTTCGAAAGTTTGTGAGAATGTTTGTTCCTATGTTTGTAGTTCAAACACGCCCAAAAGACCAAACGGATTTAATAAAATGTAGGCACGTAGGTACTATTATGGCTATGTTCTGAAGTAGCGTAAAGGCAATTTAATATCCAGGTAGGTAGTTTGTTGTACCCATCGACTACATAGCCTAATGGCTTCATTTCTTCAAACAAACAACTCTGTCAAGTCAGTGAGGTATGAGGTACGGGGGGAGTGGGAAAAAATGCATTTTGATTGGCCGGTTCAAGATGACGTGATTCACTAGGGATGGGAAGTGTTGTCATGAGTTGTCGATAGCAGTCAGAGGCACGTCCAAATATTATATTCGGCACATACCCACATTTTGCAGTAGTTAGCAGTCCATACGTGACAGGTTGCAAGCCCATCGCCGCTTATAACAATACTAACTACTGGTTTCCTCGCGATGCGATGCGATGCGACTGGTTTCCACCGTTTTAAACACGGGATCGGGGTCGGGATCGGGATCGGGATCGGGATCGGGATCGGGATCGGGATCGGGATCGGGATCGGGATCGGGATCGGGATCGGGATCGGGATCGGGATCGGGATCGGGATCGGGATCGGGATCGGGAGTACTAGTTAGGTCCAACTGTTGTTGTTACTACTATGTATACACCGGTACAACACTATTGACTATCGACAAGGAAAATAACCAGTGTAACTTGAGCTTGTGGTAATGGTTTTTTAGCATAAACAGACGAGATGTGCACGGGTCAAGGAAGTGGTCGGTACTACTGCAGGTTTGACGCGCGGTATTTTTTATCGGCCGTATAAGCCTGATGTTTTGGATGACAGTGTTCGCCTTGCATGCGGTGTCTTCTGGGCTATGTAGTCGATGGTTGTACCACGCACGCGTCATTAGTGGCAGTACTGTTGTGTCTATGCTAAAGCTAAGATTTCTAAAAAACCATCGCTCATATCTCACTAAACACTGTAACTGTAACTACTCTGATAGTCCGGTAAAGTAAGGCCAAAAAATAGAGGAGTTGGTGCGGGTCAAATTTTAAACCCCAAAAAATTAAGCTGAAATTTAGCACAGTTTAACTTTGATGACAATACAATAACGTGGTATCAGCGAGCTGGGAGGTTAGCATGAACCACTATCGTATCGAAAACATATCGTCCGAATATACAAAAAGTGTCAGTTTTGACATTTGAACGATACGTTGTCGATACGATATAATGATTAGTGCTCAGGCCACTGATCTGATATTGGAGCTCGAAGGTTTTAAGGATCTTAAAAAAGCTTGTTTTAAAAAAAGACTCACAGCTGACAACTTTTGAACAATTATTTTTCTTTGTCATTGCATTGAGATATTAACATCACTACATAGTATAAAGCAAAGTCACTTTCCGCTTCCCGCGTCTGTAATCTGTATGTATGTTTGCTTATATCTTTAAAACTACACAACGGATTTTGATGCGGTTTTTTTTAATAGATAGAGTGATTCAGGAGGAAGGTTTATATGTATTAAACCCGTGCGAAGCCGGGGCGGGTCGCTAGTAATGTATAAATTTGTGTACTTACAGGCATGGGCGCAATGAACGTGGTGATGACTCTGGTCAGCCTCTTGCTGGTGGAGCGTGCTGGCCGCAAGACGCTGCTGCTGACCGGCTTCTCGGGCATGCTGGTCTGCTCTGTCGCTCTATGTGTCGCTAATGTATATGTAAGTGTCTGTGGTAGGTTCCGTGAGTCGCGTCAGATGTCATAAACCCGTACAACAAATGCGACAGTATAGTCACATGTGACAGTGGATATGGTCCTTCAGACAGAGGAACAGGCGTAGCTTCACCTAGCTCCTAAAAAGTTTCAAAGTGATCCTTGTAATTTTATTTAAATCAATACCTACCTTTTGACTTTGATTTTGAACAACTTATTTATTTGTATAATATAATATTGTGTTGTGTTGCAGACGCAGCATGAATGGGTGTCGTACAGCTGCGTAGCGCTGGTGATCCTCTTCGTGGTGATGTTCGCGGTGGGGCCTGGCTCCATACCCTGGTTCCTCGTCACAGGTGCGTACTTACAAGGGTTGCCAGATGGTCTTACCTGGGGCGTTACATGCTTGTCAACAAATACACAAACGTCAGGTTTTTCAAGGCAGGCGATTGTTACGACAAGCTTGTTACATCATCGTCGATTCGACCAATCCTGACGCTTTTGTGTCACGTGACTGCGTTTAAAAAAACTAATTTTAGTTATGGGTTTTTTAATAAATCATTGTTTTTTTCAAGTTATTTTACTCCATAACGCTTTATGAAGGCATAATTTACATAGATTACTATCAACACCACTTTATTTTTCATACTTTCAAATAGCCTAATAATGGACGCCTTATTGATTATAGTAAACACAAGCTTCGCTCGTGTAGTGCGTCGTCCTAGGATTTTTGTTTTGTAAACGGGTAATGATTATTTTTTCAGAGCTATTTAGCCAAGCGGCGCGTCCAGCGGCGACAGCAGCCGCGGTTTGCGTCAATTGGCTTGCCAACTTTATCGTCGGACTCGGCTTCCTGCCGCTATCGGTAAGAGTAAAATCAAGACTCTACAACTAAAGTCAAGAGACAGCTCTTATAGCATTTTCAGGGAAAACAAAAGGAAAACATCGTGAGAAATACCAGATAGTTGTCATTTTGAAGAAACTGAAAACCTTACAATTTTTGCTTAAAAAACTTGTCACACATTGACTAACACACACACACGCACACACGCACGCACGCACACGCACACACACACACACACACACACACACACACACACACACACACACACACACACACACACACACACACACACACACACACACACAATTCTTACTCGTACCTGTTTTTAAATTACACTTAAACTAAATTAGAACTATCTACATTTACTCTCTAAATACTTTGTCTGTATCTCTCTTTAGAGGAACTTAAATTAAATTTCGGAGGAGGGCGTTAACATTCGCGACACAGTTTTTACAGCTACCTACTGTTATCGTTTTTCAGTGTTTTTGTGAGATTCCTCTCGACCCCCTCCCCCCTAAACACCTCACGTAGTTAATGGACGCACCCTTATCAGCTAGATGAAGCTACTCAGTAAGCTTGCCAAACAAGTACAAATCCATGTTTGTTTCCAGCTGATCCTGGGCACAAACGTGTTCATAATCTTCGCGGTGCTTCAGTTCCTGTTCATCCTGTTCATCAGAGCCAAGGTCCCGGAGACCAGGCACCGCACCACGGAGGAGGTTTCCGCCATGTTCCGACAGCAGATGTGACAGTCATGACATGTCGATAAGGATGACGCGTCTACGATAAGGATTTACCGTTTAACTGCTAAATGTAATGTTCCAAACATTGCTTCCGACCATTGGACGTCTTCAAAGATCTGAAAGAATGTGGTGCTGCTGAATGTGGGCATGTGCCAAATGTAATGTTTGAACGTGCCTCTGTCTACCCCGATTCGACATATTCTAGGATCTTAAAGTAATATTAAAAGTGCGAATGTGACAACGCTATGTGAATTCGTACAGCGTTGTCACTTTCGCACCGCGAGTTGTAATATTAATTTAGTTAACTGTTTAATTTTTACTGTTTGATTATTACCATAAGAACTTCAGTCCACCGTAATAGAAGGTCTCCTCGCGAACCGAAAACGAAATTTCGTAACAATATTCGTATCGAAGTTCCATCGTTTCGACTATTAATTTGAATGATGGAACGACAGTAATTTCTTTTGACAATTATCGATGTTAGATTAAGCTACTTAAAAAAACCAGTTCAAAACTCTTCAAACTAGTCTTTTACTAGATTTACACTCGCGTACGAGTCGCAAGACGAGTGTGAATAGACGCTCGTGGCTCGCCTCGCGCCTCTACTTTAAGCCGGAAACACACTTACGTGTCGTGTCGTGGCGCGACACGCCACTAGCTAATCGCTTTCATACATTTAGTATGGTTAGAGACATATTTGGGTGTCGTGTCGTGTCGCAAACGCTATCTTGCGATTGGCTAGTGGCGCGACACGCCACGCCACGACACGTAAGTGTGTTTCCGGCATTACTATCGATCACGCGAGGTGCGAGCCGAGACACGAGACGAAGCACGAGGCGAGGTATGAGGCGAGAGTGTAAATCTAGCATTTCGAATATAGTTTGACTACATAGATTAACTTATAGTTGACTTGATTGAATTATAGATTGACTATACTTTCGATGTAACTTTTGAAACGAATTTTCGTTTTCACTTCGTGAGTAGGGTCAACGACCCGGTTGTGGTGCCTACCCCGGTTTTGGTCATTTTAAATTTTGCCAATCAATAACTAAGCACAGCAAACAAACTTGTTTAAAATCTAGTTATTACTGATAGTTGTGATGCGTTATACCTCTAGACTTGATTGACCACAACTAAATATCTCCTAAATATGTCTATTTAAATATGAATAATTATTAAATACTCTATTCTATGTTGTTAAAAATCTTCGCTTTGATATATTTTTCAATCTAAACCGTTTATTTGAAAATTAAAATGTTGTTAAATTGCCCAAAACCAGCGCTCTCACCCTAGACCCCTTAGGAAGGTAGGTACCTGGGTACTTGGGTATTATAGTCATGATCCTATTTCATTTAATTATTATGTTCCGTTTATAGGAACTGTAAGTTACAGTAATATTTGCATTATCAGATTATTCATTGATGAATATTATTTTTCAGAACAAAATTTTGTGACTGAACAGATATTTAAATCATAATGACTTCGTATTGTGCTATTTTTATAAGTTTTCTTATTAAAATTATTTTATCTACATAATTATTTGGTTTTGACTTACGTCTCAGCACTTACCCATAAAAAAATAAAAAACAAATACGGTTCGTTGTTTTTTTTTTTTAATTATTTATTACTATAACAATACTAGCATCTATAGATTAATAAATAAATACATTTAGAAACATTTAGATACAAAAAATATAAAAACCGTCCACTGCAAAAGTGCCAAATATAGTGATTGAACATGCCTTTGACTACCTCCTTAGAGATCTGAGAGGTCTACCATAACTGATAATTACAGCCGTAAAAGCTAATTTATAATTAGCCGACCCATGACAAACGTAAAATTTCAATAATCGCATATAAAGGCAACTTCCAATTTTTCGCCTCCACTGCAACGCACGGACAAGCTACGTATGAACTGACGTCATTGGTACACGCGTAGCTTGCTCGAATATGGTGCTCACGTAGCTCAACGCTGTCAACGCCATGCACGCTGTGTACGCGGTACACGCAAACGTGATAAACGTATCATTCAAAACTGTGCTGCGCTACTTGTACATAGTTGCGAGTTAATATTCATGTATAGCGTGTGCATCAGTGGAAATGAAGACCCACGTCCAACAAATGAACTCACGCAGCTAAAATGTGTCGCGTGCCCGTGGCATCGACCATATAACCCTACAGAAGCTTCATTTTTTTAACAAAAAAATTCAGACGATTCCTTGAGGTATGCGATTTAGGGGGAGCGGTAAAAAACGAATTCTGATTGGCCGGTTCAATGTCACAGCCCGCCGCGGGGCGCGTCGTGAATCGCGCTCGGTGTCTTACATCAGCGGTATAAGCCTAATGTGTTGTTTGAAAATGTTTGCCTTGCATGAGGAGTCTATAGACTGTGTGGTCGATGGCCCGTGAACAGAATGCGCCGCGGTGGATTTGCGTTATTAGACTTATTATATTTTTTTTAGTCTTAGAAATTCCTTCAAGGCCGGTATATATTGTTTCCTAGACGCTGACAGGTTCAGTTGAGTGAAATATCGGGTCGACAAGTCGGGCAACTGATTTTCCAACAGGTCCAGCGATGGCTTCCACTCTTGCAGGAATGCGCAGAGCTGAAATTAAATTTATAATAAATATATATTGGTGGAAATTATAACACATCGCTATCTAGCCCCAAACTAAGCAGAGCTTCTTCTATAGGAACTAAATAACTAATAGAATACTTCGCATAGTTTTTTTTTGTAAAATCATACATAAATTAATTATGATACATAATAACACCCAGACACAGAACACACATCAATGTTCGCTAAAAATTACGCCCTGGGTCCCCACCATCGAACCCACAACCAAAAGCGCAGAAAGCATAGCTACTACCAACTGAGCTGTGAGGTCAGCCAGTCAGTCAAAATACTCAATTATTTATTTACCTGGTCCCTTCGCGATGTATCCTCACAGAACACGGCCACATCTCGTTTTAGGCCTCCAGTGAGGTCCATACCGAGCAGCAAAGCCGCCTTGTCTCCGCGGCCAAGTGCTGCCGAGATCGCATCTAGGGCGCCGGCCTTGGTTAGGTAATCCTGAAGACAATTTTATAATTTAGCCATTTTTTATATTGAAACAAAGTTACATAAATTATGAACTAGTGGAAACTTTAGACTAGTCTACTAGTCTAGTCTACTAGGGTAGCTTCAGGAAATCCACTTTTGGCGACTTTATCGTGAAATATTGAAATTAGAAAAAATCTAAACAATAAAAAAAAAAGTAGCCTATTTTCGTCCCAAGACTTTAAACTATCTCTATATGAAATTTCATGACAATCGGCCCAGCGGTTTGGCCGTGATAACGTCACAGAGAGACAGAGCTACTTTCTCATTTATATATAACTCTTATTTTACACCCTTCTACCACTAACCCTCCCTTTTAATAGCGATATTAGTAATCTTTACTTTCCTTTCATCCACAAAATTAAATGTGCAATAGGGTTGCAATATGGCAATCTCAGAACACTTATAATGGCAATTGAAAACAATCATTGTCGTACGATAAAATCAGCGTAAAGTTCGGGAATAACTAAGTGCTTTTTCTGTGGGATTATTGAAATTTGGCAAGACCACGTCTGTCGGGACAGCTAGTCACTACATAGTATAAAGCAAAGTCGCTTTCCGCTTCCCGCGTCTGTATGTCTGTATGTATGTTTGCTTATATCTTTAAAACTACACAACGGATTTTGATGCGGTTTTTTTTAATAGATAGAGTGATTCAGGAGGAAGGTTTATATGTATAATAACATGCTACCCGTGCGAAGCCGGGGCGGGTCGCTAGTATAATATATAATAAAGAATAGTAATGATGGCGTCGCTAATATAATTCGAAATGTAAGCCTTATGTACCTTGACTAGTATGGGAAAGCTCGGGACCAGAATATCCTCAACAACCTTGAGGTCCTTTCTGAATAACTGAGCCGGGGAGAGAGTAGACACGTCGCGTCGACACGATACGAGAGTGTGCAGCTTGCGGGCGCTAAAAAAAAAATAGTTCACGATTGGTATCTCTAAGAACGGTAGACATCCTCTTGGATCTTTAGACGCTTTATTAAAGATAAAGATAAAAATCATTTATTTGCTTGACATTGTGTATGTATGAATTATTGCAAAGTACAAAAAACACGTAGGTACAAGTAGATAGGCGAGCTTAATGCTAGTTAGCATTTTCTTCCATAATGTAAAGTTTGGCCATGCCTCTGACTACCCCTTTAGATATCTACAAGGATCCGAGAGGATGTCTACAGTACTTCACACTTGTGATTCAATTTAATTCGTTTTTACTATAAACCTGATCATTGACTAATCACCGTTCTGCCTCGTAGTCTTGTGGTTTGAGGATAGTTTCCAGAAGTAAAACCACCTCCTCATCATGAGGAGTTGCTTTGTCCACCTCCTTGGAGAAGTTAACAATGTCCAATATTATTGTAGCTGTAACAAAATAATTACATTTAAAAAACTAAAATGATAACCAACGAAAATGTATAGAATAATCAAAAAGTCAAGGGGGGATATACAGTCGTGGTCAACTAATTAGGGACATGCAAGATAGTGAAGAACAATAACCGGTTATGTACATACAAATATAAAACCCTATTGATTTCTCAGTAACTATTATTTGCATAATTTGGTCCGATTATTATGCTTTAAATGGCTGTAAATAAAAGAATAAATAAATAGAAAAAAGTATTTAATATCAAAGGTTGAACATGTATTCAATTTTAAGGTATAATTCTGTAGCTGGACATTTAATTAAGGACAGTAAACTATAATGAAAAATAGAGTTAAACAAAACTAATAATCTGCAGTATTATAATATCTTTAACAGCTCCATTTTATTACGTGTAAAATCAGTACCCAGTAGCAAAACCTTTGTTAGTAATTACCGCTTGACACCGATGTGGCATAGACATTATCAGTTTCTGGCATGTTTCAACAGGAATGTTTGCCCATGCCTCACAAAAAGCTTCATTAAGTTCATCTAAAGTTGTGGTACGATAAGTGGCTACTTTTTTCTTGATTTCGTGCCAAAGGTGCTCGATTGGGTTAAGGTCCGGGCTATTTGCTGGTCAATCTAGCACCGATACTGACTGACTGGTAAGAAACGACTTGACTGAACGGGCGGTATGTTTCGGGTCGTTATCATGCTGAAACGTCTATATAATAGGGAGATGCTCCTCAGCATAGGGAAGCATCGTTTCCTCCAATATTGCCTTGTATTGATGTTGGTCTAAGTTACCCTGAACTTTCCTCACAGGTCCCACTCCACGTCCAGAAAATGAACCCCACATTTTAATGTTTCCACCGCCATGTTTCACCTGCTTTTTTGTGAATCTTGGATTCATTTCCGCTTTTACTGGACGCCGGCGCCGTACGTATTGCCTTCCATCTGAAGAAATCAAATTAACCTTGGTCTCGTCAGAGAATAATACATGTTGCCATTGGGCGTAGGTCCAATGTCCATATTTACGTGCAAACGCCAAACGAGCATTCGTTTGGAGAGACACCAGCTCTTTCGTCTGTCCCAAACACTTCGTGTTTAATTAAAATAGAGCCTAGAAACGGATCTTTCTTAGCTAACCTGGTTATCATTCTATCTTCTTGCGGAGTTGTTTTTCTCGATCTTTTTGTTCTGGGCACATTTAAATCTGTGTTATTGCGTCTGACATGTTGCACTGCATTGTATACCATAGTTTTTGAACAATTTAAATGTTCTGCTATCCTTCGGTATGGCCAACCATGCTCGACAACAAACTTCATGATAATTTTTCGTAGTGTTGGATCGCAACTTTTATTTTTACCCATTTTTCTTCAAAATATTTTTCAAAACTTAAAATAAATATCGGGATTGCCGCCAAAACTACCACGAAACAATAAGAGAAGAAGTAAAAAAGTATTGAGATTCAAATTTTGAAAATAGAACGCAATATCTCAGTGTCCCTAATTAAATGGCCAGCCAGCATTATTTGAACAAATAGCACTACGATAATCTATCAGCTATAGTATAGCTGATAGATTATCGTTAAACCTCTTTACAGTATAGCTGCTATACTGTAAAGAGGTTTAATGTTTAAGAAGTTGTTATTGTTTGTATAATCGGGCACATAAATGACTAATTATACTTACATGTAAGAGATATGGAATATGGTTTAGACACGTTGGAAAATAAAAAATAAATTCACAATTCGGTTTAACCAAAGAGTGTCCCTAATTAGTTGACCACGACTGTATATATATTTTTAAGTTTTATTATGGACTAATAAGTCCTACTTAAATATATTTTAAATGGGACCAATTTGGTTCTATTCTGTACAAAATAGAAAAAAAAATTCCCAAAAACGGATTACCAGGTAAAAAGAAGAGAGGTTGTATGGTCATAGACCCGAGGTTGTGGTGCCTACTTGTAAACCTTAAACTATTCTGAAATATGGAGTTTTAAGACTTGGAGGTTCCATATTTTATGTTAAGCTTAGTATTAACCTACTTACAATGCAACAAATCACAGTAAGCCACATTAGCCTTGAGGAAATCCAGATTTTTAGCAAACAAAGCGCTCAGATCCATTATCCTCTGAGCGACCAATGTAGCACACGAACCCACTATCTCAATAGTACTTCTTGTGTCTTCTCTATACCGCCATTGCGTTTTGTCTATGGGCCTGTGGTCTATGATCTCTGTGACCAGCGGTGTTAATTGTTGATCATCGTTGGCCAAAGTATGGTGATCTACCAAAATTATGTTGGCTTTTGATTTTGATAGTGGGTTCGGTAGACTTGGGTCATTTCTGAAACAGAATAAGTTTTTGTGAGACAGTCATATATTTCAAGGTTTATTTATTTACTAGCTACTCGCCCTGGCTTCGCACAGGTGGTACCTGGATAAAAGTAGCCTATGTGTTATTCTGATGTATAAGCTATATTACTGCAAAGTTTCATTTTAATCCATTCAGTAGTTTTTGCAAAAAGAATACTTACTTGAAAAGCAAGTCGTCCTTGCTTATCCCATGTTGATGCAAACAGTAAGCCACCTCCGTCTTGATCTCATAGTCTTCTCGAGCAACATTCAAAACAGGAACAAATATGTCATCCTTCACTTCTTCTGTGCGCTTGTTTCTGTAAGTTAATTAATAGATTCTCACCTAACAGACATATTTTTTGGAAATTTCAACCAAATCGGTCCAACCGTTTAGGAGGAGTAAGGAGACAAAAACATGTTAAGAATTATAAATATGATTAGATTACCTTGTGCATACTTTACACATCATCTGTTCATGTTGCCAATGTAGAAACGCCGCATACACTATTGCCGACACCGCGGAGTCCAGGTCGCAACTCTCATTGCCCATTACTATGTTCAAAACAGCATATTTCTGCGTATTCTGGAATTTATTTATTTATTACAATGGACTGCCTACGTAGATATTTATAGTTATGTGGTATGTGAATAATTTTGATACAAAAGCCAATTACAGGCAATCACAACATGGAAGAGTAAAGCGCGAGGAGCTAAATAAAGAGTTAACATGAGTTCATACCAGTTTTTCAAGTGTAGTTTTCAGGTATTCATTCATGTTGCAATAGCAGTTTTGAACAATACATTGATCGATAGATGAAATTGCCACAATTTAGGTTAAAACAGATGTAATTTTAGTATTGAGTTTACAAAAGAAATTCCCAAAACCAAAAATCAAAACAAACTTGCACTTGCTCAATTGACTATTTTTACGGATTTCTAAAGGACAGTATCGACTTAGTGACAGTGACAGCGTTTAGACGTGTCACGGGCCTTTCACTGACTCGATAGATGACGCTGGCTGGTCTACACTGACAAGTCGTTGTTTGTCAAGTGTATTGTCAATGTCTGTCAGACTTGATTTTGATTTTGATTTTTGACAGTAAATAATCATGCGCCTACTGTACTGCCCCGACTCCCCGCCCGCCCCGAAAATCTCTCGATCAATACTACACTACAGTACAGCAAAATAGAAAATTTTATCTTGGATTTGTTCGTTCAGGTTCAGTAGGTTTATAAAATTTTGCGAGAAAAGAGCGTTTCTCCTTTTGATACTTCATAGCACTTCGAATTACAAGCACCAGAAATTGCAGTTGGTGAGTATTATTTTATTTTACGTGTTACGAAGTTTTTACGTAGGTCCAGTGGTAAAATCTTGTCTTTTTATCTTCGGAAAGTTACTTATCCCTTTGGGTACGGAACCCTAAAAATGAACTGTTCAGTTAATCATAGTAAAAACGTAAATAGTGTTTTAAAAGAGCCAACTTCGGAAAATAAATCTATCGAGAAAAGTTCTTCATATAACTAGATTTAAATCCTTAAGTTATCATTGTCATAAAAAACAAAACTGTATGTATACCATAAATAAGTCATAAAACATTTTTAGTAAATATATTGCATCCCCTGTTGCAGGAGCGATGGGCGGGGATCCATGGGTGGTGCAGCCTCACGAGCACGCCAAGTTTGCGGAGCATTTCCGTAACCTTGGCCCTGTAGGTGGAAACCTCTCCGGGGAGCAGGCCAAGAGGTTCATGCTGCAGGTAAAAGTTTATTTATTTCAGTAATCTAGGATTCACAGTTTTCTTAACTATAAATATTGTAGATATCCGAAAGTAACTCTGTCTGTCTGTGACATTATCTCAGCCAAACCACTGTGCCAATTGAAATTTCATATAGAGATAGTTTAAAGTCTTGGGTTGGACATAGGTAAATTTTTAATTGATTTACAGGAATTTCAATGTTTTTTTTATAAAGTTGTCAAAAATAGATTACCTAAATCTGCCAAAATTATATATTTAATTTGCAGTTAATTTTTAGTTCAATTTAAAAATGGCCCTTTCATGTGTTAATTTTTTTAATATAGAAGAAGAAGAACCCTTAATATAGGCTATGTTTACTTAAGTGACACACAAACCAAGCTATGTATGGTAGCTATAATAAAAAAGAGATTTAAAGGTCCAGTTACTGTTTGTTTCAGAGTCAACTTCCACCCCCAATTCTTGGCCAGATCTGGTCTCTGGCTGATACCAATGCAGATGGCAAGCTGGACCTTAAGGAGTTCTCTATCGCTTGCAAGGTAAAAAAAATATCAAAATAGGATCACAACTGTTATCCCCAAGTACGGTAGACATCCACTCAGATCTTCAGGCACTCAGATCCTTGATGATGACTAAAGGGATTAGTCAGAGGCACATTCAAAATTTATTATTTATTTTAATAAGGAAGACCAACAGCATAATTTATAAATAAATTATGTTAACTTAAAGTAAACATTTCATAAGTCAATAACTGGTCTTCACAGATAAAACCCAATTTTTTTACGCTCTATCTACTAGTAAAAACTAATAACTGCTCTGACATACGGTTGCAGAGATATCCATTGTAAAACATTCTGCCAAAATATATACCAGTAGAACGTCTTAAAAATTCATATGGCCTAAACCGTTTCATGTTCGTTCATTATAAAAGCAATAGATATGATTATTGATATTATGTTCTAATGAACTTTGTAATGCAATTATTTATCCCGGAATTAAATAAGCACTGAAGTAAATCTACTGGAAGCTCATTATTTTTCAAAATAGTAAAAGAAAATAATCGAAATGTATGTTGTTGCAGATCATCAATTTGAAACTTCATAACATTGAAGTTCCGAAGGTTCTACCGCCATCCCTGCTGGCTTCTCTCAGCCCCACAGGTCAGTTCGATCTTTGTAGATGTCTAAAGAAGGTAGTCAGAGACACAAACACAACCTATCATTAAAAGAAAATATTTTTTTATACATTTTTACAAACTACAAATCAATTAACTGCCTTCTGCGCTGTAGGTTGTGAGTTTGATCCCCACCCAGGGCAAATATTTGTGTGATGAACATAGATGTTTGATCTGTGTCTGGGTGTTGTAATATATTATCATATGTATGTATTTCCAATTAAAGTATATAAGTATTCTATCAGTTTTCTAGTTCCCATAGTGCAAGTTTTGCTTAGTTTGGGGCTAGATGGTACTGTGTGATAATGTCCACCATCCACATTAATAAATAATGTTTCAGGAGCTCAAAAACCGCCCCAGCAGTTCGCCGCGCCCTCCAAGCCTCCAATCCCACCCATGCCGGCAGTCCCCCCTCTGCCCTCTATGCCCCCTCAACCACTCATTTCGAGCATGCCTTCTCAGCCTTTAATTTCAGGCATGCCCATGCAATCTATGTCTAGTAACTCCTTACTCGGCGATTTTAACAACTCTCCCAACATAAATACTACCCCCGCTCAAAATATGATGCCTAACCAGCCAGTGATGGGCACTACCCAACCGATTATGGGCTCTACCCAACCGATTATGGGCTCTACCCAACCTATTATGGGCGCTTCCCAACCGATAATGGCTCAGCCAATGATGCCGCCAATGAAACCGCCCGTACCATCCGTGCCTGATTTGATATCTGGAGTTAAATCTTTTAACGACACGCAGCCATTAGCGTCCCAAATGAACCAAGGTTTTAATCAGCCTCTGGTCGGTGGTTCAACTGTTTCGATGAATTCTGTGATGTCGACATCGCAAACAATGTCTCAGCCGATGATGCCCGTACAGCCCATTATGGGCGCTACTCAGCCCATTATGAGCACTACCCAGCCCATTATACCTCCTACCCAGCCCATTATGGGTACTACCCAGCCTATTATGCCACCTACCCCGCCTATTATGAGCACTAGCCTGGGTTCATTGATCCCAAAGTCCCCGCCGCATATTCCCGCTACATTGCCTTCGCTCATCAGCAGCCCTCCTAAACCGATGCCGGTGACTTCCACGCCGATCACTGCACTGAAGGATCCGATTTCGAAACCAGGTTAGTGGTTACCTGGTCTCGACTTGTGTTAGCTAACTGTTCGATTGCGAGATATTATAGTGAATATTCTCGTAAATGTCGGTGTAAATCAAACCTTCTAATAGTCGCGATAAATAGTATATTATTTATTAACCTCGTTATTGGGCTTGAGAGTGTGTTGAGAGAGATTATTCAAGGACAAGTGATCAACTTAAAACCAGAAATACCTGATTATTGTTTGGTCTGAGCCGATCTCTAAACCAACGAGCATGCATGAGGAATGTGATGAGAGTGGATGATGCAATAAAAGTATTTAAGGAACGTAGCAAGTGGAAAGCCGTGGTCTCTGCCTATCCCACTGGGGAACAGGCGTGATTTTATGTATTTATGTGTAGGTGACTGATCGTAAACGGCTTTGACTGTCAAATTAACTGTTACGAAATGGAATTTTGTCAGTTGTGCAGGAATTGAAAGTGTGATAACGTTGCAGGCTCGTTAGCCAGCTCAGTGGTGACCAGTCCGACGGAGGCGCCGTTGGGCGTCATGTCGCCCCCGCCAGTCGAGTGGGGCATCCCGCAGCCCCAGAAACTCAAGTGAGAAAACTCGTTTAGTCCTAGCATGAGTATCCGATAAAACTTTCGTCTAAAGAAAAGTAGGCACTATGTGTCAAAAACTGGTAAAAACTGTATCTTTTTGTTCTATGACGTTTGACGCATTTTGTTGTGGCGTCCTAGAACAAATCTGTTCTATGGTACAAATTGTGAAAAACTGTGTCTTTTTGTTCTATGAAGTCTTTCTCTATATAACAAATGGGACCTATCCTCAATAATAATGGGGCGCTTAGGCTCGGCAGATTAGAACTTAGCTCCAAACTTACTAGAGTCTACTAGCGCATATCTACACAAAATTCAATAATTCACTCCTTACTTTAGCCAGCATCACTGGTTTGTAATGAATGAGTGATTATTTGGGGGGGGGGGGGGGAAGATTGGGTGTTCACTTAGTTTAGTGGTGCCTAAGGTGGGTTAAAGACGTCCCTGGGTACGTTACCACAAGTACCAGGCTAACATGATTGAATGGGGATGGTAGGTACACGCAGCTGTTCAACGCGACGGATCGCCAGAAGGCGGGCGCGGTGTCTGGGGCGCAGGCGCGCGCTATCATGCTGCAATCTCGGCTGCCGCAGCAGACGCTTGCGCAGATCTGGGCCCTCGCTGACCTAGATTCCGATGGCAAGCTGGGTAAGTTAACCAACAGTCAACTTGACAACTAGGCAATATCAAAATAGGGACAAATGCCAGTTGGACTCGTGCACCATGGTTTCCGTTCAAACTACTTAAAGGTTTCTATTTTCTGTATTTTTTCCAAAATTTTAGTATTTTCTGAGATTAGGGAGGGAGCATGGAGGAACGGACGGATAGACACACGAGTAATCCTTTAAAGGTTTTTTTTATTTTGAGGTAAGGAACCCTAAAAACTAAAATCTGTTATAAAATGCACTAAACAAGCCATTCCATAAGATACTTTACTTGACCTAGTGACCCTACTTTAGACCCTCAAAAGGGGGGTAAAATTTTAAAGTTATTTTAATATGGGTTGAACAAGTGTGATGTAACTATAACTATTCCAAATAATGACATGACATTTCTTTCAGGTTGCGAGGAGTTCGTCCTAGCTATGTACTTGTGCGAGCGAGCTACACAAGGGGAAAACCCACCCGCGAAGTTGCCAGTAGAAATGATCCCTCCTACGTTCAGGTAAAATTACCTGAGTCATTACAAGCTTTAATATGTTTTCTGTTGAAAAATATATTCTACAAAGCTTTGTGAAATTCTGCTTCGAACTAGAGATCGATCATCACACATATCGTAATGTACTAATTATTTTCAGGCGTGATTCAGTGACTTCAAACACTAGTTCGAAATCGTATGAAGAGCGTCGCCGTGAAAATATGGCGCGAGGACAAGCGGAGCTGGAGCGAAGACGCGAACAGCTGCAAGACATACAGATCAAGGAGAAGGTAGCCTTCGAACCTTTCACCACACTAATAAATAAAATAAATAAATATTGGTGGACATTTCACAGCCCGTCTGGCCCCAAACAAAGCTTGTACTGTGGGAATAGACTGACAGAATACTTATAAACTTTTTCTTGTTAACACTTACAAAATAATACATTATTACACCCAGACACAGAACAAACATCTATGTGCATCACAAATATTTGTCTTGGGTTTATTCCCAAAGAGGGTTGACGGCAGGCTGGCGGCCGGTTGTAAAATATAAGCCAAATCCTTTTCGCTACATGTGGCGATTCCACATTTAGTTTGAATGGGAGAAGAAAGCCTACAGTGCAGAAGGCAGAGCTACTACCAACTGAGCTGTGAAGTCAATCAGGTTTATTCCGTAAAATCGATCTTTACCCGTCGATTTTTATCACCATCACCAGGACATGTTATCTTAGATGAACATGTGCTTTAAATTATACCAAAACAAATGTCTGGATTGAATGTAAATTCCGGTCTCCGCTGCTCAATTGAATGAGTTAGCGAACGCAAAGTTAGCCAGCTAGACCTTCGGTTCCTAGGCATCCATCACTTGCCAGTGAAATGGAGCTCAAAGGACCACTAGACTAACGGCCGGCTTCCTTCGAGGTGGCGACCCCTAATATCTGTATTAAAATAACCTAAGATTTTTTTTTCTTGCCCTACTAGGAGGTAGAGGTAAACTATTATATCAATGATAACAACAGTACGCATGTGTAACTAGTGGATTGCCGATGACTTTGCCTGCGTGAACTGTGTAGAAACCTTATTTAGAAAACTATTACTTTACAACACCCTTTTAGAGGATGGGATTGGGACTTTGCCTGCGTGAACTCTGTAGAAACATTATTTTTAAAACTATTACTTTAAAACACCCCTTTAGGGGATGGGATTGGTATATTGCCTGTGTGAACTCTGTAGAATCCTTTAGAAAACTATTACTTTAAAACATCCCTTTTGGAGATGGGATTTAGACATTGCCTGCGTGAACTCTGTAGAAACCTTCTTTAGAAAACTATTACTTTAAAACACCCCTTTAGGGGATGGGATAGGGAATTTGCCTGCGTGAATTCTGTAGAAACCTTCTTTAGAAAACTCTTACTTTAAAACACCCCTTTAGGGGATGGGATAGGGAATTTGCCTGCGTGAACTCTGTAGAAACCTTCTTTAGAAAACTGTTACTTTAAAACACCCCTTTAGGGGATGGGATAGGGACTTTGTCTGTGTGAACTCTGTAGAAACCTTCTTTAGAAAACTATTACTTTAAAACACCCCTTTAGGGGATGGGATAGGGAATTTGCCTGCGTGAATTCTGTAGAAACCTTCTTTAGAAAACTCTTACTTTAAAACACCCCTTTAGGGGATGGGATAGGGAATTTGCCTGCGTGAACTCTGTAGAAACCTTCTTTAGAAAACTGTTACTTTAAAACACCCCTTTAGGGGATGGGATAGGGACTTTGTCTGTGTGAACTCTGTAGAAACCTTCTTTAGAAAACTATTACTTTAAAAAACCCCTTTAGGGGAGGGGATAGGTAATTTGCCTGCGTGAACTCTGTAGAAACCTCCTTTAGAAAACTGTTATTTAAATCACCCTTTTAGGGGATGATTTTCAAACTTTGTAATCCCTAAACATTTTGGGATCCTATAGAACTCTGTGTTTTGTTTAGAACTTTGGAATATAAGTGGATTGAAAGTTGAATTCGTCACTAGGGGGCGCTATATCAGTATGTAGCTATTTTGCACTTTAGATAGAACAAAATAAGGCTTGTACCGATATTTATAACAATATTTGATTGGTTTTTGTTTTTGATAGGCCGAGCGAGAGAGGAAAGAGAGAGAAGAGTCGGAAAAGAGGGAGAAGCTGCGATTAGAAGCGCAGAAGAGGGAGCAAGAGGAACTTATGAGAAAACAGAAGGAAGAACAGGTAACCAATATAAATTATGTAAGAGTGTTCATATTCATGTTTGAATTTGAAAAAGAGCTGATTTTGATAGAGATTTTCTTTCTGTACTATTGTTGAATAATACATCTATTATTACAGGTTTTGTTACTTACATCCTAATTCAATTGAGTAGTTATCAGAATTCACAAAAAACAATCTAAACAATCGAATTTAATAAAATTCGATGGCCAAGTCAATCTATTTATTTAAAACATAAAAGATTTTTGATATTGATATGGTCACTATATACAGGGTGTCCAAGAACCTGGCGTCCAACTGGATTCCCACGATGCCCCAAGTTCTAACAGTACTCAGAAAAATATTTTAAAAAATCCACCCCATGTACTTACAGAATTATACTGATTTCAAAAAAAAAGGAGAAATGAGCACCCTGTGACATACTTTTGAATGCTGTGACTGCTAATGCTGATAATTTCGATATTTCTTGGAGGTTTTGTAATCTAGGGTATTGCTGTGTCTAAATAGAATGTAAAAATAAAGTACTTATTGTACCATTTTAAAATAAAATATTATTTTAACTAAAGGTGATATGGAAAATTATTGAATTTCGCAACTTTGACCGACTGTAGTGTAAAAAAAATGTACCAAAATAGTATGGCAAGTGACGTCAAATTTTGACGCGTTTAATCCTCTTTTTAAAAAGGTATAATACTTACACATTAATTTGAAAAAAAAAAATTTGATAATATTTTTACTCAACAACCCAATTTTTACGAAGTGCCTACCTACTAACGGTAACTGTCGGACCCTTTCTTATCTTAGAAACTGTTATGTTACTACTATTATTTACTTCGGTTCCAAGAGTGAGCAAGAAGGAAATACACACAGGTAGATGGGTTCCCAGTAGAATAAAAGCAAAGAATGTTAGTTTAAAGATATTTTATTACAATAAATGTTCAAAATGTTGACCACCCGCGGCAATACAAGCTCTCACTCTCCTTAAAAAGGACCGCTTTATGTTTCGCGAGTAACTTTTTTGACGTATCACCTGCACTGCTTGTGTTATCTTCTCACGAAGGTCAGCGATGTCATTAATGGGCTTCGCATAAACGAGCTCCTTCATAGTTCCCCAGAAAAAAAAATCCAGCGGATTTAAGTCAGGTGAGCGTTTTATAGAGAGTTTTTGGACGAGCAATACCCGAACAGGTGGATTGGGCGATCAGGAACAATCCCGTGGCCAGCCCGCTCACCTGACTTAAATCCGCTGGATTTTTTTTTCTGGGGAACTATGAAGGAGCTCGTTTATGCGAAGCCCATTAATGACATCGCTGACCTTCGTGAGAAGATAACACAAGCAGTGCAGGTGATACGTCAAAAAAGTTACTCGCGAAACATAAAGCGGTCCTTTTTAAGGAGAGTGAGAGCTTGTATTGCCGCGGGTGGTCAACATTTTGAACATTTATTGTAATAAAATATCTTTAAACTAACATTCTTTGCTTTTATTCTACTGGGAACCCATCTACCTGTGTGTATTTCCTTCTTGCTCACTCTTGGAACCGAAGTAAATAATAGTAGTAACATAACAGTTTCTAAGATAAGAAAGGGTCCGACAGTTACCGTTAGTAGGTAGGCACTTCGTAAAAATTGGGTTGTTGAGTAAAAATATTATCAAATTTTTTTTTTTCAAATTAATGTGTAAGTATTATACCTTTTTAAAAAGAGGAATAAACGCGTCAAAATTTGACGTCACTTGCCATACTATTTTGGTACATTTTTTTTACACTACAGTCGGTCAAAGTTGCGAAATTCAATAATTTTCCATATCACCTTTAGTTAAAATAATATTTTATTTTAAAATGGTACAATAAGTACTTTATTTTTACATTCTATTTAGACACAGCAATACCCTAGATTACAAAACCTCCAAGAAATATCGAAATTATCAGCATTAGCAGTCACAGCATTCAAAAGTATGTCACAGGGTGCTCATTTCCCCTTTTTTTTTGAAATCAGTATAATTCTGTAAGTACATGGGGTGGATTTTTTAAAATATTTTTCTGAGTACTGTTAGAACTTGGGGCATCGTGGGAATCCAGTTGGACGCCAGGTTCTTGGACACCCTGTATATGGTGTTATTAGGTTAGCTAATTACGTAAGTACTTAAGACAGAAGGACCCTTATGTAGAGTCTGAATAAATTAACCGACTTGGTATTACATGGATGTCACAACTTTTTACGGTAGAAGAACTGAGTTACGAGACTTGTTTTTTTTTTTAAATTATGTTTTTGATGGAATTTAAATTGTCAACAATAGATGGAATCAAACAAGAGATGAAAAATGGACGACTGACTTTAGACAGAGCGGTCCGATTTGCCTCTAGGCTCGTTTGAATCACTCTGAACTTATGATGAATAAAATTTGTTCTTCATAACTGTTCTTAAAACTGACTAAAACTATATTTTTTCTTTTTCTTGCTTGGACTCTAGGAAGCTCAGGTAATATATAGCCTTCAAAATACATTATTTATCAGTGAGAATGACTTGTTATGTTTTTAAATTTCCTGAAAACTTTTTGAATGTTAGAAAGGGGTGATTTTTCAGCTTATAATCAAAGTTATACTATTTTAGGAAAAAAGGGAGGCTGCAAGGAAAGAGATGGAAAGACAATGTCAACTTGAATGGGAGAAAAAGAGGTAGGTATGGATTTTAGAAGTTTGAATGGTGAAGTTTGATACGGTTTTCGATGACAGATTGAGTTGTATTTATTTATTTTTAATAATCTTGTTGTTTTAAAAACTAATTTTGCGAAAACTAGCTGATAGAGCCAATATGCCCAATAGAGATCCTCCTTTTATATTCATTATTATTATATTTTATTTTAACATTTTATTTGAATTATATTTTAACATTTTAATTGATTATATTATAAAGATTTTTGACGTGTGATTATTCTTCGCATACATATAAACTCACAAAATTCTATAATATTAGTGAGATCAGACAGAGTATACGAGCAGGGTGGTATTAGATTCTAGTCAAGATCTGATGAAGGAAGGTCTTTGATTAAAAGAACAAAGTAACACAGTTGGATTGATCTTAATTTTTTTTAGAACTCGGGAGTTGGAACTACTGCGCACAGAGGAGCAGTCTAAGGTCCTGAGTCTGAAGGCGCGTGCGCAGGCTCTGAGCGGCGGATTGGGCAGCGGCGCCGTCAGGGTCAGGGCTCTGGCAAATGAGATCAGGGACACCAGAACTGCTGTGGCGCACCATAAGTGTGGCATCGACGCTATGAGGTATGTGATAACTCTTGCTGCTTTATGATTGCCTGGTACTTTGGATAGCTTATAGAGATTCTGAGAGTCCTTTCACCACGCTGGTATTGCGGTTATTGAGAAAAAAACTATTCTACATTCATCAAAATAAAAAAAAACCGGCCAAGTGCGAGTCGGACTCGCGCACGAGGGGTTCCGTACCATTATATATAAAAAAACGATAAACAATTCACGTTTGTTGTATGGGATTAAATATTTAGGATTTGTTGTTATAGCGGCAACAGAAATACATAATCTGTGAAAACTTCAACTGTCTAACTATCACGGTACAGCCTTTTGTGACTGACAGACGGACAGACGGACAGACGGATAGCGAAGTTTTTATAATAGGGTCTTAAATTGTACACTATGTATTGATGATAAACTCTTGTTACAGATCAGAAAGAGACGCGAGCATGGCAGAGATGCAACAACTGAAGGCGAGAGTTAAGGAACTGAACGCGAAGCAAATTGCTCTAAACAAGGAGAAGGCCGAGTTGGACGCTAAGGTATAACTTAAGGTTTAATAAATTTATTCTCAAAAAGACTTAAGTCACTTACATGAGAAAAACATTGATATTTATAAGCTATGTCGTTCTTACAAAAGTTTACAAAGTAAATATATAAAGTGAAGACAAAAATTTATATAATAGTTTATGAGGGTAGGTGCCCAGCTGATGCATTCTTATTTGCTTATGAGTGATTTATCAGCTAGGATATAGTGAGCGAGTTTAGTTTTAAATGCATGAACTGAGTTTACATTTTTTATTTCTGGTGGTAGTTTATTGTAAAGTTGTACTCCTTCAAAAATTATCATTTTTTTGCCGTAATTTGTGCGAATATTGGGTAGAACGAGAAAACTGGCTCGACGCGTGGATCGTGTTCGCGTAGCCAGTTGTTTGATTTTAGTAAAAGCTAAGTTAATGTGGATTGATTTGTGGAGGATTTTTCTGACAAGGATGCATGTGCTGTAATTATATAATTGTTTAATGTTCATTATTTTAGTTTCTGTGTAAATTGTTTTTGTTGAGGTCAAATAGGGATAGTTAAAAAGTAATTTTATAATTTTGTTTTGTACTACTTGGAGTTTGTTCAATTCAGTTTTAACGGCACTGCCCCAGATTTCTATTAAATATAACAAATGTGATTTAATCAGAGAGTTGTAGATGTTGTAGCGTATTTGGTGTGGGATACATCGAACGATATTACGTAGAGATCCAGCTAGTGATGAAAGTTTGGATTTAATATGATTGATTTGCGTACTCCACGTCAATTGGCTATCCATATGTAAACCGAGGTATTTTTCAGTGTGTTTTTCTTGTAAGGCTACATTATCGATTGTTAGAGGGTTATAAAACGCAATTCTTTTATTTTTTGCTTTAAATATGGTATAACATGTCTTGGTCGTATTAATTGTCAAAAGATTGTGTTGGAACCAGCTGAAGAGGGTGTCTAAGTCTTTTTGAGCATGTGGCAGTATCTCATTTATTGAGGCTCCGAAATAAAACAGACACGTATCATCCGCGTACAAGGTAAGCTGTCCATGTAGGCCTATTTCATGAATGTTATTGATGTAAATTAAAAAAAGTAAGGGGCCTAGTATGGATCCTTGTGGGACTCCGCAGGTTATAGGTGCTGACTTACTTTGGATATTGTCAATTCTAACCACTTGCGATCTATTAGACAGATATGACTTTAACATTTTTAGAGCAGTTCCGGTTACACCTATGCTTTCTAATTTTTTAATCAATAAGCTGTGACTTACGGTGTCAAATGCTTTTTTCAGATCAATGAATATGCCAAGGACTATATTTTTGTTATCTATTTCAGATTTTATTTTAGTAGTTAAGTCAGTTGTTGCAGCTAGTGTATTGCTTTTAGGTCTAAATCCGTATTGTTGTTTACAAATGAAGTTAATTGAGGTTAAGTATTTTTCTAAACGTATGTGCAGAACTTTTTCTAAAATTTTTGAAAATACAGGTAACACTGAAATAGGCCGATAATTTCCGGGATCTGTTTTAATTCCTGATTTGTGTATAGGAGACACTTTTGCAATTTTAAGCGTATTAGGGACTAACTTCTTGCAGAGTTATGACCGCCTGGTACTTTTTGTACAAAAACATTAAAAACAATGCTCTGACTACCCTCACAGTTTAGTTGGTAGTAACTCTACCTTCTGCGCTGTAGGTTGTGGGTTCGATTCCTAACCAGAATAAACATTTGTGTGCTAAACATAGATGTATTTTCTTATGTATTTACAAAAAAGTATTTAAGTATTCTATCATTTATCTGGTTCCGATAGTACAAGCTTTGCTTAGTTTGGGGCTAGATATTTATATTTATTTATTGTATGGTATTGACAATGGTAATTTGATTAAGGGGTAGGCAGTTGATAGCGATTGATGAACGTTCAATCAATTTTTTTTTTTATTTATTAAACGTAAGAAAAAAACCGGCCAAGTGCGAGTCGGATTCGCGCACAAAGGGTTCCGTACCATTATCTATAAAGCCGTAGCCCTTAAATATTTATTTTATTCTGTTTTTAGTATTTGTTGTTAGAGCAGTAACAGAAATACATCATCTGTGAAAATTTCAACTGTCTAGCTATCACGGTTCATGAAATACAGCCCTGTGACAGACAGACGGACAGCGAAGTCTTAGTAATAGGGTCCCGTTTTTACCCTTTGGGTACGGAACCCTAAAAAAGGGCTTTGTAAAATCTAAGCTTCAATATTGGGTTCCACCTACTGCCATTCCTGCTTTTCGTGACCGCGATCAACGTCAGTAGTCGTCGATCTGCCGTTGGTCGCGGTCGCAGACAATGCTCATGATGAAGAGCATCTGAATTGTCGCGAAACGTAAGCAATACAAGAAAAAAAAAAGTGGTAATTAGCCGTATTTCTATTTCAAAAGATGTGATCATATTTAATTTCCATTTGACCTTCTTTCAGGCCAAAGCGACAGATGGCGCTGGGGAAGACGGAAAACTAAACATGATGGAGGTCACCCTCAAACAACTACGTGATAAGGTAAACACACAATCCTATCCCCAATTTCGGTCGTAAAATAAGAATAATAATAATAATCTATACTCATATTACAAATGATAACATAAAGATTCGAGCGCGGCAGCCGTGCGCGACTAGTCACGCGGCAAACTTGTGTCCTGCGAATGCCGCTCTAAGTCTGGTCACACCTTAACTCTGTCTGTCTGTCTTAGTCTTAGTAATAGGGTCCAATTTCTACCTTTTGGGTACGGAACCCTAAAAATACTTGTCATATGAGATTTCGCTCTTGCTTAGGTTTATATTTTTAGAGTTAGAGGGGTGGTAGAACTTATAAAACATTGAAAATACAATGGGTACAAATAATATAGATAAAATGCTCGTAAGTGTGTGTGTGTGTGTGTGCGTATGTAATTGAAATATTTACGCATTTAAATTTATGCCGTATTTCGATTAGATAGCTGTTAAATTCAATTGATGAATTTTAAATCTTTTGCGCTCCCGTCCGCCAATGAGCGCAAGCTCTATGGGCCCTGGAAATATGTCTAAAACTTATAAGGATGATATTTTGCAGGTGGACGCAGCGAAGGCGATTGTCGACCACAAGAAGTCCGACCTGGCCGCCAGTGACACCCAGCTGTCAGAACTGACAGCTCAAGTGTCACAGCTAAGGGACAAGTGCGAGACTGTCTGGCAGTTGTATCAGCAGCGCAGGTACCTTAGCAAGTTGATAAAGTCCCTTTTGCTAATATGTGATTCTAGTTTACTCTTGGTAGTTATGATCTCCTGGTACTTGTAAAAGTCAATTTTCGCCAGGAATAGTGTATTTTCAAGTATTCAGAACTATAAGGATGTATAAGGGGTAATCAGAGGTCACGTCCTTCGAAGTTTTCTTTTACTCAGTACTAAACATTGGTAGATCTTGAAAAATTACTCTTATATTGTTATTATAGAAGCGAGTACACTCAACGAAGCACCGCAGCTGCTGAAAGTGCCCAACAGCCGATAGGTAAGCATTATCACCTCCTATTTTATTCTACTCGCCCGGTAACAATACAATACAATATAATACATAGACGCCCCCTAACTGCGATCATTAGGGGCCGTACCACAAGCTCAAAAGTAATATCAAAACAATATTACTCACGGCGCAAAAGTGACAACGAGTAATATTGTTTTAATATTACAAGTGGCCCTGGGCCCTAGTATGGATAGTACCTCATTCTGGGAAGTTATTATTTAACCGAACTGGCAATCGTAATTGTCTCAAACTGTTGTGTTGACAGTAACACTGGGATTATGGCATATCGATTCTGTTCACCAGTTCAGAAACACAGTAAGGCCGCAGTTCATTGATCAGGCAGGTTGACTAAGAAATACCCAGTGAGAAAGTCAAAGTCGAAGTCAAAAGAATTTTATTTCAATAAAATCACAAGGATCACTTTTAAACGACTAACGATCATACCACTACCTAGATATTTTACTTACTGAAATTATTTTGATGCTGTTTAAACGTAATGATACATTCCAGAGCCGGACTGGGGTACTTCCAACGACGCGTGGGGCGAGGAGGCCCCCGCCGAAGACGCCTGGGGTGACGCCCCAGCTACCACTGGTAAGCTATCTAAGGACAAAATTAAATGTGTGTCATTGGTGGCAATTCTGTTGACGACGAAGTGCACCAATAAGTATTCCCAAAGAGGGTTGACGTCAAGCAGGCGGCCGGTTGTAACAAATAAGCCAAATCCTCTTCGCAACATGTTTGTCAACGTGTTATGTTGACCCTACATTAAGTGGGAAAAGGTGGCAATTCTATTGTTTCCACCTACTAGTTAAAATTTCGTCAAATACGATCGCTCTTATTCATTTACGTTAAAGTCTAAATTAGCGTAACCGCGTTAGCTCGCCTGGTACCTGGATAAATAAATATAAGCTATTCCAGGACAAACTATAAACAGGGATATTGGTAGTTCCACCTATTCCTGCTAGGAGGTTGTAGGAGAAGTTATTTCCGTTAAATGAAACCATAATGTTATAGTGCGAAAGTTAAATAGAAAAAAAAAATTACAACAACATTTTAAACTCAAAAACTTCGTTTAATTTATGGGTAGTTTTTGTATGAAACCTGAGTGATCTCATTTGCAATGAATTAACTTGGTACATTTCACTCCAGCAGTAGAAACAGTAGCCGCACCGGCTGCCGCGCCTGACTCCGCTCCCGTCTGGCGTTGCATATACTCGTTCACTGCGCGGTCCGGTGATGAATTGGGCCTGGAGCCAGGAGAGTTGGTGTGTGCTGCTCGAGCTCCAAAACATCCTGAGCCCGGCTGGCAGTGGGGCAGCACTAGAGGTATACCACAAAATTCAAAATTCAAAAATCATTTATTTCAATAAAATCACAAGGATCACTTTGAAACGTCTTAGGAACTAGGTGAAGCTACGCCGATTCCACGCGACCAAGCCTAGAAGAATCAGACAACAAACACGGCTTGGCTACCTTATTTTTTGATCCTTTCCTTAATGCTATGTAGAGTTCCAGTGTGGTGCCAATCGAACAAGGTGAAGGCTCAAACAAGAATAATAATTAAAAGTACCTACCACTCAAGTACGTACAACAATAAAAAAAATAACTACAGAGCTTCAGCACAAATTCAAAAAGCAACACACGCTACACTTGATTTAGAATTAAAACTTAAAGATAAAATAACACACCAACACACTTCAGGCGGCCTCACAGCTCAATTGGTAGTAGCTCTGTCTTCTGCGCTGTAGGTTGTGGTTTCGATTCCCATCTAAGGCAAACATTGGTGTGCTGAACATAGATGATTGTTCTGTGTTAATGTTTATTAAGCATGTATTTCCAAAAAAAAAATGTAAGTATTCTTTCAGTTATCTGGGTCCCATTCTGGCGCTGTGTGTAAAGTCCGCTAATATTTATATTTATTTTATTTGCATTAAAACAGTTATTAAAAAAAAACTTACCAACTCTTTCATAACAAACTTTTTGTAGATTTTCCTGTAATCTAGGGTAAAAAACCAATTTTTAGTATTTTTTTCTAAATTTTAAGGAGATGAGGGGGTGGGGGACGGGGGGGACACACGAGTGATTCTGTTTTTTTATTTTGGGGTACGGAACCCCAAGTAACAGAGCATGGGTGATTAATGCCCTGTTGCTAATTTCAGGACAAACCGGTTGGTTCCCAGAGTCCTACGTGGAGGACATCAACGCGGCCGCGGCCTACGTGGAGGTCATCGAACCTCTGGAGATCAAAACACAACTAGAAGGTATGACAACAAACCAAAATAATGTATCTTAATATGTGTATATTTACAAAAAAAATATTTAAGTATTCTAACAGTAATCTGGTTCCTATAGTACAAACTTTGTTGAGTTTGAAGCTAGATCGTTATTTATTTATTTATAGTATATAAAATATAAATAAATATAATGTTGTATTAGTATGATTATATAATTTTAGTATGAACCTAATGTTGCATCATCAGGTATCGCAGAAGTACCGGAAGCGGAAATAGCCAACGATTTGGGCGGCGCCATGCCGGTAGTAGGTGAGTCAAAAACATCCTTTAAAACTAATAAACTGAATTTTCATTTAAAGTTTAATACTATAGTGGAAACCCTCGTGACTTCGGCCACGTTAAGTTATTTTCAAACAAACTTCAAACCCCGCTGCTCCCTCTTTAAAGGTTGAGTTTCGGTAATTTATTTCTTAGTGCACCCTGTCCCTTACATACCAAAAGAAATACACCATCTAAGTTTAAATCTAAGTAAATTCAATCTAATCTAAGTAAACACTATCTAAGTTTAGGCTTTGCGTTGATAGATCAGTATATATATACATACATTATATAAAATCACGTCATTTTCCCATCGGGGAAGGTTATTTTTATATATATCTACACTACCTGACCCGTGACAGACTTTGTCCTGCCCAAATTTCAGTAATAAAAAAATAACACTTTCAGGAAACGTCCAATATTTTCCCTATAAACCTTGTCCTGATAAAATAAATTACGAATTTTGGTTGAATGCGTATCATTCAGTAGTCAAAACTAATGTAAGATTTTATGATAAAATAAATTTCGAATACCGAACCAAGTTTACCTCTTTATAATAAGTATACTCGTAGTAAAGAAAAATAACAAGGGCAGTTTTGCTAATTTGAACCTTCTCTGTATGAACAGAAGGCGGCGATTTCTACATCGCCGCGTACCCCTACTTGTCCACTGAGCCGGGTGACCTACAGTTCGAGGGTGGTGAAAGGATTGAGGTCACTCGCCGCGACGGAGATTGGTGGACAGGCAGGATCGGGGCACGGTATGACTTTATCTATCTATCTATTTAATACCTTTAAGGTGTTATGTGAAATGTTTTTTTTGTATGGGCTGAGTCTACCCGGATATGACTTAAAAAGAAACTGTCTATAATTTACTTAGCTAGTATGATTATCCAACGAATTATATAATAAATTAAACCGGCCAAGTGCGAGATGGACTCGCGCACGAAGAGTTCCGTACCATTATCTATAAAAAACGGCAAAAAAAAACACGTTTGTTGTATGGGAGCCCTACTTAAATATTTACTTTATTCTGCTTTTAGTATTTGTAGTTACAGCGGCAACAGAAATACATAATCTGTGAGAATTTAAACTGTCTAGCTATCACGGTTCATGAGATACAGCCCTGTGACAGACAGACGGACAGCGAAGTCTTAGTAATAGGGTCCCGTTTTTACCCTTTGGGTACGGAACCCTAAAAATTAACTGTGAAAGGTTAATTCATAGTTTTGATTAAAATTGAAATTAGTGTTTTGAAGAGCCAACGTTAAAAATAAATCTATCAAGAAAAGTTTCACCAATCGTGTTTGAGTTTATAATTTATCTAGATTATATCCTTAAGGCCCTGTATGTCGACGATTGCTCTTTTTCGAAACGAAAAAAGAAATACTTCTGAACAAGCCACATCTCCTATTTTTATAAATATATTACTTCAGGTTCCTACCTAGATTTCTATTAAGCTGAAAACATAATAGCAGAAACTTTTCACGATAAAGATATTATTTCAAAATGATACGTTTTAGAATTTATGATCGAAATACTTTGATACCTACTATTAAGATCAACTTGTGATTTATTGTTAAAGATAGGTAATATGTAGATCTAGATTTCTACTAGAATAGGTTTTTGATAAGTATTTAAACATAATTTATATCATTAATTTATTCGAAAAGCAAAGGTGGACCACGCGCCGCCCATGGTGCCCGTGTGTTTGTCGTCATTGCAGCGGTCGGTAGGATTATTTATCGAAGTGATTAAAGATGGGTACATCTTTATTCACATATACTATACATTATAAAAATAGAGATGTGGCTTGTTCAGAAGTATTTCTTTTTTCGTTTCGAAAAAGAGCAATCGTCGACATACAGGGCCTTATGTTATCTTTGTCTCTTTATTGAAAACATCGTTTTATCTATGTTTTCAGGCAATAAAATACCGAGCAAAGCTCGGTCATCCACGTACTATAATTAAACTACTAAACATTTCAGGACTGGTATATTCCCATCCAACTACGTGACGAAGGATCCAACCACCGCGCCGGGAACTTGCGACATCCCGGAGGCGCCTGAGCCCGAACCCGACTTCGCCCCCGCCCTTGCCCCTGCCCCTGCCCCCGCTCCAGCCCCCGCCCCCGTTCATATGGACCCTGAACCGGAACCCGCGCCAGTTTATGACGAGCCCATCTCCGCTTATGAGCCGCAGAGCCCTAAGGAGATGGAAGTGAGTTGATTTACTTTTAATTTTGATTGTAAAAGGGTCATTCAAGTATTACGTAAGCAGAATTTTAATAAATTTTAACACTTCCCCACCCTTCCTGTTCGAAAGTCAGCAAAACCTTACGCCCGCGCCCCTATGCTTAAGGTATTTATGTTTTTGCATAAAAAACAGAAATAATAAATCAATATTTCTGACTGGTTACGTCTCTAGAATCTCCTCCCTGGCCCCCATACCATAAAAGATAAGCAAAGCAAAGACCTCCAACCCCTTTCGGGGTTAACGTAATACTTGAAAGGCTCTCAAGTTTCTATGATAATGAAATGTTATGGTCGCAACAGACGCTGTCTGTCAAATTTCAATAATCTCAAAGAAAAAAGCACTTTCAGTTTTTCCCAATCTTTACGCCACCCTTAATCACCCAGGTATAAAAAATACCCTACGATCTCATACCTACCGAATATACACAAAAAAAAACAAAACCGGTCAAGTCGTTTCGGAAGAGTTTTGTTACAAACACTGTGACACAAGAATTTTATATATTAGATGTACCCGAATATAGATCACTAGTGATAACACAAAGAGTGTAAATTGTGTAATGTCTACTAATATATGTAATATGTATAATAAGTATGTATTTAAAAAAAAAGTATATAATTATTCATCAGTTATTTGGTTCCCATATTACAAGCTTTGCTTAGTTTGGGGCTAGATGGCGCTGTGTGTAAAGTCCGCCAATATTTATTTATTTATATTTATTTAATTTATTCCAGGAGCAGAAGTCGTCTACGCCGACAACGTCCGAGGTGGCTTCGATAACTGCCGGCGCCATGTCGGCTGCGGGCGCTCGCCCCTCCAGCGCCGGAGCCCGACGCGCCTCGGACTCCGGCCGGGACTCCGTCACAGGACGACGCAAACACGAAGTCGCACAGGCGCTTGCCAACTTCACCGCCACCAGGTGATTAACTATACTAATACTAGCTGTCCCGACAGACGTAGTCCTGTCAAATGTCAATAATCCCACAGAAAAAAGCACTTTCCGTTTTTGCCGATCTTTACACCATCCTTATCACTCAGGGGTATGAAAAATAGATGTTGGCCGATTCTCAGACCTACACAATATGCTCACAAAATTTCATGAGAATCGGTCAAGCCGTTTCGGAGGAGTACGGTAACTAACATTGTGACATGGAAATTTTATATATTAGATTATAAAGAGGAAACATTTGTATGTTTGTAAAAACGGGACCCTATTACTAAGACTCCGCTGTCCGTCTGTCTGTCACCAAGCTGTATCTCAGGAACCGTGATTGCTAGAAAGTTGAAATTTTCAAAGATGATGTACTTCTGTTGTTGCTGCAACAACAAATACAAAAAACAGAATAAAATAAATATTTAACCCTTAAATGCATGATTTATTCTGACCTCTTGAAAATAATATATCTTTTAGACTTGTACATTATAATGCAGGGAGACATTAGAATGCTATTGTCCTAACCAATTACTGTACCGAAAAGAAGATGAATTAATACAATAAAATAAAAAAATGCACTTATTTACCTTCGAAAATCAACTATTTACTCCAAAAACACTATTCCAATTTTCACCTGCTACAAATTTCCGACAGTCAATGCTTTGTGAATGTCAAGATGGGATTTGACAGACGCGAAAGAAAAAAGGTGCTTAAAAAATATTGTCCTGTTAGTTGTAATTCTACAACAGTATGCGTTGCGCTCATAATAATGATTTGGTAGCCGTGTTAGTGGTATGTTGCAGTTTTACGTCAATATGAATTTAAGGGTTAAGTGGGGCTCCCATACAGCACTTTAACGTAACATAAAAATTTCAGTTCTAAAACTTAGCTTACATTTGAAAGCAAATAGTTATTTTATCTGCCTCACAGCTCAGTTGGTACTAACTCTGCCTTCTGCGCTGTAGGTTGTGGGTTCGATCCCCACCCAGGGCAAATATTTGTGTGATGAACATAGATGTTTGTTCTGTGTCTGGGTGTTAATATGTATAATAAGTATGTATTTACAAAAAAAAAAAAAAAAAAGTATATAAGTATTCTATCAGTTATCTGGTTCCCATAGTACAAGCTTTGCTTAGTTTGGGGCTAGATGGCGCTGTGTGTAAAGTCCGCCAATATTTATTTATTTATTTATTTATTTATTTATTATCTGTAAGTTTTAATTCTAAATCAAGTGTAGCGTGTGTTGCTTTTTGAATTTGTGCTGAAGCTCTGTAGTTATTTTTTTTTATTGTTGTACGTACTTGAGTAGTAGGTACTTTTAATTATTATTCTTGTTTGAGCCTTCACCTTGTTCGATTGGCACCACACTGGAGCTCTACATAGCATTGAAATGAAAATGAAAAATGAAAAATATTTATTACTGCAAGTTTACACAAAGTTATAAAATGAATACATATCAAAGACGATGTCGTACTTTGCAGACAACTATATGCCTACAGTGGTAACATTTAGTGGTTTCCTCACTAGGTCTAGCCTGTATCGAGGAGACCAAACTACGATATAATTAAAACATTAGTTAAATAGGTACCTACTTAGAAAGAATTGCTATTATTGCAAAATGTAAGTTTATAGCTACTGTAATATAAAATTAAAAATTATAACTATTGAAGGTAATCATAAATAAAAATCTTAAAGCTAACAATTATTGAGTAGCTAGAATTTCCTCAGTGTAATTGTAAGATAATGTAGTAAGCCATTTTTTAATCACAGGTTTCGCCTCAGAGACAGTTTTATTTTTAATGTCGCAGAATTTCACGACATTATTGTAGATATGAATTTTTATGAAGCTGCCAATACGTTGCGCAAATTTTGTGTTAACGGATGGAGTAATTAGCCTGTAAACTCTACGATTGGAAAGGAACTCGAACTCAGGGGAGGAGATAGCTGATTTATGCACCGAAAGAGAAGCTTTGAGGATAAATAGTTGACGGACAGTTAGGACACCAGCGTCAATGTACAGACTTGTGGTAGGGTATCTGAAGGGTTTACAGAGCATCACTTTTAAAACAGAACGCTGCGCTCTTTCAGCCTGAATAATACAAGAAAGGAAAGGATACATTAAGGAAAGGATCAAAAAAAAAGGTAGCCAAGCCGTGTTTGTTGCCTGATTCTTCTAGGCTTGGTCGCGTGGAATCGGCGTAGCTTCACCTAGTTCCTAAGACGTTTCAAAGTGATCCTTGTGATTTTATTGAAATAAATGATTTTTGAATTTGAATTTGAATTTGAATAAATTTTCGATTTTCGTACCTAACTGATTTAGAAACGTAAAGCTAAATTTAATCAACATGTTTTTTTATAGATAACTAGCGACCCGCCCCGGCATCGCACGGGTAGCATGTTATTATACATATAACCTAACCTTCCTCCTGAATCACTCTATCTATTAAAAAAAACCGCATCAAAATCCGTTGTGTAGTTTTAAAGATATAAGCAAACATACATACATACAGACGCGGGAAGCGGAAAGCGACTTTGCTTTATACTATGTAGTGATGGTACGGAACCCTTCGTGCGAGAGTTCGACTCGCACTTATAGGCCGGTTTTTTATAGTTTGTATGTGTCTCTTGAGTATAACTTAGCTAATACATCACTTATATCTTCCAGCGCGGAACAGCTATCCCTTCAGAAGGGCCAACTCCTCGTTGTCCGAAAGAAGGCAGATACCGGTTGGTGGGAAGGAGAGCTCCAAGCCAAAGGGAGGAACAAGCAACTCGGCTGGTTCCCAGCCAGCTACGTCAAGGTATACCTTGATATCTAAAGGGGTTAGTCAGAGGAACGTCCAAACATAACATTTGGCAGTAAGAGCATTTCACACACAGGTTGCAAGCCCGTCGCCGCTTACAAGAATGCTAACTGGTTTCCTCACGATGTTTTCCTTCACACTTGACTGGTCTCGCAGCTTACTTGGTAGTCTGCCTTCTGTGCTGTAAGTTGTGGGTTCGATTCCCAATCAGGATAAACAAAGATGTTTGTTCTGTGTCTGGGTGTTAATATGTATAATAAGCAATCATAAGAATTCTATCAGCTATCTGGCTCCTATAGTACAAGCTTTGCATAGTTTTGGGGCTAGATGGCACTGTGTTCAAAGTCCGCCAATATTTATTTATCTTTTTACACGTGTCGTCACCCACAGGTGCTGCAATCGTCTGGTCGCACGTCTGGCCGCACCACGCCAGTGTTCTCAAAGGCGGACCCGCCTTCGGAAACTGTCATAGATAAGGTACTTTATCCTTTTTTTTGATGTGAAACATCTGTAGCGGCTGGTCAGGCCGGCTGTTGAGTTGGCGATGCCACGCCACGGCACGCGTGCCGCGATATGCTGTCACGCTCTTATGTACTAGAATAATTTCGATGTGTCACATCTGCAAGGCGTCCTGCGACGGCTCACATTTTTTTTGTTAAATGCTTGTTCCAATAACCTTCTGTCAAGCTGCTGTCTTCGTCATGAGCCACAAATTTTCTTAGAAAATGTAAATATCTTCAAGAAATAATTGATTAAAAAAACATATTAAGTACTTGCAACAGATTACATTAAGATAGGCCTCACAGCTCAGTTGATCAGCTCAGTTCTCCACCCAGAGCAAAAAATTGTGTGTTATACATAGATGTTTGTTCTGTGTCTGGGTGTTAATGTGTAAGTATGTATGTACAAAAAAAAGTATATAAGTATTCTATCAGTTATCTGGTTTGATGGCGATCAAGCAATATTTATTTTATGCATAAATAATGGAAACCCACGCGGTGAAGTTACTTTCAAACAGATTTTAACGCCCACTTGAATTGGAGGAATTCCTGTCTTAGTTCTTCTTAAAACTACTAACCAAATACGTACAACAATAAAAAATGAACTACAGAGCTTCAGTATAAGTCGAGTCTATCGCTTCTCTATCCTCGTTCGCAGGTGATAGCGCTATACGGCTATAGCGCGCAGAACGCGGACGAGCTGAGCTTCGAGAAGGATGACATCATCGCCGTCACTGATCGCAGCCAAGATCCTGCTTGGTGGCAAGGTATATAGATAACTCTATAAAAAAATATACAATTGTTGGCCATCCATAAGCGATCTCTGTCAGGCAACCCTAGCATGGCATGGAATGAACAGATCAAAGGAAGGGGCATGGTGGTGCGGCTTTAAACTGTATTTGTCTGACTGTATCCTAATAATATTATAAATGTGAAAGTTTGGGAGTTTGTATATATGTTTGTGCCTCAATCAGGCCTAAACAACAAAACGGATTAAGTTGAAATTTGCATGTGTTGATCAAAATCCTTCATTTGCAGGCGAGCTCCGCGGAATGGCCGGTCTCTTCCCGAGCAACTATGTCACCAAACTGGTCAACTAATTCAAGATAACCACGTTCATAATAATACAAGTATAATGTTGTTATTCACTTCTGTGTACACATTTAGAAATATATATTTAGCACTATTTATTTTAATTTTTAAGAAAATCAAATCGGGTCACGATTGTAAGCCCCTGGTACTGTATTTACTCTCAGATCTCAAGGCGCTTAGATCTTTGAAGATGTCTAAAGGGGGTAGTGTGAGGCCCGTCCAAACATTATGTTTGGCACAATACCCACATTTTGCGCAGTACTTAGTAGTTAGATTGAATTGATTGAAGATTCAGATTGAAAGTCGAGGTACCTTCCACTTGACAACACAGCTTTTTAAGAAAATCATTCCATATTAAAGTGTGTTCTAATATAAGTACAACTTTAAATCGATTAATTGTCGCACCTTTTGCCATTTTCTGATGTTTTAGTGAATTATGTAATCATAGTGTTGTTTATTGTAGGAATAAATGTTACTTGCTTAATTTGCGTCTCATTATATCCACTGAATTATTTCCAATGAAGCAAACTGCCTTCTAATCATATCTGGATTATTACAAGCTTTATATTAACTTGCTCTGTTCGTATGTTTGTAACTTTAAAAATTAGCAAATCACTTTTCGTCCATGTTGGTTGACTGAGCTGTAATTTTTCATACACCTTTATGATGGAATCAGCTGTTCAAAGGACACTAAGTAAATGATTTGATTGAGTTGGGCCGTACCACAACATCAAAAGTAATATCAAAACAATATTAGTAACGGCGCAAAAGTGTCAACGCAATACTATATTTAGCATAATTCAAAATTTCAGCATAATTATCCTGAGCTTACGCAAATTTAGACTTTAACGTAAAAGGAATAAGAGCGATTGTATTTTACGAAATTGTAGTTTGTGGAAACAACAGAATTGCCACCACTAACGAACAAGGCAAGTTAAATAAAAGATTGTAAAAGCTTTTGAGTAGGTAAGGTCCGTAATAAAAACAAATTAATGAAAATAATTAAACTCATCTCTTTATTGCTTGAATAAGTTACAGTATTAGGTACATGTAGATTAAAAACGGCAAAAAAAAAATGAAATAAATCAAATCAGTCAATTTTTTTTTATTTAATCCTTGTAAAATAACAAGTTATTTACTTATACATAAACGTTTCGTATATTTAAATGTCAAATTATAACTAAGCTATGTTATATTACAAGTATGTAACTCACTTGAAGTAAGTCTAGGTACCAGTGTTGCCAATATAGGAAAATATATTAATACCTAATATAGTTTGAAAAAAATAAATAAAAAGGATACCGTCGAAAATGATTCGACTATCGGAAAATCATGAGACGATATTAGTTTTTATTTAAGTTTTGTGAAGAAAATATTAGTCGTTATGTAATTTAAATGGGACCAACTGCGAACTATTCTCTACACCAGACTTCACCAGTGGTCCCCAAACTATTTTGTGTTGTATGTGAGATCACTTGAACCAACTCAACACTAGGGCTCTATATCGCTCGGTGGTACGGCACCCTACGTGTGTGAGTCCGACTCGCACTTGACCGGTTTATTTATCTACGATTCATCTTGTTTAAAAATTGGCAACACAGGTATTAAATCAATGGCAGTGTGCAAAATATTGTTGGTGCCGGAGTCGTATTTAATTTTACATAACAATCTCACCGATTACAAAAATAATTAATTATGTGTCACTAGCTTCCACCCGCGGCTTCGCGCGCGCGGTACCTGCTCTGCATCCTATATGCTAATACAGGACATAAGCTACGTATATTCAGAGTTTCATCCAAATCAGTTCGGACGCGATTTAGCCACAAACATCAAAACATCCTCGCAAACTTTTGGATTTATATTATCATTTCTTATGTCATGTCATTGAGGTGGCGATTCTGTTGTGTCCACGCTAAAAGATAATAATTAATAATAATAATAATTCCTAAAAAAATATATCTCTTATTCCTTTACGATGAAGTCTAAAGTAATTTAACAATTTTTTACGAAATTTTACTTAAGAGGCTCCCAGTCGCTGATTGCTTTTTTCGAAACGAAAAAAGAAATACTTCTGAACAAGCCACATCTCCTATTTTTATAAGTATATTACTTCAGGTTTCTACCTAGATTTCTATTAAGCTGAAAACATAATAGCAGAAACTTTTCACGATAAAGATATTATTTCAAAATGATACGTTTTAGAATTTATGATCGAAATATTTTATATACCTACTATTAAAATCAACTTGTGATTTATTGTTAAAGATAGGTAATATGTAGATCTACAATTCTATTAGAATAGATTTTTGATAAGTAATTATACAAAATTTATATCATTAATTTATTCGAAAAGCTAAGGCGGACTACGCGCCGACGTGTGTTTGTCGTCATTGCAGCGGTCGGTAGGATTATTTATCGAAGTGATTAAAGATGGGTACATCTTTATTCACATATACTATACATTATAAAATAGGAGATGTGGCTTGTTCACAAGTATTTATTTTTTCGTTTCGAACAAAAACAATCGTCGACTGGGAGCGCCTTAAAATACTGAATGTAAAAAGGTGTTTCCTAAAATGAAATTTTGACTTTATTATATTACTAGCGACCCGCCCCGGCTTCGCACGGGTAGCATGTTATTATACATATAAACCTTCCTCCTGAATCACTCTATCTATTAAAAAAAACCGCATCAAAATCCGTTGTGTAGTTTTAAAGAGAAGATTACATACAGACGCGGGAAGCGGAAAGCGACTTTGCTTGACTATGTAGTGATGTACATCCGAAATATAAGAAAAAATCGGAATATCTTAGAGTATTCTAAATTTAAAAACTTCTATTTCGTGGTTACGTTAAATTAGACTTTAGCGTAAAGGAATAAGAGCGATCGTATATTTAGAAAGTTTTAATTTTATTCGGACACAATAGAATCGCCACCATGATAATCTTTATGGCCTTAAAATAATTAAATCGAACATTATTTATACGTATTTGTCGTAAAAATAGAAATAAATATATCGAAATTCTCAAGCATGGTCCTCCTCTCAAATGACCAAGTATGTGTAGTCAGCGGCACGCCCAAACATTACATTATTTGGCACATGGCACTTTATATCGTTAGAATTCCACACATGACAAGTAGCAAGCTCATCACCGCTAATAAGAGTACCTACTAACTGGTTACTTCACTTTGTTTTCCTTAACCATTTTGAGCGTAATTACTTCGAACAGAAAAATCCATGGTAGATGCATGGCCGGGAATAGAACTCACGACATACGGATCTATAGTCAAGGCACCTGCCACTAGGCCAACACGGCTCTGTAAAATTAGTGTAAAATACGAAACAATTTACGACAATTGAGAGGACATATTTTAATTAATTCACTTAAACGATATAGTATTCTGATAATTATAAAATAAATAGAGGGTGTATTAAGATTTCTCTTGATAACTAAATACACTAGTACACCTACCCCTACGAATGCTCTTAAAACGGCTTCAACTTGGATTTTCAACTTAGGATTGTTAGAAAACTGAATATCTGAGCGAAAAAACGAAAACAAAAAAAAAATTGAAAACTCTACTATGGTGCCGTGGTCCAACTGCAAAGATAGTTGGACCACGACCCATAGTAAAGGCCCGTAGTCCAACTAATTGGACAGAGCAGTTGGACCACTGCCCCGAAACGCTGGGACACATAGTAGAAGTGAAACCCTCTCACCACGCGATATATCGTCTACCCCCTCCACGCGGCAGTAACGCTTTTTTGTGACAGAAAAATCCTAATACCCGTCTATATAGAAGTTTCACTTCAAAAGTTTATTTTGTAATTCTATGACTACGGCAATGCTACTGGCAATAATGGCCGCTAATGAACATAATTCAATGTGCAAAAATATTATCTGCATTCAGACATTGCGATTATGGAAAAAGGCCGAAAAAAATTGTAAAAAAAATTACCATTTTTGGTTTCGGTCAAGATGGTCTGAATCTGAACATTCAGTTTTCGAGAGTCTTCTTAATACACCCTGTACGTATTCATATCCCAAAAAAAAAACAGTTATTTTGTGCAAACTTAAAATTGGTTAAATCTGAGTATTTTTTTATATCAAATTGTTTCGTTAAAGACTAGAATTCAAATGCAGTCAGAATCATATTTTTATAGCTCGTTTAGTTAAAAATCAGCACATATTTTAAGAAATACATGATTTAACTTAAAACTTAAAAAAAAATGGCGGTGTATTTACATACCATATACATTGCATTTGGAACTTAAAATTAATATAAAATACAGTCAAATTGAACCTACACTTAGCTTATGCGCCATTTTATTTATTCATATTGGTTTTACACACAATTTGTACAAAAAGGTCGTCAGAGGCACGTCCAAACCTTATATTTGGCATTTTGCGGTAGTTAGCATGCCACACGTGACAGATTGCAAGCCCTATTGCGCTTATATGAATGCACAAACTGGTTTTCTCACAATGTTTTCCTTCACCGTTTTGAGAATAGTAATAGCGCATACAATCCATTGATTGCCCGGATTTGTGGGTACCTTCGGATTGAAAGTCACGGTCCTCAGTCGTCCAACGTGGCTTTTGTACAAAACGTGTGTAAAAATCATCAGAACCTTTGCTACTAACTTCCGCTAGCGACTTCGCTCGCCTGTTACCAAGATATAAAGTAGCCTTTATGCTCTTCCAAGACGTAGGCTATGTATATTCCAAGTTTCACCCAAATCCGTATCGTCCATTAATCACGTGATGTTTTTAGCTTTTTTTTACTAATAAAATAATTACCTTTTACTAAAAAAATTAACCCTTCCCTTCGAGCCTCATGTGATTAATGGACGATCCTTGGACGCAAACATCCAAACATCCTCCACAATCTTTCGAGGTTAATAACATTAGTAAGATGAACATTTTATTGTGTGGTCTGTTAGCCTCAAAGCTGCGATTGAAATCGCATTCATTGTTTTTTCTTGGTCTTCT
The DNA here is from genome assembly GCA_912999785.1 of Hydriomena furcata. Lineage (NCBI taxonomy): Eukaryota > Metazoa > Arthropoda > Insecta > Lepidoptera > Geometridae > Hydriomena > Hydriomena furcata. Next base: position 4,270,152 of record OU538823.1, on the reverse strand, counting down.
CGTGTACAGGGCCGGATTAACCATGCCGGGGCCCCAAGGCAATGTGATTCTCGGGGCCACTTTGCCCTTTTCTACCTCAAAATACATTTTTACTAACACAAGTTAAATTATTTATAGCGAGGGACCACTAGACAATGCGGGACACCCCTAGGCCCCCGGGGCCCCCTTATACTTTATGGATAATCCGGCCCTGCGTGGCTCTTAGAAGAACCGTTTTTGTCCTAAGTGAGTTTCTACCGCGTGTCAGACTATCAGTACAATAATTTTATTGAACAAGATATTATATTGTTTAGTTTATATTATGCTTATCGAACTTAATATACAAATAACGATTAATTTTACACTATTATTTACATCCGAATCATTTATTATTACAAACTAGCCGACCTGAGACGTTGTCCTGTCCAAATATTAATAATTAAATAAGAAATAAGCACTTGGGTTTTTTTTCGAATTTTACATTTTTCCGGGCAATTTTTCCCATTTCTCTTTCCATAAAAATCTTATTCGGACAAATATGAATATTAAAATAAAATTATAGCCAAATCGGTCCAGCCGTTTTAAAGTGAGGCGTTCACCAACATGCAGCATTTATTTTTTATTTATAAAGATTACCAAAGGGAACCCTCGCGATTTCGTTCACGTAAAGTTTTTTAAACAGACTTTAACCCTGCACCCCCTTAAGGGTTTAATTCTGTTTTTTTTTTCGGAATTATTTAATATGTTTATTTTTATTTTAAAATATTGTAATAACAATGAAATTCATAAAATATAGACATTATCTTGCAATCCTCAAGTACGGTATACCTCCTTAGAGATATCCAGCCGCTCAGACCCTTGGAGACATCCAAGGAGGGTAGTCAGAGGCGCGTCCAAACATTTGGTACATGCCCACTATTTTAATTCGTTAGCATTCGTGAAATGAATAAGTATGCTAAATGGTTTTCACGCGATGTTTTCCTTCACCGTTTTTGAGTACGCTCACATAAAATAATACAAATATACTTTTCATACATTCTGAGATCATTAGTCGAGTCTTAAGCCCGCCTGTTAGCTTTAAGTTCACGCTTATCTTTCCAAATCATACATAGATGTCATTTCATACAAATTGACATAACAAAGTGCGGTTAGAAAGTTAAGCATTGACTTAAAACTAGGTGCAGATAGATGGGCATTCGAAATAACATTCAAACTTAGCGAAGTAAGTTCTTATAAGCTAGCGGCCAACTCTAATACGAAGCCTTAGGCCTCCAAACGGAATCTTTAAATGCTTCTAGCAGTCACCAATCCATATTAGTGAATCCTTGTGTGGTTGCCTTAGCGATGGATGCCGTGGAGAATAAGGTTCCCGCCATATAAATTGGTTGCCGTCAACCTGGTGTAGCAGTTAAGGTGGGCCATTGTGTGGTTGCCGTTGAAAATATGGTTCCTGCCATAGAGATTGGTTGCCGCCAACCAGGTGTTCTTCTAGTCTTCGCTTTGTTGAATGGTTGCCGGTTGCACGGTTGCATTGGCGGGTCAATGACGCTCACGCATAGTTGTTGGGACTGTGTCCGCGACTCGTTGATGCTGATCCACCATATTGTGGATCCAATCTGAAAATAACAACAAAGTTAATATGTAGAAAACTTGAAACGTTGAAAAATATTTTTTTAATCAACGAAAAATGAGGAGGTATTTCTATTGTGTACAGAATAGTCCCAAGTTGGTCCTATTTATATTTATGTAGGACTAATAGTTCTTTCAAAAATAACATTTTAGTTGTTTTTTTAGGGTTCGGTGCCCAAAGGGTAAAACGGGACCCTATTACTAAGACTCCGCTGTCCGTCTGTCTGTCTGTATGTGTGCTACATACACACATACATAAATAAAATCACATAGTATACCCTATTACTAAGACTCCGCTGTCTTTCTGTTCTCTGTATGTGTGCTACATACACACATTATATAAATAAAATCACATAGTATACCTGTAGTCGTGTTGCGGTCGGTATAAGGAGTACTCATGGCGACGTCTCGGAGAAGGAGAAGCGCGTGGCGACGCACTTCCGCTAACACGACCCACTGCAAAATAAGATCATTGGTTATCAAAGTTAGATAGACAAATAGTTATAAATCACAATCTTAATATACATATACGTCATGTTGTTTGTCCGCGATGGAGTAGAATATTAGAGTGCACACTCACAGGCAGGCAGCGCAGGCGCAGCGGGGGCGGTAGGCTGAGGCAAGTCCGCGTGACGCGCACTAACGTTACCGGAGGCACCTGAAATCAATGAACATTGTATGTTTCTTGTACTTAAAGTCACAAAACACACACACAAATATTGTCATAGTTTTAGCTGTAGGTTGTGGGTTCAATTCCCATCCAGAACAAAAAAAATATGAAAATAGTTTAAATAAAATAAATATTGGCGGACTTTACACACAGCGCCATCTAGCTCCAAACTAAGCAAAGCTTGTGCTATGGGAACCAGATAACTGATAGAATACTTATTTATAATTTTTTTTAGGTAAATACATACTTATTATACATATTAACACCCTGACACAGAACAAACATCTATGTATATCACACAAATATTTGCCCTGGGTGGGGATCGAACCCACAACCTACAGCGCAGAAGGCAGAGTTACTATCAACTGAGCTGTGAGGCCAGCGATGTAGAGCAAGTGTTGTTTATGAAGTTGTGTGATACCTGGTTGCTGTAAGTCGCCGCGGTACGACAGCGTGGCGGCCGCGCGGCGGGTTTGCTGCGGGGCGGGTGCGGGCGCGGGTGCGGGCGGCGGAGAGCTACCCGCGCGGCCGTGGAACGACGAGTACGCTGAAATCACACAATAATAATAATAAGTCTTTTTTATTTCCAACAACCTTACATAACATATTTTCCTAATAAACTACGTATATAAATTTTATTCTGTTGAACCCCACTCTGGGTATAGGCCTCCTCCAGCTTGCTCCACGTTTCCCTATTCTTTGCTTTCATTTTCCATTATTTTCCTGTCGTCGTTATTATTTCGTCGTTCCATCTGTTCCTTGGACAACCTCTTCTTCTTTTGCCTATTGGCCCTTTCCATGTTGTTGTTTCTAATATCCATCTTTGATCCGTGTATCTCGCTAAATGTCCTACCCAACGCCACTTTTGTGTTACATAATTAAGTGTAATAAAAAGCCAAGTGCGAGTCGGACTCGCGCACGAAGGGTTCCGTACCATTATATATAAAAAAAGGCAAACAAAAAACACGTTTTTTGTATAGGAGCCCCACTTAAATATTTATTTTATTCTGTTTTTAGTATTTATTGTTAAAGCGGCAACAGTAATACATTATCTGTGAAAATTTCATTTCCGATTTCATTTACTACAAGCTGACCCGGCGAACTTCGTATCCCGTTCCTTGGGAATGGACTTGTATGTGAAAAATGATTTTAACTGTTTTCCTGCTTTTCTCTTGAAATTTTCCTGAATTTTCTTTGCTATAAACCTCACGGAGCCCGAGACCTTTCCAACGAATGCAAAACCGTGGAAATCGGTTCGCGCGTTCTGGAGTTATAGCGTCAGGAAGGAAAACCCGACTTATTTTTATATTATCTTAAGGGCCGATTTTTCAATCATCAGATAAGGGCCAACTGTTGAATAAATTTGACATATCGTATGGAAAATTGCAATTTTATTCCACAGCTAACACTTATCTGATGATTGAAAAATCGGCCCTAAATCTATCTTTTTTGTCGGCGAAGAATATTGATCTTGTCTCTCATAACCAATTTGTTTTTGATGGGATACATAACTTACATACAGGGTGTATATACGCGTCGAATTGTGAACCTCCTCTTTTCGTCGGTTCACAATTATTGTCAATACTGACCTCTCATAACGGACAATTCAATTGCCGCCCTCAGTTCGTCCTCATCAGAGCGAGCGCGAAGACATGACATCGCCTATAAAAGTAATAAAAAAATATAAATAAATAGGATCACGACTATAATCGCCAAGTACGGTAGACATCCTCTCATATCTCCAGACGCTCAGATCTTTGAAGGTGTCTAGAGGGGTTAGTCAGAGGCACGTCCAAACATTACATTTGGCACATGCCCACATTTTGCAGTAGTTAGCATTCCACACGTGACAGGTTGCAAGCCCGTCGTCGCTTACAAGAATACAAAACTGGTTTCCTCATGTTTTCCTTCACCGTTATAAGCAAGTGTATAAATAAGCAAGTTTCGCTAAAGTCGTTTACAAACATCCTCACAAACTTTTGCATTAAACATACTACTAGCTTCTGCCTACGGTTTCGCTCGCGTTGTACCTGCATAAAAAAGCCTATATGATACTCCAAGAAATAGGCCACGTATATTCCAAGTATCATCCAAATCCGTCTGGGTATGACTAAGCCACAAACATCCAAACATCCTTACAAACTTTTGCATTAATCATACTAGCTTCTGCCTACGGTTTCGCTCGCGTTGTACCTGCATAAAAATAGCCTATATGCTACTCCAAGACATAGACTGGCCTCTCAGCTCAGTTGGTAGTAACTCTGCCTTCTGCGCTGTAGGTTGTGGGTTCGATCCCCACCCAAGGCAAATATTTGTGTGATGAACATAGATGTTTGTTCTGTGTCTGGGTGTTAATATATTATAATAAGTATGTATTTACAAAAAAAAAGTATATAAGTATTTTATCAGTTATCTGGTTCCCATAGTACAAGCTTTGCTTAGTTTGGGGCTAGATGGCGCTGTGTGTAAAGTCCGCCAATATTTATTTATTATTTATTTATTTATTTATATTCCAAGTATCATCCAAATCCGTCTGGGTATGACTAAGCCACAAACATCCAAACATTCTCACAAACTTTCGGATTAATATTAGTGGGATTGTACTCACTTGTGTATGGTCCCGACTGCTTCTGCTACTCTGTCCCACGGCAGCACTGTTTCGTTGCGCTCTCGACCCTGCGCCGAACACATCAAACCATCATATTTAATAACTTTGCTAGCTGTCCCGACTGACGTTGTCCTGTCAAACTTCAATAATCCCACAGAAAAAAGCACTTTCACTTTTTCCCGAACATTACGCCACCCTTATCAGATAAGGGTATAAAAAATACCCTACGACCTATTCTCAGACCTACTGAATATACACAAATAAAATCATAAAAATCGGTCAAGTCGTTTCAGAGGCGTTTACAAACAATGACACAAGAATTTTATTTAAAAGATTTACTTTATTTACCTATAGCCGCGTTGGCAGAGTGGGAGGTACCTCGACTTTCGCGAACTAAGTCGCGGAATACCAATAGTATTCATGTAATAGCTTTTATACCATACCTACTTTAAAAAGCTTATTTTATTCACGCAAAACAGTGAATAAAAAGGCCTTTTATTCACTGTTTTGTTTTTATTCACTATTTTGGTGTTTGAATTTGGAACACAAAATATATCCGGTCTCTATTTCAATGCTTACACAAACTCCTTGCGCTGAGATTCGAAATTCAAAACTCTTTGGTGCAAATAAATTCTCGAGATTTGATTGGTCGATATTTGCGACAAGGAGTTTGGCATTAGATTAAATAAATATTCTCGTAGTCATGGTATAATAGCTTTATTGTACCTGGTCTGGGTGTGTGTGTAGCTCCGTCACCTAAATCCAACTGGAGCACCACCCCGCCGTATTCTGTCAAAAAGAAATTCACATTATATTATTAAACTAGCTGACCCGTGCCCGCTTCGCTGTGCGTAAGACATTTCTAATACCATCGTTGACTTTTTTGTAGACGTTTTTAAGGTGTACAATACTGTAGTACATTATTCTGATATATCTCGTGGGGTTCAGCCAGCATTTGCAATGTAAGCGCAAAAAAATGTGTTTATTTACGACATCACATTAGAAACCTCTAAAATTATCAGTGTTTCTCTACAATATTATGCATATATTATACATATAAACCTTCCTCTTGAATCACTCTATCTATTAAAAAAAACCGCATCAAAATCCGTTGTGTAGTTTTAAAGATATAAGCAAACATACATACATACATACATACATATTACATACAGACGCGGGAAGCGGAAAGCGACTTTGCTTTATACTATGTAGTGATACATTATACACTGTGCTGGCAAATGCCATAACACCTTGGTAACCACAGAAAACGCTGGAGGGATGATTTCGACTCCCTCGAGAGAGCATGGTGGGATTACTCGAAGGATAGATATGGTTTGAAGGATTTGGGGGAGACCTTTGCCCAGCAGTGGGACGAAATAAGTTAAGAAAAAATAAAAGTATTTACTTCATACCGGACCGCAACAATGGATGCTTTAATACAAGCTTTTATTTAGCTTGCCTTGTTAGTTTGTTTGTTTTAGTGCGGGTCAAATCTTGCAATTGAATTTAAAACCAGTTGCCTCAAACCTATTAAGTTGAAATTAAGCATACCTGTGTAACTTCGGTGACAATACAATAATATGGTGACAGCGAGCTGATCTGATGATGGAGTGAGAAGCTGTTCAACGGACACTCACAACAGACCTTCTCTGTAAATGGTAGAAATTTGCATACCTGTCATGTTCCAATAACAATGTTATATAATGTGACAGGTGATAACACGCTGCTCGGATTACTAGCTCGAATGAGGATTTTACAAAAGTTTACCTTGAAAACATATTTTTCAACCCTAATATTCAATGCTTACCCCAAGGTGGGGGATGTCGAAAATAGTCACGGTGCGTGAGAAGGTGGGTGTTGGCATTGGGCGCCATAGCTACATCGGGCACAGCGGCCGACAGTCGGCCCGGAGCCCTGGAGCCCTGGGGCTCCCGGAGGCTCCACTCGCCGGAGGAGCGCCGGGTGCTTTCCGTGCGGGCAGGCCGACGCTCGCATGTCCCGCTGCGGGATATATCTGAAAACGTTATTGTTTAAGTCAGAGGTTCCTAAACTATTTGTATCATGAATCATTTGCCATATCTTTCGGTTTCGGGGAGACCCCCCTGCATCCTAATTACTGCAAAATGTGGGCATGTGCCAAATGTAATGATCAGAGGCATCATAGGGGGTACCCTTTAGTCATCTTCAACGATCTGAGAGCATAGAGAATTCACTTGGGGATTACAGCCGTGATCCTATTTTTTTTTCCTTTACCATAGCGCGGTATTCGCAGGACACAAGTTTGAAGCGTGACTAGTTTAAACATAAAGGTGCAATGTGCGCGCGGCCGTCGTCCAATCACGCGGCTGCCGCGCTCGAATGCCACGCTATGATTGGTCACACCTTTACTTTGATAGATTTAAATTGAAGCCACAACCTTTTTTCGACCGTTTTTCGTACCACTAGCAGTTCTCGTGTACTCCAAGATGGGCGTTTCTATATCCCAGCAGTGGGATGACTTACCCAGAGGTATGTGAAGCGTCGGCGCCGATCGAAGGCTGCCCGCAGAAGCACAACGTATTGAACCATTACTGTTCAGCGTCCTAGAACAATATAATAACGTTTTTTTATAAACAAAAGCAAAATAATTTTGCTAACTACTGCAAAATGTGGCCATGTGTCAAATATAATGTTTGGACATGTCTCTGACTACCCCCTCTAGACATCTTCAAAGGATCTAAGCGTCTAGAGATCTGAGAGGGTGTCTACCGTACTTGGGGATTACATTCGTTACTCGTTATCTTATTAATTTATTAATATTACTAGCGACCCGCCCCGGCTTCGCACGGGTAGCATGTTATTATACATATAAACCATCCTCCTGAATCACTCTATCTATTAAAAAAAACCGCATCAAAATCCGTTGTGTAGTTTTAAAGATATAAGCAAACATACATACAGACATACAGACGCGGGAAGCGGAAAGCGACTGCTTTATACTATGTAGTGATTTTAGTAAAATTTGTTTTACTTACCGACAACACGGCTCGTCGCGGCCCCACTGCCTCTCGGCGCTGTCACGCGCGTTCGCTGCAGTTGACTCCCAATCCGACGTGTTTTGCTCACTGCAATTATAACAAGTTTTTGATGTGAAACATCTATAGCGGCGGGTCAGACCGGCTGTTGGCTTGCGACTACGCGAACTAGATGAGTTGCTGCCGAAGAAGTGCCGACCGCGTTGATCCGGTTCGCGATAAACTGTCCCGCTCTTTTGTACTAAAATAATTTCGATGTTTCACATCTGCCAGAACTCGCGCGCTGGCTCACATTTTTGTAAAAATATATTTTGATTATTTGTTCTTAGTATTGAAAAAATATTTGGGTGCATATAATAATTACTGCATCTTAATTGATAAAATCATCGAAACAAATGAAAACAAAATTAGCAGTTTTCAACTTCATTATATGACGGCATTCTACAATCCTAATGCCCGAAAGGAAGTAATATTTTTGCACTTTAGGCCCAGTGGCCTGAGCATGAACCACTATCGTATCGACAACGTATCATCCAAATGTCAAAACGGACACTTTTTATATAGTAAAAGTGTCAGTTTTGGCTAAACAAGTGATTTATGCTAACCACTTATTGCCTCTAGCATTGCCATTGTTATAGAATTCCTGAAAAATACTATTTTAAGTTTTTTTAGATGAAGAAACTTGATATGAAACCTAATGGGTTGTTTGAAAATGTTCGCCCATCAAGAGGAGTCTTGATGGGCGATCCTATAGGCTGTGTAGTCGATGTGTATAGTTTACAACTGACCTGTCATTGTCATTGTCATCATCGTGCAGCAAGACGTCCGCGCACGCATCCGGTAATCCCATCTCCCGCACCGCGCGTAACGCGATCTGAGAACAGAATATACATTTTAGAAAGACGTTAATATTTTTTCAAGTTAGGCTTTTCTAAAATCATTTGGGTTGATCTGAACACGTTTTCGCAAAAATTATGCGTCCAGGTAATTTTGAGTTAGTAGAGAGGGCAGTCAAACGCACGTCCCAACATTACATTTGGCACGTGTGATTTTATTTAAATAAGTAACCTTTGCCTTACTATGTAACATTAAAACGACATATTGTTGTGCGTACTTTTAATTATTATTCTTGTTTGAGCCTTCACCTTGTTCTTACGGCACCACACTGGAGCTCTACATATCATTATGGAAAGGATCATTGAAAAAAATTATAGGCCCTAAGCCGTGTTTGTTAGCTGATTCTTCTTGGCTTCACCTAGCTCCTAAGACGTTTCAAAGTAATCCTTGTATTGAGCAACGAAGCTAAAATATTCCACGCTCACCTGTCTGTGCGTGTGCGTGGCGTGAGCGGTGTGCGCAAGCGCGGTGGTTGCGGAGGGCAACGTGCGCAGCTCCCTTGCACGCGCCCGCAACGCGTGCGTGGTCCGTGGGGCGAGCCACGCGCCCGCACCCGCACCCGCACCCACTGTTGCGGGCGACGAGCACACTGACTCCGGATTTCGGGCTGCTGCAACCTACAAACAAAGTTTTATTTTAGTAGACCAGCGGTTATCGAAACTTTTTCAGTTTTTCTGTGTACTTATTTACTATATTTACTTCTATATATAATATTGTCTTAGGCTACTAATATTATCAATCCGAAAGTTTGCGAGGCTGTTTGGATGTTTGTATCGTAATTTAACGACCAAACGGTGATAACAGATAGGCTATTTTTCATACAGGTACCACGCAAGCGAAGCTGCTAGAAGAAGCTGCCTAAGTTACAACCCGGACAGAATATCTGTGCACCTCGCTGGAATGCGGCGCCTCTCCCGCTCTCTCTCTCTCCCGCCTCGCCCGTACGTCATGACGTCACGAGGTCAGGTGCACAGATATTGTGACCGGGTTGTAATATCTTTTATTTCTAAATTAAGCTGTTGGTCTTCCTTAAAATAAATGAACAAATAAATAAATGAATAAATATTTGTGAACAATGCAGACCCAATCAGTGTGCCACAGTGTATAATGATAAGATCTCACCATATAGAGCGTATCCGGTATCCGGTGCAGGTACCTAGCACGTCGCGCGCGGGCCAGTTCCGCTTCCGGTACAGCCTGGTCCTCCAACAAAGCCTGTAGACACAAAATACATTAAAAAAAAAAAATTATTAATTAAAAATTTATTATTTTTTCCAAATTTGATAACGATCCAACAATGAGAATTTGGTTCAATTCGAATTCCAAGATTTTCTTACATAGTTTGTTACAGGTAAAGTTAATAAAAATGTGAATAAAATAACAACTTCGAAGGGCCATATTCTACACTAATATTCTTCCTTAACGATGTCTAAAGGGGTTAGTCAGAAGCACATCCAAACATTTAGCCATGCCCACTTTTTACAATACAGTATTCCATACGTGACAGGATCATTGCATTTGTTACCTTAATCTCATCAAGATAGGGTAGAAAACACCTTGCAGGTCGGTACGAGCCGCGTCCGAGCCACGCATGCGCAGTGGAGCCTTCCTCTGCCGACGGGGGAGGAGGGGAGGGGATGATGCCGCGTCGAACCAACTGTTAAAATACAAGATTCAATTTTTGACAAAAGAAATACACCACCAAATTTCAAGTTTCTAGGTCAACCAGTCAGTTAATAATGGAAAAGTTTTATATATTTAGTTAAAAGCCATATAGAAGTGAAAACTCTATCTATATAGACGGGGGGTATTAGGATTATTTTTGTCATAAAAAAAGCGTTACGGCCGCGTGGAGGGGGTAGACGATATATCGCGTGGTGAGAGGGTTTCACTTCTACTATGCGTTCCAGCACACATTTCACTTTTCAGGGTTCCGTACCCAAAGGGTAAAAACGGGACCCTATTACTAAGACTTCGCTGTCCATCTGTCTGTTTTGTCTGTCTGTCTGTCTGTCACAGTCACAGGGCTGTATCTCATGAACCGTGATAGCTAGAGAGTTGAAATTTTCACAGATTATGTATTTCTGTTGCTGCTATAACAACAAATAAAAACAGAATAAAATAAATATTTAAGTGGGGCTCCCATGAAACAAACGTAATTTTTTTACCGTTTTTTTTTATATGATAATGTCCGACTCGCACTTGACCGGTTTTATTTTATTGTGTTTTGATTAACCTTTGATATTAATTTAAATTTGATACCTCCACGGTTCTTGAGAAAATCTGTCAGACATACAGACGAATACGAACGAATATATCCTATAAAGGTTCTTAATTACCTGATGCAGCATATCAGAGTCGTGCGGCAAATGTTCCGTTCGGACGAGCGGCACGAGCGAAGCGAGAGTCTCTCGCAGCGCCGCATCGCTGCCGGAGCGCCGCCGCGCACCGCGACGTGACACGGAATGCGCCGTGTGCCAGACCACATTCGGTTCTGTAGGTACAGTAGCTCATTATATTATTAAAGTCAAAGTCAAAGTATATTTATTGCTGAATCACATGTACAAAGATGTTAATAATTATAATTTTGTGGTATCAATGTATTCTACCCTATTAAGGGTGTGCAATATTTATGTTTACAATGGGTGATAAGGTAATCGGTACTTATTACAAAATAAAATAATATAATACAAAAAAAAAAAAAAAAAAAAAAAAAAGAATTAGAGTAATTGTCAATAGAATAAAATAAAAAATCATAGAAAATCATAAAAATTGTTGTCCTGAAAATGGGACTAAATTATTAGTAAAATGCAGATGTCAAAGCAAAAAGTAATACAATGTCAAAGCACAACAAATACCTAATCAAGTTAATATGTCTGTAAAGAATTCATTTATTTTGTAATAGCATTTATTAGTCAATATAATTCTCAGCTTTCTCTGAAACAACGAAGTTGATAATTCTCGCAATGGTAGCGGTAGCTTATTGTAGATCAAAGGAGCCATACAGAAGACACTTTTGTGCATCAGTGAAGTCTTGGAGTTGCGAACACAAACTTTTTATTGGTCTCGTCGGTTACGAGGAACGACATTAGACAGCCGACAAAACAGATCAGGTTTATGTCTGACAAACATTGCCGTTTCAAAAATATACAGTGAAGGAATAGTGAGAATTTTATATTTATTGAATATGGTTTGCATGTATCCGTTACTTTAAGATGAAACATGGCTCTTATACACCTTTTTTGGTGTTTAAAGATTTTATCAACATGTGTGGAGTTACCCCAAAACATTATACCGTACCTAATATTGGAAGCAATCAAGCCGTGATACGCGATGAGCAGAGTTTCCATATTAACTATTGGGGACAGTTTATACAAAACATAAACAATGCTGTTTATTTTTTTACAAAGACTTTCTACCTGTGGTTTCCAGTTTAGTTTATTGTCAATTTGAATCCCTAAGAATTTTGTAGTGTCAACCTCCTCTATTGTATTATTTATGTATTTTATGTCATGATTTGTAGAAGCAGCATTCTCGCGTTGTCTGAAATGAATTATTTTAGTTTTGTTTATATAAATTTTCAAGTTATTATTATCTAGCTAATTTATGATTGATGTCAGTGCGTCTTTTATGTCAATATTATTGCATGTAATAGTCACAGTACTATCATCAGCAAATAATGACATAGGTTGTTTTACGGCTTTTGGCAGGTCGTTAATGTAGATAATGAAAAGTAATGGGCCCAGTACACTCCCTTGAGGAACGCCGTATGTCATAATACGTTCTTCAGATCTATTAATTTCTTCTGTTTTATAATTTATTTTTGTTATTTGTGTTATCTGTATTCGGTTTTCTAAGTAGGATTTTATCAGTTGTAACGAATTTTGCCTCTGATCCCATAGACCTCGAGTTTTTTTAACAATATACTATGCTGTACATAATCGAATGCTTGAGTCATATCACAAAGAATCGAGCATACTGGTGTTTTTTTGTTAATATTGCTTGTTACACGATATAAAAAGTCATATAGAGCCTTATTTATAGTTTTACCCTATCTAAAGCCTTTCTGTTCGTTACAGAGAAGTTTGTTTGCTTCCAGATAATTATTGATTAATTTATATATGTATATTATTATTATTATTATTATTATTAACTGGCTTCACAGTAGTTGCTAGTAACTCTGCCTTCTACGTTGTAGGTTGTGGGTTCGATTCCCACCCAGAATAAACATTTGTGTGATGAACATAGATGTTTGTTCTGTGTCTGGGTGTTTATAATGTAGCATAGTAGCATAGGTATGTATTTACAAAAAAATAAAAAAAAAATATCAATTATCTGGCGCCTATAGTACAAACTTTGTTTAGTTTGGGGTTAGAAGGCGCTTTGTGAAATGTCCATCAATATTTTTATTTATTTATTTATTTATTTATTTATTTATTTAAGTAACCTAGGATTCACAGTTTTCTTATTGTTAAATATAAATATGTTAAAAATATAATGTTGCACTTAAACCAATTTGAATCCACATTATGTATTCCACTCGTTTTAAATTTTTACAAAGAGCGAGATAGGTAGTAGAACAGCAGAATAGCCGATAAAGATATAAGATGTAGAAAAAAGCAGTGTGTATGTGTCTGTTTGTGTGTTTGTGTGTGTGTGTGTGTGTGTGTGTGTGTGTGTGTGTGTGTGTGTGTGTGTGTGTGTGTGCATGTGTAAGCGTATGTATAGATGTGTGTCTGTGCAGTGTTTAAAGAACTAGTGTGGTGTGTAAAATGTGTAGTGTGGGTAAATTGATAAAATGGAGCGAAAAGGGATAATTAAAAATTTCCAACTGCGCAACGAAAACAAATACAGATATAGAAAACGCATAGTTGGCAAAAAGTAGAAAGCTTAGGTAGGGTTTACATGGCTGATAATTTTTGTAGGTTTAATTTTAAGTTTTATTTAATGATTAATTTTTAAGTTTTCCTTCACCGGTTTAAGCAAATGTTTTATTGACCTTAATAAAATCTATATATATATGTAATTGATCAAATAAAATAATTTGAATAATAAATAATGTTGTGCGTGAAGAAGCACCTACATAGATATATTTATACATACGAGTACTAACATGTATTAATTGTATAAAATAGTTAGTTATTATGTATTCATTTATTTAATCATTATTTAACTGTAAGTTCTCACTTCCGAGTACATTGCAGCAAAGCGTTATGCTCGCCTATTTGCTGAACACCTGCTGTTCACCTCTGAACATCTGTTGCTCACCTCTGAACAATTTGCTGCTCACCTCTGAACGTCTGGCCGCTGTAAATGCTCACCTCTGGGCGGCTGATCAGCGCTCCACTTGATGAGAGCGCGGAGTATCTGCTGCTCGCTGGCTTGCAGATGTTCGCTGGCCAGCACGTGAGTGAGCGCTGGCCGAGGGATGCTAGCGGACGCTGAATGAGACATTATCACCGTGAACTCGTCGCGAAGGTAGCGCATCGCTTGGCTAAAAACAAATTATGAATTAATTGCTGGACAGCCTTTGCACGGGTGTACTAATTAAGATCATAGGTAAACTAGCAGACCAGCGACAGACGTTGTCCTGTACAAATTTCAATAATCGAATAGAGTAACACGTTTTTATGACGACGGATGTCAACATTGATTTCAGTTTAATGCACACCAGCGCCATCTATACTAAAATCATCTCTTTTGCGTTTTTTATCTTTTTGGGGATGTTTTGCGTATTTTAAAAGTATATGTTTTATTCGGACATTGGTGTCGATTCCGTTGACACCGAGCTAATCCTAAAATTAACTAAAATAAAATTAAAACAATTTCGCTCCTATTCCTTTACGTTAAATTCTAAATTAGAGTAGGTGGCGATACTTGCTTCATTCACTCTCATCATATTTCTCGAATTGACTGACCGAAAAATAAAAAAAATCGGTCAGTCAAGTCAGTCCCTACTCTAAACCGACAAGTATGCATGAGAAGTCCATCAGTCAAGTCAGAAGTCAGTCAAGTCAGTCAAGTTAGTCAAGTTAGTCAAGTCAGTCAAGTCAGTCAGTCAAGTCGGTCAGTCAAATTTGTCAGTCAAATCGGTCAGTCAAATCGGTCAATCAATACGGTCAGTCAAGTCGGTCAGTCAAATCGGTCAGTCAAATCGGTTTATCAATTCGGTCAGTCAAGTAGGTCAATCAAGTAGGTCAATCAATTCGGTCAATCAATTCTGTCAGTCAAATCGGTCAATCAATTCGGTCAGTCAATTCGATCAATGAATTCTGTCAGTCAAATCGGTCAATCAATTCGGTCAGTCAAGTAGGTCAATCAATTCGGTCATTCAAATCGGTCAATCAATTCTGTCAGTCAATTCGGTCAGTCAATTCGGTCTGTCAAGTAGGTCAATCAATTCGGTCAGTCAAGTCGGTCAGTCAAATCGGTCAATCAATTCGGTCAGTCAAGTAGGTCAAGCAAGTCGGTCAGTCAAATCGGTCAATCAATTCTGTTAGTCAAATCGGCCAGTCAAATCGGTCAATCAATTCGGTCAGGCAAATAGGTCAGTCAAGTAGGTCAGGCAAATAGGTCAGTCAAGTAGGTAGTCAAGTCGGTCAGGCAAGTCGGTCAGTCAAATCGGTCAATCAATTCGGTCAGTCAAATCGGTCAATCAATTCGTTCAGTCAATTGGGTCAGTCAAGTCGTTCAATCAATTCTGTTAGTCAAATTGGTCAGTCAAATCGGTCAATTATTTCAGTCAGTCAAGTAGGTCAAGCAAGTCGGTCAGTCAAATCGGTCAGTCAAGTCGGTCAATCAATTCTGTCAGTCAAATCGGTCAGTCAAATCAGTCAGACAAGTCGGTCAGTCAAGTCGGTCAGTCAGTCAAGTCAGACAGTCCTGACAGTCATATTTGGCGATTATGTTGTGTCTATTTTACAATGTTAAAACACGATCCTCTTATTCCCATTAGGTTAAAGTCTAAATTCGCGTAACCTCAGGATGACAGTTTTCAAACGTAGGCTAGTTTTAAATAATTTAACGGTTTATTACGTAAATTTAGTCAGCATATAAAAAGGTGCTGACTAAAGTGAAATTATGACTTTCTTATTTTATGCACAGCCGAAATATACGAAAAAAAAAAACGTAATTTTAAAAATATTCTAAAATTAAGAATTTGTCCATTTATAGGTTACTCTAATTTAGACTTTAAAGTAAAGGAATAAGAGTGAAATTGTTTTAATTTTATTTTAGAAAATTTTAGGATTAGCGGTTCCAACAGAATCGACAGATATAATGTATCTACATCTACAGCACATCTTAATCCGTTTTGTCGTTTAGGCCTGATTGATTTTCAAACGTACAAACATCTGAATTGTCTCGAAACGTCAGCAATACAAGGAAAAACGTGGTAATTAGCCGTATTTCTATTTAAAATCCTCACAAACTTTCGCATTTATAATATTATTAGGATTTACATTATTTGCAATTTTAAATAGGATCTCTATTTTTATTGTACTATACATGAATTGAGAATTTGCTAAATTTTCGTCGGTAAAAAAAAACATTTCGACATACCGATGTACCCAATGGCTGGCATGTGGCGCAGCTGCCCACCTCAGCACGTGTGGCAGAGTCTCCGGAGTGAGGGCTTCCACAATGGCGTCCTCGCAGCCTTGCACCACTATCGGCATCTCTAAGAACCTACCAAAATTAAGATATAACATGAAAACCTATTTTTAACCTACTTCAAAAAAATAGGATATTTAGATTTTTAGGGTTCGTACCAAAATGGTGAAACGAAACCCTTATGCGACTTAGTCGGTCCATGCGTCCATCTTACCGTCTCATATAATTAGAAGCCAAAATAACAAAGAAGACAAAATAAACGTTTATTCATTGAGATTAAAATTACTAGGTTAATTTAGAATCATTATCAAATTTAGTTAAGTTTAATTTAACTAAGGAGGAACTTAAGGACTTGACTTGTAAATTGTATAATAAGTTTTCAACTATATTTGAGCTGCAAGGTTTCGAATTTTAATGAGAAAATTTACCAAAAAAAGCTACTCTCTTACAAGAAGTTATTACTGAAACCAGGGGACGTACCAAGTACCATATAGTAAGTAATATTGTAATATCATAATATTACTTTAGAGCTTGTAGGCTGGCTTCGTTATTGCAATTATAATTTCGGCACGGAACACTCGGTGCGCGAGTAGACTCGCACTTAATATTATGTGTATAACTCACCGCGCAATCTCATACAACTGAAAGGCGTCGTCCAACATCGCATTGGTGGTGGGCCGAGACGTGCCGCCATTGCCCCTGCCTACACCTGCCCACGCCTGGGAAAAGTAATAAAACAAATTCAGTCAAGTGCTGACAATATTATTTTTAGTCTTTAGACTGCCTGCGACCATGGCTGTTGTAACATAGCCGAAACATCGGGAAGATAAATTAATGGTAATTACGTGATAAAGACCCGTGTCAAAATCTATAGTTAAGTTAATAGCTGGTTTAGAAGTTTTTGAGTTTATCCATTACAAGCTGACCCGGCGAACTTCGTATCGCTTTAGAATTAACAAATGCTGTGTTAAGTTCCCGTTCCCGTTCACGTTCCCGTTGTAGTACATGATATGTATCAGAGATGTGAAATGTAACAATGTATGTGAAAAATGATTTTCCCTGTTTTCCTGCTTTTCTCTTGAAATTTTTCCTGAATTTTCTTTGCTATAAACCTCACGGAGCCCGAGACCTTTCCAACGAATGCAAAACCGTGGAAATCGGTTCGTGCGTTCTGGAGTTATGGCGTCAGGAAGGAAAACCCGACTTATTTTTATATTATAGATAAATAAAAATACAAATTTTACCTATTAATAATAGTATGTAGTATATAAAAAGTAGGTGTACTCACCGAAGTACTCCCTGTATTGGTCAAAGGCGGCGATGAAGAGTTCTTCCCTATCAAACTGAGATCAACCTGAAACAAAATTGTAATATATAAAATTCTCGTGTCACAGTGTTTGTAACCAAACACTGTGACACGAGTTCCTCTTCTTCCGTTCCTCTGAAACGGCTTGACCGATTTTTATTAAATTTTTTATGTACATTCAGTAGGTCTGAGTATAGGTCGTAACTCGTAAGATATTTTTTATTAGATTGTTTGGTCTTTCGGGGGAGGAGATAAGGAAATGGGGTGGGGGAATTTACTTATGTTTTACTATAAGATTTTTTTTTGATGAGCAATATGACGGCATAAAAAAGTCAATTTGAAAATAAAGTAGATCTTTTGCTTTTATATGACTCATCTCTCTCTCTCCCCTATCCCCGTCTCAGGCCCTCCTATCTCCCCTCATATCTCTATATCTCTCTTTCTCGCTCTCCCATCCCATCTCAGTCCTCCTATCTCCTCACATATCTCTATCTCGCTCTCTCTTTCTAACCTGGTCCGTGTACGCGGCGTGCAGCAAGGCGCGCGCGTATCTCCTCGGAAGCACCTTCTCATCAACGCAAACGGCGCCGGAACCAGCACTGGTACTACCGCGGCGCGACATCACAGACCTTATACATATTCAGAATAATTAGATTACATTACAAAAGATAATTATAATTACATTAAAAAAAACTATTAAGTTTTCTTTTAGAAAATATTTTTTCAAAACGAGCTTTTGTAAAATCCTCCTTGCGAGCTAGAAATCAGAGCACAGAGTTCCGTTGAACAGCTCCTGACTCCATCATCAGATCAGCTCGCTTTCACAAAATTATTGTATTGTCACCTGAACTAAAGGTGTATGCAAAATTTCAGTTCTTCAGTTCAGCCTTGAGTTCTGATAGGATGTCTACATTGTTTACCGTACTTGGGGATTGCAGTCGTGATCCTATTTTTTTTAAACGGTAGCCAAGCAAGTTCTGATACTCACTTAAAGAACCTGGATCTAGCAGCTAGCACTACGCGGTGGCATGGCAGTTCTAGAGCCGTTCGGAATCCGTACGCGGAGCCGCAGCCATTTTCCAATCGGAACACCAGCCGTGTGTCTGCCATTTCACCTGGAAAATATATAAGTAAATAAATATTGGTGGACACCTCACACAGTGCCAGTACTATGGGAACCAGATAACTGATAGAATACTTATATATGTTTCTTTTTAAAAGCTTTTATTTAATTTACAATGTATGTTTATGTAACTATGTTTGTTAAGGTGGAATCTTGCAACTTAATTTTGAAACAGTTATCTTCAACCGATTGAGCTGAAATTTGGCATACTTATGTAACTTCGGTGACAATGCAATAATATGGTGACAGCGAGCTGATCTGATGATGGAGTCAGGAGCTGTTCAACAAAAACTCACAACTGAACCCCCTAGTAAATACATCTATTGAGTAAAAACTTTGCATACTTGTCAAGTTCCTATGACAATTTAATATTTTGTGACAGATGATAGCGCGATGGTTTGAATGATTTTACAAAAAAAAACTCTGTTTACTTATAATAATACTAAATTATGGTGGCAACAAGCCGTTCTGATGATGGAGAGGCTTACAGCCTGCACAGAGTGGCGGAAGGCAGCGCAGAGGATTTGAAATTGATTAATTGAATTTAATCGTTATCCAATCAAAGTAAGGTATATATTTCACTATTAAATTCAATTGATAAATTTTAAATTCTCTGCGCTGCCGTCCGCCAATGTGCGCAAGCTATTACTCACCGGAGTCGAGGAGGTAGTGCATGCTTGTGTGTAAGGGGTAGGGGGGGATATTCAACGCACACACCACCCGGGGAGAAACGCAGTTGCAGGTACACGTGTTGCGAGCTAGAAACAAAGACATTATTTAACATACTGGCTGACCCGTGACAGACCTTGACCTGTCTTATGCCGGGGTCCCACGGCCCGTGTTTTCACGCGCCAGACCGCGCCAAGGCGGACAGACGAGCCGTGGGAACGATGCATCCGTGGTGGCCCGTGCTCGGAACGCTCTGTACGCGACGCGCCGGACGCACACAGGCGGAGCGTCATACGGCGCGGCCCGTCGTTTTACGCGCCGTGGGACCCCGGCTTTATGTAGTCCAAACTGTTGTCAGATTATTTGCACACCAGCGCTATCTATACCAAAATCGTTGCTTTTGCATTTTTTTATAATTTTGGTATGTTATCTACAGCTACAGCAAATTTCATTTTAATCCGTTTTGTCGTTTAGGCCTGATTGATTTTCAAACATACAAACGTGCCTCACAAACTTTCGCATTTATAATATTACTAGCGACCCGCCCCGGCTTTGCACGGGTAGCATGTTATTATACATATAAACCTTCCTCCTGAATCACTCTATCTATTAAAAAAAACCGCATCAAAATCCGTTGTGTAGTTTTAAAGATATAATCAAACATACATACATACATACAGACGCGGGAAGCGGAAAGCGACTTTGCTTTATACTATGTTGTGATTAGGAATTAGGATATATACTAATAATAATAATAAAATAAAATACTAGCTCTCCCGACAGACGTTGTCCTGACTTTCAATAATTCCACAGAAAAAAAGCACTTTCAGTTTTTCCCGAAATGTACGCTGGATTTATCGCAAGACAATAATTATTATCAAATGCTATCTGTCAACCCTATTGCACATTTGTGGATAAAAGTAATAATACTAATATCGTTTTGAAGAACCCCCTGATTTAATTTGGCTTACAGATTTTGAAGGTTGATAAATAGAATACTTACAGTTGTTGTCAACATTTATAATGTCTAGTTCAGCCTCGGCCTCGTTGTCGAACTCTGAAATCAGGACGAAAATAAATAAGTTAAAATAATAACTTTCAAACCTATCACACGAGACATATTGAACGTGTGTTATCTGTACTGCGTGTTGTGTACGTTAGTGTGTGTGTGTCGGTGTATATATGTGTGTGTGTGTGTGTGTGTATTCATATAATGTATGTGTGATTTTTAGAGTGTATTGCCGGGTGTTTACTTTTGATATATCTAATACTGTGTGTTCATGTTTATCATACGTACTGTGTGAGTGCGTGTGGGTGCGCGTGCGCGGCGCTGTTCCGTTGTACAGCGCAGTGACACACGCTTCGCACTCTGCGCGTGACATACTGGCGCAAAGACCTTCCAGAGGAACACGGACGCATGATCTGAAAACAGATAATGGATTGGTTTTAATTTGTAGAACAAACTGAACACCGCTTAATTTATAGATAGCTCGATTAGATGGTATAAAAAACTGAAAAACACGATTCAGACTTGTACTAATAGTAATTTTTGAATGCATATACAAAGTCTGGTGTCCATGCTAGTAGCCGTTGAGGAGTTCCCTCGTGAGGAAATGATCCTGGCTACATAATGAGGTTGATATCATATTATTGCATTGTCATCAGAACTACACACAACTGCCAAATTTGATAAAGTTGGTTTAATTTAATAGAAAAATTTTCTTATATAGTTTGTTACAGTGAAGTTAATAAAAGTGTTAAAAATTAAACGGTCAATCTTTTCATTTCGGTAAAAATCTAAAGAGATAAGAGATAACGTTTGAATCGGTTCATCCTTTTTTCTCCTTTTCCCACTTAACGTGAGGTCGGCACAACATGTCGACAAACATGTTGCGAAAGGATTTGGCCAACCGGCCGCCTGCCTTAAACCGTCAACCCTCTTTGGGAATACTTGGTAAGATACAAACGGTGGATATCTCTGAAGTAGTTCGCGGAAGTATCCGGAGCGCGAGGCCAAGATGCATCTGTGCGCGCACACGGACCACGAACCCGCACCGCCCACGCCGCCGCCACACAGCTCCACATCGCACCACAATCTATAAAGAGATAAATATGTTATTTTAGAACAATATTCCGTAACTGGGGGTCTACCGTTACTACTACAAACTATAGTCGAAACAATGTAACTTTGAAACGAATATTGTTACGGAAATTCGTCTTAGGTTCGCGAGTAGACCGCCTGGGGCCGTACCACAAGCTCAAAAGTATTATTAAAACAATATTACTCAAGGTGCGAAAGTGACAACACAATACGAACTTATATATTTGATTGAGCAGCTAGTTTTTTTACTCACTTTTTTTATGTATTTACATTATTAACCCTTGCTAGCCACACTAGGCATTATCTAGGTTCAACTCTTTCAAGCAGCGTGTTGGGGGTTCTGCGACGCTGGGCCCCCTTAGTCCTTAATCAGACCCCCTTAGTCCTCCGCAATACTCACCTCTGGGCGCGCGCAAGCGGCAGTTGCGCGTGCAGCGCCGGCGCAGGCTCCCTCGCCAGATCCGCCTGCGTGCTGAGGTCCCGCAGCGCAGCCCCGGCCTCCAACTCCTCGCAGAGGAGGAACACCTCGGCGAGGCGCCAGGAGGACACAACGGAGCGGATGAAACGGGCGTGCTCGCAACCTGAACATCAACAAGGAGTATGAACATTTTACCGTGACCTGAGACCTTACTAAAAGCTCTTAAAGTCATCTTAAATGTGCAAATGTGACAACGCTATACTATAGCGTTTGTACCTAACGTTATCACTTTCGCACCGTGGTTAGTACTTTAAATATTATTTTAAGAGCTTGCAGTAAGCCCCCTGGGATTGTCTTTTTACTGGCTATATCTTTTTATCTATCCATTGAATTCACATTGGCTCAGAAATTACAACACATACCTCGGTCCAATTATCCAGCGACCTATTTTGTCTGTCCACTAGCATTGCCTAAGAGATTACGACACATACTTCGATCGGGTCCATTGACCAGCATCCCCATTTTGTCTCAACATTAACATTGCCTAAGAGATTACGACACATACTTCGATAGGGCCTATTGTCCAGCACTCCCGTTTTGTCTCTACACTAACATTGCCTAAGAGATTACGACACATACTTCTATCATGCCAATAGTCCAGCATCCCCGTTTTGTCTCAACACTAACATTGCCTAAGAGATTACGATGCAAACCTCGGTCAGGCCGGTTGTCCCTTGGGCGTCGCGCCGCATTTGCGATGCGTCGCCGCAGCGTGCCCAGACCAGCGCCACCGGCTTTTTTCTTGCGCTCCCTGTGATAAAGTAGAAACTATAATTTTATTTTTTCTTCTAGTAATTTTCTACTCCAAAACAGATGAAAAACAACAGTGTGTGAGTAATAGGCTTGTGAGGAAAAAACTCCAGTGAGCATTTCACCTTTTCATGTTCTATTATGTGTTGTCTGCATAGTTTTTTTGGTGTACATGTGTGTGTGATTTGGGTGTACATTAAGGCAGGAATTCCTTAATTTGGATGAGTAAATCCTTATTTGATCACAGTGTTGACTGCTAATTAGGAAACTTTATTAGTCAACAGGGGCATACTACAAAACGTGACGCAAAAGTGACAACGCCATACGAGTTCGTATAAAGTTGTCTCTTTCGCACCGCAAGTAATACTTTTTTAATATTACTTAGCCATACCACATGCTCCTAACATGTGGTATGGCTCCAGGTATTTATTGCAATAAAATCACAAGACTCACTTAGAAACATCTTATGTCGCCTATACCTCGCCTACCCTATCATTAGTTCCCACTTGGTCTGTTCAACAACAACACAAGTCTTCTTAACTAAACTAATATAAATTTAAATTTAGCCTCACTTGGCGGTTTTCCCTGGCATCGACTCCAGGGGTGACCCCTGGGTATTGGGGGGTTGCCTTTACCTTATCCTTCTTATTTTACTTAATTAAATTATTTATGTACATTGTCTTATTTTCACACTAGATGTATATCTTTTTTCCCGGTTTTTTTTTTGTGTTTACTTACTTTATCACATCCGCCATTGTGGGAGGCGAGACCGGCACGACGCCGTCGCACGCCTCTCCCTCCTGCAAACGCAAAAACACACTAAATTCTTATATACCACCAAAAGGCACACTCAATACCGCACACATAAAAAAAACATGTTGAGTTAAGGCCCTGTATGTCGGCGATTGCTCTTTTATGAAACGAAAAAAGAAATACTTCTGAACAAGCCACATCTCCTATTTTATAATGTATAGTATATGTGAATAAAGATGTACCCATCTTTAATCACTTCGATAAAATAATCAACCGCTGCAATGACGACAAACACACGGGGCACCATGGGCGGCGCGTGGTCCGGTCCGCTTTTGCATTTCGAATAAATTAATGATATAAATTATGTATAATTACTTATCAAAAACCTATTCCAGTAGAAAACTAGATCTACATATTACCTATCTTTAACAATAAATCACAAGTTGATCTTAATAGTAGGTATCAAAGTATTTCAATCATAAATTCTAAAACGTATCATTTTGAAATAATATCTTTATCGTGAAAAGTTTCTGCTATTATGTTTTCAGCTTAATAGAAATCTAGGTAGGAACCTGAAGTAATATATTTATAAAAATAGGAGATATGGCTTGTTCAGAAGTATTTCCTTTTTCGTTTCGAAAAAGAGCAATCGTCGACATACAGGGCCTTAAGAACCTCCTCGTTTATCGTCAGTTATAAAGAATACACCAGGTCCACTAGGTTTTTGATTTATACAACAGTAGTTACCTGCTATGTAGTAACTGAAATGTTGGCATGTGCCGAATGTAATGTTTGGTTGTTGACTAACCTTTAAACATCATCAATGATCAGAGCGCCTGGAGATCTGAGAGGATGTCTACTGTACTTGGGAATTACTGTGATTCTATTTTTATTTTAGTTACCTGCGGGTGTGAGAGCGCGGCGCCCATGTCGTGTCGGCGCGCGCGCAGGCAGCACAGCAGGCGGCTCATGGGCCTGCGCCCGCCATCACCGCGCCGGCAACACAAAGCGCTCTACAAAACAAACATTTAATCTTAAAACTAGCCGGCCCGTGACAGAATTAGGTTTGTCTAAATTTCAATTATCACATAGAGTAATGCACGTTGCTATGACGACTGATGCCAACACTGATTTCAGATTTTTTGCACACCAGCACCATCTAAACCAAAATCATCCCTTTTTGCATTCTTTATCATTTCGGAATGTTCAACCCTATGATTTATTTGGGCATTATATCTACATCTACAGCAAATTTCATCTTAATCCGTTTCGTCGTTTGAGGCCTGATTGAGGCACATACAATCAAACTCACAAACCTTTGCATATACAATATTATTAAGATTCACGTGTCACAGAGTTTTAACCAAACTCCTCCGAAACGCCTTACGGATTTTTATGAATTTTTTTATGTATATTTGTTGGTCTGAGAATTTATTGTAGGGTATTTTTTATACCCCTAATTAATATAGGTGTAGGTGTAGGCAAAAAGATTGCAGAAAAAAAATTGGAGATTGCAACAAATTAGTTTATCAATTACAAAAACTTTTTTTTCTTTGTTTATAGTATTAGTGTTGATATATCTTATGGTTTGTAATAGAATATAATTATTTGATGCATTATGTATCACATTTACTTGTGTGCCATAAAGTGCATACAAAAACTTGAATTGAACATCATCTGTTACCTTACTACCTTACCCACACTCAACTGGCTCTGTCTGAAAACCAGGGCTGCTCCACTTAATGGTTCATGTATGTGGAGCAGCATAAAGCTGACATGAGGCCTGTGTGACCCATGCAGAACTTACCCTCGTATTCAATAACGACACTATGAGAACACGCACCCACAGTGGACGAAATCATTTTTCATAAACATCACTTTTTGTGTTGAGCGGCACTATTGCGCACGCTACCGTGTGCCTTTAGAGCTCAACTTTGGCTAGAGGCACACGACAATGTGCCTCTAGTCACACTATGCAGTGTCGCACAACACATAAAGTGATTTTTATGAAAAAAGATTTCGTCCACTGTGGGTGCGTGTTCTCATAGTGTCGTTCTTGAATACGAGGGTTAGTCTGTGTTTTTATGTACCCATCTTTCTTCTTCTTGTTATGTGTACTAATCTATTTATCTGTGTGTGTCAAATAAATGTATTTCATTTTGTTTCAAATGTTTTTGATTGCAGTATAGAACTCTTGCCTATAATATCAAGTTCATGATACTTTATAACAACATACCTTTTATTTTCCTGATTACCACTACATTAACTGCCACTAAGCTCATTATTGCACCCAATTTTGCCTTCATAAACTTTTTATACACTAAAATATTCATAAAATTAGGTCAGATAAAGTAACTTTAAAAATGTAAATTTAAACTTCATATCAACAACAGGCAAAGCATGGTGGTCTAAGAATGGTAACTCTGGTCTCATTATGTTCACACCCCCCATGCATATTTTAAACAGATTCTGACGAATTTTGAAAGTGAATGTTTTAGGGTGCGCGCCCCCTACAGGGGGTGGGCATGACGTCACTGCGTGCGCAGTTGACCCCATACCTACTGGATGACCCAGATTCTACTTTGCGAAATACCTAGTTAAATGTCAACAATATTGCCCAAGGCGAAAATAGCGAGATATTGACTAATGCGCGACTCGGCTGACCTAGAAATAGTATTAGCACATCAGCTAACACCGGTTCAAAAACTTTGTTGACCTATTATCCAGAATTTGAACTGATTGATCGACGGACATTTTCACATTATTACAATACTAACGCAAGTTTTTTACATTTCGTATTATAATTGGAGTACTCACCAGCTACTCCTATCATAACAGCACTGTATTCCAGTTTTATCGAACAATAATTTCACATAAACACTATATAGTATTTATAATACGACGGCCATTTGACAACTATGTTTTATCGCTTGTAAATCACTCTTTTTAGCTTCGAAGAACGATCAGCTGAATTTATTTAGTGAAAAATATACTAAGCGCGGACACTTAAATTTATTTAAACACAATTAAGTCACGAATGTAAGCTCGTAATGTGTAAAATTAAATAAACACAGAGAACGGGGCCCGACCCGTTACCTCCGTTCCTTCGCTATTTTCTGTCACTCGCACACTGTCTGTTCTCCACTACCTAGCGCTGTATACAAAAAATACATTGGGCCAAAATTTATTTTATTGGTTCTTACTAGTGAAGTTAAATTCTATGGTACTTGCCGTTGGTCTAAAAGTTAAACTCTTTGCTGGATAAACCAATCACAGCGCTGCAAAAACATAAAAAAGAAAAGACAAATATAAAAGTTCGGATACTTGTAATAATTGTACTACTGTATTATACGGTTTTTATTATTCTCAATGTTATAAAGAGGGTTTACATAATTCTCCATATTAAATATAATATTTTATGTTTATTACAAAAGGTTACAGCAAACGGACAGAGTTGAAAGTAACTCTAGGACTTTGGTTACTTTGGAGATTGGAGATTGAATATGTTGTATCCGATTTTATTTAACTGTCATTAAACAATTTGTGAGTTTGTGACAAATACTGTCAACTTTGTTCCATCGTTAGGCGGCAATGCGGCATTGATTCCGACGCCGAATTACTTCGAATCAAAACTTATTATTATAGGAATCGGTATAATCGAACCACAAACTGTACCTTACTTATTTATACCAGTATATTACTTAATTAAACACCTTCGCATTAATAATAAGGATTTGTTTTAGTTTGAACGTCATTAACTCATTCGGCGATCACAGATTGACTGATAGAAGTAATGTAAACCATTCCGGATCCGGAGGATATAATGTGGTCGTACTGAGTGCTGTCCATAAATTAGAATAAAACCCCTAACAGATGTTTATCTACCTAAATATTTTTTTTGCGCGCTATTCACTTTCTGTTATTTTTGAGAAGACCGAAGACCTTGGTCTTTCGTGCCCATTCAAAATCAAAGTCAAAATCAAATTAATGAAGAGAAGCTAAATTATTCTTTCGCGTCAGTGTCGAAGGACACGTCGCAAGCCTTTCTTATTTATTTATTTATTTATACTTTAATTGCACTTATAAAATAAATACAACAAAAAGGCGGACTTAATGCCGAGGCATTTTCTACCAGCCAACCTAATTGGTAGTGGAAACATGTAGTTGGCAAATAAAAAATAAAAAAAACTTAAAAACTAGGTAATGAAAACATGGAAAAATAATATACTTAATTTTACATTATATTTAAAATAAATACCACAGAAAATATTATTATAATAATATAAGAATATAGATATATAAAAATATATAAGTATATAGATATATTTATGTACTTATATCAAATTACTTACGTATATAAAAATTATAAACCTATGTTGTATAAAATAAGTGCAGTTTCTAAATGAGTTCATAAAGTCATGCAGGAAAAGTAAAGTACCTACCAGGGTATTATAAATGTTTAAGGAAATGTTCGCGAGTCAATTTCTTAAAGCACTCTTTAGAGTTAACTTTTCTTATATCATACGGTACGGTAGTTGATTCCACAGTCTCACAGCTTTTACTGAGAAAGAGTTCCCACGGAAAGAGGTGCTGTGCTCAGGGATATCTAGAAGGAGGTTTTCAGCTGATCTTAGATGC
Source organism: Hydriomena furcata (assembly GCA_912999785.1). Taxonomy (NCBI): domain Eukaryota; kingdom Metazoa; phylum Arthropoda; class Insecta; order Lepidoptera; family Geometridae; genus Hydriomena; species Hydriomena furcata. Next base: position 4,241,926 of record OU538823.1, on the reverse strand, counting down.
CTGTCATGTGTGTCATTTCTTGACAGTTGGTTGACATTTGACAGAACCAACGAAACGAACGAACGAATTTCCATTCCAACCGAAGAAGAAATTTGCATGCATTGGTTGCGGTTTGGTTGCAAGCAGGCAGACTCATTTGTTTAAAATTTTGAATGCTATTTACCTACCTGTGCTTGTTGTGCCGAAAATAGTAGTAATGTAGTAATTCAAGTAAATCTATTATTCAACACATTCTAGCAATTTTTTAATTATTTTGGAGTTTTGTACTTTATGAAATATGTGAGTGGGTAGCGACAAGAAAGCCAGCCTAGTCTTCAAGTTAAATCTTTGAATTTACAATCCTTTAAAACTCTGTCTTACAATTTTATTGTGAGCTCCGGACTCCATAGATATTAGCAGGTAAGCAACCTTGATTAATTAGGTTAGACAATTATAGACTGAGACCAAAGATTTGTGGTAGTTTTGAACCTGGGGCTGGGGGTGAACATCCTAGGTTTCCTAGTTGCGTTGCAATGTATGATGTGTATGATGTGTAGACTAAGTACCACCAGTCGAATCCAGAGACACCGACACGGGAAACACTGTTAATTTTACATAAATTTGTTTAATCTGACCTATTAATGAAACCAAATCCTTCAACCCTCATCTTTATTTGTATTCATTTAATTGAAATGAAATAAGTATCTACATTTATTTGAAACAAGATAAATAGGTACACACAACAAGTAGAAGGCACATGATAAGAGACAAAATAAGAGAAAAGGACAAAAGATGTAACAGAATCGTATCCCGGGATGGTAAGAAAGCAAGAGGCAGACATAAAAAGTGATGTGAAGACAACCTCAAAGAAATAGAGGGACCAACCTGGTGAAGAGAAGCCAAAAATCAAAATGAGTGGAAGTAATTGAAGGAGGCCTATGTCAAAAGACAAGCTGAGGTTTAACAGTTTATTTCTTAAGGCGCTCCCAGTCGACAATTGTTTTTGTTCGAAACGAAAAAAGAAATACTTGTGAACAAGCCACATCTCCTATTTTATAATGTATAGTATATGTGAATAAAGATGTACCCATCTTTAATCACTTCGATAAATAATCATACCAACCACTGCAATGACGACAAACACACGTCGGCGCGTGGTCTGCCTTAGCTTTTCGAATAAATTAATGATATAAATTATGTATAATTACAAATCTATTCTAATAGAAATCTAGATCTACATATTACCTATCTTTAACAATAAATCACAAGTTGATTTTAATAGTAGGTATATAAAATATTTCGATCATAAATTCTAAAACGTATCATTTTGAAATAATATCTTTTGAGAGAAAACATTTTGAGAAAATGTAAAAAAAAATTAGGGAACCCCTTGGAAATCGCAATAATGTAACTTATGGTATCAAAAATTTGCCTATAATCTTCATTAGTACACCCATAATCAGTTCCAAGCTTAAAATACATTTATTATTTCAGGTGAACTGCCAAAATGAGTCAACCAATGAACTCGCAGTCTGGTCGCGAGAGCCCCATCATCCTATCAGATGAGTCCGACAGCCCTGTCAACCTAAGCCCTACCATTGAATGCCCCACCATGCCCAATCCACCGCCGTCACCCAACATTGAACTACCACAGACTTATACAGAATACCAGCCATTTTCAAACGCCTTGGCCCCGGATAGCTCAACTACCATCGCTACTTGGAGAAGTACAGACCAATCGTGTAGCGTACAGAGCCATGATGATGAACCACCATCGAAACTACGCAAGGTTGTTTTTAAAAGCTTTTATTTATAGAATTAAAACTATCGTGGCTCTTTATCATGAGCATCGTCTGCGACCGCCATCAACGGTTGATCAACGAATACTCACATGATGAAGAGCATCTGAATTGTCTCCAAATGTCAGCAATACAAGAAAAAACGTGGTAATTAACCATATTTCTGTATAAAAAACTTTTATTTAGCTTGCACTGTTCGTCTGTTTCTTTGTAAGTCTGGTAAAATCTAGATAAACTAAAAATCTACTGGATCTCAGACTAACCAATTTAGATATCTTCAAGGATCTGAGCGTCTGGTGATCCGAGAGGATGTCTACTTTTTTGGGATGGAAATCACCAGCCGTGATCCTATTTATATTTTTACAAGCTTCTATTTAATTTGCACTGTTGGACGACAAGCAGACAAACGAGAGCTTTATCACACTTTCCAAAGCTTTAGCTTGAGCTTTTCAACAGAAAACTTATTGGTCTTCTGCCTGTGCGTGTTAAGGTGATACTTCTTGTTTTTTGTATGGTCTGTCTTTTATTTATTTACCTATTTAATTATCAAACGAATTAAAAAAAAAAAAGAACAGCAGGGTGATTTTGTAAAAACATGATTATCATGTTATGGTACTGAATGCCATAATACCTACGCTTTTTATGCTGTTTAGGCACCTATACCTACGCTTCCAATACAATACCTACGCAGAAGCGTAGGTATAGGTGCATAACTGCATAAACTGTGCATAGTTACTATGAAAAGTGTACAGATTAGGTATTCTTTAACATTAGGTATTGCATTCAACATTATAACATGATATTCATGTTTTTTACGAAATAGCCCCACTGTTCAGCTATTCATACTTTTTTGTGTTTTGGAAGAGACAACTTTGAAAGTAAATCTATCGAGAAAAGTTTCACCGATCGTGCTTTGTGTATAATTTATCTAGATTCAATTCATAAGTTAACTTTGTCATAAAAAAAAAAAAAAAAAAAACTATGTTGTTTTTATTGAGAAAAAAACGATTCTACGTTCATCAAAAAAGTATACCTTGTCTTAAAATAAACTAATTTAATTTCAGGTCTCCACCGGCGACGATATTGATGGAGAAACCTGCCCCATCTGTTTAGATTCTTGGAGCAACTCGGGAGATCATAGACTTGTCGCGTTAAAGTGCGGCCACTTATTCGGCGCCCAATGCGTCCAGAGGTAAATCTATACTTAGTCTATATATATCCTACTAATCGTATCCTAATAATATTATAAATGCGAAAGTTTGTGATAAGGCTGCTATGTTTGTTCTTTAATCGAAAATAAACGACAAAACGGATTAAGGTGAAATTTGCTGTAGTACGTGATAAAAATTCAGAATAAATAAAGGGGGAACTTATAATCCGGAAACCCCTAAATGATAAAAAAACGCAAAAAGGATGATTTTGGTATAGATGGCGCTGGTGTGCAACAAATCTGACATCACATCACAGACTAAAAACATTTAGTCGTCTTAGCAACGCAGTTTTGACTAATGAATGATATGCATTCCACCAAAATTCGTAATTTATTTTATCATTACAAGGTTTGTAGGGAAAAAAATGGAAGTTGCCTGAAATTGCTTTTTACTATTATTAAAATTTGACAGGACAACTTCTGTCACGGGTAGTATTATAAATGCGAAAGTTTGTGAGTGAGTGGGTGTGTGCGTGTGTTTGTTACTATTTCACGCAAAAACTACTGAACGGATAAAAATGAAACTTTACAGTAATATAGCATAAACATCAGAATAACACATAGGCACAACATGTGTTCTTCCTCCATTTCTCTCAATCAGCCGTCACCTCATCACTCACTCCTTCCTTACCCATGTCATCATTCACACAGTCCGTTCATCTTTTCTTTCTACATCCATCCACATTCATTCCTAACATTCTTCGGGAGCTAGATAACCGATAGAATATAGGTACGTAGTATATACGTTTTTATTGTAAATACAAAGATATATTATAACACCCAGGTGGCTAAAGACAAAACCAGCTAAGGAGAGATGCTGTCCAACCTGCAAAACCAAAGCCACCATACGAGACCTGAGGTAATAATAATAATTAAATCTTTATTAATAACTTAGTGCTAAGACCTAGCAGGCTAGCCGCGCTCAAATGTCGCGCTATGTTTGGTCATACCTTTAGATTAATATTATGAAATAGTATCGTGTTGGTCGAGTGGGAGGTACCTCGACTTTCAATATGAAAGTCGTGGGTTCGAATGCCGGCCGTGCATCAATGGATGTTTCTGTTCGAAAAATCTATATGCGCATTAACATGTATTTCTGTTGCCGCTATAACAAATCCTAAAAACAGAATAAAATTAATATTTATATCAAACGTGATTTTATTGTTTTTTATAGATAATGTTTCGGAACCGTTCGTGCGCCAGACCAACTCGAACTTGGCCTGTTTTTTTTTTATCTTAGAAGAAATATGTGTATTATGTTGTGGAGATAAGGTTGAATTTCTAGTGTGAATTGACCCTTAAGGATATCTTTTTAAAATGTAAGAAAATAAATAGAATTACAACTGTAATCCCCAGGTACGGTAGACATCCTCTCAGATCTCCAGACCTTCGAAGATTTCTAGTGGGGGTAGTCAGAGGCACGTCCAAACATTATATTTGGCACATGCCCACATTTTGCAGTAGTTAGCATTCCATACCAGACAGGTTGCAAGCCCATCGCCGCTTATAAGAATGGAGTTACTATTACTATTACTATTATAAGCCTCTAATAAATAATAATAATAAATATTGGCGGACTTTACACACAGCGCCATCTAGCCCCAAACTAAGCAAAGCTTGTACTATGGGAACCAGATGACTGATATAATACTTAAGTATATACTTTTTTTTTTTGTACATACATACTTATTATGCATAGTAACACCCAGACACAGAACAAACATCTATGTTCATCACATAAATATTTGCCCTGGGTGGGGATCGAACCCACAACCTACAGCGCAGAAGGCAGAGTTACTACCAACTGAGCTGTGAGGCCAGTCAGAATAGGCCAGAATACTAACTGGTTTTCTCACGATGTTTTCCTTTAATGTTTTGAGCACGTGTTTTTGATGCGCATATAAATTTTTCGAAAAGAAAAATCCATTGATGCACGCCCGTAGACCTTCAGATTTAATGTCGAGGTACCTCCCACTCGGCCAACACGGCTACATGCAACATTTAGAAATAACTTTATAACAGTCAATAACTCATATTAGGTATATCTACGCAAGACGACTGGTCGCAGCGGACAATTCTCAAATAACAACACTACAGAAGCACATAGATACTTTAGCAGCTGAGAAGAGTAGAACAGAGTTGGAGTTGCAGAAATCGAAGATAGCTCACAGAGCGTGTTCCATGCAGTTGGAAGTACTGAGAGGTCTTATGAAGTCGCAGGTACATAGATCTATACGGTGGACCTCCGGTAATCCGACAAACATTATGCAGGGCAGTGTCGGACTATCGAATTTGTCGGATTATAGAGCACTGCCTAAGACCCCCTATAGTCCGGATTTTTTTACAAAAGAGTACCTTGTAATCCGACAAATTACATATCCAATGATAAGATTCTATATGTTATAATTAAACAAAGTCATGTCGGATTACAGGGGGCGCCGGGTTTAGACAGCGGCCGGATTATCGGGTTTATTTCTATACTAATATTATAAATGCGAAAGTAACTCTTGTGTGTCTGTGACGTTATCGCGGCCAAACCGCTGTGCCGATTCTGATAAAATTTATTATGGAGATTGTTTAAAGTCTTGGGACGGGCAAAGGATACTTTTTCCTAAAAGTTTCTTTTGATCTAAGGAATTTCAATGTTTTACGATAAAGTCGTCATAAATTTTTTTTCGGATCCATCTGCGTGTTATAAAGTACATTATGTACATGTATTAACAAGAAATATATAAATTAATTATATAAGTATTCTATCAGATAACTGGTTCCTATAGTACAATATTTGCTTAGTTTAGGGCTAGATGGCGCTGTGTGTGCTGTGTGTAAAGTCCACCAATATTTATTTATTATTCATTTTCATTAATTCAGGTGAACAAGGAGCAACCAGCGCGGAAGTCCTGGAGATTCGCTCTGGAGAAGAATCTAGAAATATGCAAAGATGGCGCCGGCGGCTGTCGAGTCCTAACCTACAACTGCCGAACGTACGAATTATACGTGTCACAGAAAAGCGTGAACTACCTCTTCCCCGGATACGGAATAAGAAAAGTCAACTGTGTCGACTACAGCCTAGGCCATTTTGTTCATTTACACCCAAAGCCTATAAGAGACATCACGTACTCCCAGCCCAGAGACCTATTGCTCAGCGTAGGCTTAGACAGCACTACCAGAATAGTCGAACGCGACATCCCTAGTGTTACCGTCAATGCTGGAATGCCGCTATGGTCGTGCTCATGGGATTATCTGCGAAGCAATGAGTTCTACGTAGGCGGTGTGGGAGGCATAATCCACCAATATGACGTACGGAACCCATCTACCTACCTCCAGCTTTTATCAGCGCCTGGAGACATGTCCCCGGTCGTGTCCCTTTGCTCGACGGAGTTTGGCCTGCTGTCCTGTCAGCTGAACTCTAGCTGGTTGTGGTGTGCGAACAATCGACAGTGGGAGCCGAGTTCTCTGCCCGTAGAAGGGTCCTTTATGTCCCTGTGCTATGACAATGAAAGCCATCGAGCGATTATATCCAGTCGTCCCAACGAAATGGAAAAGGCGAAGCTTAGTGTGTGCAAGTTGAAAGTGAGTGTGCCGAACGGTGAAGTGTTAACAGAGGTAGAGGAAACTTTTGTTGGTTCTTCCAGAGCATCGCTGATGTCTAGGGTGAGTGTGGTTAAAGTACCTGGGGAATCGTGGGTCGCAGCTCATTCTGAGAGTCATTCCGCGACTATACTTTACGGGTTGGATGGTGCAAGGACCATGTCGCTTCCTTCGATGTTGCCATCTTTGGATATTGGATGTGTGGAGCTGAATGGTACTAATGTTTTAGCAGCGCTGTCCGATTCCAGACTGAGGCTGTATAAGGCGGTGACTACTTCCTGACAAAGAAGAGTTGGTAGCAACTAGCTTTGTTCTGTAGGGCGTTCAGTGGGCATGTAGCTTTATCATCAAACGATTTTTATATAGCTTTATCGATCCTCTAGTCTGATTCCCACCTAAATCCTGTGGAGATTCCAGGATTAAAAGTAGCCTATATGTTGCCCTATAACCAATCTTTCAGTGAAAGTCCTATTAAAATCCTTCCGGTGCAGTCGAGTAAATATAATCCCACTCACTGAATGCCCTCTACAAAATAAAAGCAGCTCTTGTAACAGCCACAAAAGACTGATGTTTTAATTTACGTTATAAATAGAGATTTGATACTAATGTACCTAGACGATCCATTGCAATTGACAATGAGATACCAGGCCGTAAATATTGTTTATTGAGCTTTTGAAAAAGCTTATGGGTCGTAATCAATGCTTTACTTGAACATCGGTTGACAAAACTATTGTCAATCGCACAGCGGAACAAACATCAATTAAATTGATAAACGCTGCTGAACTGCCTATGAGGATAATTGGTCACGTCAATGTGCATCAATCGCGTAAACACTGGCAATTGTCATTGGTCGTCTGGGAGGCACTTAGTTTTATGTTTCATTTATGCAAACATGCTGACAACAATAGTAAGTAGGTAGTAGGTACTAAATTGGGAAAATAAAATCTGTTTCTGTATTCAATAAGGGGGCGTTCATTAATTACGCAAGGTGATTCTAGAAAAAATCGCCCCCCCCCTAAATCTTACGCGAGTTTTTCAAAATGTTGCTTGGATAAAAAAAAACTAAATTGTTAATTATTTTTATCTATAAAAATATTCATGTTCCACTTTACCCAGTTTCCCCGTAATTTTACTTACTCTGTTTCTTGTGGGAAAAAAATATGTGATATTTGCCACGACCCCTCCTCTTCCCTACGTGAGATTGCTTTCGACCCCTCCCTACGTGAAATTGGGTGAGATTCCTCTCGACCCCCTCCCCCCTCCAAACGCCTAACGTAATGAATAGACGCCTCTAATGTATCAAATCTCTGAATCTGAATTGTGAAATAAAAAGTGTGATATGTACCTAATTGTTTATTGCAGTAAGTTAGTCCGCAACTTTAAGTTCATGCTTAATTAAGTAGGTACACACTTGGCAGTGATGATTTGTTTTTGTTTTGAAAGTTTGGTGTGAATTGTGACCTAATTGACACCTATTTAGAACGCGCTTAACTATGCCATATCCATCCACTAACCACGCTACGTCACGCGTAAGGGATAATAATGAATTTAAAGTTTAGTGAAGGCGACTAAGTAAAATTTTAAGTTTTGTTATATTTATTTTGTGTGAAGAACAATCCAAAGTTGGTTCCATTGAATTTGTATCTATGTAGGACTAATAGTTTCTTTATAAAACTACAAGTTTTTTGTTGAAAAATATGACATTAATGCAGCTAAAACTTTACTTGATGATTGTGAAAGAGACCCTTTGTTATAAAAGTGTTTAGTGTCGCCGCGCACGGGTTGCTCACGGCAGCCACGAAAGCCGCTACGAAAAGCTAGAAGCGGCTATTTGTACCGTGAAGTGTGGCGGCCACCGGCATCAACAAGTGTGCGGCGATTCCATATAAAATGTATTAAAACTACAGGAAATATGCCAGTGACAGTTTTCTGGTTGTCGCCAGAGGTCCGTATGCGGGTAGGCTATAAGCACGTTTTAAATTTAATAGTTACCTCGAATATTTTATCTTTGATGCAATGTGATTCTGTAGTGGTTATTCTAATTAAAAAAATACTATTTGAATACTCAAAATAGGTATGACTATGTACGTATGTACTACTAAATCGCATTGTATGCTCACGACATATTATTCTTAAACCTGTGATGGTATGCGCCGGCGCACTAATTCTGCATTTATTTTGTAAATTATTGTTAATTTTATATTGTGATTTAATTTTAATTTATTGTGTTTCGTTTAAAAATAAATGTAATGTTGCTTTATTACGAGTATTTGCAAAAATTATTAACGGTGTGTCATATCACGGCTATAAACTGGGTAAGTACCGAAGTACCTATAATGTATCTAAACTATGCTAACTTAAAGCCTAGGTACTTACCATGTACCTACCTACCTTTTAACAATCTTACTAGGAAGATATTTACATGTACAATTGACTAGTGCGTCCAGGACATCGACTACAGCTATGCAGTCGATGGTCCAGGATCAGTTCCATCTTTCACAACTGGCTTTTGGTTGAAATGTTTTTTTTTCCACTCTTTACAAAGTTCCCAACATAGCTAAAGTACAGTTTTGCAGAACAAACATTATGAAACGCATGAAAATATCGAATTGAAATTAATATTATTTTTCAAATGAAATGAAATGAAATTAATAGGTACCTAAGGTAATAAGTAAAATGTGTTACTTATTTTTCACGATTTGGAAAGAATGAAAAAAAAAACATTTTATCCCAACTGATTTGGATAGACAGTTGGGAAAGATGGAACAGATCGCAATACAAAATAAGCCTTCTTATTACTCTTATACAATAAAAAAAATCAAGTATTATTTAGTTTATAATGCTTCAAATAAGCATCTAGAATAGGTTTAATGTTGAGAACAATTTTTTTAAAACATGGTTTTTTAAAATCCTTCAAACCTTCGAATTAGAGATCAGATCAGCACGCTGTCAAATGTCACTTCCTAATTATATAAAACAAAGTCGTGACCAGAATGTGCGCGGCAATCGAGCGCGGCAAGTATGCTGTGCGAACAAACAATAACACCGTTTGAGCGCAGCAGGTAGCTCGCGGCTGCCGCGCAATGTCTGGCCTAACTTCTAGTTACACTATTTATAACTCAAGAACGGCTGGACCAATTTTTAGGATGTGTTTTTGGAATTCGTCGGAAATAGCATAATAAGTTTTAAAACATTAAATTCGTTACTTAATATAGTTTACAAAACAGGCGATAATACTTGTATGAAGCTATAACACCAAAAGTCAGGGTTATACAACGCCTGTTTCGCAAACCATATTAGATTACCTGACGCGGTTTCTGTGCTTGTGTGGCCTGCTTTATGAAATGTACTAAAATCAAATACTACACAGGTGTACAAAAATGTTTTTTGAAATTATCACATAGAAATTCACAGTAAACAAAGTAAAATGGGCATATAGCTGTGGCGAATGTTTACATTTTGCGTCTTTGCCTTAACGGCACGAATTTTATGCATACCTACTATTAGCCAGTACTTAATTACCTGACAGAAAAAAAAATTGTTCGTATGTTAAACATTGCACTATTGTACATCTGTACCTACTTCTTTATTGGTCCGCCTCACAACATACACAATTCGCACACATACCTACAATCAAAACGACAAATGTTACTACTAACATAAGTCGACAAATACGCAAAGCAAACAGCCAAACGGCGAAATGTAAGCTAAATAACAACACTGACCCATGTCAGAGGACAAATTAAAGCTTTTTCAAGTGTTGCTTCTTTTTGTATCCTTCGAACCCCCGGTCCTTCCAAACCAAGGCCTGACCAGTAAGGTGCTTTCTGGTAAGATCGGACTATTTTTCAGAAAACCTAGAGTTTTCGAAATTATTTTGTTGTATTACCTCTGGTTACTCTTTTAGAACGCAAAGTCATCTGCTCTGTGAAGGGAGGGGCTCAACTAAATGGCGCGTAAGGCGATGTTGCCATAATTTAAATATATCGCCGAATTGAGTAGTTAGATGATTTATCCGGACTTACACCTTCGCCGATCTTACCAGAAAGCACCTTGTATGTTGACCGCAGGTTTATCTCGTGATATCATTTCGCGGTCGACACGCGCCTTACTTCGGGCGTTGTAGGTATTATAATCATTTAATCATTTATGTCAATCAAACTATAAAATAGTATACGTTACTCAAACACTATCGCTCGGTCGCTAACTTAACGCCAAGTATTAATAGATTACAGTCCCACGTATCGTAGTTTACTATTATATAAAATTACAGTCACGACCTTCTTAAGTAGATCCACTATCGTTGACCCTCATTTACATCACATGGCCCCCAATTTTTTTTACGCTGGCATTGACCCCTTGATCCTCATCGATTCCTATGGGTCGATACCACTTTAGGTTGTGATGTTCTACACGCTGAACTTTGCATGGGAGCTAGCTACACCCAAGTTCAGTTTAAGTTTTCGGTTGAGTACCTACTTAGTACCTAGTTTTATATTTTTGTACCTACATCATCCTTCAAATCAAATGCATTTACCAGTACACCATTATTAAGCACAACATTCAGACCTCCATTATTCAGGCTTTTAGCAGCTCGCTTTCTCTTCACGTCTTCTACCTTCAGCTTCCTTGGCAGGGCTTTCCGCAGTTTCACCCAAAACAATGATTCTCCCCACGTGATGTACGTATTCATTTTTACGTGGTTCCTTATGAGTTCGGGAGCATTGTCGAAATTTATATCTTCAAGTAAGACGACGACTGCTCTTTGGAGCTGGTCTTGCTGTGTCTGCATAACCGCTGCTTCAAACTCTGCAAGAACCCAAGTTGTTTTACCAGGCTTTGGTAAACATGCATTTGAAAGAACTATCAAAGTCCGCCGAGACTGTTCTACAGAATAAACTATTTGATCCACGATCCTTGCCCCGATGACCCAATCACGAGAATGGTTACAAACTTTATAATACTTTTCCAATTCGGGCAACAGGTTCTTCTCAACGAATTCTTTGTCAGCGTGGTCGTATGATACAAAAATGTCGAACTCCTTCTTCGTGTCTAGATACTTACTCGCAAGCCAACCCTTATTGTATAAATAAACCTTAATTTCTACAGAGTATTTATAGGCCAAGGCGACAGCTACGGCTATGATGAGGCCGGACAACGCTATCGTTGAGCCAATCACTGCCGCACGCCAAATATCACATAACCTTTCAGCATTCACCGTGTTTACATACTCATCCGAGCAAATCAAATTATCATAGTCATTTATCTTTGACTGATATTTTTGAAGATTCTTTACGTCATCTGTTTCCAAACATCCACATTTCAGGGGGTTATTTCCTAGTGTTAAAGTTATATTGCGTTGCAGAAATTTGAGTGGAACACTACTCAGTTTATTGTTCCTCAAATCGACGTGCTTAACAGTGTCCGGAATCTCCAATGGCACCGTGGTTAGCTGAAGGCTTGAGAGATCCAGTTCCTGAACAAATTTTGAGATTAAATGAACATGTTCCACTGTTTTTAAAGCCAGCCTCATACCCCTGATCGTCGGACCGTTAAGAGTAGGATCCCGTAAGATATTATTCTGTATATCTAGACAATCGCATTCCGTTCTGTTCATCGCGGGCCGTACGATACAGAAGCAGTTATAAGGCGAGTCGATCAATGTACAAGTCAAGTTGGTTAGAGACACTGAGTCAGTTAGCTTCCCGTGTGCAATTGAGCTTAAAGTTACGCCATTTAAAGACTGGGGAAGGTTGCACGTAGCGTCTTTCACATCGAAAGGTTCCCTCAACTCTTTGAGGAACTGGTACATGGAACAATCGCAGTTGAAGGGGTTCCGGCCGAACATGATGTTTTGTTTATTTTTCAAGAACTTGTGAGTAATACTAGTTATTTGGTTGTCGCGTAAATCCACTTTTAAGCCACTGCTTACGAAGTTAATGTCATTCTGGAAAGGAAATAGTTCAAATATTAGATCAAAACATAGATTTGATATTTAAACCCCAATTTTTTATCCAATTACATGTCGCTCTCGCTATAGATACCTATCCCCCTTTCGGGGCAACTAATTTTTTATATATTTTTTTGGAGATTATTTAACCCAAGTTTGGAGAAAGGAAAAAAGGAGTGAGTGATAAGATGATGGCTGATTGCGAAAGTTTGTGATAAGGCTGCTATGTTTGTTCCCTGATCAAAAATAAACGACAAAACGGATTAAGATGAAATTTGCTGTAGTATGTAGATAAAAAATCTGAATAAATAAAGGGGGAACTTATAATCCGAAAAACAACCCCTAAATGTAAAAAAAACGCAAAAACATCTGACATCACAGACTAAAAACAATGTCTGTCACGGGTCGGCTAGTGAAGAATAAATGTTCTGCCGAGTGGGTCAGCGGAACTTGGGGTAGGAAGATGGAGTTGATCGGATAAAGTCATTGAACTTACCGATATTTTGGTCAGTTTATTGTGCGAGAGATCAAGGAATTGCAAGTCAGTCATAACATCTGTCCAGTCGCTGCAAATAGTGCTGATGCTGTTATTACTAAGGTCCAGATCTTGGATTTTCTGCAGATTATTGAGAGGCGAATGCGTATGTATAAAACCTGAAAAACAACATAAGATTTGATTATTCTTTGTTTGTTTGCAACACAAAGAAGAACACAAGAACACAAAGAAGAACACAAGAACACAAATAGAAACAACACTAAAAAAAACTATAAAAACCTATATAGACAAAACGGGAAATATTTAGTTGTGGTCAATGGTCAATCAAGACTAGAGATATACCTGCCGCATTACAACAGTCACTAATAAAAACGGACCATAGACAAATTTGCTATGCTTGGTTATTGACTGCCAAAATTTAAAATGATTAAAACCGGTATAGGCACCACAACCGGGTCTTTGACCCTACCTAAATATATTTAGGGGTAGAATTTTGTACACCTTCGTCTTTTACATAAATAGATCGTCTTTTCCAGATTTTGTTAATCCTGTCCATCCAAAGGTTTTCTGAAAGAGATTGCTTTTAGCGTCGAGGCCGCCCATTGTACAATATTATCCTATAAACTTCAACGTCAACAAGTTATATACTTTGTTTATTAGAACATATAAACAAAGTATAGGTATACCTACAGTATGTATGCAAAAAATGCAAAAACACGGGTAGGTATAGGTACCCGGGTATACGAAAAAATAATACCGACGAAAATGTATCGACCAATCGCAAAGTCAAGGAACGATATTCGTTTTTTAAGTTTTTGTAGGAACTCTCAGTACTACATTTTATCTAATTAAAATATACCAATTTGGGACTATTCTATAAACAATAGAAAATCATCAAAATCAAAAATCATCGAAATTGGATCACCAGGAAAAAGGATATATGCGTCATACATAAAAACCGGCCAGTCTGCCAGTCGGCGAGTCGGACTCGCGCACTCATGTTTGTTGTATGGGAGCCCCCCTTAAATATTGATTTTATTCTGTTTTTAGTATTTGTTGTTAGAGCAGCAACAGAAATACATAATCTGTGAAAATTTCAACTGTCTAGCTATCACGGTTCATGAGATACAGCCCTGTGACAGACAGACAGACGGACAGACAGACAGACAGACGGACAGCGAAGTCTTAGTAATAGGGTTCCGATTTTACCCTTTGGGTACGGAACCCTAAAAAAGTACGCGTCGACTTGAGAATTCCTCCGTTTTTCGTCGTTAAAAAGGTCGGGTACGCGGCGAAAAGCCTAGCTCCAACCAACAGTGTTAATATGTAACAGTATTACTTATACTTACTCATCGATATGTTTCTCTCGGGGTCGAATGCACTGTTATTGAATATGCAATTCCACTCGAGCCGATTGTGGGACAATTTCAGGTTCAAGACCATGATGTTGAAAGCAAGGAGACCAATGTGCTTGATGCGGTTCTTAGAGATTGACACGGTTGTTAACTTCGTCATTGAGAAAAATAGCTTTCTGAAATTAAATAACAACTATTTTATGCATACATATGTAATACATAATGTGATGTAATATATAATACATTTTTTTTCATGAATGCAGAATAGTTTTTTTCTCAGTGGCCGGAAAAGATACAGTTTTGTTATTTAGGGTTCCGTACCCAAAGGGTAAAAACGGGACCCTATTACTAAGACTTCTCTGTCCGTCTGTCCGTCTGTCCGTCTGTCCGTCTGTCTGTCACAGGGCTTATCTTTATGAATAGATAACCTTAGGATATAATCTAGATAAATTGATAGAAACACGTTTGGTGAAACTTCTCGATAAATTTATTTTTAAAAGTTGCCTCTTTCAAAACACTAATTATGTTTTTACTTAAAACTATGAATAGCTAAACAGTTAATTTTTTAGGGTTCCGTACCCAAAGGGTAAAAACGGGACCCTATTACTAAGACTTCGCTGTCCGTTGTCTGTCCGTCTGTCCATCCGTCTTTCTGTCACAAGCCTGTATCTCATGAACCGTGATAGCTAGACAGTTGAAATTTTCACAGATTATGTATTTCTGTTGCCGTTATATCAACAAATACTAAAAACAGAATAAAATAAATATTTAAGTGGGGCTCCCAAACAACATAAGAATTCCCAAAGTTCAACCTCTAATTGATGCTGTGGGGGTTTATGGTATCTACTCACTCAGGCAAAGTTTCTATGAGATTGTCGTCCAATAAAAGCACTTTGAGCTCCACCATAGATTCAAAGATGGCTGCCGACACATTTTCCAGCTGATTGGAAGAAAGATCCAGCTTCTCCAACTTCACCAGACCCGAGAACACAGATTCCGGAAGTGATCTGCAATTGAAGAATGTGATTAGTAGAGCATCGATTATCCGAAAGTCTATCAACCGAACGATCGCATATCTGAACGAATCGAACAGCCCCCTTAAACAAAATAATCGTTAAGGCGATACTTGAATTTTTTAACTTTTTGTATGGACTGAATCTAGCCGGATAAGACGGAAAAAGTGATAAAACTGCATTATCTTGAAAACTATCAAATTTAAAAAGAATCCGTCTGTAATTTATTTAGCTAGTATGATTATCTGAAGAATTATATAAAAATAAACTGTTTAGCTATTCATAGTTTTGATTAAAAACGAAACTAGTGTTTTTGAAGAGCCAACTTTGGAAAATAAATCTACCGAGAAAAGTTTCACCAATCGTGTTTCTGTCTGTAATTTATCTAGATTATATCCTTAAGTTATCTTTGTCATAAAAAAACAAAAGTGTATGTTTTGCGGTTGTTGAGAAAAAACGATTCTGCATTCTTAAAAAACATTTATTACTCCTCTTAACGTTTTTAATAAGATTTGAAAGAGAACATTTGTAACTCAAAAATTACTGGACAGATTTCAAAAAATCTTTCACTGTTAGAATGCTATTTTATCTCTGAGTAACATATACTGTGTTTATTACTAGATAAAAATAGGGATCCCTACTAAAACTTCAATAATTAAACCCAAGGTGTAAAAAATAGCGATAAAATCATTATTACACCGCGCGTCGCCAGGGCGGATTGCCTACATAATATACCTAATGCCATAATGCCACAATTACCTTTACCTCAATTTGTTTTTGTTCAAGAACAGTTTCACAACAGCTGTAGTGTTGGTAAGTAAGTCAGCAGGCAGTTCCAAAATATTAGATTTATTCAATTTGAGGGTCTTCAGAGACGGGAGGTTGGAGAGAGACTCATTCTCCAGTTTCAACTCCTCCACGCTGGACAAATCGAGCTGGAAAGTTAAGAGTCAAATTGGATCCTACTATTTGTAGTTGCGACAGGGCACTCCACAAAACGATTTTGATGATACGACAGTGCTCCGATATATTCGGCCAAACCGCACTCTTAGAACTCGTTGTCTGTCATAGTAGAATGTATGCCATCAAAAACATAACTTGTAAAAAAGTCGTCTCGCAACGCAACTCAATTCTTATACCGTAAAAAGAGTAAGAGTAAGTGAGATCCATGTAATACCAAGTCGGTTAATTTTTTCAGTCCCTACTTTAATGCTAGATTTACACTCTCGCCTCGTGCTTCGTCTAGTGTCTCGGCCCGCACCTCGCGTGATCGATAGTAAAGTAGAGAGGCGCGAGGCGAGCCACGAGCGTCTATTCAAACTCTCGTCTCGTGGTTCGCCTCGCACCTCGTCTCGCGACTCGTACGTGAGTGTAAATCTAGTATTAGGGTCCTTCTGTCTTAAGTTATTACGTAAAGGTTAGCTAATTACGTAATAACATAAGACAGAATAACCCTGGAAGGAGGAAAAGTGCGAGTAACACTAACCTCCACCAGATGGCTCAGTCCTGAGATAGCCCCCCGCTGTACACGCAGGTCCCTTGTATTATTCATTATCGCCAGGAGTTCTAGCAACGGTACATTGGCGAACAAACCCGTCGGAAGAACACTAAAGCTATTTTCATCGAGGTATAACTTCTCTAGTGCGTCCAGCCCTGCGAAGTAAGATGTATGTAAAAACAATATATGTATTAAAACTAAGGTACCAAAACGGAAAACATTAGTACCCCTACCAATACCCCTAGTAAACAAATTGCTAGATTCTGAAGGATGATCAACATATTACTGTTTTTGTATCTGTGCAAAAAAACTATATCGTTTTTTTAGGGTTTCGCACCCAAGGGTAAAAACGGGACTCTATTACTAAAACTTTGCTGTCTGTCACAGGCCTGTACCTATCTCAGGAACCGTGATAGCTAGACTGTTGAAATTTTCACTGATCTTATTTCTGTTGACACTATGACAACAAATACTAAAAACAGAATAAAATAAATATTTAAGTGGGGCTCCCATACAACAAACGTGATGATAACGTGAACGTGATAATAGCACTGTTGATTGAAGATGTGTATAACATTAGGTGCTTGAAATAACTATGAATAGGTACCTAATTATGGTGGACCTATTAAAACACAGCGCCATCTTGGACTTATCATTCTCGCTTATTATTTAAGGTCATAGTTTTTATATTCAAAATATTATTATATATAATGTACATATACTAATTACATAAACTAATTAATAATTATTATATTTAAAGCCAGTGTAGGGAACCTACATTATATATACACGTACATTACACTATACTTACTACTATATACTAAACACAAAAAACTAAATAAATAATACATTGACGAACACAGTCGGGCGAAACCCGTAGTATGCAGCAGGCATTGTTTCGCCGCATTCCAACGCGCTCCCGACTCGCTCGAACTTCACGACGGAGCGCGGGCGCAGACACGGGGGCCGGCTGGCCGGCAGTCGAACCTTACCGATGCGACGCAATACCTGCGCTACTCGCTCGCGTCCTTGCTTCCTCTCGCGTAGCTTTTCGTGCCTTACTATTTTAAGTGCTTTATCTTTACTCTGTGAACTTTCTTCCATCTCTTCCTTCGCTGTGCTTACCTATTTCTACCTTTTGATGCTTCTTGTGCTGTTATAAGCTTGTGTGTCTACTCCTACCAAGTGAGTTGGAAATAAAAACTGTTACTACGAAATACCTTGTGTGGACTACATCATTTACTCGTTAGAACAAACCCCACAACTGGTGACCCCGACGTGATCCGAACACGCAGGACATTTAAAAGAAGACATATATAATTAAAGAGAATGAGCAGCAGCAACGAAAGTGACACTGAGAACTCCAAGGTAAACACGCGACCACGCCAGCGTGTTAAAATGGCGGAACGCGTTTCAAGCCCACCGCGTGCTTCAGCCCACCACATAAAAATTCCCCCATTTTGGCCAGAAAAACCAGCAATTTGGTTCGCTCAAATTGAAGGTCAGTTCGCTATATACAAAATCACTGACGACACAACCAAATTCTACCACATTCTTGGGAATTTGGACAGACAATATGCGTCGGAAGTGGAAGACATACTCGTGGGACCTCCCGATTATGACCGATTAAAAGCCGAATTGATTAAGCGATTATCGGTATCTCGAGAAAACAAAGTCAAGCAACTGCTCATGCACGAGGAACTAGGCAGTAGGAAGCCGTCACAATTTCTCCGACATCTGCAACATTTGGCGGGACCGAAGGTACCTGAGGACTTTATTAGGACCATCTGGACCAGCCGGCTGCCAACAGGGATACAACCGATCGTCGCATCTCAAACTTCGCAGTCCTTAGAAGAACTAGCAGATCTGGCTGATCGAATCAACGACATCGCACCATCTACGCACCAGGTGGTTGCAGCAGCCTCATCATCACCGAACGACGAGCTGACTCGACAGATTGCCGAGCTAACTAGACAAGTCAGTGCACTTACTGCCCAAAATAACGGCAGATCACGATCAACAGAACGAGGTGAAGGAAACCGCAGCCGATCGCTGTCACGCAGGTCTGACTCCTGCTACCGAAAGTTCCCTGTCTGTTGGTATCACTCCAGCTTTGGTACGCAGGCGCGGAAATGTCTGAAACCGTGCGACTACAAAGCGGGAAACGCTCCGGGCAGTCAGTAATGGCGACCAATGATTGCCGGAACCCTACGGGTCGCCTCTTCGTCACCGACCGTGATACAAAGGAACATTTTTTAGTGGACACTGGTAGTGACATTTGTGTATATCCTGTATCCGCATTTCGGGAGCGGCGTAGCAAAACATCATACCAACTATGTGCTGCTAATGGTTCGGCTATCGACACCTATGGCTACTTAACTCTAAATTTAAACCTAGGCTTACGCCGCGCCTTTCTATGGCGTTTCGTCGTCGCTGACGTCACGAAAGCAATAATAGGAGTAGATTTTCTTTCACACTACCGCTTAATCGTCGATGTTAGCAACCAAAGGCTCATCGATAGCTTAACCAACATCAGCACTTTAGCCGCAGTCGCTCAATCCGACAGCTTAGTGTTAAGCGTAAAGGTCCCGCCAGGCAGCAACGATAGTTATCATGCAATACTAGCTCAGTATCCTGAAATAACACGGCCTGCTGGTACACCGGGCATCGTCAAACATCACACTAAACATCACATTCGAACTACACCAGGGCCTCCAATATCATGTCGTCCCCGCAGGCTAGCCCCCGATAAACACAAAATAGCCAAACAGGAATTCGACGCAATGCTAGCCAACGGAACAGCTCGACCGTCCGACAGCCCTTGGTCATCTCCCCTCCATCTTGCACCCAAAAAAGATAACAGCTGGCGTCCGTGTGGCGATTATAGGTTGCTCAATGCCAGGACTATTCCTGACAAATACCCAATCCGCCACATTCATGATTTTTCCTACTGCTTGTCCGGTTGTAAATTCTTCTCCACTATAGATTTGATCAAAGCTTACAATCAAATTCCCGTCGCCGAGGACGATATACCTAAAACCGCGATCACGACTCCCTTCGGTCTCTACGAATTCCCTGCTATGACGTTCGGATTGAGAAATGCCGGACAAACATTCCAGAGATTCGTGGACGAGATGACTCGCGGACTAGACTTCGTTTATCCGTACCTGGACGACTTTTTAGTATTCTCTAGGACAAAGGAACAACACGAAAACCACTTACGCCAAATTTTCTCCCGTATGAGGGACTACGGCGTACTCGTCAACACGGCAAAATGTGTCTTCGGACTTCCCGAGGTAACCTTCCTGGGCTATACCATCTCTGAAAAAGGCACAAAACCTTTAGACAATAAGGTGCAAGCTATTTCCGACTTTCCAACCCCGAAAACAGTCCGAGAGCTCAGACGTTTCTTGGGAATGATAAACTTTTACAGGAGATTTATACCAAACGCTGCCCGGATACAAGCACCCTTAAACACCCTCCTTGTCGGATCGGTTAAAGCCTCTCATCCAGTCGATATACAAGGAACCTACCTACAAGCTTTCGAAGCTTGCAAAAAGAGCCTCTGCACCGCAGCCCTTCTGGCACATCCCGATTCTCGGGCCAAATTAGGTCTCGTCACTGACGCCTCAGACACGGCGTTAGGAGCAGTCTTACAACAATTCAGAGACGGATCCTGGCAACCTCTCGCATTCTTTTCTCGTAAATTAAGCCCTGCTCAAATTAAATATTCGCCGTATGATCGCGAACTTTTGGCAATCTACGAGAGTATCAAATACTTTCGCTTTATGCTAGAGGCTACCCACTTCACCGTCTACACTGACCACAAACCGCTCTGCTACGCATTCCATGAACGGAAGAATAGCTGCTCACCACGCCAGTACAGACACCTCGACCTAATTGCGCAGTTCACTACCGACATCCAGCATATCGCGGGTAGTGAAAACGTCGTCGCTGACACACTTTCTCGCATCGACGAAATACAGGCGCCTGTCGACCTAGAAGTACTAGCTCAGGCCCAAAATACAGACCAGGAGCTAAAAGAACATCTTCAGGGCGAATCATCTCTTCGTTTGTCTAAAACGAACCTACCTGGAAGTCGCACGCCATTGTACTGCGACGTCAGTACACCGACGCCCAGACCATTCGTACCCAAACCTCTTCGTCAGCTGATTTTTAACTGTCTTCACTCACTTAGCCACCCAGGTGCCAACGCCACGGCTAAGCTCGTTGCACAACGTTTCGTCTGGCCCCTCATGCGAAAGGAGTGCCGTGATTGGTCTAAGGCATGTTTAACATGTCAACGCACAAAAGTAACCCGCCACGTCTCGTCGCCTTTGGGTACGCTTGATTTACCCTCTGCACGTTTCAAATATGTTCACATAGACCTAATCGGACCCATGCCCCCCTCTAATAATTATCGGTACTGTTTAACAGCTGTCGATCGTTTCACACGATGGCCTGAAGCTGTACCATTGACCGATATCACTGCAGAAACGGTAGCCAAAGCATTCATATCAAACTGGGTGTCCCGCTTCGGTTGCCCTGCCGATATTGTTACTGACCAAGGCAGACAATTCGAATCAGTATTATTCCAGCAGTTGTCTAAATTTATCGGCTTCCAACATCGGAGGACAACCGCATACCACCCCCAATGCAACGGCTTGGTGGAGCGGTTTCACCGGCAATTGAAGGCGGCTATAACTTGTCATGCCGATCAAAATTGGACCGACAGTCTACCATTCGTCCTTCTGGGCATAAGAAGTGCCTTCAAAGAAGACCTTCAGGCCTCATCAGCCGAACTGGTATACGGAGAGTCGCTTCGACTCCCCGGCGAATTTTTCGAACAAAGTTACGTCAACCACACTACTGACATCACTGACTTTTCAACGCGCTTAAAATCCTTCGCCGAAAACCTGCGTCCAATTCCAACCAAACACCACGACAGTAATAATAATAATAAAGTTTTTGTTTTCAAAGACCTTGCCACATGTAGCCACGTATTTCTTAGGGAAGACGCGTTACGTGGTTCACTTCAGCCTGCATATACTGGTCCGCACGAAATCATAAAAAGGGGTTTAAAAGTTTTTAAAATCTTAATAAAAGGCAAACACATCACGGTATCGGTAGACCGCCTGAAGCCAGCCTACATATTATGTGACGACGCAGCCCCTTCCCAGCCACCTTCTGAACCTCCTGAACCTCCTCAACCTCAATCCACCCCACAGCCCATAAACGCCACGCGGACAACACGATCGGGAAGACGTGTCCACTTCCCAGATTACTATCATCCGTAGACACGGCCTCTGGGAGGGAGTGATGTAGGGAACCTACATTATATATACACGTACATTACACTATACTTACTACTATATACTAAACACAAAAAACTAAATAAATAATACATTGACGAACACAGTCGGGCGAAACCCGTAGTATGCAGCAGGCATTGTTTCGCCGCATTCCAACGCGCTCCCGACTCGCTCGAACTTCACGACGGAGCGCGGGCGCAGACACGGGGGCCGGCTGGCCGGCAGTCGAACCTTACCGATGCGACGCAATACCTGCGCTACTCGCTCGCGTCCTTGCTTCCTCTCGCGTAGCTTTTCGTGCCTTACTATTTTAAGTGCTTTATCTTTACTCTGTGAACTTTCTTCCATCTCTTCCTTCGCTGTGCTTACCTATTTCTACCTTTTGATGCTTCTTGTGCTGTTATAAGCTTGTGTGTCTACTCCTACCAAGTGAGTTGGAAATAAAAACTGTTACTACGAAATACCTTGTGTGGACTACATCATTTACTCGTTAGAACAAACCCCACAGCCAGTTTGATTTTCCTGTTAACGTATGTACCTACGCAAATTTTATCAAATATCAGTAATATTTTATGTTTATTTTCCTTTTGTTTGAAAAATTATGTACAACGTCGTTAAAAAAACTGAACTTAGTTTATTACGATTAATATTATGATCCTGGTGATCAATAAAAAATCATTTTACAAGCTTGCACTGTTCATAGGTATGTAAGTAGTTGCATACTTATGTAACTTCGGTGACAATCTAATAATATGATTTCCGGTTCCGGTTTTTTCTGGTTTAAATATATCTATACTTCTATACTAATATTATAAAGACAAACAACATACAAAAATACAAAACATTTGTATTTTTGTATGTTTGTAACGAATAAACTCAAAAAATACAGGACCGATTTCAAAATTCTTTTACTATTAGAATGTTACATTATCTCGGAGTAACATAGGCTATTAGATAAAATTAAGGATCCCTACTAAAACTTCTATAATGCAACAAAAAGGTAAAAAATATTAACCATAAAATCATTATTACACCCGTGCGACATCAGGGCGGGGCGCGGACTGCTAGTCTATATATATAAAAATGAATGTTTATCTGTACCTATGTCCTTTATAGAATCGTAAACTATGCATTTGATCATTTGTGATGATCTTTAAGCAAAGTTGTTGTGCACGAGCCCACGAAGGTTTCCGAGTCGGTGGCGTAGCAACGCGCGCAAGTTACCTACAGCTAGTTTTTTTTATCAAAAAACTTATTTCGACTTTTTTTGACATAGGGCATAGCCTTAAATCTTACCTCTAAAAGCATTTTTTTCAACTTCTTGAAAGATGTTCTTACAAATATTAAGTTGCGTGAGTTTATCCAAGCCATTGAACGTGTCAGCTGGTAGAGTTGTTATGTTATTATTGGTAACTTCCAACGACAACAATTTTGGGATTCCGGGCTTTTTGAACATGTTGGAAGGAATGGTACTGATGTTGTTGTTCATAAGCTGAAATGCTGTTAAATTTGGAAGTAGTTTTAAAACTTCCACTGGAACAGTAGATTGGACACCTGAAATTTATATACTTAATGGCTTATTTCTAAGGCTTTTTAGTACAAATAAAAAGAAAACTTTATTGTTCATCCATCCATAAATACGGTAGACATCCTCTCAGATTTTCCTAGATCCTATGTCTAAAGGTACCCAGGAGCCCAAACATTACCTTATTTATTTATTTATTTATTATGGGTATCCATATAACAGTGATAACACAGTACAATGTAAAATAAAATATAGGGTAACTTAAATCTATGCGTATCACTAATTACAGAATACCACAGCATGCGTTAAAATAATTGAGCCTAAAAATGCAAAATTGAAGTACAAAGTGAGCATGGTAGATTAGATTGAAAACAAGAAGAAATAATTAAATGAAATTGAAAAAAGAGTAGTTATAGTAGAGAAAAACAAATTTGAAGAATAAAAAATTAAATACTTTTAAAGAATATGTGTCAAATACTTATTTTTTATTTATGTCACGTGCCCAGATTTTGCAGATTATTGTTATCATACAATCCCACCATCTTTAGCTGCCTTAGAACTGCTGAAGCTCTTTATATCATTATTATTTTTACTTGTGTGAGCCTTAACCTTGTTCGGTAATCGGCACCTTTGGAGCTCTACGGAAAGGATCATCGAAAAAAAAAGCCTGTTGCTGATTCTTCTAGGCTCTGATGCAAGGTACAGGGGTTAGCTTCAAATGCCCCTAAAAACTTTCAAAGTGATGATGATCCTTGTACTCTATTGAAATACCTTTACCTTTACTACCTTTTCGCTTTGACGGGTGTGTAACGATGTAGAGTTCTTGCAACATGTCCAACCCTCGCACGGTCTCCTCCGATACCTGCGTAAGGCCATCTTGCACTGTCAAAATGGTAACATCAGTGGCATTCAATGAATGCAGAACGCACTCCAATGATGAGTTGACTGAGCAGTTTATGACGTAGAGCCGTTCGAGTGTCTTTGACCCTTTGTACGAGAATTGCTGCAGCTTCGAGCAGTCGAGGGGTTGGCCCTGAAATAAATTAATAATAAATACTCTTTAGAAGCTTTTGTAAAGTCCAGGAGTTATTCAAGCTAAATAAAAAAAAAATATAATATATAATAAAAAAAAGGAGCTATTCAAGCTCAACGTGCCCAAACACGACGGGGTTATTTAGAAGTTGAGGAGTTTATATGTCTACATTTGAGCCCCATCATCCATGAAACCAGAGAATGCTGTCCCATAATATTAAATTGTCATCGAAATTTAATAGGTAGGAAAGCAAAGTTAACTCAATTCACTGATGAGTTCCGTTAAACAGCTCCCGACTCATCGGATCAGTTCGCTGTCACCATATTATTGTATTGTCACCAGAACAAAAGGTGTACCTACCTATGTTTTTACGCAATCGAACTATTTAGGTACTAAAAAGTTTCGTTGTGAGTGTCCGTTGAACAGCTCCTGTCCATTATCTGATCTACTCGCTGTCACCATATTATTGTATTGTCACCAGAATTAAAGGTGTAAGTAAGTATGCAAAGTTCCAGCTCAATCGGATACCAACAAATAGTTGAAAAATCGTTTTCAAATGAAAGTTATAAAAATACGAAGAGTGCAAGTTAAATAAAAGCTTGTAAAAACGTGAAATTCGTCTAAAGCTTGAGCTTCGTGTAAGCGTGTAACTTACATTACAGTTAATCACCACTTTGTTAAAGCTATCCTTGATCTCCACTAGAACACCGGAACACTGGTATATGTTTTCTTCTTCGTTGGTACTGTGTTTGCAGCTAGCTGGGCCAAAATCAGCAGTGGCGAGTCCCTGGGCTATCAGTAGTGCTGATAGCACTGTCAGTATTGCCATTTCATGCCTGAAATGACATTAAACTCTTTGTTTACAAATATATACCTACTACTAGCTGTCCCGCGACAGACGTCCTGTCAAAATTTCAATAATCGCATAAAAATGATTAAGTATTGAAGAGTGTTACGCAAAGCTAACGTATGGATATAGCTGAGCTAGGCTCGACCTGTCCCAAGCGCGGTACAAGGTGCATCGGACTCACGAGGCGCATCGTCAGCGGGAACGTGGTCGCTTGACGTCAATCGCGAGTTTCACGGAAACTACCTAGTTTTATATTCTCATTCTTTGTTCAAACTTCGAACTTGTTTCATCTAAGATAATTAATTTGTAATCCTTTTACTTTCGATTAAATTTAGATTTAAAATTAAAGTATTTTTTTAAAAGCTACCCTAGGCAGCGGCCTACGTATTTAGAGCATAAATACTAAATTGCAAGTTATTTTGATAATAAACAATTGATTTTTCATACATACTTTAACAGCCCCTTTTACCTTTTTTAAGGGATGAAATTCAAAACATCCCAAATATGTGTTTTTTACTTATTATTTAGAGCTTAAATACCTACCACATTCCATTTATTTCATACAAGTTTGTTTCACACAAACTTTCATACCTTTATAAATTTCAAAAATCCTTTCATATATGACAATGAATTTATTTCTTAAATATCCTCTCAAAATTTCTAACTTCTAGTATTAGTTGTTTAGGCTGGGCGAATATATGTAATTTTTATATATATGTATAGATATGGATAGATGGATTGTTTTATAAAAAAAAATAGCGAAAATGTAAATGATGAGTAAATAAACTCGGTTAAAAATTATTGAATGACTCAATTAGGCCACACTTTTATTAAATCTTCTTATGTGCCTGCTAACGCCTATTTTTAGATTTGATATAGGCATTCTAATCATTACTACACAAAGCTTATAATGAATGTTCCTTGTTTGTGCGTTAATTCGTGTGTAGGTATTATGTGCTGTGCGGGAGTGCGGGTCAAACCTCTGGTAGGTACTTCCTCGTAAATTCGAATAATATTATTCATATTAATAATATTGTATTGATTTATCTAAGCAATCTACGCGCATTTGTTTTTCGTTACATTTGCTTCTTATCATAGGTCATATCTCGTAGGTAAGTAGGTATCAATATTTGTATACCTTATCATAAACGGACCAGTGGGGCTATGACGTAAAAACATGATTATCATGTTAAATAAAATAAACAGGATCACGACTGTAATCCCCAAGTACGGTAGACATCCTCTCAGATCACCAGACGCTTAGATCCTTTGAAGATGTCTAGTGGTAGTCAGAGGCACGTCCAAACATAACATTTGGCACATGCCCACATTTTGCAATAGTTAGCATTCTATACGTGACAGGTTACATGTCCATCGCCCATCGCGGTAATTGGTCAACGCAACAAATAGGCGTTGACACATATTTAGGTTTATCCTGTTTGTGTTTGTGCCAGGTAAATAATTTTATACCAAGTTGTAAACAAAAATAAATTACAAAAAAAACAAAACACACAATATTATGTAAGTAGTTACTTAAGTACCTACCTAACATTATCGTCGGTTTTCTTTTTAGTTTAAAAAAAAAATGGTTGTGGCCATTTTAACGACATTTTAATTTTCAAATAAACGGTTTATATTGAAAAGAATATTAAAACGACAATTTTTAAACAACAGAATTGATTATTTAACTATCTCTTAAGTTAAGCAAAGATTTTGTAAAAGGCAGGTGATAAGTGAAATTTTTGACGTTTTGTATGGGCTGAGTCTGAATCTACCCGGATAAGACGGAAAAAGTGATAAAACTGCATTATCTCGAAAACCATCAAATTTAAAAAGAAACTGTCTGTAATTTACTTAGCTAGTAAGATTATCTAACGAATTATATAAAAATGAACTGTTTAGATTTTCTTTCATAGCTTTGATTAAAAACGAAACTAGTGTTTTTGAAGAGAAAACTTTGGAAAATAAATCTATGGAGAAAAGTTTCACCAATCGTGTTTCTGTCTGTAATTTATCTAGATTATATTCTAAATATTATATTATAAATGTTTTTTTTAATGCAGAATAGTTTTTTGTCAATAACCGCTAAACATACAGTTTTGTTTTTCATGACAAAGATTACATAAGGCGCTCCCAGTCGACTATTGCTCTTTTTCGAAACGAAAAAAGAAATACTTCTGAACAAGCCACATCTCCTATTTTTATAAGTATATTACTTCAGGTTCCTATCTAGATTTCTATTAAGCTGAAAACATAATAGCAGAAACTTTTCACGATAAAGATATTATTTAAAAATGATACGTTTTAGAATTTATGATCGAAATATTTTATATACTTACCTACTATTAAAATCAACTTGTAATTTATTGTTAAAGATAGGTAATATGTAGATCTAGATTTCTATTAGAATAGATTTTTGATAAGTAATTATACATAATTTATATCATTAATTTATTCGAAAAGCTAAGGCGGACCACGCGTCGACGTGTGTTTGTCGTCATTGCAGCGGTCGGTAGGATTATTTATCGAAGTGATTAAATATGGGTACATCTATATTCACATATACTAACTACATAGTATAAAGCAAAGTCGCTTTCCGCTTCCCGCGTCTGTATGTATGTTTGCTTATATCTTTAAAACTACACAACGGATTTTGATGCGGTTTTTTTTAATAGATAGAGTGATTCAGGAGGAAGGTTTATATGTATAATAACATGCTACCCGTGCGAAGCCGGGGCGGGTCGCTAGTAACATTATAAAATAGGAGATGTGGCTTGTTCACAAGTATTTCTTTTTTCGTTTCGAACAAAAACAATCGTCGACTGGGAGCGCCTTATGTAATCTTTGTCATTAAAAACAAAACTGTATGTTTAGCGGTTATTGACAAAAAACTATTCTGCATTAAAAAAAAACATTTATTGCCTTAATTATTGGAACGAAGTTCCTTATCGCGCGTTGTGAAAGGGGGCTAGACGGAAAAAATTCTTACGAAAAGTTGTCACAAAAAGTTGTCACGACACTTTTTTGCTATAGTATATCTATTAATATATATATCTATTAATTGTGTCGAGGTCGAGGTCGAGGTCGAGGTCGAGGTCGAGGTCGAGGTCGAGGTCGAGGTCGAGGTCGAGGTCGAGGTCGAGGTCGAGGTCGAAGTCGAAGTCGAAGTCGAAGTCGAAGTCGAAGTCGAAGTCAAAGTCAAAGTTGATTCCCCTTCCCTTGTCCCACGTTATTTTGTGTTCAGTACAACATAACTGTAAACTAATAAACGACTTATTGTGCAAGTAGGAGATTACCAAAACATCATTAGTTGGTAGGTGGTATCTACTTAGGAAGGTAGGTACTTACCTATTTATTTGCTTTGCGTTTGTTTCTCATCTAACTAGCTAGATTGACAAAAATTGAGCCTACTGATTAAGTTTATATTACATAATATTTGATAATAATAAAAAACATATTATTTTAACTTAAAAGAAATAAAATTTTATTACAATTCCTTCACTAATTAATCGAAAAGAATTTCGTTCCATCCGGGTGTCCCTTGACACCTCTCAAGTTTTCATATTTAAATAGAAAAAACAGGAAATATTTATATTTAGTGTGGCATCACAAGTGTCACTTATCAAAACGGACCATAGACAAAGAATTGTATTAACTAAATTAATAAAAGTTTGTTAGCTATGCTTAGTAACTTAGTTCTGCTTAAATTGAAAATGACCAAAACCCCCCGGTTTTGGTCATTTTCAATTTAAGCAGAAGAATTTAGGCACTACAACCGGGTCTGTGACCCCAATTATTACATTTTATGAAGGAACTTATTGGTCCAACGTGAAAAGATATGCGTGATAATAAATAAAAAATAAAATAATACATATTGGATTGAGAACCTTCTTTTTTCGTCGGTTGAAAATCATTTCATTTCATTTTAATGATTTAAAATAATTAACACTCTTAGGAATGTACCTAACTAAACAATGAATGTTTGTAAGAGTATGACAGCGCTGACGTATGGGAAATACCCACTGGGGATATGCAATATTAGCTTTCGCCCGCGGCTTTGCTCACGTGGTACCTCAATAAAAAGTATAATTTATGCCAAGACTTCGCTGTCTGTCCGTCTGTCTGTCACAACACTGTATCTCATGAAACATGATAGCTAGACAGTTGAAATTTTCACAGGATTATGTTTTTCTTTGCTGCTATGACAACAAACACTAATAACAGAATAAATAATATCTCCCATACAACAAACGTGATTTTTTTTGCCGTTTTTTAATAGATATAGGTGTACGGAATATAGGTGTAGGTACGGAACCCTTCATGCGCGAGTCTGACTCGCACTTGGCCGTTTTTTAATGCACCCCTACACGCCATCTTTCAAATTTATTGTACCTATTGCCTTCAAATGTCTTGAACCAGTTTTATAGTGTGTTGATAGATCAGTCAGTCAGTAACGCAGTGCATTTAATCAATTAGTTTATTGCAAATTTGTTTAAATGTGTCGTGAACTTGTGACTTGTATGACTGCAATAATCAATTTATTGTTATGAATCCTCATTACGCCAATTTATCCTCAAGCCAATACGCAGAATCTATAAAAGATATGGTACAGAACTAAAAAACATAAACTTACCTCATATTACCACGAAAATATCATTAAATTATTGCCATAAACACTATATAGAACTACTATATTTTTATTTCGGATAAAACATCGTAAATTAATTATTATTCTATACTTCATTCGTTTAAATATATTCCGACAGAACTGTATGATAACGCTCGCGGTTGTACACTGACTGACTTAGTCTGAGATGTCTGGTCTAAGTCTGACTCACACACTGTTGTTGTTTTAGTGCAACCGACGCAACGAAGCTTCTATCTAACTTGCAATGTATGTAGGTGTACAACCCGGTCAGAATATCTGTGCACCTCGCTGGAATGCGGCGCCTCTCCCGCTCTCTCTCTCTCCCGCCTCGCCCGTGATATGACGTCACGAGGTCAGGTGCACAGATATTGTGACCGGGTTGTATGTTTAGCCTTTAACCGATTGAACGGAAATTTTGCTTAATTATGTAATTTCGGTGACAATTCAATAATATGGTGAAAGCGAGCTGATCTGATGATCGAGTCAGGAGCCTTTCAACGGAACTCCTCAGTAAATAGTCAGATTGAGATAAAAAGTTGCATACCTATCAACTTCCAATGACAATATAAAATTATGGTACTAGCGAGCTGGTCTGATGACAGAGCTCGAATGTAGCCATATGAACTTCCTGACTACACAATATAACCACGTCGTGTTTGGGCTCGTTGGATTTGTCTTGACTAGTACTAGAGCCCTACAAATTTATAAAAGTTTGATTTTAAAAATATATTTAAGAAAATCTTCCTTGTTTCTTGTAGACTAATACGAAACCCTAAATACAAGGTGTCTCAAAAGTAAGTTCACATTTGCTTATCTTATTACGCGAAAGCAACTATTCTGAGGGGCGCGGGGGGTATGTCAGTCGGTAGTCTGGCTCTTGGGAATTTAGTCGCTATGGAGCGTTTCTCTGGTGCGGACCGTGCGTTGTGCGTACGTGAGTTTTACAAAAACGGTAATTCGGCGACTGTAGCGCGTAGAAAATTCTGCAGTATTCGACATATTCGTCACTTAAATGATACGCCTAGCACTCGACTCATTGCAAAATGGGTTGAGAAGTTTGAAGAGACTGGGTCAACTCTGGAGAAACCAAAATCTGGGCGGCCAAGAACATCAAGAACAGCCGAAAACGTGGACAGTGTTACTCAGTCTATTCGAGATGATCCAAACCTCTCGATTCGGAAGCGTGCTGTTGCTTTAAATGTGCACAGATCTTCATTATGCCGCATTTTACACAAAGATTTAAAGCTGCACCCGTACAAAATTCAGTTGGTGCAAGAACTGAAGCCTCAAGATGCTGGTCAGAGGCTTGACTTTGTAAATCAGATGATTGAGCGCTTTCCAACGTTCACCAACATCTTGTTTTCCGATGAAGCCCATTTTCACCTGAATGGGCATGTAAACAAGCAAAATTGTCGTTACTGGAGTCCAACCAATCCAAAACAAAAACATCAGAAACCGCTACATTCACCCAAAGTCACCGACTTTTCTATTGGTCGTAACTTTTTTATTAGGTTTTTATTAGTGCTACGGAATCTTAGAATCAGCCGATTTTTTTGGGAAATTACCAGAATTGTAGTCATCGTAGGACGTCTTGAGGACAAATGAAGATATTTATATTTTCCGCAACCATTCGAAAAGTGTATATGCGCACCAAAACACGTGCTCAAAACGGTGAAGGAAACCAGATAGTATTCTTATAAGCGCCGATGGGCTTGCAACCTGTCACGTATGGAACGCTACTGCGAAATGTGATAAGGGTACCCTTTTTAGTTAAAACAGAAAGTGTTTTTTTCTGTGTGATTATTGAAATTTGACAGGACAACGTCTGTCGGGACAGCTAGTATACCTACCTATAAAAAAACGTCGATTTAAGATACCAAACGTGAGGTACTATTTATTCGAGGGAAAGTTCGAGGGGCCTCGAGAAGTTTGAGTTAAGGTAGAGTGGAGGTTACAAATAAGAATATGGGGATTGATCTACTGCTGCAATGTTTTTGTCGATGATATTTTAAGTAGGTACTTGCGCGTTCGAACTAAGTCAGCCATCACCCCCTGTACGTACCTGCAAGTATAGAAATACTTCCCAGTACGAAGTTCGAAATCTATAAATACTTTCAAGTAGGTACATAAATACTTTCAAGTTCAAAAATACTCGTCGGAACCTGGTTTACAAACCTCACCGAAGAAGAAGAAACATCACATGCGTTACTAATAATACACATACAGACATTCTAAGAACTCATGCGTCATACATTTCTGGTTGGTCGATGATTCTTAAATGATAATTTTCCCAAGCTTATATAATTTTCCTTGTTTGATAGTACGGGTGCTGTAAAATCTTGCAATTATATTTGAGGCTATCATGAACCATTATCGTATCGACAACGTATCATACAAAAGTCAAAAATTACACTTTTTGTATAGTAAAAATTTGTAAATGTCAAAAAGTGTCATTTTTGACATTTGGACGATTCGTTGTCGATACGATAGTGGTTCGTGCTCAGGCCACAGTTCCCTCCAACTCCAACCTCTAATTAATTAGGTATACATCAATTTAGGTGTGATCAGACATAGCGCGACATTTGAGCGCGGCATTCGCAGGATACAAGTTTGCTGCGTGACTAGTTTAAACATAAGGTAAATGTACGCGCGGCCGTCGTCCAATAATGGCGCGGCTATCGCGCTATGTCTGGTCACACCTCTACTGATAATAGCTAACTACCGGCACTTATTTGAAAGGTAGGTACTTACTATGAAGACTTTATCCGAGTAGGTACCTACCACGAGGGGGAATGCGCGTAGAAGCTAGTTAGGTATCAGTATCATAACTCTTTAAATCAGTTCTATACTTACCACAACATAGCACAAGGCACAATGCCAATTTCTTAAAATCTTTTACCTAAATAAAAATCTTGCATTACGAACTGACAGACTAACTTTTTGACTGACCGCACAGTCTAAACCACTTTTCCTGAAATATGGTTATGCATATTTTTTTGGTGTGTGTGTGTGCATAAGAAAGGAATTCTCGAAATACGTCCCCTAAGAGGGTGCGCCGGTTGAAGTCTGTTTGAAAATTTCATCACGTGAACGAAGTCGCGAGGGTTCTACTAGTGTTCTCATAAAAACATGATATAAATCATGCATGTCTGTCTTCTCTGATCATCAAAAATGTTGATTGCTTCAATATGTTGCGCCCCGCTGTTTGATTTGGCTCATTGGGTAGAAAGTTTAATTTGAATTTCGATGGAATATTCTCACTGCATATTCGGTTTTAACTGCATAGTAATACAACCTACATAATTATTTACGTTTTTTAAAAGCTTTGTATTTTTTTCAAGACAAGCAGGGCTATTTTGTAAAAACATGATTATCATGTTATGATGTTGAATGCAATAACCTAATGTTAGAGAATACCTAATCTGTACACTTTTCATAGTAACTATGCACAGTTTATGCACCTATCACCTATACCTACGCTTCTGCGTAGGTATTGTATTGGAAGCGTAGGTATGGGTGCCTAAACAGCATAAAAAGCGTAGGTATTATGGCATTCAGTACCATAACATGATAATCATGTTTTTACAAAATAGCCCCAAAGCTTTTGTAAAATCCTCCTTCGAACTAGAAATCAGAGCAGCGCGCTGTCACCTGTCACATAGTATTACATTGCGCGGTCACACAAAAGAAGTAATAGTATATACATTTTTTTTTTAAATTATAAATTAATCGTTTATTGAAAAAAAAATCGGCTTTTCTCTAAGTATAAAACTTTTTTAATTGATTGTAGCAATCACTTCGCACAAACCGTGGGACAACAGCGAAGTCTTCTGGACCTCTGTATATCTCACTCGACAATTAAGTTACTTCCTAGCCGGACCCCATTCTAACGTAAATATCTCGGGACCCCTTCTAGTACAATTACTGATTTTTGGAGTACAATTAGTACAAACCATATCTTT
Source organism: Hydriomena furcata (assembly GCA_912999785.1). Classification (NCBI taxonomy): domain Eukaryota; kingdom Metazoa; phylum Arthropoda; class Insecta; order Lepidoptera; family Geometridae; genus Hydriomena; species Hydriomena furcata. The sequence goes on along the minus strand of OU538823.1, from coordinate 4,207,705 downwards.
GTAACTGCATTTAAATTAACCCTTAACCACTATGGGTCCGGCTGGGTAGTATCACACGTCTTTTCTCGTCGGTTAATAAATAAACTACATTTGAGTGTAATAAGTTTTATATTTTGTACAAAAATACAGATCATTATCAGTCAAGACGAGGTATTTATTATTTTATAAAAATAAATTATATTCATAAACTACTGTGATGTTATAACAAGTTAAACTTATTTGTTTTGTGATATAACTACAGTTCATGGCACTTACAGTGGCACCTCTAGAACGTTACTGACTTGCCATTGTAGGGATTGCTGTCAGCAGAGAAACTGCGATTAAACGAAATATTTCTGGCCACGATGTGCCATGACTGTCATTAACTGTAGGTATATTGTGACAGTTGTATGCATAACTTAGAAGTATTTACTATGTAACGTAGAATTGACTAGCGCGTCTGGTACAAAATAAACCTTTACTCTTAAAAAATAATTGATTCAGGTGTGACTTTGCGAAAATCCATTTCTAAATACCAAACGGACGAGGATAAAACGCAACAAATTCGTTGCAGCAATAAAAATCAGCGGGTGAAGAAAAAAAAAATTGATTTATATTTTGTTTTGATTTGGAAACTTAAAGACCAGGGCAAAGCCGGCTAAAGATGGCCCTGTGTATGGAGCATCATCAGGAAACACGTGTCGAGTTCTTGTTGTGTTATCTTGGGTGTATTTATGTAAGTAGGTACTTCATTAATTCGGGTTTCTTGCAGGTAAGATCTATTGTACTTCGGCCAGATTCTCTGCTGGGGAGATTTCAACTGGAAAGTTAGTTAGATACTAAGTTTACCATGGAGCATGGAGCAATTTAGGGGAATTTATAAATATATATATATATATTTATCCGTTTAGTAAAAATATAACTTTAAAGATAGTTCTAAGGTCACACCTTTGAATAATTTCAAAGAACATTTTGTAAAATAATGCATAAGTATTACAGTCGGTTGCCTAGTTAATGATGTTTAAAAACTAAAAAAAAAACCGACGTTAATATTCAGATGAATTAAGTACCTAAAGAAATAAAAAACTTAAAATGGTGGTAATTCTGTTGTTACCACAAACTGACTAAACTTGAGTGAAATACTATCGATCTTATTTCGTATCCGTTAAAGTTTAAATTAGCGTAACCTCAGAGTGACAATCCTAAAACTTAGGATAGCTTTGACTAAATTTTCGATTTTCGTGTGTATAATATTCAAAATGACTAAACTAAAACAATCCTAATTTTAGAACTGTCAATCTATCTAAGGCTCACGCGAATTAATAAATATATTACTAAAAAACTCGTATTCGTGCCTACTAAATTTTCTTCGTATTTTACTAAATTTTAGGTAGTTTGTTAAAACAACAGAATTGTTACCAATAACTTAAATTAGAGGTAAACTAATAACCTTCTTAGAATAACATTATTGCTTTACATACATTGAGTAGATACTTAAAAGTGGCGATTTACTTATTATTCAAAACTATTCATTTTTAAAATTAAACACGATTAAACTTTATGATCTTCAAAGACATCAATCTGAAATTTTAATATGTTAATTTGTGCTGATAATTAACAAGTGAATGCGTAAACAAAATAATTGAATGAAACGAAATTAAAAAAAAAACTTATATGTAAGTATCACTAATTTTCAAATCCGGAAGTGTGCGATAATGTTTGGATGTTTGCTGCTCCATCACGCCCAAACGACCAAGGCGATTTGGATGAACTTGAAATATACTCGTACATAGATAGCCTTTGCCCTGGATGCTATTCCAAACTACTTATTATCCAGGTACCATGCGAGCAAAGCCACTGGCAAAAGCTAGTCGTTATAATTTACAGAATTAAAACTATCGTGGTTGTTATTCATTTTAACTATAAATACGGCTAATTACCACGTTTCTTGTTGTATTGCTGACGTTTCGAGACAATTCAGATGCTCATCATAAGCATCGCCCGCGATCAACGGCAGATCGGCGAATACAATCGAAACGTCAGCAATACAACAATAAATGTGGTAATTAGCTGTATTTATAGTTAAAAAGTTCTGAAGAGAGAACATTTGTTTCCCAAAATATGATTAAATTTGGGGGTTCAAAGCAAATCGCCATCAATATTACTTACAGGTACGTAAATTAACTTATAAAAAATGGCTCATAAATTCTTATTTTGCATTGTTTTGTAGTAAGTAACGTAGGTAGATACATAATAGGGGAATGCATATTATTAATCTCGTAGATTTGTAAACTCCGACACCAGATATGGTCTAAATAAGAGCATTAGGTACACACACATATGCTTGAATTAACATAGGCACCTACATACAGGGGGGTTAGCATGGGTTAGCAACATCGACTACATAGCCTAATAGACGCCTAATGGTTTCATTTCTTCAAACAAACAACTCTGTCAAGTTTTTTAGAATAAACCGACGAGATGTGCCCGTGCGTCAAGGAAGTGGTCGGTACTACTGCAGGTTTCAGACAGTGTTCGCCTTGCATGCGGTGTCTTCTGGGCTATGTAGTCGATGGTTAGCAACTATCGTATCGACAACGTATCGTTCAAATGACAAAACTGACACTTACAATATAAAAAGTGTCATATTTGACATTTGGACGATAGGTTGTCGATACGATAGTGGTTCGTGCTGAGGCCACTGTAGTCCTATGCTCTGATGTTAGTATTGCAAGTACAGTTGTATGGAATGGTCATAAAATCGCCTCTAGGTAGCATGCCGGCAATGTCAGAGCCACAAAACATATGACTGTGTCACATCAAACAAGAAACATTGTGGTATTATATATATATTATATATATATTATATATATATAATAATAATAATATTATATATATATTATATATATATAATAATGGTGGCAATTTTGTTGTCACCACAAACTGACTGAAATTTTGTAAAATACAGTTTGAGTTGCCACCATTACCTGAATAATAATAATAATAATAAAAGCCTTTATTCTCTAACCAATTTTAACTTACAATCTACATAACAAAATAGAAATAATAATAATAATAATAACTGCTAAGCAATTCTAACCTAATTTTTAGATAGGTTAGTTTATCAGCAGCCAGTTTGTTGGTCAGGTTGTCTCTTGACATAGGCCTCCCCCATTGTCTTCCACTCTTCTCTATTCCGAATAATCAACAGTAATTATTTATATTGGAGATTCTATAAGAGCAATAAAGATCTAATGCAGAGTTTCGTCAAAACGACCGCAAAATTAGGTACTAGGTACTTCTATATTGTGTCGATCTCGTGTCATGTCAGATCTGGGGTACTATTGCCTAGATGTACTGATGTAATCGAGCTACAGAAATCGAAAACTGTCAAATTGAGACTGTCAAAATGTGGCGCTACAGAAATCAGCGCAGCATCAGCATTACAGCAAATAGCTGAGTGCTGACCAAATTTGCTAAATCTGCTTAAGTTACTGTTGGTATTTAGCTATAAGAGATTAGGTTGACACTTAACTTTTTCTTTCTTCCTTTCTTATATTGTGTAAGTAAGAATAAAGTCCATTGAATTTTACGTTTTTCTCTCGTTTTTCTATCCTTTGGATAAAAGCTTTAAGCAATCAACTATTGCGTGGGTTCATCAACATTATTACGTACGAACTTAATTTGGTTTTATATAATTTTGTGCATCTTCTTTCATCAACTCAGACGCGTTCACCAGTACACCATTTTTATTGAGCACAACGTTCAGACCTCCATTACCCAGGCTTTTAGCAGCTCGCTTTCTCTTCACATCATCCACCTTCAGCTTCCTTGGCAGGGCTTTCCGCAGTTTCACCCAAAACAATGTTTCTCCCCACGTGATGTACGTATTCATTTTTACGTGGTTCCTTATGAGTTCGGGAGCATTGTCGAAATTCATATCTTCAAGTAAGACGACGACTGTTCGTTGGAGCTGGTCTTGCTGTGTCTGCATAACCGCTGCTTCAAACTCTGCAACAACCCAAGTTGTTGTACCAGGCTTTGGTAAACATGCATTTGAAAGAACTATCAAAGTCCGCCGAGACTGTTCTACAGAATAAACTATTTGATCCACGATCCTTGCCCCGATGACCCAATCACGAGAATGGTTACAAACTTTATAATACTTCTCCAATTCGGGCAACAGGTTCTTCTCAACGAATTCTTTGTCAGCGTGATTGTATGATACAAAAATGTCGAATTTTTTCTTCGTGTCTAGATACTTACTCGCAAGCCAGCCGTTATTGTATAAATAAACCTTAATTTCTACAGAGTATTTATAGGCCAAGGCGACAGCTACGGCTATGATGAGGCCGAACAACGATAACGATGAGCCGATCGCTATCGCTTGCATCTTATCACATAACCTTTCAGTATCCACTTGTTTTACGGTAACATTATCTGAGCAAGCCAAAATATCGTAGTCTTTTATCTTTAACCGATATTTTTGAAGATGCTTTACGTCTTCTGCTTCCCAACACCCACATTCCAGGGGATTATTTCCCAAGGTTAAAGTTATATTGCGTTGCAGAAACTCGAGAGGAACACTACTCAGTTTATTGTTCCTCAAATCGACGTGCTTAACAGTGTCTGGAATCCCCAATGGCACCGTGGTTAGCCGGAGGCTTGAGAGATCCAGTCCCTGAACAAATTTAGAGATGAAATGAACATGTTCCACTGTTTTTAAAGCCAGCCTCATACCTCTGGTCGTCGGACCGTTAAGAGTAGGATCCGGTAAGGTATTGTTTTGTATATCTTTACAATCGCATTCCGTTCTGTTCATCGCGGGCCGTACGATACAGAAGCAATTATGAGGCATCTCGGGCAATGGACAAGTCAAGTTGGTTAGCGACACTGAATCAGTTAGCTTCGCTTGTGCAATTGAGCCTAAAGTCACGCCATTTAAAGATTTGGGATGGTGGCACGTAGCGTCTTTCACATCGAAATGGTCCTTCAATTCTTTGAGGAACCGGTACAAGAAACAGTCGCAATGGAAGGGGTTCCGGCCGAGCATCATGTTCGGTTTGCTTCTTATGATTTCTGTGTAAGTTGGGTATTGAACACTAGTTATTTGGTTGTCGCGTAAATCCACTTTTATGTCTTGGCTTACGAAGGTAATGTTATACTCCTGGAATGGAAATAGTTCAAGTATTAGGTTTTTCCTGTACCACTAAACCAAATATATTTATTAAATACTAGCGACCCGCCCCGGCTTCGCACGGGTGCAAAGCTGATACCAAAATATATTACAGAATGTCTTTATATACTCGTTAAAAGCATTTAAAATTTAAAAAAAAAGTCGCGCTGATTTGAAATCTTAAAATTATCAGTGGTTCTCTAATATATTAAGCATGTTATTATACAAATAAACCTTCCTCCTGAATCACTCTATCTATAAAAAAAAACCGCATCAAAATCCGTTGTGTAGTTTTAAAGATATAAGCAAACATACATACATACAGACGCGGGAAGCGGAAAGCGACTTTGCTTTATACTATGTAGTGATAGTGATTATTTAAAGTCGTTGAACTCACCGTGATTTTGGTAAGTTTGTTGTGTGAGAGGTCGAGAACTTTCAAGTCCTTCATGGTATCTGTCCAGTCGTTGCAAATACTGCTTATCTTGTTATAACTGAGGTCCAGTGTTTGGATATCATTCAGATTACTGAGAGGCGAATTCACATTAAACCTTTCTGAAAATTAATAAGTTTTCTGTTGAAAAATACTTTTTAAGGCAAGCTTTCGTACAATCCTCCTTTGAACTAGAAATCAGAGGAGTTAGCACGAATTACTATCATACCTACAACGTATCGTCCAAATGTCATATATACTTTAGGCTTGCTTGAAGACTGAATTTTTACTGTGCATACAATTGTAATAAGTAATATGGACTTGGACCTACAGAAATTGCTTTGGATTCGTGCGGTCAATGCTTTGGTAATACTTGTTCTGTTTTAAAATACAAAAAGCGTAAGTTTGGCATTTGGACGATACGAAATCGATACGATTGTGGTTCGTGTTCAGGCCACAGAGCAGCGCTATCACCTGTCACATAATAATATTACATTGTCGTTGAAACTTGACAGGTTTGAAAAGATTTTACTCAATCGAACTATTTATGAAGTTCGGTTGAAGGTGTCCGTTGAACAGTTCCTGGCTCCATCATCATTTCGCAGTCACCATATTATTGTATTGTCACCAGAAAGATGCAAAAAATGCAAATTTTCAGCTTAAGCACACCAATAAATAGTCGAAAAAAGGTGTGCAAATTTTAACGGATAACTTATAACCAACTTACGAAAATAAAAATAAATTACCGAATGTCCCGTACGAGCCTTTCTCTGGATCGATCAGTTTTTCTGGGGTTATGCAATTCCAAGGGAGCCGGTTATGAGACAAGTTGAGGAAGGTGACTTTTTTGTTGAACGTAGTTTCACTAATAAAACTGATGCGGTTACGAGAGAAAGACACCTTTTGCAGTTTCACCATAGAGTAGAACAATTTGCTGAAAAAAATAATTAATTAGTATATAATAAGTATAATAAACTTTATTTTCATCCCACCATCTCGGAAAGAGTATTTTTGCTCTTCAATATCTGAGTGCAAAAGCCGTTTTTATTCTCTAGAGGATAAAGTAAATTGAATTTAGAACATCGTGTGCACTAAGTTTGTGAATTAAAAAAATCATTAAACCCATTTACTGCTACCTCTATGGTGCCGAATATATCATACAACTTTTTTTTAATTTGTTAAAATCTCAGACTCGGAACCTTCTTGGTGTTCTTTTTTCAATTTGCTTTGTACGCGGTTCTTTACGCGGCATTTTTTCACGTCATTATTAAGATTATTCTGTAATACTTACCTGTCTTAATGTAGTAGTTAATACCTAAACTGAAATAAAAGTACTTACCTATCTTGTGATTGTAAACGTTTTTTTTTGCATTTAGTCATTTCCTCGCTGAGGTGGAATGAAAAGTTACGTGTTGCTCTCGAGTGCAAAGATTTTTCACCTCGTGCTCTTTTGATTCCCTCGCTAACGCTCAGGATTCTAATTTTGAATCACTCGCTGCGCTCGTGTTTCAATTTTAGAATCCTTCGCTTGCTCGGTCATTAAAATTGAACACGCGGTTAAAAAGCAACTTTGCACTCTCGTATAACAAATAACTATTATTTCACTCACAAGATATACAAATTGTTTTTAAAGCCCTTGATCTCTGAGCTAGGTAATATATAACATGTGATTCAGAAATCAAGTTCCTCTTACATCCTTATGCACTAACACTAATTTCAAGTGAAGAAATGTAACAAACTTAAAAGTAAGATAAAAAAATTATGAATAGGGTAATCAAATGATGAGAACAAACAAAAATAAAAAAATTAAAATAAATGTATGTATACAAAGTGTTTAAACGTGTGTGTGCAAATGACAGACAAGCAGTATGACCACTGTAATCCTACATATTTGTGCCTCTGACTGACCTTAAGACATCTCCAACGGATCTTATAAAAATAATGATAAAGAGGGGTTAATAAAGTCGATAATAGAGAGCATAAGATAAATAGGATCACGACTGTAATCCCCAAGTACGGTAGACATCCTCTCAGATCTCCAGACGCTTAGATCCTTTGAAGATGTCTAGTGGAGGTTGTCAGAGGCACGTCCAAAAATTACTTTTGGTACATGCCCACATTTTGCAGTAGTTAGCATTCCATACGTGACAGGTTGCAAGCCCATCGCCGCTTATAAGAATAATAACTGGTTTCCTTGATGCGCATATAAATTTTTCGAACAGAATAATCCATTGATGCCCGCCGGGATTCAAACCCACGACCTTTAGATTTAAAGTCGAGGTACCTCCCACTCAGCCAACAACTGTTGCATGTGATGCTCTTTAAATAGTTATTTATAGTGTATCTACTCACTCAGGCAAAGTTTCTATTAGATTATCATCCAATAAAAGCTCTTTGAGCTCCACCAGAGAATTAAAGATGGCTGCTGACAGAACTTCCAGCTGATTGTAAGAAAGATCCAGCTTCTCCAACTTCACCAGACCCGAGAACACAGATTCCGGAAGTGATCTGCGGCATAAGAGATTATCGCGTTTAAACAAACATACTCTTTTGATTTTATATATATATCACTAGCTGCTCGCCCCGGCTTCGCACGGGTGGTACCTGGATAAAAAGCCTATGTGATATTCTGATGTAAAAGCTTTATTACTGTAAAGTTTCATTTTAATCCGTTCAGTAGATTTTGCGTGAAAGAGTTTGGTTTTTTTAAATAAAAAGTTTTTGCACAAACAACCGCTCACTAGCCGACCCGTGACAGACGTTGTCCTGTCAAATTTTAATAATCTCATAGGAAAAAGCAATTTCAGACAATTTCCAATTTTAATCCTACAAACCTTATCCTGATAAAAAAATTACGAATTTTGGTAGAATGCGTATCATTCATTAGTCAAAACTGCGTTGCTATGACGATTAAATGTTTTTAGTCTGTGATGTCGTTAGATTTGTTGCACACCAACGTCATCTATACCAAAATCATCCTTTTTGCGTTTTGGGTTGTTTTCGGATTAAGTTTTTAAGAATTTATTCTGATTTTTACATACCAGCAAGTTTCATCATAATCCGTTTTGTCGTTTATTTTTGATTAGGGAACAAACATAGCACAAACTTTCACATTTATAATATTATTAGGATTTATGCTTTTTACGATTATGCGATATCACTACATAGTATAAAGCAAAGTCGCTTTCCGCTTCCCGCGTCTGTATGTAATATGTAATATGTATGTATGTATGTTTGCTTATATCTTTAAAACTACACAACGGATTTTGATGCGGTTTTTTTTTTATAAATAGAGTGATTCAAGAGGAAGGTTTATATGTATAATACATGCATAATATAGTAGAGAAACACTGATAATTTTAGAGGTTTCTAATGTGATGTCGTAAATAAACACATTTTTTGCGCTTACATTGCAAACGCTGGCTGAACCCCACGAGATATATCAGAATAATGTACTACAGTATTGTACACCTTAAAAACGTCTACAAAAAAGTACGCGATGGTATTAGAAATGCCTTACGAACAGCGAAGCGGGCACGGGTCAGCTAGTTTATAATATTATTAGGATTTATGTTTTTTACGATTATGCGATATAATAGTAAGTATATAGTGTAAAGAATACCTAATATAATATAGAAGTAGGTATAGATAAGTACCTCAATTTGTTGCTATTTAAAAACAATCTGACAACAGCTGTAGTGTTGATGAGTAAGTCAGGGGGCAATTCCCTAATGTCAGATTCCTTCATTGTGAGGTCTGTCAGAGAGGGGAGATTGGCGAGGGACGCATTGTCCAGTTTCATCTCCTTGTTACTGGACAGAACAAGCTGAAAATAATTATATCATACAAAGTTTATATAAATACTAGCCGACCCGTGACAGACGTTGTCCTGTCAAATTTTAATACTCGGAAAAAAATAAGGTCTGTGATGTCAGATTTGTTGCACACCAGCGCCATCTATACAGAAAAAATCCCTTTTCCTTTTTTATCGTTTTGGGTATGTTTTTGATATTTTAAAGTAGTGTATTATTTATTCGGGCATTATATCTACATCTACATCTTTGTCGTTTAGGCCTGATTGAGGAACAAACATACATACAAACTCACAAACTTTCGCATTTATAATATTATTAGAAAGGATTATTGTAATGTCAATATCATCAGAACTAGTCAACCAGAACACACAATTGTCAATCAAAAGTTGGTTAAATGGTCGATGTCGATTGGTGGTTGATTTCCAAGATTTTCTTAAATATCGTAGTTTGTTACAGATGAAGCTAATAAAAGTGAGGAGTCTAATATTGTTTACTAGCTTCCTCCCGCGGCTGCGCTCGCTTGGTACAAGGATAAAAGAAGTCTCTTTAATCCAGGTCTATGTGTATTCCAAGTTTCATCCAAATACCTAACAAATAAGTGTAGATTAGATGTAATGTATAACTCTGTGATGTTGTTTTTCAAACTATCGTGATTAGTAGACATAACTATAGATTTTGACACGGGTCTTTATCACGAGTAGGTACTCCAGTCTGCCCGCGACCATGGTTATTGTAACATAGCCGAAACGTCGGGAAAGTAAATTAAAGGTAATTACGTGATGAAGACCCGTGTCAAAATCTATAGTTCTGTGATGTTGGTCACCATAACACTAACCTCCACCAGATGGTTCAGTCCCGAGAACGCCCCAGCCTTCACATGCAGGTTATTTTTATTTTTAGGTATCGTCAGGTATTCTAGCAACGGTACATTGACGAACAAATCCGACGGAAGAATACTAAAGCTGTTCTCGTCGAGGCTTAGCCCCTTCAGCGAATCCAGCCCTGCAAAACAGTTAAGTTGTATCATCATCATCGTCTTCCTGTCCAACCCACTTAAGACGCTGCCAGTCGACGATTATTTTTGTTCGAAACGAAAAAAGAAATACTTGTGAACAAGCCACATCTCCTATTTTATAATGTAAAGTATATGTGAATAAAGATGTACCCATCTTTAATCACTTCGATAAATAATCCTACCGACCGCTGCAATGACGACAAACACACGTCGGCGCGTGGTCCGCCTTAGCTTTTCGAATAAATTAATGATATAAATTATGTATAATTACTTATCAAAAATCTATTCTAATAGAAATCTAGATTCACACCATATATTACCTATCTTTAACAATAAATCACAAGTTGATTTTAATAGTAGGTATATAAAATATTTCGATCATAAATTCTAAAACGTATCATTTTGAAATAATATCTTTATCGTGAAAAGTTTCTGCTATTATGTTTTCAGCTTAATAGAAATCTAGGTAGGAACCTGAAGTAATATACTTATAAAAATAGGAGATGTGACTTGTTCAGAAGTATTTATTTTTTCGTTTCGAAAAAGAGCAATCGTCGACTGGTAGCCCCTTAAGTGCGGTCGGCACTGTACAGCGGAAGTGGTATGCCATAAATGGTTTACCTAACCAGGGGTATAACCAGGTTCTCTTACCTCTAAAAGCATTTATGTCAACTTCTTGAAAGTTGTTCTTAAACAAAGAAAGGTTAACCAGTTTCCCCAAGCCATTGAAAGCATCTGCTGGTAGGTATTCTATGTTATTTAGGGACATATCCAATGACAACAATTCCGAGATTCCGTTTTCTTTGAATATGTTTGAGGGGATGGAACTGATCTTTGCACTTAAAATCCTCAATGTCTTTAGGTTTTTAAGCTGTTTCACAGCATTCACGGGAATAGTGGATTGGGGACCTGAAATTAATATAATTACGTTTAAATAACTAACAAGATAAAACAAATTATTATCTGTAAGTATATATCTTATCTTACTATATAAAAGAAAGTCGGGTTTGTTAAAACACTTATAACTCAAGAACGGCTGAACCGATTTGGCTGAAAATTGGTGGGGAGGTAGTTTAGAACCAGGAAACGGACATAGAATACGGGAACGGGATCGGGCACTTAACACAACATTTGTTAATTCTAAAGCGATACGAAGTTCGCCGGGTTAGCTTGTTATAGATAGATATTAGATTTACCTACAGAACATTATTGTGTGTAGAAGGCTGAGGCGTTGAGGTTGGTACTATAGCAAACAGTGCTGGCCATAGTGGCATAACTCTACTCCTCTTATTCCCCCCACCTAGCTTCTAAGCCGGGGCGCTCGGGCCGCTTGTTAGGACGAGCCAGAGCCAGCCAGCGCCATCTCTAACAACTAGTATTATAGTTTCTCTCAAGACGAGCGGCCTATTTTTTCTAGTTTATATAAATTGTACTCTATTTCCCTGTAAGCCTGTAACTGTCTGTAATTTAACGTGTTTGTTTACGAATAAAGGATATTAAACTTTATAACTACACAGTTTTTTATAACTTTTGCGGTTTTCATCGTTTAATCTGTAATCCGTTTCCTGTGTAGGTAGGTAGGAACCTACTTTGTTCTGAATAAGTAAATAAATTTGAATTTGAACTTGCAGAGCATTAATAAGTTTAGGATAAACATACAATTCTATTAGTTATCTAGTTCCCATAGTACAAGCTTTGCTTAGTTTGGGGCTAGATGGCGATGTGTAAAATGTCCACCAATATTTATTTATTTATTTATAACAACAAATACTAAAAACAGCATAAAATAAATATTTAAGTGGGGCACCCATACAACAAATGTGTTTTTTTTTGCCGTTTTGTATAGATAATAGTACGGAACCCTTCGTGCGCGAGTCCAACTCGCACTTGGCCGGTTTTTCTTTATTTACACCTTGGGTTACATTACATTATCGAAGTTTTAATAGGCATCCCTATTTTTTTTCTAGTTTTTAATAAAAAAAACTTTTAATATGAGGAATCTTACCATAAAAGATGAATATACTTTGCAACGTATCCAACCCTCGCACTGTCTCGTTCGTTAATGGTGTGCGGCCTGCCTTAACGAACAATGAGGTAGCTCCAGTGGAATTCAACGAATGCAGAACGCATACCACAGATGAGTTTATAAAGCAGTTTTGAACAGTTAGCTTATGGAGGATTTTGGAGCCTCCATACTGGAGCTGCTGCAGTTTCGAGCAGTCGAGGATTTGGCCCTGAAACAATTATTATAATTTATATAAGTAAAAAAAAATAAAAAAAATAGGATCACGGCTGTAATCCCCAAGTACGGTAGACATCCTCTCAGATCTCCAGACGCTTAGATCCTTTGAAGATGTCTAGTGGGGGTAGTCAGAGGCACGTCCAAACATTATATTTGGCACATGCCCACATTTTGCAGTTGTTAGCATTCCATACGTAACAGGTTGCAAGCCTATCGCCGCTTATAAGAATACTAACTGGTTTCCTCACGATGTTTTCCTTCACCGTTTTGAGCACGTGTTTTTAATGCGCATATAATTTTTTCGAACAGAAAAATCCATTGATGCACGCCGGGATTCGAACCAATGACCTTCAGATTGAAAGTCGAAGTACCTCCCACTCGGCCAACAGGGCTTTTTATATAAGTTTCATATAAAATTATTTTTATACGACGAAAAAAGAGGAGGTTATCAATTCGATACGTCATAATGTCTTATGTTATCACGTAATTAGCTAACTTTTACGTAATAACTTAAGGGACTGAATAAATTAACCGACTTGGTATTACATGGATCTCACAACTTTTTACGGTAGAAGAACTGTGCGGCTATTTTGTAAAAACATGATTATCAAGTTATGGTACTGAATGCCATAATACCTACGCTTTTTATGCAGTTTAGGCACCTATACCTACGCTTCCAATACAATACCTACGCAGGAGCGTAGGTGTAGGTGCATAAACAGTGAATAGTTACTATGAAAAGTGTACAGATTAGGTATTCTCTAACATTAGGTATTGCATTCAACATCATAAGTCATAACATTTTTTCACAAAATAGCCCTGCTGAGTTGCGTTGCGAGACTTTGCTTTTTTTACAAGTTATGTTTTTGATGGCATGTGACTTACACGACAGTTGACAAGCACATTGCTTTCACCATCCTGGATTTCCACTTCTGTACCGGAACAACTGTATGTGTTCTCGTCTATACTGGTGCGTATGCATCTGCCTGAGTCAGCAGTGCTGAGGTCCTGGCCCAGGACCGTCAGCGCCAGTGTCAGCACTGTCAGCATTGCCATTCCATGCCTGAAATAACATTAAAACCTTTGTTTACAAAAAAGTCATTAGAAAACCTAGGTTTTGGAGGTGTGAAAAATTCAAGGCAAGAACCTAAAGCGGAAAAGACAGAGCTACTATCAACTGAGCTGAGATATTGCAGATGCCTTACGGGAGTAGACTAAGGCACATCTGAACATATCATTGGACACATATTTTTCTTAAATACCGAATGACTGGTTTATCAGCAATAGACACAATGATATTCCGGTCATGTAAGGATAGTGTTGTCCAATAAGGTTCCATTTTTTTATTCAATTCAATCAATTCTACATGTATATTTTTGTACCTGCGCATATCTTTGTACCTGTTGATCCGATTTCGATGATTTTTCTATCTCGTAGAGAATAGTCCCAAATTGATATTATACTAATTAGTTCCTTCATAAAACTTAAAAAACTAATTTCGTCCCTTGACTTATTGATTAGTCAAAACTATTAGTTTTCTTTAAAGTTTTTTTAAATGTAATATTAAAACTTGGTATTTACGAATACATAGTTTTTTTTTTAATTTGGCGTCATTTTCCCTTTTTGCAGACGTTTCAAAGTTTGTTCTTCAAGGAATCGAGATAAGTATGAAACCTTTTTCATGCGCAATTGGAAATTAAATATTTAAAACTAAATAATGAAGAAATAGAGGTAGGCCAAAGACATCGACTACCAAAGAAGATATCATCGACTATAATGTAGTCGATGGAAGATATAGATGGACTGTTTGAAAGATGACATGTAGTCCGGTCAATTTAAACATTCGAAGCTACATAAATTCCCATCAAGCTGAAAATCAGTAAGGTTGTTAAAAATATGATTAAAAATAAAATTTGAAAGTTCCCCATCTTTCCCCTGTATGGAAAAAAATATATTCAAGGTCAAAGTTCAAAAAAATGAGTTTTTCACGATTTTCAACGAAACGGTAAGTTTTATCATAAAAATATCTCAGACAAATATTGTAGATCATAAAAAATCTACAAAAAATGTATCAATACTTTTTTCCCTACGAGCCACCGTTTTTGAGATATAACGATTCAAAAAGTTGTACAAGTTGTAATCGTCATAGTAATGCACACGTTTCCACGCCACCTATGAGGTAGTGTGCTTAGCGCGTATGTTTTAACGTTTTTTCCCCCGTAGGCCTACTCCACCGGTCAGTTGTGGTTGTGATCCTGTTTAATTTGAAACTATTGCAAAATTACGGAAATTTGTAAATATTGGAAAAGATAAAAAGCGATGTAAATTAAAAAAAGTGGTGAATTTTATTCATCTGAATTGTAACCGTCAAACTCTTCTCGTTCTTCTTCTTGTTCTTCTTCATTCTGAGTGCAAGTAAATCGCGTCAATAGCGATGTATCCTCGTAAGAATCAAACGAATCCTCCTCTGTTAGTGATTCAACATTGGAGCACGCCCGGCCTTGACAGTTTGTACAATTGTACATGCCAGAGAACAAAACAGTACGACTTTTTTGCAACCACATTTAGCACTGCATCCCTTTTTGCAGTTGCAAAAAATTGTGTTCAGCAGTTTTTCCGGTGCAGGTGGGAGTAAAGTTTGAACTGGTTCCAATGTATTGTCGACCAACTTCCAACCCCAGTCTGTAGGGTCTAGCTGATAACCAAGCCACACTTGAACTTGGTAATATACCCGAAGAAGATGTTGATGAGCAGCAACTGAGGTTGGAGGAAGAGAAGCTAATAGAACTTGTTTTTTATTCTTAGTGTTTTTAACGAAACATACATATCGATGCTTATCTAAGCAGGTAGTTTTTTAGGAGCTCCGTACATAGAAAGAAGCAAGCGGATGCCGTTGGTGATAACTTCTTCTTGAGTTGAATTACTGTTTTTAAAAACTTCAGCACATTGAACAAAATCTAGTTTTTTAAACATTTTCAACATATATAACAACTCTAGATAAGAGATGTATATACGTGGCGCACTCATGCATATTATGACGATAGCACCTTGAATATATTTATTATTAAATACGTTATATCTCAAAAACGGTGGCTCGTAGGAAAAAAGGATTAATACTGAATACTGATGATAGAGGAAAATTGGGGATACATATTGTGTCGACCCCACTTATGTGGGATAAGGTCAGGTTGAAAAGCCTTCTGCAAACAAATTCGTAAAGTTTTAGATGGGTTTAGGTGTGCCCCAAAGTTTGTGAGGATGTTTGTATGTTTGAATGCAGACTGACACCCTTCTGCATAACACCGTATAACTGTCACGCGATGATAATGATAACTAGTATTACTGCGTCAACAACAATGGCAGATGTATCCTACTAATATTACTTGTTATATTTACAGTATTACTACCTATGTACCCCGACTCTCAATTCGAAGGTCGTGTGTTGGAATCCCGGCCGCACATTAATGTATTTTCGGCTTGAAAAATTTATATGCGCATCAAAAACACGTGCTCAAGACGGTGAAGGAAAACATCGTGAGGAAACCAGTTAATTATCTTGTAAGAGGCGCGGCTTGCAACCCGTCACGTGTGGAATGCTAACTAATGCAAAAATGTAGGCATGTGCCAAATTTAATGTTTGAACGTGCCTCTAGACTAATTCATTATGACATTTTCAAAGATCTAAGCCCCTGGAGATCTGCGAGGGTGTCTAGTGTCTACCAAACTTGGAGAATATACAGTCGTGATCATAAATGATGATACAAGTATGACAGCCTATCTTTTTATCTGGTGATCCAATTTTGATGTTTTTTTTGTGTAAAGAATAGTCCCAAGTTGGTCCCATTTAGATTATATTCATGTAGGACTAATAGTTCCTTCGTAAAACTTAATAAAAAAACAAAACCGTCTCTTGACTTTTCGATTGGTCGATACATTTACGTCGGTTTTCTTTTTAGTTTTTTAAACATAATTATTAACTTTATGTTTATTTAACTGTATTTAAGAGGGTAAATAATAATGATGTATGTGTTGTGTCTCTGTGTTGATAGCATTTAGGTATTTATTTATTTTATTGTAAGCGCAACAAAGAGGCACAGATCTGCGACAGATTTCTACAGTTTTATTGTATTGGAGATTTGGGACTGCGTAGGCGTTCTATTGAAGACATGGTACCTACGCACATTAGGTCAATTGAGTCGTCAATCTACCAAATTGGTGACCTTTTAGAGAAGTAGACAATGATGCCGATTCTATTGGTGCCAGATTAAACTACTTAACGACATCCATCTCTTTCTGTTTCGTATAGATTAAAAAAGACAGCAATCATTTTAAAGACTTCTTAATCGTTTTTAGTTTATTTGATGCAAACAGAATTGCAACTAATGACTTTCATAATAAAATTTCCTTTTAAATCCTACTAATATTTTATTAAAATAGGTAATATAAAACTCTTGCGTTACTGACTGACTGATCTATTAGCCTGAACCACAGGTTCTAGAAACTTGACATTCCTTTTGGGGTTTAAGGGAAAAAGGGGTTCACTAAGAAAGGATTCATACAACCCCTAAAGGAGGTGCAGCGAGGCTTGAAGTTTGTTTGAAGATGAAGGAAGGAAGTCGTATGGGTTTTCACTAGATACCTATAGGTAGGTACCTAAATTCGAAAGGTTGTAAACTTGTGAGGATTGTGCCTCAATCACGCCCAAACGACCAAACAGATTTAGATGAAACTTAGAATGTTTAGGTACACACGAACACAGCCTTTACTTTAGAATGGAAAATATGAGATTTTTTATCGAGGTAGGTACCTGTACCACGCAAGCGAAGCCGCGGTCGGAAGCAAGTAGGTATTATTAATGCGAATATTGGGTAGGTAGGTACCTATGTTTGATACTCAATATTTTCTCTCAATTTTGTCATAAAAAATATGCCTTAGATATGAAAGCCATATTATAAAATTGTGTCGAGGACTTTTGACTTTTGGGGATTTTGTAGGTAGGTAGGTAGGTACCTAGTGTTTATCTCACGATAAACATTGTCACGGTACATTTTGTTCACCTGACCTACTGTTTGGCCAACACATGCGATTAATTTTTCATCTGAATTTGGATGATTTTTAAATGAGTTCACAAATAGGAGGAGGTTATCAATTAATTTTTTAGGGTTACGTACTAAAAGTGTAAACACAGGACTCTATTACTAAGACTTCGCTGGCCGTCTGTCCGTCTATCTGTCACAAGGCTGTATCTCATGAACCGTGACAGCTAGACAGTTGAAACTTTCACAGATTATGTATTTCTGTTGCCGATATAACAACAAATACTAAAAACAGAATAAAATAAATATTTAAGGGGGGCTCTCATACAACAAACGTGATTTTTTTACCGTTTCTTATAGATAAAGGTACAGAACCCTTCGAGCGCGAGTCCGACTCGCATTTGCCCGGTTTTTTATTTTTTTTACCTTGTTACACGAAATTTATTAACCGATTTGGAAAAATCGTTTTTTTGTTGGGAGAAAATACTTTTTGTTTTGGTAGGTAGGTACCTACCTACCTACTTGTAATATGTCTAGTTCCGATGATGGAATCCATGAGAAATTGACTCAAATATTGTAGAAATAATATATATAGCGATTTTAGTATTTACAGCAACATGTCAAGTAGGTATTTACATTCAGAAAGTACCAATGGTTTAGTGATGTGGAACTGATGAAGAAAAGAAAACCACAGTAGGGCACCGGAACTTCTAACTGACTCACATAAGGGGCATTCCACGTGAAGCGGACAAGCAAAAAAAAGTGAGGTCGTGGATTTTGTTTATATTCTGGTCAATTACACTTATAGCAGACATACATATGTTCACACAATATTTTTTTCTTTAGAAGCCCATAACTCAGTAAATATGTATCACACGAAAAAAATATTGTGTGAACATATTGTATGTCTGCTATAAGTGTAATTGACCAGAATATAAACAAAATCCACGACCTCACTTTTTTTTGCTTGTCCGCTTCACGTGGAATGCCCCATAAGTCAATTAACGGTAGGTACCCTCAGTTTGAATAGCCCTATTAATTACGGTATTTACGTATATTTATTATCGTTCTAATGATTATTTGTGTAGGTACCTACCTAGGTACAGGATGTATTTATCTCGGTATGTATTTAATTTGGTGTGTAATTAAGTTCGTATGATATCGTAGACAACGGCGACAGAGTTTTAGAAGGAAAAAATATATATAATGAAATGAAATAAATAGGATCACAATCATATTCCCCAAGTACGGTAGACGGTAGACATCCTCTCAGACCTCCAGGCGCTCAGATCATCTAAGAATACATTTGGCACAATGCCCAAATTTTGCAGTAGGTAAGTATAGGTACCTACCTACCTAGTTAGCATTAATCATACCATACGAAACAGGTTGGAAACCTACCTTTCTAGGGTACCTACTACCTACCTTTCTAGGGTAAGGCAATAAAATATCAGACTTCCATTATAACAGTGCGCAAGCGACCCGCCCGCTCGCCTCGGCGTTCGGCTCTCGAGTCCCCGAACTACCCTCGAAGCGGGCGGCTCGTTTGCCACGAATCATTTATTCATACTTGTATATCACAAAACCCATCACCGCTTTTATGAACACTACCTGGTTTCCTCACGATGTTTTCCTCCACTATTTTGAGCACGTGTTATTGCGCATACACATTTTTAGAACAGAAAAATCCAATGATGCAGGGCCGGGGTTTAAACCCACGGCCTTCGATTGAATGTCAAGGTAGGTACCTCTCATTCGGCCAACACGGCATTTTACACAATATTATTATGAAACACCTGGAATTACCTAATTTGATACTATTACTAGGTAGTAGGTAGGTACCTACTCACTAGCATCCGCCCGCGGCTTGGCGAATTACAAATTTAAGTAAAAATGCATAATGTTTCCATCTAGTAGGTAACCTATTTCCCACATTTGCAGTTTTTGTGATGTTGAAAATTTCTTTTATTTCTCAGAAATGGTTAACTTTCTCACCACAACATTATGGTCTCATTGAATGGAAATAACCTCCCCTACAACCTCCTAGGAATAGGTCGAATAACCAACAGTCTTAATATTTCACATACGGATCACTTAATCAAAAAGTTATTTTCACATTCTTGCAAATTTTTTTAAAGACCTATCCAACGACATCCAACACCATGGTGTACGCGAGAAAAAATAAAAACATCCTTAATTTAGGTGTAGGGGAAGTAGGTACCAACCTAAATACATACAAACAATAAAAAAAAATATTATACCTACCACTTTGTTGGCGTGACTAATATGTAGGTATATTCTTGCTAAATTACAGCTTTCTAGCACTAAGACTAGTCTTTGAACTAAGCTACGGACGAATGCTTATGGCAATACTCTAAGGGTTTCTTGTTGACTACGAAACCCTAAAAAGACAACAAGAAAATATACACGCGAGATGAGAAACTCCTCCTTTTTACTAGGTTGAAAATTTGACTTTAATCTTCTCTTCATTACATACTCGCGCGATGTCGGGTCTAACTGCTAGTTAATTATAAATTCCAAACACGGAACAAACTGTGAGACAAGTCAGTTTTAAAACAATTACTAAAAGCTTGTAAAAATGTAATAACACTGACGTCATTAACTTAAGACATACTATTTTTACAAGCATCTGTTATACCTACCGCTATGTTGACCATAATATTGCACCAAATAAGACGCCATTTTATCCTCAGCCGAATTCGCAGAAACTTTCCAAGATTTTTATGATTACATTACATTGACCTATACATTACCTCATATTTGACTTTATTATCACAATTAGTTCTCATAAACACATAACTTTGATATAAAAACATTCATTTTGGGTTTTACATGGTGAAAATAGTTATACTTTTACGTATTTAAGGCACTTGTTTAGTTTTTAATATCGCGCACGTCACTGCTTGCTAATGAACACGGATACACTGGACTGGACATGGACAGTAAATTTAAACAGGTTTTACTAGTTTTGTTGGGGTTGCCAACGCAAACACTATTGTTTCCCGATGCTTACAACGGTGAAGGAAAACATCGTGAGGAAACCAGTGTTCTTATAAGCGGCGATGGGCTTGCAACCTGTCACGTATGGAATGCTAACTACTGCAAAATGTGGGCATGTGCCAAATATAATGTTTGGACGTGCCTCTGACTACCCCCACTAGACATCTTCAAAGGATCTAAGCGTCTGGAGATCTGAGAGGATGTCTACCGTACTAGGGGATTACAGTCGTAATCCTACGAAGCTTGACTTAGCTCCAAAGAAGTTTTAAATTGATCCTTGTGATTTTATTGAAATAAATACTTACCTAATAATATACACAATTCATTACAATTAACTCGTTTTAAAATCAAAGAAAACCGACATCAACGGCGAATTTAGTTAATATAACTCCGAAAATTATAAATAAATAATTTAAAAAATGTTTTGACCAATTAATATTCGAGATTATACGATATAATTTTTTAACTTTTATTTTATTTTATTAAGTTCCATATTTTAAAGTATTTCCTTGCCGGTTTTATTTTCATTTTTTAAAACGTAATTAAATAGATGCAGAACCAAAATGTTCTTTGCGACCTCTGAAACTCCCCAAAATTAGGTAGAATTTAGTTCAATACAAGCAAATCTGATCTCAAAAGAATGTCGCTGCCTATAAAGAACCTTAGTCCTTTGAAATAAGGTTTACAGACTCTGAGCAAATGGTCACACTCACACAGTCACACATAACAATAATAACAAATCAATGCCCATCTCTTTCACACTTCTATTAAAACACTACAATACTGACATGTTGTAAAATGAAGTTACTACTGTTTTATAGGTAGAAAGTACGTTTGTTTTTTCGATACGTATTTTAATTTAGTCTTCCATAAAAACTTGTTATATGTTTACAAGCTTTTTACAAACTTTTATTTAACTTGGCTTGTTAGTTAGCTATTTATGTTTTTGTTCAACATCATATTCTTGTCCATATAAACAACATGTAGAAATACATGTTGCAAATTGATTAATATGTTTTTGTTCCGAATAAAAAACATTAGTGTTATTAGTTCGTTGGATCAAATCTTGCAATTGAATTATAAACCAGTTTCCCCAACCAATTTTACTGATATTTTGCATAGGGACTTAGGTGACAACACAATAATATGGTGACCTGATCTGATGATGGAGTCAGAAGCTGTTAATCGGAACTCTTTTGTAAAATATCGTATACCTGTCAAGTTCAAACGTCGATGCTCGAAAGTAGCTATAGGAACTCCTCGATTACTCAACATAACTTGGGTATCGTTGGATTTGTCTTGACGAGTAGATAACTAATTATTATGGATACAAAAGCTTGTTTTAAAAAAATATATTTAAAAAAAAATCAATGAGTCCAGTAAATCTAGCTTAATGTTTTTCATTCCCCAAATTCAAAACATCATCCACTAGTTTTTTACCCATAAAGTATTTTATCCTCAAATTTAAATTGGTCCAAACATGAAATATCCTACGGTAGGTTAATACGAGTAAAAGAAAACTTAAAAAAATACATCCGAATTAGGAACTGCCTTCTTTTTATAAGTCGGTTAACAATTGCTGCCTTGACCGTTAGCAACGGCTTTTAGATAACTCAACTATTTGTTGTGTAGTTTGTAAATACTTGGTAGTTAGGTATCAGGATATACTTCATAATTACCTATTTATCTTCATATGTTATCAATTCGACATGTAAGTACCTATGATGTATACCTATAGGTACATATTTTTTTGTTGCTTTTTAGGGTTCCGTACCCAAAGGGTAAAAACGGGACCCTATTACTGAGACTTCGCTGTCCGTCTGTCCGTCTGTCTGTCACAGGGCTGTATCTCATAAACCGTGTTAGCTAGACAGTTGAAATTTTCACAGATTATGTATTTCTCGTTGCTGCTATAACAACAAATACTAAAAACAGAATAAAATATTTTTTTAAGGGGGCTCCCATACAACAAACGTGTTTTTTAATGCCGTTTTTATAGATAAATAGTACGGAACCCTTTGTGTGCGAGTCCGACTTGCACTTGGCTGGTTTTTAGGGTTCCGTACCCAAAGGGTAAAATCGGAACCCTATTACTAAGACTTCGCTGTCCGTCTGTCCGTCTGTCCGTCTGTCCGTCTGTCTGTCACAGGGCTGTATCTCATGAACCGTGATAGCTAGACAGTTGAAATTTTCACAGATTATGTATTTCTATTGCTGCTCGAACAACAAATACTAAAAACAGAATAAAATAAATATTTAAGGGGGGCTCCCATACAACAAACTTGATTTTTGCATTCCAGCGCCATCTAGTTTCATTTGATGTTACTACGTATTATAGGTACTTTTCGCGGTATCATGCGACCGCTCGGGGTTTGAGAGGTAAGATGAAAGAGGTTTGCGATTCCGCTGGCAGGTGGCGCTATTTTACCACTATATCGGTAAAGTAAGTCGGTAAATAGGTGGTACTTCACATGATCGTATAAAAAGTTTGAAATTGAATTATTGAATTCAAGTAGTTAGGTAAATAGGTACCTAGGTAGATATTATTAATTTCCAATTCATTTCGAGTTCGAATCCTGGCCGTGCATCAATGGATATTTCTGTTCGAAAAATGTACCTATATGCGCGTTACACGTGTTTATAACAGTGAAGGAAAACATCGTGAGGAAACCTGTTAGTATTCTTGAAAGCGGCGACGGGATTGCAACCTGTCACGTGTGGAATGCTAACTACGTAGTTAGGTAAATAGGTAGGTTACGAGATATTATGAATTATTTTTTATGTTTCTAGGGTTCCGTATCTAAAGGGTAAAAAACGGGACTACTAAGACACCGCTGTCCGTCTGTCTGTTACCAGGCTGTATCTCGTGAACCGTGATAGCTAGACAGTTGAAATTTTCACAGATGATGTATTTCTCTAAAATCAGCATAAAATAAATATTTAAGTGAGACTCCCGTACAACAAACGTGATTTTTTTGCCGTTTTGATAATAGTACGGAACCCTTCGTGCGCGAGTCCGACTCGCACTTGGCCGGTTTTTTATGTATGACCGCGCATATCTGTTTACCTGGTGATGATATCAATGTTTTTTTGTGTAGAAAATATTTCCAAGTTAGTCCCATTTAAATGATATTCATGTATGACTAAAAGTTCCTTCATAAAACTCCTGTCTAGCTATCACGGTTCATGAGATACAGCCTTGTGACAGACGGACGGAAGGACGGACGGACAGACGGACAAACAGACGGACAGCGAAGTCTTAGTAATAGGTTTCCGTACCCAAAGGGTAAAAACGGGACCCAATTACTATATCGAAAATCGACCCTTGACTTTTCGATTGGTCGGAAGATTTTCGTCGGTTTTTTAAGTAATTAATTATCTATGTAGTATAAGTCATTCTTCTAAAATGTTTTGGTAGGTTGGTAGGTATCTGGGTATTTCCCAGTGGGTTTAACATCACAATTTTATTATATCGTTTTGTATCTCAATAAAAAACCATAACCGGTCAAATGTGCAACACGCGAACAAATCAAGCTCTTTGACCCTATTTTGAAAGATCTGTTCTATTTTAGACATTAGCAATGAAAATTAAAATACCATTAAAAAAATAACTTGGGAAAAAAAACAAAGTCTCGCAACTCAGTTACTAGCAACTCAGTTACTTACTTATAACTTTTTACGGTAGAGTAAGTTACTCTACCGTAAAAAGTTGTGAGATCCATGTAATAGGTACCAAGTCGGGGTAATAATTCAGTCTCTACATATGGGTCCTTCTGTCTTAAGTTATTATGTAATTAGCTACCCTAACAACATATTTTAGTGACCATATCAATATTATAAATATTTTATGTTTTATATAAATAGATTGGCTTGGCCAGAAAGGTAGTACCTATGGGTATGTTAAAATAATGGTCTACGAACTTAAATTGGTTTTGTATAATTTTGTACATCTTCTTTCATCACATCGGACGCGTTCACTAGTACACCATTATTACTAAGCACAACATTCAAACCTCCATTATCCAGGCTTTTGGCAGCTCGCTTTCTCTTGATATCGTCCACCTTCAGCTTCCTTGGCAGGGCTTCCCTCAGCTTCACCCAAAACAATGTTTCTCCCCACGTGATGTACGTATTCATTTTTACGTGGTTCCTTATGAGTTCGGGAGCGTTGTCGAAATTTATATCTTCAAGTAAGACGACGACTGCTCTTTGGAGCTGGTCTTGCTGTGTCTGCATAACCGCTGCTTCAAACTCTGCAAGAACCCAAGTTGTTTTACCAGGCTTTGGTAAACATGCATTTGAAAGAACTATCAAAGTCCGCCGAGACTGTTCTACAGAATAAACTATTTGATCTACGATCCTTGCCCCGATGACCCAATCACGAGAATGGTTACAAACTTTATAATACTTTTCCAATTCGGGCAACAGGTTCTTCTCAACGAATTCTTTGTCAGCGTGGTCGTATGATACAAAAATGTCGAACTCCTTCTTCGTGTCTAGATACTTACCCGCAAGCCAACCCTTATTGTATAAATAAACCTTAATTTCTACAGAGTATTTATAGGCCAAGGCGAAAGCTATGGCTATGAAAAGGCCGAAAAACGCTAGCGACAAGCCGATCGCTAACGCATGCATCTTATCACATAACCTTTCAGCATTCACTTTGTTTATATACTCATCCGAGCAAACCAAATTGTCATAGTCATTTATCTTTGATTGATATTTTTGAAGATGCTTTACGTCGTCTGCTTCCCAACACCCACATTCCAGGTGATTATTTCCCAAGGTTAAAGTTATATTGCGTTGCAGAAACTCGAGAGGAACACTACTCAGTTTATTGTTCCTCAAATCGACGTGCTTAACAGTGTCCGGAATCTCCAATGGCACCGTGGTTAGCCGAAGGCTTGAGATATCCAGTTCCTGAACAAATTTGGGAATTAAATGAACATGTTTCACTGTTTTTAAAGTTAGCCTCATACCCCTGATCGTCGAACCGTTAATATTAGGATCCGGTAAGGTATTGTTCTGTATATCTTGACAATTGCATTCCGTTCGGTTCATTGCGGGCCGTACGATACAGAAGCAGTTATGAGGCATCTCGGGCAATGGACAAGTCAAGTTGGTTAGCGACACTGAGTCATTTAGCTTCGCTTGTGCAATTGAGCTTAAAGTCACGCCATTTAAAAACTGGGGAAGGATGCACGTAGCATCTTTCACATTGGAATGGTCCTTTAACTCTTTGAGGAACTGGTACATGGAACAGTCGCAGTTGAAGGGGTTCCGGCCGAATATGATTTGCTTGTTCGAGTCGCTTTTTATGTACTCGAAGTATGGAATACTTGTTATTTGGTTGTCGTGTAAATACACTTTTATGTCTTGGCTTATGAAGTTAATGTGACCCTGGAATGGAAATAGTTAAAATATTAGTTTTTTCTTGTACATACCACTAAACTAAAAAGGATCTTTCAAGTCATTGAACTTACCGTAATTGTGGTAAGTTTATTGTGTGAGAGGTCGAGGACTTTCAAGGCCTTCATGGTATCTGTCCAGTCGTTGCAAATACTGCTTATGTTGTTATAACTGAGGTCCAGTGTCTGGATATTATTTAGATTACTGAGAGGCGAAAGCAAGCCTGAAAATGATTAAGTTTTCTGTTAAAAAATATTTTTTTGTTTTTAAAAAGCTTTTCAGCTTTTGTAAAATCCTCCTTTGAGCTAGAAATCAGAGGAATTAGCACATCAACAAACGATTGTTTGTTTGAAGAAATGAAACCATTAGTCGTCTATTGGGCTATGTTGTCGATGGGTTAGCACGAATCACTGTATCGATAACGTATCGTGCAAATGTCAAATTACAAATTCAAAAAGCGTAAGTTTTGACGTTTCGACGATACGATTTCGATACGATAGTGGTCCGTACTCAGAACACAGAGCAGCGCGTTTTCACCTGTCACATAATATTGTCATTGGAACTTGACAAGTTTGAAAAGTTTTTACTCAATCGAATTATTTACTAAGAAATTCGGTTGTAAATGTCCATTGAACAGCTCCTGGCTCTATCATCAGATCAGTTCGCTGTCACCATATTATTGTATTGTCATAAGACCAGAAAGGTGTTTATGCAAAATTTCAGCTCAATCGGATACCATACCAACAAAATGGTTAAAAAATGGATTAAAATTTTGACGGTCAATTTACAAACATACTATAGTACCTACATGCATACGAACGGTGCAAGTTAAATAAAAGCTTATAAAACGAAAACCGACGAAAATGAACCAATCGAAAAGTTAAGGGACGATATTGGTTTTTTAAGTTTTATGAATTAACTTTTAGTCCCGCATGAATATAATTTAAATGGGACCAATTTGGGCCTATTTTCTTCAAAAAAAATCGGATCACCAAGTATAAAAACCGGCCTAGTGCGAGTTGGTCACGCGCACGAAAGGTTGCGTAAAAAAAAACAGAAAAAAAATCTGTTGTATAGGAGTAATTACATAAATATTTATTTTATTCTGTTTTTAGTATTTGTTGTTATAGCGGCAACAGAAATAGGTACCTCATCTGTGAAATTTTCAACTGTCTAGCTATGACGGTTCATGAGATACAGCCTTGTGACAGACGGACAGCGGAATCTTAGTAATAGGGTCCCGTTTTTACCCCTTGGGTACGGACCCAAAAATGCGCATTGCGCATCATATATAAAAAAAATATAATACATGTCAAATTGAGAACCTTGGTATTCGAGGATGCAATTCCAAGTGAGCTGGTTATGGGACAAGTTGAGGTAGGTAACTTTGTCGTTGAACGCCGGTTCACCAATATAACTGATGCGGTTACGAGATATTGACACCTTTTGCAATTTCACCATAGAGAAGAACAAATTGCTGAAAAAAATAACTAATTAGTATTGCCACTGTAATTCTATTTGTGCCTCTGACTGACCTTAAGACATCACCAAAGGATTAACATGAGATCTGAGAGTATGTCTAGCGTAGGGTACGTGAGGATTAGTCGTGATTTATCTTTATGATATGTATTACCACACAATACACAATTATTTTTTTTACTTACCTAAAAACAATAAAATTCTCATGTCACAATGTTTGTAACCAAACTCCTCCGAAACGGCTTGACCGATTTTTATTTTTTTGTGTATATTCGGTAGATATGAGAATAGGTCGGTGGGTATATTTATACCCTTAAATGTAAGCGTAAAGTTCGGGAAAAACTGAAAGTGCTTTTTTCTGTGGGATTATAGAAATTTGACCTACGGTAGACATCCTCTCCGATTTACAGGCGCTTAGAATCTTAAATACTCGCTAAGAGATAGACTGTCTCGACCAAACTCAACATTGCAAATGGTATATTCTGGCCCATATGCAATGTGCGTTGAAATATATAATAAAATACCCTCATACTATAAAAAATTATAAAATAGGTGTTCTTAAAAAAATACTCTATTTAATTAAAATAGTTTTTACTCATTAAAAAAGTTCCTGGATGGGATTTGTTAATGTTTTATAGTATAAATAAATATAATTAACATTACGTTTGGCACAATACCCACATTTTGCAGTAGCTAGCATTCCATACGTGACAGGTTGCAAGCCCATCGCCGCTATAAGAATACTAACTGTTTTTCTTACGATCTTTTCCAAAACATTATATTATTATCCTAAACTATACCTATATACTGTACTGTTTAAATAGTTGTAGTGACTAGAGGTGGGACGTACTTGTGTTATGACGTACCAGGTCTAATTAATACCACCTCCATCAAATACCAGGTTGATAAACCAGGTTAGTACTTTATATATACAATACTTTAAAGTATTTGGTTTCAGCCCAACCAACAACGCCACCCAGTACCCGCCCCCTCCTAGGAATAAAATTAAAAGCAACTACTTTGACTGTGACGTCATACCTGGTACGTATTTTTTTGCCTAAACCAGGTTTGCAAACCTGGTCGAGTAAAAACGCACCAATTTACCAATTACGCACAATATTTATGGTGTATCTACTCACTCAGGCAAAGTTTCTATAAGATTGTCATCTAATAAAAGCTCTTGGACCTCCACCAGAGAATTAAAGATGGCTGCTGACACATTTTCCAGCTTATTGGAAGAAAGATTCAGCTTTTCCAATTTCACCAGGCCCGAGAACACAGATTCCGGAAGAGATCTGCAATAGAATGATCAATAGAACAATAATTTTTCTGTTGTAATTGTCAAAAGGTATTTATATCACATTTATAATCCCAAGGATTACCTTGAAACGTCTTAAGAGCTAGGTGAAGCTACGCCTGTTCTTCACGACTAAGTCTAAAAGAATCAGCCAAGAAACACGGCTTGGGGCCTATCATTTTTTTCAATGATCCTTTCTTTAATATGTACTATGTTGAGCTCCAGTACCATCAGGTGCCGATCGAACAATGTAAGCGGTTGATAAATCCTCCTTCGAGAGATCAGACCAGCGCGCTAACATGTCATCGAATCTTGACAGGTAGGTATTCAAAGTTATTACCTAATCGAACTATTTATTAAGGAGTTCCGTTGTGAGTGCCTGTTGAACAGCGCCTGACTCTATCATCAGATCAGCTCGCTGTTGCCATATATCACCGGTATTATTACCTACCGTACCGAAGTTACACAGGTATGCTAATTAGTTGTGGGCAAAATTTGACTAGCACATACTAACGAACTAACTAACTATATCGTATCGAGTGAAGGGCGTTGGTGTCTGCGTCACTGTCTAGCACTTCTGCAGACATCATCGTTTTTAGACTGTTTTTAGAACCTATATTCCCAATAAATATTTCTTTCTTTTCATTTCATTTCAACTAAGCAAATGAAAATAAAAACCGGCCAAGTGCGAGTCGGACTCGCACACGAAGGGTTCCGTACCATTATCTATAAAAAAACGGCAAAAAAACACGTTTGTTGTATGGGAGCCCCGCTTAAATATTTATTTTATTCTTATTTTGGTATTTGTTGTTATAGCGTCAACAGAAATGTATAATATGTGAAATTTCAACTGTCTAGCTTTCACGGTTGATGAGATACAGCCCTGTGACAGACAGACGGACAGCAGTCTTAGTAATAGGGTCCCGTTTTAACCCTTTTGGGTGCGGAACCCTAAAAAGCATTAGGGTAATGACTAGGTTGTCAATCACACGTCATATGTCATCACACTCACGGCAACTTTTAGGATTATAAATCTCTAAGTCCGCTCCGGCGTCGCACGGGTGTAATCATTTTATGGCTATTATTTTACACCTTGGGTTACAATATTGAAGTTTTAGTAGGGATCCCTAATTTTTTTCTAGTAATAAATATAACCTATATTACTCAGAGATAATGTAGCATTCTAATGATGTAAGGATTTTTGAAATCGATTCAGCAGGATTTGAATTTATTTGTTACAAACATACATTACAAATATACAAATCTTTCCTCTTTATAATAGAAAGATATATATAGATTTGATATATAGAACGATTTGTGTTGTATTTGTATAGATAAGTACCTCAATTTGTTGCTATTTAAAAACAATCTGACCACAGCTGTAGTGTTGATGAGTAAGTCAGGGGGCAATTCCCTAATGTCAGATTCCTTCAATGAGAGGTCTGTCAGAGAGGGGAGATTGGCGAGGGACGCATTGTCCAGTTTCATCTCCTTGTTACTGGACAGAACAAGCTGAAAATAATTATATTATACTTAGTTTAAATAATTAGGTACACTTAAAAAACTAATAATAAGAAAACCGACGAAAATGTTTCGACCAACCGGAACAATAGATATGCCTAATTTAAATGGGCCCAATACGAAGTTATTCTACCCACACAATAGAAAAAAATCATCGAAATCAAATCATCAGGTAAAAAGATATCAGGATATCAGGTCATACATAAAAAAAACCGGCCAAGTGGAACTCGCGCACGAAGGGTTCCGTACCATTATCTATAAAAACGGCAAAAAAACACGTTTGTTGTATGTGAGCCCCACTTAAATATTTATTTTATTCGGTTTTTAGTATTTATTGTTATAGCGGCAACAGAAATACATAATCTGTGAAAATTTCAACTGTCTAGCTATCACGGTTCATGAGATACAGCCCTGTGACAGACAGACGGACAGCGAAGTCTTAGTAATAGGGTCCCGTTTTTACCCTACGGAACCCTAAAAAGCTTCGAAAAACCTCCTCCTTTTCGTCGGTTAAAAAACTAAAAACAAAACCGACTTCATGTTGTTATACTGGTAAGTCGAATACACTTTTAGTATTACAAGTATTAAATTAATATAGAATAATATTCTATATTAATTTAATACTTACTAATATTATTAATTATCGAATACTATTTTTCCTCAAATTTAAATGGGACAAAACTGGAAGTAGTTATATCCTCCCAATCTAACAACCAAAATATACCTATATAGTCCGGTCATTTTAGACATAAAAATAGTGATCAAATAAAAAAAATTCCGACAGAGTCAAATCTTCGTAGAGACCTTAGGTTTACCACAAGGAATAAAGTGTCAAAAGTCCCCATCAGTCCCATGTGAGCTTAGGGACTTATTCGGGGCCCAAGGTCAAAATTTTTGGTTTTTTGGATTTTTCTCGAAAACGGTAAGTTTTATCGAAAAAGTACCTCAGAGCAAAGTTGTAGATCTTAAAATTCTCTATAAAAATGGTCCCTATGATTTTTTCTCTAAGACCCACTATTTCCCAGATATTGCGCTTGTAAGAATCACGTTCTACATAATATGCACACATTTCCACACCACCTGTGAGGTAGTGTACTCGGCGCGTTTTTTTAACGTGGTATCCCCGGTAGGCCTATCAATTTCTAACCCCAGTCTTCAGGGTTCAGTTCATTGCCTTGCCATGTCTGAAAATTGATAAATAATACTTTGGAACCGATTCGAACTTTACTGCCCCCTGCTCCAGAAAAACTTATTAACACTATTTTTTGCAATTGCAAGAAAGGTTGTAGTGCCAAATGTGGTGGTTCTTTGTCTATGGTCCGTTTTGATTAGTAACAGTTGTGATGCGTAATACCTCCTAGATATAATTGACCACTATATGCCACTATATGAACTAAATATTTCCCGTTTAGTATATTTAAATATGACTAATTCATAAATAAATATCGCTTACAAAACCTTTGCTTACCCTAAGAGATAGATAAAAGTACCTACTCTATTATGTTGTTTAAAAATAGTTGTTTATTCATTTTTAGGGTTCCGTACCCGAAGACTTCGCTGTTCGTCTGTCCGTCTGTCCGTCTGTCCGTCTGTCTGTCACAGGGCTGTATCTCATAAACTGTGATAGCTAGACAGTTGAAATTTTCACAGATAATGTATTTCTGTTGACGCTATAACAACAAAATACTAAAAACAGAATAAAATAAATATTCAAGTGGGGCTCCCATACAACAAACCTGATTTTTGGCGTTTTTTTTATGGATAATGGTACGGAACCCTTCGTGCGCGAGTCCGACTCGTACTTGGCCGGTTTTTTTTTTCGTTATAAACAGTTTATTTGTAAATTAAATGTTGTTAAAGTGCCCACAACTTTTTGACTGCAAAAATTGAAAATGCTGTACTTATAATTGTTGTACTTATTCGTTATTACCAGAAGGTTCTTATAAAAATTTTTTTTTTGGAAAATTGTAATTTGATTGGACTACGTCTGTCGGGACAGCTAGTACCTAATAAATAAGTGTAGAAGTACCTAAATGTACGTATTTGTATTATATTGGTCACCAAACACTAACCTCCACCAGATGGGTCAGTCCGGAGAACGCCCCTGCCTTCACATGCAGGTCATTTTTATTTTCAGGTATCGTCAGATATTCTAGCAACGGTACATTGACGAACAAATCCGACGGAAGAACACTAAAGCTGTTCTCGTTGAGGCTTAGCCTCTTCAGCGAATCCAGCCCTGCAAAACAGTTAAGTTGTATCATCACCA
Organism: Hydriomena furcata; assembly: GCA_912999785.1. Lineage (NCBI taxonomy): Eukaryota > Metazoa > Arthropoda > Insecta > Lepidoptera > Geometridae > Hydriomena > Hydriomena furcata. The sequence continues at coordinate 4,175,013 of OU538823.1, read as the reverse complement.
TCGTCTTCCTTCCAACCCCACTGAGGTGGGATCACCTCAGTGGGGTCGGCACAAGATGTATTTTTTCATTTCCCTGTATCAGCCGTCATCTCATCACTCACTCCTTTCTTGCCCATCTCAACATTTCCACAGTTATGTTCAACTAAAGGTGTGACCAGATATCGCACGGCATTCGAGCGCGGCTTTCGCAGAACACAAGTTTGCCGTGCGAACGAACAATAACACTGTTTGAGCGCGGCAGGCAGCTCGCGGCTGGTGCGTGTGGCTGTCGTCCTAATATATCGCGGCTGCAACGCTCGATTGCCGCGCAATGTCTGGTCACACCTTTGCTTTTGTATATGTACGAAATAACAAAAAAAACAGACGTTTGTTCTGTGTCTGGGTGTTAATATGTATATTAAGTATGTATTAACAAATAAAAAGTATGTAAGTTCTATCAGTTAACTGGTTCCCATAGTACCTACAATCTTCGCTTAGTTTGTTGATAGATGGCGCTGTGTCTAAAGCATCGACTAAGCTATGTAGTCGATGGTCTAAAGTCCGTAAATATTTATTTATTTAGGCATTCGATTTTGGAAGCGGCCGAATTATGAAGTTAAAAAATTTACCACTTTTGTTTTCGCTTTTTTTCGATGATGATCAATCAAGATGGCCTCAACATGCAGCTTCTGTTTTCGGGAGTGGTTTGAATACACCTTATATAGCGGAAGTGATAAAGACCTTATATAGCGGGTAGGTAACCCGCCTGTATATAGCATTACCAGGGGTAGTTATAACCAGGTTCTCATACCTCTAAAAGCATTTATGTCAACGTTTTGAAGGTTAATGTTTCTCGATGTCGAAAAAGGTGTATAAGAGCTATGTTTCATCTTAAAGTAACGGATACATGCAAACCATACTTCAATAAATATAAAATTCTCACTATTCCTTCACTGTATATTTTTGAAACGGCAATGTTTGTCAGACATAACCCTGATCTGTTTTGTCGGCTGTATAATGTCGTTCCTCGTAGCCGACGAGACCAATATAAAGTTTGTGTCCGCAACTCCAAGACTTCACTGATGCACAAAAGTGTCTTCTGTATGGCTCCTTTGATCTACAATAAGCTACCGCTACCATTGCGAGAATTATCAACTACGTTGTTTCAGAGAAAGCTGAGAATTATATTGACTAATAAATGCTATTACAAAATAAATGAATTCTTTACAGACATATTAACTTGATTAGGTATTTGTTGTGCTTTGACATTGTATTACTTTTTGCTTTGACATCCGCATTTTACTACCTACTAATTTAGTCCCATTTTCAGGACAACAATTTTTATGATTTTTCTATGATTTTTTATTTTATTCTATTGACATTTACTCTAATTCGTTTTTTTTTATTTTTTATTTTTATTTTGTATTATATTATATTATTTTATTTTGTAATAAGTACCCATTGTAAACATAAATATTGCACACCCTTAATAGGGTAGAATACATTGATACCACAAAATTATAATTATTATCATCTTTGTACATGTGATTCAGCAATAAATATACTTTGACTTTGACTTTGACTTTGACTTCGAAATAGTAAGGTTAATCAGTTTCCCCAAGCTATTGAATGCATCAGCTGGTATGTTTGTTATGTTGTTTCGAGAAAGATCCAATGACAACAATTCCGAGATTCCGTTTTCTTTGAATACGTTTGAGGCGATGGAACTGATGTTTAATATATTCAATATCTTTAAATTTTTGAGCTTTTTTACAGCATTCACGGGATCAGTGGATTGGGTACCTGAAATTAAAATAAATAGGATCACGACTGTTATCCCCAAGTACGGTAGACATCCTCTCAGATCTCCAGACACTTACCCTCGTATTCAAGAACGACACTATGAGATCACGCACCCACAGTGGACGAAATCTTTTTTCATAAAAATCACTTTATGTGTTGTGCGACACTGCATAGTGAGACTAGAGGCACATTGTCGTGTGCCTCTAGCCAAAGTTGAGCTCTAAAGGCACACGGTAGCGTGCACCATGGTGCCGCTCAACACATAAAGTGATGTTTATGAAAAAAGATTTCGTCCACTGTGGGTGCGTGTTCTCATAGTGTCGTTCTTGAATACGAGGGTTAGATCCTTTGAAGATGTCTAGTGGGGGTAGTCAGAGGCACGTTCAAACTTTATATTTGGCACATGCCCACATTTTGCAGTAGTTAGCATTCTATAGCAAGTAGTAAGCCCACCTAGGGTGGGAGCTAGTGTTCTTACAATAATAAATTGTTTGTTTATCTTTAGTAATGTAACATGTAGATAGGTAGATTAACATAACACAAACAATTTTATGTAACTTTTAGTTCCTTAAGCTTTGGATACAATAAATGAACTTTTTACTTTACTTTACCTGAAATTAATGTAGGTACTTAATTAAGTTTAACAAGATGAAACAAATTATTATCTCGATACGATATCTATACTTTATTTTTTAGGGTTCCATACCCAAAGAGTAAAAACTGGTCAAGTGCGTGTCAGACCACAATCTAGGGTTCCGTAGTTTACACAGCTAACAATGTAATATAAGTAATGGTCGATGATTACTCGTAAACTTGTAAAGCCTACATAGTTGTGATAATTTTTCTTTTAAATTCATTATATGGACACTTGATTCTAACAAAAATTAGCACTATAAAGCTTAATATTTCACAAACGGATCCATTAATCGAAAAGTTGTTTTCACAAACCCACAATACTTTTTAAAGACTAACTATACCACCATCGGTGTATGCGAGAAAAAAAAACATCTCTACTTTAGGTGTAGAGGAGATACCATAATTTTTTTTTTCATGATTTTATTTCTACGTGACTAATATGTATATTCATGCCAAATTACAGCTTTCTAGCACTAACCCTCGTATTCAAGAACGACACTATGAGAACACGCACCCACAGTGGACGAAATCTTTTTTCATAAACATCACCATTATGTGTTGAGCGGCACTATGGCGCACGCTACTGTGTGCCTTTAGAGCTCAACTTTGGCTAGAGGGACACGACAATGTGCCTCTAGTCGCACTATGCAGTGTCGCACAACACATAAAGTGATTTTTAAGAAAAAAGATTTCGTCCACTGTGGGTGCGTGTTCTCATAGTGTCGTTCTTGAATACGAGGGTTCGAGTCTCTGAGGGAAGCTGCTCGTGAAAAGAGTGCTTTGTAAATCTTACCATAATCGATGTATAGACTTTGCAACGTATCCAACCCTCGCACTGTCTCGTTCGTTAATGGTGTGCGGCCTTCCTGAATGAACAATGAGGTAACTCCAGTGGAATTCAACGAATGCAGAACGCATACCACAGATGAATTTATAAAGCAGTTTTTAATAGTTAGCTTATTGAGGATTTTGGGGACAATATGCGGTTGCGGTGGCAGCTGCAGTTTCGAGCAGTCGAGGAGTTGGCCCTGAAACAATTATTATAATGAATAAAATATAATATTGTAATATTGTTTGCAAAAGTTTTCCGTTGAATAATATTTTTTAACCAACGAAAAAGAGGTTATCAATTCGACATGTTTATATTCTTTTGTTGCTTTTTAGGGTTCCGTACCCAAAGGGTAAAAACGGGACCTTATTACTAAGACTTCGCTGACCGTCTGTCCGTCTGTCTGTCACAGGGCTGTATCTCATGAACCGTAATAGCTAGACAGTTGAAATTTTCACAGATGATGTATTTCTGTTGTCGCTATAACAACAAATACTAAAAAGAGAATAATATAAATATTTAGGTGGAGCTCCCATACAACAAACGTGTTTTTTGCCGTTTTTTATAGAAAATGGTACGGAATAAGTCGTGCGCGAGTCTGACTCGCACTTGGCCGGTTTTTAAAACGTAATTATATTCTTGTGTGACTTACATGACAGTTGACAAACACTACTTTGCTTTCTTTTTTCTCGATTTTCACTTGTGTACCGAAACAATTGTACACGTTCACAAATCTGTTGGTGAGATTGCATCTACTCCAGCCAGAGTCAGCAGTGGTGAGGTCCTGGCCCAGGGCCATCAGCGTCAGTGTCAGCACTGTCAGCATTGCCATTCCATGCCTGAAATAACATTAAAACCTTTGTTTATAAAAATGTCAAAGTCATAAATGGGCGGCGATGGGATTGCAACTACTGCAAAATGTGGGCATATGCCAAATATAATGTTTGGACGTTCTTCTGACTACCCCCACTAGACATCTTCAAAGGATCTAAGCGTCTGGAGATCTGACCTGAGAGGATGTCTACCGTACTTGGGGATTACAGTCGTGATCCTATTTATTTTTTTATATAAATTTTGTTTAGAAAACCTTGGTTTTAGACGTGCGAAGTAAGTAGGACAGCATAATATAATGAAGTTAAAAAGAAAACTATCTTAGCTAAGTGAATTTACAAGTTTACGAGGAATAGTCGACCAACTTATAAAATGTAATTGGAGAAGATTAATACAAGTTTAGTACAAATAACTTTCCTACATTGCGCGTGGCCTGAAATGCTTGGCTGGTTTATTTAAACTGTAGAAGAATTAAATTCTGTACATTGAATAAAAACTAAAAAAAATACTCCTAGGGGTCTGTATACAAGTAACACAAGCTAAAAAAAAAACTTTTTAATTTTTGTCTGTCTGTCTGTCTTTCTGTTGTCTGGCTTTCACGCAAAAACTACTAGACGGATTTTGATGAAACTTTTTTTGTTATATAGCTATTAGTCCTTAGCAACTTATAGGCTGTAATTTTGGAAGATCGGAATACCAGATGTGAAACTATCTGTCCCCCAGCGAAGCTACACGGGTCAGCTAGTACATAATATACAAATAGATTGCAGTGCCCGGTCCAATGTTGAGAAAAATTATTGAAATGAACACGAATATGAATATTAAGTGGGATAGGGACAAGGAGAAAAAGAAGGCAAAGTATGGGTTTCTGCATGTAATTTAGTCAGTTTTCATTCAAGAAAATGCTGGTTGACCATCAAGAAAAAGTTAGGTACTTAATTACTTGTTTGTAATGGTAACAAACACTTAGGTACTTACCCTCGTATTCAAGAATGACACTATGAGAACACGCACCCACAGTGGACGAAATCTTTTTTCATAAAAGCCACTTTATGTGTTGTGCGACACTGCATAGTGTGACTAGAGGCACATTGTCGCGTGCCTCTTGCCAAAGTTGAGCTCTCACACGGTAGGCACGCCATAGTGCCGCTCAACACATAAAGTGATGTTTATGAAAAAAGATTTCGTCCACTGTGGGTGCGTATTCTCATAGTGTCGTTCTTGAATACGAGGGTTAGGTACTTAGACAATTAATTTCCAGATGACAATCACGTGTCGCGTATGTTTTGAAAATTGATACCTACAAGTGGGCGGTATACGGAAACTAACATCCGCTCGCGGGTACGTTCGGGTGGTACCTAGATATGCTATTCCTATATGCTATATGCTATTCCAGGCTAAGTTATTAGGCTATTTAGTATATTCCAAGTTTTATCTAAATCTTATAGGTCGTTCGGGCGTGACTGAGGAACAAACATACAAACATCCTCACAAAATAATTGTTTAAGAACTTATAAGGACTGAAAAAAAAGGACTAAAAAGTTTTCTGCTACAAAATATTGTGAAAACAAGCTTTTGTAAGCGCTGTCGGACGTATCCACTCCAGATGTAGCGGGCGGGCGAGCACAGGCCACCACGGATGCATCGTTGCCACGGCGCGTCCGTCCGCCTTGGCGCGGTCTGGCGCGTGAAAACACGGACCGTGGGACCCCAGACACGGGCTTCCTACGGAAGGGAGTAGTCTTAGCGATAGATTACTATTAAAATACATAGTTCTGGCGTTTGTTGCGGGGGCACTTACATGCAAAAACAAAACTGCCAACTGACTGATGACGTTTACACATACAATACATTAATAATTCGTGTACAGATGACTCACACATTGACAGTTTTATAAAATGTGTATGCCCACTTGGGCTTGTACTTTTACAGAGGGGACCGCGGCGAATGGCTACTCCCTTCCGTAGGAAGCCTGTGTTGCTCTAAGCTGTCACCATATTATACATTGACATCGGAACTTGACAGGTATGCAAAGTTGTAACTCAATTGAACCAGGTATTTACTAACAAGTTTCGTTGATATTCTCCTGACTCCATCATCAGACCAGCTCGCTGTTACCATATTATTGTATTGTCACCGTAAGCCGTTGTAAGCCGTGTTGGCCGAGTGGGAGGTACCTTGTCTTTCAATCTGAAGGTTGTGGGTTCGAATCCCGGCGTGCACCAATGGATTTTTCTGTTCGAAAAATTTATATGCGCATCAAAACGGTTAAGGAAAACATCGTGATGAAACCAGTTAGTATTCTTGTAAGCGGCGATGGGCTTGCAACCTGTCACGTATGGAATGCTAACTACTGCAAAATGTGGGCATGTGCCAAATATAATGTTTGGATGTGCCTCTGACTACCCCTACTAGACATCTTCAAGGATCTAAGCGCCTGGTGATCTGAGAGAATATCTACAGTACTTGGAGATTACAGTAGTGTTTTTTTTTTTTCACCGTAGTTAGGTACATTATGTTGGTTAGCTAAATTCCAGCTAAATCTGTTGGGGAGAACGGTTTATAATACCTACTAACAAACTAACAAACAAGGATGTTATCAATACGCTGTTATCAATTTCATATTACGTTTTGGGCATATTTTAGAAATACATACTCTACCAAAAATTTCTCTAACATACCTATAATCTAGATTTCAAATTAATTGTTAATAACTGTTGTTTCAAACATTATAATTTAGGTATTGATTATTATAAAAAAAAATATGTTTATCCTTCCCTGTTATGATGTTTTTACATAACAGGTTTTCAACCGATGAAGAGTCGCAGGAGTTTCTTACGCAAGAAAGAAAGCTTTCGTAGATTTTATCAGGTGACTCCTGAAAACATGTTCATATAACCATAGACGTACCATAAAGATTATACACCACACTTAAAGTGATAAGTGAAATTTTTGACTTTTTGTATGGGCTGTGTCTACCCGGATAAGACGAAAAAAGTGATAAAACTGCATTATCTTGAAAAACATCAAATTTAAAAAGCAACTGTCTGTAATTTATTTTGCTAGTATGAATATCTAACGAATTATATAAACATGAACAGTTTAGCTATTCATAGTTTTGATTAAAAACGAAACTAGTGTTTTTGAAAAGCCAACTTTGGAAAGTAAATCTATCGAGAAAAGTTCACCAATCGTGTTTCTGTCTGTAATTTATCTAGATTATATCCATAAGTTATCTTTGTTATAAAAAACAAAACTGTATGTTTTGCGGATATTGAAAAAAAAACGATTCTGCATTCATCAAAAACATTTATTACTCGTCTTAAAAAACTTTGGAAGGCGAAACAACCAGCTCCGCCTGGTTTCGCAATGCAGGTACCAGGTGTACCTACCTTCGGGACGTGATCTTCCGTGGCCATCTTGGAAATGTATCATCCGTCTCCGGACTCAAGTTGGGCGTCGTAGGGAGAATGTTCAGATGGGGCTACGGGGATCCCACTAAAACTGGGGTGAAACTGGGGTAAACTTAAGTAGAGCTCCCATACAACAAACGTGTTTGTTTGCCGTTTTATAGATAATTGTACGGAACCCTTCGTGCGCGAGTCCGACTCGCACTTGACCGGTTATTTTTTGTTTTTTAAACTTATCTACATTTACAAAACTCTTAAATAAGTGATTGACTGTCTGACCAATCGAAGCCGGAGTACTAACTGCGGTAAAATTGCAAATAATTGCATAACAATTGAGTGTACGAAGTGCGAATAACCCAACTCATAGCCTAAAATACAGCAGGCAAAGTGCGTAACATTTTTCCGTTTAAATCTATTTTTAGTTTTTAGAACGTAAGTACTAAATATTTTCTCAGAATAAGCTCTATCAAACTTTATTCAAACTCGATCTACAACTCGATATCGAGCTACAACTGCTGGTAGTACCAGCGCGCGCGCTATTACCTACCTGTCACATTCATATAATATAACATTGTCATGGAACTTGACAAGTATTCAAAGTTTTACTCAATCGAAGTATTTTCTAAGGCGTTCCGTTGTCTGAGTTTCCGTAACAGCTCCCTGACTCCATCATCAGATCAACTACAGCCATGAAATCAGCGGGTGAATATCGATTTCTACGCAAAAGCATGCAGAAACTGGTCCTAGAAACACTTAGGTATTTATTTATTCTATTGTGAGTGCAACAAAGAGGCACAGATCTGCGACAGATTTCTACGGTTCTATTGTATTGGGGGATTGAGACTGCGTAGTCGTATTGAAAACATGGCATCTACGCACATAAGGTCAATTAGGTCGTCTATCTACCAAATTTGGTGACCTTTTAGAGACATAGACAATGATGCCGATTCTGTACTTAATTTAACGGTCTCTTACTTAATTTAATCCATCCATCTTTCTGTTTTGTATAGAGTAAAAGAGACAGTAATCATTTTAGAGACGTCTTAATCGTTTTTAGTTGAATTTGGTGCAAACAGAATAGCCTAAAATATTCTTTTAAATCCAACTAAGTAATATTTTATCAAAATCACTACATAATTATAAAACAAAGTCGCTTTACGCTGTCTGTCTGTATGCTTAGATCTTTTAAACTACGCAACGGGTTTTGATGCAGTTTTTTTTATTAGACAGAGTGATTCAAGGGGAAGGTTTATGTATTAATGTTATTATTAATTATTTATGTATTTATTAATGTTTATTATTAATTATTTATGTTTATACATGCATAATGTAGTAGAGAATCACTAATAATTTTAGAGGTTTCTAATGTAATGTCGTAAATAAACATATTTTTTTGAGCTTACATTGCAAACGCTGGCTGAACCCTACGAGATACATACATACTAAAAAATTTACTACAGTATTACACCTTAAAAACGTCTACAAAAAAGTCAGCGATGGTATTAGAGAACGAAGCGGGAACGTAAGTAATATGAAACAACCCACAAGCCACATATTTTGACTAAGGTTTGTGAAGTTAGGGTTTGTTGAGTTATGTAGGTCGTGTTTTAGAAATTTGGCTCTACATTTAGTGCTTATTCACGTTGACTCGCGGGCGCGGTGGCGGGCGCGGTCACGAAATATCAAACGTATGACGTGATTTCCAAGTGTTCACGTTCAAAACGCACGTGCGGTCTAAGTAGCGAGCTAACTAGTCATACGTTTGATATTTCGTGACCGCGCCCGCCACCGCGCCCGCGAGTCAACGTGTATAAGCACATAGGCCTGATAACTTTTTGACAGTGCGAGCCATATCGCCTTGCCAACATTTTGCACGAAAATGTTTTGCTTACAAAAAATCCCGAAATACGTATTTTATTATTTTTAACAAAGAGACCATAAATAATTATATTGCATTTATATTAGTTGTGGGTAGATAAAAAAAAAGAACAATGTTTACTCAAACGATTCTAATTTTATATAGATTCCTTGGAAGGACTAGTACCTATAATACAGGCTCAGCCTAGTTTAGGTATTAGAGTTGATTTAGTTTAAGTAGTGCAATAACATTTTCTCATAACAGGCATAAAATGTAACTTTTTGGTTTAAAATAAAAAAAAAAAAAAAATTATTCAGAACTCAACATTTGCAGAAATCTCATAAAAAATTCCATCCCCTAGTTTAAAAGGTTGGGGGATAAAAGTTCCAAGTTTTAGGAGTTTTTTGTTGATTATGTATTAAGTACTAATACTAGATAACATAGCAAATTTCGTCTTTCTAGGACTTCACTGGGTATTTCCCCCAACAAGACCCAAGAATGTTCATGATCATCAGTGAGTGATGATGATGAGTGAGTCAGAATGAGTCAGTGCTTCGATATATTCGGCCAAGTCGTTTGTCGTAATGTATGATATCATTTTTTTCTGTGAATATTCAATAGTTACCTAACTCTAAAACTGGCAACCAGGACAAGACGCGTGAAAACCCCGGATTTTAGAGCCCAGAACCCGGACATGTTAACAGGTTTTTTTAATTTTAAGTCGTGAATTTTTTCACGCTTCCTAACGCTTTCCCAATAGTTTAGCGTTGGGGGGAGCAATTTAAAGCTTAATATTTCACAAACGGCGGCACAGTGCTTGTGTCGCGGGTGGCCATATTTTAAACCCGGACTACAAATGAAACCCCGCCCGGACGCTCCCTGGACGCCCTCTAAACTAGGACAAATCCGAGGAAACCCGGACGGATGGCAGCCCTACCTAGCTTAAATATTTAGTTAGGTAGCTAAGTATCTAGATAAATAATAAGTATTCATATTTTTTAGTTTTAGAATTTTATTTTGTTTTGTTTTATAATTTTATAGGCTAAGTGATATTTTGCAATGCCCTACCTGGGCTCATGTTGATACCATATTTGTTTAAATACCTACAAAACTATTTATGGTGTCTATTCCGTTGCCTCCAAGCTAATATTAAGATTTCCTAAAAAAAACAACAATTTCGCTCCTATTCCTTTATATTAAAGTCTAAATTAGAGTAGGTGGCGATTCTGTTGTGTCCATTTTAAAATTTGGGATTCCTAAAACATGATCCTCTTATTCCTATTACGTTAAAGTCTAAATTCGCGTAACCTCAGAATGACAGTTTTAAAACGTAGGCTAGTTTTATGTTATTTAACGGTTTTTAGTCGCCATGTAACAAGGTGCTGACTAAAGTGAAATTTTGATATTCATATTTTTTTGAGACGAAAAATAAAATAAATTTCTAAAATATTCTAAATTTAAGAATTCTTCTATTTATAGGTTACTCTAATTTGGACTTTAACGTAAAGGAATATGAGCGAAATTGTTTTAATTTTGTTTTAAGGAATTTTAGGATTAGCACGGAATCGACACCAAAATGTACACAAAAGCAATAAAAACTTTACTTGAACTTTATTGTCAAAAGTAATGACGGTCGTTCCATCTTTCAAAATATACCTAATCGGAAACGATTATGCAGTTTATCCTGATAATATCGTTTACCGTTTTCAAGAGAAGACATCCTAATCCTACTAATATTATAAATGCGAAAGTTTGTGAGTGAGTGTGTGTGTGTGTTTTTTTTATAAATATAAATATTGGCGGACTTTACACACAACACCATCTAGCCCCAAACTAAGCAAAGCTTGTACTATGAGAACCAGATAACTGATTGAATACTTATTTACTTTTTTTGTAAATACATACATAATATACATAGTAACACCCAGACACAGAACAAACATCCATGTTCATCACACAAATGTTTGCCCTGGGTGGGGATCGAACCCACAACCTACAGCGTAGAAGGCAGAGTTACTACCAACTAAGCTGTGAGGCCAGTTTGTTTGTTTGTTACTCTTTCACACAAAAACTACTGATCGGATTAAAATTAAACTTAACAATAATATAGCATAGACATCAGAATAACACATAGGCTACTTTTTATCCAGGTACCACCCGTGCGAAGACGGGGCGAGCAACTTGTAATATTATAAATGTGAAAGTTTGTGAGTTTGTATGTTTGTGCCTCAATCTGGCCAAAACGACAAATCGGATTAAATTGAAATTTGCTGTAGATGTAAAACGCAAGGATGATTTCGGTATAGCTGGCGCTGGTGTGCAACTAATCTGACATCACGGACTAAAAACCTTCAGTCTTTTATATTCGATTATTGAAATTTGACAGGATAACGTCTGTCACGGGTCAGCTATATTCCAAGTTTCATCCATACTTATCCGTTTATTCGTGTGGGTGTGGTTGGTGTGCCACAAACACCATATTTATTATACAAACTTCCGCATAAAGATAAGATTTAGTATTGCCATGTAAAAAGTACGCAAATAACTGGAGTATAGATACCTACTTATTACTTGGTAGTTATAATTTCCTACTCGTCTATCCTACTAATATTATAAATAAGAAATTGTGTAAGTATGTGTGTGTGTGTGTATGTGTGTGTGTGTGTGTATTTGTTACTCTTTCACACAAAAACTACTGACCGGATTAAAATGAAACTTAACAGTAATAAAGCTTATACATCAGAATAACACATAGGCTACTTTTTATCTAGGTACCATCCGTGCGAAGCCGGGGCGAGCAGCTAGTATAATATAAAACTCTTGCGTTACTGACTGACTGATCTATAAACGCAGCCTAAACCACTGGTCATAGAAACTTTAAATTTGGAGGGTGTTTTCCTTTTGCTATGTAGGGGTGCACTAAGAAAGGAATTTCAACTTACCCCCTGGGTACAGCAGGGGTAGCAAGCAGTGGCGGATTTACCACCAGGCTGAGTAGGCTGGAGCCTAGGGCGGCAGATTTTAGGGGCGGCAAATTTAGGTAAACTTTTTCAAACATCTTATTTCTTAGCCTTTATCGTCCCACTACAGGATAGATGCCTCCCTCCCTTCCGTCTTGGTCAATCACTTGATTTTGCCAAATGTGTCTTACAGGAATCACCACTTTTAAATAAATCGTTGGATTGTAAAAATAAATCTCTGGGGGGGGGGGGGGGGGGGGGGGTTGATTCAATAGCCTACTGGCGGCAAATGTGTAAATCCGACACTGGGTATAAGTCTGTCTGAAAATAACCTCACGTGAACGAAGTCGCGGGCGTTTCTACTAGTCTGTCTAACCTACCACAGGTTTGGTGTAAATATTACTAGCTGATTAGGTTACATTATTGCAATTTAAGTGAGGATCCCAAATTATTTCGCAAATAAAATGTGGTTTCAAAATTGGTCCAGTAGTTTTTAGTTTATTCATTACAAGCGTAAACTTTGATCATTTATTTAGTGTAGAACTGTTGATTATTATTAATTTATTATAATGCTAGTTATGTAACCTAACATTATTATTTTATAAATACTAACTTGTTATCAAGTATTATGATTAACATTATAAGTAGGTACCTAGGTACCTACCTATTTTTGAAATTTAAATGTATCCCTAAGAAGGATAATACAATAATTAATTGTAAATGTAAAAATGTATTTGTTTTGATGCTAATTTAGACTTTAACAATGCTCGTACTTTAATAAATTTTAGTTAGCATAAAAAGACAGTGTGGGCCGAGTGGGAGGTACCTCGACCTTCAATCCGAAGGTCGTGGGCTCGATCCCGGCCGCTCAATGTTTTTTTGAACCCAATTTGTATTCTTAAAAGCGGCGATGGGCTTGCAACCTTTCACGTATGGAATGCTAACTACTGCAAAATGTGGGTCTAGATTTAGAATACATAAGTCAACCTTTCAAATGCGAAAGTTTGTGAGTTTGTTTGTATGTTTGTGCCTCAATCAGGCCTAAACGTCAAAACGGATTAAGATGAAATTAGATATAAATATAATAGATATAATGCCCGAATAAAACATAGACAACTTTAAAATACGAAAAACATCCACAAAATAATAAAAAAACGCATAAGTGATAACTTAGGTATAGATGGCGCTGGTGTGCAAAAAATCTGACATCCGTGTTGACATCATTCTTCATAGCAACGTGCATTACTCTATGCGATTATCGAAATTTAGATAGGACGTCTGTCGAGGGTCTGCTAGTATAATATATTTAAATATCCTATTAATATTATATATTTATGTGAAAGTTTGTGAGTTTGTATGTATGTTTGTTCCTCAACCAGGCTTAAACGACAAAACAGATTAAGGTGAAATTTGCTGTAGATGTAGATATAATGCCCGAATAAATAATAGACTACTATAAAATATGAAAATCATCCCTAAAACGATAAAAAACGCAAAAGGGATGATTTCTGTATAGATGGCGCTGGTGTGCATCAAATCTTATATCACAGACTAAAAAAATTCAGTCTTTTCTATTCGATTATTGAAATTAGACAGGACAACGTCTGTCACGGGTCGGTTAGTTAGTATAGTTCGGCCGTTCAGAGAATGCGTTCCTGACACCTATCAGTTAGTCACGACTAGTGACTAGAATGTTGTAATAATGTTGTAATAATGTTGTTTTAATGCTCATCAATTGTTAAAACGGTAAACAACCAGCAAAATATTTTTATCGTAACTGCAACGCCATTACAAAGTTACGTCGTCGTCAGTTCAATCGCGACGTGTCAGGAACGCATTCTCTGAACGGCCGTAGTAGGTATAATACTATAAATGCGAAAGTGAGTGATTGGGTGTGAGTGTCTGAGTGTGTGTGTGTGTTTGTTACTCTTTCACACAAAAACTACTGAACGGATTAAAATGAAACTTTACAGTAATAGCTTATACATCAGAATAAAACATAGGCTACTTTTTATACAGGTACCACCCGTGCGAAGCCGGGGCGAGCAGCTAGTAATATTATAAAGAGGAAAGCTTGTAAAAATGCAATAACACTGACTTCATTATCTAGACATACTATTTTTACAAGCATCTGTTATACCTACCGCTATATTGACCATAATTTATTTTTATCCGAATTCGCAGAAACTAACCAAGATTTTTATGATTACATTACATTACCTTATATTTGACTTTATTATCACAATTCGTTTTCATAAACACATAACTTTGATATAAAAACACTAATTTTGGGTTTTACATAGTGAAAATAGTTATACTTTTACGTATATAAGTCACTTGTTTAGTTTTTAATATCGCGCACGTCACTGCTTGCTAATAAGCACAGATACACTGGACGACTGGACTGGAGGGTGTGGAGTAGACGTGGTGCGTATTTATAAACCTGGTTTAGGCATAAAAAATACGTACCAGGTATGACGTCACATTTTGTACGCGTATTTTGTCCTGTAAAGTATTTTTATACTTTACTTGATAGTATTTTTATGCTTGAAAGTATATTTTTACTTGTAGTGTTTTTTACTTTAAAGTATTTTTTTACCTGGCAGCGCTCTCATTTTTAGGGTTCCGTACCCAAAGGGTAAAATCGGAACCCTATTACTAAGACTTCGCTGTCCGTCTGTCTGTCCGTCTGTCTGTCTGTCCGTCTGTCTGTCTGTCACAGGGCTGTATCTCATGAACCATGATAGCTAGACAGTTGAAATTTTCACAGATTATGTATTTCTATTGCTGCTCGAACAACAAATACTAAAAACAGAATAAAATAAATATTTAAGGGGGGCTCCCATACAACAAACTTGATTTTTGCATTCCAGCGCCATCTAGTTTCATTTGATGTTACTACGTATTATAGGTACTTTTCGCGGTCTCATGCGACCGCTCGGGGTTTGAGAGGTAAGATGAAAGAGGTTTGCGATTCCGCTGGCAGGTGGCGCTATTTTACTACTATCGGTAAAGTAAGTCGGTAAATAAATAGGTGGTACTTCACATGATCGAATAAAAAGTTTGAAATTGAATTATTGAATTCATGTAGTTAGGTAAATAGGTACCTAGGTAGATATTATTAATTTCAAATTAATTTCGAGTTCGAATCCTGGCCGTGCATCAATGGATATTTCTGTTCGAAAAATGTACCTATATGCGCGTTACACGTGTTTATAACAGTGAAGGAAAACATCGTGAGGAAACCTGTTAGTATTCTTGAAAGCGGCGACGGGCTTGCAACCTGTCACGTGTGGAATGCTAACTACGTAGTTAGGTAAATAGGTAGGTTACGAGATATTATGAATTATTTTTTATGTTTCTAGGGTTCCGTATCTAAAGGGTAAAAAACGGGACTACTAAGACACCACTGTCCGTCTGTCTGTTACCAGGCTGTATCTCGTGAACCGTGATAGCTAGACAGTTGAAATTTTCACAGATGATGTATTTCTCTAAAATCAGTATAAAATAAATATTTAAGTGAGACTCCCGTACAACAAACGTGATTTTTTGCCGTTTTGATAATAGTACGGAACCCTTCGTGCGCGAGTCCGACTCGCACTTGGCCAGTTTTTTATACTTTAATACTTGTGTTGTAGATACTTTCACAAAGGGGTAATCGGAGGCACGTCCAAACACTATATTTAGCAGCATCCCATATTTTGCAAAAGTTAGCATTCATTCATTCGTGAAAGATGGTAACCGTGGCAAGCTAATCATCGCTATCGCTTATAAGAATGTTAACTGGTTTTCTCACGATGTTTTCCTTCACCATTTTGATTAAACATTTTTCCAATAGAAAAATCCAATGATATCTACATAGGCCGGATTCGAACCCATTACTTTTGAATATTAAGTCGAGATACCTCAACTGTATATTATGATGAGGTCTATTCTATTCTATTCTTGTTGGATTTTTTGATGTTTTTTTTTTATTTTGGTTCGGCTCAAATACTTGAAATTATTTAAAACCTGGTATATGTTATTTCTGAGACCTGGTACGAAAATACATCGACCACGACCCATCTCTAGTGTGGAGGATATGAAACAGTTTTGTTTGGGCTGCCAACGCAAACACTAGTAGGTATTTCCCGATAGGCGCATGCGCCTTGTTTTATGCCTGATTCTTCAAGGCTTGGTCGCTAGAAACAGGTGTGCGAAGCTTCACCTAGCTCGAAGTTTTAAAGTGATCCTTGAAATGAATGGCATGTTATTTTATTGAAATAAATATTCATAAAATAATATACACAAATACACTAATAATAATACCTCTTTGACTTTAACAGGAAAAATATTACATGTGAAAGTAGGTACCTACCTACAATTTTAAGTTAAGTTGTAGGTACATTGACTGTTAGGTAGGTATAGGTACCCTATACCTAATAATTTTGTTTTTAAAATCAAAGAACTGACTTCAACGGCGAATTTGGTTGTAATACACTTTTAAATTTATAAATACCCAAAGGGTAAAAACGGGACCCTATTACTAAGACTTCGCTGTCCGTCTGTCCGTGATAGCTAGACAGTTAAAAAGTTTCACAGATTATGTATTTATGTTGCTACTATAACAACAAATAATGAAAACAGAATAAAATAAACATTTAAGTGTGGCTACCATACAACAAACGTGTTTTTTGCCGTTTTTATAGATGCTACGGAACTCTTCGTGCGCGAGTCCGTCTCGCACTTGGCCGATTTTATTTCTCAATAATCTCTATGAGAACACGCACCCACAGTGGACGAAATCTTTTTTCATAAACATCGCTTTATATGTTGTGCGACACTGCATAGTGTGACTAGAGGCACACGACTGTGGGTGCGTGTTCTCATAGTGTCGTTCCTGAATACGGGGGTAACCTTTTGTGGGACACACAAGTGTGAACGTTACACTTGGTATCATGAAATTTTTAATGTGTATTATTTATTATATATGTAGGTATTGGTACTTAGATAATAGGTTATTCTTCTTAAATGTTTTGGTATTATTTCCCAGTGGGGTTGAACTTGGAAAGTTCATAATGATAATTATCTACATATCTATCCATTTTATAGTTTATTTACTAATAACAATTATAGGATATAGGTAGGGCTGCCATCCGTCCGGTTTTCCCCGGATTTGTCCTAGTTTAGAGGTCGTCCTGGGATCATCCGGGCGGGGTTTCATTAGTAGTCCGGGTTTAAAATTTGGCCACCCGCGACACAAGCACTGTGCCGGAATTGTGAAATCAACTTTTCGAATAAGGGAGCCGTTTGTGAAATATTAAGCTTTAAATTGCCAATTTTTTTTAGAGTCGAGTGTGTTTTTAATTTCACCCCTAAAAGGGGTTAAAAGGGTTGTAAAATTAATAGTTTATTTACAAAATTTAATATTTATGCTTTTCAATACAAATAAAGAAATACCTACGTGTGTAAGGGTTTTTTGAATTGTATGTCTTTAACACCTCTTTATACCCCACAAAGAACCTTATACAAGTTTTGTAAATTTTTTGTTTGTCGCCTATCACATAACATTCTACATTGTCATCGAAACTTGACACGTATGAGTAAGTTTTTATTCAATCGAACTTTTTACTAAGGAGTTCCGTCGTGAATGTCTGTTGAATAGCTCCTGACTCCATCATCAGATCAGCTCGCTATCATCATATTATTGTACTAGCTGTACCCCGCGGTTTCACTCGCGTATAACTTGAAGAAATAAGAACTTTTTAGCGTATTGCCTATAGCAGACCCGCGACAGAAAAAAAATAATCCTGTCAAAATTTTAATATGTATAACTTTGGTGTTTCTTTACCGATTTCTATGATTATTTTTTATGGAATAGTTAATAATGTAAACTTTTTTAATTAGGGATGACTAAGAGTGTTATAAACGTAAGAGTAGACAACTATAATCAGAAAGCTTCGAACTGCTAAGCTATCGGGAGTTACACGTGTTATTGTGAGTCAACCATAAAAGATAAACATATGCTGTCGTGGAATATTTTTTATATAATTTTAAGGAGAACATTTCTGTCATACATGATTTCTGTGTAGCTTTAACCATGAAGGTTGCACACGCGATGGAAGCTTAAGAAATGCAGTAACTACTCCCGTTTTCCCAACATTTCCCTTCACTGCTCTGCTCCTATTGATTGTAGCGTGATGAAAAGTATACTATAACCAGCTCAGGAGTATGAAAAATAATTGTACCAAGTTTCATTAAAATCCGTCCAGTAGTTTTTGTTTCTATAACGGTTATACAGACAGACAGACAGACAGACAGACAGACAGACAGACAGACAGACAAAAATTTTACTGATTGCATTTTTGGCATCAGTATCCATCCCTAATCATCCCCTGATAGTTATTTTGGAAATATATTTCATTTACAGAATTGACCTCTCTACAGATTTATTATAAGTATAGATTGTCACCGAAGTAACACAGATACCTATTTACATTTCAGATTCATTGGTAGAGGAGAATTTTAAAATTGAATTGCAAGATTTTACCCGCACATGAACTAAAAAGGCAAGTTAAATAAAAGCTTGTAAAATTATATTAAAAATTCTGGTTACAGACTGCAACAGCGCTCCAACCCTTTCGGTGTTAGCTAAATATTTGACGCATTTCGCTTCAAATGCGCAGGTACAGTGTACGTATGTTAGTAGGGAATATCTGTTAGGTAGGTACGAGTTATACATTTTTTTGATGAATGAAGAATCGTTTTTTCTCAATAACCGCAAAACATACAGTTTTGTTTTTTATGACATAGATAACTTAAGAACTTAATCTAGATAAATTATAGACAGAAACACGATTGGTGAAACTTTTCTCGATAAATTTATTTTCTAAAGTTGGCTATTCCAAAACACTCATTTCGTTTTTACTCAAATCTATGAATATCTAAACAGTGAATTTTTATATAATTCGTTAAATGATCATACTAGCTACATAAATGAAAGACAGTTTCTTTTTAAGTTTGATGGTTTTCAAGATAATGCTGTTTTATCACTTTTTCATGACATTTGGCACATGCCCACATTTTGCAGCACTCCACACGTGACAGGTTGCCAGCCCGTCGCCGCTTACAAGAATACTAACTGGTTTCCTCACGATGTTTTCCTTATCCGTCCTATGCGTTGTTTTGATGCACATTAAAAAAACTGAACACTGCTTATAATTTACCCCAAGCCGTGTTTGTGCCTGATTCTGCTAGGCTTGGTCGCGAGGAATCGGTGTAGCTTCACCTAGTTGCAAAGTGATCCTTGTGATTTTATTGAAATAAACGATTTTTTAATTGAATTTGAATTAACCTCTAAAGGGCATGTAAGGGCAAGGTTGATGTTTGTTTGAAAATAACTTCTTCTTCAAAATAACGAACAAAGTCGTGGGTTTTCTACTGGAAACCGGATACGGATATGGATGTGAATGACTTACATAATTATGTTACTTTGCCTACTGCAAATGCTTGCCTGCACCAGCTTGGTTGATGGCTATGTGGGCGTGTCTACGCCCCGCCCCGGAGTATTTCCCACCCTTACCAGGCCACGCCCCTGCCCACCCCTAATGCAGTCAGTCGCGCACTTACCCTCAACTGGGAATTTCACGTTTCAGTGATAATTTAAAAAAAAAACAGGTAACCAAGATCTAAGGTGAATCGCATGATGTATCGGTGAAAAGTGAATTAAATTGACATTTAATTAAAGTGATAAAGAAGTGACGCGATCATTTGTTGGTGATTAAGGGGAATGGTACCTCCTTATGGGAAGGGAACATTCATTCAACCTCATTAAGGGAATTTTTGACAGTGTAAGTTATTATAATAGAACTAGCAGTCCGCCCCAGCTTCGCACTCAAACAGTCATAATAACTACAATATGCTTTTTCTATACCTTTGTTTGCATTATTGCAATAAACGTGAGGTTCTCAGATATTTTTTTTTAATAAAAACTGCCTATTTTACTTTTTGATAGGTAAAATAATTTTTAAAATTGGTTCAGTAGTTTTTTTTAACGTTTGGATGTTTGTGGGTCAATCACGCCGAGACGACTAAACGGGTTCATATAATATGAAACTTAAAATATTGAACTTGAATACTTTACATCGAGTTACCATTCGAGCGAAACCGCGGGCGGTTGCTAATGCTCTATAAGATTAAAATGTACCGACTTAATAAGGAATTACTAAAAATGTATACTTATTTATCAATATTAACACGACACGACCCGTATACACGCGGAAATACCTAAAGTAAATGATAAAGTGATATTTTATTCTACAATTAAACATAGTTTTTTTAGTAGTTTTTTATATCGTCGTCAACTGCTAATACAGTTGTTCTACCTTTTTGACAAATCGTCATTGGCAATGAAAATAAGTTTTTTGTTGAAAAATATTTGTTCAAAACAAGCTTTTGTAAAATCCTCCTTTGAACTAGAAATCAGGAGGGCTAGCACGAATTACTATCGCATCGACAATGTATAGCTTCCTAATGTCAAAACTGATACTTTACAAGACAAAAAGTGAAAGATTTGACATTCGGACGATACGATTTCGATATGATAGCGGTTAGTGCTCAGGCCACAGCGCGGCGTGCTAATTATCAAAGTTTTTACTCAATCGAACTATTTAGGTACCTACTAAGGAGCGTCCGTTGAACAGCTCCTGACTCCATCATCAGATGGAGTATGTCAGAGAGACATGTGAAGTTACATCTATACCAACTAAAGTTGAGCTTAATTGGTTGGGGGAAACTAACAGGGTTAGTTATCTAAATAAAAGTTAGTACATGGGTGACCGAGCTTAAGTATTTAATTGAATGAAAACACGGATAAAACAAAGTTTTCTAAAAATGAAACCTAGATCGATTTATTGCCCCCGAAACTAAATTTCATGAAAAGCCGTGTTGACCGAGTGGGAGGTACCTCGACTTTCAATCTAAAGGTCGTTGGTTCCAATCCAGGCGAGCAATGGATTTTTCTGTTCGAGAAATTTATATGCGCATCAAAAACACGTGCTCAAACGGTGAAGGAAAACATTGTGAGGAAATCAGTTAGTATTCTTATAAGCGGCGATGGGATTGCAACCTGACACGTATGGAATGCTAACTACTGTACTGTACATGTACATGTGCTAAATATAATGTTTGGACGTGCGTCTGACTACCCCCACTAGACATCTTCAAAGGATCTAAGTGTCTGGAGATCGAGAGGATGTCTACCGTACTTGGGGATTACAGTCGTGATCCTATTTGTTTTATTTTTATTTTAAGACTGGCTCGTTAAAAGTTATTAGATAGATTTCACGTGAACAAATTCGCGAGGGTTTCCACTAGTCGAAGATAAAATTATTTCTTCTCTTCGAGCAACAAAGTGCTATCTCCAAAGAGTTTGTTTCTTTGACTTTTGATTGCTTGCCAAAGTCGTCAAACTCATTTGAGGTTTGACAACCGCTTCTATTGAAATCGTAATCGTTTTAAACATTCTGTTATTGGAAGACAAGCTTGTCTTCCATCTAAACAATTTATTTTGTACCATATTTCTACAAAGTTAAGATCTTATTTACGAAACTTATGAATTCTCAAAGAAAAGTTGTGTAAGCGATTTTAGATTTTATTACGTGAAGAACAAGGTTTCTGTGTAAGGAGGATTAATGTACTAAAGATGGTAAAAGTAAGGTAGAGACGAGATATGACATTTTCGATACGAACGCAGCGGGATGTCTTATTTTGTAGGGTCGCTATGTTGGGTAAAAAATGTAGGACATTCCGAGAATATATGAATTTGTTAAAAAAAACCGGTCAAGTGAGAGTCGGACTCGCGCTCGAAGGGTTCCGTACTATCTATAAAAACAGCAAAAACCACGTTTGTTGTATGGGAGCCCCACTTAAATATTTATTTTATTCTGTTTTAGTATTTGTTGTTAAAGCGGTATCAGAAATACATCATCTGTGACAACTGTCGTATTACTCGTACACTTGTAAAGCCAACTTTAGCTGTGATAGTTATAGATAGATTCTCGTTTAACTTCGTTATATTTACTACAACCGTGATTTTTTTCAAACCAAATTTACCAAATTAGTTTAGCTGGAGGACTTGACTCTACAACATCAAAGATTTGCACTTCATAGTTTCACAAACGGATCCGAAAGTTGTATTCACAAACCCGCAATGGTTTTTAAAGACCTATCCAACGACATTCCACTCCATGGGGTACGCGAGAAAAAAAAACATCCTCACTGTTGAGGATTAAAAATATTTTTATTGTGTGCACTAAAAATAATTTTGTTCAATTTTTGTTTTTACTATGTCTTTTTTTGTGTTTGACAGATTTCTAGTGCTAAGAGTCTCTGAGCTAAGCTGTGGACGGACGTACATGGCAAAAAATAAAAGTTTCTTGTAGACTACGGAACCCTAACGATGAAGCAGGATCACGATAAAATCCCACGGTACGGTAGTCGGAGGCACGTCCTAATATTACATTTAGCGCATGCCTACTTTTTGCAGTAGGTACTTAGGTTAGAATTTCATACACGACAACAAATATCCAAATTTTCGTATCTAAATTGTTAGTGTGATTGGAAAATATTTATGGTCACCCCCGTCAATGCATGCAATTGACACAAACCACGCTGTGACGTCACAGGTGACGTCATTGTGGCTCAATGTAGAAATTACATTTTATTAGCGACCCCTCTAGAGTTCGGTTGTGATTTTTAACCGATGAAAAAAGGAGGCTCTCAATTCGTATAACTGCGCATATATATTTTCCTGGTGATCCGATTTGGGTAATTTTTTAGGATTCCGTACCCAAAAAAAACCAGTTGTTTGCTATGCTTAGTTATTGACTGCCAAAATTTTAACAACCGGCTCTATGACCCTCCATATTTTAGTTCTAGTTAAATTAAATGATGTTTTTTTAAACATTTAAAAAAAAATAACCATTGTTACTTTGTTCAAAGAGTATTTTATCTAATAAAAGTTTATTTCTTCACCTGCGTAGGGTGGCCCCCTTTCCTTCCCTTCAATTAGCTAATGACGTAGTGCTAATGTTTATTTGAACTTCTGTTAAAGGTCGATACCTACCTTTCCACCGACTTCGTTACTTGTTTGCTTTAGTACAAGTTTCTCTGAAAAAACTATAATCACGTTTAAAAAACTAAAAGGAAAACCGACCAAAATGTTTCAACCAATCGAAAAGTCAAGAGACAATAATTAGGTATCTAGTTTTTAGTGTTCAGTACCCAAAGAGTAATAACAATAACGGGACCCTAGTACTAAGATTCCGCTGACCGTCTGTCACAGGGCTATGAAAAAATATAAAAACGGCAATAAAATCACATATTTATTTTATTCTGTTTTTAGTATTTATTGTTATAGCGGCAACAGAAATTCATTATATGTGAAAATTTTAATTGGCTAGCTAACACGGTTCATGAGATACAGCCTTGTGACAGACAGACGGACAGCGAAGTCTTAGTAATAGGGTCCCATTTTAGGGTATCATAGTCTACAAGAAACCCTTATAGTTTCGCCATGTCCGTCCGCCCGTCCGTCCGTCCGCAGCTTAGCTCAGAGAGTTTATGTGCTAGAAAGCTGTAATTTGGCATGAATATACATAATAGTTACGTAAAAAAAGTGGTACAATAAAATCTTGAAAAACATTTTTTTAGGGTGAGGATGTTATTTTTTTTTCACGCGTACCCTATAGTGTGGGGTGTCGTTGGATAAGTCTTTAAAAACCATTATGTGTTTGTGAAGACAACTTATTGATTAAGGGATCCATTTGTGAAATATTAAGCTTTAAAGTGCTAAATTTTGCCAGAGTCAAGTGTCTCCCTTGCTAAACGCTTGATTTTGGAGGTGTGAAAAAATTCACGGTAGTAGTACATATAACGAAGTAAGCTAAGTATAGCTAAGTAGGCTTTACAATTTTACGAGTGACCAACAACGAAACCCTACATTACGCGTGGCTCGACACGCACTTGGCCAGTTTTTACCCTTTGGGTACGGAACCCTAAAATAAAAAAAAATATAGATATCTAATTAAAAACCTTCTCTTTTTTCGTCGGTTAAAAACTACATTGTGATAATACTATTTGGCGTTTACGAACTGAGTTACGACTGATAATATCGTTGGTGTTGGTTTATTTATATAAAGTAGGTAAATAAAAGTTAGATAAACTGCTTAGTTTTTTACGTAGCAACTTATTAGTAATCTATGGTTTGGGGCTAAATGGCGATGTGTGAAGTGTACACTAATATTTATTTATTATTATTTAAAAGGTATTTGAATAGTTGATCCTACTAATATTATAAATCCGAAAGTGTAAGTCAAACGGATTTAGATGAAACTTGGAATAACTATGTCCTGTACTAAAAAATAGCCTATTCTTAGCCAGGTAACACGTGGTCGAAGCTGAGGGAGGAAGCTAGTAAGAAATCACTACATAGTATAAAGCAAAGTCGCTTTCCGCTTCCCGCGTCTGTATGTCTGTATGTATGTTTGCTTATATCTTTAAAACTACACAACGGATTTTGATGCGGTTTTTTTTAATAGATAGAGTGATTCAGGAGGAAGGTTTATATGTATAATAACATGCTACCCGTGCGAAGCCGGGGCGGGTCGCTAGTTAAAATATATATACATATATAGATTTTTTTTTTCAACCAAGCTTTTTTACAATCCTCTTTTGAGTAAGTGTGTGGCCAGACGAGCGTAAATTTTTGAGTCGTCAGTCGCGTAATTTCAAACATAATTACGTTTAAAAACTAAAAACAAAACCGACTTCATGTTTATAAATAAAAATTGTAGTGCTTTAAAATACATAATGTAAAAACCCAGGGTCATGTTATCTGTGCCATTTAATGGTTAAAATTCGTGACGTTATCTCGAGGTGTTTATGATTTCTATTTCGAACGTATCTCGCGATAAGGGGGGGGGGGGGGCTGCCAGTAGTTTAAGAATTATAACTAGTTAAAGTATCTTATTTTGTCACTCACTCACTCACTCACTCACTCACTCACTCACTCACTGACTGACTGACCGATCATCAAAAGTTTAAAGTACTTCAGCAGACATAGAAGCTTCACGGACAGACGGACAGACGGACAGACAGCGAAGTCTTAGTAATAGGGTCCCGATTGTACCCTTTGTGTACGGAACCGTAAAAATATTCAAAATAAATTCACAAGATATCATCCCTTCAACAACTCTATCAATATTAATATCTACCATTATCTAGTCCCCTCCCCGTGTCCGCTAAATGTTCCATGTTTGTCGAACAATCAGAAATCAACCCTTACATAGTCCAGGAGCTAATAGGTTCAAACCCAATAACATCGCTAATAAAAATGGTAAAAAATAGTCTTTTTTAAAGGATTCAGCCGTATTGGCCAAGTGTGAGGTACCTCCTGAAAGTCGTGGGTTCGAATCCCGGCGTACATCTATAGATTTTTCTGTTCGAAAAATTTATATGCGCATAAAAACACGTGCTCAAAACGGTGAAGGAAAACATCGTGAGGAAACCAGTTAGTATTCTTATAAGCGGCGATGGGTTTGCAACCTGTCACGTGTGAAATGCTAACTTCTGCAAAATGTGGGCATGTGCCAAATATAATGTTTCGACGTGCCTCTGCCTACCCCCTCTAGACATCTTCAAAGGATCTAAGCGTCTGGGGATCTGAGAGGATGTCTACCGTACTTGGGGATTACAGTCGTAATCCTATTTTTTTTTATCAAGTCTTGTAATCCCCAAAGGGGTAGACATCCTAAAGGGGGAAGTCAGAGGCATGTCCATACACTTAGCACATGCCCCACATTTCGCAATAGTTAGCATTCCAAATATGACAGATTGCAAGCCCGTCGCCGCAATAATACAAACTTTTTAAGTAACTGGTAAAATTATATCTGATTAAATTTAATTAATTTCAATTTACGCCCGATAGTATTTTGCCCACCCACTATCTCTTACACTAACTTGAACTTAACCCTTCAATGATAATTTATTAAGAGGCCATCACACGCCACAGCGCACTGCTCATTTACTAATCTGTAGTGTAAACGCGGCTTTAAAGCTTTTCATTAAAAGCAATTAGGAACGGGTATGGCCACAGGGGCGAGGTACACAAATATAACACTACTAGCTTCTGTGTATGGCTTCACTTGCGTGGTACCTACCTGGACAATAATTTAATTAAATTCAATTATTTATTCAAAATAATAGTTACTTTACAGTTTACACCAATTTGTAACTTTCTTTAAACTAGAACTGAATAACTTCAACAAAATTAAATAATATATATATAAGTAATATATAATTAATAGTAATATATAATTAATACTAGTTAATATATAAGTAACTAGCGACCCGCCTCGGCTTCGGACGGGTAGCATGTTTTTATACATATAAACCTTCCTCCTGAATTACTCTATCTATTAAAAAAAACCGCATCAAAATCCGTTGTGTAGTTTTAAAAATATAAGCAAACATACATACATACAGACGCGGGAAGCGGAAAGCGACTTTGCTTTATACTATGTAGTGATTAAATAATTATAATAAAATAAAATAATAAAAACAAAAGATCTAGCTGTTATGACTAATACAATATAACGGATTCAATTAAAATAACAGTATAATAAAATAAAATAATAAATTAATTCAACCTTATGTGTACCTAACAACTAAAATACTAATCCTATATGCTATTCCAGGGTAGATAGATAGATAGAATATAGAAAATACTTTAAAGCACACTAACTGAACAAAGATACATAAATGCATAAAACAAAAACAAAACAACAAAAAAATATGCTGAACAATCGGCGGTCTTATTGCTAATCAGCGATCTCGACCAGACGACCTTTGGTATAGCTATCTATTATACCTATTCCAAGCCCAATTAACATCCAAAATTGTTTGGTCGTTTGGGAGAACATACAAACATCCTCACAAACTTTCAGATTTATAATATTAGTAGGATAAGTAGGTACGAGTATCTATATGCGTAGTTGTAGTAAGTAGGTAGGTATAAAATAAAGTTTTTTAGGGTTCCGTACCCAAAGGGTTAAATCGGGACCCTATTACTAAGACTTCGCTGTTCATCTGTCAGTCTGTCTGTCACAAGGCTGTATCTCTTGAACCGTGATAGCTAGACAGTTGAAATTTTCACATGTGATGTATTTCTGTTGCCACTATAACAACAAATACTAAATACAAAACAAAAATATATTTAAATGGGCCCCAACAACGGCACACAACAAACATGTTTTGTTGGCTCTACGGAACCCTTCATACGCGAGTCCGACTCGCACTTGGCCGGTTTTTATTGTTTGATAATAAGTATTTTTATCACATATTCATGTCAAACATGTCATGTCTTATCTGAAGTCTGACACACACATGTATTCTGTTGTAAAATATATAAAACTAGCTTTTGTAAAATTCTCCTTTATGCTTGAGAACCAGCGCGCTTTCAACTGTTAACATTACATTGTCATCGGAGTTTGACAGGTATGCAAAGTTTTATCTCAATCGAACTATTAATTAAGGAGTTCCGTTGAACAGCTCCTGGCTAAAGGTGTAGGTTAGGTATGCAAAATTTCAGCTCAACCGGATACCAACAAATGGTCGAAAAATGGTTTGTAAATTTTGACGGACTACTCACACACATACATACGAACAGTGCAAGTTAAGGTGACTGTTAAATTTATGACAGCTCGCATTTTTTGTACTCGGTCGTATTCTGTGGCCGCACACTAAGAATAGTGCAAACGCACACATTGAAGCTACTTCACACTTCATTTACCAAGACTAAATAACTAGTCTTGATACTTGAAAATATTTGGTGCAATAGGTATGTCATATTTGTATAGGTAGGTATGTACTTAATAATTTTATAGGTTGCACTTGACAAAAAGAAAATAAATATAGAAAAAATTAATACCTATATATTATAAGACAGGTTACAAATCGTAAAGTGCTACTACACAGTTACTAATATTTGACTGTGCAAAAAATATTTGTTAGGTACCTACTAATAAAATACATTATGACAAAACGGTAAGTATCGTTTTTTTACAAGCTCTTATTTAACTTGCAGTTTATGTACATATTTATGTATGTATGTTTGATAAGGTGGAATCTTGCAACTTAATTTTAAGCAGTTATCCCCAATCGATTGAGCTGAAATTTTGCATACATAATATGGTGATAGCGAGTTGATCTGATGATGGAGTCAGGAGCTGTTCAACGGAACCCTTCACAAAATAGTCGAATTGAGGCAAAACTTTGCATACCTATCAATCTCAATGACAATGTAAAATTATGGTACTAGCGAGCTGGTCTGATGATGGAGGTCGGATGTAGCCATCGGAACTCCTCAACTACACAACATAACCACGTCGCGTTTGGGCTCGCTATTTTTATCTTGACGAGAACTAGAGCAGAAGACATTACAAAAGCTTGATTTAAAATATATATTTTTAATAAAAAAACTTATTGTCATCTAAAATCGATGACGGCACCGTCAACGTTTCGAGTACCACTCACAGAAAGTTTTGAAAGTGAAATACTGATAAAATATGTAGGTATGCTTTTGAATATTGTGTGCGAGCTATGATCTCGAAGATCCATAGACCGCGCGTAGCGAGGGTCAACAAGTTCTGGAATTAAACAGTTATTGTAAAACTTTACTAAATAACCCTCCATAATATTTTCTTTCCAGAAAAATCAAATATGAATTTGTAAAAAGAGATGACCAACTCTTTTTAAAAATTCATATTTTCCATTGTATTTGTACTAAATGACATCACAAACCTGCAATACTTTTTAAGACCTATCCAAAGACATAAGGAGTATGCGAGAAAAAAAAACATCTGAAAATATGTATTTATTTCTACCACATTGTCGGCGTGACTAATGTATATTCATGCCAAATTACAGCTTTCCAGTACTAAGAATATCTGAGCTAAGCTGCGGACGAATGGACGAAAATGGCAAAACTATAAGGGTTTTTTGTGAACTACGAAACACTAAAGAGCACTTTCAGTATTTAGAATTAAACAATTTTTCAGGACACTTTATTTTTTTTTAACTATTTAATTATTTGCATCATGTACTTAAACTTAAGTATATGCCATCAAAAACAACTTGTAAAAATAAAAATAAAAAGCCAATTCTCGCAACGCAACTCAGTTTCTTTTTTTGTCTTTTTTTTGTTGGAACTATGCTCGTGTGTAGTAAACTTAACTTGTGAGATATTGTATAAGTAGCCTAAGATGACCAGAGATAATCTGTCGATGTCAGTCTCTCTTCCCTGTTCGCTTGTTACGGCTGGTCGTGTTCTATATCTCTACAATAAAGAATCCATATATATCACCCAGATCGTGTATATGTATAATTTAACCAAAAACCCATCAGTTCTTCTATCGTAAAAAGTTGTGAGATTTCAATGTCTGTCTGTCTGTCTAAAAAATGGCCTGAACTGCTTCGAGAAAAGGATGGTACGACTGTGCCGCTTTTTTGCTTGACTTGGCGGGGGCACTACCGTGCCCCCAGATAAACCTTGCTTTGATAATAACAAATACCGACCTTTTTAGAAGGTTCAACATTTTTGGTTCAATGCGTATCGTATCATTCGTCAGTCATTCATCAGTCGTCAAAATTGATTAATGCTAGATTTGTTGCACACCAGCACTCGGAGTCTTTTTATAGTTTTGAGGATGTTTTTTAATTCAAAATAGCCTATTTATAAGGTAGAGGTATATTTACATCGACAGCAAATTTCAATTTCATCCGTTTAGTCGTTTAGGTCTGATTGAGGTACAAACATCCAAACATACTTAACATCCGCACAAACTTTTAGATTTATAATATTAAAGATAGATAAATAATAATTATAAATTATATTCATAATCTGAAATTTATGTAATTTTTCTAAATCCAATTATAGATAAAGTATCATTTTTTTCCATCCATGTATAAAAAAACACGCTTGGTAATATAGGGTAGATTGGGTCTAAGCGATACAGGTAAGGATCATGGTACCTTAGAACTTTCATTTCAAAACAGAAATGTATCAAATCAACATTTATATTTATTTAATAGGACTAATTAGGGACACTTCAAAAACCACAGCAAAAGACGTTGTCCAGAAAGTATTATCACTAAAATGGAAATAGGCCGGGCACATACAAAGATTACAAAATGAGAGGTGATCTAAAACAATTATGAATTGGGACCCAATACATAAAAAACGAAGAAGAGGAAGGCCTGCTATGCGATGGGATGATGACATCGTGAAAGTAGCAGGCAAAACATGGAGCAGAGCCGCTAGAGATCGGGAAAAATGGATAGAGCTGGAGGAGGCTTTTACCGCTGAAAGCGGTCCTTACACATAATTTTATATACCTATGCATAGATACATATTTAAGTTAATTTTATATTGTGCAAGGAAATAAAAGCTTTTATTATTTATTATTAATTAGGGACACAACCAGGTTCACATTTTCCTGAAATTTAATATTTTTATTAAAATAACAATCAAATACGAAACATCGGCTTATTTCGATTTTGCTCCGACGCGACGTATGCAAAAAGGTAAAACCGTATACTATTATCATATTGTTTCGAAACCAAACTCGATGAAACGCATCTTCTACAAAATAAAACCATCCAACTCTTTCAACAAACCATGCATTGTACCTAACCTTCATCTGTGTGGCTTGCACTAAATTCTTCAAGGCAATATATTATACAAATGTTATCATTAGTTTTGCATGTCCAGTATTTTACCCCGGTATACCATTATGTAAGACCTCCTCTAAATTCGAAGAAAAATGTGACGTGGACGTGCTTCCCCGAGCGCGTCTGAGCGCTAACTGACGTGCCGACTTGAGGTGAATGTGAGTTTTGTATGGAAAAAATGTATGGAGAAGTTTTATTGCATTTTATATTGTTCATAAATGAAAAAGTAAATTATTTGAAAACAAGATAATGCCACGCGGTATAGAGAAATATAAAATCTACAATTTCGTATTATTTTCAAATAAAAATATGCTGTGGGTCTAAAGATATTGGTACCTAACCAGACCCCATTTTTCGACATTTTCAGCGGTTCTTGCGACGGTAAAAACGTATTTTTTTGAAAATGTTGTATAGAACTGGCCAGTTTTTATTATCTACTATTAAAGATGAATATATTATCAGTAATTTTGTATCATTATATCCTCACAACTGTGATTCCTGGTTTTTAAATCGGTACCTGAAAATCATTGAAATACGTGTGTGGGTGTGAGCCGGGCCTTAAATAAAAGCTTATAAAAACGGAAAATTCACATGTTTCTTCCTAAATTATGCAAAATGTGGGCGGGCATGTGCCAAATATAATGTTTGGACGTACCTCTGACTACCCCCACTAGACATCTTCAAAGGATCTAAGCGTCTGGAGATCTGAGAGGATGTCTACCGTACTTGGGGATTACAGTCGTGATCCAATTTTTTGATTCACTTGCGGCTTAGACCGCTTAGATTCAGAAAATCGTTTGAAACGTTTAGGTAATGTTTGGTAACCATGGACGAATAAAACTAAATCCAAAGCAAACAATAGGGAAAACAAGAGGTAAGTGCTTAATCCAAATCTCCGACATTACCCGACCCATGGGGGCGATACGTCCCCTGGGGCGAGCGAAGCGAACAAGGCGATCGCCCCTGGCAGGGTTAGACATTTTGGGGTAGGGAAAATCTGTTTGCACTGTTCATTATTAATAGTTTCTGTTTGGGGAATTTACCCTATACCGAACCTATGGTCGGTGGATCTAAGTAGGTATATAGTTTCCTGGTCTCAAAGCTTAGTTGGTTGTATAAAAAAAAAACATTTATTTCAATAAAATCACAAGGATTTGAAACGTCTTAGGAACTAGGAAGCTACGGCGATTCCTCGCGACCAAGCCTAGAAGAATCAGGCAACAAACCTACCTTACTTTAATGAATTTTGCCGTGTTTGTTGCCTGATTCTTCTAGGCTTGGTCGCGTGGAATCGGCGTAGCTTCACCTAGTTCCTAAGACGTTTCAAAGTGATCCTTGTGATTTTATTGAAATAAGGGCCGATTTTTCAATCATCAGATAAGGGCCAACTGTTGAATAAATTTGACATATCGTATGGAAAATTGCAATTTTATTCCACAGTTCACACTTATCTGATGATTGAAAAATCGGCCCTAAATGATTTTTGAATTTGAATTTGAATTTGAGCTAAACAGTTAATTTTTATATTTTTATTCTTTAGCCCATACAAAAAACCAAACATTTCACATCTGAAGAAGGTCTAGTCGTGTTAGTTACACTATTTATAACTCAAGAACGGCTGAACCGATTTGGATGAAAATTGGTGGGGAGGTAGCTTAGATCCAGGAGACGGACATAGGATACTTTTTAATGGGAACGGGAACTTAACACAACATTTGTTAATTTTAAAGCGATACAAAGTTCGCCGTGTTAGCTAGAATTACCTTATATAAGAGCTTGTAAAAATAGCCGAGTAATGACGATCGCATTACATTATATGGGATGAGAACCTATTTTGACAGGTCAAGGTCGCAGGGGTGACATAACGCACGAGACAAGTGACACTCATCCTCGTATTCAAAAACGACACTATGAGAACACGCACCCACAGTGGACGAAATCTTTTTTCATAAACATCACTTTATGTGTTGAGCGACACTATGGCGCATGCTACCGTATGCCTTTAGAGCTCAACTTTGGCTAGAGGCACACGACAATGTGCCTCTAGTCACTATGCAGTGTCGAACAACACATAAAGTGATGTTTATGAAAAAAGATTTCGTCCACTGTGGGTGCGTGTTCTCATAGTGTCATTCTTGAATATGAGGGTTAGTGATTACATCAATGGTGAGTGTGAAGAAGGGTTGATTACTTCGTACCCGACGCTACAGGTGGTCGAAGAAGGGTCAAAAAGATACTAAGTAGGACGTGTGTGAAGTTAGCATCACAAAAATTCTCAAATCGTCTGTTGTTGACTGCACCGGAATTGCGGTCTGTGATTTTTAGGGTTATGGGACCCTATTACTAGGACTTCGCTGTTCGTCTGTCTGTCCGCCCATCTGTCTGTCACAGGGCTGTATCCGTGACAGCTAGACAGTTGAAATTTTCACAGATGATGTATTTCTGTTACCGCTTTAACAAAAATACTAAGAACAGAATAAAATAAATATTTAAGTGGGCTTCCATACAAAAAAGGTAATTTTTGTGCCGTTTTTTATAGATAATGGTACGGAACCCTTTGTGCACGAATCCTCGCACTTGGGCAAAAAATACACAAAAAAATATCTGCCTCGCAGTCAAACGGCTAACTTCACTTAATAAATAAATAAATATTGATGGTCACATAGCGCGATCTAGGCCCAAACTAAGCAGAACTTGTAGGTACTATGGGAATCAGATAACTTAGAGAATACTTAGGTATATACTTTTTTGTTTGTAAATACATACATACCAGCAGACTCGGCCACGCGTTGCTGTGTCAACAGTTATAATAAAATAATATTGCGACTATAAATTGAGATGTAAGCTATCCTACCTTTCAAGTTGGATCAAACTGCACACGATGTGCAAAGTTTGATTAAAATCGCTTGAGTAGTTTAGGAGTCCATCGCGGACGAACAACGTGACGCGTAATTTATATAAAATAACTAGCAGACTCGGCCACGCGTTGCTGTGTCAACAGTTTGCAATAAAATAAAATTGCGACTATAATTAAAGATCTAAGCTATCCTATATCTCAAGTTGGACCAGACTGCTCACGGTGTGCCAATTTAATTTAAAATCGGTTATGTAGTTTAGGAATCCATCGCGGACAAACATCGTGACAGGAGATTTATATATATTAAGATGATGATACATTATAACACCCAGACACAGAACAAACATCAATGTTCATCACACAAATGTTTGTCCGTGGTGGGAATAGTACTTTTAATTATTATTCTTGTTTGAGCCCACAAGGTGACTTGTTCGATCGGCACCACACTGGAGCTCTACATAGCATTAACTTACTTGGTACTGTACTTGGTACAAACTCTCCAGTCCCCAGATTATGCAGGTCCCTAAACGATAATTGCAAGAACATTGATATTTTTTCTACAAACTTAAGGCGCTCCCAGTCGACGATTGTTTTTGTTCGAAACGAAAAAAGAAATACTTGTGAACAAGCCACATCTCCTATTTTATAATGTATAGTATATGTGAATAAAGATGTACCCATCTTTAATCACTTCGATAAATAATCCTACCGACCGCTGCAATGACGACAAACACACGTCGGCGCGTGGTCCGCCTTAGCTTTTCGAATAAATTAATGATATAAATTATGTATAATTACTTATCAAAAATCTATCCTAATAGAAATCTAGATCTATATATTACCTATCTTTAACAATAAATCACAAGTTGATTTTAATAGTAGGTATATAAAATATTTCGATCATAAATTCTAAAACGTATTATTTTGAAATAATATTTTTATCGTGAAAAGTTTCTGCTATTATGTTTTCAGCTTAATAGAAATCTAGGTAGGAACCTGAAGTAATATACTTATAAAAATAGGAGATGTGGCTTGTTCAGAAGTATTTCTTTTTTCGTTTCGAAAATGAGCAATCAGCGACTGGCAGCCTCTTAAGTAAGTTCCGCCGGCACTTGGCCGAGAACTTATCTAATTAAGTAATGTTTAAAAATTTAAAATTAAAGCAGGATTAGATAGGCATGTTACTATTACATGCCTCTCTAGTTTTATTTCCTTCTTAGTTCATAATATATTATATATTATAATGTACTAGCGACCCGCCCGGGCTTCGCACGGGTGCAATACTAAATATACTACAGAATGTCTTTATATAAAACGTTTTTTTTTCACAGCTTTTTTGTCATTAGACAATTATTGATGATTTCTTTTTTTCTCGAACGTTCGCGACCGGCCGAACTGCGCGTTTGACGCCTAGCTGCTAGGCCGGTCGCGAACGTTCGAGAATGTTCGTTTTACGAAGCTACTCGCTAGGTGACTCGCTAGCCTCTAGGTGCCAAGCAAGCCGCCTGCCTGTGCGTTCGCGTTTTTAATTAGGGATGACTGAGAGTGTTATAAACGTAAGAGTAAACAAATATAATCAGAAAGCTTCGAACTGCTAAGCTATCTGGAGTTACACGTGTTATTGTGAGTCAACCATAAAAGATAGACATATGCTGTCGTGGAATATTTTTTATATAATTTTATGGAGAACATTTCCGTCATACATGAATTCTGTGTAGCTTTAACCATTAAGGTTGCACACGCGACGGAAGCTTAAAAAATGGAGTAACTTCTCCCGTTTTCCCAACATTTTCCTTCATTGCTATTATAATATTATAAATGTGAAAGTTTGTAAGTTTGTACGTATGTTTGTGCCTCAATAAGGGCTCTACGACAAAACGGAATATGTTGAAATTTGCTGTAGATGTACATACAATGCCAAATTAAAACATAGACTTCTTTAAATTAAGCAAAACATAACCAAAATTATAAAAAACGCAAAAGGGATGATTTTGGTATAGATGGCGCTAACATCACAGACTAAAAACATTCAGTCTTTTCTATTCGATTATTGAAATTTGACGGGACAACGTCTGTTAGTAAAAAGCTTGATTGAGATAAAACTTTGCATAGCTAATAAGTTCCGATGACAATGTAATAATTTGGTGACAGAGAGCTAGTCTGATGATGTAGCTCGAAGGTAGCTCAGTTGGTAGTAACTCTGCCTTCTGCGCTGTAGGTTGTGGGTTCGATCCCCACCCAGGGCAAATATTTGTGTGATAAACATAGATGTTTGTTCTGTGTCTGGGTGTTAATATGTATAATAAGTATGTATTTACAAAAAAAAAAAGTATATAAGTATCCTATCAGATATCTGGTTCCCATAGTACAAGCTTTGCTTAGTTTGGGGCTAGATGGCGCTGTGTGAAATGTCCACCAATATTATATTATTATTATTATATGAACAACATAACCAAACATAACAATCTAATATTCAAAAATATTACATGCCTCTACAATACTCTACATCCAAGTGCTGTCTAGATATAGCAGAGTCAGAGAGCGCAATGGAGGCGCTTTCGTTTCCGGTCCCGCCCACTTCCCCCCTCCCCCACTCCCGGGGGGGGGGGATAAATATTAGATGAGCTTGTTTGTTTAATGTTCTCACTGCAAACTCGGATTTCAATCTGTTTTTAGCCGACTTCAAAAAGGAGGTTGTAATTTAGGTGACGCTTGCAATTGCGCTTAAAAATAGTTCCTCCCAACCAATTAAGAACCGAAGTTACGGTGACAAAACAGTAATATGGTGACAGCGAGCTGATGGTGGAGTCAGGAGCTGTTTTTTTTGCATATTTGTCAAGTTTCGTTGACAATGTTAGATGATGTGACAGGTGATAGCGCGATGGTGCGCGATGGTTTTAATGATTTTACAAAGGCTATTGTAGGTAAGTGTAAAAATATTTTTCACAGAAAACTTCACTACATAGTATAAAGCAAAGTCGCTTTCCGCTTCCCGCGTCTGTATGTAATATGTATGTATGTATGTATGTATGTTTGCTTATATCTTTAAAACTACACAACGGATTTTGATGCGGTTTTTTTTAATAAATAGAGTGATTCAAGAGGAAGGTTTATATGTATAATACATGCATAGAACCACTGATAATTTTAGAGGTTTCTAATGTGATGTCGTAAATAAACACATTTTTTTGCGCTTACATTGCAAATGCTGGCTGAACCCCACGAGATATATCAAAATAATGTACTACAGTATTGTACACCTTAAAAACGTCTACAAAAAAGTCAACGATGGTATTAGAAATGTCTTACGCACAGCGAAGCGGGCACGGGTCAGCTAGTATATTATATAATAATACAAGGATCACGACTGTAATCCCCAAGTACGGTAGACATCCTCTCAGATCTCCAGACGGTTAGATCCTTTGATGATGTCAAGTGGGGTTAGTCAAAGGCACGTCCAAACATTATATTTGGCACATGCCCATTTTGCAGTAGTTAGCATTCCAAACATGACAGGTTGCAAGCCCTTCG
The DNA here is from genome assembly GCA_912999785.1 of Hydriomena furcata. NCBI lineage: Eukaryota > Metazoa > Arthropoda > Insecta > Lepidoptera > Geometridae > Hydriomena > Hydriomena furcata. The sequence continues at coordinate 4,137,551 of OU538823.1, read as the reverse complement.
CCGCTTATAAGAATACTAACTGGTTTCCTCACAATGCGCATATAATTTTTTCGAACAGAAAAATCCATTGATGCACGAACAACGAACCCACGACCTTCAGATTGAAAGTCGAGGTACCTCCTACTCGGCCAACACGGCTTATTTTATTAGCATGTTTATCAAACATCTAGTCCAATTGCGATGTAGTTAAAACAACCTTGACGTTTTGCGATGTAGACGTCGGGATAACTGGTCCGATAGCGAACTAGTCATTTCGCGATCTAGGCTTACTGGCTACCTAGACATATTGATATGTAGACTAAAAGATATGGACCCACCATAACAACCATGAAGCGAACTGAACCAATAGTGCTTATTCACGTTAACTCGCGGGCGCGGTGGCGGGCGCGGTCACGAAATATCAAACATATCGCTAGTTAGCTCGCTACTTAGACCGCACGTGCGTTTTGAACGTGAACACTTGGAAATCACGTCATATGTTTGATATTTCGTGACCGCGCCCGCCACCGCGCCCGCGAGTCAACGTGAATAAGCACATAGTGTTATTTCATCGCTTCTTAAATCCGCCAAATATCGACAATCTCCGAACGAAAATAAACAATTGTTGCAATCACCGGGAACTGTTAGTATGCGCGGCGCGTTTTTAAGTCGCGAATCGTGAGGGATGTGTACCTACATTTCGTCGGTTTAGAGGTAAAATTCATTAAATGCGAAAAACTAGTATGGAGTTATAAGCGATAATAATTATTTTATGCAAAAGATTGCATTTTGCTCATAGTTTTAAATGCAATCCTATTGAGTTTGATTTTGTTTTTAGATTATTAGGTTGCTTTTGTAACTGCTTTGTTTTGTAGATATTGCCCTGGTGAGACCGTTTCACGAATTTAATGAATTTGATCAATTATGTCACTTAATGAATTTTACCTTTAAACCGACGATTTTTATGAGTAGGTATTCAAGTACTCCGGTTATTAACCAACTTCAAAAGAAGATTCTCTAGTCGGCTTTTTTTTTTTTACAGCGCTATCTAGCCCCAAACTTTGTGAGGATGTTTGTATGTTTGCCATAAGACCAAACTGGTTTTGATGAAACTAGGACATCAGCCCTGGAATGGCATACAGGCTACTTTTTATCCACATACCACACGAGTGACACTGCGGGCAAAAGCTAGTTTTTACATAATTTTGTATTAGGTATATATTAATTGTGGGTACCAAAACTAAGGACAGTTAAAGACAATACTTTTCAAGCTCAATTTAGTATATTACATACATATTAGTAGGTACACTTATTTCATTTGGTAACTTACCTACGCTACTGGCTTATTTCGTAAAAGTCTATGATTTTCATAGCCATCCATAGCTATAAATATCAGTCGAATTTAGAGAATACCAATTTCATAGTAACTCGCAATAGCATAGCCTATGTACCGAATCTATTTTCATAGATTTTTACAAAATAAACCAGCTGATAAAAGCGAGCTCAAACAAGGTTAGTGCAAAAAGTTCCAACGCCTATCTCACTACAAAAAGCTTTAAAAGGAGTTTTACAATATTTTAGCCGGAAAGGAAAGCCGACCGGAAGTTAGGCAACCCTAATCGTGTCGCGCCGCTCATATCCGGGGGGATCGCGGTTCAAGACAGAATTGAATTTTGATGCGATGATTGGTTTTGAGATTTGCTTTCATTTCCAAGTAGGAGAAAGATTTTTAACCGACTTCAAAAAAGAGCTTATCAATTCAGCGTCTGTTTTTAGAGTTCGGAGCGAAAATTGAGAAATGGTAGCTATATGGTGCGACTTCGTTCGTTCGTCTGTCTGTCTGACATAATTATTTATGCAACCTTAAAATTTGGAAAAGTTTTAAAGATAGGCCACAATATATATTTCAAGCGTAAAACCTTTTTTTTTTTTAATTTTTGTTACCAAAAATAACTTTAAACTTAAAACTGAAACTGCCTAACAGTTTCGAAAATATAAATACATATTTCAATGGTGGTTATTTATTATTGACACAGATTCAAAGTCCTTTATTCCTATTACACATTTCTGGTGTTTTCACGGAACCTTCAGTCCACGAGTCTACTCTCTGTTGACACATTCCATCTTCCGCCTATCCGATGTGCCACACCAACGGCCGAGAGCAACATATCCAAGCAATCATCGACTTTTATGATTTATGCTTTTAAGGCGCTCCCTGTCGACGATTGTTTTTGTTCGAAACGAAAAAAGAAATACTTGTGAACAAGCCACATAAAGAGAGCCAATTAAAGAGCAATCGTCGACATACAGCCCCTTAAGATGTGCGTGAATTCTTAATATATCTTGCTTTCATAAGAAAACCCATACACTTTCGAGGAGTTGGCATTTTGCCTAGATAGGAGTTATTCAGCAAGACAGTTATATTATAATACTAGCTGTACCCCGCGGTTTCACTCGCGTATAACTTGAAGAATAAAATAAATATTCTATCTATCGGGAGTTACACGTGTTATTGTGAGTCAACCATAAAAGATAGACATATGCTGTCGTAGGATATTTTTTATATAATTTTAAGGAGAACATTTCCGTCATACATGATTTCTGTGTAGATTTAACCATTAAGGTTGCACACGCGACGGAAGCTTAAGAAATGCAGTAACTACTCCCGTTTTCCCAACATTTCCCTTCACTGCTCTGCTCCTATTGATTGTAGCGTGATGAAAAGTATACTATAACCAGCTCAGGAGTATAAACAATAATTGTACCAAGTTTCATTAAAATCCGTCCAGTAGTTTTTGTTTCTATAACGGTTATACAGACAGACAGACAGACAGACATACAGACAGACAGACAGACACAGACAGACAAAAATTTTACTGATTGCATTTTTGGCATCAGTATCGATCCCTAATCATCCCCTGATAGTTATTTTGGAAATATATTTCATGTACAGAATTGACCTCTCTACAGATTTATTATAAGTGCTAGCTGTTGCCCGCGACTTCGTCCGCGTTTCCGTCGTTTTTCGTAAAAAAAGTAGCATAAGTCCTTCCTCATGGCTCAGTGGTTTTGATGTAACAGACAGACTAACTTTCGTATTTTAGTAGGGAAATATTATATGTCAATCTACAATACTGTTGAAAAATATCGCAATACGGAATCGCACAATATTATTGTAAATAGCTGTGCCCGCGACTCTGTCAGCGTGTAACTCCTGTGTAAACAGTCAGTAAAGTGAGTCGTATTTTTCGTATATTCGTCTATACAGCGTCTATACTCTGTACGTCGCGCGTCGTATATTCACGAAAATTTGTGTCTGTCTGTCTGTCTGTATAACCGTTATAAAAACAAAAACTACTCGACGGATTTTAACAAAACTTGGTACAATTATCTTTCATACTCCTGAGCTGGTTATAATATACTTATCATCACTCTACAACCAATAGGAGCAGAGCAGTGAAGGGAAATGTTGGGAAAACGGGAGAATTTACTCTATTTTTAAGCTTCCGTCGCGTGTGCAACCTTAATGGTTAAAGCTACACAGAATGCTGATACTAAATATACTACAGAATGTCTTTATATAAAACGTTTTTTTTCACAGTTTTTTTGTCATTAGACAATACATTAGATGATTTATTTTTTTGTTCAAACGCTAGTGTGGGGGCGGACTTATTTCTGGTAAGATGCTTAACTCTCTTTAATTCGATATCGTACAGGATATTCTTAAAAATTATTAAATAACTAGTGACCCGCCCGGGCTTCGCACGGGTGCAATGCTGATACTAAATATACTACAGAATGTCTTTATATAAAACGTTTTTTTTCACAGCTTTTTTGTCATTAGACAATTATTGATGATTTCTTTTTTTCTCGAACGTTCGCGACCGGCCGAACTGCGCGTTTGACGCCTAGCTGCTAGGCCGGTCGCGAACGTTCGAGAATGTTTGTTTTACGAAGCTACTCGCTAGGTGACTCGCTAGCCTCTAGGTGCCAAGCAAACCGCCTGCCTGTGCGTTCGCGTTTTTAATTAGGGATGACTGAGAGTGTTATAAACGTAAGAGTAGACAAATATAATCAGAAAGCTTCGAACTGCTAAGCTATCGGGAGTTACACGTGTTATTGTGAGTCAACCATAAAAGATAAACATATGCTGTCGTGGGATATTTTTTATATAATTTTAAGGAGAACATTTCCGTCATACATTATTTCTGTGTAGCTTTAACCATTAAGGTTGCACACGCGACGGAAGCTTAAAAAATGGAGTAACTTCTCCCGTTTTCCCAACATTTTCCTTCACTGCTCTGCTCCTATTGATTGCAGCATGATAAAAAGTATACTATAACCAGCTCAGGAGTATGAAAAATAATTGTACCAAGTTTCGTTAAAATCCGTCGAGTAGTTTTTGTTTCTATAACGGTTATACAGACAGACAGACAGACAGACAGACAGACAGACAGACAGACAGACAGACAAAAAATTTACTGATTGCATTTTTGGCATCAGTATCGATCCCTAATCACCCCCTGATAGTTATTTTGGAAATATATTTCATGTACAGAATTGACCTCTCTACAGATTTATTATAAGTATAGATAGATTTGACATTTGGAACAAAATGGACGAAAAATCGGACTGACACTGTATTTTCGGAAAAGTATTGATCAAAATATACCTGAAAAACCAGCCAAAGTGCGAGTCGGACTCGCGCACGAAGGCTTCCGTACCTATAAAAAACGGCCAAATCAAATCACGTTTGATGTATGGCCCATACAGTATGGGAGCCCCACTTAAATATTAAATTTATTCTGTTTTTAGTATTTGTTGTTATAGCGACAACAAAAATACATAATCTGTGAAATTTTCAACTGTCTAACTATCACGGTTTATGAGATACAGCCCTGTGACAGACAGACGGACAGCGAAGTCATAGTAATAGGGTCCCGTTTTTACCCTTTGGGTACGGAACCCTAAAAACTATATGTTTTCGATGTTTTTTGGATTGATTGTAGCAATCACACTTCGTACAAACTCTGGGGTCTACAGCGAAGTCTTCTTGACCTCGTATATCGCTTAACGAACGATCACTCGACAATTAAGATTACTTCCTGGCCGACCCCTTCTAGTACAATTCCTGATTTTTGGAGTACAATTCGTACAATTCCATAGATTTGTAACTGCATTTAACCACGGTGGGTCCAGCTGCGACACACAGTCTCACACGCCCCGCCTTTTTATACCTTCGGCCGCGAGACGCGTCAAGCGCGGCGACCGATTCTCGAACGTTCGCGACCGGCCGCACTGCGCGCTTGACGCCTAGCTGCTAGGCCGGCCGCGAACGTTCGAGAATGTTCGTTTTACGAAGTTACTCGCTAGGTGACTCGCTAGCCTCTAGGCACCAAGCAAGTCGCCTGCCTGTGCGTTTGCGACCTTATATACAAAAATAATCCTTATAGCATGATACAGTATTTACGCGCGATGGCTTATTATTAACGTATTTCATGTATAACTGGTGTTTCTATACCGATTTCTATGATTCTTTTTTATGGAATAGATAATAATGTTAACTTTTTTAATTAGGGATGACTGAGAGTGTTATAAACGTAAGAGTAGACAAATATAATCAGAAAGCTTCGAACTGCTAAGCTATCGGGAGTTACACGTGTTATTGTGAGTCAACCATAAAAGATAGACATACATATGCTGTCGTGGGATATTTTTTATATAATTTTAAGGAGAACATTTCCGTCATACATGATTTCTGTGTAGCTTTAACCATTACGGTTGCACATGCGACGGAAGCTTAAAAAATGGAGTAACTTCTCCCGTTTTCCCAACATTTCCCTTCACTGCTCTGCTCCTATTGATTGTAGCGTGATGAAAAGTATACTATAACCAGCTCAGGAGTATGAAAAATAATTGTACCAAGTTTCGTTAAAATCCGTCGAGTAGTTTTTGTTTCTATAACGGTTATACAGACAGACAGACAGACAGACAGACAGACAGACAGACAGACAAAAATTTTACTGATTGCATTTTTGGCATCAGTATCGATCCCTAATCACCCCCTGATAGTTATTTTGGAAATATATTTAATGTACAGAATTGACCTCTCTACAGATTTATTATAAGTATAGATAATCAACTAGCTGACCCGTGCCCGCTTCGCTGTGCGTAAGACATTTCTAATACCATCGTTGACTTTTTTGTAGACGTTTTTAAGGTGTACAATACTGTAGTACAATATTTTGATATATCTCGTGGGGTTCAGCCAGCATTTGCAATGTAAGCGCAAAAAAATGTGTTTATTTACGACATCACATTAGAAACCTCTAAAATTATCAGTGTTTCTCTACTATATTATGCAAGTATTATACATATAAACCTTCCTCTTGAATCACTCTGTTTATTAAAAAAAACCGCATCAAAATCCGTTGTGTAGTTTTAAAGATATAAGCAAACATACATACAGACATACAGACGCGGGAAGCGGAAAGCGACTTTGCTTTATACTATGTAGTGATTTATCAATTTGATTATGTTTTCTGTTAAAAATATTTTTACATGCCAAACTTTTGTAAAATCCTCCTTGTAGCTGAAAATCAGAGCAGCGAGTTATCACACACACGCCACATACTAAATATTACATTGTCATTGGAACTGACAGATATGAAAAGTTTTTACTCAATCGAACTATTTACTAAAAAGTTCCGTTGTGCGTGTCCATTGGACAGCTCCTGACTCCATCATCAGATCAGCTCGCTGTCAACATATTATTGTATTGTCATCAGAATTAAAAGTTTATGCAAAGTTCCAGTTTAATCGGATACCAACAAATGGTCGAAACACGGTTTGCAAATTTTGACGGACAACTTACAAACAAAAAAACATACAAACAGTGCAAGTTAAATAAAAGGTTGTAAATACATACCAACATCAGGAGAAGCCGTGGACTGTAAATATTATTATAATATCACAGTAGATGTCGCTCAGACATTCGCTGAATATTAATGTTACGGAAAATACATATTTGAGACTTACACCTTTTTTTTGGGGTGAAAATTCACCTGTATTTTTATGAAGGGCGTTTTTAAATCAATTTTAAACGCTTTTGTGTATTTGAAACGGTGTTATTTGATTATTCCACGTCATCCTCGAGGGTACAAAGTTTGATTTTGATCTAATATTATGCAAATTTTTTGCCGACTTAAAAATGAGGAGAGAGAGAGATCTTAGAAGCCGAAATGTGCTGCTGGAGAAGAATGTAAAAGATAAGTGGGAAAAGTAAATCTGGAAATATACAACAGCTGAAAACTAAAAGTGGTTGCATCTTGCAAATTTCTCATAATTTGTCACTTTTCCAAAAAGATTGCCCTGAACGAAAGTAGTAATTTATCATTATGGATCCAGTTCATTAGCCTTTTCTACTGCCTGTAGTATTTCCATTATCATAAGATTTCTGAGAAAACAATTTTTATTTTTTTTTATTTAATTTATTTATACTTTAATTGCACTTAAAAATAATACAAAAAGGCGGACTTAAAGCCGAGGCATTATCTACCAGCCAACCTAATTGGTAGAGGAAAATAGTAGTTGGCGACAAAACTAGGTAATGAAAACACGGAAAAATAATAAAATTTTAAATTAGATTAAAATAAATATGACAGTAAATATTATTATTATAATATAATAGATATATAAAAATATTAATATTATATAGATAAATATAAGTACATATATCAATATATAAACACCTGTTTTATAAAATAAATGAATTAACAAGACTAAGTGTAGTTACCATATGAGTTCTAAATAAAGTCATGTAAGATAAGTATTATAAATGTTTAAGGAAATGTTCGCAAGCTGAACATTCTTCAGGATTAAACAATTTGGTTTTCAGGGTATTGGTAAAATCTTTGCATACCTGGCAAGTTCCGATGACAATGGTGGCGATTCAGTTGTGTCCAAGCTAAACCTAAAATTTCGTAAAAAAACGATCGATCTTATTCCTTTTACATTAAAGTCTAAATTAGAGTCACATCAAAATGACAGTCCTAAAACTTGGGATATTTTAGCCGTTTCTATATTTTATTTCGCATATTTGACACAATCAAGTGTCATCTTATGGGTCCCCGAAACGATCAAGTGCACTTGACAAGTCTACGTGCTTGAAGTGAATATTGATCATTTACAGCGTTGACTTGACAAGTCCCGTCCAGTGATCTACGGGCTTGACCTACTTGACAGAAATTTTGATTGACGGCACTTGAAGCACCTTGCGCTTGATGCGACTTGACGTGACTTGACAAGTTTTTATTCATTTGTCATTCATTTCATATCGATTATTAATTTTTGCGACGACCACTTTTCTGGGCACAGGGCGAACGACTGTGTCACGTGAACTTGATGGCACCTTCAAGTCGCGTCAAGTCCCTCGTCAAGTGAAATCGTCAAGCACGTAGACTTGTCAAGTGCACTTGATCGTTTCGGGGACCCATTAGTCAACACCAATTTACATGTCGATTAGATTTAGCTTGACGTTTCTAAATCGATTACGAAACTCGTAAATTTATTCAAAACTATTCTAAGTTTTAGAACTGTCGGTTACGCTATTTTAAACTTTAACTTAAAAGAAACAAGATCGATAGTTTTTAGGTATTTTAACATAAGTATGGACACAACAGAATCGCCACCATTGTAATATTATGGTGACAGGTCAATCAAGGTGATAGCGCGCTGCTCTGGGATATTACAAAAGCTTGTTTTAAATTCATATTTTTAAACAGAAAACTTATTTGTGTTTTAAAACGAATGAATGCTAAATAAAATCATGAGACTACTGCGGTGTACCTATTAACTACTTTCTCGGCGGAAGCGGTGCACACTCATTTCCGATCACAGCGGGATATTTGCAGGGTTCTCAGGGCTGAAGGCAGTAGTAAGGTACCTTCATACCCATAAGGACTAAATAAGTTTTTTTATTAAAAACTTGCAGTCCACTCCGGCATATCACGGGTCACTACACCCTAAATAATAATAATAAATAAGCAATAAATGAATATGAATATGAATATAAATATGACAATTTTTTGACACCTTGGGTTACAACTTACAATATTGAAGTTTTGGCAATTATCCCTATTTTTTCTAGTAATAAATATAACCTATGTTACACAGAGATAATGTAGCATTCTAATAGGGAAAGAAGTTTTGAAATCGGTCAAGCTATTTTTGAGTTTATTCGTTAAAAACTTACAAACATACACATTCACATATTGCCTCTTTATAATATTACTTAGTATAGATTACTAGCTGCTCGCCCCGTCTTCGCACGGTTGGTACCTGGATAAAAAGTAGCCTATGTGTGTTATTCAGATGTATAAGCTATGTTACTGTAAAGTTTTATTTTAATCATTTCATTTATTTCATTACTTTTTACGTGAAAGAGTTACACACACACACAAAAACTCACAAACTTTTGCATTTATAATATTAGTAAGAAGTATAGATTATATTTAAAAAACAAGCTTTTATAATTCAAGGGCTTTCCAGCTTAATTGGTTGGAGGGAACTGGTTCAAAAATCAATTGCAAGATTTAGACGGACTAACACGGCAAGACTAACTAACACTAACGAACGACTAACACACAATAAAAGTTTGTAAAAAAAGCTTTTAAAATTTTCAACATTTTGGTAATTTTCCGATCAAATGCCGATAACCAACTGAATTTTAGTAATAGTTTTTACTTTGGTTTTAAAATCTTACTGGGTTTATCAGAGCTATTTTCTCATCAACCCACGGACCCCCAAAGCACGGAACCCCCGCCGTGCGAGGTTACTTAATTATCTGCCAATAAACCGAGTTGTCAGTTGCCAGATGAAGAAGATTTACTCACAATATCGATTTCTTGCGATTAAGACGAGTAATAAATGTTTTTGATGAATGCAGAATCGTTTTTTCTCAATAACCGCAAAACATACAGTTTTGTTTTTTATGACAAAGATAACTTAAGGATATAATCTAGATAAATTACAGACAGAAACACGATTGGTGAAACTTTTCTCGATAGATTTATTTTCCAAAGTTGGCTCTTCAAAAACACTAGTTTAGTTTTTAATCAAAACTATGAATAGCTAAACAGTTCATCACTACATAGTATAAAGCAAAGTCGCTTTCCTATGTATGTTTGCTTATATCTTTAAAACTACACAACGGATTCTGATGCGGTTTTTTTTAATAGATAGAGTGATTCAGGAGGAAGGTTTATAAGTATAATAACATGCTACCCGTGCGAAGCCGGGGCGGGTCGCTAGTTATTATATAATTCGTTAGATAATCATACTATCTAAGTAAATTACAGACAGTTTCTTTTTAAATTTGATGGTTTTCAAGATAATGCAGTTTTATCACTTTTTCCGTCTTATCCGGGTAGACTCAGCCCATACAAAACGTCAAAAATTTCACTTATCACCTTATGTTCATTGTCCCAGTTTTTAACCGAATAAAAATTAGGAGGTTATCAATTCGACATATGTATATTATATTTTATTTTTTATGTCCGCGCATATATTTTAACCTGGTGATCATTTTGATGATTTTTTTATATTCTGTAGAGAATAAACCTAAATTGGTCCCATTTAAAGGGGTAAGGGGTAGGTGTAGGACCAATAGTTCCTTCATAAAATTAAAACGAACATCGCCCCTTGATTTTTCTATTGGTTTATACATTATATTATCGTCGGTTTTCTTTATAGTTTTTTAAACGTAATTATTTAATTCTAAATATCCTGCAGGTTGCAGCAATGACTTCGATGAGGAGTGCGGGCTAGTGACGAGATGACGCAGCCGCCGTATCATGCACCCTGGCACCCACATTACCAGCACAGGTGAAGTCAGTCAGTCTTTGAAGTGCGAGTCCGACTCGCGCACGGAGAGTTCCGTACAAACTTCTTATTAGTTTTCCTGTAATCTATACCTAGATAAAGACTTTTTGTTCTGTATTCTTTTTTTACTTTTAGACCTAGTAGTTTTGGAGATAAGGTCGCCCTGTGGAATGGAGGGATGGACGGACAGACATACGAGTGATCCTGTAAAAGTTAAGTTTTTTCCTCTTTAGGTACGCAACCCACAAAATGGGGGATCTTTACGACTTTCTTCTTTTGTTACAGAGAAGGTCCCCCCCTCCCGCCGGCGCCACCTCGGCGGGAGCCCCCCTACGAGACCCTTTACCGCCCACACTCACTAACGCAAACGCTCACTGCTCACACGCAGATACACACACCGTGAGTACCTACACCTAGTAACAGAACATCGAAAACCCGGCCAAGTGCGTGTCGGGCTATAAGCAATGTGTGTTCCGTAGATTACTAGCAGAACGAGGTGCGCGAAAACAATACCCACTTTACGTGCAGGAAAGGTACATTTTTTTTTTAAAGATTTTATTTTACCACTATTTCGATGTGAATAATATGTATATTCATTCCAAATTACAGTTTTCTAGTACTAAGAGTCTCTGAGCTAAGCAAATACGGACGGACATGGCGAAACTATAAAGGTTTCTTGTAGACTACGAAACCCTAAAAATGATAGGCACTTGCGTCGTGTTTGTTGCCCGATTCTTCTAGGCTTGGTCGTGAGGACCAGGCGTACCTTCACCTAGCTCCTAAGACGTTAAAGTGATCCTTGTGATTATCACTACATAGTATAAAGCAAAGTCGCTTTCCGCTTCCCGCGTATGTATGTATGTATGTTTGCTTATATCTTTAAAACTACACAACGGATTTTGATGCGGTTTTTTATAATCGATAGAGTGATTTAGGAGGAAGGTTTATATGTATTAAACCCGTGCGAAGCCGGGGGAGGTCGCTAGTATTGAAATAAAATACCTTTAGACTTTGACTTTAGATACCACTTGACAATTCAACTATGTACCTAGTTGATAATATAGAGATGTTAAATCATGAAGCATGCTATCTAATTTCTTATTCTAGATGTAAAGGCGAAACAGAAGTCAGGACAGAGTATAGAGAACACTTCCATCCACACAGGTGAGTTGTGATAAACAATGTGATAATTAAATCGGTTCATAAATGACGGAGTAGGTACCTACTGAGTTAACAATATATCTAAATCCTTCTTTTTTCGTTGGTAGAAAATGTAATTAGGGACCATCCATAAACTGGATTGTGATTTGTGACAAGGGGTTGGACTCCAACTCCTTGTCATACGAAATTTAGGGCTAAATCTAAAATCTATCCTAAATTTCGTAACGTCACATTTCAAAATCTAATAAATCTAACTATAGATTTTGACACGGGTCTTTAGCACGTAATTACCTTTAATTTACTTTTCCGACGTTTCGACTATGTTACAATAGCCATGATCGCGGGCAAACTGGAGTACTCGGAGCTACCGTCGAGAAGCGGAGGTAGTTGAAGAAACTACCCTCACTTGGTCTTCAGAAATAGAAATATCCATGTTCACATTACGACACACCACACTGACTGTATCCACGCTATTTGATCGAAGATCCACGCACTGAGATGGTCTATCGCGACACCCACACATAGCGACCACAGGATAAATAGCGAATAAATCTATTATATTAAAACACAAAAGAGGGGGGGAGTCTCACAAATGAGAGCAGCTGTGACAAGGAGGGGGGGGATCAAACAATCATGAAATTCGTAGGATACTTTATATATGGTTGGCCCCTTATGGCTGGCAGATGAAGACTCTTCCATTCCTCAGATGCGGCTCATCATACGGCAAGTGTGCTGAGGAGGAGGAAGCGAGGGAAAGAGAGGAGCCAGTCACCAGCTCGGCAGAGCTTCAACAATGGGACGAGAAGATTGGTATAGTAACTGTTGAACCTAAATTAAAATAAATAAAAATAAATATTGGTGGACTTCACACACACTAGGCAAAGCTTGTACTATTTAAACTAGATAACTGATAGAATACCTACTTACATTTTTTTTATTGTACCTATATAGGGTGAGAGCGCTGTTTGTGGCCATTTTAACAACATTTAATTTTCAAATAAATGGTTTATATTAAAAATTATTAAAACGACGATTTTCAAACAACATCGAATAGAGTATTTATCTATATCTTAGGTTATGCAAAGGTTTTGTAACAGGCGATATTTATTTATTAATTATTCAAATTTATATAGACTAAACGGGAAATATCTATTTGTGGTCAATCATCAATCATCTAGAGGCATAACGCATCATAACTGTCACTAATCAAAATGGACCATAAACAAAGAATTGTACTAGCTATATCAGCATTTTGCTGTCCAGCGTGGCAATGCCGCCAGTCGCCAGTATCAATGGAACGCTTCCGACGGGTAGAGATCCTATAGACTCAACTGGTTCTTGTGTATTCTGTAATATTATTTAATACTAGCTGTCCCGACAGACGATGTCCTGTCAAAATTCAATAATCCCACACTTAGGGGTATAAAAAATACCCTATGACCTATTCTCATACCTCCCAAATATACACATTTTTGTATAAAAATCGATTTAGCCGTTTCGGAGGAGTTTGGTTACAAACACTGTGACACGAGAATTTTATATTTAAGAAAATTACCTAGTTTAAGTACCTATTAGATGGTTTTTATTAGTTGTTGGTTACAAAATGACATATAGGTACCAAAGCTTTTAATCTGTTGTTTCAGTGAGTAGCTCGCTTTGCAGTGGTGGCGGTGCAGTGGGCACCAACCTCTCGAGGACTGAAGCAGCCTCTCCACACCAGCATGTCACCACCACACATGCGGGTATGAATTTATAATTAAAGGTGGTGCGTATTTACTCGACCAGGTTTGTAAACCTGGTATAGGCATAAAAAAATACGTTACCAGGTATGACGACAGAGTTTGAACGCGTATTTTGTACTTGAAAGTATTTCTGTTTTCGTGTTTCAACGAATTTAGTATTCCTAGGGGGGGGGGGGTGCTCTGGGTGGAGAGTTGTTGAGTTTGAAGTATTTTAAACGTGGTTTATACGTCAAAACACAAGTACGACCCACCTCTAATTTATATATTACAAGCAGTCCGCCTCGACTTCGCACTGGTATAGGACCTAATATTTATATTCGTAGTTATATGTAATATAAAAATAAGTAATTTAAAAAAATGACCAAATTTACTCGCTAATAATTATTTTTGATAGGTGAAAGAATTTTTAAAGAAGACAGAAAAGAGACAACGCCATACGTGTTCGTATAGCGTTGTCACTTTCGCTCTTAATCAATTAGTACGGCTCCTGTTTTAATCCTATTCATCCTTCAATTCTGCATCAGGTGGAGTCACCGGTCCAGGGGGCAGAAGAGGGGCTCTCCAACTTTGGCAGTTCCTCGTCTCTTTACTCGCGGAGGGGGCGCGCTGCGTTGCATGGACCGGGAGGGGGTTGGAGTTCAAACTGCATGAACCAGAGGAGGTACTTACCAATTTAGCTTCAAAATATACGAATACCTACGAGGCCTTTGTCGTTTTTAGGTTAATGTAATATTTGTGTATCTTATCTCATATCTGGTCGTGTCTCGTCTTGTCTCATCTCGTCTCGGCCCATCCCATCTAATCTCATCGAGTAGACCATCAGACCTTCATGTCGCCTGTTTTGCAAAATCCCGTGCCGTGCATGTGCTAACTCCACCTTCAGTGATTCATTTTGAACACATTACGAAGAAAGACATTTAAGGCCGTACCTTCTACAATCTCTAAAGTAAGACTAAAGCAGTAAGTGACAACGCTATACGAACACGTATAGCGTTGTCACTTTCGCACCGCGAGTAGGTAATACTGCTTAGAAAAAAGATCGTAGTTCGGCCCTTGTTTAGACATTGACATTAGACGACGTTTGTTTGAAGGTGGCGCGTCGTTGGGGCGCTCAGAAGAACCGGCCCGCGATGAATTACGACAAGTTGTCGCGTTCACTCCGGTATTACTACGAGAAGGGCATTATGCAGAAAGTTGCAGGTATATTAGTAAAATACTACATACCCTAGGTACTTATACTACTTACTTACTATTTACTTTACTTATACTACTACTACTTACTAGGTACCTACTTTTGTAATGTAGGTATAGGTAGCATTAGAAAAAACTAAAAAAGTACTTACATTAAATAAAACCGGCCAAGTGCGAGTCGTACTCGCGCACGCAGGGTTCTCAAATATTTATTTATTTTATTCTGTTTTTAGTATTTGTTGTTATAGCAGCAACATAAATATGTACATTATCTGTGAAAATTTCAACTGTCTAGCTATCACGGTTCGTGAGGTTGTTTTTAGGGTCCCGTTTTTAACCATTTGGGTACGGAACCCTAAAAACATTCCCTAATTTAAATTCGACTTTGTATTCCAGGCGAGCGCTACGTCTACAAGTTCGTGTGCGATCCCGAAGCACTCTTCAGCATGGCGTCACCTCGTGCGCGCTCACCCCCCGCTCCACCCCCCTACGACGTCCTCTCCCAACTATATGGGGGGGTCGTATACCCCCAATACGTCCCCGGTCCATCACAACCGGATTATCACGGCCGTTATTACCGCCATATTAACCATTTAGGGCATTATGACACGTAGGACAGTTTATTAGACCATTTTAGGTGCTTAGATACACTTGGCCCTAAAAAAGGGTAGATAAAATTTTGTATTGTATTAATGTCTCAAACGGTACTACCGCCATATCAATCATAGGACATTATGACACATAGGACTTATTTTAAATACGTAGATAGAATCACTTACCCCAAAAGGGTAAATGTATCTACTACCTACTGGAATATCAATAATTTAGTATGACGTAGGATAGTATTTATAAGATGCATAATACCTTACATTACTGTTGTTAGGTACAATTATCAATTTCTTGTTTCTGTAACCTCCCAACTACCTATCCAACTTATTAGGAGTTACGCAAATACTATTAGTAAATTGTATATTCGTTAGGTATCTATTTATATCTAAGTAACAAACACAAATCTTGCACTTAGTTTTGTCGTCGTTTGAAGTAACATTTTTGTTACTAAACAAAAATATGATGCTCAACTAGGGATACCCTCGCGACTTCGTTTACGCGAAGTTATTTTCAAACAGTCTTCTACCCCCTTTGCACCCCCTTTCTTAGTGCACCCCTACACACCAAAAGGAATAAACACTCCAAATTTCATGTTTCTAGGAGCAGTGGCTTACCCTCGTATTCAACTACCGTGTGCCTTAGTGCTCTTCTTTGGCTAGAGGCACACGACAATGTGCCTCTAGTCACTATGCAGTGTCGCACAACACATAAGTGATTTTTATGAAAAAAGATTTCGTCCACTGTGGGTGCGTGTTCTCATAGTGTCGTTCTTGAATACGAGGGTTAGGCTCGCGATAGATCAAACATTCAGTAACGAAAGAGTTTTATATATTGAGATTACTTTCCCCTAACAAATTCTCCTGTAGAAATTAATCTATCTAATGGCTAAACAAATATAGGTGATGCTTTGTAAATAGAGCAGCGTCATGTTTCGATTACTGAAGGGTAGTCAATTTATGTAAATAGCAGTGAATTAGCATAATTGTACCGATTTGATGGTTATACTAAGCGATTGCCTTTGAACTTGGTAGAAAAAACTTTACGATACATTCATAGTCCAACCCAGTGATTCTCAAAGTGGTATTTAACGACCAAAGATCGACTACAAATTGCAAGAGAACTTCGACAGCGTAAAAATCGTGTTTAAGCTGGTTCTGGCAAATGAGTACCACTACACCAGTTGTCAAAAACACATTTGAAGTTGACGAATTTGGAAAAAAACAAGATACAGTAAGAAGTTCTAACCGAAACTGAAAAACATGGAAGACAAAATAGTTTGAATAGGTACCTCTGGTCCAAACATTAGTTCTTAAGCACGATTTGACAGCTAACTAAATGTCAAAACGCCTAAGAATGTTTTAAAACATAGTTCGTATAGTAACGGACTAACCCTCGTATTCAAGAACGACACTATGAGAACACGCACCCACAGTGGACGAAATCTTTTTTCATAAACATCACTCTTTATGTGTGGAGCGGCACTATGGAGCACGCTACCGTGTGCCTTTAGAGCTCAACTTTGGCTAGAGGCACACGACAATGTGCCTCTAGTTATACTATGCAGTGTCGCACAACACATAAAGTGATTTTTATGAAAAAAGGTTTCGTCCACTGTGGGTGCGTGTTCTCATAGTGTCGTTCTTGAATACGAGGGTAAGAAAATTTCTAGTCGGTTAGTAAAAACTAGTCATTAGGATAACCTACTAACATAGTACTCACAAAGGTACTATGTTAAAACTAGAATAAAATATTCTAAAAATATTATTCGTCCTCACTCAAAAGCTCTTTTGTTTTTTTGGTGACTCTGGCCTGCGTTGCCGACAGTTTACCATTTTCTAAAGCATAATGTAAGGTAAATAGAACTGTCAATGTCAATGAACTGTCAATGTCACCATGTTTTTTAGTTGTTTTCTCGCATTTTTACCGATTTGATGGATCATGTTTTTTTAATATATTAAAAGTGTGACCAGACAGACATAGCGCGGCATTTGAGCGCGGCAGCCGGCGCGCTACTAGCCGCCGCTATGATGGGACGATGGCCGCGCGTACAATGACCCTTAAGTTTAAATTAACGCGGCAAACTTGTGTCCTGCGAATGCCGCACTATGTATGAATGAATCTTTTGATACAGATATATTTTTTGCTGATTATTCCATTCGAAAAATTGTTTGTTAGAATAAATTTAAGTACCTTTAGGGTAGTTCCAATAAATTTTGGTATTTTGTAAATACAGAACAAAGTTCCGGAAGTGGGTTTTTATTTTATTTTTAAAACTGAATTTTTATTCAAAAATAATCAAGCAATTTTGTGATTAATAAATTATTTAATAAACTGTTGCTATGGTTTTATTTAAAACTAAATAATAACAATAGTGGTAAAACTGAATCTGCCCCTTTTAAAATAAAGAAACTTAACAGTCCTTACTTGCTAATTTAATCCGCCTTCCCACCAAAAATCTCATCAAACCCGCCCTATCAAAAAATAATCATCTGTCAATGTCATACGTAATGTTTCCATGCCACTACCAAAAATGGCTACCAAATAAAAACATTCTACTAAACAATAGTAGGGCAACAATCAATTATCTAGCTGGATGGAGTATTCGTTAACACTAAGTATTATTGCATGTATGGCCTTGTTGGCTACCGGGTGGTGTCTTTTAACTATCCGAAGATCCAGTTCGTAATTAGTATTCTTAGGTGATAGGCTTGCTACTGTCACGTATGGAATGCATTTGCCAATGTTTGGACGTGAGCCTGACACATCTTGAAGGATCTGAGCGCCTGGATTCTTTGACGTCTACGAACTTGGAGATTACAAAAGACATTTTTTTGTCATAGCAATAAAAAAATTCAAACCATTAAAACATATTTATTTGCATTCTATCTATAAACAAACAGTCAAACATCAACATTTAATATATTTATAATACTTATTCGATAAGAAAATATATCAAAAATCAATGAAAATGAGTAAAGACTGACCAACAAAGAAAATATAAAATATATATACATAATTCATTTAAAAAAATAGCTTAGTATCTTAAATCATGAGAGATTATACAGGGTGTCCCAGAAGTCTACGTCAAGTCGAAACCAGTTGATAGGCCAAATAATAATACTTATAAATAATAAATAAATATTGGCGGACTTTACACACAGCGCCATTTAACCAGATAACTGATAAAATACTTATATACTTTTTTTTGTAAATACATACTTATTATGTTACTATACATATTAAAACATAGACACAGAAAAAACATCTATGTTTATCACACAAATATTTGCTCTGGGTGGGGATCGAACTCACAACCTATAGCGCAGAAGGCAGAGTTACTACCAACTGAGCTGTGAGGCCAGTCAACATAGTTTATAAATAACAGTTAAATATACAAAAAAAATCTAAATATGTATTTCCTGTATTTAATAAACAAAAACTTTAGGCGTTCTATCAGATTAATAGAAATAGTGCAATAATAGACCGCTTAAGTCACGAGTATCGTAAGTACAATTTATAGCTCCTGTGACACCAAAAAACACTCGAAAAAGATGAACAAAACATACTAATATTTTTTTTATCTTCTTTTTTAAACATGTTAAGAGGCTGCATTAAGTCGCTGATTGCTCTTTTTCGAAACGAAAAAAGAAATACTTCTGAACAAGCCACATCTCCTATTTTTATAAGTATATTACTTCAGGTTCCTACCTAGATTTCTATTAAGCTGAAAATATAATAGCAGAAACTTTTCACGATAAAAATATTATTTCAAAATGATACGTTTTAGAATTTATGATCGAAATATTTTATATACCTACTATTAAAATCAACTTGTGATTTATTGTTAAAGATAGGTAATATGTAGATCTAGATTTCTATAAGGATAGATTTTTGATAAGTAATTATACATAATTTATATCATTAATTTATTCGAAAAGCTAAGGCGGACCACGCGCGGACGTGTGTTTGTCATCATTGCAACGGTCGGTAGGATTATTTATCGAAGTGATTAAAGATGGGTACATCTTTATTCACATATACTATACATTATAAAATAGGAGATGTGGCTTGTTCACAAGTATTTCTTTTTTCGTTTCGAACAAAAATAATCGTCGACTGGCAGCGTCTTAATTTATTATAACTAAAAAGATTCGCAATCTTTTGACATTTGTCCGCTGTGGAAGTGTGGAAATGTCAAAGTCAAATCCAAATGTTAAAGAACAGAGTATTTTTTATTGTTTTTTTTTTTTAAATAAGTGCATTTTGAATTTAATTTTTTACAGCACGGTGTGTAACTACTTAGGTCACGGAGAAGAGTGACATAATTGTGAGTTTAGGTCACACAGTGCTATAAATAGTAATGAAAACCTATTAACTAGATACATTAAAACATGCTAATGTCTTGTGCGTCTTACGATACAAATATCAGCATTTGACTATTCCGTGCAAAAACAGCTTTTCTTTGACATAAAATGATCAAATCAACTTTACAACATAATTGTGGCAATTCTATTGTTACTACAAACTAACTAAAATTTCATTTCGTTTTCATTTTAGTTATTTCTCTATTTTATTTCGCATTTTTACACATCCAAGTGTCATATTAGTCGAGAACCATTCACATGTTGACTTATCTAAATAGACGACTAACATTACAAATATCGTAAATTTAGTTAAAACTACTCTATATTTTAGAACTGACATTCTGAGGGTAAACTAATTTAGACTTTAACGTAAACGGAATAAGATCGATCGTATTTTTCGAAGTTTTAGACAGTTTGTAATAACAGAATTGCCTCCAATATTACTCTGTTAATGTACATAATTTAGGTGTCAACTTACAATAGGCTGTTGACCAATCACAGGCAAGCAACTAAACTTATATTAACCTAGTTATTTGCAGACCAATCACAGACAAGCTATGGATTTGACAACTTTTACAACAATAAAATATGTCTGAATATTATAATTATCTAATTGAATTTTATTGTCGAATTCAGTCATTCCTTATTTAATAATTTAATAGAATCTTGAATAATAGGAGGTAGAATAAGCACTTAAAAAACAGTTATTTATTTTACAAAACACAGTAAAATTTTCATTGTGCAACTGTCAAATATATTGATATGTTGACAGTTGAAGGTTGGATGCTGTGGCATGGTCGTCGTAATTTCTGATACAAATAAGCTAGAGATATTTTCTCAAAAGTTGTGCAGATGTACCCAAATACCGCCTACCCAAGCGAATATCGTGCAGTATTTTGGTTACGCGCCAGCCGCGAAACGAATGCGAAATTCACAGACAACGAAAGCGTATATCTGTCTGTAAAATAACTTTAATATAAAAAAATTAAATCCATTTTACAAGTTAATTTTCGAAAAATGACTTCATCAAACAACTAAGAACCCAAAAGCCAGCTTTCGAATAAAACGGTATCGAAATCGGTTCAGTCGTAATATGGCCTATATAACACCCCATAGAAGGGGCTAGAAAAATAGCTACAACTATAATAATAAGCGCACCTAAATATTGCACAAAACTTAAATCTCATTTCATGAGAAATATAAACTTATAACAACGCCATCTATGTGCAGTGTTTAGAACTACCACTCATAAAGGTATTCATATGTCCATCTGCAGAGTTTATGCTAATTTTGCTAGGACGCACTTAGCGATGACAGTTTTTATATAAACGTCCGTTAAATGTGTTCTAACAATTTATTTATTATAATATTTTTCTAGAATTTAAACTCAAATCCTTATTACATCTGCAAGAGTCTATGCTTATGTTGCTAGGACGCACTTAGCAATGACAGTATTCGTGATAATGTCTGTAAAGTGTGTTATAACAATTTAGGCAAGTTTAACTTCAATTCTATTAAATTGGTATTTATTTCAATCAAAATCACTACTAGTTTGAGTAATACCCGGTTACTTTCTTATACCGGTCGGTATCGGTAAGATAAATGTAGACTTAGCATTCTACAACTCGATCGTTTGGTTGTTACAATTTACGAGCATCTGTGAGGTACAAATATACTTATAAATATATCAGGAGCTAGCACGAATCACTATCGTATCGACATCGTATCGTCCAAATGTCAAAACGATACTATTACAATACAAAAAGTGTAAGTTTTGTTATTTAGACGATTAAAAGTGTCAGTTTTGACATTTGGACTACAGGATGTGGAACGATAGTGTTTCGAGTTCAGGCTACAATCATTATCATATTATCAAGTTTTATATCAACACTAGCTTTCGCCCGCGACTTCGAAAGTTTGAATGACAAGGAAAGAGCCAGTGTGTTGATAAACTACCTCTGTAGCGTGACGGCGACGTCTCGCAGCGTCGAGCGGATGTAATCGTAAGTAGCAAACGATATCCCAACGGCTATAGGGCCCTTCACCCAGTTCATTGTGAGGCCCTTAAAGAATCCACGCACACCCTCGGCCCTGCAAAAGAAATAAGATTTTTTCAATAATTACGTTTGAGAAACTAACGACCAATCAAAACGTTTCGACCAATCAAAACTTAAGAGACTGTATTAGTTTTTAAAGTTTTATAAAGGAACTATTAGTCCTACATGAATGCAAGAATGGGACCAACTGCGGACTATTTTGTACACAATAGAAAAAAAAACATTATAATTTGACCATCAGGTAAAATTATATGCGATCATAAATAAAGCGAAATATACGCGTTAAATTGACAACCCACCCTTTTCGTCGGTTGAAAACCGCAACTGAACTAAACTGACCGAATGAAACTACAAGTTACTGCAAGCTACTTTGGCGCAGCCGGTAGGATACCCAGTTCAAACATCATCATCAACACTTACGCGTAAACCTCCTGCAGGGTGCTAAGCACAGTACTATACGGGTATGACCCGTCGGGACGTCGTTTGGCTGTTTGCATTCGACGCCTCACTATGTCTAGTGGGTATGAAGCGGACTGGGCGACGGCACCGGCTGCGCCACCACAACACACGCTAGCTAGTGGACCCGTGGCGCCGAAGTAATCTGGAAATATATAAATATTTTAAATGATTATTCAAACTATCGTGTTTAGTAGACATAACTATAGATTTTGACACGGATCTTCATAAACGTTGGGAAAATAAATTAAATGTAATATTTTAAATATTGGTGCACATTTCACACAGCGCCATCTAGCCCCAAACTAAGACTAACTAACTAACTGGGAACCAGATTACTGTTAGAATACTTTCGAACCCACAATATCGAATCGAACCCACAACCTACAGCGCAGAAGGCAGAGTTACTACACACTGAGCTGTGAGGCCAGTCATTTGTGAGATCAGTCATCAAATAAAAACCGGCCAAGTTCGAGTCGGACTTTCGCTCGAAGGGTTCTGATCTGACAAATACTAAAAACAGATAATTAATTTATTCTGTTTTTAGTATTTGTTGTTATATCGGCAACATAAATACATAATCTGTGAAAATTTCAACTAGCAATCACGGTTCAGCCTGGTGACAGACAACCGGACAGACGGAGTCTTAGTAATAGGGTCCCATTTACCCTTTGGGTACGGAACCCAAAAAAGCATCCAAGTGGGTTAAATGTTTACGTACCCACATATATGCGCTTGAGTGTGTCATATGTGAAGAATGACACCCCCGCGTACGGAATGACACCAAGAATCGTCGCTGGATAACCTCTGTGGAGTTCGAGTAGATCGAGTTATTTTTGAAATACAATTTATAACACTTCATAAGTATTAACGTTTTAAAACTAAAAAGAAAACCAACCTGAAGGGGGGTTGTCAGAGGCATGACATTACATTTGGCACATGTTCATTCTGCAATACGCATTCTATACATAACAGACCGCTCCATCGCCGCATATAAGAATACAAGCTGACCCGGCGAACTTCCCGTTCCCGTTCTGTTCCCGTTCCCGTTCCCTATCCCTTTCCTATGTGCCAAATATAATATTTGGACGTGCCTCTGACTGCTATCGACAACTCATGACAACACTTCCCATCCCTAGTGAATCACGTCATCTTGAACCGGCCAATCAGAATGCATTTTTTCCCACTCCCCCCGTACCGCATACCTCACCGACTTGACAGAGTTGTTTGTTTGAAGAAATGAAGCCATTAGGCGTCTATTAGGCTATGTAGTCGATGCTCACACACCACGTACTGGCGCCGTTGTAGTACATGCTATGTATCAGAGATGGCGCTGTATGTGAAAAATAATTTTCCCTGTTTTCCTGCTTTTCTCTTGAAATTTTTCCTGAATTTACTTTGCTATAAACCTCACGGAGCCCGAGACCTTTCCAACGAATGCAAAACCGTGGAAATCGGTTCGTGCGTTCTGGAGTTATATAGCGTCAGGAAGGAAAACTCGACTTATTTTTATATTATAGATTAACTGGTTTCCTTACGATGTTTTTCTTCACCGTTGTAAGCGCGCATATACATTTTTCGAATAGAAAACTCCATTGATGTCTGGAATTCAACTTGAGAGATTCGAATTGAGTACCTCCTTTTTGTCGTCGGTTAAAAATAGAAGCGTTTTCTTGAAGCACGTCCGATATTAAAACCTACGATATGCGAATTGAAAGTCAAGGTACCTCCCACACAGCCAACACGGCATTTTCATCTTTTTTTTTTGTTTTTGAAAATAGAAACTTGTCTCACTCACCTGTAAAGTGTCCTCAGTCCCTCCTCCCCGACTACCCTTCTAAAAACGGCCCTCAGTGTTCTATACTCTGTGGCGTGAGTTACCGCCATTCTAGCTCGCGCCATATCGAGAGGGTAGGTGGCGCTTTGGGATATCACACCAGCTAGGGAACCCGCTATTAGGTGACGGATGGGATGTTGTCTGGAATACATAATATGGTTTGTTAGAACCCTCACAATGGATCTTAATATTTCCTAAAGTACAGAAGCACCAATTTTGTGCTTTGGCCACTAGTTGGCACTAATTGGGAACTAATGAGGAACGAAAACTAAAAAGGATGATTTTGGAAGATGGCACTGCTGTGCAAAAAATTTGGCATTAAGGACTAAACCATTCAGTCGTCATAGCGACGCAGTTTTGATTATTGAATGATACGCATTATACCAAAATTCAATTCTCGTGTCACAGTGTTTGTAACCGAACTCCGCCGAAACAGCTTGACCGTTTTTATGTTTTTTTCTAGTTATTTGGTAGGTATGAGAATAGTTCGTAGTGTATTTTTTATATCTCTAAGGGCCGATTTTTCAATCATCAGATAAGTGTTAACTGTGGAATAAAATTGCAATTTTCCATACGATATGTCAAATTTATTCAACAGTTGGCCCTTATCTGATGATTGAAAAATCGGCCCTAAGTGATAAGGGTGACGTAAAGTTCAGGAAAAACTGAAAGTGCTTATTTTCTATGGGATTTTTGCAATTTGACAGGACAACGTCTGTCGGGACAGCTAGTAATGTATAAATTTTCTCACCTAGCCATAGCAGGCTTGTCAACCCCCATCGCTTTCTTGCATTGCTCGTGCGCCGTGAACTGTATGGCCGCGTATGGCACAATCCTGGCCATCGTGGCAGAATTGCCTCGCCATAGTGCCAAGAAACCATTTGTTCGAAAACTGTGAAGGAGGAAATTGATGGCTGCCTTCCATGAATAGCGGATCTGGCTGAGGAAGAAAGGGAAATTAAAAAAACATTAAATGTGCCTAACGTAGTGTTTTGACTGCCCCCTTTAAACATCTTCAAGGATCTTAGCGCCTTGAGATCTGAGAGTATGTCTACGTACTTGGGGATTACAGTCGTAATCCTATATATATATTTTATTTAAAAAAAAAAAAACCCCGCCTTTGAAATCACAAGATACAAGATTTCGAATCGATCAGACCAGTAGAAGTTTCTTCAACATCAGCTCAACAAATATTGTAGCTAAGAACCATCTCGAACACATATCTAACGAAAAAAAAACCGCATTAAAATCGGACCATTATTTTAAGTTTAAGAGCTATGATGCTACAGGCAGAGTCACAGATACAATGACAGACACATCAAAGTAATAACACTCATTTTGCGTCGGGCAAGTACGGTAGACTCCAGGCGTTCAGATCCCTGAAGATGGGTAGACAGAAGCACGTCCAAACCTTTCATACAGCCCGTGCTCACAATTTGCACGATAATAACAATTGTGCACGACTCTGAATAAATGTACCGAAACGAAATCAAAAGTACCAAGCTATCAGAAATACGCAGGAGTTCGGTTCTCGTCTCGAATAATTTATAGCTAATTTGAATCTTACACCAATAGCAATAAGGTGAATGCAAAAGTAACAGGCTTTCAAAAATAAGCAGGGGTGGATTCTCGTCTCGAATAATTTTAGCTAATTTGATTCTTACACGAATAGCAATATGGTTTACTCACGTGGCCTGAAAGTTGATCTTAGTTCGGTCGAGGGGCGCTATGGCAGTCTTGGCTAGAGCTCCGGCGAAGGCTCCCGCGACCAGTGATGTCACAACTGTGGCGCTCCGGCTGAGGTCAGAATGCGTAAACGGCTTTTTTTGTGTTTCTGAACGAAAAAAATTATGTCAAAAACATTTTAAAACAAAACTATTTATATTACAAATCCGAAAGTTTGTGAGGATGTTATATCATGATAGACTCATGATAGACAGTCTCAAGACAGTTGAAATTTTCACAGATTATGTATTTCTGTTGCCGCTATCACAATAAATACTATAAACAGAATAAAATAAATATTTAAGTGGGGCTCCCATACAACGAACTGGATGGAATAGTACGGAACCTTTCGTGCGCGAGTCCGACTCGCACTTGGCCGGTTTTTATTGACATTGGCCTTTACCATCATCATTCCGTCAAATCATCTTTCGAAAAGTCATTGAGATAATGGCCAAGTAAAGTACTGATAAAATAACAATTTTGATTGTTGACGTACCTACAGTTGCAACATTGTATTATGTGACTTTTGTCATATTTATTACTAGCGACCCGCCCCGGCTTCGCACGGGTTTAATGCATATAAACCTTCCTCTTGAATCACTCTGTTTATTAAAAAAAACCGCATCAAAATCCGTTGTGTAGTTTTAAAGATATAAGCAAACATACATACAGACATACAGACGCGGGAAGCGGAAAGCGACTTTGCTTTATACTATGTAGTGATATACATAGATAAAATGCTATAACCCAGTAGGTACCTATTCACTTGTGAATCAACTGACGAAAAAAAAGGCTCTCAATTGGGTTCGTTTTTGATATTTTTATTATTTTGTGTTGTTTAGAAAACAGTCCTAAGTTGGTGCCATTTTAATTGTATTTATGTAAGACTAATAGTACCTTCATAAAACTTAAATAACTGTATCGTCGAAACATTTTCGTAGGTTTTATTTTTAATTTTTAAAACGTAATTAATAATTATACAGGTTGTATGTACTAAGACGACTCCCGAATACTGAAGGTACAAACACAATTACCCCACATGAATACAATTTCTGAAACACTACATCAATTTACAAAAACAATGTTTAAAGAGTTGTACCAATACTTGCACCTGTCAAAACTGTCATTTTAAAATGCTGGTACTATACGCAGTAACTTCTTATCTTGACATTATTACAGTCCACAACTAACATCAAAGTAAGTACACTAAATTCTACTGTTTCGTTATCTACCAGTATTAGCTTATCAGAATAACAATAATACAGTCATACTGAAGATATAATTATAAATAACTATCCCCAGCTGCGCACAGTGTACTAGTGAAGATTATAGGCGAATTTTCGATACCTTAGATATTATTGCAATTTTTAAGAATATTTCAAATTTTTTTGATAATAATATATGGCATAAGTTACTCACTGATTATTATTATTAAAATTGGTAGTAGTTTTTTAGTTTATCCATTACAAATATATGAATATAACAAATATGTAGTGTAGATAAATATTAAGAGGAATAGTATTTTTTCTTGACTTGCCTGTGACTGATTTTTTTTTTAGCTTTTAGACATAATTTTTAGGATAATATTATTATCTGCAGATTGTTGTTCTAATACTGTACTCTGATTTCTCAAGCCCATCTCTATCATAACTTGTTTATTTTTCTATTAAGGGGCTCCCAGTCGACGATTGCTCTTTTTCGAAACGAAAAAAGAAATACTTCTGAACAAGCCACATCTCCTATTTTTATAAGTATACTAGCTGACTCGTGCCCGCTTCGCTGTGCGTAAGACATTTCTAATACCATCGTTGACTTTTTTGTAGACGTTTTTAAGGTGTACAATACTGTAGTACATTATTTTGATATATCAGTGTTTCTCTACTATATTATGCATGTATTATACATATAAACCTTCCTCTTGAATCACTCTATTTATTAAAAAAAACCGCATCAAAATCCGTTGTGTAGTTTTAAAGATATAAGCAAACATACATACATACGCGGGAAGCGGAAAGCGACTTTGCTTTATACTATGTAGTGATTACTTCAGGTTCCTACATAGATTTCTATTAAGCTGAAAACATAATAGCAGAAACTTTTCACGATAAAGATATTATTTCAAAATGATACGTTTTAGAATTTATGATCGAAATATTTTATATACCTACTATTAAAATCAACTTGTGATTTATTGTTAAAGATAGGTAATATGTAGATCTAGATTTCTATTAGAATAGATTTTTGATAAGTAATTATACATAATTTATATCATTAATTTATTCGAAAAGCTAAGGCGGACCACGCGCCGACGTGTGTTTGTCGTCGTTGCAGCGGTCGGTAGGATTATTTATCGAAGTGATTAAAGATGGGTACATCTTTATTCACATATACTATACATTATAAAATAGGAGATGTGGCTTGTTCAGAAGTATTTCTTTTTTCGTTACGAACAAAAATAATCGTCGACTGGGAGCGCCTTAAGAAAATTCTTGAAAGAAAGTGAATCGCTTTTTATTTTTAATAATAATGCCCACATCCTTGAGTATCATCTAAATAAATAAAAAAACTCTTGAATTCCTGACTGACTGATCTATCAAACACACAGCACAAACCACTGGTACTAAAAACTTGAAATTAGGTACACCGTCTTGGTGTATTCCTTTTGATGTGTAGGGGTGCACTAAGAAAGGAATTCCCGAAATTAAATCCCTAAGGGGGCGCAGCCAGGTGTTAAAGTCTGTTTTAAATAACTTTACATTAACAAAGTGGAATGCTAACTGCAAAATGCGGTCATGTGCCAAATGTCTGGACGTGTTTTTTAAAAACCCCTTCAGTCATCTTCAAGGATCTGAGTGCCTGGAGATCAGAGAGGATGTCTACCGTACTTAGGGATTACAGTTGTGATCCTATTTATTTATTTTATTATGAAATGAAGTTGCCGGGGCTTAGCTTGAGGCTTATACTATTCCCAACCTCGTAAAGCTTATACTATTCTTCAACTGTGTCTGGTCTTCAACTTACCATGATGCGTAGCTATTGACTCTGTCAGCAAAAGAACACGGGCCTCTCCCACCGCCATTGTGATGTTACTCTCACATTATCTGTAATAAGTTTATCTTATTAAATATAAATTTAAAAAAAACCAGCTTTTTTATAATCCTAGGGCTCTCGTACTCGTCAAAGCAAATCCAACGAGCCCAAACATGGCGGGATTGTGTTGTGTAGTTGAGGAGTACCTTTGACTACATCCAAGCTCCATAATATTACATTGTCATTGGAGATTCATAGGTATGCTAAGTTTGAACTCAATCCGACTATTGGAGTTCCGTTGAACAGCTCCTGACTCCATCATCAAATCAACACAATGTCAATATATTATTGCATTGCCACCGAAGTTACATAGGTATACAATAGGTAGGCTCAATCAGTTGGGGATAACTGCTTCAAAATTGAGTGCAAGATTCCACCTTAACAAACATAGTTACATACATTGCAAGTTAAATAAAAGCTTGTAAAAGAGAACACATTATAATGGCATTTACATAAATTTAGAATAACCTTGTTTTGGTACCTACTTATTGCTTTGTCTTCCTTACCAACCATATCATCCATATCATCTGTGTTTGTTGTCTTGCCAAATAAATGTTTTTGAAGTAAAACTCATTTATAGACAGGGTCTATCCCCTGTCTATAAAGAATAGAATAGAATAGAATAGAATATATATTTAGAATAAAGGAGTAAGTAATAGTAATAGGGGGTAGATGATAATATTGCTTGGTGAGAGGGTTTCACTTTCAAATTCGAATTCAAAAATCATTTATTTCAATAAAATCACAAGGTTCACTTTGAAACGTCTTAGGAGCTAGGTGAAGGTACGCCTATTCCTTGCGACCAAGCCTAGAAGAATCAGCCAACAAACACGGCTTGGGGTCTATAATTTTTTCAATTATCCTTTCGATAATGCTGTGTGGAGCTCCAGTGTGGTGCTGATCTAACAAGGTGAAGGCTCAAACAAAATTAATAATAACTAACACTTGTACTATGTGTCCCAGCACACATTTCACTTTTTTTTATTTCATTCTCATTTAGTGACACAGGCATTATTTTGTTAGCATGAAACCGGTTGGTTAGGGACTCAATTTGAAAGTCAATTTTATAAAATAAAATCAATCTAAAAATATTGTTGGCCTGGCTATGGCTAGTTACATTATTTTTATTTACATACATTACCTATGTGGGTATATTATATTATATTAGTATTTATTTTATAGGAGAGAGATTTATT
This sequence comes from Hydriomena furcata, assembly GCA_912999785.1. Taxonomy (NCBI): domain Eukaryota; kingdom Metazoa; phylum Arthropoda; class Insecta; order Lepidoptera; family Geometridae; genus Hydriomena; species Hydriomena furcata. The sequence goes on along the minus strand of OU538823.1, from coordinate 4,107,263 downwards.
ACGGTTTTTATTAGAGTTGTGGGTAAAATGATCTATATTCCTTTAACAAATTAATTTTCAGGGATTATACATAAAATGTACATTTAATTTAGGTACATACTAATTGTATTTATTCTAATAACCCATAGAATGACAGAGCATAAAATTATTGAATGTCATTTTTTTACAAATAATAAGATCTAACAAATTCTTAGACAGGAAGTTTGTAACTCTAAAAAAACTTACCTTGACAGGCAGACAATGCTAACAAGGTATATTTATGACATAAATATGTAGAAGAACTAATATTTTTATTAATAATAAACATACATTGTACAAGGAAATACCTAAATATGTGTTTGGCGCCAATTGATAGGTGTTCAGGGTTCAAAGTACGCGAGGCAACCTTGGAAAAAATATTAGAACTACAGAGCGATAACCAAACCTTTATGGACTATATTTAGAGTTAAAGTCAATAGTCATAACCAGCCAACAAAAAAAAATATTTATGTACTCACGTTGTTCTAAATTCGAAAACACCATTGATCTTCAGTCCACATAATTAAGTATTCTTTCAGGAATACCAGTTTGTGTTATGAAATGTCACAGAAATTTCTGCAAGGCTATTTATCTGATTCGATACTTTTTGCAAATTATTATTTTAGCACGCACCTACCGACAGTCAGTCAGCCTACCTGATACTGGTGGTGTGGTGCGTACCTATTTATTACTCGAACAGGTTTGTAATGTAAACCTGGCATAAAAAAAATACGTACCAGGTATGACGTCGCAGTTTTTTGTACTTGGTAGTTTGGTACTTGAAAGTGTTTTCATACTTCAACGTATTTTTGATTCCTAGGGGGGTGGTGCTGGGTGGAGTTGGTTGGGCTGACATTTATTTTTGTACTTTATACTATTTTCGTACTTGAAAGTGTTTATAAACTTCAACGTATTTTTGATACCTAGGGGGGGGGGTGGAGTTGGTTGGGCTGAAACCAAATACTTTAAAGTATTTAAAACCTGGTTTATCAACCTGGTATTTGATGGAGGTGGTTTTTATTAGACCTGGTACGTCAAAACACAAGTACGACCCACCTCTATGATACTGACTGAAACTCACTCAACTGTCAACTCCGAGGAAGAAAGTGTTTTCTTTTTCGTTTCGCTGAAGCTGTCATTGCAGCAAATGACAGCAGCTGTGCACGAAATCACTCGAAATGAGCAAACAAGCAAACATTCTGTACCGCTCATTGACTTGACATTGACTTGGCTCTACGACAAAATTCTCAGTTGGTTGGAAATAGTATTTTGGCCTCGCCGCTATCTGTCAAGGCCAAAATACTATATAGATTATATAATATATCTCATCGCTGGAACGGGAAATAAGGGTTTGGGTTTTATAAATATTTTTTTGTTATGTTATTAGGTAGGTTTTTAATTAATTTACAAATACCTACATAATTACTGATAGGGTTGTGGTGTTTAACTTTTATACAGGGGTGACATAGACGTTGTCAACCAAAGCTCCATTAAATAAATAAAGATTAAAAAAAAAATCTAATCTAAAGAAATCACGCTTGACTTGACATTGACAACAGGGATATTTGCGACAATCGTGTCGCAAGTCTATTCGTAATTTTTAAATGGGATTGTGGCACTGACCTCTATTATACAAGTATAATAGAGGTCAGTGGATTGTGGGCATCGACTACATAGCCCAGAAGACACCGCATGCAAGGCGAACACTGTCATCCAAAACATCAGGCTTATACGGCCGATAAAAAATACCGCGCGTCAAACCTGCAGTAGTACCGACCACTTCCTTGACCCGTGCACATCTCGTCTGTTTATGCTACAAAACCATTACCACAAGCTCAAGTTACACTGGTTATTTTCCTTGTCGATAGTCAATAGTGTTGTACCACTACTCAATAATTGATGATCGATAAACCTACATAGTAGTAACAACAACAGTTGGACCTAACTAGTAAAACTACTTATTGCCAACTAGCTTCCGTCCGCGGCTTCGCTCGCGTTGTTCCTACATGGAAGTAACCTATTTGCTATTCGCATTTATAATATTATCGCTTTTATTTATAATTATAATTAACAAATGTTGTCTTAAGTTCCCGTTCCCGTTCGCGTTCCCGTTCCCGTTCCCGATCCCGATCCCGATCCCGATCCCGATCCCGATCCCGATCCTGATCCCCGATCCCGATCCCGATCCCGTGTTTAAAACGGTGGAAACCAGTCGCATCGCATCGCGAGGAAAGCAGTTGTTAGTATTGTTATAAGCGGCGATGGGTTTGCAACCTGTCACGTATGGACTGCTAACTACTGCAAAATGTGGGTATGTGCCGAATATAATATTTGGACGTGCCTCTGACTGCTATCGACAACTCATGACAACACTTCCCATCCCTAGTGAATCACGTCATCTTGAACCGGCCAATCAGAATGCATTTTTTCCCACTCCCCCCGTACCTCATACCTCACTGACTTGACAGAGTTGTTTGTTTGAAGAAATGAAGCCATTAGGCGTCTATTAGGCTATGTAGTCGATGATTGTGGGTAGTAAGGTAGTAGGTAATACTACCTTACTACCCTTGAAACTACATAATACACGATCTCTACAATTATTATATAACTCCCAAGGTCAAGAATAAAACACAGTTGTACAAAAATTACAGTTTAATTTTATAAAATCGAAATATAAGATGAAGGTTGAAGAAGAAGAAGGAAGACCAGACTATTTACTTTATAAAAATATTTTTATATCAGCTTGTTTGAATTATTTGGTCGAGTGGAGGGTAGCTCGACGTTAATTCAAATTCCGGCCGTGCCATCATTTTCCTGCCCTCATCTCATCTCATTTCCCTCTATAAGCTGTCATCTCATCACTCACTCCTTACACATGTCATCTTTCACACAGTCCATTAATTATCTTTTCTTTGACCTACCTCTACTTTGACTTCCATCCACCTTCGTTCATCATGAACTCATTAACCGCTTTTCTGTCATATCCGAATAGACTCTACCCATACAAAGATTGAAAAACGTGAAGTAGACAGATTCAAAGCCCAATATCCGAATAGACTCTACCCATACAAAGATTGAAAAACGTGAAGTAGACAGATTCAAAGCCCACAGCGCCTCTAGATGTCCTTTCTGTCTTCAAGCTTCAGGTAGATTATTCGGAGCGCGGCTTTCCCCTGACGCGGCGCACGTGCCTGTGCACGCCTTGCTCGTGTTCCCGCATCGCCGCGCGGTGCAAAAACGCCGCACCGCACGTAGTACACGAGTGTCGCCTTACGCCGCTGTGCGTCTGAAAAATATTTCATACATTAGTATTTAATTTAAAACTAGCTTCCGCTTGCGACATCAGACGCGTGTACTACGTATGCTAGTACAACCCACGCATTATGTGGTCCATGTTTTATTTAAATCAGCCAAATAACCAGTTTAGTAACACACACATAAACTTTTGCATGAATAATAATAATTTTAAAAATATATATTTTACATTATCACATAAACTTGAAGTATATTTTCTAGACGTTTCGACACTCGCACGTACAGAGCTAGCTACCCTCTATTTGTACAGCTAACTAACCCGCTTTTATATATCAAACTAAACCAACATTTGTACAACCAACTAACCCCCATTTGTACAACCAACTAACCCCCATTTGTACAACCAACTGACCCGCATTTATACAACCAACTAACCCCCATTCGAACAACCAACTAACCTACATTTGTACATCTAACTAACCCGCATATGAACAGCCAAGTTGGACGCGCTGCGAAACCTGGCGCCGCACAGTGCGCACGCGCGTCTCGGCGGCGCGTGATGCCTCTCGCAGTGCGCGGCACGTGATCCCCACGAGCTGAAGGTGGCACGGCAGCGGTCGCACGCGTATGGCTTAACTCCGAGGTGGGTGTTCATGTGGTCTTTCATTATACAAATGTTCTGGAATTTCAAACTAATGGTAAAGATGGATGTAGATGTAGAGGTAGGCCAAAGAAAAGACTAGGCTGTGTGAAAAATGATATGGGTAAGAAAGGAGTTAGTGATGAGATGACGGCTGATAGAGGGAAATGGAAGAAGTACACATGTTGTACCGACCCCACTTAAGTGGGATAAGGGCAGGAAGATGATGGTAATGAGGAAGGCAGAAATAAGTTTTCTGTTGAAAAATATTTTTACTAAACAAGTTTTTGTAAAATCCCCCTGTGAGCTAAAAATCAGGGGGGTTAGCACGAATCACTATCGTATCGACACACGACTTGTCCAAATGTCAAAACTGATACTTTACAATACAAAAAGTGTAAGTTTTGACATTTGAACGATACGATTTCGATACGATAATGGTTCGTGCTTAGACCACAGAGCAGCGTGTCATATACTACTATATCTTCTTATATATAAAATTTCCATGTCACAATGTTAGTTACCGTACTCCTCCGAAACGGCTTGACCGATTCTCATGAAATTTTGTGAGCATATTGAGTAGGTCTGAGAATAGGCCAACATCTATTTTTCATACCCCTTAGGCGTAAAGATCGAAAAACGGAAAGTTCTTTTTTCTGTGGGATTATTGACATTTGACAGGACAACGTCTGTCGGGACAGCTAGTAATACTATAATATTATATAGTCATTGAAACTTGACAGGTATGAACATGTTTAACTCAATCAAACTATTTATTAAGGAGTTCCATATATCAGCTTCTGGCTCCATCATCAGATCAGTTCACTATCACCATATTATTGTATTGTATTGTCACTAGAAGTAAAGGTGTATGCAAAATTTCAACTCAATCAGATACCAGCTAATGGTCGAAAAATGGTTTGCAAATTTTGACGGACATACATACGAACAAATTAAATAAAAGCATAAATAGAAGCATACTAACCGAAAAACGTTTCCCGCAGCGCTCGCACATGTGCAGCTTGGCTTCGCTGACCTCCTCCAAGTATTGCACGTGTGGATGCGCAGCGCCGTAATGCCGCCGCCGCCACGTGCGACCCGCCCCTTCCGCGTCGCACTGAAACCATAAAACATCCACATAAAATAAATAATTATAAAATCATAAAACAAGCCTGCTAAAAATAATACACTAAAAAAATAATGCCCCCCTTTTTCGGGGGGTGCCATGTTCAAAAAATACATACCTATGTCACTCCCACAATCGAGACGAATCCAACGACACCTCAATATGTTGTAATCCGTCAAGTCGTTTGGGCTGTGGAGCGTGCCAAAAAAATGGCGCAGTCGGGTAATAGTCGGTAATTACCCGGGAGATTACCGCGTGGTAATCACCTTGGGCGATTACCACATGGTAATAACATGTTACGATTCGCGTGCATAACAGGAATGGAGACTTACCAGCTTGCATTTTATGATGTCATTGGTGTCTTTTTTCTTCGGATGGTTTTGTCTTTTGTGAGATTTCAGTTGCGCTGCATCTTCGAAAGCGACACCACAGTATGGGCATGCAATCCTGGTAATTATTTATTTTTATTTAAGAATACATAAAATATTATTTATTCTAAATATAAGGCAAGCAAGCTGATTCAATGTAAAAAAAATAGGATCACGACTGTCATCCCCAATACGGGAGACATCCTCTCAGATCTCCAAGCGCTTAGACTCTTGAAGATGTCTAAAGGGATTACCCTCGTATTCAAGAACGACACTATGAGAACACGCACCCACAGTGGACGAAATCTTTTTTCATAAACATCACTTTATGTGTTGAGCGGCACTATGGTGCACGCTACCGTGTGCCTTTAGAGCTCAACTTTGGCTAGAGGCACACTACAATGTGCCTCTAGTCACACTATGCAGTGTCGTGCGCGTGTGTGTGTGTGTGTGTGTTTGAGTGTGTGTGTAAGCCCTCACATATCTTTGGCGACGTCCTTGTGTGCGTCCGTGTTCAGTACATGCACGGTGTACACTTGCTGGTTTGCGAATGTGAGAGCGCACGGCTCGCAGTGTGCAGTCGCGTCGCTATCCACTTTCGACTTTGTCTATACACAAATAAAATACATGGGCGTTATTACAGTACCTGTACGTTAATATTACACACCAAGTTTATGTTTGTTAGTTTGATTAATAAATCGTCGTAGGTGATAAGAAATGGCGATGGACTTTATCATTTGATAAAAATTAAATAAGGAATATATAAATCAGCTGATCACTGCATTATGTACTAAGAATTCAGTGATTTAACCCTTGTAACCCGTGGTTGAGCACTAGTTCCCGTGGTTGGGCACTATTTACCCTAGCTTGGACATTAGTTACCCGTGGTTAGGCACTAGTTACCTGTAGTTGTGTATTAGTTACCTAGGATTGAGCACTAGTTACCCATGGTTGGGCACTAGTTACCTATGGTTGATAATTAGTTACTTGTGTTTGATCACTATTTACCCATGGTTAGGCACTAGTTAATGTGGTTAATCACTAGTTACCTGGTGCGCTCTAAGCCTGTGGTTGAGCAAGCCGAGCTCGGAGACAAAAGTTCGCGCGCACGTGACACACACGTGACGCGACGCGTGCACTAAACGCGCGTGCGAGAGATACGATGAGATGTGACTGAAAACAACACACATAAATCTATATTATATGTAGCGTATTATACTGTAGATGATTATATAAATGATAAATCCTCGTGGCCTGATGTCGCTCTGCCACTCGACAGCTAAATATTAATTTAGGTAGGTACTTAATTTTGTGTAACATTTGTCTACTTTAATTATTTTTAAGCAAATAGTTATTTTATCTGTAAGTTTTAATTCTAAATCAAGTGTAGCGTGTGTTGCTTTTAGAATTTGTGCTGAAGCTCTTTAATTATTTTTTTATTGTTGTACGTACTTGAGTAGTAGGTACTTTTAATTATTATTCTTGTTTGAGCCTTCACCTTGTTCGATTGGCACCACACTGGAGCTCTACATAGCATTAAGGAAAGGATCATAAAAAAAAAGGTAGACCCCAAGCCGTGTTTGTTGCCTGATTCTTCTAGGCTTGGTCGCGTGGAATCGGCGTAGCTTCACCTAGTTCCTAAGACGTTTCAAAGTGATCCTTGTGATTTTATTGAAATAAATGATTTTTGAATTTGAATTTGAATATACTTAAATAGGAACTATAATAATTATTATAATAAATATTTATGTGAATAAAGATGTACCCATCTTTAATCACTTCGATAAATAATCCTACCGACCGCTGCAATGACGACAAACACACGTTGGCGCGTGGTCCGCCTTTGCTTTTCGAATAAATTTATGATATAAATTATGTATAATTACTTATCAAAAATCTATTCTAATAGAAATCTAGATCTACATATTACCTATCTTTAACAATAAATCACAAGTTGATTTTAATAGTATGTATATAAAATATTTCGATTATAAATTCTAAAACGTATCATTTTGAAATAATATCTTTATCGTGAAAAGTTTCTGCTATTATGTTTTCAGCTTAATATAAATCTAGGTAGGAACCTGAAGTAATATACTTATAAAAATAGGAGATGTGGCTTGTTCAGAAGTATTTCTTTTTTCGTTTCGAAAAAGAGCAATCGTCGACTGGGAGCCCCTTAAGTGGGGTCGCCACAACATGTGTACTTCTTCCATTTCCCTCTATCAGCCGTCATCTCATCACTCACTCCTTTTAAACCCATAAAAATAATAAAAAATATTAGACCAATTTAAAAAAAAATATTTCACCTATCAAAAGCTATATTATTAACATAGTTCCCCACGAAAATTGCAATAATGTAAGCTAAGGTATCAACAATAATTTGCCTTTAATCTTCATTAGTACACCTGTGCGAAGCCCAAGGCAGCTAGTCTATACTAATATTATAAAGAGGATAGATTTGATTGTTTGTTTGTTTGCATCGAATAGGCTCCGAAACTACTGGACCGATTTCAAAAATTATTTTACCATTAGAATCCTATATTATCCCTGATGAACATAGGCTATAGATTATTTTCAAAAACGTTAGGGATCCGTATGAAAACTTCGATAATGTAACCCAACGAATGAAAAAAAATCCTTATATTGCGTTTGCTGCAGAAATTTTTGACAATAGAGCAAAGTGATATACTACAGTTTTGTAGAGGACATCAATATCTACAAAAAAGTCCGGGATATCATATGTCTAACTATTAGGGATCCCTATTAAAACTTTGATAATGTAACCCAAGGTGTAAAAAAAATAGCCATAAAATCATTATTACCCCCGTGCGACGCCGGGGCGGATTGCTAGTATTCAAATAAAATGAAGGTACGTACTTGAAGATCCGATCGCAATGACATTTAAATGTTTTCCCTTGGTGCTTCTGAAAATGCGCTTTCATCGCTGACCTGAAACATAGCGTTAATAATAATATTAATTTAAATTATTCGTCTATCTAATATCTAAATTCTTGTATAATATAATATTATAATCTAAATCCCTCCTCCTCCAACCATTTTCATGAAATTTAGTATGCAGGTATGCAGGGTATCGGAGGCGATAAATCGATCTAGCTAGGTTTAATTTTTAGAAAACGTCTTTTTATCTGTGTTTTCAAGCAAAGCTCGGTCATCAAAGGTACTAAGATTAAGATTGGTGACCCCAACTTACCCATAGTATGTGATGAGGGGACACAATTTGCAAGCAAACCTACCACGATGGCACTTCGCTTTGTGACAATAAAGCGCTTTATTTGCTGCGAAACACATGCTGCAAATATCACATACATAATCGCCTGGACCCTAAAAAAAGAATTAATTTTTAACAGACGAAAAAGAGGAGATTATCAATTCACATGTGAATATATATCTTTTTTTTTTTAATGTATGACTCAAACACATATCTTTGTACCTCACACATTTCAATTATATTCATGTAGGACTAATAGTTTCTTCATAAAACTAAAAAATCGAATATCGTATCGATTTTTTGATAGATCGAATCATTTTCGTCGGTTTTCTTTTTAGTTTTTAAACGTGCTAAGTATTATTTACTCACATGCCACTTCATATGGAACTGCAGTAGTTTCTCACACTTGTACACTGTGTAACACATCTCGCACCTGTAACGGGCTGACAGGTACGGCTCCGAGACACGCCTCTGTGACAGCTCGTGCCTAGCATCTGAAATATATACAAGTACTACTGCTTTTACTGCTTTTAACAGCGACTTCGTCCACCTAGATTAAGGAAAACGATTTTTGAGAACATTATCGCAAAACATGTTGACATGATGTTGGGCGAGTGGGAGGTACCTCGACTTTCAATCTGAAGGTCGTGGGTTCGAATCTCGGCGTGCATCAATGGATTTTTCTATTCGAAAAATTTATATGCGCATCAAAAACACGTGCTCAAAACGGTGAAGGAAAAAATCGTGAGGAAACCAGTTAGAATTCTTATAAGCGGCGATGGGCTTGCAACCTGTCACGTATGGAATGCTAACTACTGCAAAATGTGGGCATGTGCCAAATATAATGTTTGGACGTGCCTCTGACTACCCCCACTAGACATCTTTAAAGAATTTAAGCGTCTGGAGATCTGAGAGGATGTCTACCGTACTAGGGGATTACAGTCGTGATCCATTTTTTATTTTATCTCAAAACATTTAAATTGCTTTAAATTAAAAGAACATTTTGGGACTAAAGTAGCCTATGTCCGTTCTAAGACTTTAAACTATCTATATATGAAATTTCATCACAATCGGCCCAGTGGTTTGGCCGTGATAACGTCACAGACAGACAGAGTTTCTTTCGCATAAATGCGGGACATAGGACATAATGCGGGAAATCACTACATAGTATAAAGCAAAGTCGCTTTTCGCTTCCCGCGTATGTATGTTTGCTTATATCTTTAAAACTACACAACGGATTTTGATGCGGTTTTTTTTAATAGATAGAGTGATTCAGGAGGAAGATTTATATGTATAATAACATGCTACCCGTGCGAAGCCGGGGCGGGTCGCTAGTACACTATAAATGCAAAGTATATGCATAGGCTATGCATATTCCAAGTTTCATCCAAAAGATACAGTTTTTTTTTACCTATTTTACCTAAACGAAAAACAAAAGTTTGTACGGAACCCTCGGTGCGCGAGTCCGACTCGCACTTGTCCTGTTTTTTTAATCTCTATTATACTAACCTTCGTCTGTATTGAATAGCTGAATGTCAAATACAGCTTCATACTGTGAATATTCGCTTATTCCTTTACGGGGGTATACTCTCTTCCCTGAAAACATTAAAAACGTAACCAGACATCTGGTATAGGTATATGTAAGATTATGTATATTTAGGGTTCCGTACCCAAAGGGTAAAAACGGGACCCTATTACTAAGACTTCGCTGTCCGTCTGTCCGTCCGTCTGTTTGCACAAGGCTGTATCTCATGAACCGTGTTAGGTAGACAGTTGAAATTTTTACAGATTATTATTTATTATGTATTTCGGTTGCCGCTATAACAACAAATAAAAACATACAACAAACGTGTTTTTTTTAACGTTTTTTATAGATAATGGTACGGAACCCTTCGTACGCGAGTCCGACTCGCACTTGGTCGGTTTTTTTATTAATTATTTTTTAGCTGTCGAGTTTTATGTTTTTATAATAATTTGTTTTATCTTGTTAGCTACTATAAAACTATAATTCTACTTGCATACCTTGGTTTGGTAGTTTTTTAACTTTAGCTTTAGATTTCTTAACCTCCTTCCTTGGTCGCTTAGACTTTCTTTTTGGACTTGCGCAGTCTATTAAAAACTTATCATCATCAGACTCATTAATGTCATTTAAATCATCATTTCCATTAATTTGCACATCATTCTCAACATTGATTCTTTTTTTACTAGCTCCCACATTATTAACTTCCACATCATTAACTGCATGATGTTCAGTTCCGCAGTCAATAACTTCGAATAGCTCATCGTTTTTAACTTCATCTTTGACGATTTCATCTTTTATATCACATATACTGTATCCATTATCATTTTTGAGAATATTTTCATTGTTTTTACTATAATGACTGCTTTTAGATGTAATTTCATAACATAATTCAGGAATATTTTCAGATTTTGGTTTATCAACTGAACTTTTTTTTGCTTCTGTGTCATCTAAATATGTTTTTAGTAGCTTTTGTAAAGAATGTATTGATGCCTTTTTCTGAAAAATAAAAATATAAATCAATTAATAAATTAATTAGTGACGGGCCTTACAGCTCAGTTGGTAGTAGCTCTGCCTTCTGCGCTGTAGGTTATGGGTTCAATTCCTACTCCGAGGCAAATATTTGTGTAATGAACATAGATGATTGTTTTATGCCTGAGTGTAATTATGTATCATATATGTGTATAACAAAAAAAGTATATAAGTATTCTATGAGTTATCTAGTTCCCATAGTACAAGATTTGCTTAGTTTTGGTCTAGATGGCGCTGTGTGGTAGGTCCGCCAATATTTTTTTTAATAATTATTTTTATTCTTTTTTAAATATCACACTGTAACCCCTAAACGCAGTAGGCTTAATCTCAGATCTCCAAGCGCTCTGATCTTTGAAGATGTAGAAGTCAGAGGCACGTCTACGTCTATACAACAATGAAATCGAAGTTGTTTAATGTATTTACCTGGTTGTTATCACTCTTCCAATTTTGCAATATTTTGTTTGATTTCAGACATTTATTTTTAAAATCCAAACTATATTTCAGAGAATCTTTGCATTTGAAGCAGCACAGGTGTTTTGAGAAACCACTCTGAAAATAAATAAATCAAAATGTAGGTAACATTCTATTTACAGTACTTACCTAATTATTAACACCTAGAAGTGTATAGGTAGATGTTGATTAACTGTTCTTTAAGTTTTAATTTTTAAACTAATTTTTATTCTTATCTACCTTTTACACTAAAAAATTCATAGAAATCAAAAGAAAATTTTTCTAATAATAAGTAGCCTATGTCTATCCCAAGACTTTAGACTGCCTCTGTATGAAATTTCAGCCCATCGGTTTGGCCGTGATAACTTCACAGACAGACAGACAGAGTTACTTTTGCATTTATAATATTAGTATAGATCACAAGACCTAGACTGCAAAATACCATCGTAACTTTGCTAAATAGGTAGATTAAGTAGATCGAGAAAAAGTGCTAAAAACTTACAGAATAGTCACATATGTCTTGGTAGTAGTCCAATAGCTTCTCGTTCAACTCAAGCAGTGGCTTGTCTGTGCTTAGGCATATTCGGCATAATTTAATACTCATCTTGGCAGCATAACTTGTCTGAATAGCATTATGTTATTAAAAGACACATAAGAATTACCAACAGAGTAATACATTTTTTGATAAATGCAGAATTGTTTTTCTCAATAACTGCAAAACATACAGTTCTGTTTTTTTTATGACAAAGATAACAAGGATTTAATTTATATAAATTATAGACAGCAACACAATTGGTGAAACTTTTCCTGATAGATTTATTTTCTAAAGTTGGCTCTTCCAAAACACTTATTTAGTTTTTACTCAAAAGTATGAATAGCTAAACAGTTCATTTTTATATAATTTGTTAGATAATCATACTACTACATAAATTAAAGATAGTTTCTTTTTAAGTTTTATGTTTTCATGATAATGCGGTTTTATGACTTTTTCCGGGTTTAAAAACAAAAATATCAAAGCATCACCCTAATTTAAACAGTTGTTATGTGGTTTAAGTATATGGATAATTGATGATTTATCCAGAAAAACGCTACCAAGTAAATACACCATATTGTAATGGGTTATTTACAATAACTCACTCCGAGATCTTGGATTTACATACAGATAGCAGTAATTATAAATAGGTAATGCTTAGAAATAAATAAATAAAGTTAATGCTTATAAATAAAGCTTACTTTGACCAAAACATAACACAAAATCGGAAACCACGACTAGCTTTCTTTTTTTTTCAATACACCGAGCAGACGCAGACCTAGTCTATCTAGCGAGCTTTATTTCCGTAGTAATTTACTCCCATTGTTGCATATTTTAGTTTTCAAATCTTCGAAATGCAATTCAAGATGTTTATGGAATGTGGCTATCTCTTTGGTGGCTATTTTGACGACGGCTAGTCGTTTCTTTTTCGACATTCGAAAGTGGCTATTTACACTGTATATATTATATGTATGTATTGTCTATGTCTCAAAGTCTCATCTACTCAACACTAGATGGCGTGGACTACACATAGTTATCCTTTCCGTGCAGTTGGCACCTACAATAGTCGTTCTTATTCGTGAAGTTCCTTTTACTTGCGCAGTTTCGCCACAAAACGTAATCAAACCTCCATGTCGCAATCATCGACTACATAGCCTATTAAAAGACTGTACCGTGATCCAAAGTCCAATATATATATAGAGATATAGCTATCGTTTTGCGCTTCTTTTGTCCTTTTCCTACCAAAGTAATGCGTATCGCCTTCCTTTTCGCACACACACACACACACCACCACACAGGCAGCGACTGTTCCATGACAGTCGATTTGTTCCTCATTGACGTTGTTGTTTTCGCTTCGAACAGACGTGCACTGGTAAGTGCTAATGTATAATACAAATATTCTTTAATTCTTTATCAAATTCTAATAATTTGTTATTTTGTACAAGGGTCCAATCGATCTCTTCGATTACATCTTCTTGTTACATCACAAAATTCCACAAAAAAGTTTACTAATCTACCTTCATAAACTTTTTATCTTCATCAGTTCATTTTACAATGATTTTGTGTTGAATTTAGTGAAAGTAATTTGAAATTGTGTTTGAACAGCAGTGCAGTTAGTACCTTAGTCCCGTATATATTTGATTTTCCAACAGTTATTTCCTCCACGACAGGAATTGTCGAATGTTGAAGGTACCTATAAATTTCGTGTTTCGTTTAAGAGCTTGCTGATCGTTCGCTGAAAATATAACGGTGTTACCGTTCGATATTATTGATTTTATGTTTTTTTCGTGTGTGTACTTATGAAGTTCATCGCCTTTTTATTTAAGACCATCTTATACCTACTTATTCTTATCTACCGTTCGATATTATCGATTTTTATGGTTTTCATGTTGTTTTAGTGGAGTTCATCGCCTTTTCTGAAATCATCTTATTCATTTATTCTTGTTTTTATTTTCATGGAGGGTAGACCTATATTTTATTACAGCATACGACTTAAGTAGAATAAGCTTATTTTCAGATTCAAATTAACTATTTATCTAGCTCACGTGCAAAAAAGACTTGGATTTAAGTAACTATAACGATTCATTTTGGATCTAAGGCATATGAGAATCAGAAGTGACAGAATAAATTGCCTTTACGATTCTCATCTAAAAATGATGACCTTGAGCCATCAAGGTAGTAGGTAGTTCTAACATGTCCTCTCCTAAACGTTATTGTCGTCATCGACGCAACAAACGTAGACATCTTACACATTCTCAGAATATATATCTGATAAACTGATTGCAGTCAAAGTGAACCTAAATCAAAGCTCGCTAGTGGACAATGCAATTTTAGTCCCAAAGGTTAAAATTATCATACCTATGTTTGTATTGATGATGATGTTAGCGGTAACTTGTACAATGACAGCCACGATGGTTACGATGGCTGTAAAAAATTGAAACTCCAATTCTCTCTTTCAATTGGAAAGAAGTTAAGGAACCCTGATAAACTTCTTCATTGTATTTCAATTGAAAAAGCGTTCAAAGATTAAACGAATGCGAACAGCAGATTATTAGTTCATTCGAAAAAATAGTTTCGTCATACCCTCGGTTTAATTGAACAGCCTAACGAGAAAGTTAAGCGATTTGATACATCTCGCACGCCTGGTATCTCACAATTCTGATATACTTAGCATTTGCGGCGTTTATTACGCTCGTAAAACAAAGAGAACTTTGATTTTTTATCTTAGACAATGTTAACCCTGACCTAAACTATGAGGGGATAAAAGAGGGTATAAATCCATAAGAGGGTCAAAGATATATCTGTAACCGGAGATAATGTCAAAAATCTTGAATGGTGCTCTTCAGTTGGTTTTCGGCCACAGAGCTAAAGTTTTTCAACATTCCAATGTTGTCCTACAGTAAAAGATCTTACATAAAAGTTTTTTACGAATAATACCTTCATGCAGTAATTGATAAGAAGCTGATAAACTCGCGGTTTCTTTAGATTTTATTTTATGGTAATATTTGGCCTCTTTCGAATGACCACGCTCCTGCTACGCAGTCTGGTCTAAATACTGCGCTTACTGCGAGTACATTCTAGAAGTCATTAAAATCAGAATTTGACTCAAACCTCATAGCGCTATGAACTCTAACAGGCCCTTTCGGGGTAGAGTCCGCCTCACATTAACAACCTCAACAAGAGGTCGTCGGAATAATGACCGTCAAGCAGCGCAAAGAGGTACACGTTACAGACACCTTTCTCCCTCATCCCACCGGGATAGGAGAAATAACTGGAAATATTGACTCACCGAGTTTTTCCCACGCCGCGCCGGCCAGCTAGATCGGTAAAAAACGTATAGAAATGGGCGACACCTTTCTCCCTCATCCCACCGGGATAGGAGAAATAACTGGAAATATTGACTCACCGAGTTTTTCCCACGCCGCGCCGGCCAGCTAGATCGGTAAAAAACGTATAGAAATGGGCGCACCAGTTACGTTCTCAAGATTATTTTGGGTTGGTAGGTAAGTCCCGTATCCCATTCTGAATCAACCTGCCCTTCCATCTATACAACAGCAGGCAGGCAACCTACTAAATGATAATGTCGGCTCTAACAGAGAAAATGACCATCTCTCCGTTTCATATTGTGGCAGTTACCGAAACAGCGTGTCTATAAACTAATATTCCTTCTGAGATTGCTAGATCCGTTTTGTATTGACACTATTCAGATTGATCAATGTTCACAAAACCTTATCATTCTTGCAGCCAAACAATTGTCTTGCAATAATAGATCTCTCATGGATGGTAGGTACCTACTTTCACGTACCAATTAACGAAATCCGCAGATGGTTTCTATGTCTTTTGTACCGCCAAGAAGTAATAGAAATGAGTAGTCTGCTCTTCGAGCTAAACTCTGCATCATAACCCTAAACGTCTGGAAAGTAGATGGGTACAGATGCTCATCCAAAAACGGAATCAGACTTCTGGTGTAGGTATAGGTATGTAGCAAGACGATTATTTGTTACAAATATTATTCTAGACTCATTCTTCTAAAAGAACACGTTGCCATAACGCTGAATGTGCTGAAATATATAGGTTGGGAAGTAAATTTCTTAAAATCCGTACTATGCCTGAGCGTCATATAGAATCCTTAGCTAAACAATAAGTTTATCTCCGAGAAAATGTTGCTAGATAAAGACAGCCATCTTATAGCAAATAGATAGAAAATGGCACTTTGAAACGTGTCAACTTTCAAAGCCATGATATGCATGATGGATAATGGAGGTGATGCATTTCGCAAGTTTCGTCATCCCTTAGGGAAAATTCAACTCGGTAGCCGTATTATTCATTATAAAGGTTGGGTATTTACCACAATCCATATTTTTGTCTCTCTGAATCTAAAC
This sequence comes from Hydriomena furcata, assembly GCA_912999785.1. Classification (NCBI taxonomy): domain Eukaryota; kingdom Metazoa; phylum Arthropoda; class Insecta; order Lepidoptera; family Geometridae; genus Hydriomena; species Hydriomena furcata. The sequence continues at coordinate 4,090,709 of OU538823.1, read as the reverse complement.
AATAATTTGGTGGTTTAATCATTTATGAAGTTATTCCTAAATACTCTTCCCTCTTTGCGCACAAATTATTGTAACGAAATGCTTTAGATATTAGCATGGGTGCTTTAAGAGACAACATGGAGTTGTCAGAGTATTGGCTGGTTGCAGAATAAAATTTGCATTCGAACATGAATACTGCAGCTTCTTGTAATCCTGAAATTTTTAAGAGCAAGGTCCGAACTTACTATCTATTTTTAAAACGCCTGCAATCAAATAACAAAACAGCTGTTGCTTGTTTATGCAATGAAGGAGGTTTGAAGTCGCAAGGTTTGTTAAACTTGACCTACAAAATATTTTCTTTCTTCGAATATGTATCAGATGGATCTAGTATCCTACCACATTCCCAGTGTATACAACGCCAAAGCAGTCCGTCTTGCAGATTGCGTCGCTTTCGAACTCTGCCAGAATGGCACCCGTTAAATAAAACAATATTTTTATGATTATCATTATAGTTACTTTGTGTATACACTGTTATTTTTGAAATGGTATTATCCGTTAGCATGGGTATCTCTTCCTCCTTTCTTATTACCAAAGTCATCGTTATCACTGTCGCAATGTATACCTCAGTTGCACCAGGATGTAAGAAAGTTTTCTGGCATCCAGCCCTTTGGAACGGGCAACGGCAGCACCTTGGTTCATTCAACCATCTTACTGGACGTCTCGACAGACAATCCTCCTTAGAATGTGCAGTAGTAGGACACCACAACAAAGTTAAAAGATTTCTTGATAGCGGGTGCCCTTCCAATGTAAATACTTATAAACCAGCATGGAGTAGGTGGATCTAGTGGTCTGAACCAGATAATGTTGTTAGCTGTACGCCCACCGGTCTGAGTTAGCTCGGTTTTTAGCAAATTTATTTTACAAGAAGAAACTGTCCTACAACACGTATTTTGTTAGTAAGTACATATACATAAATATATGTACTTGGTGTCTAAACTTTGTGACCCATAACTTACTGAGCAGCTTGGTACCCACTCACTTGTAAAATAAATCTTAAAATCGATAGCCGTAATCATATTCAGCTTTGACTAAACCTCCTCTATAGGATGTTGACCTAGTAGTAAATATCAAAACTAGTAAACAGCTATCTCACTTCTATATTCTGGAAGAAGAGTACATGATTTAACTCTTAGTATAAACTCTAAGAATTGCATTGTTAACAGTGATTTTGTAACTTTATAACCAGTTTTAAAAAACTGATTATCATCTGTCTAGCTGGTGGCTTAATTTAAAACCAGATAATAAGAGTTTAGATTAATTTTATTGGATAAATCTGTTGAAAACGATTGGCGAAAGATATGTATATGCAGTTACAGTTAAGTCCAAACCGACTATAATATTATTAATTAGTAGTACACCTAATACTTTTAAAGCTTCAGTTGCATCAAAAAAGCCAGAATAATATAATATGATTTAATTTATTTATTGAGGCAACGCCAACAGCACATTTATTTGAATATACATTAAATATTAACATGCATTGAAATTATAATAATAAGTGAGCCAATTACAGGCATGCACACACTAGCTGAAAATAGTCTCAAGAGGCATTTCAGATCGCAGAATAGGTAAACAATTTTTAGCTGTCCGAATGATTCTAAAGACTGTGGTACAATCAAATAGTGGTACCGTTAAATCAAACGCCAACTTTTCAGGCTATATAAATGAATGATTGGAAGTAGGTATCTTAATGTTAAATTGAGAATGAATAGCACATACCCTATTGCTTATTTTCTTAGAAACCATTTTATTTATGTTTTGTTTATCTAAACTTTTAAACATGAAAACAGCAATATTCGCCTATACCTAGTCGAGACATGATGAAGTAGATACTTATCTAAAGTCTTCTGTCAACCAATTGATCTAGAAGTGGCTTGTGTATATTGTAAATACTTATTTTATTTATATTTACTGTTGTGCTAATTGCAGAGGTTTCACAAGATATATATTAATATTCATTTTCTACAATTCAATATTTTTGGAAGGTGCGTTCGGTGCACTATAACTGGTTACCTACGTTAAAACTTTTAATAAATAAAGCAAATCCAAGCATTATTAATTTCATAGTCACATTGACGTCAACCACCACCACCAGGCGATAACAAACATATCTCTATATATATATTGGACTTTGGATCACGGTACAGTCTTTTAATGCTAACGTTTTACCTGAAAATAAAACGTATATTAAAATACTTACCTGATCCAAAGTCCAATATTTTAAAATTCTGCCTGGTGTTAACGCAAAAACAAGCCTTTAATGAGGAACAAATCGACTGTCATGGAACAGTCGCTGCCTGTGTGGTGGTGTGTGTGTGTGTGCGAAAAGGAAGGCGATACGCATTACTTTGGTAGGAAAAGGACAAAAGAAGCGCAAAACGATAGCTATATCTCTATATATATATTGGACTTTGGATCAGGTAAGTATTTTAATATACGTTTTATTTTCAGGTAAAACGTTAGCAATAGACGCCTAATGGCTTCATTTTTTCAAACAAAGAACTCTGTCAAGTCAGTGAGGTATGAGGTACGGGGGGAGTGGCTAAAAATGCATTCTGATTGGCCGATTCAAGATGACGTGATTCACTAGGGATGGGAAGTGTTGTCATGCGTTTTCGAAAGCAGTCAGAGGCACGTCCAAATATTATATTTGGCACATACCCACATTTTGCAGTAGTTAGCAGTCCATACGTGACAGGTTGCAAGCCCATCGCCGCTTATAAAAATACAACTACTGGTTTCTTCACGATGCGATGTTTTCCTTCACCGTTTCAAACACGTGTTTTTGATCTATATATATATGTATAAAAATCAATTGCTGTTCGTTAGTCTCGCTAAAACTCGAGAACGGCTGAACGGATTTATTTTATCTTGGTCTTGAAATGTTCGTTGAGGTCTATGAAGGTTTAAAAGGTGAAAAAAAAATCGAATAATTGCCAAGAAAACCCTAAAAACAGCCTTTTTCTTTTTCCCATACAAAAAAAAAACGTAGAGTCCATTTGAGCTTTATTAGGTTTGATAACACGGGAAAGGGAACGGGATCGGGATCGGGATCGGGAACGGGAACGGGAACTAATTCTAAAGCGATAATATTATAAATTCGAATAGCGAAACGCGAACGAAGCCGCGGACGGAAGCTAGTTGGCAATAAGTAGTTTTACTAGTTAGGTCCAACTGTTGTTGTTACTACTATGTAGGTTTATCGATCATCAATTATTGAGTAGTGGTACAACACTATTGACTTTCGACAAGGAAAATAACCAGTGCAACTTGAGCTTGTGGTAATGGTTTTTTAGCATAAACAGACGAGAAGTGCACGGGTCAAGGAAGTGGTCGGTACTAACGCAGGTTTGACGCGCGGTATTTTTTATCGGCCGTCTAAGCCTGATGTTTTGGATGACAGTGTTCGCCTTGCATGCGGTGTCTTCTGGGCTATGTAGTCGATGGTCGCAATGGACCCTGTTATCTTTGCGCATACATTTATTCCATGTTGACACTGACAAATTACCAAGTTGACAGTTTTTCTGCCTTGATTGGTAAATAAAACACGTTATGAAATAAATATAATTTATTAACATACCTATGTATGTAGGTACATAGAGAAACATTAATATTTACACAAATTATTTTTTTATCTAAATTATCGAACTAAACCTCTACCAAAAACGCTCAGCAGACCTAGCATATTGACCCGAGAAATTGATTTGAAAAAAAAAAGACAAGAAAAATTACATTTGGAACAAAATACACGTGAAATTTTGGTCGAGTAATTTGCTGAATTAACCAAAAAAAATAATGTTTTTGTCTATACTTATGTAAAATAAACTATTCTCGGGTGATCATGTTAGGCGTGCAGACGAAAAAGATTGAATTACTTCTCCCTAGATTTTCTAGCGCGTCTGATATGATTGTGTACTCCTCTGACATGTTCATTCAGCGCCGCCTGATGAAGGAATCCTTTGGAGCAAATCTCGCATTTGAAGCGGCGGTCCCCGATGTGGCCCTGTCACCGACATTAAAAATTAATTTACGCAAAAGTATTTATTTGTTTTTTTGCGTTTGTTTATTTTTTTACCACGCATATATATGTTTTTTACTTGGTTTATATAATGTAGTTTTATATACAGTAGAATCCCGATTATCCGAATCCCGATTATCCGGACAAGCGTCACGGCTTTAGCTGCTGCTTGAAAAATTTTATACCGCGCAACTAGACACGTAACGACAAGTTTAAACGCGTCTCCGAATATTCAGTCCCGCTTTCATTTGTTTACATGATTGTGTTTGTTAATAATAATAATAATAGCTTTTAAGTGGTTTGAAAGACAGGAGGAATCGGATTCCTTACAGCTTTTACAACTGAAGCGCATCAAGGACTTGGCTGCAATGAAAAGATGTGATTCATTACGTCAAAGATAATATTGAGTGGCCTCACAGCTCATTTGGTAGTAACTCTGCCTTATGCGCTGTAGGTTGTGGGTTCGATCCCCACCCAGGGCAAATATTTGTGTGAACATAGATGTTTGTTCTGTGTCTGGGTGTTAATATGTATAATAAGTATGTATTTGCAAAAAAAAAAAGTATTTATAAGTATTCTATCAGTTATCTGGTTCCCATAGTACAAGCTTTGCTTAGTTTGGGGCTAGATGGCGCTGTGTGTATAGTCCGCCAATATTTATTTATTTTTATTTATTTATTTAATAACAAGTTATTTTTATCCAAAATTGTAAATAACATTGGTACATATAACAATGTCATTCATTATATTTGAACCACATATATAATTGTTTTTATATCGTTTTGTCTAAATGACGTAGGTACATATGTCAAACTCATAATTAATATAACATTTAAACAAATATTGTTTGATTTAACTACGATATCGGTTATCCGGATTTTCGATTATCCGAATTACCACTGGTTTTAATTGATTCGGATAATCGGGATTCTACTGTAGTCCAAAATTGGTCCCATTTAAATTATATTCATGTAGAACGACCTAATAGTTCCTTCATAAAATTTGGAAAACAAATATCGTCCCTTGACGATAATCAACAAGTTAAGTTTCAACATTATCGACTTCAAAAAATAGGAGGTTCTCCATTCGCCTGTAAGATGTTTTTTTTTTGTGTATGTTACGCGATTATACCGGCGTTTGTGGACGGATTTACTAAATTATTCGTTTTTCTAACGTATTTATCCATGTAGTTTTTAAGTTTTGTCACCACCATCATATAATTAAGAGGGTTGGTTCATAAATGCTAATTGACTATCCCCATCAATAGGGATTGTTGACTGGTAGAAAATGTCTCGGAATAATAAGTAATAATAAATAATAAATATTGTCGGACTTTACACACAACGCCATCTAGCCCCAAACTAAGCAAAGCTTGTACTATGAGAACCAGATAACTGATAGAATACTTATATACTTTTTTTTTAAATACATACACTTATTATACATAGTAACACCCAGACACAGAACAAACATCTATGTTCATCACACAAATGTTTGCCCTGGGTGGGAATTGAACCCACAACCTACAGCACAGAAGGCAGAGTTACTACCAACTGAGCTGTGAGGCCAGTAAATATATATTATATTTTTTTGTATTTAGTGCTCACCCGTCTGTGAGCAAACAAATTGGCAGCACTGCTGAACATCTTGCCGCAATCAGCGCAATGGTGCCTCGGAGGTGCATGTCTGGCAGCATGCAACCGCAGGTGCCTTCGAGTCGCGTACGCGCCCCCGCACGCCGCGCACGCGTACGGCTTCACGCCCGCGTGCAGGTTCTTGTGGTCCACAAAGAATGTTAGGTCCTGGAATAATTAAATGTACACCATTTTTTGGTTAATTCATGGGCGCATATTTAAAAAACTGGTCAAGTGCGAGTCGGGCTCGCGCACGAAGGGTTCCGTACCATTATATAAAAAAAAACTATAAAAAACGGCCAAAAAATTACGTTTGTTGTATGGGAGCCACCCTTATATATTTATTTTATTCTGTTTTTAGTACCTATTTGTTATTATAGCAGCAACAGAAATACATATTCTGTCAAAATTTCAACTGTCTAGCTATTACGGTTCATGAGATACAGCCCTGTGACAGACAGACGGGCAGACAGACGGACAGACAGACAAACGGACAGACGGACAGCGAAGTCTTAGTAATAGGGTCCCGTTTTTACCCTTTGGGTACGGAACCCTAAAAAACTAACCAAGCGCGAGTTGGACTCGCACACAAAGGGTACCGTATCTATCCGACGCGACGTCCTACTATATCTGACACACTCAGGCGGTTTTATTTAGTTAATCCAGTATAAACATCTAATATATAAAATTATTGTGTCACAGTCACAGTGTTTGTAACCAAACTCCTCCGAAGCATATTGACCGATTTTTATGTTTTTTTTGTGTATATTTGGTAGGTATAAAAATAGGTAGTAGGGTATTTTCTATACCCCTAAGTAATAAGGATGGCATAAAGTTCGGGAAAAACTGAAAGTGATTTTTTCTATGGGATTATTGAAATTTGACAGGACAACGTCTGTCGGGAGAGCTAGTAAACATATATTTATCTCCTTATTATATTAGTGTAGTCTTACTTTAAAGGTCTTCCCACACTCCTCGCAGAGGTGCCTGTTGTGAGGCTGCGCGTACACCGACGCGTACGGCGTGTCGGGATGCGCGCTTAAGAAGTGCTGGTACATTGTGTTTGTACGCGTAGTCGATATCATCTCACAACACTAAAAAACAATAAAAAAATTAAAAGGCATTAGTTAAAGTTAAGGTATAAGGGTGAGAGAGCTGGTTGTGGGCACTTTAACAACATTTTAATTTTCAAATAAACGGTTTATATTGGAAAAAAATACTAAAACAACATAGAATATAGTATTTATCTATCTCTTAGGTTAAGCAAAGGTTTTGTAACAGGCGATATTTATTTATAATTTATTCATATTTAAATAGACAAAACGGACCTTAGACAAAGAATTGTATTAACTATAGATTTTGCACAAGTTTGTTTGCTATGCTTATAGTTATTGACTGTCAAAATTGAATATGCCCAAAACCGGGGTAGGCACCACAACCATGTCTATGACCCTAAGTCATAAAATTATTTTTGTTTTGAAGCTTTGTTGCACTGTAGCTTCGCTCACTACTTTCCATCCTCAGATTGCCTGGAAGAAATCGCCTTTAAGCGACAAGGCCACCCATTGCAATTAATTAAAAAAATATTTGTAAGTCTTTCATGTTTATTTCTGGTGTACAATGTAGTATTGGTGTCGATTCTGTTGGCAACGTGCTAAAATTAAGATTTCCTAAAATATCGCTCTTATTCCTTTACGTTAAAGTTTAAATTAAAGTAACCTACTTTTGATGTAGGTACTACACGAGCGATGCTAGGCGGAAGCTAGTTAATATATATAGAAGTACTAGCTGACCCGTGCCCGCTTCGCTGTGCGTAAGACATTTCTAATACCATCGTTGACTTTTTTGTAGACGTTTTTTAAGGTGTACAATACTGTAGTACATTATTTTGATATATCTCGTGGGGTTCAGCCAGCATTTGCAAAGTAAGCGCAAAAAAATGTGTTTATTTACGACATCACATTAGAAACCTCTAAAATTATCAGTGTTTCTCTACTATATTATGCATGTATTATACATATAAACCTTCCTCCTGAATCACTCTATCTATTAAAAAAAACCGCATCAAAATCCGTTGTGTAGTTTTAAAGATATAAGCAAACATACATACAGACGCGGGAAGCGACTTTGCTTTATACTATGTAGTGATAGAAGTATTACCAGCTGGCATTTCTGAAACGGTTTGTCGGGGTCATTGCACTTCAGTCTGAGGTCAGGCAGGGACTTGTCCTTCTGCTTCTTGACGTAGCGAACCTTCCTGTGATGGCTGTACGCAGTTCGATGCGATTCAAGCTCCGAGGCGGACGTGAATTTGGCTTGACAAAAACCACATTTGTGACTAAAAGTATAAATAATCCTGTTAATATAATAAATGCGAAAGTTTGTGAGTTTGTATGTTTGTGCCTTAATCAGGCCTAAACGACAAAACGGGTTAACTTGAAAATTGCTGTAGATATGTAGATATAATGCCCGAATAAAAATAGACTACTTTAAAATATGAAAAACATTCCCAAAAAAATAAAAAAAACGCAAAAGGGATGATGATGACGCTGGTGCTCAAAAAATCGGACATCATTGTTGACATCAGTCGTCATAGCAACGTGCGTTACTCTATGCGATTATTCAAATTTGAACAGGCCAACGTCTCTCGCGGGCCTATAGTAAAGTCTGCTAATAAATAAATATTGGCGGACTTTTCACCTATTTAATTCTCTTGTGTGTGTAAAATCTGTGTCTATACCTCTATGTGTCTATTGTCTATGTATGTAATACGTACATTCTCTTAACTTTATGGTTTGTGTTAACGTGGCGAAGGTAGCTTTTCCGCGAGTTGAATGACCTATCGCACTCTGCACACGTTGGCTTTTCTTCATCACCCGGTACATCACTCTGAAAGTCAAAGTCAAAAGATATTTATTTTACAGGCCTCAGCTCAGGGACCTTACTACAATCTGTAAAGTAAAATTAAAGCAGTATTACTTTAAGAGCGAAAGTGACAACGCTATACGAACACGTATGGCGTTGTCTCTTTCGCACTTTATTTAAATACAGCTTAAGGTAGGAACCTGAAGTAATATACTTATAAAAATAGGAGATGTGGCTTGTTCACAAGTATTTATTTTTTCGTTTCGAACAAAAACAATCGTCGACTTAAGTCAGACTTAAGCGCCTTAAGTCTCACTTTAGAGAATGTTGTAAGGCTCCATTGTTGCGGCGTTGATAGTAACGCTGCCTTCGGTGCTGTAGTAGATTGTGGGTCCGATTCCCATCAGGGACAAACATTTGTGTGTTGAACATAGATGTTTTTTCTGTGTCTGGGTGTTAATATGTATAATAAGTATGTATTTAAAAAAAAAAATATTCTATCAATTATCTTTCGGTTCCCAAGGTAGCTTTGCTTAGTTTGGTGCTAGATGGCACTTTGTGTAAAAGACCACCAATATTTATATATTTCAACTTGCCGTAACACAGTTATTAACTAGCACGGGACGTAAAGATTTTTTAAACTGTTTAACTACCTTTCAATTACTTTTTTTTTCTGCAATTTTTTTTAATTTTATTTTGCCTAAGACTACTTCCGGTGTCATGGGTATAAGTAGGTAAATAAATAAATAAATGGAAAGAATAGTTTATTTAAAACTAACTTAAAAAACATTTGTATATCTTAGATGTATAAGGTAAGTTAAGGTGTGACCAGATATTTCGCGGCAATCGAGCGCGGCATTCGCAGGACATAAGTTTGCCGCGTGACTAGTTTAAACTGTAGCAGATAGCTCGCGGCTGCCGTCCAAACATAGCGCGGCAAGTCACGCGCGACTGCCGCGCAATGTCTGGTCAGATGGTCACACTTTATCTTGACTTATACATCTAAGTTATACAAATGTTTTTTTTAAGTTGGTTTGAAATAAACTATTCTATTATATTTATTTATTTACCTATACCCATGACACCGGAAGTCATAGTGTACGGTCAGGATTATGAGTTTTGAGTGCTTACCTTATTATTTCCATCATCGGTGGATTTAATCAGTGGTTTGTGAGGTCTCTGATGATCCAAATCTATTTTATGTTTCTTCAATTCCTCTAAAGTACCAAATATCTCTTTGCAATTGAAGCATTTATATCTGAAATAAATAAGGGATTAATTTTTAGAGTTCCGTACCTCAAAAGAAAAAATCAATTACAAAACTCCACCCGGCAGACGTACGAGAAAGCAACCTAAAAGAAACATGGTAAAAAAACTGGCCAAGTGCGAGTCGGACTCGCGCACGAAGGATTCCGTACCATTATCGATAAAAAAGGCAAAAAACATGTTTGTTGTATGGGAAATATTTTTTTTATTCTGTATTTAGTATTTGTTGTGTTACTGTCTAGCTATCACGGTTCATGGCGGACAGCGAAGTCTTAGTAATAGGGTTCCGTTTTTACCCTTTAGGTACGGAACCCTAAAAACGGAACACATATAAGATCTCGTCGTATGTGTCTGTCTGTTGAGAAGACCGTCAAGGTTCTTTTTTTTTTGAATACAAAGAGTACGTACTTACATAGTATGTGCGTTCTCGTGCACCTGCCGGATGTGCGTGCGCAGCACTTCCGGTGACGTCAGCACCGCGTCGCATCTGTCGCACGACACTGCGTATTCAGATTTTGTCTCAGCTTCGTCCTGTAACCAAATCGCTATGTTATGGCTCCTAATATATGCTTCTATACTAATAATAGCTGTCCCGACAGACGTTGTCCTGTCAAATTTCAATAATAGAAAAAAAGCACTTTCAGTTTTTTCCGAACTCTACGCCACCCTTATCACTTAGGGGTATAATAAATAGCCTACGACCTATTCTCATAAATCCCAAATATACACAAAAAAATCATAAAAATCGGTCAAGCCGTTTCATAGTTTTTTGGTTACAAGTTACAAACATTGTAACACGAGATTTTTATATATTAGAAGAAGATAAAAAATAGCGCATTTTCTGTCTGTCTGTCTGTCTGTGACGTTATCACGGGCAAACCGCCAAGCCGATTGTGATGAAATTTTACATAGATATAGTTTATAGTCATGGCATTGGCATAGGCTACCTTTTTTACCAAAATTATCTAGTATAGGTTCTTGAAGATGTCTAGAAAAGTCTAGAAAGGCGGTAGTCAGTAAAGATAGAAATCTAATATCTAAGATAGAAACCTTAAAACCTTTTTAGTATCTAAATGTTTCTATAATATAAAAGAATTTATGGTTAAAAATTAATAAACAAAGATTTCTATTTTAATTATATATATTTAGTTATATAAATATATATTATTATTATTATTATTTTAATTAGTATGTAATTAGAATAATATATTATTGTAGTGCCCTAGCGGGGCCCATGTTGAGAAACTCTGTACAAATATGTTAAGACCATTGTACCAACTGGAGCAATAAATGAATATGAATATGAATATGATACCTTGTGCTTGAGTCTCTTGTGGAAGTAGAGTCCTTTCTCTGAGACGAAGCTTCTTGCGCATAGAGGACAGATGTGAGACGTCTTGTGCGCCTGACGACGATGGTTGTTCAATGTGTTTTTATTACTAGAATAAAAAAAAACATTTATACCATACCTACTTTAAAAAGCTTATTTTATTCACGCAAAACAGTGAATAAAAAGGCCTTTTATTCACTGTTTTGTTTTTATTCACTATTTTGGTGTTTGAATTTGGAACACAAAATATATCCGGTCTCTATTTCAATGCTTACACAAACTCCTTGCGCTGAGATTCGAAATTCAAAACTCTTTGGTGCAAATAAATTCTCAAGATTTGATTGGTCGATATTTGCGACAAGGAGTTTGGCATTAGATTAAATAAATATTCTCGTAGTCATGGTATAAAGTATAGTATGCAACTCCTGAATAAAGTACGAATTTATATCGAGGGCCATGAATCACTCGCGTCGTTCAGGATTCTAACAGTTGAATCACGAGCGCAGCGAGTGATTCAATCATTAGAATCCTTCACTTGCTCGTGACTCATCTACGGCCCTCGCTTTAAATCCGTCCTTTATTCACTAGTTGCATAATATACTATTATTACACGCTTTTCCGTAGCATTAGTTATTACTAGTACCGACCGAAACAGGTTTTTCAGCCGAAATCGAAACCGAACTTTCGGCCTCGCTCTCAGTTTCGACGAAACAAAAACATATTTAAAACTCACAGCTCAGTCGGTAGTAGCTCTGCCTTCTGCGCTGTAGGTTGTGGGTTCGATCCCCACCCAGGACAAATGTTTGTGTGATGAACTTAAATATTTGTTCTGTGTCTGGGTGTTATTATGAATCATATGTATGTATTTACAAAAAAAAAATGTATGTTTGTATTCTATCAGTTATCTAGTTCTCATAGTACAAGCTTTGCTTAGTTTGGGACTAGATGGCGCTGTGTGATAATGTCCACCGATATTTATTATTTATTATTATTATTTATTTATTTCTGAAATCTAGTGTATTTTAAGTTTTTTCCACATTTGTTTGCATATTCTATTTATACCGACAATTTAATAGAGTTAAATGAAATAAAAAAACAATAAATAAATTAAGGTACGTAACCAGTATATTTAAAAAAAAATTGCGTCTATGTTCGTCGAATGGCGAACGATGATTCACGAACACTCGAGTTTCGGCGCGGCCGAAAGTTTTGGCTATTTTCTGGCCGAAAGCGAAACTAAGGCCGAAACTGGCGGTAACCGAACTTTCGATCGGTCACAAATTATTACACACTGATGTACTAAATTCCATTATTGCACAGATGCATCTTTAACCTAATAAGAGTCTTGCGTTACTGACTGACTGATCTATCATCGCACAGCTTGACAGGCCTCAGCTCAGTTGGTAGTAACTCTGCCTTCCGCACTGTAGGTTGTGGGTTCGATCCCCACCCAGGGCAATCATTTGTGTGATGAACATAGATGTTTGTTCTGTGTCTGGGTGTTACTATGTATAATAAGTATGTATTTACAAAAAAAAAAAAATTATCTAAGTATTCTATCAGTTATCTGGTTCCCATAGTACAAGCTTTGCTTAATTTGGGGCTAGATAGCTGGTCCTAGACACTTGACATTTGGAGGGTGTGTGCATTTTGGTGTGTAGGGGCTAAGAACACTACGTGCACTAAGAATACAACTCCTAAGGGGGCGCATCGACGTTTGAAGTCTGTTTGTTAATAACTTCACTCGAACAAAGTCGCGAGGGTTATTATTATATTTTCTACTAGCGACCCGCCCCGGCTTCGCACGGGTTTAATACATATAAACCTTCCTCCTGAATCACTCTATCTATAAAAAAAAACCGCATCAAAATCCGTTGTGTAGTTTTAAAGATATAAGCATACATACAGACGCGGGAAGCGGGAAGCGACTTTGCTTTATACTATGTAGTGCTAATAGAATATATAATTAATTGTTTTATTGGTATAGAATAATGATCTCACCTGAATACACTCAAACAGACAGGACAGGAATACTCCATCCCCTTGTGTTGGTTGTAATGGTTCACCATAACAGCTCTGGAACCAAATTATCCTATCCTAATAAAGAAGCTAACCCGGCGAACTTCGTATCGCTTTAGAATTAACAAATGTTGTGCTAAGTTCCCGTTCCCGTTCCTGTTCCTGTTCCTATTCCTGTTCCTGTTCCTGTTCTTGTTCCTGTTTCCGTTTTCCTTCCCCTTCCAGTGGTATCGAACTAACTTTTTTTTTTTACTGTCTTAATTCGTATTATTCTATTCCGGGCGAAGACAATTCCAGAAACACAAAAATCAGCCAGGTCTAGCCGTTCTTCAGTTTTTAATGGTGTAACACTAACACGACTTTATTTTATATATAGATGCGAAAGTTTGTGAGGATGTTTGTATGTTTGAAAATCTATCAGGCCTAAACAACAGATTAAGATAAAATTGGCTGTAGATAAAAACATTTATTGTTTTTGATGAATGCCAGAATCGTTTTTTTTTTAAACATACAGTTTTGTTTTTCTATGACAAAGATAACTCAAGGATATAATCTAGATAAATTATAGACAGAAACACGATTTGTGAAACTTTTATCGATAGATTTATTTTACAAAGTTGGCTCTTCAAAAACACTAGTTTCGTTTTAGCTAAACATTTCATTTTTATCTAATTCATTAGATAATCATACTAGCTAAATAAATTATAGACAGTTTCTTTTTAAGTTTGATGGTTTCCAAAATAATGCAGTTTTATCACTTTTTCCGTCTTATCCGAGTAGACTCAGCCCATACAAAAAGCCAAACATTTCACATATCACCTTAAGCATCAACTTACGCGTTGTACGTGAACAGTGGACACAGCTTGCAACGGTACACGGTGTAGTGGTTCGTCTTGTGATGCTGAGCCAGCGCCTTTCTGGTCGCGAACCGCATCGCGCATATATCGCACGCGTGCTCACCAGTGCTCGGCTGAAAATCAGTGCTAATAGTACTAGTACAGTATAGTCTATACCAATTATTTATTTAATTAGTACAGTATAGTCGGAGGTACGTCCAAACATCACCTTTGGCACAATACCCACATTTTGCAGATATATAACTAGAAGCTTATAAAAAGAAAATTAAATTAAATAGGATCACGTCTGTTATCCCCAAGTACGGTAGACATCGTCTCAGATCTCCAGGCGCTTAGATCCTTGAAGGTGTCTAAGGGGGGGGAAATGGGGGCGATAAATCGATCTAGCTATAGGTTGTATTAGAAAAATACGTTTTATCTGTCTCAGCTAATAAAATACCTAGCAAAGCTCGGTCATCTAGGTAATTTATGTTACAGAATATTACATAATTAAAACTATCGTGGTTGTTATTCATTTTAACTATATATACGGCTAATTACCACGTTTCTTGTTGTATTGCTGACGTTTCGATTGTATTCGCCGATCTGCCGTTGATCGCGGTCGCGGGCGATGCTCATGATGAAGAGGATCTGAATTGTCTCCAAACGTCAGCAATACAACAAGAAACGTATTTATAGTTACAGAATATTTACAAAATAATTATGTAGGTATGTTATTTGTAGGTAGGTAGGTACTTTATATAATGAAATAACAGATAAACGCTAAACGATAAGACCGCATATTGTTCAGCATAGTTTTTTGTTTTGTATGTTTTTTTTTTATGGTTAGCATTAAAGTATTTTCTATCTATCTATCTACTTTATATAAAGAGAGGTAGATTAGAATTACCTCATGCCATCTGTTATGATAATCCAGGAGTCTTTGCACCTCAAAAGGTTTGTAGCAACGTTCACATTTAAACTCTGCATCAATATATTCCTTGCTCAGTCTCCGTCTATTAAACTCATCTAGTTTCTTAGCGTCCGTGTCGAGGAGTTCCACATCGAATATGTCTTCGTACTCAGGATTATTCTTCTTATGGAGGTACAGAAGAAACTTTCTTAGCTTTTGTAGTTCTTTTAATGAGCCTGCAACATCAAAATAGTGACAGTAATTTACAAATACGATAAACCAAATTATATATGCGAAAGTTTGTGAGTTTGTTTGTATGTTTGTGCCTCAATCAGGTTTAAACTACAGAACGGATTAAGATGAAACTTGCTGTAGATGTAGATATAATGCCAGAATAAAACATAGACTACTTTAAAATACGAAAAACAACCCAAAATAGATTATAAAAAAAAGCAAAAGGGATGATTTTGGTATAAATGGCGCTGGTGTGCAACAAATCTGACATCAGTGTTGACATCAGTCGTCATAGCAACGTGCGTTACTCTATGCGATTATTGAGGATTGGACAGGACAACATCTGTCGCGGGCCTGCTAGTAAAACATAAAACCCAACTGCAAAAAAATTATGAACTAAAAATATTGTTTTGCCACCTTTTCTGAGGGGGGCGCCATATTTAAAAATATATAGTCTATGTCACTCCCAACGACATCCTCCCTTCCACTCCCGACGAATCCAACGACACCTCATATGTTGTAATCCGTCAAGTCGTTTGAGCTGTGGAGCATGCTAAACAAATGGATATACATTCATACGCTCGATAAACATTACCCTCGTCTGGCGCAGTCGGGTAAAAATAGGTATTTATGTAGGTATTTAAATTTATCAGTAATCTGGTTCCCATATTATCAGCTTTGGTTAGTTTAGGGCTGGATGGCGCTATGTAAAATGTCCACCAATATTCATTTATTTGAGGCACAAACATACAAACATACTGACAAACTTTCGTATGTAATATTAGTAGGATAGTTGGTGCCATACTGACCTGGTTTGAGAGGCAGCATACTCCTTAATCCCGACTTATCACATTTCTCAAACATCTTCAAAAATATCTCCTCATTCATTGTTACATTCTCACCGAGATCCTGAAATTCTCCCGACTTCAGTAATTTCAATATTCTGTTTTTTAACTTCGACTGGTTTTTACTGAACTGTTTCAGTTTGGCACTCTTTTGACTTGTGTCATTTTCTGACACACTGTCACCTTTGACTAAGGAACTTCTTGTTACTCTTTTCTTTTTGTTTTTTTTTCTTGTTTTTGTACTTTTATCTTTTTTACTTTTAGTTTTTTTTCTCTCGGGCTCATAGTTAACATCATCAAAGTCATCAAATATTCGAACTTCACAAAAATCATCTTCAACTTTAAAATTAATTTCTACATCACTCTTTTCTGTATCATTATATGATCTGTCTATTAAATCTAATTTTAATTCTGGATTTATTAAGCTTTCAGTTTTTGCATCGGAATCTTCCTTCTCGAGTTTTATGATCAGTTCTGTGGGTTCTATATCTGTGTGAGTGAATTCTATCACTTCGAGATCAGCATTTTTGTTTTGGAAGGTAAGAGATGATGGTGGGATTATGTTGTGTAGATTTTCTAAGCTTTCCTGTAAATAAAAAAATATATATTGGTGGACATTTTACACAGCGCCATCCAGCCCCAAACTAAGCAAAGCTTGTACTGTGGGAACCATATTCAGTGGCGGATTTACCACTAGGCCGAGTAGGCTGTGTAGCCTAGGGCGGCAGATTTTGAAGGGCGGCAAATTTGGGTTTATTTTTTCAAACATCACTATTTATTTTAGCCTTTATCGTCCCACTGCAGGACAAATGCCTCCCTCCCTTCCTTCTTGGCCAATCACTTGATTTTGTCCAAATGTCTTACAGGAATCACCACTTTTAACTAAATCGTTGGATTGTAAAAGTAATGGGGGGGGGGGGCAATTCAATAGCCTACTGGCGGCAAATGTGTAAGTCCGCCACTGACCAGATTACTGATAGAATAATACATAATAAATATACTTTATTTTACTTTTACTTATAACCAAATCATCATTCTTCATTGATAATTAGACTAATATCTATAAAATTATCTATCTATAATAATTAGAATTATAAGGTTTTGACTATTAAAATTACAGTTACAAGAAAATGAAAATTATTGTTTTGTAAAAAGAATATTACCAATACATTTGATAGTCTCCATGTTTCAAGTACTTTAACAGATCGTCTGCATTTCTGACGGAAGTTGTAGAACTTTTTCAATTGGTGTTCACATAATGAGCAGAATTTATAAGCAGGATTATTACCAATCTGCAAATATAAATAAAAATAAATAGGATCACAACTGTAATCCCCAAGTATGGTAGACATCCCCTCAGATGTCCAGGAGATGTCCCTCGTATTCAAGAATGACACTATGAGAACACGCACCCACAGTGGACGAAATCTTTTTTCATAAAAATCACTTTATGCGTTGTGCGACACTGCATAGTGTGACTAGAGGCACATTGTCGTGTGCCTCTAGCCAAAGTTGAGCTCTAAAGGCACACGGTAGCGTGCGCCATAGTGCCGCTCAACACATAAAGTGATTTTTATGAAAAAAGATTTCGTCCACTGTGGGTGCATGTTCTCATAGTGTCGTTCTTGAATACGAGGGTGAGAACCTTTAAAGATGTCTAGTGTGGGAGTCAGCAACAAGTCCAAACATTTAATTTGGCACAAGCCCACATTTTGCAGTAGCTAGCATTCCATATGTGACAGGTTGCAAGCCCATCGCCGCTTATTAAGAATACTAACTGGTTTGTTGCGCATATAAATTTTCCAAACAGAAAAATTTATTGATGCACGCTGGGATTCGAAGCCACAACCTTCATATTAAAAGTCGAGATGCCTTTCACACGGCTTGGTTGGTCAAAATCTTTAAATTATAACAGATAGGCAAATTTTTGATACCTTAGGTTACATTATTACAATTTTTGTAGGGATCTCTAATTTTTTTTCAAATAAAATATAGCCCATGTACTCGCTTATAATGTTGCATTTCATAAGTAAAATATTTTTTGACATTGGTTCCTTAGTTTTCTAGTTTTCTGTTACAAATTAAAATACTAAGTTAGGTACAAATTATTTTTGCATTAGTTTAGATTATTAAGTCAAATATTTAATAAATGACCTGTGTTTTAGGGAAATGTTTGTATGATACAAATATTTGTTCTGGAATTGTAGTTTCGAATACACAGAGGGAAACATACGGTGTGAGCTGAGCTGAAGCTGAGGTCAAATTAGTAACTATATCCATACTTTATGTAGGTACCTTTTATAGCAGTAAATAAGAATACGTAATAATTTCATTTACTTACAATTATTCCGCTAAGTTCGTCATGAAATACGACAAGCATTTCGTCAATATGATCAACCGCAACAAAATCGGAACGCAAGCATACACGGCACAACGTTTTCGACATTTTCGGTAATAAATTAGTTCAGAATTCAATAATTATCCAAATATTTTCAATCTATGAAGGAAAATATTGGTGAGTAAGATCCTTGTCCAATGCTTGCTACCTAAAATTTCTTCGACTAATTGTGCATTTTGTGCCTTGAAACGGCTATTCTCACGGAGGGAGGAAATTGTGTCAAACTGAATTAAACTTGCTATTCACACGTACACTTTAGGCACACTCTTCTTTCACATCGGTAATAGATCCAATTCTTACTACTTCTTACTATATACATATCACTTTAATGTCCTGTGCTGTGCTGTATACCTCAGAACAAACCTTCGAGAAGTCAAAACAATAAAATATAACAGACATAATAATTAGAATTCAAAGTACACTAGAAGTATGATAATTTGATAAAAAAAGCATCTCTGCTATTTGCCACTAGTTGGCGTAAAAAATATCCAGTATATAGTATCCACAGAACACATATATCCTACGGAGGTGTGTATGTAGGATGTAGGTATAGATTTAAGTGTAGATATATATATACTGGCCACCCCCAAACACTCTCTGCCTGGTGCTAAATATTTGTTCTAAGTGTGCGTACGTACATGCGAATGAGCTCTGTGTCTGTGTGTGTGTGTGTGACATATCTTGCGTGTGTTTGTTTGTTGTAGGAGCTATCCGCGATGGAATCCCGATTTTTACGATTCAACTTGATTTTTATCAATTAAAAAATGTAAATAACGAACTATTAAGTGAAGCTAAAATGTCTTCAGTCCAATTATGTCGCATTTGCCTTCACACTGATTATAAACTGCAGGAGTTAGACGGAATGGTCTTAGATTATTTTGACGAACTCTGCGCTAATACTTTGGTAAGATTTCGGCAATCTTGTCTTTAAAATTATGATTATCACGTTTTTGAACTTAATACTAGTTAAATCTTTATACCAATAGCTTATTATAAAGCTCACACTAAAATTCGCTTAGTTTCTAACTCATAATTTTGATTTAATAGTTCTGCCATAGAGATTGGATCAATACAGAATGGCGTTTTTCAATGTAGATATTTTTCATGTTACGTTACTAATCTCGATTACTTGCTGTAAGTAACTCTGTTTTAAATGTGTTTTGAATTGTTTTTAAGGACGATAGCTCAAAATACTGTTGCTGCATATGTAAACATTTACTGATAAAATGTTTCAACTTTAAAAATAAAGTTCAAAAATCGAATAAGATATTCCAGCAGTGGAGGAAGAATAAGGTATGTTCTTTTTATATATAAGTTTAATACTTACATGATTTTGTTGGAGAATATAAATTGTAGAATAAATTTTATTGGGCAAGTAGTTAACTATACCTAGGTAGTACATTTTAGTTTACAACTAGGATTTACCTACCTACCTACCTACCTACTTACTTTAGAATAGGTGTAATAGAATTAAATAGTTTTTATCAAACAACTTAAAAAACATTATTTAGATTTAAAAGGTAAGTAATATTAGGTCACCTACATAGGTAAAAATGTTTAAAGGTATTCTTTCGGTAAGGATAAAAAGGAAGGGAAAAAAAAAAAAAACAATAACTAATTTATTTTTCAGAATAAACCCATAACTGAACTTTATGAATCCCTTCCACCATCACCATACAACAGGTCATTCAACAACTGTAAAGACATACATCTGACAGAGTCGTATGAAGTCACAGATGTGACAATAAAAGTTGAAAAGTATGATCCAGTTGATGAACAATTAGATGAGTCAAACGATCTAGAGATTGATGAAGATGATCTGAATAAATCTGATAATACAAAAGAATCAATCGGTGATGATTATATCAACAGTAGTGATGTATCCGATGATGATAAATGTCTCTTAGATTACATTAAGGATAGTAAAAAGAAAGTTATAAGCTTAAAGAACAAGAAGAATAAACGGAAGAACACTAAAATTAAAATTGAAGATAAAGATAAGATAGTTGCAGGTAGGTTGTGTAATTTTTCAATTTGTAGGGTGAGAGCGCTGATTGTGGACATTTAACAACATTTTTATATAAACTGTTTAAATTGCAAAAATATTATAAGACAATTTTAAACAACTAAGTGGTAAGGTGTTATATAACAGGCGATATTTATTTATTAATTATTCATATTTAAATAGACAAAACGGGAAATATTTAGTTGTGGTCAATCAAGTCTAGAGGTGTAACGCATCACAACTGTCACTAATCAAAACGGACCATAGACAATTAATTGTATTAACTATAGATTTTATGCAAGTTTGTTTGCTAGCCTTAGTTTAATTAAATTCTTTGTTTATTCGAAAAGCAGTTTTCCCGAACTTTACGTCACCCTTATCACTTAGGGGTATAAAAATACCCTACTACCTATTCTCAGACCTACTGAATATACACAAAAAAATTAATCACAAACACTGTGACACGAGAATTTTATATATTTGATAATATACCTATACCTAAGCTTACCTTTATAATCTAGTTCCGATAATACAAGCTTTGCTTTTTTGGGGCTGTGTAAAAATGTATACTAGTATTTGTTTTATTTATATTTATAGATAGGTCAAAAATAAAAGGACCCAAGCAAAGAAGACCATTAAAAGACCACAAAGAGTATGAGACAGTATTTGACATCCAACTCTTTGCGACTGAGATGGAGGTGAAAGAGGAATTCTCCCAAAGGAAGACATCACAGCACTATTTGTCAGCGAAGCACAAATGTGAGATTTGCTTCACAGTTTACAAGTGTGAGAAGCTAGTTAATTTCCATATGCGATGGCATGATGTGAGTATATTCATAACTTGACTGGCCTAACAGCTCAGTTAGTAACTCTGTCTTCTGCGCTGTAGTTTGTGGGTTACCCAGGGTAAATATTTTTGTGGTGAACATAGATGTTTGGTCTGTGTCTGGGTGTTAATATGTATAATAATAATAATAAATACCATAATAGTATGTACAAAAAAAAACTATAATTTCAGGTGTCGGCTGGCGAGTTCCCGTGCGACGTTTGTGCGATGCGCTTCAAAACGCACGTGTCTATGCGCAAGCACAAGACAGATGTACACTTCGGCCGGTTCCAATGCAAAAAGTGTCCCCTCATCACTTACCACAAGTGAGAAAACACATCACATTCAAACTTGTTCAAAATCTATAGTATAATACAATTCTTTGTCTATGGTCCTTTTTTATTAGTGACAGTTGTGATGCGTTATACCTCTATAATCTAAATATTTCTCGATTTGTCTATTTAAATATGAATAATTAATAAATAATTAACCTGAGAGATAAATAAATACTCTATTCTCGTTTAAAAATCATCGTTTTAATCATTTTTTCAATATAAACCGTTTATTTGAAATGTTGCTAAAATGTCCATAACCAGCGCTCTCACCCTACTTTTCTAATAAAATGTTACTTGGTCTTTGTCCTCTGATAAATATAATTTCTGTTTCAGAATGGTTATGATACTGCATTACAGAAAACACCAAGGAGTCAGTTACGCCTGCAAGATTTGCAAACGCACTTATAAGTGAGTTATATAATTTCACACAAATCTAAAAGCCTCCTTCGCGAACTTCAAAATTACAGTCCTAAAACTTTAGAACTGTAACTTTGATGTTACGCTATTTTAGACTTTAACGTAAAGGAATAAGAGTGATCGTTTTTAGGAATTTAAGGTTTAGCGTGGACACAACAGAATCGCCACCAATATATATTTTTATATTTTAGTCACAGCTCGACGTATATGTCCCACCTGCGCAAGTCTCATCCGACGGAACACGTATGTGTTACATGCGCGCAAACTTTCGTATCGGAAAAAGGACTCACTGTACATCGGAAGAAGGTTCATAATGTAAGTAGAATTTGAATATTATTATCCTTTAAAAAAAAACCGGCCAAGTGCGAGTCGGACTCGCGCACGAAGGGTTCCGTACTATCTATAAAAACGGCAAAAAAATCAAGTTTGTTGTGTGGGAGCCCCCCTTAAATATTTATTTTATTCTGTTTTTAGTATTTGTTGTTAGAGCAGCAACAGAAATACATAATCTGTGAAAATTTCAACTGTCTAGCTATCACGGTTCATGAGATACAGCCCTGTGACAGACAGACGGACAGACAGACAGACAGACGGACAACGAAGTCTTAGTAATAGGGTTCCGTTTTTACCCTTTGGGTACGGAACCCTAAAAAAAGCGAGATCTCCGAGATATGCACCGTAAAAATCTTCGTTTTTCGATTTTCATTACCATAGCTTCAAATAATATAAATATAATATCTTCATAGGATTAGAGCGTTGAGGGCATTTTACACATTAGATTTTCAAAAACGGTTTTTATTTAAAAATTATTAAAACAATTTTTAAACAACAGAATAGAGTATTTATCTAGCTCTTAAGTTATGCAAAGGTTTTGTAAGAGGCGATATTTATTTATGAATTATTCATATTCAAATAAACAAAACGAGAAATATTTATTGTGGTCACTCAAATCTAGAGGTATAACGCATCGCAGCTTCATCACAACACGCAAAAATTTTATTACTTAACTTTAGATTTTAAACAAGTTTGTTTGTTATGCTTAGTTGTTGACTGTTAAAATTGAAAATGACCAAAACCGGGGTAGACACCACAACCGGGTCTTTGACCCTATAACAATATTATTATAAAACCGAAAGTTTTTGCCTCAATTCCGCCCAAACAATCGATAGATTAATCAGTTACTCTTAATATATCAAAATAGTGAATTAATACAGCAAATTTCGTGTATCTTCGTGTGTAACTTCACTACATAGTATAAAGCAAAGTCGCTTTCCGCTTCCCGCGTCTGTATGTCTGTATGTATGTTTGCTTATATCTTTAAAACTACACAACGGATTTTGATGCGGTTTTTTTTAATAGATAGAGTGATTCAGGAGGAAGGTTTATATGTATAAAAACATGCTACCCGTGCGACGCCGGGGCGGGTCGCTAGTTGAATATAAAAGAGAAATAATCAAAAATCTAATTTTTTGCAGGCGTCGTCAAAATTTGATGCAGAAGGTACAGCGCGTTGCGAGCCTTGTGGACTGACCTTTGCTAACCAGCAGGTGTACACGGTACACGTGATGAACACGGACAAGCACAAAGACATCGCTCACACACTGTGAGTGTTACGCTATACCTAACCGTTTACGAAAAGTTTTTCCAAAAACAATTGTCGAATTAATAATTTTACTAAAACAATTGTCGAATTAACAATTTTACTAAAACAATTGTCGAATTAACAATTTTACTAAAACAATTGTCGAATTAACAATTTTACTAAAATAATTGTCGAATTAACAATTTTACGAAAACAATTGCTCGATTGGACAATCCGACTTTTTTTTTCTTATTTATTTATAGATCGATTGATTGTTCACTAATGTGCTATTTTCCAAATTAAGTCAAGAAAAATATTGTAGAGAACCTAACATGAATGCGTCTTATCGTCTATACATATAATAAAACTGTAGAAGAGTTCAATTCTGTACATTGAATAAAAACTAAAAAAAAAACTCCTAGGGGTCTTCATACAAGTAACACAAGCCAAAAAATTACATTTTGAAATTTTTGTCTGTCTGTCTGTCTGTCTGTTGTCTGGCTTTCACGCAAAAACTACTGGACGGATTTTGATGAAACTTTTTTTGTTATGTAGCTTTTAGTCCTCGGCAACATATAGGCTATAATTTATTTTGAAGATGGGAATAGAGATGTGAAACTATCTGTCGACCAGCGAAGCGGGCACTGGTCAGCTAGTATAGAATAAAATACTAGCCAACATGGCTCCAATCCAAATCAGTTGGTTATAGCTTAGAGTAGCGATCAACAACGCGCCAGGCGATCGAGCAAAGCGAGCGTACCGCGGCAGCACCAAAATAATCATATTTTTAGTTCTGCATACTTCCTCTCTTCTTTTTCAAACCTGTTTACGGATAAATAAGTGAATATGCAAAAAAAAATGTTAAACATGAACAATACACTTATATAATTTCCAGTATAGCGTGTCCAGAGTGCGGTATGCAGTTTCCTGACAAGTTGCAAGTTAGGGCACATAGACGACTCTTACATCCGCAGTACAACTTCTCGGCCATGAAGCGAGCCGAGAGCGGAGCCGAGCGAGGACACACGTGCCCCCTGGTGAGTGCAGAGCATCGACTACATAGCCCAGAAGACACCGCATGCAAGGCGAACACTGTCATCCAAAACATCAGGCTTATACGACCGATAAAAAATACCGCGCGTCAAACCTGCAGTAGTACCGACCACTTCCTTGACCCGTGCACATCTCGTCTGTTTATGCTAAAAAACCATTACCACAAGCTCAAGTTACACTGGTTATTTTCCTTGTCGATAGTCAATAGTGTTGTACCACTACTCAATAATTGATGATCGATAAACCTACATAGTAGTAACAACAACAGTTGGACCTAACTAGTAAAACTACTTATTGCCCAATCCCGATCCCGATCCCGATCCCGATCCCGATCCCGATCCCGATCACGATCCCGATTGTTATAAGCGGCGATGGGCTTGCAACCTGTCACGTATGGACTGCTAACTACTGCAAAATGTGGGTATGTGCCGAATATAATATTTGGACGTGCCTCTGACTGCTATCGACAACTCATGACAACACTTCCCATCCCTAGTGAATCACGTCATCTTGAACCGGCCAATCAGAATGCATTTTTTCCCACTCCCCCCGTACCTCATACCTCACTGACTTGACAGAGTTGTTTGTTTGAAGAAATGAAGCCATTAGGCGTCTATTAGGCTATGTAGTCGATGGTGCAGAGATACACGTATCCCCCTGGGGAGTGAAGAGAGCGGAGATACTCGTGTCCCACTGGGGTGTAGAGAGCGGAGATACACGTTTCTACCTGGAAAGTGCAAAGAGCGGGGTTACACGTGCACCCTGGTGAGTGATGAGCAAAGTCAGAGTGGAATGAACGTAGGGATATTGTCAATAGGTAATCTATTACTAGTATAATTCATGAGGAAAAAGTTAAATAGACATGTGGGGCTATTTTGTAAAAACATGATTATCATGTTATGATATTCATACCAATATTTGTTGGTATAATAAAATATATAAAATTTAATAATAAATAATATTTTATGCTGTTTAGGCACATAAACCTTCGCAGAAGCGTAGGTATAGGTGCATAAACAGTGAATAGTTACAATGAAAAGTGTACAGATTAGGTATTCTCTAACATTAGGTATTGCATTCAACATCATAACATGATAATCATGTTTTTACTAAATAGCCCAGCTGCACTTTTCAAATGAATTCCTATTTTTGATGTCAAATGTTTATTTCAGTGTGGCCTATCGGGAACTCACAACACGTGGCTGTACCGGCACTTCCAAGCGGCTCACCCCGCCGAGTGCTATGAGCTGCGCGTGCGCAGCGAGCGGCGCAAGCACCTCTGCGACCAGTGCGGAAAGAGCTTCTATGTGAGTACACCCTACGAAGTGCGTATAAATAGAGGATTTAATGGTTTTGGCGTTGAAATTTGGCATATTATTTGGTGTTTGTAAGCATATCATTTCATTATTATATTATTCTTCATTTCATTTTATTTGTAAGCATAATATGATTATTAATTTGAATTGTTGCAGAATATAACGCAGTTGACGGAGCATGCGTACTCGCATTCGGGTTTAAAGCCATTCCGCTGCGAGCGCTGCCCTGCCGCTTTCCGTTCTAAGACGCATCTCAAAGTTAGTAGAAAACATTGTTATTAACTTAGATTTACCACCAGGCTGAGTAGGCTGGAGCCTAGGGCGGCAGATTGTAGGTAGGGATTGCAATCCCGCAAAACGGGATCACGCATTCCCGCGGGATCCTGCTGCTTTTATTAATCTGCTGGATCCCGCAACTTCAAAGGGCGGATCCGAGATAGAAGCCGAGAGAGCGTTTTCAGCATCGGGATATATATGCAGTTCACTCGGAAGCAGGCTCGGAGATGATACAATAAAAGTCATTTGCTCTTAAGAGCGTATTTTCATATAATAAATGTGTATTTTTACACAAAAATCTGTATTTTATTTGATTTTATAACATAACTAGCGACCCGCCCCGGCTTCGCACGGGTAGTGTGAAGGAAAACATCGTGAGGAAACCAGTTAGTACTCTTATTAGCGGCGATGGGCTTGCAACCTGTCACGTATGAAATGCTAACTACTGCAAAATGTGGGCATGTGCCAAATATAATGTTTGAACGTGCCTCTGACTACCTCTTCTAGACATCTTCAATCTAAGCTCCTGGAGATCTGAGAGGATGTCTACCGTACTTGGGGATTACACCCGTGATCCTATTTATTTATTTTATAACTAGCGAGCGACCCGCCCCGGCTTCGCACGGGTAGCATGTTATTATACATATAAACCTTCCTCCTGAATCACTCTATCTATTATTAAAAACCGCATCAAAATCCGTTGTGCAGTTTTAAAGATATAAGCAAACATACATACAGACGCGGGAAGCGGAAAGCGACTTTGCTTTATACTATGTAGTGATTTCATAGATGCGGGTTTCTGTGTGATCCCGCGCGGATTTCAGTAATCCCGCGGGATTGCAATCCCTAATCATAGGGGCGGCGAATTTGGGTTAGGTATTTTTTCACATCTACACATCCTATTTATTTTATTCTTTATCGTCCCACTACAGAACAGATGCCCTTTCTTCCTTCCACACATTCTCGATATCTGGCTAAATTTGGCAAATCACTTGAGGAATAAAAAAAAAACAAATTCAAATTCAAATTCAAATTCAAATTTACTGTTGTTAGGTTCATGCACACCATTCAACATTTCAGGGGTGGAGGGGGGGGTTAAAGCCTATATTGGCGGCAGAACCTATTCTGAATCTCGAGAACAGGTCCGGCTTTGGTATGCAGGCGGTTTGGGGAGCGATAAATCGATATAGCTAGGTTTCATTTTTCGAAAACGTCGTTTTGTCCGTGTTTTCAGGCAATTAAATAGCAAAGCTCGGTCATTATGGTACTAATAGTTATATGTATTAATCATGATAGTTTGTAAAATAAGTTTGTTGGTTTGTCCTTTTTAGCACCAACGATGCAACTAATCGGCATGATATTTTGCATAAAGATAGTTCATAATCTGAAGAGTGACATAAGGTTCATTTTATTCCCATACCACACGTATGAAGCTGCGCAGAAGCTAGTATAATGAATTGTAATTGTTTTCAGTTCCACTCAGAGAGGCACGCGCCTCCCTCACGCGAGTGCACCCAATGCGGCAAGAAGTTCGTCAGTGCAGCCAATCTATCTAACCACATGAGGGTGAGCAAGCACATTAAGGCGCTCCCAGTCGACGATTGTTTTTGTTCGAAACGAAAAAATAAAGCAAGCCACATCTCCTATTTTATAATGTATAGTATATGTGAATAAAGATGTACCCATCTTTAATCACTTCGATAAATAATCCTACCGACCGCTGCAATGACGACAAACACACGTCGGCGCGTGGTCCGCCTTAGCTTTTTGAATAAATTAATGATATAAATTATGTATAATTACTTATCAAAAATCTACTCTAATAGAAATCTAGATCTACACCCAAGTAACACAAATTGCTGGTTAGTTATTCACATTTGGTAACATTGTGAACTTAAAGCATTATTATGCACTTATTAAGGTTCACTCGTGATCTTACAGCTGAATAAACAGCTATAGTCTGTATAGTGGCATCTTAATAGTGTAAAGATATCGTTTTCGAACACTACTATGCAGCTATTGTTTTTCTGGCACCATTTAAGCATTTAAGTAGAGTAAAATAACGTTTATTGCTGTATTGAGGAATTCGTTTACACCACTATAAGGGTACATTTTAAGAGGGTCGCTGTGAACATCTATAATGGCTAAAGCTGTACAGTAGTGTATGTTTAGAGTGTTGTAATGCGTATAGCTGTATATAGGTACACGCTAATCTGCCTATATAACTTTCCTACTCATTGCTGTCTAACGGATCACGTGTGGCACTCTGTACTGCTAATAGAGTTAAATTAGAATGAAAGTGGTTCACATTAAGTAATAAAACTTCCACCATTTTGTATTTTTTTCACATTTTTATATACTATCTAATTTGCTTATTTAGAATCATTTTCACACCAAACGAAACCTAGACAAGTTGATTTAAAGTCCTTATAGAAGTTAAAACTGTAATTAAACTATATTATATATTTTATCAAATAAACTACTTTTATTTTTTTTCTCACTGCAAAAATTTCTATTTGTTTCAAACCTAAAAATGCATTTATTTCGGGGCGCATGAAAATTTTGTACTTCAAATAGATATAGTATTATCGGCAAAATTGCATTGCCATCAATATTTTACATATTGTGTATATCAAAAACAACAAAAATAAGTATTTATACAATAGTGTGTCATGGCGAATTACACAATAACCACAAGTATACCACAACAACATTCCATTAGCACGCGAATCTGCAAAGATAAAAACAAACTAACAAAATGGCGTGTGTAAATCTTAACAGCTGTTGGCAAAATGGCATCATTGTGTACTATATTAGCACTATTTGTGAACTAATATAGTTATAACAGTGTAAATGGGTCTCCTTTTACAGCTTTTGTCTGTTTAACAGGTAACAACTACCTTCTTAAACCGCTTGCATGGTCTCTTGTAACGCTTGATTACCCTTATAACTCTATTTTAACGTTATACTTATACCATTCAACAGGTTATGTGAACTAAAGGTTCACAAATTTGTGCCCATTTAAGCAGCTTAACAGCTGAATAGCCAGCTATAACTCTATTAAAGAGCAGGCTTGTACAGACTATAGTATCGATGTGAACTGCAAGTCAGCTGTTAAACAGCAATTTTGTGTTACTTGGGATATTACCTATCTTTAACAATAAATCACAAGTTGATTTTAATAGTAGGTATATAAAATATTTCGACCATAAATTCTAAAACGTATCCTTTTGAAATAATATCTTTATCGTGAAAAGTTTCTGCTATTATATTTTCAGCTTAATAGAAATCTAGGTAGGAACCTGAAGTAATATACTTATAAAAATAGGAGATGTGGCTTGTTCAGAAGTATTTCTTTTTCGTTTCGAAAAAGAGCAATCAGCGACTGGGAGCCTCTTAACGCTAACCTGATAGTTTTTCAGAAAGTAAGGGAGATCGCTGTGGGAGAAAAAATAATTTCATCATCTTCGTATGCAGGATCACTGATATAATATTGAAACTATAACACATAAAATATTTCCATGTTTCTCAAACAAATGCTTGCGCTGGGAATCGAACCCCGTGCTTCGTGCTAACTATTGTTAACTCTTTTATAAATTGTAGATATTGATGTCCTCTATAAAACTGTAGTACATCACTTTGCTCTATTGTGAATAGTTTTTGCGCAATGTAGGATTTTAATGGTAAAATAATTTTTCAAATCGGTCCAGTAGTTTCGGAGCCTATTCGATGCAAACAAATAAACAAACACTCAAATCTTACCTCTTTATAATATTAGTATAGAAGTATAGATAAAAATATAAAAAGTTTAGTGGACATTTCACAGACGCCTAGATAACTGATAGAATAATGTTTCAGTCTCACATCGGAGATCGTCGCTACAAGTGCTCGCTCTGCGCCAAAGGCTTCCTCCATTGCGCAGCGCTTCGGGAACACATTCGAGGCGTTCATTTGCATATCAGAAGACAGCGGAAAGTTCAAGATAAATAAAATAAATTAATATTAAATTAGCAAAACTTTTACTATGGGAACTAGATTCCTGATAGAATACTAATATATTTTGTAAATACATATGATAATAACACCACACAGAACAAACATCTATGTTTGTCCTTTATAAAATCGAACCCACAACCTACAGCGCAGATGGCAGAGTTATCGTACTGCCAACATACTCGTAATATTTATTATATGGCAAGCGTTTTAAAGTGGTTTTTAGGAGATATTTTCAAATATTAAATCTATCTTAAAGTTTTCCCAATCGTTTTTCTGTCTTTTATTTGGATAAATAAAACCCTTTTATTTAAAACTAGAAGTCCGCCCCGGCGTCGCACGGGTGTAATAATGATTTAATGGGGAATTTTTTCACACCTTGGATTACATTATCGAAGTTTTCAAACGGAACCCTAATAGTTAGACATACATGGTATTACGGACTTTTTTTGTAGATATTGATGCTATCTATAAAACTGTAGTACATTACTTTGCTCTATTGTCAATAATTTCCGCAGCGTAAGCGATATAAGGATTTTTTTTGTTTTTTTTTTCACACGTTGGGTTACATTATCGAAGTTTTCATACGGATTAATTAGATATAAAAATTACATTAGATATAAACTAACACTACTAAACTAACATTAGATATAAAAATATTAAAAATATTCTATAGCCTATGTTCATCAGGGATAATGTAGGATTCTAATGGTGAAAGAATTTTTAAAATGGGTCAGTAGTTTCGGAGCCTATTAGATGCAAACAAACAATCAAATCTTTCCTCTTTATAATATTAGTATAGAAGTATAGATAGTATAGATTATTATAGATAAAATCTAAATCTTTTAATAAATATAAAATTATACCTTTGTAAATATTAACTCCTTCCTTCAAATTATTAGTCGGAAACGTTGAGACGTTTGTTTCGATATCCGATACATCGTTGATCGTTTTCAAGAGTAAACCCCAAGGGCGTAGCCAGGATTCTTTTAATAAATAACTTTATTTTTTTATCGTGTTTTTTAACGTATGATATGAATATTTCACATGATTAGTGGAGTCTTATCGTTATCAATGACCGACTGCTCTTCTAGCACTTTTAAAGGGGGGAAGCTGGCCCTATGTCCGTACCTCGCTACACCCATGGTAGACCCCCAGATATATCGTGTCAAGAGTGGCCTTGGGTGGTAATAAAAGTCAATGTATCTTTATAGTAATTTATTGGTGTTGCGTTTTCTGCGGATGTGTAGATGTACGGAGCGAGTGTGTTCCCGAAGCGCTGCGCGATGCAAGAAGCCTTTGGCGCAGTAAGAGCATACGAAGCGCCTATCGCCAGTGTGCGACTGAAAAATACACAAATTAATATTTATTAAATAATTAGTTGTCCCGACAGACGTAGTCCTGTCAAATTTCAATAATCACACCGATAAAAGCACTTTCAGTTTTTTCCGAACTTTACGCCACCCTTAAGACCCTTATGACCCACCTTTGTTAGGTGGGTCATAAGGGTATATAATGGGTAAGGGTATATACACAAAAAAAAATCATAAGAATTGGTCCAGCCGTTTCGGATGAGTTCGGTTACAAACACTGTGACACGAGAATTTTATATATTAGAAGAAGACGTTAAAAAAACTTTTTTTTTATATACTATAACGGATGTTACCCTGATGTGGTTTGAGAGGTTGGCAGCACTGTTAAACTTCTTCCCACAATGTAGACAGGCACGTGATGCGGCCGCGTGTCTCTCGCCGTGATTCTAGAAACAATAAATCAAATAAATTAAATTAAATAGGATCACGACTGTAATCAATAAGTACGGTAGACATATCGGATCAGAGGCACGTCCAAACATTATGTTCGGCACAATGCCTACATTTAGCAGTAGTTACCACACTAGACCAAGAGCCAGATGGGCAGACGAAATAGTAGCGATAGGTGGCAGAAGTTGGCTGGACACAGCTAAGGACAGAGTATCGTGGCACTCCTTGGGGGAGGCTTTTACCCGAACGGGGTCCATACAATGAACAAGCAACCAAACATAATAACTAAAATTAGACTTAATAAATAAACCTAAATTAAAAAAAAAAAAAGAAAAAAAAAAAAATATATATATAATTGTAATTTGTATGGAATTAAATAAAGCTTTATTATTATTATTATTATTATTACCACACTACCCAATTAAATTAAAATGAGTGCGAGTCTGACTCGAACACCGAGGGTTCCGTACAAACTTGTAAATTTACATTGGACGAAGCATCAACCATGCTTCGTCCAATGTTAATTTGTAATAGTATGTGATATATATAACTACAATTTTTTTGCCACGAGGGACGCTCGCATATTTATAAAAAAAACAACATTTATTAGTTAAATTTTATATATAAAATGAAAAATTCAAATTAGATTAGTCTTGACTGTCAGTGTCAGTTTGACAGTTAACAGCTCACCTTAAGGCTCATCTTGGTCCGGAACGCCTTGTGACACGTCTCACAATGAAACGGCTTCAGGCCCGAATGAATATACTTGTGTTCTTCGAGCTGCAACTTTTTCTACAAATAGAAAAGTAGTTAGGTAAGTACGCCTGCGGCTTCGGTCGCTTTGTACCTAGAGAATACAATTCCGGGATCCCAGCATCGCAACGACAAAAGTTAATTTGTGTGTTGAATTATTTACAAACGGTTTAAAGAACTTACTCAAATCTTGTTATTTTGGGTCTAATTAGAAACCTAGTTTAATCCCGGGATCCCGGGATAACGCTTCAATAATCCCGTAATCCCGGGATTGAAAAACATACTTGGGATTGTATATTGTTGAACCTGAATAAAAAGTTGCCTTTATGCTATTCTATGTATGTTCCTAGTTTCATACAAATCCGTTAGGCGTGATTGAGGCACAAATATCCAAACATATAAGCTACTTTTTACTTATGTACAACACGAACGAAGCCTGCAAAAGTTAGTATGGGAATATTTAGAAAAATAAAAACAAAATATTTTTAGGATTCTGAACCCCAAAGACCAAAAAAACTGATATAATCCACTGACACCTTGGCACCTGACTGTAGGCGAGGTAGTGGTCGGCCAAGAAAAGGCTGGAGGGATGATCTCGACTCCTTAAAGAGAGCATGTTGGGAGAACTCGAAGGATAGAGATAATTGGAAGGATTTGGGGGAGACCTTTGCCTAGCAGTGGGACGAAATAGGTTAAGAAAATATATATAATCACTACATAGTATAAAGCAAAGTCGCTTTACGCTTCCCGCGTATGTATGTATGTATGTTTGCTTATATCTTTAAAACTACACAACGGATTTTGATGCGGTTTTTTTTAAATAAATAGAGTGATTCAAGAGGAAGGTTTATATGTATAATACATGCATAATATAGTAGAGAAACACTGATAATTTTAGAGGTTTCTAATGTGATGTCGTAAATAAACACATTTTTTTGCGCTTACATTGCAAATGCTGGCTGAACCCCACGAGATATATCAAAATAATGTATTATACACCTTAAAAACGTCTACAAAAAAGTCAACGATGGTATTAGAAATGTCTTACGCACAGCGAAGCGGGCACGGGTCAGCTAGTAATAATATATAATAGATAATATATAATCCACTCACATAGAAGCCGTGTCCGCACTGCTCGCACAGGAACTGCCTAGCTCCGCGCGGAGCTTCATACCGCGCGGTGGGATGATGCCTTCGATGGTGTTGGTACAACCACGAGGCACGCTCGCCAGAAGCACCACACTAAAATTAAAAGTCGTGATCCTGTTATATCACTACATAGTATAAAGCAAAGTCGCTTTCCGCTTCCGGCGTCTGTATGTATGTTTGCTTATATCTTTAAAACTACACAACGGATTTTGATGCGGTTTTTTTTAATAGATAGAGTGATTCAGGAGGAAGGTTTATATGTATAATAACATGCTACCCGTGCGAAGCCGGGGCGGGTCGCTCGCTAGTTATAAAATAAATAAATAGGATCACGGGTGTAATCCCCAAGTACGGTAGACATCCTCTCAGATCTCCAGGAGCTTAGATTGAAGATGTCTAGAAGAGGTAGTCAGAGGCACGTTCAAACATTATATTTGGCACATGCCCACATTTTGCAGTAGTTAGCATTTCATACGTGACAGGTTGCAAGCCCATCGCCGCTAATAAGAGTACTAACTGGTTTCCTCACGATGTTTTCCTTCACCGGTTTGAGAACGTGTTTTGATGCGCATATAAATTTTTCGAACAGTAAACTCCATTGATGCACGCTGGGATTCGAACACGACCTTCAAAATTAGATACCTCCCACTCGGCCAACACGGCTACTATTAAAATCCAAAGATATCTGATCAAAAATTTTAAAACCGATCTAGAAATCAAGCAGCGCGCTGTCACCTGTCACATAATATTACATTGTCATCGGAACTTGAGAGGTATTTAACTCAATCGAACCTGTTTAGATCCCCGAAATTCAACCACCGCTGCACTTAGGGGTTGAATTTCGGGAATTCCTACTCCTACCTTAGTGCACCCCTACATACATCAAAATGCATACACCCTCCAAATTTCAAATTTCTAGGAGACTGTACGTTGATAGATCAGAGAGTCAGTAAAAATTACTTTATCTTATATAAATTACGCGTCACGTTGTCCGCGATGGACTCCTAAACTACTAAATTGATTTCAATCAAACTTTGCACACCATGTGCAGTTTGATCCAACTTGAAA
Organism: Hydriomena furcata; assembly: GCA_912999785.1. Taxonomy (NCBI): domain Eukaryota; kingdom Metazoa; phylum Arthropoda; class Insecta; order Lepidoptera; family Geometridae; genus Hydriomena; species Hydriomena furcata. The sequence goes on along the minus strand of OU538823.1, from coordinate 4,055,776 downwards.
GATAGGATATCTTACATCTGAATTTATAGTCCTAATATTATTTTATTGCAAATCATTTATTTTTCAAACTAACGAGATTAGTAGACATAACTATTTGATTTGACACGGGTCTTTATCACGTAATTACCTTTAATTTACTTTCCCAAAAAAAGTTAATTAAAGTTAATTACGTGATAAAGACCCGTGTCAAAAACAAATAGTTATGCAAATTATTTGTTTATTATCTGACAGTCGCAATTATCTGTTTTCATTAAATTTAGTAAGCAGCGGGTTTCGGGGGCGATAAATCGAACATTTTTCTTAAACGTCGTTTTATCCGTGTTTTCAGGTAATTAAATAGCTAAGCTCGGTCATTCAGGTACAATTATTTAGATGACGTCTTACCAGTTTACAATCGATGACATCATTAATTTTTTCTTCCTTATTCGCGCTGTCTTTCCTAGAAAGACTGTTTCTAAGATTTCCCTTCGCAATCGGGTTCTGGGATCGCGCGTGGTTCAATCTCTTATGTTCCTTCAATTGTGAATTGTCGTCAAACGCAAGACCGCAGACAGTGCATGCTACGCTAGAAAAAAAGAAAGAAAATAATGTTACAGCTAGACCTACTAAAACGTATTAAAAATGTGAAGATTTGTGTGTGTCTATGTGCGTATGTGTGTGGGTATGTGTCTGGATGTGTGTGTGTGTGGCTGGGTGTGTGTGGGTGTGTTTCTATGCGGTAACTAAATTACTATAAGCTGAATGGTTTTAATAATTTAAAATATTAGGCAAGAAAAAATATTCGCTAATCCTACTAAATATATAAATGTGAGTGTATGTGTGTGTGTTTGTTATTATTTCAGGTAAAAAGTACTGAACCGACTTTACAGTAATATAGCTTATACATCAGAATAACACATAGGCTACTATTTATACAGGTACCACCCGTGCGAAGCCAGGGCGAGCAGCTAGTAATATAATGTGGCAAAGTTTGTCAAATAATATATAAGTGTTGACGCACACTCACATATCTTGGGCGATGTCCTTGTGTGTGTCCGTGTTGAGTATATGCACGGTGTAAACTTGCTGGTTTGCGAATTTGAGTCCGCATGGCTCGCAACGCACCGCGCCTTCACATTCTATTTTACACTCAGACTGAAAATATATTGTACGAATATAAATTGAAAATTTGAAAATTGAGTGAAAATTTCAACAGTAGCCTCGTGACAGACAGACAGACAGGCGGACAGCGGAGTCTAGTTATGGGTCCCGTTTTTACCCTCTGGGTACGGAACCCTAAAAATATACTTACTGGATGCATTTTGAGTCTGTGATCTCGCAGACCGAGCTCGGAGACAAAGGTTCTTGCACACGTAACACACACGTGCTGCGACGCGTGAACGTTGCGCTTGTGCGTCATATACGACGATATATGTCTGCAATCAGAAAATAAAACTCAACTAACATACCAACAAATTTAAACATCCTACTGGCCTCCCAGCTCAGTTGGTAGTAACTCTGCCTTCTGTGCTGTAGGTTGAGAGTTCGATTATTACCAGAGACAAACATTTGTGTGATGAACATAGATGTTTGTTCTGTGTCTGGGTGTTATAATGTATCATAAGTAGGTATGTTTTTAGAATTGAAAAAAGTAGGTATATAAGTATATCAGTTGGTTCCCATAGTATAGTACAAGCTTTGCTTAGTTTGGGGCTGGATGACGATGTGTGAAATGTCTACCAATATTTATTTATTAAGGGGCTCCCAGTCGACGATTGCTCTTTTTCGAAACGAAAAAAGAAATACTTCAGAACAAGCCACATCTCCTATTTTTATAAGTTTTTTAGTTCTAGTAGTAGTAGTAGTAGTAGTTTTTTAATCTTTTAGTTAGAAGTTCTTTAGGTTCCTACCTAGATTTCTATTAAGCTGAAAACATAATAGCAGAAACTTTTCACGATAAAGATATTAATTCAAAATGATACGTTTTAGAATTTATGATCGAAATATTTTGTAGGTATATAAAATATTTCGATCATAAATTCTAAAACGTATCATTTTGAATTAATATCTTATTATTATCAATATCAATTAATCATAAAATCAATTAATTATCAATTAATTAATCTTATTAATATCAAGTTGATTTTAATAAAAATCAACTTGTGATTTATTGTTAAAGATAGGTAATATGTAGATCTAGATTTCTATTAGAATAGATTTTTGATAAGTAATTATACATAATTTATATCATTAATTTATTCGAAAAGCTAAGGCGGACCACGCGCCGACGTGTGTTTGTCGTCATTGCAGCGGTCGGTGGGATTATTTATCGAAGTGATTAAAGATGGGTACATCTTTATTCATAAAATAGGAGATGTGGCTTGTTCAGAAGTATTTCTTTTTTCGTTTCGAACAAAAACAATCGTCGACTGGGAGCGCCTTAATATTATAAATCAGAAGTTTGTAAGGATGTTTAGATGTTTAACAAGTAACATAGTATTTATACAGAGTTATTGGTTATTTGACCTATTCCTGCTAGGAGGTTGTAGGGGAAGTTATTTCTGATGAATGACACCATAATGTTGTGGTACAAAAGTTAACCATTTATAAAAAAACATTTTTTTTTTCAACAACACTTTAACAGCACAAAAATTACAAATGTATTTTTAATAAAATGTATTTTTATTTTTTTTTTATTTTTGGAAAAAAAAAATATTACAAATGTATTTCCTAGATAATGTAGTTTTTGTGTTGTTAAAGTGTTGTTGATAAATATTTTTGTCTCAGGAATGGTTAACTTTCGCACTAGAACAATACGGTCTCATTCAAATGAAATAACCTTCCCTATAACCTCATAGCAGGAATAGGACGAATAACCAATAACCCTGTGTATATATATTTTTTATGATAGAATGTTCACGAAAATTCCAATGATGTAATCTAAGGTATCAAAAATTTGCCTCCAATCTTCATTAGTTCGTTATTGTCATGATTTGCAGTACAGTAGTTTTAGTAGCTGTGTAATGTTTTGATCTGCCTCTGACTAACCTCCAGGTATCAGCCGTAGCAATCCCTAGTTCTTACTTGAAAACTCGTTCGCAGTGACATTTGTAGATTTTCCCTTGATGCTTTTGGAAATGCGCCTTCATCGCCTGTCTGTAGGAGAATAAATAATAAATAAATATTAGTGAACATTATTATCACACAGCGCCATCTAGCCCCAAACTAAGCAAAGCTTGTACTATGTGAACTAAATAACTGACAGGATATTTATATACTATTTTTTATTATTTATATAAATGGGTGAGTTAACAACATTTTAATCACTACATAGTATAAAGCAAAGTCGCTTTCCGCTTCCCGCGTATGTATGTATGTTTGCTTATATCTTTAAAACTACACAACGGATTTTGATGCGGTTTTTTTTAATAGATAAAGTGATTCAGGAGGAAGGTTTATATGTATAATAACATGCTACCCGTGCGAAGCCGGGGCGGGTCGCTAGTTTTCAAATAAACGGTTTATATTGAAAAAATGATTAAAACGACTATTTTTAAACAACATAGTATAGATAATTTATCTATCTCTTAGGTTATGCAAAGGTTTTGTAAGAGGCGTTATTTATTTATTAAATATTCATGTTTAAATAGACAAAACGGGCAATATATAGTTGTGGTCAATCAAATCTAGAGGTATAACGCATCACAACTGTCACTAATCAAAATGGACCATAGACAAATTATTGTACTAACTATGGATTTTAAACAAGTTTGTTTGGTGTAGTTTCGTTGTCCCCGTCAACGGGGACAGCGGGAATTCATATTTGCAATTAAAAATATTTCCCGTTGTCCCCGATCTCTGTTCCTGTTGAAAAAGTGAATGCTATGCTTAGTTATCGACTGCCAAAATTGAATTTTTACACGAGTGTTTATCACGTAATAACCTTTAATATTTTATTCCTACGTTTCGCCTATGTTACAATAATCTATAGTCATGTCTAATTACGATAGTTTGAAATATTAATAGATCAGCGGTATATACCGTTGGTAAGTGACGAGCGGGCACATCTTGCATGCGAACTTGCCGCGATGGCAGTTCGGTTTGTGTTTGAGCAGAGTGCCGCGCGACGAAAACCGCATGCTGCACACGTCGCACTCGTGCGACAAGTCGGATGACGGCTGCAAATGTTTAACACAAACGGAACTGTTTTTAACTTAACAAAATTGGAGGTAACTAGCCAAACCGTCACAGATGTTGTCCTGTCAAATTTCAATATTCGCATAGAGTAACACACGTTGCTATGATGACTGATGTCAGATTTTTTGCACACCAGCGCCATCTATACCCAAATCAGCCCTTTTGCGTTTTTTTACATTTTAGGGATGTTTTTCAGATAATAACGACCTCTAGTATTATTCTGACAGCAAGTTTCATTTTAATCCGTTTTTTCGTTTAGACCTGATTGAGGCACGAACATACAAACAAACTCACAAACTTATTATAATATATTACTCGCTCTGGCTTTGCGCGGGTGGTACCTGGATAAAAAGTAGCCTATGTGTTATTCTGATGTATAAGCTATATTAATGTATAGTTTCATTTTAATACGGTTAGTAGTTTTTGCGCGAAAGAGTAACAAACAAACACACACACACACACCCACACACACACACACGCACACACACACACACACCCTTTCACTCATTCATAAACTTTCGCATTTATAATATTAGTAGGATTAGGATTGAAATACCATTTATTACTCACATCATGCCACTTCATATGGAACTGAAGGAGCCCCTCATTCTTGTACACCGTGTAGCAAAGCTCGCATCTGTGGGGGGCCGACAGATAGGGCTCCGAGAGACGCCGCGATAGAAGCTCCTGCTTTGCCTCTAAATCACACAATATGGATAAAATATAATAGTAACTAAAAAAACCGGCCAAGTGCGAGTCGGACTCGCGCACGAAGTGTTCCGTGCCATTATCTATAAAAACGTGGAAAAAATCACGTTTGTTGTATGAGTAAATATTTAAATATTAAATAAATATTATTACCCCTAATATTTATATTATTACCCCTTAAATATTTATTTTATTCTGTTTTTAGTATTTGTCGTTATAGCAGCAACAGAAATACATAATCTGTGAAAATTTCAACTGTCTAGCTATCAAGGTCTATCAATCATGAGATACAGCCCTGTGACAGACAGACCCCCTAACCCCTCCACGCGGCCGTAAAGCTTTTACGTGACAGAAAAAATCCTAATACCTATCCTACCAGTCTATATAGAAGTTTCACTGTAAAAAATCAAAAATCTGTACACAATATTATATATAGCAAGAATGAACGAAAAAAACCGATCAAGTGCGTGTTGGACCACGCGCAATGTACGGTTCCGTAGTTCCGTAATTTACACAGCTAACAACGAATTATCTAAATACATTATATTCTTTAACCAAACTGAATTCTTGTCTATTCTTTCGTAAACAAATCAACTTCTCAGGGCTACAAGCTAGGCCTCATTCAAAGAAGCCTGCAGACATAAACACGAGTGATCCTATAAGTTTTGTACTGACCTGCGTAAGTAGCAAACAGTGTGATGTCAAACACCGTCTCGAACTGTGTGAATTCGCTTCGCTTCGCTATTTCGCCGCGCAACTTATATTTTTTTGTAACTGGAATTATGAAAACGTGTATTAGTATTTCCTAATAGTCGTAAAAAAAAAACATTTTATTTTTAAACTATATCTTAGCAGATATATAGTAATCAGTATTATAAAATTTATTTAAATTAACTGCTTCACACACGTGTACTAATGCAAGATTATTTAAATTACTAGCTGTCCCGATAGACTAGTTGTCCTGTCAAATCTTGCAGAAAAAAGCACTTTATAGTTATTTTGAACTTTACTTAAAGGTATAAGAAATACCCTACGACCTATTCTCATACCTACCGAACATACACAAAGATTTCATAAAAATCGGTGAAGCCGTTTTAGAGGAGAATGGTTACAAACACTTTGACACGAGAATTTAATGACAAGAAGATTACAGGTAAATTTTTGATACCTTAGGTTACATTATTGCAATTTTCGTGAGGATCTCCTAAAATTTTGAGAATAAAATGTAAAGTAGTTACTCTCTGATATTGTGCTTTTAATAAGTAAAAGATTTTTTTAAATTGGTCCAGTCCAGTATTTTTTAGTTTATCCATTACAAACAAAAATACAAGTTTTACCTCTTTAAAATAGTAATAGACAGGCAGGGGGTAACATGTTGATGAAGCTTACTGAACAACATATCGTACAAATGCCCAAACCTCACACTTTTACTATACAAAAAGTGTCAGTTTTGACATTTGGACAATACATTGTCAACACAATAGTGGTTCATACTCAGACCTTGTACCTTTATCAGTAACGGATCCAGATTTTTCCTTCTTTGTCCTTTTAACTTTAACATTATTTCTGGCAACTTTGACAAATTCCTTTTCATTCTGGCTATCAGCGGCTTCACTGTCAACTTCATAATAATTTTCAACTTTAATTTCTTCCTTTATTTCATCATCATTATCTGTTGTTTCTTGATAACTTTGTATAAGAGCCTCTTCAAATTTTGTTATTTCCAAGTATTCTATTGTTTCTGTGTCATTCAACAGTTCATGTAATGATTCAATAGGAAGCTTTTGCTAAAATCATTTTAAAAAAAAAAGGTAGTAAAGTTTTCTGCACAAGAGGCTTATCAATATTCAAATTCAATATCACAAAAACTAAAAACACCAGTGAACAACAGAAAAAATAGTGATATTATGTGGGTTCAATCCCCACCCAGGGCAAATATTTGTGTGTTAAACATAGATGTTTGTTCTATGTCTAGGTGTTAATATGTAAAATATGTATGTATTTAAAAAAAAAGTATTTTATGTATTCTATCAGTTGTTTGGTTCTCATAGTACAAGCTTTTTTTTTGGGGCTAGATGGCGCTGTGTAAAAATGTCCACCAATATTTATTTATTATTAACAGAATATATATGATACTGGGTACCATCAGAAGCCGCAGAGTAAGTTAATTTTGTTGTAGATAGGTTTGGGGCATCGGAAGCTAGTCACTACATAGTATAAAGCAAAGTCGCTTTCCGCTTCCCGCATCTGTATGTATGTATGTATGTATGTTTGCTTATATCTTTAAAACTACACAACGGATTTTGATGCGGTTTTTTTTAATAGATAGAGTGTTTCAGGAGGAAGGTTTATATGTATAATAACATGCTACCCGTGCGAAGCCGGGGCGGGTCGCTAGTTAACCTATAAATAGAGTTACCTGACTATTATTGTTTTCCCATTCCTGGTATATATTGTTAGACTTTCTGCATTTATTTCTGAACTTTAAATTATTTCGGAGCAAGTCCTCGCAAACTGAGCAGCACAGATCCTTCTCAGATGCTTCTCTCTGTAAATTAATATTAATTACTTATTTAACATCTAATACTAATAATTACAGAATATTTACAAAATACACAAGAATCAGTTATCCAAAGACCGTTGCAAAAAGTATATTTAAAGCTCAACTGGTCCAGATTACTACTTTGTATTAGATATTATTGAAGATATGAATGTTGATGGAAATAGAAGAAGTAGAGGTTGGCTAAAGAAGAGATGATTCCTCAGCCTCATCCACAAGAAAGACATGGTGCGGAACTAAGCCGCGGGTATTCTCTATATTTACTACTAGGTATTAACGGTACGAAGGTAGGTAGAGTCAATTTATTGATAAAAAACCTAAAGTTAGTTTGAACTCACCGTAATATCGCAGATTTCTAGGAAATAGTCCGAAAGTTTTCTATCAAGCTCTCGCAATTCTTTTTGCGTACACAAACATACGCGGCATATTTTTTTTGTCATCGCTATGATAAATTCATTTCTGAGTACAAAAAGTAAATTGTTTGTTTATTTACAAAATCAATAGTGGAATTAGTGGATGATGAACGGGAGCGAGATATGCTCTTTGGCGATTGGCGAGAAGTTGAATTGAATGAATGAAAAGTGTGAGAGCTATTTACACGAAACCAAAAAACCATAGACTGCCACCATAGCATCTGCCAAACTGCCATAGAATGATTAAAGTAAAACGGAAATGGTAAAGCGCCATCTAGTGGGGTCTGGAGGAGTAGTTACTATCTTATCTATGTTCTGTGGTTAGTTCTCATTCCCTTTCTTTCTTTGCCTCTATCCAAAGAGCATATTTATCACTACGTTTCCTCTGTCTAACCAGCAGCCCAAGCAACCATACCTTGTCTTCATGGTGTAATCCAGTAATCCATTTGATTGTTTTGCCTCTAAGTAGGTGTTCTGTGGCTAAAAGTTAGAGTTTGTTTCAAAACAAAACAGCAAATTTATTTCAATTCAAACAAGATAATTCCGTTTAAGGGCTGTTGCTCGGAATTAAATGAAATTATGACTACAAACTTGATATGTCGTGTGTGCCTGTGCACGGACAAGATATTACGAGAACTGGACGATGAACTCGCAGACCATTTAGAAGAAATGTGCGATTTTAATGTAAGTTATCATGAACTTTATTACAACTATCATTCCATTTTTCTACACAAGCTAGCAAAGTCACACTACCTCCGCCGTGGGAGTGAGCCAGGCATGACAACTGCGTATTTACCATCTTAGTTTTGTAAATATTCCTAAATAAATAGCAAAACAAACTGAGCTTTCAACCTACACTCTTGTTAAATCTTTGTTGATAATTATTATTTTGATCCATTATGTTACAATGTGATTAAACCACAAACAGAAACTTTTGCATTTATACTCGTAATATTTGTAAAGTTAAATTTGGGTAACAATAGTTCTAAGAAAAATTTAAAAATCTGAACAGCCATATTTGCTACGTGGAAGGTACCTCTACATTCAATTCAATGGTTGTGGTTCAACGATATGAATCTTACTGCCAAGAACAATGTAGATCAGGTATAGATAGGATACAAAAATATAGGGTATTTATTCCAATAAAATCACAGAGATCACTTTAATAACACCACTGTTTGTAATCTTTCAGAATGAAGAATCGAAACTCCTAAGCTGCACTGTTTGTGAGAAGGCACTCAAAAATAACTATGATTTCATAAACAGGTGTCGGAAAGCTAACAGAATATTGCAAGGATGGAGGAAATGCAAACGACAGGTTTGTTTAAACATCACATTAATTTCTAACTCAGTTCAAATTAAAAAAAAGTTTGATGAATTAAAAAACTGCATATGTACTGAAAAAATTGCATTGATTAAAAGTAGCTTATTCAGTGCCGGATTAAGACTACTTCATGCCCTTAGCAATCCATGCCCGTGTGCCCGGTGTGAGCTTCTAGCACTCCCCCCCAAATTGGTCTAATAGTTTATTAGTTTTCCATTACAAATATAAAATACAAATTTTACCTCTTTGGTGTAGTTAAGGTTCAGATTATGTTTCAGAATAAAATACAAGTGGAATCATTACATAAACTGCTTGAAACATGGACTGATGTCAATCCCTTTGACATAAAACTTGAGGATGACACATTAAAAAATGCTATTGCATCAGACATACATAAAGATAATGTAATAGTTAAAACCATGAATGAATTTAAACAGGAAATTAAAAATAATATGGATATTGATATCAAAGTTGAAGATGTGATAAGTGATGAAGACTCTGATGATGATGATCAACAGTTGGTGAATAATGAACAAGAAAAAAATGATGTATACTGTGATTATGAAGTCTTGGATGTAGAATTCTTGGAGTGTAAGAAAAGCCCAGAGGATTTGAAAAGACAACCTGAAATTACTGAAAAATCAAGTAGTCATATAGGTACATTTTTTTTTATAAAAAAATAGTTTCTTGCAAATTTTTTTTGATGTATTATCTTTTACCTGGTGCATCGGTTTTGCTGTTTTTTTTCTGTTGTGAACAGAATAGTCGGAAGTTGGTCTCATTTAAATTGTATTTATGTATGACTAATAGTTCCTTCATAAAACTTAAAAAACTATATCGACTTTTGACTTTTCGATTGGCCAAAACGCTTTCAGTTGTTTTTTTTTAAAGTTAAAACGTAATTATTCGAATACCTCTGTAACAAACAAGAATATTTCAGGGGAAAGAATTGCACGGGCTAGGAGGAGGCCTAATACCTTCGATATGTACAAAGGTGTGTTTGACATACATCTGTTCAAGACGGAGCAGGAGATGAAGGATGAAATGTTCCAGAGGCGTTACTCTGAGCCCTACTTGTCCGCTTCTCACAGGTAAGTGTTCCCAAACTTCATGATGTTTTCAGATAAAATTAAATACTTGGTGTAGTTAATTATTTAGGGTTGCGTACCTTAAACTGTAAAAACGGAACCTTTATAGAATCACTTGTGTGTCTGTCCATATCCCTGTCATTCATATCCCCCTCAACCCTTATCTACGTAGTAAAGTATCTACGCCATTCAAATCACAAGGTTTTAACTCAGGTAGGTAATTAATTTAGGTGTTACTACTGGTATTACCCTAATAATTATTGCACATTGTATTGCTTAAAACCTTCCTCACAAATGAAATTATCTAGAACATTACCTACCTAGTATTTAAGCCATACATAAGTGTAAACCTACTGTGTAAGCCTTTTTGAAAAATATATATTTTTATTATTATTTGTTTATCTTCGACACTACTTAAAACTACAGAAAATAGTTTTTTTCTTTTTAAAGATTACAGGAAACTTGTAGAAGTTTGTAAGTAACCCTCTGTGCGCGAGTCCGACACGCACTTGTCTGGTTATTTTTTATTTACCATCAGATAAATTATTTGTATTTTCTTGTTGCAGATGTGAGGTGTGTTATATGGTGTTTAGATACGAAAAACTGGTAAAATTCCACATGAAGTGGCACAATGTAAGTATTTTACAAGCTTTTATTTAGCTTATCTTGTTATTTCGTTTGTTAGTATGTGCGGGTCAAGTCTTGCAATTGAATTTTACCAGTTCCAGTTTTTTAAACAGGAACACCTCTAGACTTGATTGACCACAACTGAATATTTCCCGTTTTGTCTATTTAAATATAAATAAATATCGCCTCTTACAAATAAATAAATATTTGCGAACTTTACACACAGCGCAATCTAGCCCCAAACTAAGCAAAGCTTGTACTTGTTTTTTTTTTTTTTTTTCAATATAAACCGTTTATCTATATTAATATTATAAAGAGAAAAGTTTTGATTTTTTGTTTTTTTGTATGTTTGTAATGGATAAACTCAAAAACTACTGAACCGATTTCAAAAATCCTTTCACCATTACCAAGCTACATTATCCTTGAGTAACATAGGCTATTTTTTATTTTGAAAAAGTAATAAATTCTTTATAAGAATGACGATAGTTTGAAGCAAGGTGTAAAAAATTGCTAAAAATTTTGCTTTCTTCGTGTGCGCTACAAAAACTATTGAACGGGAATTGTAATGGGAACGGGAACGGAAGACAACATTTGTTAATTATAAAGCGATACAAAGTTCGCGGGGTCAGCTTGTTTTAAAATAAAATGTTAAAATGCCCACAACCATCGCTCTCACCCTACTATATGTTTACAGCCCGCTTCCGGTGCCTTTGAATGTCAAATCTGCTACATGCGATACCCAACACGCCGAGCGCTCACCAACCACAATCATCATTCTCATCGCGGCAAGTTCACCTGCAAGAAATGCCCTTTATCTACCTACTACGCGTGAGTTATCCCACTGCTGGGCAAATTAACCTACTAAATATTGGTGGATAGTTTCACTCATTGCCATCTAGCCCCGAACTAGAGAATACAATCTCGGATCTCTTCGAGATCCCGGGATCCCGGCCTTTTTCTAACCCTGAAAATCCCGGGATTAGCTAAGTACAATCCCGGAATTTTCGGGATTGCTACAAACAGGTCTAGTTTTCATTCGGTTGTCCGTTGCGCCTTGACAATGACCTTAATACCTATGTTATATTACATAACGACTAAAAACCCTTAGAAACGCCGTACGATACATAACTATACAAGTTTGTCTAAGTACCATCATGGCTCTAAGGAACTATTTTTGTCAAAAAAATGTAAACATCCTTAGTGGAACGTATAAAGCAACGACGACGGATTACGCTTCAAAAATCCCGTAATCCCGGGATTGAAAAACATGCTCGGGATTGTATTCCCTACCTAATAAGCTAATTAAATGTCTACCAATATTTATTTTATGTCTACTAAAGGTTCTATAGGATTTTTCTTGTGCAGGGGTGTGATGATGAAGCACTTCTTGAAGCATCAGGATGGAGAAGTTTTCAAGTGCCATTGTGATCCTAGTAAGGAATTCAAGTAAGTACTTATGTTAATAATCATTATTAGTATTATTATGATCATTCTGTTCGATAAATTTATATGCGCATCAAAACACTTATTCATTTTTATATTTTTATTACAAGAAAGAAAGAAAGAAAGAAAAAACATTTATTTGCTCCAAAAGCACAACACAAATCACTACATAGTATAAAGCAAAGTCGCTTTCCGCTTCCCGCGTCTGTATGTCTGTATGTATGTTTGCTTATATCTTTAAAACTACACAACGGATTTTGATGCGGTTTTTTTTAATAGATAGAGTGATTCAGGAGGAAGGTTTATATGTATAATAACATGCTACCCGTGCGAAGCCGGGGCGGGTCGCTAGTAATGAATAAAAGAGAACAAAAAAACAATCAACAGCAAATTGTGCCATGTGGGGGCAAATAGGTCCCCGTCTCAGCATTGTATTACAATGTCATTGTCATAGTCATTTTAATTAATTGATTATTGTAAGTATTATGGATGTTTTCAGGGCGTAACTAATCTTGGTAATAAAAAATAATTATGTATAATTTTTGATAAACGGTTGACAGTTGACACTTTAATCGCGGGAATCAATTTTAATCGCTAAAAGCCCTATTGTGTTTGCAGGAGCATGGCGTCGTACTTGAGCCACAAGCGTACTGCGCACGCGCACGTGTGTGTGACATGCGCAAGAGCCTTCGCCTCGGAGGGGGGGCTGCTCGTGCATCGCATCGCCATGCACCAGGTAGGCAAGAAGGAGATTCTAAATTTGACGTGTATATTGTTTAGGGTTCCGTACCCGAAGGGTAAAAAAGGGACCCTATTACTGAGACTTCGCTATCCGTCTGTCTGTCTGTCACAAGGCTGTATCTCATGAACCGCGATAGCTAGACAGTTGAAATTTTCACAGATTATGTAAAAACAGAATAAAATTAATATTGAAGTGTGGCTCCCATACAACAAACGTGTTTTTTTTGCCATTTTTTATAGATAATGGTACGGAACCTTTCGTGCGCGAATCCTCCCTGATCTTGCGATAAAGACGGTAGACATACTTTCAGATCTCATGGCGCTTAGATCCTTTATATGACTCTAGGGAAGGTCAGAGGCACGTCCAAACATTATGTTTTTATGGAGCTATAATTCATAAAATATATGTTACTTATTTAGACGAAATCCCTGGTGGATGTAGACGTCACAGCAGCAGTGCGTTGCGAGCAATGCGCACTCACATTCGCAAACCAACAAGTGTACACCGTGCATGTACTCAATACGGACGCACACAAGGACATTGCCAAAGATATGTAAGTTCTTACACTACATACACACACACAAACACCCACTCACTCATAAATACCCAAACATATACACACACAAACCCTCTCTCATAAACACCCAACATACACACATACTCACACTCATGCTCTATTTTACTTACTAATATTATGCTATATTTACACTCTCGCCTCGTGCTTCGTCTCGTGTCTCGGCTCGCACCTCGCGTGATCGATAGTAAAGAAGAGGCGCGAGGCGAGCCACAAGCGTCTATTCACACTCGTCTCGTACGCGAGTGTAAATCTAGTATTATAAATCAAAGTTTGTGTGGACCACACCCAAACAATCACACGGATTTGCATAAAACTTTGAATGTGTATAAGCATATGCCCTAAAAAAGCATATACGCTACTTTCTATCTAGGTACCGCGCGAGTGAAGCCGCGGACTGAAGTCAAGTCTGTATTCGGTCAACATTCATTTATTTATATTACAAAATGTTTTATTTTTTTCAGCATAGGGTGCTCGATTTGCGGACTGACGTTTGATGAAATCGATCAATTGAAAGCACATAGACGCCTTCATCGCACCAAGAAGGACACCAATCGGTCCAAGCCGATAGATATCTATGAATGCCAAGTGGTAAGACCCTTATAGTGCCTTTAACTTCATCCTACCCTTAACCCAATGCGCTATAGGTTGTGGGTTCGATTTCCAACCAGAACAAACATTTGTGTAATGAACATAGATGTTTGTTCTGTAATAAAATAAGCTTATTTCTGTTCCTAGACTTTAATGTATCCTTACGTGAAGTTTTATCACAACCGGCTTAGCGGTTTGGCCGTGATAACATCACAGACAGAGTTACTTTCGCATTTATAATATTACTAGCTGATCGCCCCGGCTTCGCTTGGGTGGTACCTGGATAAAAAGTAGCCTATGTGTTATTCTGATGTATGCTATCCTAATAATATTATAAAATGTGAAAGTTTGTGAGTTGTATGTATGTTTGTGGCTCAATCAGACCTAAACGACAAAACGGATTAAGTTGAAATTAGCTGTAGATGTATATATAGTGCCCGAATAAAACATAAATTACTTTAAAATATGAAAAACATCCCTGAAATTATAAAAAACGCAAAAAAGATGATTTTGGTATAAATGGCGCTGGTGTGCAACAAATCTGACATCTAAACTAAAAACATTCAGTCTTTTCTATTCGATTTTTGAAATTTGACAGGACAGCGTCTGTCACGGGTCGGCTAGTAAGTTATATTACTGTAAAGTTTAATTTAAATCCGTTCACACACACACCCACAAGCTTTTGCATTTATAATATTAGTAGGATTAGGATGTGTGTTTTTGTGTGTGTGTGAAATAAAATGTTTTTTTTTCTTCAGTGTGGAGCTTCAGGCAACGGCCTCCGCTGGCTGTACCACCACCACCGACGCATGCATCCGCAATCTCGCTACGAGCCACCCGCGAAGCGATCGCATCTCTGCGACCAGTGTGGAAGGAGCTTTGCGGTGAGTTTATAGAACTTAAACTATTAGTAGGGGAGCCCACGATGCTAAACGTTAATTTGCTTGAGCGACATAGGGACCTATTGGTTTTAAAACATTTAATATATTTTTTTCAATATATACCACTTATATGAAAATTAAAATGTTGTTAAAATGCCCGCAACCAGCGCTCTTACCCTATGTTAATTTGCCGGTTTGCACGGTGGACCCCCACGGTCGTACGCAAGGGTAGAAAATAAAAAATATATTATGTATAGAATGGTAACTACTGCAAAATGTAGGTATGCGCCAAATAATGCTTGGTTGTGTCTCTGATTACTCTTTTTAGACATCTTCAAGGATCTGAGAGGATGTCTACCGTACTTGGGCATTAAAGCCGTGATAATATTTAATTTTTGGGTAGGCTTGTAAGAAACACTCGTCGGTTGAACTGAAAATGGTAATGTTTTGTTACAGGGTCTAAGCCAGCTGGTGGAGCACTCGCGGACGCACACTGGCGTGCGGCCCTTCTGCTGCGACCTGTGTGGCAAGAGCTTTAGAATCAAGCAATTCCTCGTGGTAAAGTGAAGTCATCATGAAGTAGTTTGATTTTTGTGGTTTAGCTATAGTTTATTATTTATTTACACAGTTTATTAGCAAAATTATGACGTCACCATAATTTTGCTTGTCGAATACCCCGCGCCCCTGTAAACTCTCATGAGGTAGTCTTATTTGTGTGGTTTATCTATATTTTTTGATATATTTAAACGTGTGACCTGTCATCACAATAAATGTGTCTGTTGCCTTTCCGCGCTCCTATAAACTCGCATGAAGTAGTCTAATTTTTGTGGTTTACCTATTTTTTTTTATTTGCAGGACCACATGGTATGGCATGCGCCCCCCTCAAAAGAATGCACAGAGTGTGGTAAAAAGTACCATAGCAAAGCTGGACTCTTCAATCACATGAGGGTAATGACAACTATTACTCTTGACTCGCCTCACAACTCAGTTGGTAGTAGCTATGCTATGCTTCTGCGCTGTAGGTTGTGGTTTCGATTCCCACCTGTAATTTACTAAGCATGTATTTCCAAAAAAAAAGCATTTTTGTGTTTTGGTACCCATAGTACAGGCCTTGCTTAGTTTGAGGCTAGATGGCGCTGTGTGAAATGTCTACGAATATTTATTTATTTATTTCATTCGCGTAGATTCAGGGAATCTATTTTTGACGACTTTATCGTGAAATTCCTGAAAATTAAACAAAAATATTGGGAAAAATGGAGCTTATGTCCGTCCCAAGACATCAAACTCTGTATGAAATTTCATCACTGCCCAGTGGTTTGGCCGTGAAAACGTCAAAGACACAGACAAGAGTTACTTTCGCATTTATAATATTAGTATAGAAGTAAATAATGAAAAAAAGTTGCTTTTCAGGGTCACATTGGCGATCGTCGCTACAAATGCTCAAACTGCGGCGCAGGCTTCCTTTCTCCCGCTATGATGCGCGAGCATGTGCGCGGTGTGCACTTGCGCATGCGCAGACAACGGCGCCGCCGCCTGCAGTCGGACGACGGAACTAACGAGAGCTAAAATCAAGTTACTTGTGTAAAATAATAAAAATCATTACAATTTTTTTTTCTGTTATCCGAAATCACTATAAAGAAAAGCATAATATAGGACTGTAATCTTAAATACGGTAGACGTTTTTTCAGATCCTTGAGGATGGTTAAAGGGATCAGCGGTTTGATCAAAGTCCAAACATTACATTTGGCCCATCACTTGCTTACATTTTGAATCAGTTTGTGGTGAATGAATACTGGACCCAATATACCCCATTGATCAATAAGAGAGTAACAATAGATAACAAAGTTTATTTATTGTGGTATTATTTATTTGTTTATGATGTGGCCATCTGTTCGGTGCCACTAGTTCTGATGTTACAGCTCAATTCGTAGTATATTATATATATATATATATATATATATATATATATATATATAGTGAGGAACAAACAACCTCGCAAACTTTAGACTATATAATATTAGTAGGATTTACAAAACAAAAACAAACAGTTTATATAAGTATGAATTTATATGTAATTGTACAATTGTAAAAGTACAAGCTTTCCTAATATTGCGCTGTTTGTAAACGACTGTGTAACTTCTCAGTACGGTAGATATCCCCTCAGACCTCACGCTTGGGTCCTTGAACATGCCTAACGGGGGTAGTCAAGAGGCCACACCCAAGCATTACATTTGGTACATGCCCACATTTTGAAATGTCCACCAATGTATGTAATTATTATGAGTTCGGATTTTTGGCCCGAGAAGGTCTGGTCTTCATCTTGAGATGAACTCCTCTCGTGTGAGTGGTGAGGGAGCTTTTCTGACTGAAGGCAGAGGAGCAAAGGGAACAGCGGAACGGCTTCTCTCCTGTATGGACCCGGATGTGGTTGGCCAGAGTAAATTTAGACTGAAACAAAAAAAAATATATATTGAAGATTATTTTTTTATGACAATTTTACTGCCAATATCCTGGTAATCCTGGTTTTTTTCTATTGTGTAGAGAATAGTCCCAAGTTGATCCCATTTAAATTATATTCATGTAAAGGTGTGACCAGACATTGCGCGGCAATCGAGCGCGGCAGCCGCGCTATATTTGGACGACAGCCGCGCGCACATTTACCTTTATGTTTAAACTAGTCAAGTGGCAAACTTGTGTC
Source organism: Hydriomena furcata (assembly GCA_912999785.1). Lineage (NCBI taxonomy): Eukaryota > Metazoa > Arthropoda > Insecta > Lepidoptera > Geometridae > Hydriomena > Hydriomena furcata. Next base: position 4,037,951 of record OU538823.1, on the reverse strand, counting down.
CTGCGTATGCCGCGTCATGTCTGGTCATACTTATAGTTTCTTCATAAAACTTAAAAAAAAAATATTATCGTCTCTGACTTTTCGATTGGTCGATACATTATCGTTGAGTTTTCTTCTTAGTTTAACCAAAATAATATACATTTTTGAATCTAAAAACCGTTGCAAACCGTCTATAGTTAGCTCAACTGATCCAGATCACTACCAGTAGGAAGCGTTCCCAATATACTGGCGGCATTGCCATTATTAGCTTAAAATATTTGGGAAAACTCAAAAACGCTTTAGGGTAAGTACTCTTAAGAAAAGAGGCATCTGAGGGGTTACCAAGAACCACTATCGTATCGACAACGTATCGTCCAAAAGCCAAAACTGACACTAATACTAAAAAACCGGCCAAGTGCGAGTCGGACTCGCTCGGGTTCCGTACCATTATCTACAAAAAACGGCAAAAAAAAACGTTTGTTGTATGGGTTTTTAGTATTTGTTGTTATAGCAGCAACAGAAATACGTAATCTGTGAAAATTTCAACTATCTAGCTATCACGGTTCATGAGATACATCCCTGTGCTGTGACAGACAGACGGACAGCGAAGTCTTAGTAATAGGGTCCCGTTTTTACCCTTTGGGTACGGAACCCTAAAAAGTGTAAATATTGACATTTGGACGATATGTTGCCGATACGATAGTGGTTTGTGCTCAGGCCACTGGTACTTACAGTGAACCCTCGTCCGCAGATATGACATATCTTGTCCTTGGGCCTTTGCACGCCTTCATGTTCGCGAAGCACGTGAACACGTAATCTGCAGTCTGCCTCGAATCTCTGCAACAAGTTATCTATGGTTAGATATAAATTAATATTCGTGCACTTTACACACATCGCCAACTAGCCCCAAACTAAGTATGTAAGTATTCTATCAGTTATCTGGTTCCCATAGTATAAGATTAATTTAATTTGAGGCTAGATGGCGCTGTGTGAAATGTCCACCAATATTTATTTATTAAATGAGGGTAGTCTGAGTCTGAGTGTAATGTTAGTCACCTCCAAACATTAAATTTTGCAATAAGAGGTAAGAAAAGGTAGAATAAATAAATAAATAATGGTGGACATTTCACGCATGGCCATCTCAAAATCAAAATTATTTATTTCTGTACCCAAAATTACATAAATCTATCACTAGGTTGAGGCCTTCTTTTAAGTAATAAATACTTGTGTTAGAAGACCTCGCTCTTCCATATCGAGATTGTAGGTTACAGATCAGGCACTTAAGATATAATATAATATAAAAGAATCTAATTAAGTTAAACAGTGTAAGTTACACAACGCAGAAAAATTTAGTAGTAACCAAAAATAATTAAGTAGGTAATTAGTGATAATAAATATTAGATAATTTGTAAATACATACTTATTAAATTATTATACAAATAAACACCCACAAATATTTGCCCTGGGTGGGGATCGAACCCACAACCTACAGCGCAGAAGGCAGTGTTACTACCAACTGAGCTGTGAGGCCAGTCAATAATATTAATATAACAATAATCATACCTTATCACATTTGTCGCACTTATAAGGCAGTTGTTCTTTGCGATGGCGAACCATTATGTGTTTCCTCAGGGAAGTCGAGTTCACGAACTTGTACTCGCAGTATGTACATGCATGTCTGGAATACAAACAAAAGTTAAAGTCAAAAGGTATTTTATTTCAATAAAATCACAAGGATTTTAAGTAGTCTATGTTTTATTCGGGCATTATCATCTACAGCAAATTTCATCTTATATGTTTTGTCGTTTAGGCCTGATTGAGGCACAAACATACAAACAAACTTTCGCATTTATAATATTACTAGCCGACCCGTGACAGACGTTGTCCTGTCAAATTTCAATAATCATATAGAAAAGATTGAATGTTTTAAGTCTGTGATGTCAGATTTGTTGCACACCAGCGCCATCTATACAGAAATCATCCCTTATGAGTTTTTTTATCGTTTTGGGGATGTTTTTCATTTTTTAAAGTAGTCTTTTATTTATTCATTTACAGAAAAATTCAAATTAATCCGTTTTGTCGTTTAGGCCTGATTGAGGAACAAACATACATACAAACTCACAAACTTTCGCATTTATATTATTACAAGCTAACCCGACGAACTTTCTTTTATATACATAGATTAGGATGTTATTCCAGTACATAAACTATTTATATTCCAAGTTTAATACAAATTCGTCAGTTCGTTTGGGCGTAATTGAGGCAAGAAACACTTACTTGAGATTTTCCGGTTGCCGATGCTTAGCAGCGAACCTAAGATGGTTTTTGTAAACTGCAATAGAAGAGAAGCGTAGGTCGCACTCCGGACAATACGCTGCCTCGGGCTGTACAACAAAAATACATAATTAGGGTCATAGACCCGGATCTGGTGCCCCGGCTTTGGTCATTTTCAATTTTGGCAGTCAATCACTAAGCATAGTAAACAAATTTCACTTTCAAAACTTTCGTGTGTTGTACTACACATTATTACAACAACGGGAAATTACTCACGTAAATGATAAATTGTCAATGAGGACACCGACAATGTTTCGATTCATCTAGAGAATCTTCTTCAGGGTGAGTGGACCATAACGCGCGCGCTACCCTGCTCGCATTGCCGTCTCGCACTGACGTGTCGGTGTCCTCATTGACAATTTATCATTTACGTGAGTAATTTCCCGTTGTTGTAATAATGCATAGTAAACAAACTTGGATAAAATCTAAAGTTAATACAATTCTTTGTCTAAGGTCCGTTTGATTAGTGACATTTGTGGTGCGTTACAACGTTACAATTTTTTATTTTGTATTATTATAAAAATAATTATATTTAATAATTTTGAAACTAATAATTTTATGTCCATTATTACCTTTAGATTGTTTTGACCACAACTAAATATTTCCCGTTTTGTCTATTAAAATATAAATAAATATCGCCAAAACCTTTGCTTAGCCTAAAAGATAGATAAATTTTATTATTATTATAAAAAAAAGTTAAATAGGCAAAAGTTTAATAGGTATTTTATCAGCAACGTCTGAATCTTCAACTAGTCCTAAGGACTTACTTACTTCAAGGATCTAATCGCCTTGAGATCTGCGACTATGTTTATCGAACTTGGAGATGACAGTCGTGAACCTATTTCATTTGTAATCCCAAATTACGGTAGACATTCTTTCAGATCACCAAGCGCCGAGATCCTTGAAGATGTCCAATGGGGTAGTCACGAGTCACGTCACTCACGTCCAAACATAACATTTGGCACATGAATTTCGTATTAGTTGACATTCCACACGTGCAATTTTGCAAGCAAATCGCTGCTTATATAAGGATCACAAATATTTGTTATTAGCTTTTTGCACGGGATACCTATGGCGTTAAATTTTGGTGACAATATATATATAACTATCATTAAATGATTTAAGGCGCTCCCAGTCGACGATTGTTTTTGTTCGAAACGAAAACAGAAATACTTCTGAACAACCCACATCTCCTATTTTATAATGTATAGTATATGTGAATAAAGATGTACCCATCTTTAATCACTTCGATAAATAATTCTACCGACCGCTGCAATGACGACAAACACACGTCGACGCGTGGTCCGCCTTAGGTTTTCGAATAAATTAACGATATAAATTATGTATAATTACTTATCAAAAATCTATTCTAATAGAAATCTAGATCTACATATTACCTATCTTTAACAATAAATCACAAGTTGATTTTAATAGTAGGTATATAAAATATTTCGATCATAAATTCTAAAACGTATCATTTTGAAATAATATCTTTATCGTGAAAAGTTTCTGCTATTATGTTTTCAGCTTAATAGAAATCTAGGTAGGAACCTGAAGTAATATACTTATAAAAATAGGAGATGTGGCTTGTTCAGAAGTATTTCTTTTTTCGTTTCGAAAAAGAGCAATCGTCGACTGGGAGCCCCTTAAGTATTATATTACCTTTGCTTGGTGCTTTATCATATGCGCCGCCATGTGTTTTCGCTTGGCGCCACAAATGTGGCACTGGCTCATCGGCTTTGAGCTGTGGATTCTGCAGATAAATATACGATCACGTCAATGATGATACGATCACGTTCATAATAGTAGATACGATCACGTTTGTAATGATACGATGGCGCTAATGATATGATATGAATGATGCTAATGATGTTCACGTTTATTATGGTACGATGGCTCTAATTTTAGTACGATAACGTTAATGATAGTACGATCACGTCTATGACAGTACAATCACGTTAATGGTATTATGACGGCTGATAGAGGAAGAAGTTAGAATACATGTTGTGCCCACTAAATTGGGATAATTATAATGTTTTGACGTGATAACGTCTTATAAATCTATGAACGCCGCCTGCACTCAAGAAAAAGCATGACTCATTGTCACGTTCCGCCTGAGCCGAGCGTGCAAGCGATAGAGAGGCCTAAACGTTGACGTTATAACGTAAAATTAATTTTAATAGGATTATTGATTTTAATAGGAACTCACTTCATGTGAATCGTGAGAAATTTCTTCGCCTTGAACACCTTTCCGCAAGTTTCGCATTTGATCGGCTCCACGTGTGCTGTGACGCGGTGGTACTTTAGGCCTCCGCGCGATCTGTAGCAAGGTACAGAAGCTATTGTCATAATCGTTGCAATTTGCGCCATTTGTGATAGCTTTGCTTAGTTTGGGGGCTGGGGGCATAGATTGATAAATAAAAAATAAAATAAATAAATAGGATCACGACTGTAATCCCCAAATACGGTAGACATCCTCTCAGATCTCCAGGCGCTTAGATCCTTTGAATATGTCTAGTGGGTAGTCAGAGGCACGACCAAGCATTATATTTGACACATGCCCACATTTTGCAGTAGTTAGCATTCCATACGTAACAGGTTGCAAGCCCATTGCCGCTTACAAGAATACCAATATAATAAGTTTTCTGTTGATCAATATTTTTTCAAGACGAGCTTTTGTATATAGTCCTCCTACGATTACATTGTCATTGGAACTTGACACGTTTGAAAAGTATTTACTTGTTTAACAGCTCCTGACTCCATCATCAGATCAGCTTGCTGTCACCATATTATTGCATTGCCAGCAGAACTAAAGTTGTATGTAAAATGTTAGCTCGGATACCAACAAATGGTTGGCAAATTTTGACAGTCACCTTACAACAACATCATCTTCCTGCCATTATCCCACTTAAGAGGGGTCTATCAGCCGTCATCTCATCACTCACTCCTTTCTTACCCATCATCTTTCACACAAACCATCCATCTTTTCTTTGGCCTACCTCTACATCTACATTCATCCACCTTCATTCCTAACATTCTTCTTGTTACATGACTTTCCTCCCTTCTCATGACATGCCCATACCACGCTAACCTCCTCATCTTATCTGTCACAGGCGTTACTTTCAAGCTTCCTCTGCAGCTTCTCTACAAATATACAAACAGTGCAAGTTAAATAAAGGCTTGTAAAAAATACTCACGGAAACTCCCTATTGCAAACTCCACAAGTGAACCTCCTTATTCCGTGCTCTAACGCATCGTGCAACGCCATTTCCTTCAACGCGTACCCGATGTACCCACAAAAACAGAGGTACTTCCGGTAATGGCTCGATACATGGTCTTTGTAATGGTTTATTTTCATGAATCTCACTTTACAGATGTGACAAATATGTTTTCCCGCCCTCTGGATAAAGAAAGAACAAGATAAAACAAATTATTACAAAAAACGACAGCTAATAAAATTGTTATGCCCCCCTGTTAGAGGCAGGTAGGAGCATTATTTAAAAATATATAGCCTATTATATCACTCATACAATAGAGACGAATCCAACAACACCTCATCTGTTGTAATACGTCAAGTTGTATGGTAGAGCGTGCCAAATCAATGGACATACAAAACATTACCCTCCTTCAAGTGCAGTCAGGAAAAAATATTTTTGCTGAAAACATAATAGCAGAAACTTTTCACAATAAAGATATTATTTCTAAATTATATGTTTTAGAATTTATGATCGAAATACTTTGATACCTACTATTAAGATCAACTTGTGATTTATTGTTAAAGATAGGTAATATGTAGATCTAGATTTCTACTAGAAGTTTTTGATAAGTAATTATATATAAATTATATCATTAATTTATTCGAAAAGCAAAGGCGGACCACGCGCCGCCCATGGATCAGTCCCACGTGCAGCGGTCGGTAAGATTATTTATCGAAGTGATTGAAGATGGGTACATCTTTATTCACATATACTTATACATTATAAAAATAGAGATGTGGCTTGTTCAGAAGTATTTCTTTTTTTGTTTCGAAAAAAAACAATCGTCGACATACAGGGCCTTAGGGAATAAAGTTACCTCTGAATGTTTGGTTGTCATATGCCTGTCATATCTGATCTTGTCCACAAACCATGATAGGCAAAACTCGCATTTATATTTGCATCTCCCTCTAAACCTCTTAGATTGTTTCTCTGTTGCTCTTCTAACTTTCAGCTCTTCATCATCCATATAAATTATTGTGTAGTTTTCTTTAGATAGTACAGTACTATCACCATTTTTATTGCAAATATTGTCACATTCTCTTCTAACACGTTTCGGGTTTTTCTTTAAAGTTTTAGAAGTATCTATGTCTCTCCGTCTCTTTCTTGCTTTTGTCCTTTTTAAATCTTTCTTTTCCTTTTTAATATTTTCTGTGTTGACTTTAACATATTTCTCGGAGCTGTCAAATAAAACATTGGTTTCAATGTCGTCTTGTTCGTCAATTTCGTCGGTGAAGATGTTGGTCAAATCATTTTCTGATTTAACACTATGAGCTAAATACAGGTTATTATCCGTTTTGAAAACAACTTCTGAGTTTTGTACACTTTCTTGATGTGTGTCAGTGTCACAGCATACATCATTGATTACAATAAGACAGCATTTAAGCTTTGACAGTTCTTGTAGGAGTGGCTAAAATAAAAAGTAGGTTTATTATTAATATTATTTTAAAAACTAAATAACATCATTTTGTAACTCTAAAATCTCTCTTTCTGATTATTCTGAACTTTGGATTGGATACTATTATTTGACAGAAAGATGATATGGATTTATTTTAAAATACATGTTAAGTAGGTACAGTTGATCTATCTCATGAAGATAGTTAGCAGTGGTTGTAGTTGTGATGTGTATAGACATGAGCTTTTGTGTGTGACTGATACTGTGCGCTCACCACCTTATGCACACAGAAACAATGTGCCAAATCTACACACACAAAACCAACCCTTCTCCGTGAAATAGAACAACTGTATAAATTAAGTACATACAACATTGATACCTGATTTAAGTTATTCAATAACTCCTGAGCATGTAAAACTTGCCGTTTGAAGTTATAAAGCTTGCGAAATGTGGCAGAGCACTCCCAACAGACTAGCTTCTCTGTCATTACCTTAAATTAAAACATTATAACAAATATACATCACAAAAACCTCAAGACCAGATCTAGTATGAGCACATAGACAAAAATTACATTTAGATGTAGAGTGATGTTAATTTTAGGTACATATTATAGGGAAGTATATACTTAGATCTTTTTTTTTATTACTAGCTAATGAATTATGTTTTTGTATAATTGAACGATAAAGATCAGAGCAAGACCAGTCAAATAACTTAAATTTAGAATCGGGGAACAACATAAATACTTACAATACTTACGTTTTTGTCCGATGTAAGGGAGTCAAATAACGATCGAAACTTTGCCATATCTAATGGTACCAATACTCTGTCTTGGCTCAAGCATGTGGAACATATTTCTGGCATTTTTTTAAGTTCCAGTGCGAATTTATTTGCTAATGACCACTCGTACAGTAGGTTGATATTGAGAAACCAGCTAACCTAACTTAAAAGAATAATAAATAGAAATAACTGCAAACAACAACAACGTAAAGAACATCTGAAAGTGTCTTTTTTTCTTATTTACAATAATTGACAAAGCTTGAAAGCTTTAGTTTGTAAATAAATAAATGGAGATGGAGAGAACTGTCAAGTGTCAATGCCATGTCTACTGTCAAACTTATGTCAGGCACAGGCAGTCAAGCCAGCGATTTTTTTGGGATGACAATAAATGAGGGATAGTTGAATTTTCGTGAAACTATCAATTTTTTTGGAAAATAAATACTTTAAATATTACCTAATGTGAATTTTTTAAATTGCTTTTTTAGTTTATCTAGTACAGATAAAATAAAAAAATTACAATTTTGATTTTTAATAATAGTGTAGAAAAACAATATCCCTAAGCCAAAGAACATAATACTCCATAAGCAGTCCGCACAAAGATTCGAGAGTTACCTAGTAACAGCGCTGCATCTGTATCCAAACCTCATCGCTAATAGGATAATTAATCATAACAATATTAGTAAAACAACGACAATTACATTATTAAACTGGCTTTATTAAAACGACCACCTAAATAAATATAGATACAGTTGTTCTATCTCACGAAGATGGGTGAGCAGTACAGGTTGTAAAGTGTACAGACACGAGCTTTTGTTGACTGATAGGTACTAAGGCTAAGCTCTCCTGAGCTTACGCACACAGAAACAATGTGACAACAATTCTACTAGACAAACCAGCATTTGTGAGATAGAACAATTGTTTATAATAGTATAGAAAGAGAGGGAAGATCGATAGTGTAGTTCGCACCAAAACATGCCAGCTACTGGCAAGTGCGTTCTGCTAGGATGTATAAGGTACTGCCAGTAGCTCGCATGCTAAAGTGCAGTCGCGAAGGAGTAAAACATTCATACAAAAAAAACCGGCCAAGTTCAAGTCGGACTTGCACACGAAGGGTTCCGTACCATTATCTATAAATACGGCAAAAAAACACGTTTGTTGTATGGGAGCCCGACTTATGTTTATTTTATTCTGTTTTTAGTATTTGTTGTTATAGCGGCAACAGAAATACATCATCTGTGAAAATTTCTGTCTACTCTCTGTCTAGCTCTCACAGTTAATGAGATACAGCCCTGTGACAGACAGACGGACAGCGAAGTCTTAGTAATAGGGTCCCGTTTTTACCCATTGGGTACGGAACCCTAAAAAGGATCACGACTGTAATTAATCAATATCGGAATAAACCAATATAAGGAATACACCATCGACTACATATCCCAATATTGGGTTATGTAGTCGATGGAATACACCTTCCAAATTTCTAGGACCAGTGGTTTAGGTTGTGCGTTAATAGATCAGTCAGTGTAGTCCATCGACTACATAGCCCAATGGGCAAATTGCAGCTTGGGCAAATTTAGCTATGTAGCTATGTGTACGTGCTTATACACGTTGACTCGCGGGCGCGGTGGCGGGCGCGGTCACGAAATATCAAACGTATGACTAGTTAGCTCGCTACTTAGACCGCACGTGCGTTTTGAACGTGAACACTTGGAAATCACGTCATACGTTTGATATTTCGTGACCGCGCCCGCCACCGCGCCCGCGAGTCAACGTGAATAAGCACTACGATGTTGTAGTCAGTATCGCAAAAGTTTGATATAATTACTAGTTTATTACCTGGGATCTCGTCCGCGCAGATTCAGTAAATCTATTTTTGATAACTTTAACGTATAAAAATTATCTAAAAATAAAATAAAATTGAGAAAAAAGTAGCCCATGTCTGTCCCAAGACTTTACTACTATCTTTTAATGAAATTCCATCACAATCGGCTAAGCGGTTTGGCCGTGATAACGTCACAGACAGACAAGAGTTACTTTCGTATAAAATATTAGTATAGAAATATAGATTTAAGTCAATGCGTCATCGTAGTTGAGTTTTTTGTCGTGCCTGCGCGTGCGCGGTGCACGAATCTGAAGATGAACACCACGGATGTGTTCGCGCAACGACGAGAATTGCACGAAGCCCTTCGCGCAAACATCGCATTTGTAGCGTCGCGCGCCGTGCGACTGTAACAATACATTAATACGTTTACAAAACTAATAATCTTGTAATATATAAAATTCTAACCAAACTCTTTTATAAAAAAACGATGATTATAAACAAACGATTTTTATATATTTTTTTGTGTATTCTAATAATATTATAAATGCGAAAGTATGTGATAAGGCTGCTATGTTTGTTCCCTAATCAAAAATAAACAACAAAACGGATTAAGATTAAACTTGCTGTACTTAGATAAAAAATCTGAATAAATAAAGGGGAAACTTAAAATCCGAAAAACAACCCCTAAATGATCACAACAGACATCACAAACTAAAAACATTGTCAGTCGTCATAGCAACGCAGTTTTGACTGATTAATGATACGCATTCTACCAAAATTCGTAATTTATTTATAATGAAACAAGTGAATGCCGCAAACAGACTAGTTTATTTTTCTAAAGAAGGTATGCATAGACAATCATACAATATGCATATAGTACCTACATTGCACAAGAGATGGCATTACTAGTAGCATAATAAGGAATACTTTTATACTTTTGATACATCATTATAACATTATTTTATCAGTACAAGTTTGCAGGGAAAAAATTGGAAGTTGCCTAAAATTGCTTTTTCCTATGCGATTATTAAAAATTGACAGGACAACGTCTGTCACGGGTCGGCTAGTATTATATATTAGTAGGTCTGAGAATAAGTGATAAGGGTGGCATAAAGTTCGGTAAAAACTGAAAGTGCGAAATGAAATGTCGGGATGCAGCTAGTACTCGTACATATTTTAAACTTACTCGGATATGGTTGGAGAGGTTAGAGGCGCTTGCGAACTTCTTTCCACAATGAGGACACTCACGCGATGGAGGGCCATGCCTCTCTTCATGAAGCTACAAACAAATAATCTTCTATTAAATTAAGTATGGATGACTGTATTTAATTGCCTGAAAACACGGATAAAACGATGTTTTCTAAAAATGAAACCTAGCTAGATCGATTTATCGCCCCCAAAACCACATTAAATTTCATGAGCTGTTTCCGTAAGATTCAGATTATATATATTTAAACAAGAATTGCACGTTTAAAGTTAATAAATAGATTAGATAATCTATATATATAAAAATCAATTGTTGTTCGTTAGTCTCGCTAAAACTCGAGAACGGCTGAACGGATTTATCTTATCTTGGTCTTGAAATGTTCGTGGAGGTCTAGGGAAGGTTTAAAAGGTGAGAAAATTTCGAATAATTGCCGGGAAAACCCTAAAACAGCCCTTTTTTTCCCCATATAAACGTTTTCTAAATAAAATTTAGAGTCAATTTGAACTTTATTGGAGAACGGGAACGGGAACGGGTACTTCAAACAACATTTGTCAATTGCGATACGAAGTTCGCCGGGTCAGCTTGTAGTATATATGTATATTTTTTTTTACAATCCTACTAATATTATAAATCCGAAAGTTTGGAATGATGTAATTATGATATAATGTATTATAGTGTTTTCAGGCAATTAAATACCATACAGGTACTAATCTTTATAAGTACACTCGTGTGAAACCGGGGCGGGCTACCAGTAGCTTATTTCTTGAAATAGCATATAAATACTTTTTTAAGCTAACTAGTCTATACTAATATTATAAAGAGAAAAGTTTTGATTTTTTGTTTTTTTTGTATGTTTGTAATGGATAAACTCAAAAACTACTGAACCGATTTCAAAAATTCTATCACCATTACCAAGCTACATTATCCCTGAGTAACATAGGCTATTTTTTATTTTGAAAAAGTAATAAATTCTTTATAAGAATGCCGATAGTTTGAAGCAAGGTGTAAAAAATTGCTAAAAATTTTGCTTTCTTCGTGTGCGCTACAAAAACTATTGAACGGGAATTGTAACGGGAACGGGAACGGGAACGGGAACGGAAGACAACATTTGTTAATTCTAAAGCGATACGAAGTTCGCGGGGTCAGCTTGTATATTATAAAATAAAATTAATAGGATCTCGACTGTAATCCCCAAGTACGGTAGACATCCTCTCAGATCTCCAGGCGCTTAGATCTTTTTGAAGAAGTCTAGAGGGGGTAGTCAGAGGCACGTCCAAACATTATATTTGGCACATGCCCACATTTTGCAGTAGTTAGCATTCCATACGTGACAGGTTGCAAGCCCATCGCCGTATATTATAACACTATAATAAAAGTAGGTACGTTTATGTACCTTTAGATGTTGCTTTGAACGGAAGGCGGCGGGACACTGCTCGCATCGGAACGGCTTCAAACCAGAATGTACATACATGTGCTCCTTCAATACCGTTTTATTCTGAAAAATATATAATGTAAATTAATTAATTTAATAATAAAAAACAAACTAAACAAATTACATTTAGCAGTTCTATACAAAGTCCTGTCTTAGAAGCTCACACTACGTTAGCGAGTACTCACAAAGATAAAAAACTACGCTAGCGACTACTTACGTTTAATTTCACACTACGCTCACAAGTACTCACAAAGAAATCCAGACTACGCTAGCGAGTACTCACAAAGCTAATGAGTGTTACCTAGCACCCACACTACGTTAGCAAGTAATCACGTATAAACCCACACTACGCTAGCGACTACTTACGTCTAAGCCCACATGAGCTAGCGAATGTTACGTAGCAACCCACACTACGTTAAAGAGTACACACAAAAAACCCAAACAACGCTAGCGACTACTTACAGAGCAACCGACACTATTTAAGTGAATTTTACGTAGCAGTTTTCACTACGCTAGCTAGTACTCCTAAAGAAACCCACACTACGTTAATGAGTGTTACGTAGCAGTCACACTACGCTAGCGAGTTTACGTTTCAGTTATTTATTCATGAAGTAAATAGGTAAATAAAAATAAAAGTGTTATAAAAATAAATACTCACATAAAACCCCTTTCCGCATTGCTCGCACAGAAATTCCCGTTCGCTAGCCGCCTCATACCTCGCACCGGGATGAGCTGTACGATAGTGCTGGTACAACCAGAAATTGTTTCCACCCGACATTCCGCACTGCAACAGACAAATTAAAATCGTCATAATTATGTATCACATGTATAAAAAAAAGAATATAAGTACTAGCCGACCCGTGACAGACGTTGTCCTGTCAAATTTCAATAATCGCATAGTGTAACGCACGTTGCTATCACGACTAATGCTCGATTTTTTGAACACCAGCGCCATCTATACCAAAATCATCCTTTTTTTTAAGTAGTCTGTTTTATTAGGGCACTATATCTATCTACATCTACAGCAAATTTTATCTTAATCTGTTAGGTTGTTTAGGCCTGATTGATTTTCAAACATACAAACATCCTCACAAACTTTCACATTTATATTATTACTAGGATAAATTAAAAACTCACCAATTTGCATTCAATAATATCAGTGGACTTTTCCTTCTTTTTCTGTCCGTCTTTCTTGTTAACGTTCCGTTTTTGGTTCTTCTTCGGTGGCCTGGGATGGTTTAGTCGACGGTGTTCTTTAACTTGCGCCGCGTCATCAAACGCAAGCCCGCAGACCGAGCATGCTTTGCTAAACAACAAATTATTTTTTTTATCTAAATATACAGGCTTATTTGTTAGTGAAAGCACGGACGGAATGGACGGAAATGCAGCACGGACAGACGGACAGCGAAGTCTTAGAAATAGGGTCCCGTGTTACCCTTCTGGGTACGGAACCCTAAAAATGAACTGTTTAGCTATACATAGTTTTGAGTAATAATTAAATTAGTGATTTGGAAGAGTCAACTTTGGAAAATAAATTTATCGAGGAAAAGTTTTTCTAGATTAAATCATTAAGTTATCTTTGTCATAAAAAACAAAACTGTATGTTTTGCGGTTATTGAGAAAAAACGATTCTGCATTCATCAAAATAAAATACTACTCTTAATAAAGCTTGGAACTCACAGCTCGCTCGCGATATCCTTGTGTTCATCCGTGTTCAGTACATGCACGGTGTACACTTGCTGGTTGGCGAAAGTGAGAGCGCATGGCTCGCAACGCACAGCCGAACCACTGTCCACTTTAGACTCTGCCTATAAACACAAATCACCCTGTTAAAAGACTGCTCGCGTGCCGTTGTTTTATCTCACGAAGGCGGGTCAAATTCAAATTCAAAAAGTATATCCTAATAATATTATAAATGCGAAAGTTTGTGAGTTTGTATGTATGTTTGTTCCTCAATCAGGCCTAAACGACAATTAAGTTGAAACTTGCTGTAGATGTAGATATAATGCCCGAACAAATAATAGACTACTTTAAAATATGAAAAACATCCCCAAAATGATTATAAAACGCAAAAGGGATGATTTTAGTATACATGACGCTGGTGTGCAAAAAACTGACATACGTGTTGACATCAGTCGTCATAGCAAAGTGTGTTAATCTATGCGATTATCTAAATTTTGACAGGACAACGTCTGTCGCGGGTTTTCTAGTATTAAGCCGGAAACACACTTACGTGTCGTGTCGTGGCGCGACACGCCACTAGCTAAACAAAGTACAAGGTTGTAGGAAGGTAAGAAAGCACAAAAATTTGATGTTGCCTTTTTCTATGCGATTTTTAGACAGAACAAAGATTATCGCGGATCGGCTAGCAGTAATTTACCTGGTGCATTTTGAGTCTGTGTGTTTGCAGACCGAGCTCGGAGACGAAGGTTCTTGCACATGTAACGCACACGTGCGATGACGCGTGAGTGAGCCGCTTGTGCGTCATATACGACGATATGTGTCTACATGGAATAATTACATATTAAGTTAAATGATAATTGTGATTAATCAGGCGCTCTGATCCTTGAAGATAACTAAAGGGGGTAGTCAGAGGCACGTCCAAACGTAGTAAGTCTTTTTTAGAGTTTCGTACCCAAAGGGCAAAAACGGGACCCTATTACTAAGACTCCGCTGTCCGTCTGTCTGTCTGTCACAAGGCTGTATCCCATGAACCGTGATAGCGAGAACATAATAAAATACTTTTTTAAGTGGGGCCCATACAACAAACGTGATATTATTTCCGTTTTTTATAGATAACAGTACGGAACCTTATTTTATTTATACTAAATTGACCGTACTTACATGTTGTTTTACTTAAACAGAAAAATCCATTGTTACACTGCTGGGATTTGAACCCGGGCGGAAACGACCATAAATTTTTTGTTTTTAAATTAGTTTTTAGTTATGTAAACTTACTTAAAAGCATGGTCACACACATCACATGTGTATATCTTCCCTTGGTGCTTTTGAAAATGTGATTTCATCGCCTGCCTGCAACATTAATAAAATAAATAAATAAATAATAAATATTGGCGGACTTTACACACAGCGCCATCTAGCCCCAAACTAAGCAAAGCTTGTACTATGGGAACCAGATAACTGATAGAATACTTATATACTTTTTTTTTGTAAATACATACTTATTATACATAGTAACACCCAGACACAGAACAAACATCTATGTTCATCACACAAATGTTTGCCCTGGGTGGGGATCGAACCCACAACCTACAGCGCAGAAGGCAGAGTTACTACCAACTGAGCTGTGAGGCCAGTTAAATTGAGGTTTTAATCTTAATATATATAAATTACGCGTCACGTTGTTTGTCCGCAATGGACTCCTAAACGGACTACCTACTCTAAATATATAAAAGTTTTCTGTTAAAAAATATTTTTTCGAGACAAGCTTCAAAAATGTGAGCACGTGCCAAATGTAATGTTTGGACGTGCCTCTGACTAACCCCTTTAAACGTCTTCAAAAGATCTGAGAGATAACACGCTGGTGCTCGATGGTTTAAATTATTTTACATAAGCTTGTCATTGAAAAAAGGCCGGGTCAAGAGTACTCTAAACCGACGAGCATGCATGAGGAATGTGATGAGAGTGAATGAAGCTAAAGAAGTATGCCAGGGTCGTAGCAAGTGGAAAAAAGTGATCTCTGCCTACCCCTCTGGGAAACAGGCGTGATTTTATGTATGTATGTAGCTTGTCATTAGAAAACTTATTTTATTTAATTTCATAAAACATACCGTTGGTAAGTGACGAGCGGGCACATCTTGCATGCAAACTTGCCGCGGTGACATGCCGGCTTGTGTTTTAGTAATGTGCTGCGTGTTGCAAACCTCATGCTGCATACGTCACACACGTGCGACAACTCCGCCGCGGGCTGTAACCAACAAAAGTACACATTTTACATCGTAACATAAAAATAAAATTACATGTTATTTATTTCTGTAAAGAAATAGTCTGACTTCGAATAAATAAAATATTTCAATACTAGCCGACCCGCGACAGACTTTGATTGACCAAATTTCAATAATCGCATAGAAAAAATCAATTTCAGAAACCATTAATTTATTTTAACTTTAAACCTTGATAAAATAAATTACGAATTTTGGTAGAATGCGTATCATTCATTAGTCAAACTGCGTTGCTATGACGACTGATTGTTTTTAATCTGTGATGTCAGGTTTGTTGTACACCAGCGCCATCTATATATATATATATATTTTTTTTTAATTATCCTTTTTGCATTTTTTTATCATTTAGGCCCAAATGATAAATACATTGTAGGGGTTGTTTTTCGAATTAGTTCCCCCTTCTGTTAATCTGATATTTTATCTACATACTACAGCAAATTTCATCTTTATCCGTTTGGTCGTTTAGATTTGATTAGGGTACAAACATATACATATACAAACTCACAAACTTTTTTATTTATAATATAACTAGCTTCCGCGTGTTACCTGGATAAAAAGTAGTCTATGTGTTATTCAGATGTATAAGCTATATTACTGTAAAGTTTAATTTTAATCCGTTCAGTAGTTTTTGCGTGAATGAGTAACTAACACACACACACACGCACACACACACACAAACACACACACACACACAAACACACCCACTCACAAACTATCGCATTTAAAATATTAGTAGGATTAGGATTTGATAGGATAGGATTTTCGTGTAGATATTGCAGATAGATAACTCACATCGTGCCACTTCATATGGAACTGCAGAAGTTTATCACACTTGTACACTGTGTAGCACATCTCGCACCTGTAAGGTGCCGACAGGTAGGGCTCCGACATGCGCCTGCCCACCAACTCCTGTCTCGCTTCTACAAATAACCAAATCAAATAATAAATAAAATAAAAAATCCTTTGTTTAAATACAGAAAAATTACAAAAAAAAACCTTAACTCCCAGTCCCCCCAGGCTCCCAGTCGACGATTGCTCTTTTTCGAAACGAAAAAAGAAATACTTCTGAACAAGCCACATCTCCTATTTTTATAAGTATAGTACTTCAGGTTCCTACCTAGATTTCTATTAAGCTGAAAACATAATAGCAGAAACTTTTCACGATAAAGATATTATTTCAAAATGATACGTTTTAGAATTTATGATCGTAATATTTTATATACCTACTATTAAAATCAACTTGTGATTTATTGTTAAAGATAGGTAATATGTAGATCTAGATTTCTATTAGAATAGATTTTTGATAAGTAATTATACATAATTTATATCATTAATTTATTCGAAAAGCTAAGGCGGACCACGCGCCGACGTGTGTTTGTCGTCATTGCAGCGGTCGGTAGGATTATTTATCGAAGTGATTAAAGATGGGTACATCTTTATTCACATATACTATACATTATAAAATAGGAGATGTGGCTTGTTCACAAGTATTTATTTTTTCGTTTCGAACAAAAACAATCGTCGACTGGGAGCGCCTTAAGGTGAAACCAGACATCGCGCGGCATTCGAGCGCAGCCTTCGCAGGACACAAGTTTGCCATGCGAACGAACAATAACAACGTTTGAGCGCGGCAGGAGGCTCGTGGATGTCGCGCTCGATTTCCGCGCAATGTCTGGTCACATCTTTATTCTAATTATAATTATATTAGTTTATATTCATAGCTACTGCTATGAAAATCATAGACTTTTACAAAAAAAGCAGGCTGATTATAATTACGTTTAAAAAATTAAAAGGAAAACAGACGAAAATGTATCGACCAATCGCAAAGTCAAGGGACGATATTCGTTTTTTAAGTTTTTGAGGGAACTGTCAGTCCTACATAAATATAATTGGACCAACTTGGGACTATTTTCTACACAATATAAATCGAGTCACCAGGGAAAAAGATATGCGTTTTATGTATAAAAAAAAATAAAAAAATATACGCGTCGACTTGAGAACCGCCTCCGTTTTACGTCGGTTAAAAATTGAATTGCATGATTTGATCCGCACATACTAATCAACTAAGGGAAGGTAAATAAAAGTTTGTAAAAAGCTTGTAACAATCCCTTACCAGCGTATGTTGCAAATAACTGAACGTCAAAGACAGCTTCGTACTGCGTGAATTCACTTCGCTTCGCAATCTCTCCGCGTAGTTTATACTTTGTTGGAACTGGAAGATTAATAATTACTTTAAAAAAAATAAAAACATAAATTTCATGTTAAAACGAGTAATATATTTTTTTTGATTAATGTAGAATCGTTTTTAGAGTTCCGTACCCAAAGGGTAAAAACGGGACCCTATTACTAAGACTTCGCTGTCCGTCTGTCTGTCACAGGGCTGTATCTCATGAACCATGATAGCTAGACAGTTGAAATTTTCACAGATTATGTATTTCTGTTGCTGCTGTAACAAATACTAAAAACAGAATAAAATAAATATTTAAGGGGGATACAACAAACATGATTTTTTGCCGATTTTTTTTATTATATTGACAAAAATATTAAAACAACGATTTTTAAACAACATAGAATAATGTATTTACCTATCTCTTAGGTTAAGCAAAGCTTTTGCAAGAGGTTATTTTTATTTATTAATAATTCATATTTAAATAAACAAAACGGGAATTATTTAGTTGTGGTCAATCAAGTCTAGGGGTATTACGCATCACAACTGTCACTAATCAAAACGGACCATAGACAATTAATTGTATTAACTATAGATTTTAAACAAGTTTGTTTGCTTAGTTATTGACTGCCAAAATTGAAAATGATCATAACCAGTGTATGAACATCAACTGGGTCCTTGATCCTACATACCTTTTTTTACAATTTTAGTCTCCGTTTTGAATTCTTTCTTTGATTTCTTAGATTTCGCATTACTCTTAGACTTAATATTCTTCTTCTTGGCTAGTTTCCGTGTGTCTTTTGGCTCGGGTTCCTCATTAACTTCATCCACCACCAAATCACCATCATAATCATCAGTTCTGTTAACCGCTACTCCAAACACATCATCATTGGCCAATTCTAGTTTAATTTCTTCTTTGATCTCATCATCATCTATGTTAAAACTTATATCATCGACTTTTTCGTATTTCCCTATTTTAAAGTAGTTTTCTTTAGGGTTTGTGTTGCAAGATGTTTGTAGTAAACTGTGCAAGGATTCTATTGGACGCTTTTGCTGAAATAATAACATTAAATTAGTAATAAATACATAATTTTTTGTGTATTTTTTGTGTGTTAAAAAAGCCTATATGGACTCCTACTTGTTGTCTGAAATAAATGTTTTTTTTTTTTATTTTTATTTATTATTTTATTTTATAATTAAATTACGTGCGGTGATGGGCTTGCAACCTGTCACGTATGGAATGCTAACTACTGCAAAATGTTTGCATGTACATGGGGATTACAGTCGTGATCCTATTTTTTTTTTATTATGTTTAAAAACTAGCAACAAAACCAACTTTATGTTGTTAAAGTCCCGTTACAGAGACTTGAGGTAACAGAGAGAGATGTTATTTTTTTCTCAAATTTAAACAGGAAGTATATGGAAATAAAAAAAAACAATTCTATAAGGGAAGGCAGGTAGGATTCATACACGTTTTACTCTAGACCTTATTAAAAAAAACTAACAACGTTTTCAAAATAATTACAATGCTATTTATATTACCACCATATCTAATTATACTAATAAAATAGGTCAGTATTGATACAATGCAACATAACCAATTTTCCCAAAATATGGAAATCATAAAAAAGCACCCCAAACGCTTAGTGTGAATGTGATAATGTACCTGGCTTTTGTCCCACTCCCAATCCTGCAGTATTTGGTTTGAGCTGCGGCATTTATCTCTGAAATCCAAGTTGTTCTTGAGGGAATCCTCGCATGTGCAGCAGCACAGGTGTTTTGAAGGGGCACTCTGAAACTAACAGATATTGGTAACTACAAAATTTTTTTTTATTAATAAATTTAAAAAAAAAGTGAAATGTGTGCTTGGACACATTGTAGAAGGGAAACCCTCTCACCACGCGATAAATCGTCTACAAAAAAAATCCTAATACCCCATTCTTTAGAAGTTTCACTTCAAAAAAGGTAATCAGAATCAGAGGCATGTGTAAACAATACATTATGGCACATTCCCACATTTTGCAAATCGTTCAGAAGGAGTTAGGTGACAAACAAATTTCAATAATCTCATAGAAAAAGTACTTTCAGTTTATCGAATTTTACAATTTATTCATTCCGATTTCAGTGCACAAATGTACAAAAATGAGTCTGAAGAAAATGTTCCATAAAAACCATAGAGTTTTAAACAAACTTTGCCCCCGTTTTTCACGCTCTTAGAGACCCCCATAAGAGGGAGTATTTTGGAAAATCCTTTCTTTTTGGATGCCTACTTCATACAAAGAATGCACCCTCTAAGTTTCAGGTCTCTACAATCAGCGGTTTAGGCTGTGCGTTGATAGTCAGTCATTCAGGACAAAGCATTTTATAGGTATAGATTATGATAAATACATTAGAAAAAAATCATTACGTATTTACCATATGTACAGGTTTTAAGCCCATCACCACTGATAAGAATAACATCTGATCTCCTTGCAATGTTTCTCTTCACTATTTTGACCACAACATGTGCCAATCCATTGATTCACACCTGAGATTTGAACCCTTCAGATAAGATGTATCAAAATTAAATTTACCTATCACAGAGTAATCTAACTTTATAAAACTCTTGCATTACTGACTGTCCGGTCTATTAACGCACAGCGTAAACCACTCCTAGAAACCTGTAATGATTGGGTGTATTCATTTTGTGTGTGCGGAAGTGCAGGAAGATAGTAATTACCGAAATTCAACCCCTACCAACCAAAAACCTGGAGCTTGGTTTGAAATAACTTTACGACGTAAACAAAGTCGCGAGAGTTTACACTAGTTTTGTATACCTTGTTGTAAAAATTGATTAACATTCAAAATACTTACAGCATAATCGCATATTTCTTGAAAATAGTCCGCAAGTTGTTTGTCCAGCTCCTGCAGTGGATTTGTCGTGCTCAAACACACACGACATATTTTTGCGAACATTATAATTTAGGACACGAGTTTTAATACTTAGCATTTCATGTCATAATAACCAGATGTAGTAGGTATAAAGTTTCACGCCATTGGGTCCCCCGAGACTACATTAAAATTGAAAATGTAAATCGAATGTCAACATAGATGAGATTAATGTCTAAAAGCGTTAATTTTTTACACACTAAGCACCTAAATAACAAAATCACACAGCTAAACTAAGCTGTTAACGTCTGCCTTGTTTTATTTAACTATGTACAATTGTGTGATTGAAACTACTGAAATAGGAGAAACATTTAGTTCAATTTCTTGAATTCACAAGCACAATATCGAAACAAACAATCTACGGCTATTTCTACGCTTTTTGTTAGAGTTGCGAGTTTTGACAATGACATAATTGACAATAATGTTTTGTAAATTTGTAATTGAATGAAGCTACCAGCCTTATCTTTTATAGTCTGTGCTGTAGAACTCGTTGGGCTAAAGCGCCATCTAGTGGTGAGTAGCGGCAATAATGCTACTTTTTTAGATGCGAAGGCGTAACATACTGCTTGTTTGCTGGTTTGATTTTCATCCAGCAATGGAGCAACTGATTGATATGGTTTTTGTTTAGAGATAGTTCATGAGCTGGAGTGAAAGGCTACATTTTATCTGGGTAACACGCGGACGAAGCTATTTTTATCTGAATGAAGCTACGGCTGGGCTGATCAAGAAAACTCTTTGGTGCTGTATTTGGTACTCCATACAATTATACAATGGAAGCTCGAAAAAAAATTGTAATACCGTTCCTCTACACCAAAACGTAACTTCAAACGATTTTGACATTGACATTGACTTAAGGTGACTATCTACGTATAAAATAAAACATTTGCTTGTGTTTGTCCGTTTATTGCTACCAGCGGACTTGATTGCGATACTGGTCGCTGACTGCCACCCGCTTGATGCTCTCGTACCCGAGGATGATAGAGAAGGAAAAACAGGCTGACTGCACTAGTCTCGCAGACAGACCCTTGCAGTAGAGTCCTAGAAGGCCTTCCTCGCGCCACAGTTGTAGAAATACCTGTTTCATTGTGCCCACACCTTCGACCTGAAAATAACTTGATTGATTAGGTTTATTTTTAGGTCATTATGATTGTAATAAGCTCAACTGTCATTAGGATTCTTGTGGCTCAATCACAACCGAACGGATTTGAATAAAACTAGGAATACTTAAACATAGCTTATGCCCTGAAATAGCCTATAGGCTACTTTTTATTCAGCCGGTTGATTGCGTAAAAATCAATTTACTCGCTGATTTTTATAACCACCGCTTACATATCACGCGTGCGAAGCCGCTGGGCTCGAAGGATATAACAAAAGCTTGTTTTGAAATAATATCTTTCTCTCTCTTATCATAGCATAATTTACCTGAAGTCTCGCGCGTACTATGTCCAGGGGGTTAGTCAGGAAAGTGGTGGTGAACCCCCCTAATGTGCCGGCGCAGCATTGGATGAGCAGTTGCGACATCCAAGATGGCGCCACGCGGAACAACTCGTCTAAACACAACAAAAAAATACACAAAAATATATAGCACCTAGACAACAAACATACATCTATGTTCATTACACAAAATATATATATAGTATATATGTTTTGTGTGATGAACAGAGTCACATACGTAGTATCACATACATAAGTCTGTCCCAACAGACGTTGTCCTGTAAAATTGCAATAATCCCACAGAAAAAAGCACCTTTTGTTTTTCCCGAACAGATACTAATATCGCTATTCAAAAATGGGGGTGGTAGAAGGGTGAATATTAAGGGTTATATGTAAATTTTAGTGCCGGGCTACCCATATCACTTAGGGGGTTAGGGGTATAAAAAGTAGTTTACGACGTATTCTCAGACCTAACAAATATACACAAAAAAATTTAATAAAAATCGGTTAAGCCATTTTGAAGTAGTTTGGTTACAAACACTGTGACATGACTTGATATTTATATCATAGATTTACCTTGGTAGGTGGTGTAAAGTGCCCACCACAATGCCGAGTTGGGTACATAGGCGGCAAGCGAGGCACAATAGCCCCGATAGTACCCTCTAAGGCCATGCAAGCGATACACCCTCACAGCCACTTCGCGAGCGAGGTTCGCTTTCGATATGCTCTTGTCTAGGTCTAAGCCGAGCGGGTTTATTTTCTGGAAAAAAAAAAAACATTTTATTTATTAATACTTTATTGCACTTAAAAGTGGGTTGACGTCTGGCAGGCGGCCGGTTGTCATGACATGTTGTGCCAAACCCCACATTAAGTGGGAAAATGAGAAAATGATGACACTTTATTGCACTTAAACTTAAGTAAAAGTCGGACTTAATGCCGAGTCATTTTCTACCTGCCAACCCAAGTGCATGTTGTAAATGTATAGTATAAAGTCGGCAAAAATAGATTTTCTGAATGTACGCGAACTAAGTCGCGGGTAAAAGCTAGTCATCTTCATGCGTGTCAATGGTATAATAATAATAATAGAAATTATACGAATGTGGCAGATGAATAAAGTTTATATTCTACCATTAGTGCTTTCTAGTACTGGAGTAGTGCCGAAAAACCTACTTCAGTACCTTAAAATCATAGATCTTCCGGAAAACATATATGTAACGATGCAGAAGGCTGCAATTCTAAATACTTGCAGGACTGTTCGAAAGTTTTTACAGGACGACTCCAATACCATACAAATCTAAAGTGATACTCACTTGGCTTAGGCCCGTGAGCTTCACTTATACCGAAATTCTATATTTCGAGAATTAATAACGCAATAATAATAATAATAATAATAAATAATAAAATAAATAATAAATAATAATAATTTATATAAATAATAAATAATTTATTCAGACATAAAAGTGAAACGTAAGTACAAAAATTAGGTGCTAATGGTAAACTATTCTATTACTACATTTTATAAAACTAATTACTTAAATTATTTATTACCTAATTATAATGTTAACCTAAAATTTTTTTTTAGTCTGTGTAGCTTTGGCATAGGCCTCCTCCAATTCCTTCCACTTTCCTCTTTCGCTTGTGATCCTTGTCCACAGTTTTCCTCCTGTTTCCTCAATATCGTCTTTCCATCGTTTGTATTGCCGTCCTCTACTTCTTTTACCATTTCTTGGGTGCCACACTGTTATTCTTTTACTGTGTCAATGGTACAGTTTTTTAAATAATGTTTTCATAAAATTTTGCCACCTTCACCCCATTCTAGCATTTGTCCCTTGTGCAGATGGTACTACACTGGGGACAATTAAGAAGATGGGGCATCGTTTGGATAGAAGTTCCGCAGTCGCATCTGGTTTTAGTGGGACCAACTTGCTAGCTATTAGTGCTAGTAGTATTAACAAAGCTAGTTATTATTGTATATCCTTACAGGGTTTCTGCTTCCACCAGCGCGGCCCTTCACCAGGCCGAGGACCATGAGGTGCTGGCTCAGCACGTCGAAGGGAACTATGATGGACTGGCCGACTATAGAAGCGCAGCCGCCGCCCACGAAAGACTGGAAACAAACGCAACAGCGTTTTAGTTATGAAGTAGAACTGGTAGAAAACGCCTTGGCATTAAGTCCGGCATTTTTTATTTTAAAAGTCCAATTAAAGTATTAATTTATAAATAAATAAGACATTTAAAAACAAAACCAACGTTATGTAATAAGAGTCCAATGCAAAATAACATCCCCTATTCTTTCACTCTTGGTATTCGAGTGAGGTGGTATTTTTAAATTTAGATGGGGGCAAACGTGAAGTATATTCTTCCCACAATTCGGTAGTATGTTTGTTATGTTTGTACAGTCAACATCAAAATGTAAAATGATGATTACATTATGACTCGTAAACGACTTAACCGATTTTAATTAATCTTTGCACGCCGTATGCAGTTTGATCCAACTTGAAATATGGGATAGCTTACATCTCAATTTATAGTCGCATTATTATTTTATTGCAAACTGTTGACACAGCAACAAGTGTCTTTTTGCGTGTTTTTAGGGTTCCGTACCCAAAGGGTAAAATCGGAACCCTATTACTAAGACTTCGATGTCCGTCTGTCTGTCTGTCTGTCTGTCCGTCTGTCCGTCTGTCCGTCTGACCGTCTGTCCGTCTGTCCGTCTGTCCGTCTGTCCGTCCGTCCGTCCGTCTGTCTGTCACAGGGCTGTATCTCATGAACCGTGATAGCTAGACAGTTGAAATTTTCACAGATTATGTATTTCGGTTACTGCTATAACAACAAATACAACAAATAAAAACAAATATTTAAAGGGGGCTCCCATACAACAAACGTTTTTTTTTTGCAGTTTTTATAGATAATGGTACGGAACGACTCGCACTTGGCCGGTTTTTTAACAAAATCCTAGCTTAGTCACGATCAAGCGTAAAATAATCGGAAAGCTTACCTTCATTTTAGGGCTCACTTCGTGTTTTCCCAACTCGTGTCTGACACCTTCGTACGTAGAGATGTAGAACACTCCTGAGATTATTTGAAACTGTAATTAAATAATATTATTTAAGTATTTTTTGATTTAGAGAAATAGCAATACATTCTCTCAGATCTCCAGGCGCTCAGATCATCGTAAATATCCAAAGGAGATAATCAGAGGCACATCCAAAAATTACATGCCCACATTTTAGTTGAGAATTCCGTACAGTTTGCTTGCCGTTTATAAGAATACTGAGTTCTGAGCGCATGTATCCTTCTATCCTACTAATATTATAAATCCGAAAGTTTGTTTGGATGATTGTAGATCAACCACGCCCAAACGGCCCAACTGGATTTGGATGTAACTTGAAATATACATAGTTTATGCGCTGTAATAGCAAATAGGATACTATTTAACCAGAGAAGCTAGTAAAAAAATAAATAGGATCACGACTGTGATTCTCAAGTACGGTAGACATCCTCTCAGATCTCCAGGCGCTTAGATCCTTTGAAGATGTCTAGTGGAGGTAGACAGACGTCCAAACATAATATTTGGCACATGCCCACATATTGCTGCAGTTAGCATTCCATACGTGACAGTTTGCAAGCCTATCGCCGCTTATAAGAATACTAACTGGTTTCCTCACGATGTTTTCCTGCACCATTTTGAGCACGTGTTTTGATGCGCATATACATTTTTGAACTAAAAATCCATTGATGCACGCCGGGATTCAGACCCACGACCTTCGAAATGAAAGTCGAGGTAGGTACGTCCCACTCGGCCAACAAGGCGGAAGCTAGCATGTCGATAAAAATAATTATATAGGTACATTACATACACTTGAAAGCCAAAATCCTCTGTAGAGACCGGAGACACCTTCGTATTTGTATATCTTTGATATCGCATCAGAAATACCGCTATATGCTTCTTTTTTCCTCTGTATCTGAATTTGAGTTTTGACCAGCGTTAGTGGATACAGCGCACATCTAACTGAAAAGAAAACACATACCTAATAATTACGTTATTATAAAACCGGCCAAGTGCGAGTCGGACATAACAACATTATCTATAAAATAACGGCGAAAAAATCACGTTTGCTGTATGGGAGCCCCTCTTAAATATTAATTTTATTGTTTTTAGTATTTTTTATAGCGGCAAAAGAAATACTTATGTAATGCAATACGCTTTAATGGAATGGCTTTTACGCACGACTTCGTTCGCGTAGATTGAGGAAATAGATTTAGGACGCCTTTATCGAAAAACACTATAATCCTAAAAATTTTGAGAATAAAAGTAGCCTATGTACATCCCAAGACTTTAAGGCGCTCCCAGTCGACGATTGTTTTTGTTCGAAACGAAAAAATAAATACTTGTGAACAAGCCACATCTCCTATTTTATAATGTATAGTATATGTGAATAAAGATGTACCCATCTTTAATAACTTCGATAAATAATCCTACCGACCGCTGCAATGACGACAAACACACGTCGGCGCGTGGTCCGCCTTAGCTTTTCGAATAAATTATGTATAATTACTTATCAAAAATCTATTCTAATAGAAATCTAGATCTACATATTACCTATCTTTAACAATAAATCACAAGTTGATTTTAATAGTAGGTATATAAAATATTTCGATCATAAATTCTAAAACGTATCATTTTGAAATAATATCTTTATCGTGAAAAGTTTCTGCTATTATGTTTGCAGCTTAATAGAAATCTAGGTAAGAACCTGAAGTAATATACTTATAAAAATAGGAGATGTGGCTTGTTCAGAAGTATTTCTTTTTTCGTTTCGAAAAAGAGCAATCAGCGACTGGGAGCCCCTTAAACTATCTCTATATGAAATTTAATCACAATCGACCCAGTGGTTTGGCCGTGATAACGTCACAGACAGGCAAAGTTACTATCGCATTTATAATATTGTAATATAGATAGATAGTATAGATTAGCATGGATTAAAATTACCTGTGAAACTACTTAATGTGTACAGGGGAAAGAACTTGTTTTTGTCCATCATACTCCATTCAATGGTGGTGATCAACTGTGGGGGCGGTGTCTCCACCATTGTGGCCATGGCACAACTATCCGTCTCACTCTTGCAGATATTTCTATCCTTGTCTTCAATCTTCGAAGTATACGTCCATAAACTTAACAACATTTAGTTCTTTACTATTTTTTTTAATAACACAGTGTTTTAAAACTAAATTCTTTGGTAACTAATGATTTTATAGTTTCAAAAACTCTTTTGTATTTTATACAATGTAAATAATATAATGGAATTTTATGATTTTAAGCATAAATATTGTATTAATAACGAAAAAATAAATATTTTATTTTGTAATAGCTGGCGAGACTAGATCCCTTCTGTTCTTAGCTTAGTTTTACTAAATGTGTCCTATGTGTTCCAAAGTAATTTGCTTTTTTTATTTATGATTGGTACTTCCATGGTGGTTCAGAGATGAAAGCGGCTCTCTTCTGTGTTGTAGCTGGAAAAAAAATAGACAAATGTTGAATCAATAAACTTGCTGAGTTTACTCAGGGGATAACCCACAAAACAATCTACAGAGTGGAGTCAGTGCTCCGACCCTCCCCCAACCCCACCTAAAAATTAGAGTATGAACAAGGTGGCAGATAGAGCTTCTGTCAAATAGCCTATCATCACCAACCCATCAGTTCAGTTAGACCATTGATCACCAAATTGGTCGATATTGAACCCAAGGGTTGATAAAGACAGGCAAAAGGCAAAAAAATTAAGGGTCTATGAGGTGTAAATGGGGGTCTACAACAGTGGTTCTTATGAATGTGAATTTAATTTGCTTTGTGGTCACGTTTTTAGGATATCCATTACAAACAAAAATACAAATTTTACCTCTTCATAATATGTGTATAATAATAATATTAAAGTGATATAATCAGTAAACAAAAACATAATAAATTGTATAGCGGTTCATTCTGGTTGAGTTAAGAAGTTTCCGTGTGGCGAAAATGTATATGTAAATAAATGTAATTAGGAAAATAAAGTTGTTGTGTCATTGGCTATATTTATTTTAAAAATATTCATGATACTTTTAATATTGTATTACATTGTAGTTATAAAAATTTTGTTGACAAGCTGTTTTAGTTGAACAGTATTAGATAAGGTGTTAGGTTAATAAAGTACCCCCGAATATACAAGTTATAATAGGTACTATTAGCCGATAAGATAATTAATTAGTTAAATCTGATAGGCACAGGCCAGGTAATTTCATTGTATCATTGTGAAATCGAAGAGTCAATTCTAGAAAGCTGACTTTTTCAAATGAATTTGGTTTTCATTTTACAGCGGTTTGACGCCTGAAGGCCGTAGAAACATTTCCTATATCTTATCAATGGCAAGAACAAGGTCTCATTTGTTAGGTCTATTTTAAAAACCACCAATAAAAACGAAGGTGTTAATTACTCACAGATGAGTAATATTGTTTCCCATAACTAAAGATGAACGACAAACACAGTATACAGCAACTAAAGCACTAAAAACGGCTTCGTAAAATGTTTTATGTAATAATTTGCTCAATAATAAGTTACACCATGGAAAAATAGTACACACAACTGTCAGCTGATCGTGATCAGTCGGCCATGTTTAACATATAGTTTTTTTTTCTTATCCTTTTTTGACTTTAACACGTGTTCAAATTGTACTGCCAAAAAAATACAACAAATTTTCAACAAAGTTCTTCATTAGAAATTTGTAAGTAATCTGAGAATAGAATTCTAAAATAGCATTAATATAAAGGGTCTTTATATTAATGCTATTCTCAGATTACTTACAAATTTCTAATGAAGAACTTTGTTGAAATTTTGTTGTATTTTCTTGGCAGTACAATTTGAACACGTGTCTGTCATTCATTCTTTTCAATATCTGTCTCTCCAACCAGTGTTGTGTCACTGTCAGTGTCACGCATTGTGACAGCAGTGCAAGGAATGTAACAGTAACAGCCTCTTTCTTTGATTGACTGATTTATTTTGTTTACGTTCCAGATCCAGACCAAAGAGCATATAAGTACCCGTGGGTCCCAAATCTTTTGTTTTGACTTGAGCTTTTATTATTTTAATATTCCAATGGTAAGTGATTCTCAATGTGAATCATCAGATTTATGTCTTTTTCGTCACTACATCAAACTATTATTCATTTGCAGGCTCGGTACTTCAAAGAACAAGATATCGATGGTAAGTGAAATCGTTCTACTTTTTATCAGCTTTGAAATCTTTCTGATTATGAATTTCGATTGGTAAGCTACATAACAATTTGTTTTGCAACTTCTACAAACTTTTGATGAATATTGAAACATAATTGTGTCATGAATAGCGCTGGTTCAAATTATTGGCAAACTGTATGAAAGTACCTACCTATTATGAATTTATTATTTCTTGCATTGCCTAACCCTAAGCACCATAATAGTGTTAACATCTGTAGGTACTCTCTACTCCCTTAAGGCAGATTCAAGGATTTGAGTGCTTGGAGATCTGAGAGGAGGTCTTCCATACTTGGGGATTATAGTTGTGATTTAATATTTATTTCAGAGTTCCGTGAGTGCTTTTATCTGTTTGCCCGTTCCGGGCAGATCACATCACTGGATGAGTTGACTGTTGTCATGAGATCTCTAGGCATGAGCCCGACTATACAGGAATTGGCAGGTATGTCTTTATTAGCTTTTATCCATTGCTGAGTTTGTCATTGTTATCATGTAAGTTTATAGCCATGCTTTTGTGACACCAGAGGATTGATGTTTAGGAAAAGCACTGCCCTCCCCGAGACACATGTCTAATAATGACCCATCTTAAAACCTAGTATTAAAACGAATAATAATATATTTAATGTTTGTGTAATTTGTCTTGTTATAGGTTACTTGAAAGGAAAGGGAGGGAAGATGTCCTTTGCTGACTTCCTGGAAGTTATGCACATCCATTCCAGAGCTGAAAACCTGCCAACTGAGGTAAGTTATAATAGAGGAAACTTGACTAAAAAAACAGGACTATTTTAACTACAAGCATCTTAACCTATTCTACAATATTACAGGTAGTAAAAGCGTTAGGCTGGAGCATAGGAGGGCAAATTTATTTTTATGTCCTACACGATTTTTCAGTATTCAGGGGAAGTGGGGGTAATATACCTACTGGCAGCAAATTTGTAAATCTGGCACTGAACGTAAGGTTAATAAATGATTACAGGTAGTGAACGCGTTCAAAGCAGCCGACAATGACAAGAGGGGGGCGGTGCCTGCGAGACAGCTACGAAACCTGCTGCAAAACTGGGGCGAGGGTCTCTCAGCCAGAGAGGTAACATCACATTCTATTCAGTTACCTGGTTCCCACAGTAGATGGCATTGGCTTTAAATATTTATTTTATTCTGTTTTTAATATTTGTTGTTATAGCGGCAACAGAAATATATTATTATCATCTGTGAAAATTGAAACAGTCTAGCTGTAACGGTTCATGAAATACAGCCTGGTGACAGACGGACAGCGGAGTCTTAGTAATAGGGTCACGATTTTACCCTTTGGGTACGGAACCCTAAAAAACTGTTATGGTTCTATTTCTGATGAGTATGATAACAAAAAATATAGCCAAATCGTTAGAGCTATTTTCGAGTTTATAGGATTTAAAATGTATCTCTCTCTTTTATTCATCTCGCAAAACTGCGCTGCGATGCTTCGAGGTCGATCACCGAGCGTTGTAATATACCTTAATTCGATTGGATAACTTAAAAATTAATTGATAAATTTTAAATACTTGTGTTTTTCAGGTGGACAACATATTCCGCGAAGCCAACGTCACAAACACCGGGTCCGTGCGATATGAAGACTTCGTAAAAATAGCTTGCGCACCTGTGCCTGACTACTATTAATTAATCAGATTCTGTTGAGACTTGTAACATCTATATAATAGCCTAGGAAGGATTCAAGTGGTCGGAAGTTTAATTTATTTATTTACTAGCTTCTGTGCGCGGCATATGTCTGGAATAATGTATATTTCAAATAGGTACCTCCACATACATACAAAATCGCACTCTCTTTACAATATTAGTTATAATAGTACCTAGCTTTTTCACTTTTCAAATTACGATTATGTTTTGTAGAAATCTAAATGGAAAAAAAATTGGAAAGTGGACAATGTCGCGCGTGAAATAGCTGGTAACTTTTAATAATATATTATAATAAGTTTTAAATTATATTTTTTACGGTGACAGGTATTTGTAATATGAATAAAAAAGCACTTTTTAAAAACTGATTTTATTCCAATTGTAACAACAACATGATATGGCACTGTTAAGTGTGGTCCGATTACTAAAATAGTAATTTAATCATAATTATAATGTGCAAAAAATGCTTACTTAAATAAACAAAAACTTAAACTGTACATTTGCACCAAACTTGAAACTTCTAGGGGACATTTTGTCTCGCAACACTCAATCTACTTGGCGCTGCAATATTGCATAATGTGTACGTAAAGTGGGACACCTCGGGCAATATTTTGAACACTGAGTCTTGCCTGTAAAAAGTTCTTTAACGTTGTCCCAGAGAAATTCACATAGTCTTTAACATGTTGCGAAATGTCGCTCCATTTGCCCTCTAGTGTATCCGCGGCTTAACTTTTAAGACGCACTTACCGATGACATTTACAAAGTTGACATAGCTAACTGATGCTAATTAATTACGAATATAGTCAAAGTTTGATGCAAAACCAGTCAAGAAAAGTCGACAATCATTTCCTAAAATTATTCCATTTTTTAAATCCATTTTAAATAACTATGCAAATATTGCAAAAATACTTATTCTTAATACTAGCTGTGTCTTACTACAGGATCTCTACAAAAGCACTTGATTTTGAGCATATTTTATAAGGTTTTACATAAAAACCTTTTATTGTGTGTTATGTTATTACGGCTTCTGATTGGTCGAAGTTTGGCTACAGACAGTTAAAAACTACGGAAATCTATTTATTACTAGTAATATTGCTTATAGTTATAAATATTGTATGTCGTAGATATCTATTATGTTGTACGAAAGTACTGTAGTTTTGTTATTGGCACACGATATTGGACTATTTTCGTAAGCTTTAGCGTAGGTTACTCTTTAATCGTAAGATAGGTAGGATGGATTTTTACGTATGATATTCTTGCTTTGGAGGACAGGTTACACAAAACTTATTTATATTTCAAATGGGTATTTATCGCATTTTTACCTTATGTATCCCGACGTTTCGACTGCTTTAGGTACAACAATCATGGTAGTGGGAAAAGTCGAGTGTTACCGACGAGAAGCGAAGGCAGTTTCCAAAAACTACCTTCACTTGGTCTTCAAAATCCAATATTATCACGTTCATGACCAATAATCCCCATATTCTTAGTTTTATTTAACCACGAAACTACTTTGACTCAAATTCTTTCGAGGCCCCACAAATTTCCTTCAAAAAGTACCTTTTTGAAGTAAAGTACGTTTGGTAACTTAATTCGTTTGGTGTTAGATCGATATTCTTCATCATAATCTTCAGATGTTCCTTCAGTTCAATTAAGTCTTCTCTGTGTGCAGACACAGAGTGTAATGTCGAATTCAAGACCAAGTGAGGGTAGTTTTAACAACTGTTTTGCTTCTCGTCTGTAATTTTAAGTACATACGCCAGTCTTCCAGCGACCACGATTGTTGTAACACAGCATAAATAAATATGCGATAAATACCCGTTCGAAATATGAATTAATTATGTGTTCTGGGCCCTGGGCACGAATCACTATTGTATCGTCCAAATGTAAAATCTGACACTTTTTGTAATGTAAACGTGTCAGTTATTACATTTGGACGTTACGATATCGATACGATAGTAAGTAGAGATTGTGAAAATACGTAGATGAAAAACTCTTAAATAAACTATCTACTAACTAGAAGATCTAAGTGGAAGGACTATTGGGTATCCCAAAAGCAGCAGGCTCGGCGCTAACGGGCCACCGACCACAGCCACTGTTGGCCAGCGACTTAACACACTTTTTTTATATATTTTGTTTGTATAGATGCACTGCACATGTGTAGCCGGTGGCGGCCACTCGCTACAACTACGACTACAAAATGTATAAGGTGGCCCGTTTGCGCCGAGCTTTATTGCGTATTCTTAATCGGCTTCAACTGTCAAATTAGTTAATAACTGTCAAAAGACAATGGTATTTTGATAGTTGAAGCCGATTACGATTATCAGTGAGCATACGCAATAGGGCTACAGGTAACTACTTTTTTTTGGTGCACCCTTTTTAAGCTTCATAAGTCTCTTTGTACTAAACTTTCGATTTCATATCAAACTTTTAGGACGCACTTAGCGACTTCAGTTTACCTATATGAAACTGACATCGTTAATTGTGTCCTAGTACGGCATGAACTTACGAGTTAGGTTGAGATTGACATAAGTGCAATAAATTCACTCAAAGTGCGTCTTAACTTAAACAGATTTGGTTGAGAATAAGATTAAAGTGAAAAAAATGACTAGATATATTGTTGCATTAAAAAGTGTTAAATTAAATGTAATTCCGACACTATTCTTAAAGATGTCTAAGGGTGGTAGTCAGTGGCACGCTCAAACATCACTAGGCTTGGTCGCGAAAAACAAGCGCAGCTTCACCTAGCTCCTAAGACATCTCAAAGTGATCCTTGTGTTTTTTTTAATACATACTTTTTGACTTTAACTTTTCACGACACAATAAGTAGTAAGTAAAAACTCGCACTACCCTCAACACACATCAAAAGTTTTAGTGCGTCTTTTCACTACAGAGGATAGCGTTTGCAGAAAGATTCTCGACGAACAATACCCCAAACACAATTTCATAAGGGGCAATTGTTAATACAAACAATTGGAAAAAAAAAATTGGCGGACTTTACACACAACGCCATCTAGCCCCAAACTAAGAAAAGCTTGTATGGGAACCAGATAACTGATACAGAACAAACCCAGACACAGAACAAACATCTATATTCATCACACAAATGTTTGCCTTGGGTGGGAATTGAACACACAACCTACAGCACAGAAGGCAGAGTTACTACCAACTGAGCTGTGAGGCCAGTCATTGTGTTCAATTGTTTTCGAAAAATTTACATTCGGGCAATTGTTTATCGAGAAACTTTCCACAAAGCGAGAATAGTGAAGGATAGGTGTCAAAAACTAAAACTATAAAAGAACAATCAAACATGTTTGTTCTTAGCGGACTTCCGCTTCCGGAAGTTGCCCATAGAGCGTAGAATTTGTGTGTTCTCGTCTTCCAGTTCGCGGTCCATGCCCGAGACGCCGGGAACTTGGCCAAACAGCTTCAACTTACTCGGTAGATAGATTAGTCCGAGTAGGGTTATAACTGAAATTGAGAACAAAATCTTTTATTTTAAACTAGAAGTCTACCCCAGCATCGCACGGATTTTAATATAGTATAGATATGAGCGCCTGTTACTCTGCAAACCAATAAACGATATATAGTGACAAACATTGTTTCCAACACAATATGGACCGACCAACATTACTTATGACAATTGACATTATACATTCTCAGTTGGTAGCTCTGCCTTCTGTTTGATCCTCACCCAGAACAATATTTGTGTAATGAAAATAAATGTTTTTTCTGTGTATGGGTGTTATAATGCACAGTATGAACGACGGCTGCGCATACCTTTATGTTTAAACTAGTCACGCGGCAAACTTGTCCTGTCCTGCAAATGCCGCGCTATGTCTGGTCACACCTTTAGTATTCTTTAAGTTTTTTGGTTTAATAAAAGCTTTTAGTGTTTAAAATATCACTTACTGTTCAATATGCAGGGAAAGACTACATAAAAGTTTAAATCAGTTGAGTGGAAATAGAATGCCTCCGTGAAGTACAGGATAATTGTCAGAGTCAGCGACCAGTAACCCATAGACACCACTCTGCAATCAAAAAAAAAATCCGTAAACCACACTATTTTTTTTTCTAACTATTGTGATTAGTGTATGTAACTATAGATTTTAATTATGTGAAAAACTATAGTTAAGTCAGACAGATAATGGCAATTCTGTTATTACCACAAACTAATTAACTTTGTTTTACAAAATTTTATTTTGTTTTTTATCAACAGAATAATTGATACCTTTTTAAATATACCTTTATAAAATCTTTCATCTATCAAAAGCTACTATATAAACTTAACTGTAACTTATGCCATTATTAATTAAAAAATCTCAGATCCCCATTAAAAATTACAATATACATTATTGTAATTTTAAATTTTAATTTTAATTTTAATTTTAATTTTAAATAATGTATATTGTAATTTTTAATGGGGATCTGAGATTTTTTAATTAATATATGGCATAAGTTACAGTTAAGTTTATATAGTAGCTTTTGATAGATGAAAGATTTTATTTGTTTGTTTTTTTTATTAATTAGTATTGTCCACTAATATACAGTCGTGGTCAACTAATTAGGGACACTCTTTGGTTAAACCGAATTGTGAATTTATTTTTTATTTTCCAACGAGTCTAAACCATATTCCATATCTCTTACATGTAAGTATAATTAGTCATTTATGTGCCTGATAATACAAACAATAACAACTTCTTAAACATTAAACCTCTTTACAGTATAGCTGATTGATTATCGTAGTCCTATTTGTTCAAATAATGCTGGCTGGCCATTTAATTA
Organism: Hydriomena furcata; assembly: GCA_912999785.1. Classification (NCBI taxonomy): domain Eukaryota; kingdom Metazoa; phylum Arthropoda; class Insecta; order Lepidoptera; family Geometridae; genus Hydriomena; species Hydriomena furcata. Next base: position 4,001,552 of record OU538823.1, on the reverse strand, counting down.
GGGACACTGAGATATTGCGTTCTATTTTCAAAATTTGAATCTCAATACTTTTTTACTTCTTCTCTTATTGTTTCGTGGTAGTTTTGGCGGCAATCCCGATATTTATTTTAAGTTTTGAAAAATATTTTGAAGAAAAATGGGTAAAAATAAAAGTTGCGATCCAACACTACGAAAAATTATCATGAAGTTTGTTGTCGAGCATGGTTGGCCATACCGAAGGATAGCAGAACATTTAAATTGTTCAAAAACTATGGTATACAATGCAGTGCAACATGTCAGACGTAATAACAATTTTCAGTCTGTCTCTGAGAACAGGTGTTATGCCAAAGGTTTGGAAGCGCTCTTTCGTAGTACCTATCTACAAAAAAGGTGATAAACACGACATAACGAACTATCGTCCTATATCTAAGCTCAGCATTATTCCTAAATTATTTGAACGTATTATTTATGATAAATTATTCCCAATCATTAGACCTTATATAATTGAACAACAACATGGCTTTTTGAGCAGAAAGTCTACTGAAACAAACCTTTGCGAGTTCCTTGATTTCGTTGCTGGTGCAATGAATGATGGCTTCCAAGTCGATGTTGTGTATACCGATTACTCGAAGGCATTTGATAAAATTAGTCATGATATATTATTACATAAGCTAATGAGTATCGGTATTCATGGCGATCTCTTGCGTTGGCTGGAGTCATATTTAGGAGATCGTAGTCAGGCTGTTACAGTGAAAGGCTTCTGTTCATCGTTTACCCCTGTCCCTTCTGGCGTGCCTCAGGGGTCCCACCTGGGTCCCCTTTTATTTAACATATTTGTGAATGATGTCTCCCTTGTATTTCAGCACTCTAAATTTCTGCTCTACGCAGACGATAATAAAATATTTAAACTGGTAAAGAGTCATGAGGACTGTGCTAGACTTCAAGAAGATTTAGATGCGTTATGCTCTTATTGTGAAAAAAATAAGATGTTCCTCAATGTTAAAAAGTGTAATGTCATATCCTTTACACGGAAAAAGAATCCGATTATTTATTCCTACTCTGTTAATGGGCAATTACTAGATAGAGTATCATTCGTGAGAGACCTAGGAGTCATTTTAGATTCAGAGTTGACGTTGAATTCTCACATTGAAACAATCACTAAGAAAGCGTATCGTATGTTAGGATTTGTTTTAAGAGTAAGTAAAGATTTTAAACAAATCTCAACTTTAAAAATATTATATAACTCATTTATTTTATCCATTTTAGAGTATGCTTCTGTTGTTTGGAACCCTCAATACGACGTGTGCGTAAATCAGATCGAAAAAAATCCAAAAAAAGTTTTTTAATAATTTGTGCTACAGATCGTCGGTACAAGGATTGGTTACGGTTGAACAATTGACTTCATTGAGTGACAGGAGAATAGAACGTGATCAAATATTTTTATATAAAATAATTAATAACCATATTGACACCCTTATTTACTTAGTAAAATTAGGTTTAGATGTCCTAGAGTTAGTTCTAGAAAAAAACAATTATTCCAGCCTCTTACAGTTCGTACAAATTATGCATCCAATTCTTTCATCAACCGTTCCATGAATTCAAACAATAACATATTTTCTAAGCTTGATATTTTTGACCTCTCTCTTTCCAAATTTAAATTAGCCATCAGCGAGGATCTTCGTAATTATTATGATATCTTAAAATAATCTTTGTAATAGCTTTAATCTATAAATAAATCTTGTTTTAATTTTTGTAATTTTGCTGTTTTTTATTGTTTTTGTCTCTATTTTTTTACTAACGTTCTTAGTTCTTGGTTTTTGAATATAATATTATTTTCAAAAACTAAGCTATACTTTATAAAACTAAACTATATATTTATTGTAATTGTCCACCTTTTCTTCACGTGTATGTTTCAATTAATAGTGAAAACTTAATTGGTTTAAGTTTAACCTACCAGTTTGAAATATTTTAAGTTTAACCCTTTACGGCGCAAGAACGTTTTTTTTTCCTATTTTCACATATTAGGTAGCAAATGGGGTATATATAACAGGAAAAATAATAAAAAAAATCTTATATAAGAAAAAACGTTTATTTTTATAAAAAATATATTGGTTGCAGAAATGCAACACCGCATCAATAATGTTAAATAAACATATGTTTTATCATTATTGATGCGGTGTTGTATTCTAGCCAGTGTGGAATATTTCAAAGCAATTCTACTGCTTATTATAGCATAGGGCAACTCCGCACTTTTCACATTGAGTTTACGTAAACTAGCTGTAGTTAGGGTATTTGCACCTCATTTGTTTATCCACCCAAACTGGCCAGTCTCCGCATTGGTCTACCCTCACGTCTTTGGGTGGAATGTACTGAGCTGGACCGTTCTTTTTTTATTTTGAATGAGGCACTCAACATTGCTTGTGCGTTTTGATCGATATTTTTTTATATTTATACAACGTTTCTGCTATAGTCACTCCGAATTCTGCAGAATTGAGAATATTTCTGGGCCTCCAGATGCCTCTTGTATTCTTTTGAATAAAAGCCAAGATTGCACACAGTCATGTCAAGGAAGTGATAGAAAATCCGTAGCCTTATCTTACAGCCTTCCATACATACAACACAACCTAATAAGTCGACCCCTATCATGTGTCGATTGTATTCAGCCACCACGAAAAAGGATGTTCGACAGAAATATGTTGCTTTTTAGACTTGTCCCACCATCTTACTTCGGAGGTTGGATTCTTTCCAGCAAAATTAGATGCCAGTGTGTCAATCATTCTCATCTTTCCACGCAACTACTGCCACATCGATGCCGTTACAGCTACTAACAGCTACCTGCTGTATGAAAGTGCCACGCGGTTCTTTTTTGTTTCTTTTCGTCTGGTAGTTTGCAATTAGGTATATACAAAAGGAGTCTCTAACAAATAGTACCTATGTCTGCCGGCAAAGCTTCAGACCCTCGAAAACGCAGTTGCTCCTCATTTAGGTTTAGGTTTTTTGTCTTCCATGTGACATTTGTTCTAGGCACTCGACTAAATGTATTTGGAGTCGCCGATGAACTGGTACTTGGCTAAGCTAACTTTGGAACCTTCAGAATAGTTGGATCTTCTGGAGAAGTAATTGTGAATATACCTAGCAGGGTGTTGGTAGCCGGTATGTCATTTTCCAAATTGACTGGTATCTCTGGGTCTTCATCAGAGCTTTCACACTCATTCAGCTGCAAATTATACGATGGATCTGTGAAATAGACGTCGTCCGAAAAGTTTAGGCCGTCTTCACTGTCTTCCCAATGTCCAAGAAGTGTTTCCAAATCCCTGAGATGACAAATTACGCAATAGGCGATTCATTTACAATATAAAATAAAACATAGGTTTCAAATAAAAAAAAAGAGTCAAACGCGCAGTGTTGCAGAAGTGCAACAAATCAAAAATAAGTTATAAATAAAAAAGCAGTTCATAATTCACTAAAATAATACTTGTAAATTGAAAATTACTGTCTTACCTTTCACCTACAAAAAATTCAGTAGCCACTTACCAATACTTCCATGATAAATCATTTTTTATATCAGCACATAAACGACATCATCCGTTTTTTACATGTTTATAACTTGAGCCTCTAAAATTTATAAATTAACGACATCTAGCTACTCGGTTTGTAACTACATCGTTAGGATGCTTTGTTGCCAATATACAACACTGCGTAAAGTTGATCTTCCTGCATTCGATATATTTTTATACAAATTTAAAGGGTATGTTGCAGTTCTGCAACACGACGCCGTAAAGGGTTAATTGTACTGTTTGTTTTCCAAATAAATAAAAAATAAATAAATAAATAACACAGATTTTAATGTGCCCAGAACAAAAAGATTGAGAAAAACAACTCCGCAAGAAGATAGAATGATAACCAGGTTAGCTAAGAAAGATCCGTTTCTAGGCTCTATTTTAATTAAACACGAAGTGTTTGGGACAGACGAAAGAGCTGGTGTCTCAGCGAGGACCGTTCGACGACGTCTGGTAGAAGCAGGGTTGTTCGGAAGAGTGGCTCGCAAAGTACCGTTGTTGAAGAAAGAACAAAGAAATGCTCGTTTGGCGTTTGCACGTAAATATGGACATTGGACCTACGCCCAATGGCAACATGTATTATTCTCTGACGAGACCAAGGTTAATTTGATTTCTTCAGATGGAAGACAATACGTACGGCGTCCAGTAAAAGCTGAAATGAATCCAAGATTCACAAAAAAGCAGGTGAAACATGGCGGTGGAAACATTAAAATGTGGGGTTCATTTTCTGGACGTGGAGTGGGACCTGTGAGGAAAGTTCAGGGTAACTTAGACCAACATCAATACAAGGCAATATTGGAGGAAACGATGCTTCCCTATGCTGAGGAGCATCTCCCTATTATATGGACGTTTCAGCATGATAACGACCCGAAACATACCGCCCGTTCAGTCAAGTCGTTTCTTACCAGTCAGTCAGTATCGGTGCTAGATTGGCCAGCAAATAGCCCGGACCTTAACCCAATCGAGCACCTTTGGCACGAAATCAAGAAAAAAGTAGCCACTTATCGTACCACAACTTTAGATGAACTTAATGAAGCTTTTTGTGAGGCATGGGCAAACATTCCTGTCGAAACATGCCAGAAACTGATAATGTCTATGCCACATCGGTGTCAAGCGGTAATTACTAACAAAGGTTTTGCTACTGGGTACTGATTTTACACGTAATAAAATGGAGCTGTTAAAGATATTATAATACAGCAGATTATTAGTTTTGTTTAACTCTATTTTTCATTATAGTTTACTGTCCTTAATTAAATGTCCAGCTACAGAATTATACCTTAAAATTGAATACATGTTCAACCTTTGATATTAAATACTTTTTTCTATTTATTTATTCTTTTATTTACAGCCATTTAAAGCATAATAATCGGACCAAATTATGCAAATAATAGTTACTGAGAAATCAATAGGGTTTTATATTTGTATGTACATAACCGGTTATTGTTCTTCACTATCTTACATGTCCCTAATTAGTTGACCACGACTGTATATTTAGCTCGCTAATATTTATCTAAAAATACTTACGGCCTGTAATGAATATACAGAGTGCAGTGAATAAGGGCGAGTGCTTTTAGCACAGAGTACATTCCAAGCATCCGATTTATTGTGAAATCACCTGAAAATTTTAAAATAAATAATATTCATTAATTAGTGTCTACAATACAAATTATGATGCTTTATTTGTTTCAAAATTACAGTAAATGTGTTATGAGGCCTTCATTTAGCATAAAATTCTGGTGTTAGGAGACCTTGCTCTTCCGTAACAAGTTAAAAGATACTTATATTAAACAGTATAATAATAAATACTTATTAATTGTTGTAAGCAAGAGCATTGGGCATTCCCATATTCTTACCGTCTAAATGTTCGCTATCACCATTCTGATTGAGAAAGGATCTCCTTTCAATATACGAACGTCCAGCAGTTCCCAAATCCATGAATGCAACAAACGCTATCCACCCACGAAAAGCATACAATACTTTATTCTGCACTGCCATAATTTACTTTTAAACACTTCAATTCGTTTCTCTAACACGTGCCAGGGTAAATACTTCAAGCGACCCACTTCTTGACCGCTAAATACAGGTAAATAGCTTTGCAAAAGTATCAAAAACTACTTTAAATCTCGGAGGTTTAATTGAACACTAATTGAATTACCCGGGCCGGTTCACCGAACGTAAATTGCATGTTTTAGCGTGCATCGCACTGCGGTATTTTACCTGCAATGTAGTTAAAATTTGTCATTTACATAAATATATTTGTATGGAAAATAAAATCGGCGCAGCGCAGCACGAAACGAAACAGACTTCGTATCGTACGTAGTTTTCGCTTTTCGTTTGACTGCTGTGTGCTGTCATCAGATCACTGTCATGCTGAAAGACAGCCGATGACAAATGGTAGAATATGCCTGTGTCAAAAGTCAAAGCACTGATAAAATAAAGACAGTGACATTATAATAAAATCTAAAAACTAAACTAACGTCTGCTAGACGTTAGTTTTACTACTGTACTATAGATGGAACATATTCTAGATCAAATTTTGTCCCGATACCGACAGCACAGAGAGTCTACTCTCATCCAGTTTCAAATAAAGTTTCATGCATGAGAGCCAAAAACATGGCCTACGATGTTCTAATCTTTTTATTTATATTTTTAGGCTTCAATTGATTGTGTGAGAAATGCTATAAACCACTAGACGCGCTAGAACCAAATTTATCACCAAAGACGGTTTTTCTCAAAAAGCTAACAAACGTTTAAAGGTAAAATATATAAATATATTAAGTGAGGTGACGTTGAGTTCGAAGGGCGTATAAATACAAAAAATACGAAACGGTTTTATTGCATTCAAATAAAGGATTACAATATGTGATGCACTGATTCTTGCTTTAGTTTTCACTATATATATAAACACCACTATATGTGTATGTATATAAAATGACGTAGATTTAAATAAAAAATATAAACAATATTTTCACGCCTTAAAATACTACAGATTTGAATTATGCACGTCATGTGATGATTTAAAGCAATAGATGTAGTTATTTTTATTTCAAATTGCATAGGGTTGTAGCAGTATTGCCATATTCATTATTGGAATTTTAGCGTTCGCGACTGGTCACAAAATACCTAAAAATACCGTCGCCATATTGGTATTGTCAAAGAGTTCGGAATATATCGGTGCCGATGAAAAAATGGTATCTCGCTTTATTAATTCCGAATTAGCGTTAATTGAGTGATCGAAAACAACCGACTGTGACTTTAGATGTTACGTACACCGTGCGAGGTGTGTTATACCGTTGGCAAATGATGTATTCGATGGAGAAATGTTTGGGTCGAAACGGGACTGGTTCTCCGGAGGAAGCAGATCTCTTTGCCGGCGGTGGCGAGGGCTCGGGAGGATCTCAGGAGGGTGCGCCTTCGGACGATGTCGTGCTGGTTTCGGCAGTGGCCGCGGTGTCGCACGAGATCGGTGACATCCTGAAGGACGAGCTAGGCGACGCGGAGTGCGCGGACCGCATTGGCGCTGAGCTAGCGGACCTGAGCGCTGAGCTGGGACTGCTCGCAGGTCTGGCCGACGGAGATACGCAGCAAGACTTCCCCACCCTTCTAAAACTAGCCGTGAGTACCAACATGGCTGCCTTCTCTCTGGATGAGGCCCATCATGTCACTATTTACTTATTATCATACATAGTTGCTCAAACTGTGTCATTGACCCTTAGATCTAGCTATGTTTGAATCTCTTGGGTGTTCATTTAGATGTTTTCCTTGCTGTGTAGGCTAATTCTGGTGATGTTGCTTTGTCTGCTTTTGATAGAAAACAGTGACAAACATAAATTTTAAATTACAAATGCATGAATACAGATGCGGATTGAAAAAAAAAAACATTAGTTATTACCTTATTCTTGTGTTTGCAATAAATTTGATTGTTGATGTATCAGTGCTACTTTTTGAATTTGTGCTGAGGCTCTTTAGTTATTATTATTATTTTTTTTTGTTTACATACTTGAGTGGTACTTTTAATAATTATTCTTGTTTGAGCCTTCACCTTGTTCGATTGGCATCACACTGGAGCTCTACATAGCTTTAAGAAAAGGATCATTAAAAAAAAGGTAGACCCCAAGCTGTGTTTGTTGCCTGATTCTTCTAGGCTTGGTTGCGTGGAATCGGCGTAGCTTCACCTAGTTCCTAAGATGTTTCAAAGTGATCCTTGTCATTTTATTGAAATAAATGATTTTTGAATTTGAATTTCAATCATAATGTTATGCTAATAGCAGGTGTATTGCTAAATATACAATTTTATTATGATTAGTTTTATGTACCCTCAATGTGATATATTTAGGATCCGTAATATATTACAGGATTATAAAAGATCTCTGAAATATATATCTGTTCTAAAACTTCAAACTATCTTTATGAAGTTTCATCACAATAGGCTCATTGGTTTGGTTGTGATAACGTTGCAGATAGACACACAGAATTATGCATTTTTTATATAAGAAAGGATAGAAAGTCACAGTCAACAGGGCAGAATAGCTCTTAGTGAACTAGCTATAAACAAAAAAAAATATTTTCATACTGTAATTTAGCACATCTGTGCAACTTAGATGACAATGCAATAAAATTTTGACAGCGGGCTGATCTAATGATGGAGTCAGGAGCTGTTCAAAGGAACTTATTAGTAAATAGTTTGATCGAGTCAAAACTTTGCATACCTGTCAAGTTCTGATGGCAATGTATCATATAATGTGACAGGTGATAGCGCGCAGCTCTGATCTCTTGCTTGTAGGAAGATTTTAGTTCTTTAAAAATATATTTCAACAAGAAAATTATTTGAATTTATAATACCTTTGTTGTTTAAGATGGGAGCTCGCGACTGTGAAAGTAGTGGTTCTACAACATCATCATCTTGGTCGCGGGCACGAACGCGACGGCCATCGCGGCCCCCGCGGCACCCTCGACGCAAGCCCATGGCTAAGGGGAAAGAGGTAAGTGTTCATGTTGACTGATCTAGTAGCTCTTAAGGGTGAGTTTCAGGCTCTAAATTTTGAGCGCTGTGATTGGTTCGCTCCGCACAGCTTCGCATTGGTTGGCGGAAACTCACTCGGTGGACAGGTTGCAAGCCCGTTGCCGCTCATATCATTCATATCATTAGTCAAGACATGATTGATTTGATATTGTCTCAGTTGATATTTTAACTCTGCCTTCTGTGCCTGTGTAGATTGTGGGTTAATAGACTTAATAGTCCAAAGTTGGTCCCATTTATATTGTATTTATTTATGTAGGAGTAATAGTTCCCTAAAAAACTAATAGGTCATTTTTATTGATTTTTGTCGGTTTTCTTCATAGTTTTTTTGCTTCTTCATAGCTTGTGTTTCTTTGTCAGGTATCCCGGCGTCGCAGCGCGGCTGCTCGTCGCGCGGCCTGCCTGCGCTTGCGCCGCGTGGAAGCGGCTTCCGACGCTTCCGACGTCGGCGCAGACTCCGACTCCGATGATCAATGGACCGAGCTCGACGCCAGTCTCAGCCCATGTAAGTGTAGTTATTGTATTGCTATAGATTGCGTTATTTACGCTACAAGGTTTTACTTTGACGACTTTGAGCTCAGTTGGTAGTATAGTAACACTACCTTCCGCGCTTTAGGTTGTAGATTCGATCCCCACCCAGGACAAACAATTGTGTGATAAACATTGATCTTTGTTCAATGTCTGGTGGTTATAATATAATGTATCATAAAGTATGTACAAATAAAAAGTATTTTAGTATTCTGTCAGTAATTTGGCGCCTATGCCTTGCTTAGTTTGGGGCTAGATGGCCCTGTGTGAAATGTACACCGATAGTTATATTTTATTTATGAATGAATGAATAAAATATCAATGATAGAAACTTAAACTAGAACAAACTTTACAATGGGCAGTTGGATGGTCCAGACCTTGGGGTGGTGTGAATATAAGGATGAATTAAATAATGATATTTATTTATTTAGGCTCACCATAAGAAACTTTACTACTCTTTCTTTGTTTGCAGCTGGCTCGGGTACAGGCTCTGGCACAGGAGCTAGCTCCTCCGACCCTTCGGACAAGTCGGACGAGACGGACGACCAGCTCGGAACTGATGTTGTGAGTGTTTCATGTTTCACTAACTGACCCTCATGTTGCAAGGACTTTAAGAATTTCAATGTGTCCTCGCTCGTGACTTTGTTCACTTGTAGTTATTTTCAAACAGACTTTACCCCCACTGCATCTTAAGTTCGGGAATTCCTTAGTGCACTCCTATACACTCCTATACACCATTCAAACCCTTAAGTTTCTAAGACTAGTGGTTTAGGCTCTGCTTTGATAGATCTGTCGGTCAGTCAGTAGGCCAAGAGTTATAAATATTTCGATTTTATTTATTTATTTATTTTAAGGAAAACCAACAGCTTAGAACTTAGTACAAGTACGAGCTTTGCTCAGATTGGGGCTAGATGGCAGTATATGTAAAAGTGCACCAATTTGCACTGTATTTATTTATTTATTTAATGAAAGATCTTCAAAGGAATTTAGCGTCTGAAGATCTGAGAGGATGTCTACCGTACTTGGGGATTACAGTCGTGATCCTATTTTTTCTTAATTTTATTTTTTTATTAATCATGTGCATTTGTATTCAGACGGAAATCCCTCAGCTACGACAGTTCCTGCTGCCTCTCATCTCCAACGTACCCAACTCGGTGCAGTTTCGGATCCGACATACAGACATAGTGCAGGTAAATTATTCTAATAATATTATAAATCCGAAATTTTGTATGTTTGTGGCTCGATCGCACCCAAACACGGTTTGGATGAAACTTGCACTGCATAGCCCTATGCCCTGTAATAGCAAATAGGCTTCTTTTTACCTAGGTACCACTAGAGCAAAGCCGCGGGCGGTAGTTTATATCGATAAACGACTAGTGAAATGTAGTTCTTTCAGCTACTTACTGTGAATTATATTTATAGATTATGTTTCAGCTGCTCGCCACCGAAGAGGAGGAGGCGGGCGTGCCCGATCTGCCAGACTTGCCTATTATCAGAGAGGTGCTTATGAGCGATGAACCAGACGAGTAAGTTAATTGTTGCAAAAATACGATTAATGCTGGGGCCACACTAACGAGAAATGCCATTATTTATCGCGATAATGGACGTTAACTATTATAGGTGTAGCCACAACTTAACGGGATAATTTGACAATGGCATTAACAATGCCGTTTGGCGTTAGGCGATAGCTCAGGAGGCGGTACATCAAAGAGATTAACGCGAGAATTGATGCGATGAAGCGGCCACACTACGTATTGTCAGTGTGCGTCGAGAGCGCAACGGGTTCGGACGTATTAGTTTTTTTACGACGGATTTGCCTCAAAATCTTAGTAAGACTTACAGTGTACGATTCCTGTGCATTTGTATCATCCACCATCTTCTTTTTCTTTGTTTCCGTTTTCTCTTTATTCGATAATGATTCAATAAAGTCAAATAATATAAATTTACACTCATGAAATATAGAGCTCTGTCGACGTCCATCTTGCCTGAATTGAAGTAAATTCAACGCCGTTTTTATCGCCAATAATGAGCATTCATGTTGACCGTTAAAGTGTAGCCACCCACTTTAATGCGTTAAAAATTATCGCAATAATTATCGAGATAATGGGCATTGACGTTAAACGCTAGTGTGGCCCCAGCATAAAAAATTAAAAACAAAATCGACTTCATGTGCCAAATCCAATACAAAAAAATAACCACCTATTTTTGCACCCTTAGAAGTTTGGTATTTTTCCTCTAAATTTAAATTGGACCAAACTTCTTAAGTATATCTTCCCAACCAAAAAATTATTTCCTTAATTGATTAATGAATGACGGGAGTTATGAGGTAACAAACATAAAAATAAAAACATTGCGCGGCTGCCGCGCTCGATTACCGCGCTATGTCTGGTCACACCTGAACAAAAGATGCTACATTTAGACACTTATTTAATTTTCTGTTTTAGGTTACCTGAAGGCGACATGTTTTACTTTGACGAGCCCCCAGTTTCCACTGCGGAAGAAGCCGCGCTCTTACACTATGTCTGTGGTAAGTATTTAACACTGGCATATTAGTGCCTGGTGCCTTCGTCTACATTACTATTATAGAGTTAAAATTTGTATTTTTGTTTGTAATAGATAAACTAAAAAACCATTCGATCAATTTAAAAAAAAACTCTTTCTTCTATCAAAAGCTACATTATAAGAAAATAACATTGCCAATATTTATTTAAAGAAAAAATTGAGATGCCAATAACACTTGCTATAAACTATGAATCAAAACCTAAGGTATTAAAAATTTGCCTATCATCTTCATTACACCGAGCCTTGTAGGACTAAATACGATCAGTATTAATAAAGTTCTTGAGCATTTTGAAAAAACGAAATAGATTATTGCGATTATTAGTTTTTCATCACTAAGAAAAGTTCGTAGGGTTTAACGAGGCCATGGTGGACTTAATTTAAAAATATCAAAATTGAATTCCACAACTAATGGGAAAGTTATTAAAAAAAAACCTAACAAACAGTGAATTGCTTTGCTGTAAAACAAACTAAATTTTTCGCAGGGGGAGAGCGGGGCAGTATGGCCACCTTTCAACCGACCGAGGACTGGCTGCTCGGAGTATTCCATTCGTGGTGCGAAGTCAGCGCTCTCATATACACGCTCATTGGAACTGACGCGTAAGTATTACAAGCTAATTTAACCAGCATAGCCAATATATTTAGACTAGCCTCGCAGCTCAGTTGGTAGTAACTCTACCTTCAGCGCTGTAGGTAGTGGGTTCAATCCCCACCCAGGGCAATTATTTGTGCGACGAACATTGATGTTTGTTCTGTGTCTGGGAGTTAGTATGTATCATATCTATGTATTTACAAAAAATATATATATGTATACCAGTTATCTAGTTCCAATAGTACAAGCTTTGCTTAGTTTTGGGCTAGATGGCGATGTGTAAAATATCCACCAGTATTTATCTCTAACCATTACTTTTGGCACAGATTTAGCATTAGTTATAATTATGATGAAAAGCTGAAAGAAAAAACTTGTTCTATCCACAGGTCAGCGCATCGCGTGTGCGGTCCGTGGGCGTACCGCGTGCGTGTCGCCTGCCACTGTCGGCTGTGCGTGTGCAGCGTGCGTGCTGAGCCCGCGCTGGCCTGTCTGCTGCGCGACCTGGTGTGGGCGCTTGCACACGGTACGGTCGCACTTACCTCGAATTACCCTTTAGATACCTCATAGTTGGTGTTGCTGCTACTTTTCTTGCTATAATCACCTTTTTCTATCATAAAAATACGTACAAATGTTTGTGTATGACTCGAAATACGTATAAGGGGTGCATAACCGTTGCACAATTGAGTATTTATGTCCTTAAATTATTTCGACAACATAGTTTTCCTCCCTATGAAAAAGCTGGTTTTAATCTGATACTGTATAAACGCACCATTCCTACCCTGACTAACTACCTCTTCCCCCGACCTCTACCTCTACCTCTACTTCCTACCCCTACCTCTACTGCCTACCCTTACCCCTACCTCTACTTCCTACCCATACCTCTACTTCCTACCTCTATTTCCTACCCCTACCCCCTGTACGGTGTCTTGTTAACCGTACAACTAGGTTGTTAAAATGATAATACTTTTGTTATGGCAATAAAGATATATTGTCTAACTGTTAATGAGTGAGCTGTATTACACTAATATATTGATGATGGTAATGATGGCGAGAACGCGTGCCCTTGTTGGCTGAATGCGGACTGACTCATTTGCTAATAATTTGCGATAAATTAAATAACATAAATGATTGCAACTGGGTCGCACGCGCAGCGCCTTTCTGCTGACCCTGGAAGATGCACGGTCGCTTGTACCGTACACCCCCTAACCGCTACTTAATTGACGTTACACTTTATTCCCATAGGTGGAAGCACTGTACCGAATGCGGCGCACATAATGCGAGCGCTACAACTCAGTGGCGACGTGCCTTTATCGCCAGAGTATTGGGACCTGCCTCGTCTAAGGAGAATAGAATTTTCTGAAGAAGGTAAGGCAGAATGTATACAGGATGTATTAAATTACAGTCACAAACTCAAATGGGGTGACAATAATTATTGTCACAGCTCAATTTTCTTTGGCAGGTGCTGCTATAATCCACAATCAGCTGGTCCGTTACTCGCAGCAGAACGAAACTGCGAGACAAATAATCACGCTAGTATGCAACTGTAGGGAATACGACAAACCGCTCGAAAAGCAGTGAGTTAATTCTATTTTAAAACAAGCTAACCCAGCGAACTTCGTTTCGCTTTAGAATTAACAAATGTTGTGCTAAGTGCCCGATCCCGTTCCCGTAAAAAGTATCATAAGTCTGTCTCCTGGTTCTAAGCTACTTCCCCTCCAATTTCGAACCAAATCGGTTCAGCCGTTCTTGAGTTGTAAATAGCGCGACTTTCTTTTTTATATATATATATAATATTAAAAATAACTGGCCTCTTCATGTGTGTGTGAGAGAGAATGTGCGTGTGGGTGTGTTTTTACGTACACTTACACAATCTGATTTCATACTAAGCAACAATTGACAAGCTGTGCTTTAGTACACTGGCGGACACAAAAACTGTCAGTTGTTTAGTAAGTATCTGCAGTTTTGGAGGAGTTTGGTTGACATGAGAATTTTATATATAAGATGTGTTTTACATGTTTTAAACTACAATAATCTTGTTTACTTTACAGATACGCAGTTGAAAGGCTCATCAGGATCTTAGAAAGTTATAAATCAGCGTCCATCGTTAATTTCAAGGTAAATAAAATAAATAGGATCACGATTGTAATCCCCAAGTACGATAGATATCCTCGCAGATCTCCAGGTGCTTAGTTCCTTGAAGATGTCCAGAGTAGTCAGAGATTAGTGGGTAGTCAAACATTATATTTGGTACACATGCCCACATTTTACAGTAGTTCATTCCATACGTGACAGGTTGCAAGCGCATCGCCGCTTATAAGAATACTAACGGGTTTTCTCACGTTTTTCTTCACCGTTTTGAACTCGTGTTTTGATGCGTATTTTGATAACATTTTTCGAACAGAAAAATCCATTGATGCACGCCGGGATTCGAACCCACGACCTTCAGATTGAAAGTCGAAGTACCTCGAACTGGGCCAACACGGCTTTTTGGAAATGATGCGTGCGCGAATCCGACTCGGACACTTGGCCGGTTTTTTAAATCATCAATATTTTATCTAGGCTTATAATTCGCAGGTGGAAATGATACCTCTGAACGACGATCCCGAAACGAACAGGTGGATAAACGAGTCACGCGACAAGTTGGAGAGGTATCTCGAACCGTATCAGGATTCTCTAACTGCCGCAAGGTTACACTACATGGCAACTAGGACGAAGCCGTCGCGAAGTGAGTACAAATAAATAAAATTGAGTTTCAAATTAAAAAAAACACGCTTTTACTGAAGGTAATGCACTATAAAGCTAATTAATGCGTCCAGTCCATACATAGTTTGGTGTCTGTGCTATTACCCGTTAAAGAGTTCACTCGCGATAAGCTGATCCTGGCTGCATCATCAGGTTGACATCATACTATTGTATTGTCATCAGAACTACGCACAACTGTCAAATTTGATAATGATCCAGCAATTAGAAGTTGGTTAAATTCGATTTCCAAGATATTCTTACAAAGTTTGTTACAGATGAAGCCTCATTTTCACTACAATTTTATAAAAATGTATAGCAAAAATTCTCTACTCTTTAAATTACATAGTATAAAAGAAAATCGCTTACCGCGTTTGTCTCTATATCCGCTAACTGCTCCTAAACCGCGCTACAGATTTTGATGCGGTTTCCACTCGTGTTTTTACAGTGAGCATGTGGGACGGTTACGAGCACAGTTGCGAGTGTACCACTCCGAAAATATTGTGCGCCCAGCAACGGAAACAATTGCTTAGGTGAGTCAAGTTCGCGACTTTTAAACGTGAAGTTAGCAAACTTTTAATTATGGCACCTTTAATTTATTTTCCCGACGTTTCGACTATGTTACAATAGCCATGGTTGCGGGCAGACTGGAGTATTCTAAATTATCGTCGAGTAGCGTAGGCAGTTGAATAAACTGCCCTCGCTCGGTCTATTAAATTTATACCATCGAAACAAAGGGTGTATTTATGTAGGAGTTCAAATACCTTCATAAAACTTAAAAAACTATTTCGTAAATTTTTGAATAGCCGATATATTTTCGTTGGTATTTTTAGTTATTTAAACTTAATTTTTATTTATTTTATTTGTGTTATCTATAAAATGATTGTTGTCTATTTTTTTCCAGGTCTATTTACTCAAGAATGTCGTACTTCGGCCTGAAGCACTCTGCTAGCGAATGCGACGAGAGTGAGCTCCCAATAGGGCCCACTCCCATCGCCTCCCAAAGGGTACTTTACGCATTACTAAAGGTGCATCCCCGCTTGGGCTACTTTGCGGAGTAACATTTTTGTGTGTGGTAACAATTTGGTAACAAAGTAGTGTGTGACATACTTAAAAAAATTGTAGCTATTGTATGTATTTTTTTTTTGGGTCCCGTACCTAAGACGGAAAAAGCGGATTCTTATAAAACTACTTTTGCGTCAGGATGTCTTTCACAATTCTTGTAAGCATTTGAATAGTAAAATATTATTTCTATTTTTTAGTGTGGGTCGATAAAATTTTATACAAATAATATTATCTTAGTTCAACATCAATTGCAGCTATTTTCGTCAGTATCATGGATAATGTATAACATTTTGCTTAAATTCTAGTGCGGGACCCGGACCCCGCGAGTTCAGCTTGCACTTAACCTATTTATTGTTATCTTAAAAGTATAATATATTGCCAACTTGTTACCAAATGTTGCTATAACTTGCAGAACG
Organism: Hydriomena furcata; assembly: GCA_912999785.1. Classification (NCBI taxonomy): domain Eukaryota; kingdom Metazoa; phylum Arthropoda; class Insecta; order Lepidoptera; family Geometridae; genus Hydriomena; species Hydriomena furcata. Next base: position 3,985,094 of record OU538823.1, on the reverse strand, counting down.
TAATAACATCCAGTAACATTTAGTTTTGATTGCAACTGCTTAAAAAGTTTCTGAATGTTATTATGTTTAGAAATGTTACTCGACAAAAAGTAACTCGGTTGTGGATTGATTAACATCTTACTAATAATGTAAAACTAGCTTCCGCACATGGTTTCGCTCGCGTGGTAATATTAACAGGATTAAAAGTAGCATGTATGCTAATTCAAACGAACGATGTCCATACGAAAATAATTCAAATAGGTGTAGCTATGAAACAGAACTTTATAATATTAGTAGTATGCCAAAAATTGAGATTTTTTATGAAACTCTTTTCCCCATATTCTTTGTTGTAACCTCGACTCAAACCGTTTCGAGGCCTCTCGAAAAATACCTCATGTACCAAACATCTTAAATCGATATTATGGAGGTTCCTCAATTACGTCATCAGTCAGAGGAGATTTTCATCAAACAAACCGTCACACTCATGCTTCGTTAGCTGTCGACGAATGTCAAGGTACATGTCGAGGTACCTGAGTTGACAGTTGACTGAATAATCTTCGACTAGAGGCAAGTTCGAAGTAATTTTCCATTTTTATAACCAACATGGATCGAGGTCGAGTCGAGGTGACAACTAAGAATATTTGGATTAATATCTACACAGGGTGTTTAGGGAAGGGTCACGCGTCGTTATTTGGGCTATTATTAGGATATCGCGCGAGCGAAGCTGCGGGCGAAAGCTTTGCTTTATCGGACTTTATCACACATATTCGTTCTAAGCACGGCCGCGTGAAAATCTTGAAGGAATTAATTGAATCAAAGAGATTTGTACTAGATATCTTTGTCCGTTAAGTATTTTGAAATGGATTTTCACAGTCACGTCTGAATTAACTTTCTATCAATCTATGTAAAGGTCTGACCAGACATTGCGCGGCAATCGACAGCGGCAGCCACGCGCGGCAAGTATGCCGTGCAAACGAATAATAACACCGGCTGTCGTCCAAACAAAGCGCGGCTGCCGCACTGGATTGCCGCACAATATCTGGTCACACCTTTAATTACTTACAAAACTACTTGCAGTATTTATTTCCATCTGCTATCCTTTGAACACTCACTCGAACTATGCTTGCTTTTAGTATAACTGGTTCTATCTTGGGCATTGTACATTGGTGGCAATTCTGTCGTTATCTGAAGTGTAATTTAGAGGTTACGCTAATTTAGACTTAAACTCGACAAGAATAAGGGCGATAGTATAATACGAAATTTCAGGCCGTTGTTGGTCGAGACAACATATTAATTGCTACTATTGGATAAGAGGTGGTGGAAGAATTGAGATGTTGGTAATCCGGTAATATCTTATAGTTGGGGTTATGTTTATGTGAATATAGGTGGTGGTGAACTAAAATTTGATTATTATTGTAAAACTTGAAGTTTATTTTCAAGGCTAAGAGAGCGGAAACGGCAGGTGGCGATTTACAGCAAGGCGACGGTACGGGGGCGAAGTAAGTTCAGAAATACAAGATTTAATTGATAGCTCGCTATGCATACCGCAGCCTAAACCAATGTTTTTGTTTCCAAACAGACCACCGGACAGCACAAGAAGATCAAGCACCTTTACTAGACTGGACCAAAAAAACTTGAACAACTTTATAAAAACGAGAGTAGCGAACGCGACCGAAAAACGAAGACTCAAAGCCGAAGCAAAGAACGCGGAGCCCGTTATCGAGGAACCCGAATCGTGTGAGAATGAACAGAGCGATGCGAACGAGGATTTAGACGACAGTGAGTACTTCCAACTGTACAATAGCCCTATTACCCATTCGTTATAGTTTATTAAACTTAAATACACTCCACATGACCAACTCCGAACCGGTGGTTTCGACGACGTAGGTGGGTTGTGTTTCCGCTTACAACCCCTCAGGGTGTATTTTTCATCACAAAACCGTAATTTACGATTTTTAAAACGTAATTTAAACTACTTTCGAGTTTAGAACACATATCTTACAAATCAGAAAGTTTGTGGCTCAATCACGTTTAAACGACCGGGTTTGGATACAACTTAGAACTAGATGGCGCTGTGTGAAATATTCACTAATATTATTTAACAACCGACGAAGTAGGTTTATCAATTTGACCTTTATATTTTTTTATTTATTGTTGTTTTTATATATATCTAAGTAATGATCCAATTTGGATGTTTTTTTCTGTTTTGTAGAGAATAAACACAAGTAGTATAATCACATTTAAATTATAATTATGTAGGACTAATGGTTCCTTCATAAAACTTAAAAAAATTATGTCTTCCTTTGACTTTTCGATTGGTCAAAACATATTTGTCGATTTTATTTTTAATTATTTAAATTAAATTACTTATTTTTTAGGTTCGTTTCTCACAGTGTCGGACTCTGACGAGAATTCGAATTCGCTCGGCCTGTCCAGCTCGTCGCTCGACTCGGCGTCAGAGCTGTTGTTGTGCGCTGCGCATGCGGTCGACTCGGACGCGCCTGCGCCCACGCAGCTATGCAGGTAAAAACCTCTATCTATTCGAAGATTATAAAAAATATTAGCCCCCTCTATATCCTCCCTATTCTTAGAAAGGTAAGGAAAACTTGACTCCTGATCTCAGTGAGCTCAGATCTTTGAGTGTCTAAAGGGGGTAGTTTTTGAGACCCCGCCCACATGTTACAGTATAGTAGTATTTAGGGGGTAGTTTTTTTAAATATAAATAGGATCACGACTGTAATCCCCAAGTACGATAGACATCGCCTCAGATCTTTGAAGATGTCTAAAGGGGGTAATCCAAGGCACGTTTAATTACGTACGTATTATTTTGACACGGGTCTTTATCACGTTATTACCATTAATTTACTTTCCCGACGTTTCGACTATGTTACAATAGCCATGGTCGCGGGCAAACTGGAGTATTCGGAGCTACCGTAAATCTATAGTTATGTCTTGTAATCACGATAGTTTGAAAAATAGTATTATGGTGTACAAATTGCATCTTTACAGAACTGTCAGGCATCTTATGAGGAGTATAGCATCGATCGAGCGACATATGGACACGGTTTTGAAGCAATGCGACGAATGGCCGTCGGGAGGCAACGACGTCGACGCTAGGTAAATATTATTCTTGTACCTCGGACGCAGATAATAAAATAATGCTGAAGTTTTTTTGAAAAGATTGGCAAAAAGTACTATTCCACGAATGGACATCATCTTTCTGTCCTTTGGACGTACTACATTATCTAAAGTAAGACTAAAGCAGTATTACTAGCGGTGCGAAAGTGACAACGCCATACGTGTTCGTATAGCGTTGTCACTTGACAAAGCAGGTTTGTTATTTTTTTTTTTTTGTAAATATAGTTTGTGTTAAAGATACTAACGTTTGTTTTCAGGAAACAAGTGGATTTAGGTTTGTCTGCGGTTGACCGGAAGCTGATGGCGATGTACCGCCGCCTGCCGGAAGTGCACAAGCGACAGCTACAGGTCTACAGGAAACAGAAGAAATTGTCTACGGTAAGCGGACATCATAGAACCCGGAACTTCTTTGGTGACCCTTATCTTTTGTGTATCTGGCCTCACAGCTCAGTTGGTAGCAACTCTGCCTTCTGTGCTGTAGGTTGAGAGTTCGATTCTCACCCGAGACAAACATTTGATGAACATGGATGTTTGTTCTGTGTCTGGGTGATAATATGTATAATAAGTATGTATTAACAAAAAAAAGTCTTATCTATTCATCAGTACTCTTGTTCCCATAGTACAAGCTTTGCTCATTTGTGAAATGTCCTACAATATAACAAAATAAAATGATAAATGAAGATGTTTGGAGTTTTTTAAGTGATTAATTGATAAATGGGGTTGCTGCTCGGGACTCTGCCTACTTCCACAATGCGGCTTTTTGATGGTGAAACTACTCTTTGGTTGCACGCACACTTGCAACCAAAGAACCGAAACATAGGTTGCCTAACAGGCATAGCCTGGCTTTACCAAACTTTAAACTCACGCCTAACTTTTTAGGAGACACTTTGCGATGATTTCGCTAAGTGCGTCCTAGTGATATAAGCGTGAGTGTAACATTTGGTGCAAACGGGCGTACGGCACGTGTTCTGATATGGTGATCAAACGAGACTCGAGCGTAGATTTTTTGTCATTTTTGTTAACAAAATGCTATAAAATCTATACACGGGTTCGTGATTATTGATCATAATGGGTAACTATTCTGTTATGTCCACAAAATAGCTTAAAATATCGTAAAATACGATCGCTCTTTTTCATTGTATGCTAAAACCTAAATTAACATAACCTCAAAATGAAAGTTCTTAAATTTAGAATATTTAAGTAATTTCGTTTTTATTTATTGTTACATTGTGTCAAAAATAAGTCATAATGTCACTTTAGTCAACACCCTTTTTACAAATTTACGTAAAAAATCGTTAAATTACCTAAAACTACCCACAGTTTTAGAACTTTCATTTTGAGGTTACGCTAATTTAGACTTTAACATAAAAGGAATAAGAGCGTTCGTATTTTACGTTATTTTAGCTAGTTTGTGGACACAACAGAATAGCCACCATTATGATCGATAATCACGACCCCGAGTATAGATTGTATGGCATTTTGTTGGCAAAACTGACAAATAATCTATGGCTAGAGTTTTGTTTAGATCACAATATCAGAACTCGGGCCTGACATCACCTTTGGTTGCAGGTATGCATGCAGCTGGTAGGGGGCTCGGCGCCCGCCCCCCCTCCGCCAGGCACCCCGCCCCCCACCCCTCGCGATCTACCATGTCGAGCGTTGTGTCCCGAATATCACTTGCAGCGTTTCAAAGAGGTAATCTTATTTCAGCGTAAAATCGGCGGACGGAGTGGCGCGGTGGTCAACTGGTCGTCCAAGACGCGAGAGGTTCGTTTTTCGCATCCCGCTGAGGGAGGTGTTTTGCATGATTTATTTTGTAAAAGATTAATTTCGCACCTGCCAGGCTTATGGTGCGGAGCCATCGACCACACAGTCAATACTCCCCGACCCGCACACCTCAACGGTTTGACAGAATTGTTTGTTCAAAGAAAATAAGCCATGAGGCGTCTATTGTTTTATGTTGTCGATGTATGAAGCTAACCGTTTCAGACCGTGAATTTGACTATAATTCAAATCAATTAATTTTGTTGTAGGTTCGTCGCAAAGTGATGCATATGAGGGACCAGCAACTATACTACCACAGACTAAGGATGTGGCTAGAAGACCAGCTCAGGCTGGAGAGAGAAAGGTACGCTCCCAACAGACTCTGAATACAAAAACTCCACTTATTCCCTATTGACAGCCCATTTAGTGTATATGACACATTTTTGCAAAAAACCTGATGTTTGGAGTGAATCCTAAAGAGATAAGCATGCACTTAAAGTTTGGTGTTGACGGCTAATAATAATACCTTGTGGTTAATACCTTTCCACTGGAGCTGAGCGGACCGTGAATTGACCAATCACAGTGCTCGAAATTTTTGGGTTTTATTCACGGTTCACTCCGCCCTGCTCTGCGTCAGTGGAAACGCACTCTATGAGCCTTGTACGTAAATACATTACTTGTCACCTTATTAACCCAGTCATATCAGCAATGAGGATGTGTGAGCGTACCCTACTGTACGAGTATAGCACAACACTAATCTGCATTAAAGTTATAAAGAGAAAAAAAATCTGCTTTTTGTAATTAATAAACTTACGCTACCAATTTTGAAATTCTTTCACCTATCAATAGCTACATTATCAGGAAGCAAATCAGACCGTTTTTTATTTAAAAAAAAATATAAAAAAATCGTGATCCCTACGGAAGTTAAAATAATGTAACCAAATGTATCAAAAAATTGGCTATAATCTTCATTAGTACACTTGTGCGAAGCTGCTAGTATAAAAATTAACTATCACATGACTGTAGCTGATGGAAGATTTTAGTTCAGTATAGTTATCGCTAGAGGCGCTGAGCAATATGTTCCATACAAATAATACGACGCTAACGATACTCGATAGCGACTGTAGTATGAAAAACTCATAATAGGGCTTCTGAACCGACTGACAGAAACAACTGGCGACGCTATAGACGCTACACAGATTTGACCTTAAACCACCAGCGACTATATAGTACTCTCAGGTCAGAGGAATAAGTATTATAATTGCTTGCAGCATACCGGACAGCAATGTGTCACTATTAGAAGATTTAAAACGCAGTAAGAGACGTACGAGCTCGCCACGTCTGCCTCGCCTATCCACTGCCTCCAAACGGAAACTCAAGCCCACCTCCATTAGGTAACTAACCGCCATCATTTAACAAACTAACACTAGGTAACAAACTGCCATTAGGTAACATGAGCTACACGCTTTTCCGTGGCAGAAGTTGCTCATTAATATTTATAAATGACCAACTTCTGCCAAGAAGGAGGTTACCTGTTGTCCAATAAATCTAGTCAATGACTACATTTATTTATTTCTAAGTGATCACTTAGAAATTTAGTCAAAAGATTAGCATTTCTGTCAAAAAGGTTTCGCAAGTCAATAAAGCTGTCACACTTAATTTTTCAATTTTGTGTTTATCATCTTTGTACTATTGGTTATAATTATAATTAATTTATGTTTGCGCATGTTATGTTTATTGAATTTGATCTTCATTGCTTTTGATTTTATAATGTGTTATGTATTCATATAAGGGGCTATACTACAATCTCTAAAGTAAGACTAATTAAGTATTACTTTAAGAGCGAAAGTGACAACGCTATACGAACACGTATGGCGTTGCCGCTTTCGCACCGCGAGTAATACTGCTTTAGTCTTACTTTAGAGATTGTAGTACGGCTCCTGAAATAAATAAATAAATTATTATTATTATCACGATTCGGCTAATGTTTTAAGTTTTGCATCTTTGTCCTCATGTGCCAGCATAAAAGAGAAACAAAAGAGGTTAGTATGTTACGATGTTTTTATGTTATGGCTTTATCAAGTATTGTTTCTTTTTGTGTCCATAAGGAGCTTCGCGTCCCCAAACTCCACCTAGGTAAACAGTATACATGTTGACCGCGTGCTTGCCAGGCTCTTTTAAATGGTCTACAACCACTCCAATTGCTTAATATATAAATTAGTAATCATACTATTTAAATTAGACTCATTTCATAAATTAAAAAAAAAACAGCGGGTTTATCTTGCGATGATAATTTGCCCCCTAGTTCGCGTTCGGGTCACGCTTTATACCTCAGAGCATTGCAAAACTCTGCTGCGTGCGATGCTCCGAGACCGATCACCGAGTATTGAAATATACAGTCGTGGTCAACTAATTAGGGACACTCTTTGGTTAAACCGAATTGTGAATTTATTTTTTATTTTCCAACGAGTCTAAACCATATTCCATATCTCTTACATGTAAGTATAATTAGTCATTTATGTGCCCGATTATACAAACAATAACAACTTCTTAAACATTAAACCTCTTTACAGTATAGCTGATAGATTATCGTAGTGCTATTTGTTCAAATAATGCTGGCTGGCCATTTAATTAGGGACACTGAGATATTACGTTCTATTTTCAAAATTTGAATCTCAATACTTTTTTACTTCTTCTCTTATTGTTTCGTGGTAGTTTTGGCGGCAATCCCGATATTTATTTTAAGTTTTGAAAAATATTTTGAAGAAAAATGGGTAAAAATAAAAGTTGCGATCCAACACTACGAAAAATTATCATGAAGTTTGTTGTCGAGCATGGTTGGCCATACCGAAGGATAGCAGAACATTTAAATTGTTCAAAAACTATGGTATACAATGCAGTGCAACATGTCAGACGCAATAACACAGATTTAAATGTGCCCAGAACAAAAAGATCGAGAAAAACAAATCCGCAAGAAGATAGAATGATAACCAGGTTAGCTAAGAAAGATCCGTTTCTAGGCTCTATTTTAATTAAACACGAAGTGTTTGGGACAGACGAAAGAGCTGGTGTCTCAGCGAGGACCGTTCGACGACGTCTGGTAGAAGCAGGGTTGTTCGGAAGAGTGGCTCGCAAAGTACCGTTGTTGAAGAAAGAACATAGAAATGCTCGTTTGGCGTTTGCACGTAAATATGGACATTGGACCTATGCCCAATGGCAACATGTATTATTCTCTGACGAGACCAAGGTTAATTTGATTTCTTCAGATGGAAGGCAATACGTACGGCGTCCAGTAAAAGCGGAAATGAATCCAAGATTCACAAAAAAACAGGTGAAACATGGCGGTGGAAACATTAAAATGTGGGGTTCATTTTCTGGACGTGGAGTGGGACCTGTGAGGAAAGTTCAGGGTAACTTAGACCAACATCAATACAAGGCAATATTGGAGGAAACGATGCTTCCCTATGCTGAGGAGCATCTCCCTATTATATGGACGTTTCAGCATGATAACGACCCGAAACATACCGCCCGTTCAGTCAAGTCGTTTCTTACCAGTCAGTCAGTATCGGTGCTAGATTGGCCAGCAAATAGCCCGGACCTTAACCCAATCGAGCACCTTTGGCACGAAATCAAGAAAAAAGTAGCCACTTATCGTACCACAACTTTAGATGAACTTAATGAAGCTTTTTGTGAGGTATGGGCAAACAGTCCTGTCGAAACATGCCAGAAACTGATAATGTCTATGCCACATCGGTGTCAAGCGGTAATTACTAACAAAGGTTTTGCTACTGGGTACTGATTTTACACGTAATAAAATGGAGCTGTTAAAGATATTATAATACTTCAGATTATTAGTTTTGTTTAACTCTATTTTTCATTATAGTTTACTGTCCTTAATTAAATGTCCAGCTACAGAATTATACCTTAAAACTGAATACATGTTCAACCTTTGATATTAAATACTTTTTTCTATTTATTTATTCTTTTATTTACAGCCATTTAAAGCATAATAATCGGACCAAATTATGCAAATAATAGTTACTGAGAAATCAATAGGGTTTTATATTTGTATGTACATAACCGGTTATTGTTCTTCACTATCTTGCATGTCCCTAATTAGTTGACCACGACTGTATACCTTACTAGCTGCTCGCCCCGGCTTCGCACGGGTGGTACCTGGATAAAAAGTCTACCGATTTTGTGCAAACTTCACATAAACCATCTACTAAATAGTCCGAACAAAGCCTAAACATTTGGTTTGGATAGGTGAGCCCGTTCTTGAGTTATAAAATTACAACGAAAAGTGGCATTGATTTTTTTAGATTTTGATTGGATAACTATTAAATTCAATTGATAAATTTTTAATCCACTGTCGTCTTGACCCCCAATGTGCGCAGGTACTTTCGGTCCTTACTTCGGCCTGTGTACGTGTATTATAATAATTTAAAACGGTGGCGGATTTATGTCAATCGTGCTATAAATAACATGTAATAAGTGCAAGTCGGACTCGCGCACGAAGGGTTCCGTACCATTATCTAAAAAAAGGAAAAAAAACCCGTTTGGAGCCCCACTTAAATATTTATTTTATTCTGTTTTTAGTTGTTATAGCGGCAACAGAAATACATCATCTGTGTAAATTTCAACTGTCTAGCTATCACGGTTCATGAGATACACTTGTGACAGAAAGACAGACAGACGGACAGCGAAGTCTTAGTAATAGGGTCCCGTTTTTACCCTTTGGTTACGGAACCCTAAAAAGCATACGATAATCAGGAGTCAAACAGTCTAATATTACTCGGCGTATAGCTCCCTTAGTAGATTACTTAAAATTCCACGTATCGTTATGTACTGTTGATTACCACCACCATTTGTAACATACCATTTTGTTTGTCACCAGCAAATCGCACAGAATACTACAGCTGTTGAAACACAAGGCGCAAACAACGCAACTGCTCAACGACATCGACGACGAGGCCAGCCCTCCAGAGGCCTTCCCGCTAGACAGAGACGACAACATTAGCGACGCGGACACTATAGTGGGAGAGAAAGAGGACATGAATCAAGTGATAGCTACGCTCGCACAAATGGCGCTTAACCCAGATAAAAGAATACAGCAAGTTATCGCGGAACTGAGAGAGGAATATGCAAACGCTAAACCAACTTCAGACTCCGAGGAAGACTACCCTGAGTCGGTCAGCCCGCCGTTGCAAGAAATGTCGCCAACCACCTCAGAACCGACGCCAGTGTACCTACCCAAACCGACGCAAAGACTAATAAGCAAATTCAGTGATAAAATAGAATTCAACGCACAAACGCCAGAACTAAACGCGCCTTTAAACGCGAGACGCACTCCTGTATTATGTAAGGAAGATGTAACCGACAATGTGGAAGTAGCAGTTTATAAAGAACGTGATAATGATCAAGATGGTCCGCTATCCTTAGAACAGATAATCGAAGTAATGATGAGTTTAGATAAAAATGCCGCTGAATTTCTTAATAAACTAGACCCAGATGAGTTAATAGATTTAAACACAGCTGATAAAAAACTAGCAGAGTTAGTCAAAAGCATGCCGCAAATAGTGACAATGCCCGAAATTGAGATAAAGTTGAGCGAATTTGCGAACGCCTCCTTTGAACTCGCATCAATTATGAACAGTCTTCCCGATGTTAGCAGCGAAGCGAAACTGACGCCAGAGACACTGAAACAAATCAGAGATTTGAAACTTAGCAAGAATAGGGATAGTGTGAAAGTGACCAAGAACACCGGCAAACGTAAGATTAGCCGTAAACTTAGGACACACATAGAAAACATACAACGTACAAGTGAAATTATAGGGAACCTAACTGTTGATTTTAATAGCGCAGACATTGCGAATCTTATGAAATATGATACCGATTTGAAGACGTATATGCAAATGAAATCAAGAAGGAACAAGGAAAATTTTAAAGATCTACTATTCTCTGTATCAGCGCAAGTAGTTGTTACCAAAGTGTTTGAATATCTCAAAGCGAGCTCGAATCCTGAACTAGCTAAGAATATGCAAGAAGCAATATTCGCGCTTCCCAAGGACAGTATCAGCGCGAAAATGTACGCAAAAGCCTCCTCGTTATTCGACAATTCTGTCAAAGACTCGCTCAGTATGGACGAGCTGAGAGAAACTGTCAGAGCGAGATTCTATACCTGGAAAACGTATGTAGCGGCCGAATTCAAAAGAATACCCGAAGACATGTTGGACAGCGAAATAGAGTGTATGCTAGACAAATTCTATCTCTATATCAAAGACTTAGCGAGTAAACAGATGCAGTGCAATAGAGAAAAGATCATAGAGAAATTAGAAAATCGTAAAAAAGATGACAACTGTGATTCCGAAGACGAATGCCCACCGCCTAAAGAATCTCTCAAACAGATAACTAAGATACTAAGCGTCTCCGTTGGCAACACCTTCGACTTACTACTGATGAAGATGTCGCGAATGACAGGAGAGAAGCGAGCCGCGTTAAAAAACATGAGGATAAATTACGTTGATGTACTAAGAAGGTGCGCGGAATCGCAGCAGCTTGTCACCTGGATATTAAACGATCCCGATCTCGCAGCGAGCCATATACAAGAGCTGATGGGATCAGGCCATAGACACCAAGAAAAAACACCGGATTTTTCCACTATGCCGATAGATAAGAAACGCACGTACTTCATGAGTAGACTAAAAGCGATCAATAGACACTTTATGGATAACATTCCCCGGAAATCGGTTACGGGAGAGGAGTGGCTGGTGATGTTGTATAAGTTAGAACAGTTTGAGAATAAAATTAAGGAGGCGTTAATTAAGTTTTCACCACCAGTGAGAACGAATCAGAACGCGAGCGAGGCTGAGATTTTGGCGGCTAAAGGTCTTAGTAAAATTATTGGGAGAGCGAATAATGTGAGGGTGATTAAGAAGCCTATTCCTGTGAGTCAGCCGGTAGCGGCTCTCACTCCTGCTTTGGTTTTTGCTCCTAAATCATCTCCCGTTTCCGCACCTCCTCCCATCCCCGTTACCGCGCCTCCACCCACTCCCGTTTCCCCACCTACTCCCGCCCCCGTTTCCTTGCCGTTACCCGCTCCTGTTTCCACACCGACTCCCTCTCCCTCTCCCGTTTCCTTGCCGCCTCCCGTCCCTGTTTCCTTACCTATTCCCCCTTCCTTACCTACTCCCGCTCTCCCTTCCTTACCTACCCCGCCTCCCGCGCCCAAACTATCTCCCGCTCCGATGGCTCAACTCGCTCCCATCCCCTTACCCGCGCCTGTCGCTCAACTCGCACCCATCGCGTTACCCGCTCCGCCGCCCGCTCCGGCGCCAACGATCGCACCCGCCAAAGAAGTCAAACCCGAACCGACGAAGCAAAAGGAATGCACCTCAAACACCAGACGCGAAGTGATCATCAAATGCGAAACTCTTATCGCGCAAAAAGGGAACAAAACTTTGAAAGACAGCTTCGACGCCATCAAATCGTATCTCGCGGGAGAAATGGCTAAACCCGATAACTACAACGATCACGCGATGGCTATAGTGTCGAATTTAGATTACTCCGCTTTAGACGTGGAGATGGTTGAAGTGTTGCAGTTCGGTGGGATTACCATATCGCCGCCTGCGCCGTCAACGGACACTATAAAAGTCAACCTACCGGCGCACAATCCCGAAGAATTAGCGAAGTACTCTGCGCAGGCGCTGCGCAACGCGAAACAAACGCTGAACGCGGTCGCGTTTAAAAACCTATCGCGCACCGGACAGAGCAAATCCGAGAGCGATATATCGTCTTGCGATGTGCCATCCAGCGAGTGCAAGTATACTAGCGATTGTATGTGTACGGCATGCAAGCGCGATCGATCGATATGTCTCGGGGATATAGTGAAGATATCGTTTGATCCTGCGAACCCGGAGAAGAGTAAAACGGTGCTAGAAGAGAAGAAGAAGGAAGTTAAGGAGGTGAAGGTTAAAACGCCGGCGAAATCGAAGCCAATGCCGAAGCAGTGCGAGAATGCTACGCATCAGCAGCATGTTTGTAAAGGTATGGCGTGTGTGTGTAAGTGATAGACCAGCCTCACAGCTCAGTTGGTAGTAACTCTGCCTTCTGTGCTGTTCGTTGTTGGTTTGACTCCAAAACATTTGTGTGATGAACATTGATGTTTGTACAGTGTATGGGTGTTATATTAAGTATATATTTACAAGTAAAAAGTATATAATAAGTATAATCTATCAGTAATCCTATTCCCAAGCTATGTCTAGTTTGGGGCTAGATGGCGTTGTGTGAAATATTTATCATTATTTATTTACATGTAGTTTTTGTTTAATAGTGGGTCATACAAATAACGGAAATGGGTCTTGCACAGGAGACGGCGGGGATCAACACTGTACCTGTTGCTATTGCACTGTATTCGGACATGCTGTAAGTACATTTATCATCATGAATATCTACGCAAATATTATAGTTTATTTGTATTTTTGTTTGTAATGGTTGAACTAAATAACAACTGGACTAATTTGACAAAATATATTACCCTTCTAAAGCTACGTTAACAGCGAGGAACATAAGCTGTATTTTATTTTCAAAAAAATTAGAGATCCTTACGAAAATTGCTAGAATGTCACATAAGGAGTCAAAAATTTACCTATAATCTTTATAAGTACACCCCACCCCACCTGTGTGAAAACGGCCAGTTACTTTAAAATAAAATTTCTATTGAAACATATTTTTTCAATACAAGTTTTTTTTTATGAAAAATGCATTCGAGAATTCTGCGTTATAATACAAAATACAACAATATAATTCAACATCGCGATACGTGGAAGGAAATCTCTAAAATACGTGAGAGACGACCCAATGCATATTAATATATAGATTTATTGTTTGTATCACAGCCGCCCCTGACTACCCCTGTTCCGCGGAACTTCAATGAGACACGAGAAAGATTACGCTCGATATTGAACAAGAAGAAACAACTATGCAAAACTGCCAATGTGAGTAATAAATATAAATTTTAGCATTCCATACGTGATGGTTGAAGCCCATCGCCGCTTATAAGAGTGCTAACTGGTTTCCGTCACCGTTTAGAGCACGCACTAATATAATATTTTTGCATAATTATATATTTTTCGTTTTGAAAAATTCATCAAAAGAGATAGTTTAAAGTTTTAGGAGAGACAGCTACTTTTTTCCCAATTTTTTTTGTTGATTTGAATTTCTATTTTTTAAGTCGCGGGTAATAGCTTGTATAATAAAATCGGGTGTTTATGCTTAGGGCGAACAGAATCCCCAACAAGAAAACAAGAGTCCTCTGCCGGAGAAGAAGCAAGTGAGCGCACCGACACAGGTCAATGCCACCTCGCAAACGAATCCTCCGCAGAAGATAGTTCAGCCACAGCCTAAGCCACCTGTAAGTACACTTACTACTGTCCGATTCATCTATACTAATACTAGGTATCCCGAAAGACGTTGTCCTGTCAAATTTCAATAATCCCAAAGAAATAATCATTTTCAGTATTTCCGAACTTTACGCCAGCCTTTATCATTTAGGGGTATAAAAAATACCCTACGACCTATTCTCGTACCTACTGAATATTCACAAAAAAAACATAAAAATCGGTAAAGCCGTTTCAGAGGAGTTTGGTTACAAACACTGTGACACGCAAATTTTATAAATAAGATTAATAAATGTGAGTGTAACTCTTGTCTGTCTGTGAGGTTATCACGGCCACGACCGCTGCGCTGGGTCGATTATGATGAAATTTCATAAAGAGATAGTTTAAAGTCTTGGGACGGTCATGGGCTACTTCGTTTTCGGAATTTCAATGTTTTACGATAGTGTCGAATCAAATCGAGTAATTTTTCTTTAATACTTAATTCCATTATTCATAATTATTCTAACTAAGATTATTTTATAATTGTTTTTGTTCCAGGCCTTACCAAAAACCCTTCCGCCTAACCTAACAGCGCAGGCGCAGGCGAAACGACAAGCGTTGGACAACCAGCAGCGGATGTTAGCGGATAAAATGGCTAAAATGGTCGTCACAGAAAAGCCGGATACAAAACCAGTTGTAAGTATTTAAACCCTCCAATCCTACTATGAATATTAAACGAAATGCAATAGAATCACGACTATAATCCTCAAGTACGGTAAACATCTTCTCCAGATCCTTAAAGATGTCTAAAGAGATTAGTCAGAGGCAGGTCCAACCATTACATTTGGCACATGCTCACATTTGGCATTCGTTAGAATTCCACACATGACAGGTTGCAAGCCCTACTATCTAATATAAATAAAACTTTGGCGTTACTGACTGAGTGACTTATCTGTCAATCTGACATCCTCTGAGAACTCCAGGCTTTATATCTGAAGTGGGTAATCAGAGGCATGTCAAACATTATATTTGGCACATGACCATATTTTGCAGTAGTTAGCGTTTGCGTGAAAGGTTGCAAGACTATCGCCGCTTATAAGAAAAAATAAATTTTGATAGACATTTTACATTGACATTTTAGCCCTTTGAACCGTCTTTGAACCTAGGTGAAGCGAGGCCTGTTCCTCGTGACCAAGCCTAAAAGAATCAGGCAACAAACATGGCTTGTATATACGGCTGATATAATACTAACTGGTGTTTAAATTACTATTGTTTTCAGGCGTTACAGAGGACAGTGCCTGTGCAAGTTAATGTTCCACCGAGTTTGAAAACAGAGGGGAAAGTCAACCCTAACGCAATGGAACAAATACGGTTACAGGTATGATATATCCTATTTCTTAGTCAGAGGCACGTCCAAACTTAATGATTTGGCATAATACCTACATTTTACAGACTTCAATCCCTGCTGCACCCTCCCAAGGGTTGAATTTTGAGAATTTCTTAGTGCACCCCAACAACAAAAGGAATATACTCTCCATGTTTCTCTATTCTAAGATTCTATAATAGTTACTATGGACAAAAAATCGATCGATGTTTAGAGCTCTGGATTCAAAATCAGCTGGTGAAGATCGATGTTTACGCAACGAGCCTGTTGGTCTGATGATAGAGCTCGAAGTTATATAGAAAATGTTTTTAACATAAATCTTATTTTTGTTGCAGCAACTAAAACAACAGCAAGCACAATATCAGCAACAAATGGCGCAACAAAAGAAGCCCGAGCCGATTTACGATCTTCCCATACACAACAAGCCGCCGCAACAACAGCAACAAATTAGACAGGTTAGAACTCATTTTGTACAACGCCCAAATAACCAAGCAGATTTGGATGAAAATTAAAATATATAGCTATGTCCTAGAATAACATAATTTTAGGATACCTTTTATCTAGGCACCACGCGATAGAAAACGCAAGCGTAAGCTATCAAATATATCGAAATCGGTTCAGCCGTTACGACGGTCATTGATTAACAAACAAAAACCGAAACTTTCGCATTTATAGTGTGATCAACATAAAATGATTTAATTTATTGTAATTTTGTTTCAGGAGTTACAAAAGCAACAGCTTCAAAAACAATTACTACTACAACAAAAGATAAAACAAAATCCGGTCATTCAAATAAATCCTCAGACGCCTCAGAACCTCCCGCCGCTACTACAACAACTACAACAAACAACGGCACAACTACAACAAGCTCAACAAGTTCCGCTAAAACCAACAACACAACCGCCAGCACTACAAAAACCTACGCCTCAGCAGGTTCAACAAAACCCGGCGCAACAACAAGTCCCACAAAAACCAATCCCCGTGCAACAAGTTCAAAAGCCGATGCCGCAAAGTATAAACAAAGTGGTGCCGCAAGTTCAACAAAAACCGGCAACCCAACAACCGCAAAAACCAGCCCAGCCTCAGTTACTACAAAAGCCGCCGGTCCAGCAAGCGCCTAGAAAACCGCCGCCTCAGGAATTACAACAAAAACTCGCGCAAAAACAACAGCCGTTGCAGCAAAAACAACAGCCGTTACAACAAAAGCCGACGCAAACTCAACCCCAGCCACAACAAAAACCTACAGTCCAACCAGCACAGCAAAAAACTGCAGTACAACTTGGGCATCTAACGCCAGCGCAATTGCAGCATCAGTTGAAGCACCAACACGCAGTTGCTTTAGCTGTTGCTGCCGGAGAGCAAGTGCTACAACAATGTAGGACTGGCAACCTACATAACGTGTCGTTTCCCGGTCGGGATGCGAATATATACTCTGCATCTGAGTAAGTATATAATTTAGAAACTTTAAAATGTATTTCATAACTACTTGCTCAAACTAATAGAGGTTAATTTATTAAACACTGAGTTAATCATGTCAGTTTATTATTTTAATATTGACAAAATAAGTTTAACAAGTGTTCTACCGCCAACTATCAAAGCTGTCATGATATTAACAAACTAGCAATCCGCCCCGGCTTAGCACGGGTGTACTAATAAAGATTATAGGCAAATTTATGATACCTTAGGTTACATTATTGTAAATTTCGTGGGAACTCTAAATTTTTTGAAAATAAAATGTTTTTTGTTATATGTATATTACTGATAATGAAGGTATTGCTAGGTAAAAGAGTTCTTAAAAAAATCCAGTTGTTTTTAGGTAAACTACCTCTAAGTAATTGTAAGTTAAATAAAAGCTTGTAAAAAACAACGTACGTAATTCCAGATTATCTGCGCCACAAGTGCCGACGCCGATGCAGCAAGCGCAAATGCAGCATCAGCAGCAATTGCGGCAGCAACAGCAATTGCAGCAGCAACAGCAACTGCAGCAGCAACAGCAACTGCAGCAGCAACAGCAATTGCAGCAGCAACAGAGACAAAGCAGGCAGCCGAACCAGAATAGCGTTTCGCTCTCCAGTCGCGACACAAGTGTATTCTCAACGTCGAGCGGATGTTCTGAGTAAGTCTGAGTGACAAACATAATAGTAATAGTTAGTGGAAACCCTGACGACTTAGTTCACGTGAAGTTATTTTCAAATAGATTTGTACCCCTTTGGAGGTTATATTTCGGGAATTCCTTTGTACTTTTCTTTTTTCTTACACACAAATGTGGAATACACAAATTACAAGTTTCTAGGACACGATTAAAATGCCCCTAGTGACTACGAAATTGCTTAATCCTGGAGGATGTTTAAATTGTGACTGTTTTTATTATCTCTTTCTCTCTCCCTTTCTTTTTCTCTCGCTCTCTCTCTCTCTCTCTCTCTCTCTCTCTCTCTCTCTCTCTCTCTCTCTTGGTAAGGTATCTGCTGCATCTGTTATTATAAATGCTACTTTCCAGCGGTTCCTGCTGGCAAGGTAGGGCTGAAGACACTCGGGATTTGGACGCACTATTACAATATATCGAGGGGCCGACGCGACACGTCGACAGAGGCAAGAAAAAGGCGAAGAAACAACGACAGAAAGCTAAAAAGGTATTTATGTTTGGTATATGCATGTCTATACTAATATTATAAAGAGGAAAGATTTGATTGTTTGTAGAAAATAAAATGGAAAAAAATGTGTCGTTCAGTTCAGACCCTTGAAGATGGCTGGAGGGGACAGTCAGAGGCAAATATTTTTATTTCCATACGTGACAAATTGGAAATTCATCCCCGCTTATAAGAAAATAAGTAATATAATAAGTGTTACAACACTACAACTTCGATAGGTGCCAAATCTAATGTTTGAACATGCCTCTGACTACCCTTAGACATCTTCAAGAATCTGCGAGGAGGTTTACCGTACATGGCCGTGATCCTATTCCATGTTTTTTATAAGTTCAACATATTTTTGTTTATATTACAGACTGAAGAACGTTTAGGCTCAGAATGCGCACAATTAAAGATAGAATGCGCGCGAGTGCAGTTCGAAGCAGAAGCGCTTCGCATCGCTCACTACAGCGCGAAGCGACGCTGCGAAGATACGCGGAAAGCGCTCCAATTGATGAGCGCACATAACGCGCCGTCTAAAAGCCGTAAGTGACGTAAAAAATAATAAGTGTTGTATATAAGCAGTGAGCATTGTATAGTGGTGTCTACAAGACATGAGCATTGTATAGAGTGATATCCACAGAGCAATCTATAGGTAGTGAGTTAAGTATGAGTCAATACTCATACTTAACTCCGCCCGCTGCTTTTCATTGCCTGAGCTCTGAACATAGATCGAATTTTTGTTTATAGTAACTATTATAGAATCTTGAAATAGTGAATGATTCTTTAATAGTTAGTATGACATTGGTATTTTCTAAATTCGAAAGGTGTTGCAATAAAAATCAGCGGGCGATGATCGTTTATTCCAAAATCCCTCTGGCCTCTTCATGTATAAAGGGATAGTATAGTCTTCATATAGATTATTTAATGTATTTCCAGGTAAAAAGCAAAATAAGTTGAATCCAGTGCAGAAACAGCAAATACAAGTGTTAGCCGAGAAAGTGGGCGAGTTGACTGCTCTTGTGAATAGCACTGCTAAGGTATGTCTTTCAATAGTCATTGGTACTGATTCTGTTAGTGTCAGACTAAATTAAAACTAAACTTCCATACGGCATCCATATCCTTCTGTTTCTTATAGAGTAAAAAAGGCAGCAATATTAGTTTCTTTAGTTTGGTGCCAACAGAATTGATACTATTGTGTGATCACCTTAGATTTGACTTATAGATTACAGTAAAACTCAAACAAGTATATGGTCTTAAAATAGTATGGAAAAATATGTCCCAGAAGTTTACGTTAATTGTGTGTGACGAATTATTAAAAAATTACCAAAAATCTATATTATGTAGGGGGAAAGCTGCCCGAATAATAATAAAATTCGTGAAAAACCGAAAGTTCTTTTTCTACGGGATTTTGGTCAGGACATCGTCTGTCGGGTCAGCTAGTAATAATGTTTTTTTTGTCCAGGAGCTACAAACCGCTGAGAAACAAGTGGCGGCAAGTGCGGAAAAGCTGATAAAATGCGAGATAGAAATAAACGAAGCGAGATCCATGCAGGGCAAGAAGACACCTGTGCAGTTTAAACCGCTTCGCTTACCAAAGGTGACCCTAAGTATAAGTTGAATGGCCTCACAGCTCAGTTGGTAGTAGCTAAGTCTTCAGCGCTGTACCAGAAACAAACTTTTGTGTGATGAACATAGATGTTTGTTCTATGTGTGGGTGTTATATTCTTACACAAATTATAAATCCGAAAGTTTGTGAGCCGTGATTGATCCCCATACATACAAACATCCTCAAAAACTATCAGATTTATATTATTAGTAGAATTTTTGTGCCTCCTATTTCTAAATTACTAATTTCGACTCGACAGTTGGGGCACGATGAAGAAAAGTATACCGCTTTGTTGCCGCCAAATGATCAGTTGCAAGAGCAGCTACTCGAGCAGAAGCATTTACTGCAACAGGATAAGTTGAAATTGCAGCTGCAGGTGAGGTCGATATTCCTTGGCTTCATACACACCCATACACACATACACACACATACACAAACACTCCCACACATTTATATATACGAACACAATTTTTTTCAGTTTCATTTATCATGCAGAACTATTATTATAAAAATGAAATAATTAAATATATGTGTAGATGTACCAAATAAAACAGCAGAGGCAGTTGCAAATGGAGCACGAACTAATAAACCGGATACGGGTCGACGAAGACAAGCTGCTGAAGCAACTCCAGAACGAATCTATTGCTAGTAAGTGTTTTGTTTACGGCCCCATTTGATTGAAGTCGTGATGGCAGAGTGATCAGTAAGCACTTGATTTAAGAGTATAAATAAATGATAATTTGAATTTTAGAAGCGGACCGCCTCAAGGCTAACAACTGTGCTCGCTCCTCTTCCGTGTCCGCCTCATCCACCGGCTCAGTGTCCAGCACAGGGGCCGACCGCGGCGCCTCCTCACCCGCCTCCGCCTCCAGTGCCGGAGGCGGAGGTGCTGGTGGAGGTACCGTGCTCACTCCGCTCCGACAACTGGTCAACAACAACAGGCACATCATTAGTAAGTATTAATCAATAAATAAATCAATATTTATGGACTTTACACACAACAGCATCTTGCCCCAAACTATAGATTGTACTATGGGAACCAGATAACTGATAGATTACATGTAAATTTTTTATCTGGTGGTCCAATTTTAATTAGATCTAATAATTCCTAAAACATAAAGGACATTATACTAATATCGTCTCGTAACTATTCGATTGGTCGAAATGTTTGCATTCGTTTTTCAAACCGTAATTATATAGTAAAAATATACGTTTCAGTTGCGAAACACATGGAAGAGGATGACATAGTTGTTCCTACTGCACAAGCGAAGACAGAAGCGCCGCGCAAACAAACGCAGACCTGGGAGCAGGCTCTGGCGCATATCAACCAAGTCGCTAAGGGAAAAGACAAGGTAGGTTCCATTAACCAAGTCGCTAAGGAGAGTTAACGTACGAGACATAGTACGTTTTATTAACCACTAGCTGACCCGTGCCCGCTTCGCTGTGCGTAAGACATTTCTAATACCATCGTTGACTTTTTTGTAGACGTTTTTAAGGTGTACAATACTGTAGTACATTATTTTGATATATCTCGTGGGGTTCAGCCAGCATTTGCAATGTAAGCGCAAAAAAATGTGTTTATTTACGACATCACATTAGAAACCTCTAAAATTATCAGTGTTTATCTACTATATTATGCATGTATTATACATATAAACCTTCCTCTTGAATCACTCTATTTATTAAAAAAAAACCGCATTAAAATCCGTTGTGTAGTTTTAAAGATATAAGCAAACATACATACATACATACATACATATTACATACAGACGCGGGAAGCGGAAAGCGACTTTGTTTTATACTATGTAGTGAAGTCGCCAAAGGAATTAAAGACATGGTAGGTTTTATTAACCAAGTGGATTAGGGTAGTTAAGACATCGTAGGTTTCACCAACCATGTCGCTAAGGGGTTAAAAGACATCGTAGGTTCTATCAACCAAGTTTCCAAGGGTAGGTAAGACAAGTTAGGTTCTCCGTAGATAGTGGATCGTCGTAGACCCATCCTGCCAATAGACATGTTCAATGATCGTTGTTGAGTTTTGTTGTTGATTGATATTTTATTTGTAGAAGAAACAAGAGACACCAGCACCAGTGAAGCCTGAACCCAAAGCGAAGGAAGTGAAGCCGACGCCCGTAGTAGAAACCCCAGTGCTTAGTAAAAAGCAGAAAAAGAAGCTAGCTCAGCAACAGGTAAATCATACTTTATTATACAAATATTTTTGACCGGCTACTTTTAAATCAAGGTACCACGCGAGTGAAGTCGTTGTAGAATATACGAAGATGTTTAATATGTCACAGTTAAAACTCGTAACCGGGCAAAACTACTTTTGACTACGAAAGTCAACCAAAACCGGTTATGCCGAACGGCTTATGGTACTTTGAACTAAAAAGTAACAGTTAAAATTATTTTGACCAAGATTATTTTAATAAAAAAAACCGGCCAAGTGCGAGTCGGACTCGCGCACGAAGGGTTCCGTACCATTATCTATAAAAACGGCAAAAAATCATGTTTGGGCAAAACTACTTTTGACTACGAAAGTCAACCAAAACCGGTTATGCCGAACGGCTTATGGTACTTTGAACTAAAAAGTAACAGTTAAAATTATTTTGACCAAGATTATTTTAATAAAAAAAACCGGCCAAGTGCGAGTCGGACTCGCGCACGAAGGGTTCCGTACCATTATCTATAAAAACGGTTCAACGGTAAACTATTTTTAGTATTTGTTGTTAGAGCAGCCACAGAAATACATAATCTGTGAAAATTTCAACTGTCTAGCTATCACGGTTCATGAGATACAGCCCTGTGACAGACAGACGGACAGACAGACAGACAGACGGACAGCGAAGTCTTAGTAATAGGGTTCCGTTTTTACCCTTTGGGTACGGAACCCTAAAAACTAGCATGCATTTCAGGCGGAGGAAGAAGCGAGACTGCTGCTAGAACAACAACTGAAACAGGAAGCCAAGAACAAGAAGACAAATAAGGAACCCGCGACTCCAGAGGTCAAAGCTGAACCGCTTACCAAGAAGGCTGAGAAGAAATTGGAGCAGGCTAAGGTAAATAACAATAAATAAATAAATATTGGTGGACATTTCACACAGCGCCATCTAGCCCTAAACTCACAATTTTCAGTTTTAAATTATAATGAAAATATAATTAAGATCACAATAAACGCTCATTCATTTAATATGTCACACGGTAAAGATTATTTGGAATTTCACTTTCAAAACTTTCGTGAGTTGTACTTACACATTATTACAATTATTAAAATTCTCTAGATGAATCGAAACATTGTCGGTGTCCTCATTGACAATTTATCATTTACGTGAGTAATTTCCCGTTGTTGTAATAATTATTTGGAATGATGAAGATTAAAATTATGTTTTAATGTATTTTCATTTTATTCAGCGCGCTGAACAGGCGAAGACTAAGAAAGAAGCCAAACGCGAGAGGAAGTTGGAAAAGAAGGCGGAGAAGAAGGAAGAGAAGAAAGCGAAGGAGAAGGAAGGGAAGGACACGAAAGAGAAGGAGAATAAACCTGAGAAGAATGGTGAGCTTTTATTTCAATTTTTTTAAAACGTTTAAAATAAAAAGGATGTTTGTATCTCTGCCGTTCACGACGTGACAACTTGACAGAGTTACGCTATATCCTAAATGCTGTCGCAATACGACAACATTGTCCACCCAACGTTACTAATTTTGTTGCACGGCAATGCAACCGACCTTTTGTTGTCGAACAACATTGCAAAAATCCTAATAATATTAAAAAGCGAAAGTTTGTGAGTTTGTATATATACAGTCGTGGTCAACTAATTAGGGACATGCAAGATAGTGAAGAACAATAACCGGTTATGTACATACAAATATAAAACCCTATTGATTTCTCAGTAACTATTATTTGCATAATTTGGTCCGATTATTATGCTTTAAATGGCTGTAAATAAAAGAATAAATAAATAGAAAAAAGTATTTAATATCAAAGGTTGAACATGTATTCAATTTTAAGGTATAATTCTGTAGCTGGACATTTAATTAAGGACAGTAAACTATAATGAAAAATAGAGTTAAACAAAACTAATAATCTGCAGTATTATAATATCTTTAACACCTCCATTTTATTACGTGTAAAATCAGTACCCAGTAGCAAAACCTTTGTTAGTAATTACCGCTTGACACCGATGTGGCATAGACATTATCAGTTTCTGGCATGTTTCGACAGGAATGTTTGCCCATGCCTCACAAAAAGCTTCATTAAGTTCATCTAAAGTTGTGGTACGATAAGTGGCTACTTTTTTCTTGATTTCGTGCCAAAGGTGCTCGATTGGGTTAAGGTCCGGGCTATTTGCTGGCCAATCTAGCACCGATACTGACTGACTGGTAAGAAACGACTTGACTGAACGGGCGGTATGTTTCGGGTCGTTATCATGCTGAAACGTCCATATAATAGGGAGATGCTCCTCAGCATAGGGAAGCATCGTTTCCTCCAATATTGCCTTGTATTGATGTTGGTCTAAGTTACCCTGAACTTTCCTCACAGGTCCCACTCCACGTCCAGAAAATGAACCCCACATTTTAATGTTTCCACCGCCATGTTTCACCTGCTTTTTTGTGAATCTTGGATTCATTTCCGCTTTTAATGGACGCCGTACGTATTGCCTTCCATCTGAAGAAATCAAATTAACCTTGGTCTCGTCAGAGAATAATACATGTTGCCATTGGGCGTAGGTCCAATGTCCATATTTACGTGCAAACGCCAAACGAGCATTTCTATGTTCTTTCTTCAACAAAGCCACTCTTCCGAACAACCCTGCTTCTACCAGACGTCGTCGAACGGTCCTCGCTGAGACACCAGCTCTTTCGTCTGTCCCAAACACTTCGTGTTTAATTAAAAT
Organism: Hydriomena furcata; assembly: GCA_912999785.1. Lineage (NCBI taxonomy): Eukaryota > Metazoa > Arthropoda > Insecta > Lepidoptera > Geometridae > Hydriomena > Hydriomena furcata. The sequence goes on along the minus strand of OU538823.1, from coordinate 3,960,324 downwards.
AGAGCCTAGAAACGGATCTTTCTTAGTTAACCTGGTTATCATTCTATCTTCTTGCGGAGTTGTTTTTCTCGATCTTTTTGTTCTGGGCACATTTAAATGTGTTAATTTAATCTGTGTTATTGCGTCTGACATGTTGCACTGCATTGTATACCATAGTTTTTGAACAGTTTAAATGTTCTGCTATCCTTCGGTATGGCCAACCATGCTCGACAACAAACTTCATGATAATTTTTCGTAGTGTTGGATCGCAACTTTTATTTTTACCCATTTTTCTTCAAAATATTTTTCAAAACTTAAAATAAATATCGGGATTGCCGCCAAAACTACCACGAAACAATAAGAGAAGAAGTAAAAAAGTATTGAGATTCAAATTTTGAAAATAGAACGCAATATCTCAGTGTCCCTAATTAAATGGCCAGCCAGCATTATTTGAACAAATAGCACTACGATAATCAATCAGCTATACTGTAAAGAGGTTTAATGTTTAAGAAGTTGTTATTGTTTGTATAATCGGGCACATAAATGACTAATTATACTTACATGTAAGAGATATGGAATATGGTTTAGACTCGTTGGAAAATAAAAAATAAATTCACAATTCGGTTTAACCAAAGTGTGTCCCTAATTAGTTGACCACGACTGTATGTTTGTGCCCTAAGTAATCAAGACAAAACAGATTAAGATAAAATTTGGCGTAGTATGTAGATAATTCAGATAAACAAATCGGGGAACTTATAATCCGAAAAACAACCCCTAAATGATAAAAATAAATGCAAAAAGGATGATTTTGGTATAGATGACGCTGGTGTGATTTCCACTGGATAACTGTCAAAAGAGAATGCTATTTTGGCAGTTGAAACCGGTTACTATTATCAGAGAGCTAACGCAATATATGTTTGCTGGTATAATCGAATGAATGTCACCTTTATTTAAGTTTCAGTTCAACCCACAATAAAACAAACCAAGCCGACTCCGCCGCAACCAATACCACCGCCGCCTGCGCAAACCAAAAAAGAACGCAAGAAAGAACAACAGTTGTTGCAACAAAAACAACAGGAGCAAAAACAGGAGAAGCCGCATGTTGTCAACATCACACCGCATACAACCATTGAGGTTGTCAACAACAAGAAGGTTAGTAACCAACAATAGCAAGAACGCATATTATATACAGAAAGCACAATTTCTTAACATAACGCCGCATACAACCGTCGAGGGGATTAATAATAAGGTTAGTAAGAAGACAGAGTAATGTAATAGTAAACGCTACATGATGCTGATATCACGCCACACATCACACATTTGAGTTGTCAACAAGGAGGTTAGTAACCAACGAGGTTAGTAAGAACGTGTATAACAGAAGGCACGATTTCTAAATCCCGCCGCATACTACCATCGAGGTTGTCAACAAGATGGTTAGTAACCAACAACAAACAGCATGCTCAAACCATCTACCATACATACCTGAATCCTACTGTCTTCTTTCGCTACTTAAAATTATGTCGCTATTTTTAACCGACTTCAGAAAAGGAGATCGGCCGTATATATTATTTTGTATGCTAATAGCTCCGCCAATTGTTGATTAACTTTGCCTTATTGTTTTCAGTTTTTTAAGTAATTATTGTGAACGCGCTTCGTTTTGTTTGCAGAACGCAAGCGTCGCTGAGGCGGACAAGCCAGCCTCCTGCAGTATTATGGAGCAGCTTAGCTGTGGCATTCAGGTCATTATGTTACGCTACTTGTGCAAGCTTTATTTACATTACACCTGCTGATTTTCATTGCCAGAGCTCTGAACATCGATCGAATTTAGACAATATGTCCATATGACTGGCCTCACAGCTCAGTTGGTAGTAGCTCTGCCTTCTGCGCTGTAGGTTGTGGGTTCGATCCCCACCCAGGACAAATATTTGTGTGATGAACATAGATGTTTGTTCTGTGTCTGGGTGTTATTAAGTATCATATGTATGTATTTACAAAAAAAAAGTTTATAAGTATTCTATCAGTTATCCTAGTTCTCATAGTACAAGCTTTGCTTAGTTTGGGGCTAGATGGCGCTGTGTGATAATGTCCACCAATATTTATATTTATATATATTTATATAATAGAATAGAGTGAATGATTCTTCAATAGTTAGTATGACATTGGTATTCTCTAGATTTGAAAGCTGTGGCAATGAAATTCAGCGGGTCAAGATCGTTTTTTACGTAATAAGCCTACTGCATGAAATGAATAACATTTCTATTCTATATTATGGCAATGCTTATTCACTGGCCGAAGTAAAAGTTTTTTTTTTTTTACGTTTTCTACTATATAAATCAAAGTCAGGTTTGTTCAAACATTTATAACTCGAGAATTGCTGTACCGATTTTCATGATTTTTGATTTGTTGTCTACGCCCCGAATAGCAAAATAACTACAGGAATGGGGACGGGAACTTAACACAACATTTGTTAATTCTAATACGGTACGAAGTTCGTTGGGTCAGCTAGTTAATTCATAAATAAATAATAACTTTTTAAAATAGCTCCTAGTTTCCCATCGTCTGTCGTCTCGTCGTCCAGACCTACTTAGATCGTTTTATATAATCATGTTGTATGTTACAGGTTTCCGAGTTGAGACTACCCCCTGGCATTACCCTAACGCGAGTACATCCTAGCGAGAAGAAGGAACCAAACCCCATCAAATCTGTGGTGAGTAACTAGCTTTTGTGTGGGCCAGCTGGCATAAGTATTTGTACGAGCCATTTAGAGCACATTTAGCATTATAGTGCATAGCAAGCACTTTTATATCATAAATAATTAAATTGAAAACTCATTAACAGCATCCCTGTACATAATGGTCCTTCGAGCCGGATGTACGTACTAGCCTACTAGTAGAAACGTAAAAACTTTTCATGCCTGCCAAGTTCCAATGACAATGCAATATTATGTGATTTATGTGTCAGGTGATAGCGCGCTGCTCTGATTTCTAGCTCGAAGAAAGATTTTATACAAAAACTTATCTCTTTTTATACTTATTGTTAATGTTTTCAAACGTAAATTAAATTTCGCAGCCGCTATGGAAAGCGAATCAGTTGGCGGTGGCGCCTACGCCCGTGGCAAGGCCGGTGCCAGTCATCAACGCGGATCCCTCCATGATGATGTTCCACACCGCACATCCAGGTATGTACAAACTAAAATGTAATATTTACTTTTTAATAAACTTATTCTATTGTTATTTGGATGAAACTTTGAATATACATAGCTTATGCCCTGGAATATTTAATAGGCTACTTGTTATTCTGGTACCACGCCTACAGCTTGGAAGCTTACATTATAAAGTATAACTGGAACGATTTTCAAATTTTCTTTTATACTAATAAATTTCTGATCCTTGTTTTGTTATTTGACAGAACAACCACCGAAGCCGATCATCGTGGCCGAACCACCGCCATTACCCACTGGAAAATCCAAAAAGTCCAAGAAGAAATCCAAAAAAGCCACAACCACCGAAGATTCCAAGCCCGACGGCACTAAGATGGTCACCTTGCGCAACCCCATGTTTCACCCCAACCTACCTCCCGTCCAAATATCTAACACTCCCCCTGTACAAATAACCAATCCCAAAAAACCCGAGATACGCCTACCTGATCCCATCCCTATGCCTCCCAACGCTTGCCAAGCGACTATCACCCCTACCTCAAACGGAATGTATACCATCCGCAATCCGTTAATGTCCATGATGCATCAGCAAAGTATGATGGGGGTCCGGAACCCCACACCCCCATTCAACCAGCAATACAACTACCCCAACCCGAACACCTACAACCAACCCGGGCAGTACGTTATCGACCCACGGAGCTCTCCCAAACCCGATGACTATCAAAACCGAATCATGAACCTGGCGTCCTTCACTCAGAAGAACGATGAAGGCTACTCACTCTTCCAAACCAATGATAACCCTCAGAAGAACTTCCTCAGTCCAGAATACTATGGGGAGGAGACACCTAAACCTGTAGTTTCACCAAACCCAATTGGAACTCGTCCAGAAGCAAACCGGCCCTTTGAATCCGACAACACTTCACTATTTGCCAATCCCGTGCAGAGGCCTGAGCCAATCGGAACGCCGCTAAAACGCGACGAAGACACATACACTGGTTTATACACCCCGTTTGGGGTTGAGAACCCGAACCTATTCAGAAATGCCCTATTTACTGATGTGGGACGGACTGATCTTGGTAATATGGAGGATGTGACGCATCTTGCAAACGGTGACTTGCCCTACTTTCAGAGGTTGAGGGTGGGTTCGAAGCTGAATAACGAAGTTACTATACACCATGTGACAGAGTCCAAGTTCTACAGGCAGGTATGTTGCATTTTTACTATTAATACACAACTTTTATTTTTTATTTATAACTAGCTTTGTATAATCTTATTCTTCGTAATAATTAGTAATTAATTAGTATTTTTTTTATATTGCAATTATCGAAGAAAAACCAAATATTTTTGAGTGTAAAATATGGCCCATGTTACTTGCTGATAATGCAGCTTTTGATAGGATAATTAAAATTGGTCCAGTAGTTTTTTTTGTTGTATCCATTATAATTATAACATACAAAAATACAAATAAAACTCTTTATAATATTAGTGTAGACTCAACTCAAACTGTGAACAGTAACATCCAATCCAACAAAAAAAAAAAAATTAAAATAGGATCACGACTATAATCCCCAAGTCTGGTATACATCCTCACAAATCTCCAGATGCTTGCACCCTTGGAAGATGTTTAAAGGGGCTAGTCAGAGGCACGTCTAAACATTACATTATTTTGTCACATGCCCACATTTTGTAGGTAGATTCTACCTATAGTTTATAGATCCTAATATGAAATAATTATTTTTGTGTTTATTTCCAGGAGCCTGCGATGCAACCATTAGACGAGACATCGACCGACGATTCCCTATTCTCTCGTCCCAGTGCCCACGGCTGGCCTGACCCCATATACCCTCCTAACCCCGCTGTGGTGCAAGGTGAGGTCTAAACTTGACAGCTGTTAATAGTAGAAAATTTTCCCCGAGATGATAAATTGCAGTTAACAATGTATGTGCGGTCAGAAGATATTTTATAAAAAAAAAAGATTCATGACTAATCTCCAAGTATGATAGACATCCTCTCAGATCTCCAAGCGATCAGATTCTTATAGGGGTATTCAGAGGTACGTCCAAATATTACATTTGGCACATACTGACATTTCTGCAATAGTTGTCATTCCATACGGGACAAATTTCAAGCCCATCGCCAGAATACCAAACTGGTTTTCGATGTTTGATTGATGATTGTCGCATACAAAAATCTATTGAAGCCGAGGTTCGAACCGGCTACCTTTGGATTGAAAGTAAAGGCACTTCCTACTCTGCCAACACGGCTTGTTTAAAACATTGTGTATTCCGCAGTGCCCCAGCGCGCGACAGACGCACCAGCCGCTGCCCCCGCGCCGGAGCCCCGCTTTGGTGCTGTCGGGACTCGCCCTCTCAAGGATAACGGTACTAATATATTATCACATTTATACTATACCGTGACACATGCCATTCCATACCGTGACATGACGGTACATACCGTGGCATCACCATACCGTGACATTACTGTACATTTCATGCCATGACCATATTGACCACACTGTCCCTCGTATTCAAGAACGACACTATGAAAACACGCACCCACAGTGGACGAAATATTTTTTCATAAACATCACTTTATGTGTTGTGCGACACTGCATAGTGTGATTAGAGGCACATTGTCGTGTGCCTCTAGCCAAAGTTGAGCTCTAAAGGCACACGGTAGCGTGCGCCATAGTGCCGCTCAACACATAAAGTGATGTTTATGAAAAAAGATTTTGTCCACTGTGGGTGCGTGTTCTCATAGTGTCGTTCTTGAATACGAGGGTGTGACATGGCCATACATACCGTGGCAATAAATACATATATAAATTAATAAATCCCAACATTAAAAATGTGTTATTTGTTTACAGAACCAAGCATCTTTCTCCCTGACTCATCGATCAACAACCTGTCCTCGCTGGAGGCGTGCGAGAGGGAGATAGAGTCATTCAAACGGTTTGAATGGTACTTTTCACCACCCGACCACAAGCCGAAGGTTCAGCTCCACGTGAGCGAAATTGCCAACTCTATGAAGAAGTAAAGAAAACTATATCATATCTACTTGGTCAGTTTTAACGGATCTTTAGCACGGTAATAGGTTTTTTAATTTTAAAAATGGTTAAAAGGTATTTTACTTGTAAAAAGCGATAGGTCCGAATAAATTCTCCAAGTTAAAACTGAAGTTTGATAATGACAATGTTAAACCGGAATGTAAATTAAGCACTTTGAATGTTTTGTGCACAATGTGCAAAAAATCAGAACTGCTTGTAAAGTTCAAGTGCAATTAGTGCAGTGTTTGTGTGCAAAACACTCGAAACGTTAAGACGGTTGTGAAAACAAACGAATAATCTGGTGCATTGATTATTTGACATCGGAATAAGAAAAAAATAGAAGTTAATAAGAAATCTTGATTGAACCTGTCAACTTACTGTGATATCGCAATCAGTAAGTTAGAATGAGACAGATATATTTTCAGCAGGATGGTCTTCTGGCATGATTGCATAAAATTAAAATTGTAACTTAACATGTTACAATTTTAATTTTTGATGTTGGCTTACCATGCCAAGTTAGTTAAAAAGTATAAAGTTTGTTTATCCGACATCTATGTTTTTTTTCTTTTTCTGTAGACATAGTATTTAAATATTGACGAAAATAAATGTATAAAGTTATGATCATATAATCCAAGGTTATATAGTTCCGATGAGAACGGCTTAATAACACAGACATTGTGGTCTTCATTGAGATACATTGACTGCACCATGCTAAACAGTTATTAGATATTTATTAAAACAGATACTTTTATTGGTTATTATAAAATAATCATGATTGACTTTTTAGTTTTCGCATCTTTTTATACAGTTTGTATAATATTTATTATATTAGAAAAATTATGAGTTTATTGGGTAGACATTCGAATGTGATTTTATTGCATGCTAAATGCTGCACTTATTTAAAAAAGCTAAACTGATACCTAACGGTAATGTGAGCGTAACTTTAGACCTAAATGTGACTTACGTTTTATATGACATTTTTGTAAAATGTTACAATGTAAAATAATATAAAAACAAAAGGTAGCACGAAAGTTGAAGTTGTAATACCGCTACGCATTTGAATGCATGTAAGTATGTAAATACTGTTTTTTAAAACACAAATATGGTTGTTATGAATGTTGAGTTTTAGTAGCAATGCGCATTGTTCGCACCGTGCTACACCAACTGAAACAGGCAAGTCTAATATGTAAATTAGACTTGCCTGAGATGATGATTGTCTGAATATTCTACCAATGACAGACGGGCTTTCGCCCTATATAATATGAGTAATTCCCAAACTATTGACTTAGGTTAAAGATTTTTTTGTAAGTAATCTTCTACTTCCCACCAAATGTATAGGGTATTTGACTATATAGCAATACCAACTGAAAATGTAATATATATGACGTTCTACGAATTTGTAGATTGCTGTTTTGTACCATGGGAAGTGGAAAATTGTCACAGAAAATTCAATCTATATAAACTTACTACCGAATTGTGTCCCCTTAGTACCTAATTACAAGATAGAGTTTATAAAACTATTCTAAGCGCCATTATTCATAGAAAGTGTATTTAATCGGTTTTTTGTTGGTTTGTCACAATGCCCGATGGTTGTCAGATGTATTGTTTAAGTAAAATGTATTATAGAGATGAATTTGTCTTTTATTTACTTTATTTTTAAAACTGCAGAAAAACTTACAACTAACAAACAAATATGTACCTAGGTACCTACCTACAAGATGATGCATCATAATCACGGCTAATTACATGTTTCTTATACAAATTAGGCGGGATATCTGCCAAACCTATCTTTAGGACATAACACTCTTCTCTTCACATGACACATTCTTCTCGCAGCATAAGGCGTATCGTCCACACGAGCTAGATTCGCGGCACAGGCGAGGGCGAGCAAGCGGCGCAAGGTCGCGCCCGCTTCTCGACACTAACGTGTATGGGCGATGAGCCTAATAAATATGCCCATAACACGACAGCCTGAGTAGATACTTTTTTAAAATTTTTATTATTAAAGGTATTTAATAATAAAAATTTAATTAACCTAGGTAGACTGCATAGCTAAAAGCACGGAACATGTTCTGTCTGTGGCTGAAAGAACGGGCCGAGCTTCTATTCCATTACTGTCATGTCAAAAGAATTTAATGTTTAACGGCCATATTATTATTTGAATAAGTCATATTTTTCTACCATTCATCTCCTTGTATTTCAAACTAGAAAGACACGGATATTGGCCGAATTGTGACAGTAGTCAGTCACAGTCACAGGCACAGCTCTTGGGCACAGCCAGGGAAAAAAGAAATAATGATGTGAACCCATACATAATGCCGATGTCATGTCATGTTTATGTCAAACACAAATTTTGAATTTCTTTTTCAACCGATGGAATTGAAATCCGTATGTGACCATGTGAGTAAAAATGTGCATTGTTGTTCATTGTTGTTTGTTATCAAAGAGCATGTTGTTATCTTGTTATAGAGTTGCAGACTTTAGACTTGCAGTTGGTTGTTTTTAGCAATGTGAATACTTTAAGGTGAATGGTTTCATGTGGTTAACAAAAATTTCAAGTGCACTACAGGATACGGAAAGTATATTCAATTTCAATTCATTATTTTCTCAGCAGCAGTCTTTAGAAGACAACTAAGTTATGTGATTCATTCAAGAGTCAAGACGAATAATTATCAATGGGTAAATACTACAGTTTCACAACAATAATATTTTACTAGTAGTACGAGTATTACCATGCGATCTAAATTCTCACTTTTTCTACTTCCAGAAATATGCTATCTTCATCAGAATATTACGTTGGTGGCAATATAATATATTCTAAACCGCTTTTGCCCCGTTACGATTCATATTCTACCAAGAATGGAGCCCTACCATTATGGAGTTCTAGAAGTGTGTTCGAAAAAGAATATTTGCATGTTGAGGTGCTGGCTGACAAGGAAGTGGATCTGGTGAAAAGTACAGGTAAACTAATTTTTAAAGAAAATGTAGTTTGAGTTTCTGAATTTTGTTTACACTAGTAAACAAAATTGGTAGGTTGCTTAATTAAAATTAAAATTTAGGTACCAAACTAGTTGCGTCACGCGGTTTCACTTGCGAAAACTACTTTTCTATCAGTAAAAGAAGTTTGGATCAGTAGTTCAGGAAATTACCTCCTCCATCCAAATTGACCAACAAACTTTACAATCCTACTAATACTATTAATGCGAACGTTGTGAGTGAGTGGGGGTGTGTGTGTGTTTGTTACTCTTTCACGCAAAAAATACTGAACAGATTTAGATGAAACTTTACCGTAATAAAGCTTACATCAAAATAACACAGTAGGCTATTTTTTATCCAGGTGCCATGCGGTCGAGGCCGCTGGCGGAAGCTAGTATGATATAATATGAAGTAGGTACCTACTTGCTTCTGCTCGCAGATTCGCACACATGGTGCATTAAATACCCACCTGAACAAAATTTAGATAATTGTCACTTTTAAAAATACCAATTGGTTTCCTTGCAATTCAATGTATATTCAATCCCACAACCTACTGATTAAAAGTTGATCGAGTCAGATCCAGCAGATCTTCAAACTCTCTACCAGAACTAGTTTAAAGTAGGTACTTCTATACTAATATTATAAAGAGAAAAGTTTTGAATTTTTGTTTTTTTGTTTTTTGTATGTTTGTAATGGATTAACACAAAAACTACTGAACCGATTTCAAAAATTCTTTCACCATTACCAAGCTACATTATCCCTGAGTAACATAATCTATTTTTTAATTTGAAAAAGTAATAAATTCTTTATAAAAATGACGATAGTTTGAAGCAAGGTGTAAAAAATTGCTAATTGCTTTCTTCGTGTGCGCTACAAAAACTATTGAACGGGAATTGTAACGGGAATGGGAACGGGAACGGGAATTAACATTTGTTAATTCTAAAGCGATACGAAGTTCGCGGGGTCAGCTTGTAATTTAATAAATTTACTAAATTCCAGATGATGTCTTGAATATGAACACTTACACATGCCACATTTGCGATACACAAGTGCCAAAATCATACATAACCGAGCATAATGATGGAAATAAACACAAAATTTGCATTAAGATTGCAGATTTAGCTCTTGAAAGGACTAGGAAACACATGAAATCCGAAATTAAGAAGAAACTATCAATCCAAGTTAGGGAAACCTATTTCTGTGAGCCGTGTGCTGTTGTAGTTCAAAATGTGGATAAATTCAATCATGAACTATCAAAGAAACATTTAAATTCTATAAGACATGATGAACTATTGCGAGATTTTCTGATGGTATATGAAAATAAAGAAAACAATGAATTTGTAACTGAACATCGTTCTGATATAATCATAGACCTTAATATTCCTGGAAATATTGATCTGAACAATAAAAATACTCCAACTGATGATACTGATGAACCAATAAAAAATCTCACTAAAGAAATTCCAAATAATGAAGAATTCATTGTAAAAGAAGCTCCATTAGAAAATGAGACAGTACCAAATCTAGAATTGTCCGATACCAACAATTTCAATGAAGATAATTTAGAAACATTGATTGACATTTCTAATAGAATGGTTGTTCAGCTATCAGACAGTCTAAAGAAATATATTCCAGAAAACACAGTCACAAAACCCAAGAAGAAAGACACCTTACAGATGACCAACGCACAATTGCTTGACTACATTAAATCAATCACTGAAAAATGTAATTTAGATCCAATACATTCCCTAGAAGTGATATCCGACAAGCTGATACTCATAACTGCTATAAATGGTGATAAAATGAAGGTTCCCATTCTGAATTTTCACAGTTTTCATAAGCAGAAAGGTAAAACTAACTGCAAGATTTGTGAAGATCCGAACGCAGGAGTAAGACATGAACAGTCAGAGGAACACATTGAAAAGGTCATGATTCCTATTGAAGATAAGAATGCAATTCGTAAGGTAACTTTTTCAATTATTGGTATTCATAGTTTTGTTGTAACAATAAGCTCGCCCCAGCTTCGCACCAGTGTATTAGTGAAGATTTTAGGCAAATTTTTGATACCTTAGGTTACATTATTGCTAAATTTATAAGCATCTCCATGCTCATGGCCCATGTTACTCGCTATTAATGTAGCTTTTGATAGATAAAATAATTTTTAAAATTGGTTTAGCAGTTTTTTTGTTTATCCATGACAAGCAAACACAAATTTGTTTCAGATTGACGACATTTGGAGCCATTGCATCTTGTGCAATGATTTAACTAAAAACATAAGCTTCCACCTCCAGTCTTTACTGCATCGGAACAAACTCAAACATTGCCTTGTTGACAGCGGGACAGACATCAATCAAAACATATTACACAAACCACAAGAGAATACATCACAGCTTATTCAAGAACACAGCTTAATAATCTCTCACTGCGCTTCTGAAACAACTTGTCATATTTGTGATATCACCTTTCCGAATAAGGCTACGACTATCAAAGATCATATAAAAACATTTGAACACACCACCAAATACAACAATACAATAGACGAGAACAGGTTGAGTGAAATTGATGATCTACAATACTATTGTACAGCTTGCGATATGTGTGTTGCCAAATGCTACGCACTAGGTCATTGCAACGGCAAAAAACATAAGAAACATCTAATAGATTTAAAAAATAATGATAAAGCAGATTATGTTGAAGAATGTACGCAGATAATATTACCATCAATATCTCAACAAATTAAAAGGAAAGGTAGATCACAGAATGAGTCGGATTTGATTTGCTTTGTATGCAACATTGTATTATGCAGTGTCGACAAACACATGAACTCTCTCGATCACAAGCGGAATTACTTCTCATATTTAGAAGCGAATAAGCTAAATGAGATTGAGGAAGACACATTTTACTGCATCCCGTGCAATACAGTGATCCTAATCGATTACCTAATGTATCATTGCACAAGCAAAAAGCACAAATCACACTTGAAAAACTTCATTAACAATGATAATCTGGGAATACAGAACCGAACATCTGTGCAAGTAATCTCTGAAAACTCGCACATATCCCGTTCCATCACACAAAGCGTGCAAAACGCACAATCATTGACACCGCTAGCTTCAATCTCATCCCAAAACGGGGTATTCGACACGGCTGTACCCTTAAAACATCTCTACCAGTTCCGGGAGATGTCAAATGTAAGGAAATTGCTGTGTACCGTTTGTGATGAAGAAGTACCATACAGAAAACATGAGGTTAAAATACATGTTAACCTAATCGACCACATTGTGGCATTTAATTTGATGATGTTATGGAACAAAATAAAGAGATTAACCGACAAATATTACTGCGATGTGTGTAAAGTAGACATTACTTATTTTAATGAGCTGTCACATGTTAATAGTGCGCCACATGTGTCTGTCATGACAAATCAACCGAAAGGAACGGTCTATGAGTATGATAAGAAATTGTTGACTCTCGAATATGCCATGTCTCACAAAGTCGGCGATAGAGTCAGACCGAGCTCGTTAATTTCTGTAGTCAAACCAAAAGACACTCAGTAATAAGAAATGAACTTGTTTGCCGTTTTTACGGTCATTTGGCTTGCAACCTGTCACATGGAATGCTAATATGTGTCAAATCGCATCCTGGAGATCCGAGTGTCTATTGTACTTAAGGATTACAGTCGTGATTTTTTGTTACGCCACGGATACACTTTGGGACAAATAGTATAATGTACTATACTAACTACTATAATGATAAAGAAAATACGTAAAATACAAATTGAAGGTAATACGTGATAAAGGAACTTTTTACAGGCCACACGACGTTGCAGCAAACGACATGTCCCGCGTCACGTAAAATGTTGCGGGACACTGTGTAACGTTGCAGCGTCACCTAGATGAGTGTTGCACGTTATTTTGCGGGATAAAATGTCCCCTAGTGTATCAGTGGCTTCATTTGTGCCATCAACTTAGATTATAAGCTTAGATATAAACAATCCAGTTATGATATACTTCAAGTTTTGATGGTATTAAGGTATTCTGTAGTATTCATTAGTGAGGAAAAAGTATTTTATATACATCTTTATACATATTGTGCCATTTCGTGAAGAATTTCACTCTAGGTATTGATAGAAAAAAAGATTGATTGAATGATTTTGTATAAGTATGTACCAACTAATAAGTTTTTTTAACATTCCTAGTTTTGTTAAGTTTTTTTTTTATAAATGTTTTTTTAGGATTTTGAGTTTCAATTTTTTTCTTGTAATGGCCGCTATAATTGTTTAATTTGTTATAAACATTTGTGCTACCACCTCTTGCGCATCAGCCGAGTATTCTTAGAGAACACTATACATATACACATTGTGCCTTACATTTATTAAAACTGTTTAATTTGTACTCATTTTGATAGAAAACAAGCGATTATTTAAGCGATATTGTAAGCTTGTGTAAACTTCCTACTTTTGTTAAGTTTTTTTTTATTACTCTTGTATTTTTAGCATTTTGTGAGTTTTGAAGTTTTTTTTTGTAATGGCTGCTACCAATATTTAAGGGGTTTTTTTACATGGTACTGTAAACACATGGTAATGTAAACCCTTGTTGTATTAAAACAATGATTAAATGATTTAAAAGTTCAACTGAATTTATTTGTACTATACTCCAACAGCCATGTTGACCGAGTGCGAGGTAGCACGGCTTTCAATCCGAGGTTTATGGGTTCGAATCCTGACAGAATGGATTTTTGGAATGGAAAAATTGCAATGCGCATTAACACGTGCTTCTACGGTGAAGGAAAACATCGTGAGGAAACCATTTTTTTATTACCTATTCTTATTTAAAAGCGGAGATGGGTTTGGTGACAGGGTATCATGTATGGAATGCAAACTACTGCATAACTGTGCTAATTTTATTGTTCAGACATGCTTCTGACTACCCCTCTTGGACAACTGCAAGGATCTGAGCGCCTGAAGATAATTATAACACTTTGAAGGGTAAATTATTTTAATAAATTTTTTTACTACATATTTTAGTTAGTCTAAGTTGACGCCTAGAAGCGAGGCTCACGTCTTCTTGTGTGTGTCGGTGTGTTTCCTGCGCTTGCGCCTCGGTGGCGCCTCCAACCCGGCATGCGCCTGCGCAGCGAGTAGCATGCCCAACTGACACGCCGCCTGCAACACACCACGTGTCTTAACTGTCTAACTTTCAACTGAACACTGTGTAATGTGGTGTAGTAAATGTTTTTCTATGTCTATTTTAAACGTAATTATCTAAGCTAGATTACCTCCTCATGCATTTGCTTGGCCATAGAGTAGACGCTGTGTTCGCTGCTATTGTAAAGAAGCGCATTCGACAGCATAAGAAGTACATCGCGCTGAAACTCTGCAGTGCTCCTGAAACAATTTGACAAAATCACCTTACGTAATGAATGGACGCCTGCAAACCCACCGTAAAAGCATTATATACCATGAAATTACCTGATCTGTCCGCTGTCAATGTGCCTGCGAATAGCTGTGAGGTCCATTGGCCTCTTCACAACAGCACTGTAGCCGGGAGCCTCTTCATCGCTTATCGGACGCACGAAAAGGGAAGCGTATTTATGGGCGCACAATCTGTAATAAACAAATTTATATCAGTCTCAAACTAAGCAAATCTTGTACTGATATCTAATGGAACACCTCAATACTTTTTTCTTGTAAATACATACTTTTAACACTAGTGGAAGCCCCCGCGACTTTGTTTATCTGAAGTTATTGTCAAATGAAACCCCCGCTGCACCCTCTAAGGGGTTGAATTTCAAGAATTCCTTATTACCTGCTGTATACAAGCATCACCGACTTCTTCCACAGCCGATGATGACGGTCGGCGTCCCCAGCGCCTCCACTCGGCGAATCAGGCGCACTAGCCTCAGCCGCACTCTCGGACCCCGAACAGGCTGCAACCAAGCCAAAGTCTTTACAAACATTTTAAACAACTTCAAATAATATGTTTTAATAACCAAAAGTAGTTCCGACAGACGTTGTTCTGTCTAACTTCAATAATCCCACAGAAAAACCCACTTTCAGTTTTTTCCCGAACTGTACGCTGGTTTTGCCAAAAAGTGGTACTTACGAAATATACTTTACGTACGACCTATTCTCATACCAACCAAATATATAAAAAAAAACATAAAAATCGGTCGAACTGTTTCATAGTAGTTGTGGTTACAAACACTGGCACGAGAATTTTAAATGAAATAATTGTGTGTCGGCACCAGCAGTCTAGCAAAGTACTTTAGGTTGATGATGATGAATAATTAAAAAACCAAAAAAGAGTTGATAATCGTAAAACAGTTGAACAGGTTTTTCTTTAGTTAATGTGATAAATACATAGAAGAAAAAAAAATACTTATACATAACTAATACACCTTTATAACAAAAAAAAACTTAATCAACATTAGTTCATCGGTTTAGGAGCCATACACTTGTGACAGACACTTTAAACTTGTAACACCCCTCTTTTTGATTTAATCATCATAATATACACCCCACATCACCCAGATAGGGGTAATGGGAGGTGAATATTATTAACTCACTTCTTGAATCTGGCTTCTTCTTGCGTGAATAGTCTCTTCTCTTCTTTCCATCCTTCTCTTCTTCACGGCTCACCTGTAAGCAAACCAATTGTTTATAGTTTATACTTGTTTTTACAAAAGAGAGTAGAAAATTAAAAATCGGCCAAGTGCGAGTCGAACTCGCGCACGAAGGGTTATGTACCCTATTTATAAAAAAAACGGCAAAAAAACACGTTTGTTGTATGGGACCCCCACTTAAATATTTATTTTATTCTGTTTTTAGTATTTGTTGTTATAGCGGTAACAGAAATATCAAACATCATCATCTGTGATAATTTCAACTGTCTAGCTATCACCGTTCATGAGATACAGCCCTGTGACAGACAGACAGACGGAACCCTTTGGGTGGGAACCCTAAAAACAAGTTGTGCCGACCCAACATAAAGATGTTTATACCTGTCCTACCATCTATAAAGAGCAAATGTTTGTATTTTTGTATGTTTGTAACAAATCAAGTCAAAAACTTCTGGCCTGATTTCAAAAATTCTTTCACCATTAGAATGCTACATTATCTCTGAGCAACATAGTAAATATTTATTACTAGAAAAAAATAGGGATCCCCACTAAAACATCAATAATAAACCAAGTTGTATAAAAATAAAATCATATGTACACCCGTGCTACGCCCCATATACATCGACTACCTGGGCTATGTAGTCGATGCCCATATAGGTCCAACACCGTTTAGCACGTACCTCCATTGGAGTATCGTCATCTGTCTCATTGTGCGTCTCTTGGAGCTCCTGAACAGTGTTTTCAACGTTGCGAAGTGATTCTTCGCGTATCATCTGTTTTAATGGTATTGAATCCTGAAATCAACAAATAAATATATACTTAACTAGCTGCTCGCCCCGGCTTCGCACGGGTGGTACCTGGATAAAAAGTCTACCAATTTTGTGCAAAATTCACATAAACCATCTACTGAATAGTCCGAACAAAGCCTAAACATTTGGTTTGGATAGGTGAGCCCGTTCTTGTGTTATAAAATTACAACGAAAAGTGACATTGATTTTTATATAAATATATAGATTACGTTTAAAAAAATAAAACATAACCGATGTAAATGTTCCGCCCAATCGAAGATATTAGTTTTTTTTAACAAGCTTTTATTTAACTTGCTTACAACGTTACAACTATGTAACTATGTTTGTTAAGGTATAATCTTGCAACTCAATTTTAAAGCTGGACGACGAGCTGATCTGATGATGAAGTCAAGAGCTGTTCAACAGACACTCATAACGAAACTCTTTAGTTAGTAAAATACTTCGATTGAGTAAAAACTTTGCATACTTGTCAAGTTCCTTGCGAATGTTATATGATGTGACAGGTGACGCGCTGGTAATCGATGGTTTGAATGATTTTACAAAAGCTTGTCATTGAAAAATATTTTTCAACGGAAAACTTATTTATGAAGAGATAAAATTTGTATTATGAATGAGAAAATAACTCTGTCTGTCTGTGACGTTATCACGGCCAAAAATCTGGGCCGATGGTGATGAAATAGTTCATATAGAGATAGTTTAAAGCTTTGAGACGTACAGGCTACTTATTTTTTCTTAATATTCTTTTATGTTCAGGAATTTCAAATGTTTTACGATAAAGTCGCCAATTTCCTAATTCTACGCGGCCGAAGTCCATGAAAAAGCTAAGTATAGATGAAACGGAACCCTTCATGCGCGAGTCCGACTCGAACTGGGCCGGTTTTTAATTCCAAAAGCTTGACTTGAGTTTTTATTGAAGTTAATCAAACAAATGGAATGCTATCCATGGTGACCTGTAATTATAACCGAATCTCCTCTCATCGTCGGTTGAGACTAATTGACTCGCCTCACAGCTCAGTTGGTAGTAACTCTGCCTTCTACGCTGTAGGTTGTGGGTTCGATCCCCACCCAGGGCAAACATTTGTGTGATCAACATAGATGTTTGTCCTGTGTCTGGGAGTTACTATGTATAATAAGTATGTATTTACAAAAAAAAGTATATAAGTATTCTATCAGTTATCTGGTTCCCATAGTACAAGCTTTGCCTAGTTTAGGGCTAGATAGTGTTGTATAAAAAAAAATTGTTCTTCTCTTAATTCTTCTATTTCTTACCTCAGAATCGTCATCCTTTTTCAAATAATCCTCTGCCGTCTCTTCAACGGACGCGACGTCATTGCTCACCTCGGTCTCTTCTACTTCCAGCTTCACTTCCATTTCCGGTTCAGGCTGCGGCGGCGCTTCCGGTTCCGGTTCCGCTGGTACTTCTGAAACTATTCATTAAACTGAATGTCTATAGATTTGTTTTTAGGGTTATGCTAAAGTAGGATGACCAAGTTATCACAAGTTAAGGGAGCGCCTTAACTTGTGACGATTGTTTTTGTTCGAAACGAAAAAAGAAATACTTCTGAACAAGCCACATCTCCTATTTTATAATGTATAGTATATGTGAATAAAGATGTACATCTTTAATCACTTCGATAAATAATCCTACCGACCGCTGCAATGACGACAAACACACGTCGGCGCGTGGTCCGCCTTAGCTTTTCGAATAAATTAATGATATAATTATGTATAATTACTTATCAAAAATCTATTCTAATAGAAATCTAGATCTACATATTACCTATCTTTAACAATAAATCACAAGTTGATTTTAATAGTAGGTATATAAAATATTTCGATCATAAATTCTAAAACGTATCATTTTTTAAATAATATCTTTATCGTGAAAAGTTTCTGCTATTATGTTTTCAGCTTAATAGAACCTGAAGTAATATACTTATTAAATAGGAGATGTGGCTTGTTCAGAAGTATTTCTTTTTTCGTTTCGAAAAAGAGCAATCGTCGACTGGGAGCCCCTTAACCGATTTTATTCAAACTTTGCAAACATCTATATTCACATATACTATACATTATAAAATAGGAGTTGTGGCTTGTTCAGAAGTATTTCTTTTTTCGTTTCGAACAAAAATCATCGTCGACAGGGAGCGCCTTAAGTAGTTTAATAGTCCATCGCAGAAAAACAACGTGACGCGTAATTTATATATAATAAGATATATTATTGCATTATATTTACATGTATTATTATATTTGTATTATATATATTATTGCATATTAGTACATATAAAAAAAAATTTAAAGTGAAAATTCTATATAGACGGGGTAATTCAAAGTACCTTTAGTAGGTTCAGGGTCTGGCGGTAACGGTATATCTTGAGGATTGGGTTCGACTACTTCCTCCTCAACCTGGACCGTTTCCTCCTCATTCTCGACCGGTTGCTCGACTGGTCGCTCGATAGGTGGCTCGACTGGTTGGGGCGACGGCTCTGGTTGTTCCTCACTGAGATAATAAAATTTAAATGTCTAGTGGATTTTATATTTTACAGTTTCCAAAGGTCGTGTGTTTGAATCCCTACCGTCCAATTAACGGATAAAGATATCTAGACCCATTTCCGCTAAACTGCTCCCAATAATGAGTCGAGCTAATGAGTTTTATTGAGTGTTTATGAAGTCATTTTATTGTTTTTTTTGTGGAATATATTTGTATAAAAACTGCAGATCTTTACTGCTGGCCTCACAGCTCAGTTGGTAATTACTCTGCTCTCTGCGCTGTAGGTTGTGGGTTCGATTCCCACCCGGAACAAACATTTGTGTGATGAACATGGATGTTTGTTCTGTGTCTGGATGTTATAATGTACCAAAATAAATATGTATATTACAAAAAAATGCCATTTTAAATATTAGTAATTTGGTTGCCATAGTCTACTACTGCTACTGCCACTAGATTTATTTAGTTTGGAGCTTGATGGCGACGTGTGTTATATCAATTAGTTATTTAAAAAAAACCTGATCTCTATTCACATAGCAATCTCTTCATACCTGACTTCCTCCTCAACCACGTCCACGATCGCTTCCTCTTCGTGCACGACAACCTCCTCTTCCACTTCCACTTCCGGCTGGCTTTCCTCCGACGTCACTTCCGGTTCAAGATCCTTGGGCTCATCTTCTTTTACCTGTAATAATCCATTAAAATTATATAGCGGCGAAGCGCTTGCAGCCTGTCACGTATGGAATGCTAGGTACTGTAAACTGTTTCGTTTGGATGTTCCTCTGACTACTAATTGTAAACTTTATTTTTGCTTACAACGGTGAAGTTAAACATTGTGAGGAAACTAGATAGTGTTATTTTAAGTGGCGATGGGCTTGCAACCTGTCACGTGTGGAATGCTAACTACTGCAAAATGTGGGCATGTGCCTAACTGTCATGTTTAACGTGCTTCAGACTACTCCCTTTAGTCATCTCAGCGCCTGGAGATCTGAGAGGATGTCTACCGTACTTGGGGATTACAGTTGTGTTTCCATTTAACTTTTGATCCATTTTAGTTTATAATAATATCCCCCAGTTACCTTGATCTCTTCGGGCTGAGTGACCTCCTGAATGACTTTGATCTCTGTGGTGGGGAATTTGACTCCTGGGAAGGCCAGTAGGGGGGGTGGGGACACAACCCGCTCTCTGACAATTGCTGCAGTCTCTTGCACCACTGTGCTTAATACCGACTGAAACAAGATAAAACAATTATACAATTAGAACCGTGTTGGTCGAGTGGGAGGTTCCGCGACTTTCAATGCGATAGTCGTGGGTTCGAATCCCGGCTGTGCATTAATGTATTTTTCTGTTCAAATTTTATATGCGCGTCAAAACACGTGCTCAAGACTGTGACATCGTGAGGAAACCAGTTACTATTCTTGTAAGCGGCGACGGGCTTGCAACCTGTCACGTGTGGAATGCTAACTACTGCAAAATGTGGGCATGTGCCAAATGTATTGTTTGGACGTGCCTCTGACTAACCCTTTTAGTCATCTTCAAGGATCATAGCGCCTGGAGATCTGAGAGGATGTCTACCGTACTTGGGGGTTACAGTCATGACCCTATTTTTTACAATTAAAACTATCGTTGTTGTCATGACGAAGAGCATCTGAATTGTCTCGAAACGTCAGCGATACAAGAAAATAACGCGGTAATTAGCCGTATTTATATTTAAAAAGATATAAAATAAAAACATAAAACATAAAAAATAATTAACAAAAAAAAATTAACAAATGCTGTGATAAGTTCCCGTTCCCGTTTCCGTTATAAAAAGTATCCTATGTCCTTCTCCTGGCTCTAACCTACCGCCCCACCAATTTTCAGCCAAATCGGTTCAGCCGTTTTTGAGTTATAAATAGTGTAACTAAAACGACTTTCTTTTATCACTACAATAGTATAAAGCAAAGTCGCTTCCCGCTTCCCGCGTCTGTATGTATGCTTATATCTTTAAAACTACACAACGGATTTTGATGCGGTTTTTTTTAATAGATAGAGTGATTCACGAGGATGGTTTATATGTATTAAACCCGTGCGAAGCCGGGGCGGGTCGCTAGTATATATATAGCCTATGTCACAAATTGAGACGAATCCAACGACATCTTACTTAGTGCTTATTCACGTTGACTCGCGGGCGCGGTGGCGGGCGCGGTCACGAAATATCAAACATATGACGTGATTTCCAAGTGTTCACGTTCAAAACGCACGTGCGGTCTAAGTAGCGAGCTAACTAGCGACTAGCGCGTGCGGCGCGCTCGCGGCAATTTCAAACGCGTGACACGTTTGTGTGTGTTCATGTCAAACTAGCGGCGGCGCGCGCGATTCACTCGCGACGTCAGGTAAGTTCAACCAGTTTGAACTTATCGCTAGAAACGATAGCACGTTTTAACACAAATAAAAGATCGTGGTCCATATTTACGACCTCTGACACTCGCGCGAACGCCTGGCGGTTAATGTGAACACGAGCTCGCAACGTTTCCCGCGCCCGCACCCGCCCCCGCGCCCGCGTGTACCTACGTGAACAAGCACTTATTACTCGTATATGTTGTAATCCGTCAAGTCCTTTGGGCTGTAGAGCGTGCCAAACAAATGGACATACATACATACATTCTTCTGGCGCACTGGGGTAAAAATATAAGAACCATCGTTTATTCGTCGGTTGACAATAGACAGTCTCATCGCTCAGGACGATTTCTTCCAAGCAACCTCTTAAAGAGTACCTACCTCAGCTTCAACATCCACGTTCACCTCTTGGTCCATTTCTACGACGCTTATAGGTTCCTCCTGTAATAAAATTATTCGTTATTGTACCTGCCGGAATTCGAACCCACAACTTTCGAGGTACCTCCCACACCAACACGTCGGTTTAACAGTATACATTCATAAAATCACGCCTGATTCCCAGAGGGGTAGGCAGAGAACAAGACTTTCCGATTGTTACGGTCCAAACATACTACTTTTATATCATTCACTCTCACCAAATTCTTAATGCATTCGTGTTAGATTTGTAGAGACAGTTTTAAAATTAGAAAACTTTTGATAATACTATCTTAGCTTCTATGTCCATCGCGTACATACTTGTCCTGGATGGGGATCGAACTCATAACGCGCAGAAGGCAAAGCTACTACAAACTGAGCTGTAAGGTCAGTCTAGATAAATACCTTGATTTGTTCCTGTGTATCCATTACTTCATCTACAATAGAGACATCTTCCTTCTTGGATGGTGGCTTTTCGATCGGTCTGAAAATTAAAGTAATAAAATAATAAATAAAATAGGATTATGGTAGACATCCTATCAGATCTCCAGGCACTTAGATCCTTGAAGATATCTAAAGGGGTTAGTCAGAGTCACGTCCAAACATTACATTTGGCACATGCCCACATTTTGCAGTAGTTAGCATTCCACACGTGGCAGGTTGCAAGTCCGTCACCGCTTACAAGAATACTAAATGTTTTCCTTCACCTACTAACCTAGACCCAATTTAAAAGTAGGTTAAAAAAAATCTCCACTCACCTAGGTCCCTTGTGCATGGAGGTGACTGGAAGATGTAGGTCGATATCTCGAAAGGCGTAAACATCTTCCGCCTTGATCTCGATATCGTCAATGTCAACCGCTGGGGCGGGGAATGGGGCGGGCGGGGAGCTTTTAGCTGTAATACATAAAGAAAGAAAAGAAAGAAAAACGTTTATTCAAACCACCACAATAATATAAAAAGAAAACATAAAATAAATTAAAAACAGATGTAACAAAATAAATAAATAAATTCAACAGAAGACGGTTATTAGTTGTGTGGTGGTGAAAAGGTCTTCAGCTCAGCATATACTACAACATGTTACCATGTTGCAGCGCTGGTATTCTGCTGAGACACATTTTAAAAAAAAACCCGACTTCTTCCTATCTTATCCTAATCACTACATAGTATAAAGCAAAGTCGCTTCCCGCTTCCCGCGTCTGTATGTATCTTTAAAACTACACAACGGATTTTGATGCGGTTTTTTTAATAGATAAAGTGATTCAGGAGGAAGGTTTATATGTATTATAACATGCTTAATATATTAGAGAACCACTGATAATTTTTAGATTTCTAATATGAAGTCGTAAAACTATCTGTCCCCCAGCGAAGCGGGCACGGGTCAGCTAGTACAAGATAAAAACAAAAGAACATTCCAAAAATACCTTTTAGTTGTTGTTCTATTTGAACTAATTGGCTTTTGATATGTTCTATGGCCGCGTGTTCGTTGCTCACTGATCCTTTCTCCAACAACATAGACAAAGTCGGCGCTGTCACTGATGGAGACATTGTATCTGAAAGCACAGTTAGATATAAGTATTCCATTAGTTATCTAGTTCCCAAAGTACATGCTTTGCTTAGTTTGAGGCTAGATGGCACTGTGTGATCTATACTTATATTATAAATGAGAAAGTAACTCTGTCTGTCTGTGACGTTATCATGACCACACCATTGGGCTGATTGTGATGAAATTTCACATAATGATAGTTTAAAGTCTTATGACAGACATAGGGTCATTTTTTCCCCAAAATTTTCTTTTGATTTTTAGGAACTTTAATGTTTTACGATAAAGACATCAAAAATTGATTTCCTGAATCTACGCGGACGAAGTCGCGGGTACTAGCTACTAATTTTATAGTGCACAGCGCCATCTAGTTAATACTGACCGACAACGCTGGCCGGATGTGGCATATGTTGTGGAGTGGTGACAACTGGAGCTGATTTGAGAAGTGACGTCAGAAGTGGTGACGAGGGCGTCGGAGGTGGTGCTGGTGAACAAACAACATGTTACTACATATCCATATAAAAAATAATTTGTCTGACTACTACGGTGCTATTAATAAAAATTTACTTATCCAAAGATCATCTGAGGTTACACCAAGACTTGTTAATACCAGCTTATGTTGAATATGTAACCAATGTCAATGTCAATGTCAGATAGAACACAGAACTGTCACATTTGTCAAAACTGCTCTATCTGTCTAAACTTTCTATGTGTTCCTTTCTCTCTCTTGAAATGTCTGCTGCACGGATAACATGTCATGTGTATTGAATAAAATCTCTGTTCATCTAAACTGGAGTTCTTCTTTCTCGCCAATAACTCTTCAGGTTATGGGCCCAGTGTGCTAGAAAGAAGCATTCCACGCATATTTTTACTGCACTCGCAAAATACCGGTATAAGTATAACCTATAACGGGCACCGGCCGGCACAATGACTTCGACAAACTCTACGGGTTCCTTGGCTATCGAGAAGCTGAAAGGCATCGAGAACTACAGTACGTGGAAGTTCATGATTAAAATGTCTTTAATTCATGATGAACTTTGGAAGTACGTTGAATCAGATGAAGGCTCTGATGAAACGAAACAGTTGAAGGCGCTTGCAAAAATTGCGCTTTCGGTGTCTCCGGCGGCTATTCCTCACATAAGGAATGCGAAGACGGCGCACGAGGCTTGGTGCAGTCTACAAAAGGCGTATGAAGACAAAGGGTTATGTCGCAGACTTGGACTACTCAGAAGTTTGTTTGGTACAAAACTGAGTGAGAGCGGAACGATGGAAGCTTACATCAACAAAATCATGGAAGTCTCACAACAGCTGAGTGAGATAGGATCTGCACTGGAGGATGATTTTGTAGCTGTTATAATGCTGAGTGGATTGACAGCAGATTATGATCCACTGATAATGGCCATGGAGAACTCCAATGTCAAACTTTCCAGCGAGTTGGTCAAAGGAAAGCTATTGCAGGAGAACCTTCGCAGGGATGAGAAGTCTGAGGGAGCCTCGGCTTTGGTTGCGCGCAAGCAACCCCGGTGTTTCAGGTGTAAGAAGGTAGGACACTTCATAAAGGATTGCCCTAAGCCTGGGTTAAAGAAGAATCCCAAGGCCAATACGGACAGTTCACAGGCCCTACTAGCTGCACTTTCGGCAAACATCAAGAAGGACTTATGGTACATTGACAGCGGTGCTACAGCTCATATGTGCGGTGATAGCAATGTGATGTTAGATTTTGTAAGCGGTAAAGAATTAGATGTGAATTTAGCGGATGGTAATAAGTTGTTCACGGCTGGAAAAGGTACAGTGAAAGTTCTGTTGAGGAACTTTGGTATAAAGACAATAAGTAATGTGTTTTATGTACCGAATTTAACAGCAAACTTATTATCAGTGAGTGCTATGGTTCGAAAGGGGTTCAATGTAGTGTTTGGTTCTAGCGGTTGTCAAATATTAAATAATGGCATAATTATAGCCACCGCTACACTGCATGATGGTGTCTATGAGTTGGATACTGTCGGATCCACCCCTATCTCATGCAGGTTTGTAGAGAACAATGCTTCTAGCTTTGCAGGTACAGAGAGTGTACAATCAGACCTTACAATGAATGGCGCAAGTTCCAGTCACAGTGGTTCATCAGCAAAGAGTGCTTTGCTTGCGGAGCCAGTGCCTGTGATGGCTGCTACAGCTGAGAAGGAAGCTGCTGCTACTACTTGCTCCCAAGGTGTCTGGCATCGTCGATTAGCACATCTCAGTCATCGGAGCATGATGTTACTAAAGCAAGGTATGGTCGAAGGCATTTCATACGATACAACCAATGTTGTGCCTTGTATTGCTTGTATTGAGGGTAAGCAGACTCGAACATCTTTTCCTAAAAAGTCATTCAGTAGAGCCACAGGTAGTTTAGGGTTAGTACACACTGACCTATGTGGACCTATGCCATGTGAGTCATTAAGTGGACAAAAGTACTTTCTGACTTTCATTGATGATTATACAAGAAAAACATATGTGTATTTTCTAAGAAGAAAAGATGAGGTATTCGAAAAGTTTAAAAGTTGGAAAGCCCTTGTAGAAAATGATCTAAACAAAAGGATCAAAGCAATTCGTAGCGACAATGGTGGTGAATATATGTGTTCTAAGTTTCAGAACTTCCTGAGGGACAACGGTATCAAACACCAGACCACGGTGCCATACTCACCTCAACAAAATGGAGTTGCTGAACGTGCAAATCGAAGTATAATGGAGAAGGCACGCTGTATGCTTCAAGAAGCAAGCCTGGATAAGAAGTATTGGGCAGAAGCTGTAAATACAGCAGTGTACCTCAAAAACAGATCACCCACCATTGCAGTCAAAGGATGCACGCCTGAGGAAAAATGGACAAATAAGAAGGTATGTGTTTCACAACTACGCATATTTGGCTGTATTGCTTATGCCCACATTCAAATAAGAAACAAGCTAGAACCGAAGGCAAAGCCATACATATTTGTAGGATATTGTGAAAACACAAAAGGGTATAGGTTGATTGACCCTAGCGATCAGAAAGTTTGTATAAAGGCTCGAGACGTAACATTTTTGGAAGACAAGTTTTGGAAAAGTAATATGTCACATGATGATAAAAATGTAGAATTTACACCCTCCCTGAGCGTGAATAGTACACTACCTCCTACAGAATCATCTACTGAGGAAACTACCTCTGTTGAGGAAAATTCTGATGACATAATAGTGCAGAATGGACAGAGATACAGCACAATCACAGTGAATGATTCTGAGAGTGAGGGAGGAAGCCCTGATAAACAGAATACTTCGGATGAAACTTACGTTCCAGATGAATCCATGGAAAACGACAGTTCAACAACTTATTCGGACTGTGATGATGAAGACTCCTTGTTCGCTAATCTTGCCAGAAGAATGGAAAGCAGCATTGAAGAACCTCAGACGGTGCAAGAAGCATTGAGCAGTTCTGATGCTGATAAATGGAGGCTTGCAATGCAAGATGAGTATAATTCAATTATATCAAATAAATGCTGGACTCTTACTGATAGAGCGAAGGGTCAGAAACCAATAAAATGCAAATGGGTGTTCAAGAAGAAACTAGGTGTAAATGGCGAGCTTTTAAAATTTAAAGCCAGATTAGTAGCGAAAGGGTTTACTCAACGATATGGCATTGACTACTACGAGACGTTTTCGCCTGTAGTGCGATACTCAAGTATTCGCGCCCTATTAGCTATCGCTGCAGAAAACGACCTGGAAATTGACCACCTGGATGTCAAAACAGCATTTCTCAATGGTGATCTTCAAGAAACGGTATTTATGGAACAACCTGAGGGTTTTATAGTTCAAGGTATGGAAAATAAAGTCTATAAACTAAATAAGGCTATCTATGGTTTAAAGCAAGCAGCAAAAGCTTGGTATGAGAAAATAAACAAAGTGTTATGTGAGAAATTAGGGTTCTCAAAGTCTTCATTGGAACCATGTGTTTATTATAAAGGAATGATAATGATAGCATTGTATGTAGATGATATTCTGTTATTTTGTCCACAAAATTCTTCTGAGAAGAAAATGATCAAAGACAAGCTCAAGGAAGAATTTGAAATAACAGATTTAGGGCCAGCTTATCACATATTAGGAATTAAATTATGTAAGCATAAACATAAAATAACGCTTGATCAATCTAAATATATTGAAACTGTGTTACAAAAATTCAAGATGGAAGATTGTAAAGCTTCCGCCACACCGATGGAAACAGGTGTGAAGCTGAAGAAAGCCGACCAGGCTTGTAATAGTAATATTTATGATTACAGAGGCTTAGTAGGATCGCTCATGTACATCGCGGTGGGTTCCAGGCCGGACATAGCACACGCGGTGAGCTATCTAAGTCAATTCAATGATTGTTATGATGAAAGTCATTGGAAAGCAGCTAAACGAGTCTTACGCTATCTCAAAGGTACCAAAAATTTATGTCTAATTTTTGAAAAAGGTGGTATGGCGATAAATGCCTATGCTGATGCTGATTGGGGACGAGATGAGGCTGATCGACGTTCCTACACTGGTTACGTGTTCAAGTTAGGAAACTCAGTAGTTTCCTGGGAAAGCAGAAAACAGCATACAGTAGCATTGTCGAGTACAGAAGCTGAATACATGTCAATCTCTGACACCTGCAAGGAGGCATTGTTTCTCTATAGATTTTTGTATGAGATACTAGGTAAAAAGTTTAGAATCACTATTTACAATGATAATCAGTCTGCTCAGAAGTTATGCTCTAATTCAATGTTTCACGCAAGAACCAAACACATAGACATACGGTACCACTTCATTAGGGAACATGTAAGTGATGGTACTATTAATGTTAAGTATTTATGTACTTCTGATATGATAGCTGATGTACTTACGAAACCTTTGTGTAAGGAGTTGCATTGTAAATTTGTTCGTCAATTAATGTCAATGTAAAATTGATTTAAATATAAAGGTAATAAAGTTTATTTTTAAGGTGTGTAATGGGTATATTAATAAGTTAATGTAGTACAGCGAATGTCTAGGATCTCATAGTAAGAAATGATGTACTTTGTTAACTATTCATATTTATGCATTTTTATTGTATTGGTTAAGGGCCAGTGTTGAATATGTAACCAATGTCAATGTCAATGTCAGATAGAACACAGAACTGTCACATTTGTCAAAACTGCTCTATCTGTCTAAACTTTCTATGTGTTCCTTTCTCTCTCTTGAAATGTCTGCTGCACGGATAACATGTCATGTGTATTGAATAAAATCTCTGTTCATCTAAACTGGAGTTCTTCTTTCTCGCCAATAACTCTTCAGCTTAATGTAAGCAACTCCATTTCTAATCCTTGTTTATTAATATTGAATTCGACTAGTCCAAACGTAAGCGTTGGACTAAATTTAATCCTGCGCTAGTCTACGTTTATTAATAAGACGGCTAGGGTTTAATTTTTTGTTATTTTGATCATGTTTTTCATAATATTTGCAAAAGGTACAACTACCCACAACTACCCACAACAAAGAGGCTATCAATTTGACGCGTAAATATATATTTTTTTGTTGCATTTTTGCGTATTATTTACATATGGTGAGATTTGGATGTTTTTTGTGTCTATTGTGTATAGAATAGTCCAAAATTGGTCTCATTGAAATTATATTTATATAGGACTTACTTCCTTCATAAAACTGTAAAAACTAATATCGTTTCTCGACTTTTCGATTGGTTGTAACATCTTCGTCGGTTTTCTATTTAGTTTTTAAATCATAATTATCAAGTTTATTAGTTTTTAAGATAATGCGTTTGGCGTTGTAATAATAGTTACCTGGCGAAGTCGGGGTGGTAGGCACGGGTGGGCGCCATGTCCTATCAACTCGGGCTCGCCTCTCTTCTCTCTCTTTCAGTATCGCGGCGCGTCGTGCATTTTCCCTCTCCCTCGCACGCTTTCCCGCCTCCATGCTTGCCCAGATCTCTCTTAAACGGTCCTCTGTGGTTGATTGAGCACGAACTTCGGTTATTTCGTTCTGGGAAATTTAATCATCAGGTTAAATCTATAATATAAAAATAAGTCGGGTTTTCCTTCCTGACGCTATAACTCCAAAACGCACGAACCGATTTTCACGGTTTTGCATTCGTTGGAAAGGTCTCGGGCTCCGTGAGGTTTATAGCAAAGAAAATTCAGGAAAAATTCAAGAGAAAAGCAGGAAAACAGGAACGGGAATGGGAACTTAACACAGCATTTGTTAATTCTAAAGCGATACGAAGTTCGCCGGGTCAGCTTGTTCTTTATAAAAATAATAGCATCACGCTGTAATCCTCAAGACATGGATATATGGAGATATGGTAGACATACTCTCAGATCCCAAGGCGCTTTGATCCTTGATGATGTCTAAAGGGGTAGTTAGACGCATGTCCAAATATTACATTTGGCACATGCCTGCATATTGCAGTAGTTAACATTCTACATTTGTACAAGCTCATCGCCTCATAAGAATACTATCAGGTTTCATCAAGACATTTGCCTTCACCATTTTGGGCATACATTTTTAATAGAACACTCCAGTGATGCTCAGCCGGGATACAAACTTACCACCTTCGGATGGGATTTCTTTTAAATTTGCAAAATAAAAATCTAAAATATATAAAGTTAAATATGATTGGTTTATTATAACAGTGAAGATTAATTTGTTAAATTATACCTTTAACTGGTCATATTGTTGGTTCATCTCTGTAATTGTCTTTTGAATCTCCACAATTCTTTCCTGGAAATATATTAAACTAGTTAATACTTAATAGTTGGTAAAAAAATTTTCATTTAAAATCTTACGACTATCATTCCACATTCTGAATCACAGGTCTTAGAAAATTGAACTTAGAGCAGGTGTGGATCCAGCCCTCAAAAAGGTTGAGCTCACGGTCGCCCGAAAATCCCCCAGCATGGCTCTATTTTGAGCCCGGCAAACATGGGCACCCGAGTACAGACGGAATCCTGATACAGTATGTATGTGGTAAAAAAAATGGGAAATACTACATACTTTCTATGTAAATTAATAAACCCGCAAAAGATAGTTTTTTAAAACTATTTGTTTGATGTCACAAGTCTATTAGGGTTGTGGGCATTCCCATCATGCCCATAACGGTGGATCAGTGCTTGATTTAGAATTTTAGAGGATGCACCTATACTCCTAAAATACAATTTCAAAGAGGGTGCACCAGGTCTTTAAAATTAACATCACATGAATGTAGTTGCAAAGGTTTCCACTAGTAATTTATAAATGCTCACCTGGGTAAGTCGCTTCACAATGCTCTCCTGGGGTGTCTCTACGGCACCTTCCGAGCACCGCTTCTTGCGCTTCGGAGTCTCCACATGCTCCAGTAGGGCTCCATATTGAGCTGCACAACTGTATGAAGATGATATGGGTTTCTATAGACACTTAACATTCTTGTTTATATATTGTATACACTGCTATATTATAATAGGGTAAAATTACTATTTTTGTTTGTAATGGATAAACTAAAAAACTACTGAGCCAAATTTTACAAATTCTTTCACCTATGAAAAGCTACATTATCAGCGAGTAACGTAGACTATATTTTATTATCACAAAAATTAGAGACATCTCACGAAAATTGTCGAATTGAAACTTAAGGTATAAAAATTTGCCTATAATCTTCATTAGTAGCGAGCCAGGTGGACTGCTAGTTAAATAAGTACCTTTTCTGCGAATACCAATCAGGAGGCCGGTTGGGTTCGCCGACAGTTTTTAGCGCTCTCGACACGGACATCCAGTTTTGATCACCGCTTCTTACGACTGCGGAGGCCAGGCATAGCTGTTCCCGAACATTCCATGTATCCAAAGGAACTCGCTTCAGCTGCAGTCTTTCTTGGATCGAGCTCATGTTCACCAGAAAACAAGCAAATCGCTGAAGGATTTAGAGTTCGCTTGTCATAGGTGTTTGTTATGCCGCAGAAAAGGTAGGTAAGATTCTTTAGATTTATGTAAGTTGTTTTTAATAACACCATATATTTACACTATTAAGCTCTTTGGAGTAATCTTCGTGTTCTAATTAATAATTTATCTCTTTGCTATCAAACATTAAAATTTACATGAATGAATGAATGAACTAATGGCGTCAGTCACAACAGTCAGTCAGTCAGCCATACTTCAGATAAAGAAGGCTATTTACACGTAAACAAACGCAAAAGAAATTGTAGTTCAGATAACAGACAGAATATAAACTGAAAACGGGTATAATTGATTTTATTATTTAATAATTTATTAACCTAAGGTTTCTGAAAAGAGGTTGGTTGGTGTTGTTCTCCAGTTTAGCTACTCGTCATATAGAGGTGGTGTGGTGCCTGGTGCGTATTTACTCGACCAGGTTTGTAAACCTGGTTTAGGCATAAAAAAATACGTACCAGGTATGACGTCACACTTTGAACGCGTATTTTGTACTTAGTATTTACACCTTTACTCGTCAACAGATGTCGTTATTTGTGCTGCAATAAAGTTTTAAATTAAAACTTTTAATTCAGGTGTTACGCAACATTGTGGACTGCCGAAGGGTGTCTCTGTATGTTCTCATATTTATTTTATGTCTGCTGCAATTTTACTAAACGTTACTCCCAAAATTTATGAACTTTTAACACTTCCACCCTTGCAAGCATTAGTTCCACTCTAGTGACTCCACCCCCAGCCGGCCAGATAAGGACCCGACCCGAAGGACAGGGGCCTCTGCAATTTTATATTAATGATTAAAATTAAAATAAAATAGGACGGCGAAATTCAATTCTCATATTTATTTTATCAACTTACTCACTATGTAATTCTAATCCTAACATTAGTTATAATATATTTATCACTAACGTACATACTTATCTACTATATTACAAAACGAAATTGCCAGGCGAACTAGATAAACCCATAATGAAAACTGTTTTTAATCTGTTTTATACTTAATTTTTTAGTTGAGTGAGCAAAATATTTTTTGTTTTTTTTTTTCATTTTTATTTATACAGCAAATGTATATTGGATTAGTTCAGTAAAATGATTGTCGAAATCAGACTATTTAAACAAACTTTTGTTAATTGCAACCCCATTTATTTATACTGAATATAATATTATAAGTTTAGTATAAATAATGTTAGCTGATAATCATAATTTTCCTGCCCTTGTCTCACATTGTTTGGGTCGGTAGAACATGTATTTCTCTACCATATCCCTCTATCAATGTTAGATTATACCTTTTACAAAATGTAATTATCGGTATCTGACAAAATATGTTTTACTCGAGGCTTATAAAAAATTGTATTTATTAATATATAAGTAATAGAATGTACCTATTTACCTTAAAATTACCTGCGTAAAAACACGAAAGCTACTTTAAAAACGTTATTTTATGCAACTAAACACCTATGTTCGATAAATACAAAAAATAAAGGCGCTTATTTTAAAATTAATATGCAATATGAGTAAATCAAAATTTTCGCCGGCGAAATTATATAAAGAATATCCCACAGCCTGTCCACCTACTATTTATAAAAACTTAAGTGAAATGCTTACCCGTTGCCTTTTTAATAAAACAATTACAATAAATTACTTTTGCGAAAGGAATAAACAATAATCGCACCATTTTTTATTTTATTTTAAGGACAACAAATTCTTCACTTTTTACTAAAAATACAAATGTTTATATTCCTGGTTCCTTTAGAGTTCGCGCCACGAAAAAGACATCTAGACTCCGCCGTAACTAAATACTACCACAGACAAAAAAGGTCTTGCAGAGTACAACGCTGGGTCTGGGGAACTTCTGTTGTGGCGCGAACTCTTATAAAAGTTATAAAATATAATTATTATCAACGCCAGCGTGTGATATAAATACAGGAATTACAAAAATATATCATGATTTAAGGCCATTGTATAGTAAAGTATTTTTTTACTGTAACGTTTAATTGTTTACAAAAACAAATATAATAATTTTCAAATTAACTTGACGATGGTATAGTAAATTTTTACTATAGTGTTTACATAAACAAAAATAACATTTTATATTAAGAATCGATTTATTTGCTGCCCTTAAAATTAAATATAAATAAAGAAACTTAACCTAAAATACAGATCATGGTGTAGTTTAAATCAAAAGTATCAGAATCAAAAATAAATAATTTGATAAGGATCTTTTGAAAAAGCTACGAGTAAAAACTATCACATAGCAAAGAGGTTATATATTTTTTTTTTTAATACCAACTTTAGAAAGTCGACTGTACTTTTTAGGATTATTTGATAATAGTAACCTTTATGCTATGTGATAAAAAACATTCTACAATACACATAAAACTTATGTAGGTAGCTATAATATTTTTTAAAAACCTTTTTGAAGACATACAAGTACACTGGCAATTTTGTATACATTTTTTTGTACTTTGCAATTTTTAATACAGACATGGCAACACCATGCCCATCCTAACACTAGTGTTGCTATAATAGAAATAGAAAAAAAGCAGTTTCAAGCAACGGATTTAACAGAATTCAAAATTCTTCAAAACATAAATCTAATTTTAGAACATAAATAAACAACTTAAAATGAAGATATATATACTTATTTTACAAAAAAAGCGCTAATATCTATCCTCTTATTGCAACATTACGATGTCATAGACATCAAGTTTTTTTAAGACTATGGTACTTTGAAGTATAACTTATCAGTCGATTCTGCCGTATAAAATAGTATCTGATATTATAAACACTTTTTTTTTTAATAATTTTGTAATACACACCTTTCGAAACTAAACACAATAAATGGAATTTATTCTATCACATTTTCGAATTCCGAGATGTTAATTTCGAATGCCATCTGACAGTCAAATAACTAAAAATGGCGTATACCATAGTACGTTCTATTTTTTAAATCCCTTAGAATATTCATAAACTGAGCACGCAAAAACTATGTAGTTTATGAATTATTATTTATTATCTCGTTAAAAAGTTAGGGTAACTACTAAAATGTGTAATAGAGACAGAAAGCACGTTTAAAATATAATATATCTGTCAATGAATTACACTTTTAATTTATTAGTCGATCATTCTAGAGGGAAATCATAAAAAAAGATTTCGGCATATCATAATCTGTACTTTCAAAAAAATACTAATCAACTTCAAAAACTTAAAAAAAGCTTTTGACAACAGATTGTTGAGAAGGTTTTGAGCCAATGCACTGGTTGTACGTTGACACTTTCGTTAAGATGTTGTCTCTTTCTATCATATAACATTTTTAAGAAAAGAGAGAGACGTCATTATAACAGGTTTTTTCCTTGATAACAAGATTGATAAACGGATTTCGATTTATCGATTCAGGATTTTTAGATTCGAGTTAGTTTTAAAACTTTTATTTGCGAGAACTCGTAGTAAACCCCCCCGACTATGAAGGTATAACTGAGTTACTACAGGTTTACACTTTGCATCGATATCAAAAATTATTTTATAAATGAACTTTATAATGCGGAAAGTGACATGTTATATGTTTTTAGTTATCGATAATAAAGTAAATTATAAAAACGCGCAATGTGCAAACTTGTAGTAACCAAGCTATATGCGTCTATGAATAATTGAATTTTTTTATCGACCATGACCCTATTTTTCCATCTGATATTAAAGTATCAACCATAACCCTATTTTGTTGGTGGTATCAACAAAGTCTCTATTTGTAGTATCAACCAATTGTGTTTGGTCAGTGCTCGTAGTGTTTCGCCTTTCGATCCATTTCATCGTCCGAAGAACGGTTCATTGAGTGATCTGTAAAAAAATATTGGTTTTAATCAACTTTACATATCTACACTATTATTTTGAAAAGGTAAAATCATCCTGGATATTCTATCAAACGTCCTGGATTTTCTATTAAACGTCCCGGATATTCTATTAAACGTCTCGGATATACTATTAAACGCCCTGGATATTCTATCAAATGTCCTGGATTTTCTATTAAACGTTCTGGATTTTCTATCAAACGTCTTGGATTTTTGCCCAAACGTCTCGAATTTTCTAAGGGGTACAAACCTTGGTGCTGCGGCATCTTCGGCACCAGTACCACGTTGCCGTCAGCCGCTTGCTGCAGAGAGTAGGCGCCCGAAGATAAGGGCCGACCTTGGGGATCACGCAAGTTCTGTAACAAATAGTTTATATTGTAAATGCGAAACTTTGTGAGGATGTTTAGATGCGGCTCAATCACGCCAAAACGATCAGACGGATTTGGATGCAACTTGGAATATAAATATCCTGGAATAGCATTATTATGTCATTTGTGACAGTGATATAAATAAAATAAATAGATAACTGTCATCTCCAATTACGGAAGACGTCGTCTCAGATCTCCAGGCGGTTAGGTCTTTGATGTCCAAGGAGGTAGTCCGAGGATTTAAACACGAAATATTATATTATATACTTTGCGATGTTTGTCCTAACTGTTTGATGTTTTTCTAACCTCAAAATCTGTTTGATGTTTTCCTAACCTTCAACTTCGACAACGTATCGCTCAAATGTCAAAACTGACGCTTTTTGTACAGAAAAAGTGTCAGTTTTGGCATTTGAACGATACGTTGTCGATACGATAGTGGTTCATGCTAACCCCCCTGAAATGTACTATACCAACCTGAAACACGTGTCTGTACAACGCAGCAAAGCGCTCCTTTACGCGTTGCCTTTCCGCTGTGAGGTTGAGGTGGTCTCTCTGGGTGCGTTGCTTCCTGTCCCTCACGGTCTTAACCTCATCAGCTAAAGAGGTGATCTGGTCCAGCTTGCGTTTGCGACAGTTCTGTGCTGCCACCTGGTGGTAGAGAAAAAATATACATCACTACATAGTATAAAGCAAAGTCGCTTTCCGCTTTCCGCTTCCCGCGTCTGTATGTATGTATGTATGTATGTTTGCTTATATCTTTAAAAATACACAACGGATTTTTATGCGGTTTTTTTTAATAGATAGAGTGATTCAGGAGGAAGGTTTATATGTATAATAACATGCTACCCGTGCGAAGCCGGGGCGGGTCGCTAGTTAATAATAATAATAAATATCGGTGGACATTATCAAACAGAACCATCTAGCCCTAATACTAATCAAAGCTATGGGAACCGGATACCTGATAACTGATTTCTCACCTTGTTCTTGCCCCGCCTCCTGATGTCCCTGATGAGTGACAGTTGCGCCTCGCTCAGGTCATACTTTGACAGGCGCTCGTTGAACTCGTCCATCGGTAAGTTGATTATGTCATGGACTTCCATTGGTATACCTGTAAAAGAAAAGAATCGTGTAAATAATTTTCCAAATCGGTTAAGAAATTAAATTATAATAATGGCAAATTATTGACGGTGACGAGTTACTGTACGGTTTACCCTAATCAATGGTACTTACCAAGTGCCTTAGCGCGTTTCTCGTCTCGTGAGAGACTGTGCCCGGACGAACCCGTCGCTGACGACCCTCCATCCGATATGCTACCGTCGGTCATCCGTCGAACTAAGAAAAAAAAACATTTAAAAATTAATATACGTAATTATATATTTTTATAAATTATATGACTACGACTTTAATCCCCGAGTATGGGAGACTATCCTCTTGGATTTCCTGGCGCTCAGATCCTTGAAGATATCCAAAGGTGGTAGTTAGAGACATGTCCATTACCTGGCCTGTCACTGACTGTATTTAAGTCCAAACAATGGCGTGTACCTATGTATTAACTAACTTGCGCCTGCGGCTTAGCTCGCGTGAGAAAAGAGAAAAGTAGGCTATATGCTATTCCAGGGCAAAGGCTATGTATATTCGAAGTTCCAATGAAATACGTTCGGTCGTTTGGGCGTGATTGAGCCACAAACATACGCGCATACATTAAGACTTTGCCGCTTAATAACTCCTAAACTACTGGACCGAATTCGATGATTCATAATCCACCGGACGTGGCGCAAATCCTGCTTCTCCCACCTAAAATATCATCACGTTAGGTGCTACAGGGGTTAGGCAGTTACCTCGTTTGTCCCTCACTGCGCCGGGGCGTGGTTCCGCTGCAAGCAAAGGCGCAGAGTACGTGTGGTTGTGGTGAATGCGTTCAGGGGTGGCGTATGCATAGCGGGCTGCGGGCGAAGGAGGTGGCAGCGAACTCTGGAAACACAATTAGTTGTTAAAATCTTCATTCATTCCTATTAATAAAGAGTCTATCAATAAGGACGCTTGATTTTTAGGGTTCCGTAACCAAAATGTAAAAACGGGATCCTATTACTAAGACTCCGCTGTCCGTCTGTCCGTCGGTCACAAGGCTGTATCTTATGACCCGTCAAGCTAGACAGTTTTTGCTTTAGTGTAAAAGAAAGCATTTTAATTCATTAAAATATCATCAATCAATAATCATCCATTAAACATACCTGTAGCAGGGAATGGCTGGAATGCGCAGTATTCAGATCCAAAGCCGGCTGCAGAGATGGTACATGTGGTGGAGGAAGCTGGTGACGTCCAGAAAAATCTAAAAGAGAAAAAAAAACGTTTATTTAATGCAAAAAGTAAACCCGCCTGGTAGGGGTTTGAACTCGCGACCTTTGTATTGTGCTAATATTATAAATCCGAAAGTTTGTAATGAGGTTGGCGTGTTTGGATGTTTGTGACTCAATCACGACTAAACGGATTTAAATGAAACTTGGAATATACATAGATAATGTTATGTAATAGCAAACTGATAGATTGTTGGTAGTAACTCTGCCTTGTCGCAGCACTGCCTTGTGCGTTCGATTCCCATCCAGGATAAACATTTACGCAATGAACGTGGTCAAATAGTCGCTTACCATTATGCATATTATGCTGCATGCCCTCATGATGGTAGGTGGTGTTATCGGGACATTCGTACTTGATGACCGGACGTGGCGCTGGCGGCTCCAAAGCGGTGGCCTGCTCCTGTAACAAAGAATCATATATAAATGGATTAGGCTCTTAAGTATCATACCTGTGTAACTTCAATACTATGGTGACAGTGAGCTGATCTGATGATGGAGTCAGGAGCTATTCAAAGGAACTCTTTAGTAAATAGTTAGATGATAACGCGCTTGCTCTGATCTCTAGCTCGAAGGATGTTTTAAAAGCTTGTATAATAATATTGTTTAACAGAATTTTTTTTTCTTATTACGAGTATTTACCTGGAAGCATCGTTTGCCAAACATGTGATGTTTCTTCTGAGGCTGATGAGGGGCGGCGCGATCCCGCCCATACCCATTGTCGTAAGGGCGGAATTTGGAACTGAAACAAAAGATTACTTTAAATATTTATTTTCGTGAGCGACGATTATATTCGAGTCATGTTCGTACATACACATACGCCTGTTTCCCAGAGGGGTAGGCAGAGATCACGGCTTTCCACTTGCTGACCTGACATCCTGACATATATGTTTTGCTTCATTCACTCTCATCACATTCCTCATGCATGCTCGTCGGTTTAGAGTACTCTTTAACTGTCCTTTTTTCAAAACCAGGAAAATACGCCAAGGTCTTCCTCTTCCAACGATCTCATTCACACTCGTTTTTATATACCCGTTTTGTCATGTTCGTACAAGTAGATAAATGACTTGATATGGTGTAGTGGTTTATTACGTACAACTGCAGAGTGGTAAATGAAGTTCCTGTTGGACTCTAGTGTGGTTTATGACGTACGTGTGGATCTCTATCACTAGTGTGGTTTATGATGCAGGTACTTCTGGAGCTGCTGTGTGGTAAATGACGTAGACGTTGGACTCTAGTGTATTGAATGGCATACAGTACATACCTAGCCAGTACATTTATGAAAATCTAATGTATGTTCGTAAAAATATTAGTTTGTTTAAGAAAAATAGCGATAATCATGATGCAAATACTAGAAATAAGGATAAACTCGCTGTTCCCACGACTCGGCTCACTAAAACTAAGAAATCATTTCAAGGGCAATGTGTACGCTCTATAACAAAATCCCAAATGACATGCAAAAGCTATCTATTAGCAAATTTAAAAACTTAATTAAACGCAAACTATGCAAAAAGGCTTACTATAAAATATCTGATTATTTAGACGACAAAAAAGCCTGGGACTGCTCCAACTCGCTGTATCAATAATAATTAAGATTCATTTTGTATTAAAAATAAGTACAAAGACTTAAAAAAAAAAAACAAACAATGTTTTAGTTTAATCAAAATTAAACTAAATTAAACTTAACTAAATTTGACGATTCTAAATGATCCAAGTGATTTCAATGAATAAACGCTATTTTGATTTTGATTTTAATTTTTGACATATAGAACTGCAGTATGGTTAATGACATACATGAATTTGAAGTGTGGGTATGCCGTACATGTGGATCTCTATATCTAGTGTGGTTTATGACGTACCTGTGAAACTCCTGTGCGGAATCGTTGCCATCGCACCACTCTCCGTCGGAAAGCGACGGAACCCTCTCTGAACCCATCGACGACACTGCACTATCGGATGCCGAATCGCGTTCTGTTAAGAAAAATAATAAGATAATTATATGACTAACCCTAATCTGATAATTGTATGCAAATAGGTTTATAAATGACGGAGTTCTGGGAGAAAAAAATATAAACTATCAAATTGAGGATCTCTTTTTGGAAGTTGGTATCAGTAATCTAGTTCCTACAGTACAAGATTTGTTTAGTTTAGGGCTAGATGTTTGGCGTTGAGTGATAATGTCTATCAAAATATGTATTTTTTTTACAAGGCTTTGAAACGTTTTAGGTGCTAGGTGAAGGTGCTTGTACATACCGGCCACCATCATGTGGGAATGCGTCGCGTTGTGGGGCGCGTGGTGTGCCGCGGCGCCGTCCAACATCCGCATCGTATACATTCCTATGGTAAGAACAAGATAAAACAAATTATTATAAATATGTAAACAACACGTCTGCTAAAAAAATATTAACTAAAAAAGAAGGGGTGAAGGGGGCGCAATATTTTAAAATTATATAGCCTATGTCACTTCCACAATTGAGACGAATCCAACGACACCTCATAATGTCACGTCGTTTGGGCTGTAGAGCGTGCCAAAGAAATTTATTATACATACTCTCGAAAAACCATCAATGTTTGATATACCAATATAGATGTGTTGGTTGAACGTGATGGGTTTAAATACCGACAGCGCATCAATGGATTTTTCTTTTCGAAAAATATATGCGATTTATTACTACACACGCTTAAAAACAGTAAAGGAAAACATCGTGAGGAAACCAGTTAGTATTCTTGTAAGCGTCGCCGCTTGCAACCTGTTACGTGCGGAACGCTAATTACTGTAAGTGTGGGCATGTGCCATATTAATGTTTGGACGCGCCTCTGACTAACCCCTATAAACATCTTCAAGGATCCAAACGCCTGGAGATCTGAGAGGATGTCTGTGTAATATTAAGTATGGATTTGTTAAATACATTAAAGATAAAGATAAAGATAAAGATCATTTATTTGCTTGAACACAATGTAGGTTACACAGATGATAATAAATAATATTTTAGATTCAATTATGTTCTACTAAAATTAGCATGCAAATGTTATAGTAAGATAAAGACAATATTATATTATAATTAATGTCAAAAAAATAAAAAGTAATAATAGTAACAGGCTCAATAGAAATATGGTAATGTCAAAATTTATCTGTCATAAAATCGTTAATATTATAATAGCATTTGTTGATTAATAATAGTTTGAATTTAGTTCTAAATATATTATCGTCAAGATCTTTTAATGATTTTAAATAGAAATACGGCTAATTACCACGTTTTTCCTTGTATTGCTGACGTTTCGAGACAGTATTCAGTATTATAGTTTCAGTATTCGCCGATCTGCCGTTGATCGCGGTCGCGGGCGATGCTCATGATGAAGAGCATCTGAATTGTCTCGAAACGTCAGCAATACAAGGAAAAACGTGGTAATTAGCCGTATTTCTATAAAATGATTAACAACCACGATAGTTTTAATCTTTTAATGATTTAGGTATTTTGTTGTAGATTTTACGTGTCATATAGACTACACTGTTTTGTAGGAAAGCTGTTTTAGTTTTAGGCATTTGGAGTTTACTGCTATCACGTCTATTTCGCACTACAAAATCAGATTTTCGTGGGAAAAGATAGGGATGTTTTCTAACAAATAATGCCATTTCAAATATATATAACGACGGAAGCGTTAGAATCTTGTGCTCAATGAACAAAGGTCTGCAACTGTCGGTAACGTGCAGGTTAAACATCATTAATGAGTGATTCATGTTAGTTTAGTAGATATCGTTATATAGATTCGTAATTTAAGTTCCGAAAACAGTCAGGTATCTTGGGGCGCGGTGTCCTTGTTTTCGTAGTTTTATACAACATCTATATTTTCCGCAAGTCATATAAACGCGAATTTATAAGATAAGATAAGCGCTAAGCCGTAACATGGAAACAAGCACGGAAAAACAGTGACGCAGACCCGTTTAGAGTTGGTGCAGCTTAATGCTGAGACAGGACCAATTTGCCCCACACAACACAACACGTGTTATGGTATGTATCCACTGACACGGAGAGGAGCGTAGCGGAACGTGAATTGGCCAATCACAGTCCTCGAAATGTTTTGGTCAACTATTTCGAGAACTGTGATTGGTCAATTCTCTCTTTGTGTTACTTAATACAACTGCAGGGTAGTTCAATTTAATTTTGGCGAATATCTCCTACTATATAAATCCGAAAATATGTTAAGATTGTCGGATGTTTGTGGCTCAATCACGCCAAAAAGGATTAAGATGAAACTTAGAACATACATAGCTTATGTCCTGGATTAGCATATAGAATTTATGGACCCTTAAATAACAAGATTAATTTGTTATTTAATCATTTTTTTTAAATTCATTGTAGAATAAATATTAACAATAATACAGAGTAGATTTGCTCTTACATTTTTTTCAAGATTTTATTATACCACTTTGTCGGCATAACTTACTCTTAAATTCATATTTATGCCAAATTACAGGCGTCGTTACAGCATTAGGCGTCTCTGAGTTAAGCTACGTACGTAGGTTAGACTCTAGATAATTGTAAGAGTATTATTTCAAGAAGGTTTCAAACAAAACAATGCTTAATGAGGGTAGTACAAGTAGTAAGACCATGCTATTCATAAAATGGTTAGTCATAAATTTCCCTAACAATAATTTGAGATAGGGCGTGTTGCTAATCCACCTAAAATGTGACAGTCAACGTGACTAGGCTTTAAAATAGATTGTTGCCAACTACATGATAGATAAGTGTGTTAAGAATTGGCTTTATCGGCGATTTTGTCAAATTTCCATATGCATTATCAACAGTACTATTATAAAGAGGTAAATTTG
Source organism: Hydriomena furcata (assembly GCA_912999785.1). Lineage (NCBI taxonomy): Eukaryota > Metazoa > Arthropoda > Insecta > Lepidoptera > Geometridae > Hydriomena > Hydriomena furcata. Next base: position 3,917,585 of record OU538823.1, on the reverse strand, counting down.
TATATTTGTTTGTAACGGATAAACTAAAAACTGCTAAACCAATATTAAAAATTATTTCATCTATCAAAAGCTGCATTATCAGATAGTAACATGAACCGTAGTTATTTCTCAAAAATATTAGAGATCCCCACGAAAATTGCAATAATGTAATCTAAGGTATCTTAAATTTGCCTATAGTAGCCATCCGTGTAATTTCAGGTCGGACAGCTAGTCTATGGTAAAAAACAGGGAGTAATCAACCTACTTTTTAAAAATCAAAGTGAGTTAGTGCGGTATATTAATGATGTATGATTTTATTTGATATAATGGTTTGAATGATTTTGACCTGAAACAGCGGATTTTTGCGTAGAACATTTTCATGAGAATGACTCTCTCTTTGAGATACTATAATATTATGAAAAGCCGTTTATGTTTTATCTGCACCTAATATACCGGAACTGTCTTATCACACCCTGTATAAAACAATTTAAGACACGGTGACTTATTAAAAAATATTCTACAATAAAATTATAGTGGCGCGTGGTACCTGGATAAAAAGTATTATGCTATTCCAGGGCAATCGCTATGTATATTCCAAGTTTCAAATCCGTTTGGTCGTTTGGGCGTGATTTAGCCACAAACATATAAACATCCTTACAAACTTTCAGATTTATTATATCAGTAGATTCAAGAACAGAAAAACTATTGTACGGAACCCCCTTTGCGCGAGTCTGAGACGTTCTTAAATCCTTATTGCATGTGCATACGTTTGATTTTAAACAAAATAATATTATGTTATTTATTAAATTAATGTAATTTTCCATCAACAATGTAGATGTTTTGGACAGCAAATCACTAGTGATGCAACTATTGTTTTAACTATCGTCACACAACTATATCTAGTACTCTCGAGGTATGAAAATTGTATGAGGTGCATTAAGACTACTCTCGAAAACTGAAGACACAAGTATACCAGTAACCAGTACCAATAATAACCCTTTTATCAGTTATGCAGTATAGTACAAGCTTTTCTTAAGCGCTGTGTGAAAATGACCACCAATATGTATTTTTTTATGCCCCCAGTAAAAACTGAATTGCTTCATCCTAAAGGATGTTTAGCTTATGAGTCATGAGTTAGATAGGCATAAGTCAAAACAATGTTTTGATGAAAAGATGGCTATAGATGTAGATTTTTTATTTTTTTTGAAATTATATGTTTATAATTATAGAAATATTTATAAACTAAATAAAAAAATAAAAAGTTATAATTTCCATTAAGGCTATAGGGTTTTTTGGTAAAGGCCCAAATAAAAAATTAGGACCACGACTGTAATCCCCAAGTACGGTAGACATCCTCTCAGATCTCCAGTAGTCAGAGGTACGTCCAAACATTATAATTGGCACATGCCCACATTTAGCAGTAGTTAGCATTTCATATGTGATAAGGTTGCAAGTTAAAAGCAAAGTTTTTCGGTAGGACGATCATGCATGGTTTAAACATGCCGTTTTATTTTTGGTAGCAGTTTTTATTCACCCTGTACTGTGTTTATCGTTATCTAATGGTGTTTTGACCTGAACCAGTTTTTTATATAAATAAATTGCGTATTTCATTATATTTATTACCTATTGAGCGCTGAGAGAAAAATAAGATACCTATCAATTAAATACCATGTATCATTAAGTACTATGTAATTAGTTGTTCTACGACTTTCATACAATGGTTCTAAAATATCTAATAAGTATATAAAATTTCCATGTCACAATGTTAGTTACCGTACTCCTCCGAAACGGCTTGACCGATTCTCATGAAATTTTGTGAGCATATTGAGTAGGTCTGAGAATCGACCAACATCTATTTTTCATACCCCTAAGTGATAAGGGTGGCGTAAAGATCGGGAAAAACGGAAAGTGCTTTTTTCTGTGAGATTATTGACATGGATCCTTAAATCCATAAATGGATCCTTATCTTTTCAACCGATAAAAAAGAGGGTCGAATTCGACGCGTACATATTTTATATACTCGTAGGTACATATTTATTTTATAGTATAGTGTATTATATTGATGATTTTTATATTGTGTAGAGAATAGTCTCAAGTTGGTCCCATTTAAATTGTATTTATGTAGGACTAATAGTTCTTAAGTCAATATCGTCTCGACTTTCGATCGGTCGAAACAATTTCGTCGATTTTATTTTTGGTAAAATCATGATTCAACATTATGATATCATCAACCAACATTTATTGACTTGAAAATATAGTAAAAATATATAATAATCTCACCATCGTAAAATTTATAGTAGGACCCGTAATACTCCGGCGGATCCGGATATAGAAGCGGAGTTCTCAAATATGGTGTCACAGTATAGTAAGGGTGTGTCGCGTACGCAACTAAATGTCCCACCGACAGATCCATTTTCACAAATCAATAAATATCCCGCTAATTTCAGGTTTTAGTCCATGACAAAACATATAATTGCAATGTTGCGTGACTGGCCCGCTCGAATGTTTATGTATAATGTAATATTATGACACAATCTAAAAAATACCAGCATATGCTAGTTACGCGATAGTATTATCGGAAGATTTGTTTGATAAATTCGTCAATAATCCACGATATCCGTAAGATGCGCGAAAACGAAACATGTAATTGTGGGATAGTGTCCAAATTCCCTTTTGTCGCTTCTGGCGAAAGTATTCCCTTCAAATTTTCCGTTCGGAATTTTCCTGTCGCGTATAACGCAAACAGGTCGGAAACAGCAAATACTGTCACAAATCTCTTGATTCTACTCCAAATAAACGCATGACACTTTCCATTGTCTCTCGTTATCTCTGTTTATGAACTTGTTTGTACAAATTATATTTTCACCGATCGCGAAACTGTCTGTACTTAAACGACCATAAACAATAGTTGTATCGTTTTAACACAGCGACGGGAACTTTGGTGAGAGAATCGGCGGTAGTGCGTGTTCTTCTCAGCGCGCAGCATAAACGGCAGAGACAGTAGCATTCAGAGTTATGCCCCTTTCCACTCTTTGAAGCACTTTTATTTAAAACTGGCATAAGTAGGCTTTTTATTAACAAAGTCACAAAGCACTGCCAACTCTCAAAGCTCAAACAAGTCTCGATAAAGTTCACTTATCAATCAACTAAACCAATCGCGGGAATAATGTCTCGATATTCACAATGCGACAAAGAGATTCTAGAGTTTAATTCGGAGTTCTAAGTCACTTTGGAGTAAGCACGTTTTCTGTTTATACACGCAATCACTTGAAAATAAGCACTTTATTTGTTCATACACTCAATCACTTGAAGTTAACACGCTGCATAACGAATAGGCGATAAACATACGAAAAGATTCCCATTGTGAATAAAGAGAGATAAAACAAAATATATCTGTTTTTGGAAGACTTTCTTGAATTCTTTCTAGATAACTAGAGAACGATACTCAACAAGCCGAGAAAGAACAATGCAGTTGTATAATAACTCCACGTCTTATTATGTACAATAATATCTTACGCAAATACTCTTTATCAGTGTTTGTTTGATCACGAACAACGATTGCGTTGACTCTGTTTATAATTTAATGCTATATTAAACTCAAATAATTTGCGTAGGCGCACTAAAACGTTTAAAAATCAGGTGATGTTTTAAGAAAACTCCGGCGTGATACAATGATTCCATTTAAAAAAAATTCTAATTAGATAACCGATGTAAAAGGCTCGACACATCGAAAAGTTACGAGACGATATTCGTCGGTCGTGGTTTCGAATCCCGGCATCAATAGATTTTTCTGTTTGAAAAATGTATATGCGCATTAAAACACTTGCTCAAAACGGTGAAGGAAAACATCGTGAGGAAACCAGTTAGTATTCTTAGAAGCGGTTGATGGGCTTGCAATCTGTCACGTATGGAACAAAACTACTGCAAAATGTGGGTATTGGGCCGAACATATCGTTTGGACGTGCCTCTGATTACACCCTTTAGACATCTACATGGAGCGAAGTGCGTTGAGATCTGAAAATATGTCTACCGTACTTGGGGATTACAGTCGTGATCCTATTTAATTTTTAGGGTTCCGTACTCAAAGGTTAATAACGGGACCCTATTACTAAGACTCCGCTGTCCGTATGTCTGTCTGTCTGTCTCTAGGCTGTATCTCATGAACCGTAATAGCTAGACAGTTGAAATTTTCACAGATTATGTATTTCCCCTTGCCAACAATTACTAAAAACAGAATAAAATAAATATTTAAGTGGGGCTCCCATACAACAAACGTGATTTTTTTGCCGTTTTTTATAGATAACGGCACGGAACCCTACGTACGCGAGTCCGACTCGTACTTAGCCGGTTTTTTCTTTATAGTTTTAAAATAACGTAATTAATGTTATGGCATTTTGATTGTTCATTGAGATACCTAAAGAAGAAGGGAGATAACATCTAGGTATGACTGGCCTCACAGCTAGATGGCGATGTGTCATGTGTGTTATGTCCTCCAATATTGCCCCGTGTAGAAAGACTATTTATCCTATTACATGAAGTATATAATCTATAATATAAAAATAAGTCGGGTTTTCCTTCCTGACGCTATAACTCCAGAACGCACGAACCGATTTCCACGGTTTTGCATTCGTTGGAAAGGTCTCGGGCTCCGTGAAGTTTATAGCAAAGAAAATTCAGGAAAAAATTCAAGAGAAAAGCAGGAAAACGGGGTGTGTGAGTATCCCTCACGAAAATAAGTAAACGGAACGGGAACGGGAACGGGAACTTACACAGCATTTGTTAATTCTAAAGCGATACGAAGTTCGCCGGGTCAGCTTGTAAATTTATAAATATGTTAATTACCTACACATGACATAAAAACAGTGTAAGGTCACTGCGCAGTGCACTTTCTGTTATCGTTCAAAATCGTCGCAGTATTTTGACAGCAAATATCATATCACTAGCTTACGCTAGCGGCTTTACTCGAATCAGAACAAACATCTATGTTTATCACACAAATATTTGCCCTGAACCCACAACCTACAGCGCAGAAGGCAGAGTTACTACCAACAGAGCTGTGAGGCCAGTCTACTCCGTTATTATAATTTAAGAAACAATATACTATTCCAGTACTATTAGTCGATGAATGGCTAGAATGGTCCCAAACTTACCGCCCTGCTGTACCCTATCGTCTAACAAATTATTATAAAAACATAAAACGTGACTGCTAAAAAATAATTAACTAAAAAATTGCTATGACCCCCTTTTTTGGGGAGGGAGACGCCATATCTAAATATATATTATATAAAAGAAAGTCGGGTTTGTTACAACACTTATAACTCGAGATCTGCTGGACCAATTTTCATGGTTTTTGATTCGTTGGATTATTCTCCGCCCCGAATAGCAGAATACATCTTAAAAACAATGAAAACTGGACGAATACATAATTATGAAAGATGAATCATTTTCAATAAATGTTCATTGGTTTAGTACATGTCAAACATTTGTTGTCCATCCTGTCAAATACTGTAAGTAATGATTGACATTTATGCATGCGTTCAGAAATGTATTTTGTGTAAACTATTTAAAAAGGTTGAATCAACTATTGTCTGTATTTTTTAACGGGAACGGGAACGGGAGTTAATTCTAAAGCGATACGAAGTTCGCCGGGTTAGCTTGTTTAAAATATATATAGCCTATGTCACAATTGAGACGAATCCAACGACACCTGATGTAGTAATCCTTCAAGATTTGGGCTGTAGAGCGTGCCAAAGAAATGGACATACATACATATTTACGCTCGAAAAACATTACCATCCTGTAAATAAGAATAAACGGAAACATACCTTCATTCATGGCCATATCCATCAGCTGAAGATCTTCGTCGTTGAGAATAGATTGCAGAAACCCATCTTGGTTCGGTGGCGCCATTTCTGCGGTCGTGTTCTGGAAACAAGCAAAATATTTATATGTTTACCTCTGACTACCCCCTTTAAATAAATAAAATCTTCATTCATAAAGTTTATATATATTTAGTTATATTAGTGCTAACATGAACATTATAGATTAATATCTCAATTTATATATTTATACTTTGAGTTGAGAGACCCAGTAGACCCCAGAGAGAAGGGTGGAAATTGAATATCGTACCTGATAGTAGACCCCATCATGCTGCTGTGGATGGTGAGCTGCCTCAACTTTGTACGTGCTTTCCAATGGTGCTGCGGCACCTGTCAAAAGTAACATATTGTTTAAGACGCTGCCAGTCCACGATTATTTTTGTTCGAAACGAAAAAAGAAATACTTGTGAACAAGCCACATCTCCTATTTTATAATGTATAGTATATGTGAATAAAGATGTACCCATCTTTAATCACTTCGATAAATAATCCTACCGACCGCTGCAATGATGACAAACACACGTCCGCGCGTGGTCCGCCTTAGCTTTTCGAATAAATTAATGATATAAATTATGTATCCCACCAAAAACATTCTGTAAAAAACTAGCCAAGTCTCGATGGAGCTGCTTGTTTATCTCTAAAAAGTAATGAAATCTAGACAAAGTCGTGTCAAGTCTGAGGTTCTTTACTGCGATTTCTTTATTATTATAGAATGTTGTGCGACTTGGCCGTTGAACATTCTTTATACGTTAGTGGGTACAAGTCAATTTTGTTTACACGTAATGTTATATCTGTTGTAACTACCTATTTTTGTTAAGCGAGATAATAGCCAATACAGGTATTGGTAATTGGACGCTAGTGTCTTATTTTAGGCTGTTGTTGATCGTGCAACACATGCATTCAGCATTGACAATGCTGACTTCTGCTGTCTTCTTTTTGGAGCGTCAAATCGACCACCGATCTAACATAAAATAGACGTATTTTTTATACTGTTTGTTTCAGGCTCGCCTTTACATAAGTATTATTAAGCCTACAATTGACTGGTTATTGAATCAACGTTTTCTAAGTGGCAATTTTCCATCGTTAATGGGTAGCGGTTCTGGCGACAGATTGGTGCAATGGTGTCATGGAACACCTGGTTTTGTACCCTTGTGTACTCTTCAACGGCCAAGTCACATAACATTCTATAATAATAAAGAAATCGCAGTAAAGAACCTCAGACTTGACACGACTTTGTCTAGATTTCATTACTTTTTAGAGATAAACAAGCAGCTCCATCGAGACTTGGCTAGTTTTTTACAGAATGTTTTTGGTGGGATTTCACTTCTTTTTGTAGAAACGTGGGCTTTTTGATTTATTTTATTAGATTTTCTTATTTGACACAGTTTTTTTTCAAATCGGTCCAGTAGTTGAATATTTTTTGTAAAGGCGGTATGTCGATCTCTAATAGTTTGGTTAGGCTTTTGTGTTTTCTTATCAGGGTCACCAGGTACTCCAGATCTTCGATTATCCTAGTTTTTAAGGTTTTCCCTTTATGTGGCCATTAAACCCTAACTCTGTACCAAATTTCAGCTCTCTGAGTTTATGGGAAGTACTAGTTCTATTCTGATGATCATGAGTGAGTGAGTGAGTGAGTGAGTGAGTGAGTGAGTGTCTGTCTAAAATGCGAAACTTTGCTTTCGCTTAACTTCGTAACTAAATGACCTACAGACTTGAAATTTTGGATTTTAAGTATGTGATTATGGCTTACTGGATGACGAAAATTTCAGCGTTCTGGTCTTATCCAGAGGTTCTCAAATAGGGGCCTGAAAATGCGGCGAAATGGTTCCAGTAAAGGATGGTACGGCAGTGTTTGCTTCGCGCTCGACTTGGCGGGGGCACTGCCGTGCCCCCAAATAATTACTTATCAAAAATCTATTCTAATAGAAATCTAGATCTACATATTACCTATCTTTAACAATAAATCACAAGTTGATTTTAATAGTAGGTATATAAAATATTTCGATCATAAATTCTAAAACGTATCATTTTGAAATAATATCTTTATCGTGAAAAGTTTCTGCTATTATGTTTTCAGCTTAATAGAAATCTAGGTAGGAACCTGAAGTAATATACTTATAAAAATAGGAGATGTGGCTTGTTCAGAAGTATTTCTTTTTTCGTTTCGAAAAAGAGCAATCAGCGACTGGCAGCCTCTTAAACAAATATAATCGAATATTAAATGAAATAGGATCACGACTGTAATCCCCAAGTACGGTAGATATACTCTCAGATCTCTAGGCGCTCAGATCCTCGAAGAGAAGGGTTAGTCAGCGGCACGTCTAAACATTACATTTGGCACACGTCCATTTATTGCAGTAAATATGTATATTGTATAATCTTTGTTCTTATCAAGCTTTTATTTAACTTGCCTTGCTTGTTTGTTACGAGTTGTATGTGCGATTCAAATCTTACAATTGAACTTTAAACCAGTTCCCCCCCACCGATTAAGCTGAAATTTAGAATATCTGTGTAACTTCGGTGATAATACAATAATATGGTGACAGCGAGCTGATCTGATTATGGAGTCAGGAGCTGTTCAACGGACACTCCTTAGTCAATATATCGATTGAGTAAAAACTATGCATACCTGTCAAGTTCCGATGACAATGTAATTATTATGTGACGCGCTGGTCTGATTTCTAAACGTGTGACCAGACATTGCGCGGCAATCGAGCGCGGCAGCCGCGAGCTACCTGCTACAGTCTAAACTAATCACGCGGCAAACTTGTGTCCTGCGAATGCCGCGCTATGTCTGGTCACACCTTTACCCTGTCGGTCGTTCCATCATTCAAAATATATGTAGTCGGAAACGATGTGACGTTTGCTGCGATATATCGTTGATCGTTTTCATGAAAAAACCCCATGTTTAGGTACCTACAGTGTGTGGAACTTACCATAAGTGTCGGGGTGTTTTTCGGGTACCGGCATGGGTGCGATTGGCGCGTGAGGCGCATGGTGGTAGTTGGCAGGGTAGCCACTAGTGGCTCCGTGGGCGCTGAAATAACACACGATATTATAAATGCGAAAGTTTGCATGTTAAATAAAGAAATCTATAATACAGGTTGTTACAAGAACTACCCGTAAAGCCGAAAGGAAGTTAAATGGGGCCTTATAACGAGTCCATTCGCAATATTTAAGAACCGTAGTAACGCAAATAAAAAACATTTATGAATTTAAATAGAAAAACTATTAAAGTATACAACGACAGCTTACTAGGGTTGACAAAATTATAATTAATTATATTTTATACGGGGTATTTTGTAACACGTTGTATATAAAATAAAGTTGTGTTAGTTACACCATAGTTTATAACTCAAGAACGGTTTGACCAATTTATCACTACATAGTATAAAGCAAAGTCGCTTTCCGCTTCCCGCGTCTGTATGTAATATGTATGTATGTATGTTTGCTTATATCTTTAAAACTACACAACGGATTTTGATGCGGTTTTTTTTAATAAATAGAGTGATTCAGGAGGAAGGTTTATATGTATAATAACATGCTACCCGTGCGAAGCCGGGGCGGGTCGCTAGTATGATTATAAAAATTCAAAATCTTAAGGAAAAAACAAAGAAAAACTTTGCAGTGAGTTCAGTTTGATACCACGGTAACCGGTAACGGGAACGGGGACTTAGCAGAACATTTTTTTTATTCTAAAGCATTACGAACGACGTTTCACACAGCACCATCTAGCCCACAACTAAGCAAAGCTTGTATCATGGGAACCCAGATGCGAAAGTAACTCTGTCTGTCTGTTTGTAACGTTATAATTGCCAAACCGCTAGGCCGATTGTAATGAAATTTCATATTGGGATAATTCAAAGTCTAAGACTTCGATGTTTTACGATAAAGTCGTCAATAATCGATTTCCTGAATCTAAGCAGACAAAGTAAAAGCTAGTACTTATATACTTTTCTTATCTCTTAGATTTTTAGATCTTACAGGTTCCCTTGGAATATATGCCTAGATTTGCCAAATACAGGCTGCCGATTGAAGAAACTTGCCTGATGTTATGCGGGTGCGGGTGCGGGTGCGGATGCGGGTGGCCGTGCGGATGCGGATGGTAATGCGGGTACTCCGCGCCCGGCGGCGGCGGGATCGTCAGCAGGGAGGCGAGGTCTTGCCAGCGCTGCTCCACTGACATGGAACGCATAAGCGACTGGAAAAGTACAATAAATTTTGATAAGTAAGTACTGAGGTTAATTTTACATATTTTTTATTACGCTACGTACATTCAATTACGTTTTAAAAACTAGAAAAAAAAACAAACTAAAATGAAATTTAACCCATCGAAAAGTTAAGGGTTAAACTAAACTTCGTGAACTTCGTAAACTTCGTGCGTCCAATGCAGAAAAGAAGACGTGAAATTGTAGTAAGTACATAGGATAACATATTTCTCTGCCAAAGTAATTACGTTTAAAAAACTAATAATTTAGTTTAAACTGGGACTATTTTCTACACTACACAATAGAAGAAAAAAAACATCTAAGTAAATCTGATCATCAAGTGAAAAGATATGCGTAATGCGCATTTATACATATATACTTAAGTCATTAGTTTTTAAACGTTATTATTTTGGCAGAGAAATATGTCATATCATATACCGATGTATAAAAAAATATATACATAATACTAATCTATCTACGTGTCCTGTAAAATTGCAATAATCCCACAGAAAAAAAGCACTTCAGTTTTTCCCGAACAGATACTAATAACGCTATTAAAAAATGAGGGTTGGTGGTTAAAGGGTGAAAAATGTGAAAATCAAGGGATGTATTTTTTAGTAAGTATAAATTTTTGTCCAAAAAAAAAAAACATTGTTTCTACCCTTATCATTAAGGGGTATAAAAATAGTCTACACCCTACCGAATATACACAAAAAAAATCATAAAAGTCGGTCGCGTCGTATCGGAACTTTTATCGTCGGTTTAAATAATGAAACCTGCGTGGGGGGGTCTCTCTTTCGTGGCGCGCCGTTTCCTGGTGGCCATCACAAGTGACAGTTTACCGATAGAAACACGTTTCCGTTTCCACTAAACACAGAAACCGTAGCTTCACCGTTAAACATCTGTTTGTTTGTTTGATTAATATTTGTTAGGAAAGTCGCCATTTTTGTTTGTTATCGTTTCGCGCCAACTTTCCAAAGCTTCGTGGGCGGGGTCTGTTTGTCTATGGAATATATATTTTTTTACTCTTTGTAAGTTTTAAGTAATATCATGTAGAATACGTACTATTGAATGAATAGGATGTGATGAAAATTAACGTATTTTATTTCTTTCTTTATGAGCTCGTTAGTGACTGACGAGGTTAAGGACGAAGACATATTGGTTGTAAAATTGGGAAACACGAAATTTGCCGAGAATAGGTTCTGTAGAATGCATCAACCAAAAATGTGTCCAATTGTACCATGTAGGTGGCTAGCGGTGCTGAGCCATTGAAAATACAAAAACCAAGTACATAACGTACCCAAAAATCGGATATTTACAGTTCCAACTAAGACATCTAAAGCGACACATCTCAATGGCATGAACAAATAAAATAAAAAAATCAGAACACCGTACGCTACCGGTGGAAAGCAAGTCAATGTTGGCAGAACACTTGTGAAGCTGTTTGCCATGTAAACAGTTTGACTATGGTATTTGCGTACTGGCACGCGAGCGGAATGGGACCTGGTGGGCAAGAAAAAAAACTAGTTCAAATTTCGAATTTCGGAACGAATTATTGTCTCAGTCATTATGCTGTGATGTGACAATTCCAAGGAAATATGGAAGCTAGATGAACTCAGCAGGTCTGGGATTGATGTGATGTCTGACATAACGATTTTTGAACGGCGATGGGCTTGGACGTTCCTTCAACTTCCCCCTTTAGACATCTTCGATGATCTCAGCGCCTAGAGATCTGAGAGGATATCTACCGGACTAGCATACTGTGGCATTAGTCATTTTTTATTCAAGAGATATTTACTAAAAAAAAATAGCAATACTTAATGTAACCTATTATAGGCAAATTAACAGCTTATCAAACATTTGCCTATAATCTTATAGTAAAAAAAATAAAAATACATAGAGACCGAATTGATAACCTCCTTTTTTGAAATCAGCTTAAAAGGTCTACGTGGTTCTCAAAAAATTACTGTTCATGTGACACCGTTACTCAAAAGTAAAAGTGTACCAAACTTTTTAATGTCAAGAATTCAGAGTATCTACTAATCCCACTGTTTTTTAACCGACATAAAAAGAGGAGGTTATCAATTCGACATGTACTTACTACTTATATATTTTTTATGCCAAACTAGTAGAAACCAGTAAATACTAGTAGTTTACGTTCACGTAATTTTGTAACAGACTTCAACCCCTCACAGCACCCTCTTAGGGATTGAATTTTAGTTTTTTTTTCTTAGCGCGCCCCTACGAAAACACCCTCAAAATATCATTTTTTTAGGACTAGTGGCTTAGGCTGTGTGTTGATAGATCAGTCAGTCTATTTAAAATGATTAGGAGCCATTATACTTTTAATTCTACACCAGACAAATTATGTTACGAGCGCCTCTATTAGTATGTAATTATCGCAGTACCTAGTTTTAGGGTACCATAGCAAAATGTCAAAACGGTACGCTTTTAGATATTGATTAACTTTTCGTATATAACAACATTTATTCCCGTCGGTTTAGTTTTAATATTTTTACAAGCTTTTATTTAACTTGTACTGTTCGTATGTAAATTGCCCGTCAAAATTTACAAACCATTTTTCGACCATCTCTTGGTATCCGATTAAGCTGAAACTTTGCATACACCTTTAGTTCTGGTGACAATATAATAATATGGTGACAGCGAGCTGATCTGATGATGGAGTCTGGAGCTGTTCACCGGATACTCACAACGGAACTCCTTAGTAAATACTTCGATTAAGTTTACTTTCATACCTGTCAAGTTCCAATGACAATGTAATATTATGTGGTGATATCGCGCTGTTCTGATTTCTAACTCGAAGGAGGATTTACATTTAAAAAAAGGTTGTAATGAAAAAATATTTTTCAACAGTAAAATATATTTTCTTCAATTTTCAAACATGTCACATACACGCACACGTGCCTACAATTAGGGCTGGGACACACTCGCGTGCTGATGATTATACGGTGAGGGTATAATCTCACGACACCTTGAGATGATACAAGGTCGGGTATATACTAATTCACAAATGTGTCTGTACCGTCTTGCGAAGTATTAATAGAAATAAATTTACAAAGTCGTAGAGTTATTACTAATTCGCATCGAAAGCGTAATACTTTCGAATTAACCAAGAATTATCTTTATAACGCTAGATGCTACTGAGCTGGGACGCCGAGCTCATTTAGACCAGAGTTTCTCAAATTTATTGTTTCACATACCCCTATTAGACATACAAGACCACGGCGAACCTCTTTAAAAAAATGCAGAACATACTGGCATGATATTTAAAAAAAAAATACAAAAATGCAATAAATACTCACATAATTATGTTCAATGCTATTATGTACCTATTTCTTAATTAATAAAAAAAAAACATAAGTAGGTACTTAAAATAATCCGGTGATCCAGTCACCTAGGCCGCCGCCATTACGTAAATTGTATCCCCCTATGACTCAATGGCGTACCCCCAGCAGTGGTACGCGAGCCCCACTTTGAGAAACTCTGATTTAGACATATTTATATATTTGCTAGTTTGTGCTTTCTTTATGTAATTGCTAGCTGTCCCGACAGGCGTTGTCCTGACAAATTTTCTGACACTAACGAATAAAACACAAAAGAATTAGCTAAATAGGTCCAGGAGTTCACGCGTGATGCCGTGACCAAGGGAAATGGGATTATTTTTTATATAATAGACATAGATTATGAAATGTTGACGGAGAAGGAGATACCTCGACTTTCAATCCGTAGGATCGAATCCTCCGAGCATCATATAGCGCAGAAGGCAGAACTACTACCAACAGAGCTGTGAGTCCTGTCCAAATTATTTTTGAGATCTTCGCTCGCCTGATCTGAATGGACCTAGGCTTTTGCGCATTACCTAACCTATCTAAATAAATTAAATTTAAATAACCAATCTAAAAGTCGACAAACAAATCACTAAATCACATATTACAAAAACAGTAATTCACCTAAAAACGACTGACCTTTGTCCAACAAAAATACGGAAATAAGCACCCAAATTATTAGCTGACCATAATTTTACTTGACAACCTCATGATACATCATTGTATACTTTAATTGCATCGAATTAAGATTCAAAATTGATTGTCCTTCACAGTCAAGGTCCCAGCAATGTCCCTTGCTAGCAATTTGGATAAGTATAGGGAGTAACTGATAATTTTTTATCCCACAAAAACCACGTTCTTTTTTGTTCGAAATTTTAAAAACACAATTATATAATTTGGCATCTCTATGGTTTGACATACGCCACACTGGCATGATAACTTCCTGTGGTATTGTCAACAATATAGCCTTCCTCGGTGGCAAATCTAAATATATAAAACTTTTGCGTTACTGACCGACTGATCTATCAACGCAAAGCCTAAACCATTGGTCCTAGAAACTTGAAATTTTTAAGGGTCTATTTCTTTTAGTATGGTGGTGTGCACTAAGAAGGGAACTCCATCGGAATTCAATCTCTAAGGGGGTGCAGCGGTTGTTGAAGTCTGTTTGAAAATAACTTTAAGTGAACGAAGTCGGGAGGGTTTCCAAATTTTTGAATGGCCTAGGTAATACTAACACTGTTTTTTTTCTGGTTTACCAAACTTGATGGTCGAAATGCTTGTCAATTTCAAATTTCGAATTTCACGATTCGTAATTTGAAACTTTAAATTTCGCCTTTAGTTTAGATTCATTATCTATTTACGACAGCGTCTTGTGAACGCTTCTTATTTCTATTTATCTGGATCAGTTCAGTTAAGTACAGGAGAATGAAGATCGGTGCAAACGGCACCGATCTTCATTAGTTTAGGTACATTAAGTTACATTAAGTTAAAAATACAGAGGGACTGCCATTTTGAATAACGGATTCGTATAATCTAAGTAAGTAGGTAAATGTTTAGTTTTTTTTAAGTTTTTATTAATGTTATAAAAAAATTATTTTTATTAATTCTTAAACCGTATTCAAGATTCATCAATTTAAGACGACTTGACGAATCACTATCATTACAGAAGCAGGATGCAGCACGCACACAAAAACCATAGACTCATTGTCTATGGTTTTTCGGCAAAAAATAACCCAAAAGACAAACCTGGTACTCGTGTAAATCCATAATAATCCTATCGTTATACATTAGACACAACTAAAACTAAACTACACTAAATTATTGCACTCGTTTCAGACTGTCCACATAAGTGGTATATTGCACATCGAATCAGGTACCAATGACGGTATTAAAATTAAAAAAAAAAATCACATTGTCAAAAACTAAGCTGTCAGATTTGACAGGTGCCGCGTGCGCTTTCCCGCGCTTTTCATGGTAACGCGCGCGCCGCGTCGCGATGCCTTCGTTACTGGCCAGTGCGAATACCGTACATAAAGATCCGTTGCACGAAAAAACTGGTCAAGCACCAGTCGGGAGATTTTGAGAGGAGAGTCCCGTACGAAAACGTAATACTTTCACTCGGTAGCTGTTACTACGGATTGTGTATGAGCAAGTCTCGAATGAGTGCCATTGTCAACGTTTTGCATATAAATACAAATTAGTAATATAATTAATTAGTAATAATAACAAAGTATTGGGATCAAAAATAAAACATGAAAAAAGATAACAACCGCACTAGCTACGTCGCGTTTGTTAACGCCCTCCAAATATTAAATTAAATGTTGAAAGAATACCGATGAAAATATTTCAACCAATCGAAAAGTTTAATTTTCATAATGGAACTATTATGTAATCCGACATAAATAAAATTTTAATGGGACCAACTTTGCATTGGACTATTATCTTCACAATAGAAAAACGGATCACCAGGTAAAATAAATCGCGTCGAATTTCCTTTTTTCGTTGGTTGTAAATTACATTTTGGTAAAGAAAGAATGCCATCTTTCTTCCGTTTACTATCATTTTCGTCTCTAGACAAAGATCTTTAGAAATCATTAACATACTCTCATACCTTCGAAGTTACTATATGAACAGGTATTTGCTAAGAACTCATTACGTATAAATCTAAGTAGATAGAAACATCAAGTACAAAGTTGATTGCCTTGATATTAAATCACACATCTACTCGCAAGTGTCTCTACATATTTCTTTGTGTCACTGTTTCTTTCTTAAACGGCGATAGGCCTGCAACCTGTCACATCAGTCGTGCCAAAAGGTTCCGGCGTGCCTCTGACTACCCTAAGGATCTGAGCGCCTGGATGTCTACCGTACTTGGGGATTACAGTCGTGATCCTATTTCATTTTTGTGCCAAACATCCTCACTTTCGGAATTATTTACACTAACATTATAAAGAGGTTATTTGTATTTTTGTTTGTAATGGATATTTTACCTATATAAAAGCTACATTATCAGCGAGTAGCGTAGGCCATGTTTTATTTTGCATATCTTTCCGTTTATCTAATACAGCGAGGGAACCCACAAAAAGCCATCATCTAACGCGTGTGAAATCGCCAGAACTGCTGCGGCAAACTGCCGGCCGTCATTTTCTAACGGTCCGATAAGGAGGTTTGTAAGGCCTGCGCACACGCGCTGAAACACGTACAAAACGTAAATGTTGGCCGCCGCGGCCGGGAGCGTTCTAAATTACACGAATTATGAGCTCTCATTGGCCTACTGGTACAGACTCTAGACTCTACAATCTCTAAAGTAAGACTAAAGCAGTATTACTTTAAGAGCGCAAGTGACAACGCTATACGAACACGTATGGCGTTGTCACTTTCGCACCGCGAGTAATACTGCTTTAGTCTTACTTTAGAGATTGTAAAACGGCCCCAGGTATCAGAAACTTGAAACTAGAATTTATACCAAAAGCAAGTCTCGGTTATGTTTTAAAAGGACTTGTATACACGTTTACATCTAACTCAATAAATATATAAAAATAAATAAAATCACGCCTGTTTCCCAGAGGGGTAGGCAGAGATCAGGGTTTTCCACGGGGTTTTTGCTACGATCCTGACATACCCGTACCTCTTTTGTTTCATTCGCTCTCATCACATTCTTCATACATACCCCGTCGATTTAGAGTATTCTGTACTCTAAACCTGGAATGACATATAGGGTACCTTTTATCTATGTACCACGAGAGCGAAGCCGCGGACGGAAGCTAGTAATAGTATATTTATAGCATAAATAAACAATAAGAATTGTAGTGTAAAGCATTTGTCGTACGCATAGTCTTGGTTACTCGTACGACATTTCACACATCGCCATCTAGCCCTAAACTAAACAAAGCTTGTACTATGAGAACCAGATTACTGATAGAATACTATATTCTTTTTTTTGTACATACATACGTACGATACAATAAACACCCAGAGACGGAGACAGAACAAACATCTACGTTCACCACACAAATATTTGTCCTGGGTGGGGATCGAACCGACAACCTACAGCACAGAAGGCAGAGTTACTACCAACTGAGCTGAGCTGTGAGGCGGGTATCGGCGGTAATCCGACGCGGGTAGGATTAACGACATTGTGTAACGGCCTTTAGTCCGACTTTCTTCGGCACTCGAAGAGAGCGTACAAGTAATTAGAAATACATTCGGAATTTGATTGATTGTATTCGGCGACAGTTACTTTTTAATCATGATTTTTTATTGTAAGAAAAAGTTATAACGCACAAAGGAGTTGCACTTAGACGCGGTCGGAGTTCACACTTATGTGATTACGAATAAAACACTTGTAATAATACAAATAGGCACAAGTGTCACTGTCACTTATTTCGTGGTAGGTTTTTCTTTTTACAAGCTTTTATATAACTTGAACTGTTCTATGTTTGTTTGTAAGCTGTGCGTAAAAATTTGCATAATATAATTATTCTGGTGACGATGACAATATAATAATATGGTGACAGCGAGCTGATCTGATGAAAAAGTCAGGAGCTGTTCAACGGACACAACGGAACTAAAAATTAGTTCGATTGAGTAAAAACTTCCAACGTCAAGTTCCAATGACAAAGTAATATGTGACTGGTGATAGCGCGCTGCACTAATTTCTAGCTAGAAGGAGGATTTTACAAAAGCTTGTATTAAAAAAAACCGGCCAAGTGCGAGTCGGAATCGCGCACGAAGGGTTCCGTACCATTATCTATAAAAACGGCAAAAAAATCATGTTTGTTGTATGGGAGCCCCCCTTAAATATTTATTTTATTCTGTTTTTAGTGTTTGTTGTTAGAGCAGCCACATAAATACATAATCTGTGAAAATTTCAACTGTCTAGCTATCACGGTTCATGAGATACAGCCCTGTGACAGACAGACAGACGGACAGCAAAGTCTTAGTAATAGGGTTCCGATTTTACCCCACGGGTACGGAACCCTAAAAAAACATATTTTTCTAAAGAAAAATTATTGACAGATAGGTAGTTAAGTAAGACTCCTGATGCAACCGCCAAAAATATGTATAGGATTATCAACTTATGATGGATATCATGTTTAGCTATCACAGTTGAATGCGTACACAAAGTTTGGTGTCAGAGCTATTAGCTGTTTAGGAGTTACCTCGTGAGTCGTGAGGATCTAATCCTGGCTCCATCATGAGGTTGATATCATATTATTGTATTGTCATCAGAATTATACACAAATTTGATAATGATCCAACAATTAGAAGTTGGTTCAATTCGATTTCCAAGATTTTTTTACATAGTTTATTACAGGTGAAGCTAATAAAAGCTTGTTTAAATTTAAATCATTTTGTATTATTTCGTATTAATTGAATCTCTGGTGCCGTTATTTGATAAATCGTGTGGTTTTATCGGAGAAAGTTATAAGTAGGTACCTAGTTAGGTTTGGAGTACAGTTAGGCTTTTATGAGTCTAGGCGGCCTAGGCTGGGCTATCATACTAGGTTTAAAGTGTATATTGGTTTTAGCTTCATTTATCAGCTTATCTATCAATATCTTAGATTGTATGGCCGTTATCGACGTTCATATTATGAACTTCATACTCGTAAATTGAATTTAAAAGGTAGGAACAAGATATAATGACACTGACAGTTCTGACATTTTATTTTATGCAAACGTCAAAAAAAAAACAATCCGGAGTAGATTAAACATTTAAAGCTGTAGACAGACAGAAGTCATTTTTATTTTTTTCTACAAAAAATTAACCAAATTTAAATTGGGGTAAATAGTTCATAAGTTGTCTGAAAAACTCGGTGAAAATTATAGAAAAAGTAAGCCCTCCTCTTAACCTACTGCTACTTAAGGGGCATTCGCTCAAACTATGTATGTATGTATATTCCAAGTTTCATTAAAATCCGTTTGGTGGTGATTGAGCCACACAAATCCTCACAAACTTTCTGATTTATAATATTAAACAGATTGCGTTGCAGATTGGTTGTTATAACGTTACATTTTGGTGCCATTTCTGCTCGCATTTCCGGTTTTTTTTATGAAAAATTATGTATTCCTTTTATGGATAAGGAAAGTAAAGCTATTGTAATGAAGTTATAATACTTATTATAGATAGATATACTTATTGGATAGTTAAATCAGTTTGAGCGGAAGTGACGCCAAAAATGGCGCGTAACATTACCGTATTAATAAGATGATTTTCTAATGATACCTAGTAGCTATCCACATAAAAGTATTGTGTAGAGAATAGTCTCAAGTTGGTCCCATTTCAATTGTATTTATGTACGACTAATAGTTCCTTCATAAAACTTAAAAACTAATTTCGTCTCTCAACTTTTCGTTTGGTAGAACGAAACATTTTCGTTGGCGTTCTTCTCAGTTTTTGAAACGTAATTATTTTCTTTCTACAACATAATTGTAAAATCTCTAAACAATAGCACAGAGTGATTTCACCATGCTATAGAATCCGACGGCTCGCACGACTAGTATGAACATTGAACAAAGCAATGAAAGTGTGAAAGTGGCACTCATAAACAAATACGATTAAACCGGGTGCTAGATCGCATACTAGCTGTCTACCTCAGCTTCACAAGATTTTACTAATGAAACTAATACGCAAGTTTTAATACCTTTGGTTATATTATTGCTATTTTCTAGATCTCTAATTTTTTTGATAATAATATATGTCCTATGTTACTCGCTGATAACGTAGCTTTAGATAGGTTACAGAATTTTAAAAATCGATCCATTCGATTTCGAGTTTATTCGCTACAATTACAAACGTATACAAAATTTGATTAAAATAAAAACCTTTTTATAATAGTAGTGTATGTTACCTACCTCGTACATCATATCCAAGTGCTAAACAGCAAATGATGCACGGATCATTACATGTAATCGATAGACGCGCTTTTTGCGAGATATAATAATAATGGGGACACCGTTAGCGAGATAAGTACACGCACTAGCGGGACAACTTTACGACATTATTTAAAAATTGTCACGACGCTATTTCTTTTTAACTGAATTTGTAAAAGGCGAAGGTTCTTCTCAAATAGACTGTTTATTTTTTGTGTTTTACTCAATGTCTTTTGTATTACTCAATTTCTCCGCCAATTGATCAATCGATCTTGTTGATTCTTTCGCTGGTGCGTTAATAATCCCTCTTTATTCTTGATGGACTGATACTTTTCCCGTAAAACTGTTCAAAAGCGCTATAGTCTCTTGAAATCTCGTCTTGCCAAATAAAGTTTAAAGATTTTGAGTGTAAGTGTCTTCGAGTGATCAAAATGACGTGAGTTTGCGCATGCGTAGACACGCTGACTGCTTACTACATAATATAATATTGAAAATACCCCACAAGACTCGTGATCAGTTTTTTGAAATCTGTTTAAAAAAAATATTAGAGTGATATAAACCAACACGAAGAAAAGTTTTGTCAATATGTATGAAACTATCGTCGCTAACTGTGTTCTGGAAAGTTAGGCATGAACTTAAAGTATGGTGTCGAAGCGATAGGTCGTTACCGTTCGGAAACTCAAAAGATATGTTCAATGTCCCAAATATTGAAATCATAATGGCTACATAATATAATCAAACTCACTGAATTGTATGGACGTAATTTGAAATCAAACATAATTATTAAGTTGTAGACGCAAAGAAGAAAGTTTGTAAATTGGACCGCATCGATGATACTGAAAATGTTGTAAAACGGGCGTTTTGTAAAGTGACCAGTTTCTGTTAAGGAGATTCTTGAGATTGTTTTTTTTTTGTATGGGCTGAGTCTACCCGGATAAGACGGAAAATGTGTTAAAACCGCGTTATCTTGAAAATTAAAACCATTAAACTTAAAAAGCGAGCCAACTTTGGGAAATGCGTCTATCGAGAAAAGTTTCACCAATCGTGTTTCTGTCTTCAATTTATCTGTTTAAGTTATCTATGTCATAAAAAACAAAATTGTATGTTTGCGGTTATTAAGAAAAAGCGATTATCGATGTAAGTGTCTGTCTTTGTCTGTTTGTCTATTTGCATGATCATAATTTGATAGAAACATTTGATATAAGTTCCAATAAGTGACTGGAGGTAAATAAATAATTTATTTTATTATGCTATCAAGAAAGAATACGTAACAACGCAAAGCTAGTAAATAAACTCGAAAAATACTAGTAATTTCACAATTCACCAACATTCAATACAGTGATAGCAACATAATAGCACCATGCTCTCTACACTGAATAGGTGCATAATTGCCGACTGACCTCGACGGATCTATAGATCGCGATCCGTAGATCAATGATCGATAATAAGGATAGCGGACTTCGCATGCGCGAGAAAGGTATGAAAGTTCTTGCTTGGTGGTGACATTTTGACGTTTACATTACAGAGAAGAATACGGTGTGTATTTCTGATAGATTGAAGATTGTATTATAACAGGAAAGTAAAGTTTTTATTGTGATTCTTTTTGAATTCTATGTAAAATGCCTTCAGCGTTTGGAATGCATTTTTATCGACTTCAAATAAAGAAGAAGGCAGCACGTATATTATACTTGTGAGGATCACTCAGAGAAAAAAAAACCGGCCAAGTGCGCGTCTGGCCACGCGCAGGGTTTCGTAGTTTACACAGCTAAAAACGTTATAGAAGTAATTTTCAACGATATTTGTACTAAATATATAAATATAAGGGTTTCTTGTAGACTATGAAACCCTAAGAAATATGATCACGACTGTGTAAATCCCACCTCTCAGATCTCCAGGCACATAGATTATTGTAAGGGGGTAAACACAGACACGTCTAAACATTAAAATTGGCACATGCCCACATTCAGCCTGCCTTTTTGTCTATTGCCTGTAGCAATAGAAATAGTTATCGTGAGTCATAATAAACCCTGTAGTTTTTGATCTATCTATTACAAAGACTTCGCTGTCCGTCTGTCCGTATGTCTGTCTGTCAGAAGGCTGTATCTCATGAACCGTGTGATAGCTAGACAGTTGAAATTTCACAGATTATGTATTTCTGTTGCCGCTATAAAGTTACTATTTTTCCGGATACCAGTATATGCATAAACGGTAAAATTAAATGCATTCCGCCTAGAATTAATTAGAATGTAATAAATTTGTAGTACCTATACAATTAAATGTTTTCCTTGCATTAATATGCAAACTATCCACGCACCGATGACCAAACAATGGTTCAAGCAATTATTGTGAGGTGTTAATTTGTCTGCTTTGAATATCATTACGATAATTTCAGAGCATTGCTTTAGTTAAAACAGTGTGTTATATGTTAAGTAATTACCGTATAGTGATCTGGATCGGTTAAGCTACCTATAGACTGTTTGCAACTGTCTTTGGATAGCACAATTGTCTTCAAATCTTGAGTATTTTGTAATTATTTTCCGCAAAAATAACTAATTAGAATGATAAAACTTTGTCTTTCTCTTCAGTACGCTCTATATTTAGGTGAATATTATCACTCTGTCTTTCTGTAACTTTGCAAGCCTGTCTGTCAGTCTGGTGTTATTTAAGGATACAAAAAGAGGCATTTTTATTATTAATTTACCACAAAAAAATTATATATATTTTTTGTAGCGGTGATGGTCTTGCGATTAGGTACTGCGGAATGTGGACATGTGTTTAATATTTAGACCTGCTTCTGATTATCTGATTATCCCATTCATCTTCAAGTTGATGTCTACTGTACCTGACTAATGTCATTTTTTAACAGGAAGATGTCTAGAGCCCAAAAACGAACCAGTGACGAAAAACACTAAAATAACAATTAGCGGTGGCAAAGAGAGTTCTAACAATAGACGCCAGGCTGTGTTAACTTTAGGGGTAGGCAGAAAAAAACTGTTTACCTGTTACCCCCGCAGACTGTCAACGCATCATTTATCAATTTGAGTGGTTAACCTACTGTGGAGCAAGTGGTATTGTGTTTTGCGACAACGAAAACACCGCCGAGATAAAAGCAAGTTAGAGGAATAGAAATAAAAAGTGGTCAAGTGCGAGTATCTGACTCGCGCACCGAGGGTTCCGTACAAACTTGTATATTGGTTTGTCTATCGCGAAAATTAGGTGTCGAAGATTTTTTTTTAGTTACCAAAAATATTATTTTATGTGATACAAATACAAGCAGTCCGCCCGCACGGGTTACTAATAATAATCTTTATTAGTGCATGCATTTTTTTATTACCTTAGGTTACATTATTGCAATTTTAAAATACATCGATCGCCAATTTAAAAAAAAAACTTGAGAGGTGTCAAGGGACACCCGGATGGAACGAAGTTCTCACAAAATAACGTGGGACAAGGGAAGGGGAATCAACTTTGACTTCGACTTCGACTTCGACCTCGACCTCGACCTCGACCTCGACCTCGACCTCCACCTCCACCTCCACCTCCTATACTATAGCAAAAAAGTGTCGTGACAACTTTTCGTAAGAATTTTTTCCGTCTAGCCCCCTTTCACAACGCGCGATAAGGAACTTCGTTCCAATAATAATGTCGCCTAAAATCTTACTCGCTAATTATGTCGCAGCTTTGATAGACGAAATAATTAAAATTTGTTTAAGTGTTTTTTAATTAATCCACAAACAAAAATACAATTTACCTAGTAGAAAAGATAAAGTTAAAATAATAGGTACATACATACATAACGTAGAATACATAGAATAGTATAATATATAAATGCTATTACAAATGTAGATAGGTCGGCGAGATGAAAGGCGCAACGTCGTGGGATCTCTACTAATGAACCGACATGTCATAGGGTTGTCGAACGACTGTCAATCGTTGAAAATTAAAAGCATTTAAACTTCCTGGGACCGTTTTTGAGTCTCTAGTTTGTTAGTATGTGTGTATATCAAACTAGAAAGATAGAAATAAAAGAAAAACAAACAGAATAACTAAGGAGTTTCTGACTTCACCATCTCAGATCAGCTCGCTGTCACCATAATAATGTAATTGTAACCGAAGTTACACAGGTACGCCACATTTCAGCTTAATCGGAAATAGTTTAAAATTCAATTGCAAGATTTGACCCGTACCGTACGTACTAACAAACTAACTAACAAGGCAAGTTAAATAAAAGCTTGAAATAAATTATTACAATTACCTGTACATGGTATAGTATGAAAAAATTAAATAAGATCCTGTAATCCCCAAGTACGGTAAACATAAACATCCTCTTAAACCTTCAGACGTTCATATCCTTGAAGATGTTTAAAGGGGTTAATTAGAGGCATGCCTACACATTATATTTAGCACAATGCCCCCATTTTTCAGTAGTTAGCTTTCCACATGTGACGGGTTGCAAGCCTGTCTCCGCTTAAAAGTCGATAAGGTATGACTTGGTGTAATGACAGCCCTACATGTCAAAGCAATACCTTCCGCTTTCTGTCCCCAAAGAATTCAGCTCCTTTTGTTCGTGAGCATATTTTGATTAAAATCAGATTGAGATTAAATACTTTGTTGTAATGTGAACTTATTTATGAACTAACGTTTTCGCTCGACGAAGATTCACCATGTTTTGTTAGTTATTTTCATTCGACTACAACAGCAAGTGGGAATGCTATGAATTTTGCAATCAATACTGACTACGGCGGGAGGAAAAGTTATAATCTTACAGGTTATACTGACAACTGACTTTTTTGTAAAGTAGGTAAATATAAAAAAAACATTTATAAAAGTTCTAATCTATCAGTCATCTGGTCCCCATTGTACAAATTTTGCTTATTTTGGGGCTGGATGGCGCTATGTAAAATATACTTTAATATTTTTCTTACTATGTCTTTGAATGAATCGTTCTAGTATAGTTATATTTACAGTAAGTATATTCAGGTACCATGAGCAAAGTCGCGGACAGGATCTATAGTTAGCATGAAGGCGTGGTAGGTCGTATTATAAGGGTTTTAAATTATCTTAGGCCCCAATGACTGTACACTTGTGAAAAGGTCCAGCCCGCTTATTATGTGTCCGTCTGTCTGTCATTAGATTGCAGAGATAAGGGCGTGCAATAAGGAAAATATCGATATTTAAATATATATCGATGTTCTTGAATCTGCTGTCTCATTTAGGTGTTTAGTAATAAGGTTTTACTAATAAATGCAGCAATAATCACTACAAAGAGCTTGCCTTATGTCTATGGAACTCGTGACATAACTTAAAAAAAAAACTGCAAAAGTGGAATAAAAATGTAAATGTGTATGAGTTGTATTACACACTAGTGGAAACTCACGCGACTTCGTTCACTTAAAATTATTTTCAAACCGATTTCAAACCCCGCTACACCCCCTTAGGGGTTGAATTTCGGGAATTCCTTTCCTAGTGCACACCTACACACCAAAAGTCTCACTCTCCAAATGTCAAGTTTCTAGAACTAGTGGTTTAGGCTGTGCGTTGATAAATCAGACAGTCAGTAACGCAAGAGTTTTACATATTTAGATTATGAATGTGTGAGATTTGATTTACACAGTGTGAAGGAGTGGGTGCACCGAAGGTTTCACTTACCTGAGTCAAGATTCTCAGATTAATCAAAACATTATCGGCACCAACATCAACAATATATTTTTTGCAAATGTAATAGGATCATGACTGTAATCCCCAAGTACAGTATACATCCTCTCAGATATCCAGGCGCTCAGATCATCAAAGATGTCAGAGGCATGTCCAAACATATTGCAGTAGTTAGCATTCCATACGTGACAGATGCAAGCCCATCGCCGTCGTCTTATACGTGTAATGTACGGTAATGAATTGCTTATTTTGACAGTCCAAAAATCCTGTTTGATTTACAAAATCAAGAGAATTTACTTCAATAAAATCGCAAGAATCACTTTGAAACGTCTCAAGAGCTAGGTGAAACTGCGCCTGTTCTTCGCGATCAAGCCTAGAAGCTCCGGCAACAAACACAGCTTAGTGCCTATAACTTTTTTCGATGAAATTTATCGTAAATGCTATGTAGAGCTCCAGTGTGATGCCGATCGAAAGATGAAGGTATAGGATACAGACCTAAGTAATATAACTTTGAAAGCGTTTCTCGTGACTCATAGGCAAGGTATACAAAAAGTTTAGTACGACAGAGTCATTTTAAATCTCAAGTAGATCCTAAATAAACAAGAAAGGAATTTTGATACATAAGGACAGGTCGGGCAAAATTATAAATGCTGAGGGATGGCAATGTATCGATTATTATTTTGCGATAAGTTATATGTTTGAATAAGATTTTTATCGAAAAATATATTTTACAAAACAAGATTTTATAAAATCCAAAGTTATAGTACTCGTCAAGACAAATACAACAAGCCCAATCACAATACTTAAGAATTAAAACTATCGTAGTTGTTAATAATTTCAAATATTAATACGGCAAATTATATAACGTTTTAAGTTATATTGCTGACGTTTCGAGATAATTCAGTATTGAAGATGATATGGCTACGGTTCCACCTTCAGATCAGCTCGCTATCACCAAAAAAAGGGCTTTAAAATAGCAAGAAATGAGCAAGTTTTTTTTGGCGTCGTACTTTTTATATGTTTTGATGTGCGTTAATTCCTACAAAGATAATTAAAGTATTATTTTCTGATCTGAACTTTAATAGAATTAATAGACTCAAAAATATTTACTTTGTTATTGCTATCGTGTTTTGATTCAACTCTTTCAATTTATATATTTCAATCAACATAAGATAATTGTATCAGTAGTAACAGTTAGTATAGGATTTATTGCCAATTGATTTATAATAATTTAAAAAACTGACTCCCCTCTAGACATCTTCAAAGGATCTAAGCGCCTTGAGATCTGAGAGGATGTCTACCGTACTTGGGGATTACGGACGTGATCCTATTATTTCTTATTTATTTTATAAAAAACTGATGTATTAGCTAAAGACGACGATGGCGCACGTAAAATAGATAATTTACTTTTATCGACACACTCCCCTCACTAGAAATGCAAACTTTTTAAGGTTTTTTTTTTAATACTAAATCCTGCTACCGTATTCCTATCCGCATAGTTTTTTTTAACCTGTATTATCCCACAGTCGTGGCTTAGTTTACTTAGTATTAAAATTCCTTCAAAGACAAACAAAGTTGACAGTTTGATGATTGAATATGATATGTCAAAAGGAAATGGAAGTTATCATAAATTTTAGGAGCTTATTGCCATGCGGGACATTGACTTAAGGTGATACTGTTTAGGGTTCCGTAGTCTACAAGGAACAAACTTAAGTCAGTCAGTCAGAGAGTAAGGCAAGAGTTTTAAATATTCAGATACTTCTAGGTGGGTACTATGTCTGTCTACAAATTAAATAAAAAATACTTAGGTTAGATGGTGAGAAAGGCGTTCGAAAATTAAACATGTCAAACCAAACACAAATCGGTAGCTAAAATAAAACCATAGATAAAATCAAGTGTACAATTTGTCTCGAAAACATTCGTAATTGTCTATGGATATAATGATTGATGCATTTCCCAAAGGCTCAAAAATGCAGCGGTTTTCGGAGACTTTCGGGTGGTGCAAGTGATAAGAGATCATCAGCTCTCACTGAAAAGATAGAATAATTTCGTTTGAAATCTAATAAAAAACGAGGCAATCCTTTGTTTTTGTAATCATTTAGTTTTTTAACTTTTATAATAAAAGAAGAAATCTGATTTCGATGAAATTTGTGTTGACGTGGTCCAGGTCGGAAATCGATATAACTCAAATTTAGTTAAATGTTTTCTACTATCCTACAAATCCTTTCTAGTAATATTATAAGTGCGAAAGTTTGTGAAGATGTATGATTTGGTTTAAATTTGGGGTTGATATAGTTTTTGGACCTGGATGTAGCCTAAAAAGTAGCCTATATAGGCTATTTTTTATCCAGGTATAACGCGAGAGAAGCCGCGAGAAAAGTCAAGTCAAAAGAGAGACAAGAATTACTTTGAAACGTGTTAGGAGCTAGGTCTATTCCTCGCGACTGAGCCTAGAATATATTAGCGGATTGCGTAATATCATTATTCCTGATATAAGGGCAAGGCGCTAAGCGCTAATGCCCGAGATACACGAGGCAAATTTTTCAAGCAGAATAGTGATAGTAAGCATGTAAACAGAATTAGCTTCATTTCTAAGCTAGTTCTGTTTGCTACACGAAGCCAAAGCTTGCTAGTCTTGCTAGCTTACTATCACTATCTTGTTATCCTAGCTTGAAAAACTAGCCTCGTGTGTTTCGGGCATAAGCGACACTGTGCGCTTTAAGTTCGCAACTTACACCCCACACCACGCCAACGTGTGTGGGATATGACCGGTTGACACACATCCATTTATCATCACTTAGTTTTTAACCTTCACAAATACCGCATTTCGATTCAAATCTACAGGTTTGGTTGGAAAAAATCGACGAATTCAGTTTTACGATTGCAACATTCTGATATAAGCAACTCATTGCAACGTTTGGAGAAATTTTGCGTTTATTGCCATATTTTTTATGTTTATTTTTGTTATGTGTGTGGGTGTTGCAATGAAAAGTTATCCTTACTAATAAACTAGCTGACCCAACAGACGTTGTCTTGTCCAAATTTGAATACCTAATCCCATAGAAATAACACATTCACATTATCCCGAATCTTGGAATTTTTCGGGCAACTTTCCTATTTTTCCCCATAATCCCTAAAAAATCTGTTAAATCAGTCGATCTTTGTTCGAGTTTTTGCAAAACTAACGGACGGCGATTGATATTTATACAGCACATCTATGTATATATGATGTGTGATGTAGGTGTGTATGTGTGTTTGTGAGTTTGTGGGTATGTCCCTCTTTCACGCAGCAACGGTACATCGGATAGACGCGATTCTTTTAATAGAGATAGTTCAATTCTCGGACAGTGGCCTAGGTTAAATTTTATCGGGGTACCTTATATAAGCAAAGTAGCGATGAAAGTCAGTAGCTATGAGCTCGTAAGAAACACTAACCTGGTTGTGGTAGTGCGCCATGTGGTGCGGCAAATGCCGCATGGCGGGATGCAGCATGTCGCCGCCGCTGCTGGTATTGCCCTCTACCGCCTGCTGCAAACATAAAAGTAATAAACAAATAAGACCATAGCTTTAATCCCCAAGTAAGGTAGACATCCTCTCAGATCTCAGACTAAATCCTAGAGTACTGGTCTAGAAAAATCCAACGCGATGGGGTTATGTTGTGTAGTTGATGAGTTCCTATAGCTAACTTAATGTTCCATAAGAAGCTTGAACTATTTACTGAGAAGTTCAGTTGGACAGCACCTGACTTCATCATCAGATTAGCTTGCTGTCACCATTTTTTGCATCGCTACCAAAGTTACACAGCTCAGTTGATAGTAGCTTTGCCTTCTAGTTGTAGGTAGTGGATTCAATCCCCACCCAAAATCAATATTTATGAGATGAACATAGATGTTTGTTCTGTGTCTAGTTCTCAATGGTAATTAGCTGTATTTATCGTTAAAATAATAATATAAGGCTGACTTTACCTCAGTCGGCTCATCCTTCGCGTCAGGCTCGTCTCCGAGTTCCACCAGACCCAGCGCCTCCTCCAGGAGGTCGAAGCGGGCCTCCTCAGCGGTCACCAGCTCTCGTGGTAACTCGCCTTGAAGCACGTACTCACCTGAGGAGAAAGGACATAATTACTAATATTATAAATGCGAAAGTAACTCTATCACGGCTAACCTGCTGGCCCTTTGTGATGAAATTTCATATAGATGTAGTTAAAAGTCTTGGGAAGGACATAAGCTACCTTTATTTCAAAATATTCTTTTGATTTTCAGTAATTTCAATGTTTTAATTATAAGGTCGTCAAAAATAGATTTCAAGAATGTACTCGGACGAAGTCGCGGGTAAAAACTAGTAAGTTTATAAAATCATATTTTTTAAAACAAGCTTTTATAATTCTAGGGCTCCAGGTATTCGTCAAGACAAGTCCAACGAGCCCAAACACGATAGTTATGTTATGTAGTTGAGGAGTTCCTAAAGCTACACTTGAGCTCCATCATCGGACCAGCTCGCTTCTACATTGATATTGAAGATTGATAGGTCAACTCGCTATCACCATATTATTGTATTGTCACCGAAGTTACGAAGCTATTTAGCATACATGTGTAACTTCAGCTTAATTAGTTGGGGGAACTGGTTTAAAATTGAATTGCAAGATTTGACGCACATGCTAACAAACTAACTAATAAGACAAGGTAAATAAAAGCTTGTAATAACTAATTCTGGCGGTAAGAAATAATATAGTCTTTTGAGGTAAGAAAGTTTATTCTTCAAGTCGACAACGCCTTAGGGACTACACGTCAGTCTATACAAACTACTGATTTGATTAGTTTTCACCATAAAACTCCTTTCACAAACACCGCAAATTCACAAAATCATAACTCATAATACAGAGTCCTATTCAACAACGAAAAATCGATTTTAAACTCAAACAACATCGCAATACAATGGAAATTCGCGTGCTGGTTGAATGAAACAATAAATCACAGCCTGGTCCGGTGGTTGACCACAGAAAAAAAATATACGGTTAACCCTTTTAGTGTCTTTGAAAGGCGTTGTGATAATCTCTTTACTGTCAATAGGGGTCTTAGGGACCGCGCCGGGCTTATAATTATGCACGGTAGCTGTATGGTTTTACTGATGGTCAAATGGTTTAAAACAAAAAAAAAACATTTTTGGTTTTGGTGATTGAGATAAAGGATGCGACTAATGTGCGACTAATGTGCGACTAGGTATTATTTCAAGTCAACGTAAAATTTTAGCGAATAAATAATATAATACCTAATGACAACAAATGTTTAACGTAAAGAATTTTCGTCTTTAGGTATTTGTAAATTAGATAGGTTTTTTAAAAAGGATGTCATGAAAACTGAAAATACATAATAGGCTTTTGCAGGTACGACGCGAGTTCGTAGAAGTTTCATAGTTAGAGATAACCCATTTTATTTCTATGTAATGTTTATGATTATACCCCTTTTTACAAAGATCATATGATATTGAAACACTTAAATAAGTAACTTATAACTAAGACTGGTGCCTAATATTATACTCGTGGATTCATAAAAACCTGTGTAGATCATCTCGATTGTAGAAAAAAGAACAAAATATTTTTTAGCAATAGCCATGAGTCCTACCTGCGACCAGTGAGATGTAGAGACAATAAACACCCGTCTAAAAATCAATATATGTATATTATTTAATAAAAACTATGACTGAATATTTGTATTATCTAATCGAAATATTAACACCATTTGACAATTATGTTCACAGTTCCAAAAAAAACCTATTCCAAATTGCTCTACCACACCAGCTACTTCGACAATTGTGCCAAACAATAAGGATTTAAAAGCTAATCCCTCTATTGTTGGTCCAAAGGACCGGGGGCGACATTTTTTTTCTTACGACTGACGAGGCGTCACTCAACGGGTTACTGTTTTGGCTACTTTTGGGATTAAATTAAAATCGTTTGAATTAAAAAGCTTAATTTGTAGACGAGGGTTTTTTTATTTTTTTTTTGTCGGCGCTAAAGTAATCTTATTCAATCAACCAAAGCACAAGATTTGAACTAGTGGTTGACACGTTAGGCAACTTCGGGGTCGATCAGAATGTAGGTACATATTGGACATTAGGTACCTAGTTTTGAACACGGCAGAATGATTTTGTACGAAGTTTGTTAAATATTTATCCCAAATTATGTTTCCCATGTAGGTAAGTGACTTAGGACGAGTAATATATTTTTTAACACTAATTTAGTTTTTACTCAAAACTATGAATACCCAATCAGTTATTTTTTATATAATTCGTTAGATAATCATAATAGCTATAGCTACATAAATAATAAGTTTGATGGTTTTTAAAATAATGCGGTTTAATAAATTTAAAATAAATTTTTCCGTCTTATCCGGGTAGACTCAGCCCATACAAAAAAAATACAAAAATTTCAAGCATCATCTTGATACAATTTATGAGTATTTTCTTTTAATCTATAACGTCTTGTGGTGCATTAACCATAAGGTGCATTCAATCGAGTAAATAGACAATTGTTTACATAAATTACTGCGTATTAATATAAAATAATAATTTTCAAAGTCAGTAAAAAATGCGCCGCGTCAAACCGCCCGCCACCCCAAATTTTCTAAAACACCATAGACAAAAAAACAACTTTTAATTAGCCACACATCCCGCTCTCCTATTGGTCAACCGTGAAGGACCAATATGGCTTACAAAATGGCGTCGTTTTTTTCGCGCGCAAAACAATTAAAAACTTGTTTTTTCGCCGACCGGACGGAATTGCGAACTGTAATCGATTCGCGATAGATATTTGTATACCTTTGTGTGTATTTTTGGTAATAAGGAAAAATAACAATTTGACGTAGCTAGTGTGTAGGTATTTTATTATATAACTACCAGTAACCTAATTGTTCGTAAGTGGGTAAGATGAATAGATAGATAGAGTAGAGGTTATTTTATCTCACGAAGGCTCAGAGGGTCTTCTCGGGAACTAAAAACGAAATTTCGTGACAATATTCGTTTCAAAATAACATCGTTTCGACTATTTTGAACGATGGAACGACCGTAATTACTTTTGACAAACATCGATGTTCGTAATCCTACTTACAAATCAGTTCGAACTATAGTCGAAACGAAACGATGAAATTTTGTAACGAATATTGTCACGTTCACAAATTTCTTATTCGGTTCCCGAGTAGATCCCAGGATCTTGCTCACCCGAGCATTACTTGTATGTACCTAGTTGTGGTGTGTATAGAAATACGCGCTTTTGTGCGACTGATATGATACTAAGTACTCCCGAGCTTACTCACACAGAAACAATGTGCTACGTGCATCAACACACACAATTAAGAAAACCCGCTTTAGTGCGATAGAACAATTTAAACGAATTAAAAAGCATTATTGAATGATTTCATTAAGACTAGCTATATAAAAAAGATAATCCGATATCGATTAAATTCCTAACTCAGAGCCATCTCCAACTCCACAAGATTGCGAAAAACCATTGAAATTGGACCAACCGTTCCGAGTAATCGGCGTACAAACGTACCTACATGAGAGGAATAAAAGAAACATCGTCCTCGGAACCTTGTCCTGAAGAACCACCTCCTTGTTTTGAAGTTGATTAAAAATAGTCATTCTCAGTGATAAAAGTACCTCATGGTTGGTGCAAACGATTATACAGCCATTAAAAATAGACTACTATAAATAAATGGCATTACTTAACGCTGTAACATCAGCCTTGACAATGACAGTGGAGTGTCACGAGTCACGGTTATCTGTGTCTAAAATCGTTCGATTGTCTGTTCGATCCGGTCCGTCGAACTGTTGCCACTTTTTTTTATTCTGTGTGTGTAATGTCTGCGTAAAAATAGTTTTAGTATGGAATTGTCGCGATTCTTGCTTTCAAAAGACGAAAAAAAAGAGGTTGTAATTTTGACTACATCAATCAGTACTTCCTATCTTGACTTTTCGATTAGTCGAAACATTCAAGGGGTCTACTCATGAAAACGATCAACGATATATCTGAACAAACGTCACGTCGTTTCCGACTATATTTTGAAAGATGGAACGACCAACATTACTTACAATGAACATCATACATTCTACTATGACAGACGACGATTTCTATAAGTGCGGTTTGGCCGAATATATCGGAGCACTGTCACTGTTGTCGATAAGATCGCTGTTTTGCAGAGTAAAGAGCTATTTTTTTCGAATTTCATATTGAGTATTTTCTCAAATGGACTTCTACTAGATTATGAATGTAATGAGAAAACTTACCTTATCATATAATGTGTAGCAACTTTCGTATTTTAATTAGTTTTTTCATCAAAGGTCTTCTTAAATACGCAACATGTTTCATATCACTTGGGAAAATCAAGCAGATTCAGTTTGAACTTTATAAAAGTCGGGAAGTCTTTTACCATTATTAAAAGGCCATTAAAAGTACTGGACCAATTTTTAACATTCTTTCTCTTATAAAAAGCAACATTATAAGCGTCTACCATAGGCTATATTTTGTTTTCAAAAATATTAGTGACCATTACAAAAATTGCAATAATGTAACCTAAGGTGTCAAAAATTTGCCTATAATCTTCATTAATACACACGTGCGAATCCGGGGCGGTTGGTTAGTTATTCGATAAATACCTACGGTAAAGAGAAGTGACAGTCATTCGGCCAGCAAATAATACTAAATTTATAGACCAAATCGATTTTAATATTCACTAAACGATATTTCAGAATACCAATCCGTTGGCCACCCACTTTTCTCAATCAAAACGAATTCCAATCAAGCAGTGGCCAATGGGAGAGCAATATCAATTCAAAACAATTGTCCTCATCTACCTTCATTAACCCATCCGCCATCGCCATCTTGATACGCAACCGTCCCACGAACATTCCGTTTTCAAATTACATCTCCCGTCCCTCTCTCGCTCAAGGATCGGAGCGAAACAGCGGATATTTTTTTCGAATATTTTTAAATTGCTTCGTGGCCAGTCCTTTTCTGTGTTCGAAAACCGAAATGCATTGTTTTTTTAATGCGGTTTCCCGTTGTGGCTTTTTGATTCGCCGCTCCTTGGGTTTTTTGGATTAGGTATTATGTGGGTAGATTATGTACCCTACCCAAATTATATAAATCATGATACCTAAGTATTTACGAAGACCGAACACTAGTATTTCTTAGAAACATTATGCCTCATGCTCCTCGACTTAACTTAGTCATTATGATCTATTATTTTTATTACATACAGTTATAATATAAAATAACTTACAGATAGTGTCAGAATGGTTATTTTTTAACTACTACGAGTATCTTTCCATACTGTACTAGGTCGTAAAATAGGAGATATAAATGTTTTTTTTTTGTAAAATTTGAAATTTTTTATGTTTGTAATATATAAACTAAAAAACTAAATGACCAATTATAAAAATTATTTCATCTATCGAAAGCTACATTATCAGCGAATAACATATAATATTGGTAAAACATTCCTAAATAGACTTATCATTCGTTAATGGCTTTGAAAAAAAATACATTTTTGTTTTGTTATAACTTCAAATGAAAAAAAAGTGAAACTGATATTTTTTTTAATAATATGAAAAACACAATAAAAATGACTAAGAAAAATTAATCCCTCACCTTAAATGGAAGGTTGTTCGAATTTACATACATACAAATAAACCTAACCCACCACACGTCCATTCTCAGTGGGATGTCGGTATAGAATGGCCATCACAAAAAGTGACCCCACAGAGGGGCAGTGTTCACACCCTTTTAGAAATTAAGCATGCAGGCATCCCAAATGATTACATATCGATTGTGTTTCGTTAAACATAAAAAACTTCCATATTTTTTGACTTCATGACGTCGAAATATTTGATTTTTTTTTGTGTAATTGTCTATTAACTTGCGTCTTGTTTCATAGAATGCGGACTCCTGCAAAATATGGGCATGTGAGTATGAGACAAATGTAATGATTGCAAGTGCCTCTGACTATCCCCTTTAGATATCTCTAAGGATCTAAGTGCCTAAAGATCTGAGAGGATGTCTACCGTACTTGGGGTCTGCAGTCATGATCCTAATTTTTATTTTATTTAGGTAATACCAACTAGCTTTCGCCAGCGGCTTCGCTCGCGTGGTACATGGATAAAAAGACGCTATTCCAGGACATAAGCTTGTATATTCCATCCATTTATTTCTTTGGGAGTGATTGACCCGCAAACATTTAAACATAAACATGCAAACATCCTAACAAACTTTCGGATTTATAATTTAGAGGAACTGACGTAGCTCCTAAGACGTCCCAAAGTGATTTTTATGATTTTATTAAAATAAATGCCTTTTGACTTTCGAGTAAGATGTATATTTTATAGATATTTAAGTCTTTTTGCGTGTCCACTAAAAAACAAGTAGGTATTGAAACATTGGAATACTATAACGTTTAAAAACACGACACTCCGAGACACTTTCCTCAAAATTCATCTTCAAACCTCACGCCTCCGCTCGACCATCGACAAGAATGGGTTATTTTTTTTTCTGAACCAAGTTAAGGCCTCTTGAGACGCACCTTTTCAATCGGCTTCAAGTGTAGGATGTTCTTATTTTGAATTTCTTGTCGTTACTTTTTATTTATTTTTTTGGAACACTAACTTGGTGTTGTTGAACACAATAGAATTCTTACGTCTTAAAAATTAGAATTATTAGTGAGGCATTACAAAAATAATGGAAAATAAATATGTCTCAGAAATTAACCCCAATAAGAAATATCTACATACTGACTCACTTATCTTAAATCCTATTAACCTACTAATATTATAAATCCTAAAGTTTGTAAGGATATTTGGATGTTTGTCCCTCTATCACGCCTAAGCGACTAAACGGATTCGGATGAAAATTGGAATATAATTATTTACATAACGATAGGTTAGGCTATCTTTATTTCAAGTTCCATCTAAATCCGTTTAGGCGTGTTTGAGGCACATACAAACATCCTCAAAAACCTTAGGACTTATAATATTAGTGGGATGTTGCTTGGATACAGTTCGTAGGTATAGGGGTAGGTTAAACACGCGAGAGAAACCCTTGGCAAAAGCTTGTAAATAAAATGTGAGGGTACATATATTTCGAACAAAATCACATCTATTAATTACAAAATTAAATGTATCTAAAAACGGGTAGTTTTTTTATCTGAATCGCAAATTTACTACTGAATTTTTCGAATTGAATTCACAGTCTAATATCTCCAGGGACATCGAATCAATGCTCCATCTTTGATTTAAAATATTTTGACATTTCATTTGTCAACTTTGATCGATCGCTGTCAGGTGACAGATTCGATAATGTAATGTCACCTGGGATTACTACGACCGGCGTTTTACAGTCTACAATATACCTACTACTTTAACCTTTTTTCATCGAATTGTCCGGGTTTAATTAAAAGCAATAGGTACATAGAATTAACACGACTACAAACAAAACTACATAGTCGGCGAATAGATAACCTTCTCCATTTTTAAGTCAGTTATAAAGGAAACCTATCTATATAAAAGATATGCCATCAAAAACATAACTTGTAAAAAAAGCCAAGTCTCGCAACGCAACTCAGTTCTTCTACCGTAAAAAGTAGTGAGATCCATGTAATACCAAGTCGGTTAATTTATTCAGTCCCTACTTTAAGGGTCCTTCTGTCTTAAGTTATTACGTAAATGTTAGCTAATTACGTAATAACATAAGTCAGAAGGACCCTTAAAGTAGGGACTGAATAAATTAACCGACTTGGTATTACATGGATCTCACTACTTTTTACGGTAGAAGAACTGAGTTGCGTTGCGAGACTTGGCTTTTTTTACAAGTTATGTTTTTGATGGCATCTCATTTATTTTTGTAGATAGCCCTACTTTTTAGGGTTCCGTACCTAAAGAGTAAAAACGGAACCCTGTTACTAATACTCCATTGTCCGTTCGTCCGTCTGTCCATCTGTACGTCTGTCCGTCTGTCCGTCTGTCTGTCTGTCGGTCTGTCGTTCTGTCAGTCCATCTGTCTATCACAGGGCTGTATCTCATGAACCATGATAGCTAGAAAGTTGAAATTTTCACAGATGATGTATTTCTGTTGCCACTATAACAACAAATACTAAAAACAGAATAAAATAAATATTTAAGTGGGGCTCCCATACAACAAACGTGATTTATAGATAATGGTACGGAACTCGACGTGCGCGAGTCCGACTCGCACTTGGCAGGTTTTTTTTAGGATTTTTACACTAAACACTAATTGTGTTTCAAATTTGAAGCTTCTATGTCTGCTAGAAGTGCCTTAAACTTTTGATGATCGGTCAGTCAGTCAGTCAGTCAGTCAGTCAGTGAGTGAGTGAGTGAGTGAGTGACAAAATAGGAAACTTTGACTAGTTATAATTCTTAAACTACTGGTTCAAATTGAATGAAATTTGAAATATACCGTGTTTATATAGTGACTGCTTGGTTACTGAAAATTCAGGCTTCTAGTTTTATCCACAACGAAGTTATAGGGGGTCGAAAATGGCCTGAACTGCTTCGAGAAAAGGATGGTACAGCCGTGCCGCTTTATTGCTTGACTTGGCGGGGGCACTGCCGTGCCCCCAGATCGATTGAAACTGAGCGAATTTATGAAAGCATTTTTAGTTTCAGGACCAAATTCTTTTCAGTAATTTGGATGTATATTTAGAATTTTCGCACGCGTGGCGGATCCGGACGGACCCGGATAAAAAGTATTGAATGTTTCATTACAGGTCATAAGTTATCTTTAAATCAAACTACATCTAAATCGATTCAGCCGTTAGGACGTGATCGACTGAATAACTAACAATCAACGCACAGCCTAAACCATAAGTATTAGAAGTATAAAAACTTGCGAGCGTACTTTCCTTTTATGGTGTAGGGGTGCACTAAGAAAGAAATCTCCAAAATTAAACCCTAAAGAAGGTGCGTGAGTGTATGTAGTAGTTAAAGTCTGTTTAAAATTAATTTTGCGGAACGAAGCTGCGGGGGCTTCCACTAATCCTACTAACGTGAGGATGTTGGAATGTTTGTTGCTCAATTTGAATAAAACTTGGAATATAAATAGCTTATGGCCTGGATTAGCAAATGGGCTACTTTTTATTTAGTTATCATGAGAGCAAAGCCGCGGGCGAAAGTTAGTTTTTGTTTATTCTTTCGAGAATAACTGAGGTTTATTTGTATTTTGACAAATGAAATGCGATTTAGTACAATTAGGATTTTAATAATTTGGACTAATATAATTATATACAATTGAAGTGTGTTCTACAAGGGCGGTGAAAGTAATGACGTATATCTGCAGTAACCAGCCATACCAGGCATATTTAATTGGCAAGTTAATACCAAGTAGACATTGCGAATATAATTTTAGTAGGCGCTGCAACATCCTGCCTCCGTTGAAAAGCCTGGTTTTCAACTTTAACTATCGACTTCTTCATTTGTAAGAGGACAGAGACGAACGAGTGCTCTTCGTACACAGCCTTTTGTTGTGGTGACGTCAGCAACGCGATTGATCCCGTCATGTCCCGTGTACAATCTGGATACTCTTCCGAGACGCCAACTTAGAGCAGGAACATGGTCTTCGTGGAGTAAAACGAGATCCCCGACGTTGAGACTAGCATTGTTGATATTCCACTTCCTCCGGACTTGCAATTCGGCGATGTACTCTTTCTGCCACCTTTGCCAAAAATGTTGTCGCAGCTTTTCTACCCGAGCATATCGTTGGAGATTGCCTTCTTTGGCTTCTAGCAGTTTTTGAGATGGCATTGCAGTCAGCTGTCTACCAATTAAAAAGTGCCCTGGGGAAAGGAAAAGGAAATCGTTTGGTGAGGAAGAGAGAGGACACAATGGACGACTATTTAGGATAGCCTCCACTTGCGTAAACAAAGTACCTATCTCTTCAAATGTTAAATTAGTATTTCCCATTATTCTACGAATATGGTATTTCGCGGATTTTACGCCGGCTTCCCAGATACCGCCGAAATGAGGAGCGTAGCTTGGTGAGAAAATAAAATTGATGCCTTCCTGAGATGCAAAGTTAGATAAAGATTCTGAATTTAGTTTTAAAAAGGTACCTAGCTCTTTCGCGGACGCAGTGAAGTTACCTCCGTTATCACTGAAAATCTCAATGGGCTTTCCCCTACGTGCTACAAACCTACGGAGAGACATCATAAACGCATTTTTAGATAGGTCAGACACGGCTTCTAGGTGGATACATTTATATCTCAAGCACACAAAAAGACACAGATATGCCTTCTGCAATCTGGCACCACGACCTCTTTTATTAAGAATGTGAAAGGGACCAGCGAAGTCCACTCCTACAGAAATAAAGGGGAAATCGGGATTAATTCGTTGTGAGGGTAAATCTCCCATTTTGGGCTGCAAGACTTTACCCTGCACACGTTTACATCGAACACATCGATGGACAATTTGGCGAGCGAGGCGACACCCGTTGATGGGCCAAACAGACTGACGAACTGATGCTAGAAGTAGCTGTGGCCCAGCATGAAAATTACGTAGGTGTTCTCGCTCAAATAGCAATTTAGTTAGATGATGGGACGAATCGAGAACAATGGGGTGCTTATTTTCGTATGCATAGTTCGATGAATCGATTCTACCACCAACTCTTATTAAATTATTGTCATCCAAAAATGGTGACATAGATAACAATTTAGATTTAGGATTTAGTAAGCAGTCTTTAGACAGCATTTTATATTCATCAGGGAATGATTCCCTTTGAGCAAAAAAGCATAAATGATTAAAAGAATCGTTTAACTCCCTAACAGATAAATGACCTGATAATTTTGATTTTGGATTTTTTAGATTATTTAAGAACCTTTTGACATATGCGAACGATCTTTCGAGCTTAGTTAATTTAGAAAACTTGTTGAAATGAATTACAGGCTCAATGGCAGATAAAGAAAGAGGTAATGATTTGACTTCGGGTAAACCCTGATAACTAGGCGTAGGTAAGGTGGGCCACTCGGACTCATCAAAATTTAGAAAATTAGGACCAGACCACCACAACTCTAAATCACGAAGTTGACTGGCATTTACTCCTCTGGAGATCATGTCAGCAGGATTCACATCAGTCGGTACATAGCGCCATGAGGATTGAGCTGAAATTTCAATTATTTCGCCGACTCTATTAGCCACAAACGTTTTTAATTTACTTGCGTCACTGGTGAGCCACGAAAGTACTACACTAGAGTCACACCAGTGCACGATTCTAGAAGGTTTGTGTCTGATGGAGTCGACCACGCTCTTTGAAAGCCTGGCGGCGAGTAATGCAGCGCAGAGCTCCAAGCGGGGAATAGTAGTAGGTTTAAGCGGACTTACTTTAGATTTAGCACACAAGAGGTTGACCCTAACATCATTATTGTTATCAATCGTTCGCATGTAAACACACGCACCATAAGCACACTGCGATGCATCGCTAAAAACGTGCATTTCAATGCTCTTTGGTGATTGGCAGAGAACCTTTCGTGGGATCTGCAAGGTAGAAAGCGAAGGTAAATTATTGATGAACTCCATCCAAGATTCCTGAATAGATTGAGGAACAGGCTCATCCCACTCAATTTTTTGTAGCCATAACTTTTGTAGCATCATTTTAGGCTGTATTATGCAGGGACTAAGCAGGCCAAGAGGATCAAAAATCTTGAAAGAGTTCGATAATATAAGACGTTTAGTTATTGTTGTTCCTTTATGAGGCATTTCGAATGGAAAATGTAATGAATCACTAGTGGGATTCCATCCAAGACCTAGAGTGCTGGTGGACTCACTGAGATAAAGTGATTCATCATTACTTGTAATAATTTTGTTGAGCAACTGTGGAGCATTTGTTTTAAATTTACGTAAGGTGAAGCATGCAGATTTTAGACTATCAGTTACTGAATTTAGAATGAATTGTAGCTGCTTCTCATCGTCACATCCTGTATATAAATCATCGACATAAAAATCATGCTGTATTATAGTTTTAATCAATGGATCGTCACATTCTTCTCCCACCTGCCAGAGACATCTTGTGCTTAAATAGCTCGCACTTGCGGTACCGTAAGTGAGAGTATTTAGCTGTAATGTTTTTAGAGGCATTGACTCTTCTTCCCTCCACAGAATGAGCTGCAAATTTCGATCTCTATTTTTAGCGATTTTAATTTGACGATAAAATTTGTTAATATCTCCAGTAAGTACATATTGATATTGTCGAGCTCGAACTAAAATGGAAAAAAGAGAGTCTTGAACATGAGGGCCCTTTAGCAAAATATCATTCACTGAATAACCCGAAGAGGTGGGTTCGGAACCATTGAACACAACGCGTAGTTTTGTCGATTCACTGCATTCTTTTATTACAGCATGGTGACATAAAAAATATGAAGATTCTGGCCTTGTGACGGGTGATTCAGATAAATGCCCCAATTCAGCATATTCGCAAATAAAATCGACGTATTTAGATTTTAGATCAGGATTTTTTTGAAAACGCTTTTCTAAATATAAAAATCGCTTTTTCGCCAGGACATACGAATCGCCCAGGCAGTCAGGAGAATCCTTTAGTGGTAACTCTACGCAGAATCTGCCTGACTCTAATCGAGAAGTAGTAGAGTTAAAAAGCTCTTCGCACTTCGTATCATCCGGGCTCAAAAAGGACTTCTGAGGTAGCTCTTCAAGCGACCAGAATTTGATTAGCATTTCGTGTAAATTATCATTTTGTATACCATCTGAAATAATTGAATGATTACAGTGGATATTATTCTGAGATTTGGATTTGGATTTGGAGTTGTAAATAGGGCCGGCTATCAACCAGCCAAATTTAGAAGATCTGAGTTTTGGTTTGTTGGGACCTAACGAACGCTGATCACAGCCAAGGATTTCCCAAAAAATATCTGCACCAATCAACATATCAATCGGTGCAGGCTGGTCGAAATTTGGATCGGCCAGTCTTATGGTTTGTGGTATCTTTAGATTCTTGATGTCAATTGGAGATTTTGGAATTTCTCCTGTCAATTCATCTAGAACAAAA
Source organism: Hydriomena furcata (assembly GCA_912999785.1). Lineage (NCBI taxonomy): Eukaryota > Metazoa > Arthropoda > Insecta > Lepidoptera > Geometridae > Hydriomena > Hydriomena furcata. Next base: position 3,874,591 of record OU538823.1, on the reverse strand, counting down.
CATGACAAGGTCACGCTGTATGGGGTATTCATTGAATTAAGCCGAGCGACACAACTTTGAGTCACACTGTTGTTGCAATTATTGCCTATACCGATTACATTAATCGTATCTATCGTTTTTGTTTTTAAACCTAATCTATTTTGTAGCCCTTTAGTTACGAATGACGATTGGCTGCCGCAGTCTAACAACGCGCGCACCTTTTCGCATTGATTCGTATTTGGATTTTGAACCTCAATAATAGCTGTTGATAAAACTACCTGGCGATCAACCATATTGGTATCGCATTCTCTAGAAAAGTTTACGACTGTTTGTTGCGATTGAGCTGGTGGGTGTAAAAGCGAATTATGCCGATCTTTGCAGCCACGCTCCCGACAAGGTCCCATACGGCAATCGCTTTCTGGATGGCCCTGTCTAAGACAATTCACACATAATTTGTACTTACTTACGTCAGCCATTCGCTCTTGGATATTTTTTGCCTTATATGTAGGACAGTCATAAATCTTATGATTACCACTGCAAATGATGCAGACAAAGGTACTTGTGCTTTGATTAGCACTTGCAAATGATTTTGTTTGATTATGATTTGGGCGATATTGGTGATTATTGTTGGAGCGATTTTGATGATTATAGTTGGATGGTGATGGTTGTGTTTGACTGGATGAATTAGGCTTATTATTGTTATTATTTATTTTATTATTGTTATCGTATTTAGTCCTATTTAAAGCCTCAATGACGTCCGCGCGATCAGTTAAAAACTTATTAAAGTTTTCCAAAGTGGGTATGTCAGCGAGACTATTACGCATCTCTTCCCATTTTTCAAGAGAACGGTTATCCAACTTTGAGGACAACATGTAAATAATAAGAATGTCCCAATGAGTAGTGGGTTGACCAAGGCTTGATAAAGCTCGTAGATTCTTAGTTACATGGTCAACGAGGAACCGCAAAGATTTCTCAGACTCGCGAGTTATGGGCTGAATGTTAAACAATGATTTCAGATGATGATTCACCAATAACCTCTTATTGTCATATCGCTCCAACAGCAAACTCCAAGCAGTGGCGTAGTTGTCTGAGGAGACTTCCAAATTAGAGATTATACGGGCCGAGTCACCCTCAAGATACGAAATCAAGTAATGAAATCTTTGGATTGAAGATAGACGTTCATTTTTGTGCACTAGAGACGTAAACGTATCGCGAAACTCCAGCCAGCGGAAGTAAGAACCATCGAATTTAGCTATTTCAATTTTTGGCAATTTTATACCTAATTCCTGATGATCGTGACCCCAATTAACGCGGGAGTCTCTTCGAGAAAGCTCCAAGTTTTGTTTATTTTGATTGAGTAAATCTTTAGCAATAGCTATTAGTCTTATTATATCACGCTCAATGAGGTCCCGTGCATCAATTTCCACATCAATATAATCAGGATTCAAAATTTCTAACTCACTTTGCACCTCTTCGAATTTAGATGACAATATCTCAAATTTACCAAGTTTAAGAGTTAATTCAGCAAATTCTAAATGCTCTAAATCATTATTTTTAGCAATTATCTCATCTAAATACTTCTTAAACTTGGTAATTTGACCCTTTATTGAGCTTCGTCTCAGCGTTAACATTTTTAATTTATCTATTTTTTCTGTCATTTTATCGTATTTTAGAAGTTGTCTTACGTTAGTAAACTATGTATAATAAATTTAGATAATATTTACGTAGTTTAATTTTACCAAAACAACTAGACCAAGCTCAAAATAGGTAAGAGATATTTAGATAACAATAAAATGTTTTATTCTCACGCTCCTTATCTGGCGAAGTCAACAGCAGTAGGTATCTTACGGAAGCCAGCTTGCCTAGCAGTAACTCATAAACAGCTGATCGCCTTTGTTCGCAGCTATTAGCACTGATAGCTAAGTTATTTCAAGTTCACTGTCGTGTTATGCGCCTGCGCAAGCCAAGCGCAAACCTGGAATCATTTATTCAATCACGTAAATTTTCGTACAATACTGTTGCATAGGATTCAATTAAAGAATGAACCAAATAATTTGTTTACAAGTTACACCAATAGCCAAGTAGGTAGGTACCTAATGAGTTTATATTAACGTTAATTTAGCAAAACCAAGTTATCAGTTTTATTTAGTAGGTATTGATTGCAAGTGGAGGAATGCTAGAGCATAAATTAATAATCGTATTATTTGTACAACTTTATAGGGTTTGTTTTAAGATATTTTGTAAGGAAAGTAGGTTTATTTAGTAGTATAAGTTGGTCAATTTAGAATACACTTTAGTGGTGCATTTTATTTTTGTTATTTAGATAAGTTTGAATCTTTAGCAATGATTCCGACCTTATTGATACTTAGGTAAGATAAATAGTTTATAAGTTAATGTATTTTCCTAGTGGATAATTATTAATTACTTAGGCTTTAGATACATTATAGGTAGATAGGTTACACAATTACACATATAGTTTAAGATTTCGACTTTGTTTTATTTTGTATGCTATTTCGTAATGTAATTGATTTATTTTTATAAAGGTATAGATATTTATATAGGTAGATAGCTACTTACGTGTTTAGGCACGCATTGTTGATGTAGAATGATTACTTTCACATTTAATTTAGGTAAGATGATGAGGATATTGGAAATGTTGTAGGATAGAATAAAGGATGGGCACTTAGCTTTCATGGGATTGTTCCTGCAGGAGTGAAGCTTTGATTCTCCACTAGACCATCGCACAGTACTTAGTTTTAATCCAAGTTCAAAATGTCCACGGTGTCCATGTTCTTCCCAAGAATAAGGTAAAATTTTCGAATGTGGTTTCGTAGCATCCAGGTTTTCCAGGCCAAAGGGGGTGACACAACCAGTAGATGAGTGAGTTTCCAGAAATCCGCTATAATTGTAGATGGTATTTTGGATCCAGGCAGTGATATTTCTTGTGGAAAATTCCCTCGAATACTTCGCCGGCCGGTCGATGGGCACGTTCAAGATGGTGGATGGATGCCACGAGAACTTTATCAATTGCAGCTTGTGTCCTGTCACGGTCGCCAATGTTTATTCTTTCGAGAATAACTGAGGTTTATTTGTATTTTGACAAATGAAATGCGATTTAGTACAATTAGGATTTTAATAATTTGGACTAATATAATTATATACAATTGAAGTGTGTTCTACAAGGGCGGTGAAAGTAATGACGTATATCTGCAGTAACCAGCCATACCAGGCATATTTAATTGGCAAGTTAATACCAAGTAGACATTGCGAATATAATTTTAGTAGGCGCTGCAACAGTTTTTCATAAACACATAAAGGTTAATAAGTGTGCGCCGTATGTGAGCGCGTTTATGTCTTTTGTACTGAGAAAATTAATTATTAAGCTTTTAAAAGGGTTTGACAATTATATTTATTTTCTGGATACACTAATATCCGGTATATTTGAAATGAAATGATTTTTTAGGGTGCATTTATTTTTTAATTGACAAAGAAAGAGTTTTTTTTATGTGTGACCGCGCCAAGGCAATGTGTGATTTTTTTACCTGGTTATCTAGATTATTTTTTGTGTAGAGAATAGTCCCATGTTAGTCCCATTTAAATTGCATTCATATATGACTAGGTAGTTATATATCTTCGTCTCTTAACTTTTCGAGTAGTTGATACATTTTCGTTGGTATTTTTATAGGAAAAGAGACATTTTAGAAGTAATTGTTAGCTTTCGGGACTAGTCTACATACGATATTATTATGGTTACCAAGGTTTTATATGAATGCAGTTACATTTCTGTATCTATAAAAGTAGACATTAGACTTGGGGTCTAAACCCCCAGAATATTTTGTAAGTACTAGCTATACCCTTGTGTGACTCCATTCGCGTGGAACAATTATACGTTTTCTTGCATATCTTTATATTTAGATAACATAAAACAATAATTTATACCTCTGCTGACTCCTTGAACTCTAAGCTATCAGTTGTTGATGTTCCCTTTAAAAACGGTACAGTATATTTAGAGTAAATCGTGATAAACAGTCTTATAAAAGGTTTTAACTTTGGTATTTTATTTGAGGTTTAGTAAATTAGTGTACTTTTTTTGAGTTACTATTCTATTATAGTTATATATGTAGCTATATACAGTCCCGTTCTTTTTGTCCATCCATATTCTTTCGAACTAAATTAAAATGCAGAGATAATACCTTTCTAATGATATACCGTTACAGCTAAAGATTCACTGGCGGCGTTAGCGGCAAGCATCATGCAAATATAAAACCAACATACCTAAAGTCGAATAAAAAAAAACAGCGCACTTCTTTCACCGAGTACTCGAATTAAAAAAAAACCACTGTCACTGTCTAGTGAAATTGTCCAATTTTTTCGCCAATGACTGGCCACTAAAAGCGCAAACGATAGATGACCGAGCAATTTGAAAATGTAACGCTCCGAGGCAAGGATCGCGCTCCTTACGGCCGCGGTATTATAATGGAGCCTGGATCGAACCTTTTTGTCCCTTGGCTCATACGAACTGCTTTTTTTCACATTGTCTCGGCCAACCGGTGTGGCGGCCTACTATAGACGCTTGTAGGCGGAGCCAGTTCGACTTACGTGTTCTGTGGCCGTCTCTTTCACACTAACTACAACTCATTGTGTTGGTGAGAGATGGAAGTATGTTTGGTGTGTCGAAATACTGATTTGCGTAACGCTTTTTTGATTAAAGGATGTAGGTAGGTATGCAGGACCTTTAGGTATACGATTTATTTTGATTTGTATGTGTTTGAGATTATCCCTGTGGAATAAAGGATTCTGAGCTCCTTATGGTATATTTTCGTGTACGTACCTATCTAAGTACATACTTATATACTCACACACATAAATAAAAATAAGAAATAGATCTTTAAGTTCAAAGTGATACTATATAATATGCATATTCTAAATATTGCAATGCAATTTTTTTAAAACATAAGCTAGATTCGAAAGTTGATTTTGTCATAATATTCATATCGGCTCTTATGTAGACAGGACGCATAAGGGAACCACTTAGGACTCTAAATAGGGACAATTGGAAATATCCGCTTTAACCCGGATCCGGGCAAGGAGGTTGAATGCTTTTCCATTAAAAAAATTTAAAGCGACACAGTTCCAGTTCCAACCCGTATTCTGAAGTTATGTCCAAACGTAAACCATAGACTAGAGGTTTTTTTTGTTAAAGATTATGTTGAAGAATAACATAAAATAGCCATCATTTAAAGATAACTGTGTATACCTAAGTATATCATGTTTATGTCCAAGAACACTAGAGTTTGGACAAATTCAAGTATTCTTGAATTTTTCTTGAAGTTCCACATTCTATTTCAATTTTAACCTATTAGGTACCTAATGCCAGATATAGGATACCTACCATATTCAAGTAAAATTAGACTAGCAGAATTGTTTTTTCTCAATAACCGCAAAACATAGGTACAGTTTTGTTTTTTTATGACAAAGATAAGTTAAAGATTTAATCTAGATAAATTACAGACAGAAACATGATTGGTGAAAAAATTATTATTATTATATTTATTTTTTCAAAGTTGGCTCTTCCAAAACATTAATTCGTTTTTACTCAAAACTATGAAAAGCTGAACAGTTTATTTGTATATAATTCATACTAGCTACATAAATGAAAGACGGTTTTATCACTTTTTCCGTCTTATCCGGGTAGACTCACCCCATACAAAAAAAAACAAAGCTTAGCTTCAAGCATGCATCACCTTAAGTCATAGAGCTCTAAAATAAGGTTAAACTTAAACAAACCTCTTTTGAAAATTTATGTAGAGCAACGAATGATCGTCTTACAGATCCTGCAGTTAGATGAATTACTTTTTTTTATTGATGAAAGAATGTGTTGTGGATATAATGGTAGGTAGGTACTCGCAGTTCCTGATAGCTACGACGAAGGGAGGGAGGAAACACGTTTTAATTTTTTTAGCTTTATCTTATGACCGTGCATAGTTACCTATATTTTTACCTGGTGATTCGATTTAGATGATTTTTTGTCTATTGTGTAGAGAATATTCCAAAATTTGTCCCATTTAAATTGTATTAGTGTAGGGATAATAGCTTTTTCATAATACATAAAAAAAAACTAATATCGTATCTCGACTTTTCGTTTGGTCGAAACATTTTCGTCGGCATTCTTTTTAATTATTACAAAATACGTTTCTAGAACGCGTTTGAACTTTCCAAACGGATATTTCTTCTTAAAAGCAGAGATTGCGTGGATTACTGGAGACACTCGAGCGACACTTGAGATTATTGAGTCAATATGCTGTAAAAAGCAAGCATAGGCTCCGAATACTTGAATCTCATTGTGGAAAAATCGCTGATCGATCATGACTCCGCGGCCATCTTGTCCGTCACGATGAAACGCACGCTTCCGCCAGTGAAAGTGTTAGATTTATTTTTAAACCATAGACAAACAAGTGCTTTGCATTTTTGAAGTTGACAGTTGAGAATTGATCTGTAACTGTCAAAGTAGTTTTGCGATTCTGAGACGGTGACGGTGCTGGATTTGGGTGCGATTTCACATAAGATGTTCATGCGTTTGCGTTTAAGATCGTTAATAGGATTTGGTATCGGTTACTTAACTTTCCTGATTATACCTAAAAATCTTGCGTTTTCATAAAGGTTTAGCCAGATGCAAGTCGCACATGTCTAGATACTTTTTGCAGTAAGCTTGAGCATTTAAAATCGCGAGTTGATTTTCTTTTTTTTTTAATCTATCAAAAAAAGCCGTTTGTCATCATTTCATTTACGACTTGACATTTCTATGCAAATTGACCAAAATTTGAATAACAAACTAATACTAACCAACTGTCACATAAGTACATAGTCCTGACCCCAAGCTAGGATTCCCTGAGAAACTACAAGTAAGTAGATACCTACTCTAAGTAACTCAAAACTAGAAATCAAGAGTTTCCGTACTTAAATCGCGATAAGTGCAGAGTTCTCGATATTTTGTCAGTTTTTAGGGTCTCATTGGTTATTTAAGTGAAGATGCTGTTGGCATCACATCAGCCCATTTGATAGAGCATATCAAACCCATGTTATGGCCGATGTAAGGTTTGCTCGAGCCATTGACTTACCCCTTTAGTCATCTTCAAGGGTCTAAGCGACTGGAGATCTGAGAGGATGTCTATCGACTGGGGATTACAGTCGCGATCCTATTTCTATTATTTTCAAACCCAGACAGTTGCATGACCTAGTCATGATGACGTCACGACAGCTACGTCACTGCGTATCAGCAGTTCAGAAGCGTTTCACAAAATGTACCTATTGGGTTCAAAAACCAGACAACTTATAGTATACTAGATTTTACCCGCGACTCCGTCCGCATAGATTAGGCAAATTAATTATTGACGACTTTATTGTAAAATATTGAAATTCTTCAAATATTCGAGTTAGAATCAGTCTAGCCTGCTGTTACCTGTCACATAATATTACATTGTCAATTGAACTTTGACAGGTATGTCAAGTGTGATACGGAGTTTCGTTGAACAGCTCTTGACTCCACCAGATCAGCTTGCTGCCACCATATTGTATATGGTATATTATACCATATACCATATATTATATACCATATGGTATATTTCAGCTTAATCGATTAGAGGGAACTAGTTTATAATTCAATTACAAGATTTGACCCGCACATACTACTCGTAACACACGAACTAATAAGGCAAGATAAATAAAAGCTTGCAATAAGAACTATATCCCGATTGTTTGAAAAACTAAAAAGAAAACCGACGAAAATGTTTTCACCAATCGAAAAGTCAAGGGACTCGTCACACGTCGTTGATAACCTCCTTCCTCTCTTTTCGTCGATTAAAAATTGATTTGAAATGCAAACAAACTGACAAAAGTAGGTACCAGTCTTACTACACAGAAGCATAATACAAACCAACCCGTTAAAATATAAACCTCAAAGCAAAAACCTAAAAACCATAGACAATTATCACCCATTCTGCCACTAAACGGGGTTTAGACAAAAGGAAAAAAAAGGTTGTCATATTTTTTGTCACCTACCTGACCGGTAATTTAATTTCGAGATATTCGGAAGCTTTTACGAGATAATGTGGGCTTTTAAGATAATGATTTGACAATAAGACGAGGGCAAAAACAGATACATTTATTGACATGTGTTAGGTAGGTAGGTACTAGTGGATATCCTCGCGACTTTGCCACATCAAGTTATTTTTATACAAACTAAAACCACACTGCGTATTAAATTTTGGAAATTCCTTTCTTAGTGCACCCTTACACACCAAAAGGATAACACCCTCTAAATTTCAAGTTTCTAGGACCAGAGGTTTAGGCTGTGCGTTGGTATATCAGACAGTCAGTAACGCAAGAGTATATTTAGACGATCATTGTGAAGAAATCCGCGGCTTACGCTTGGTTCCAATATTAAGTCAAAGTCAAAAGTTATGACTGACAGAAGACTGACCACACAGCTCAGTTGGTAGTACTCTGCCTGCTGTGCTGTAGATTGTGTGGGTTCGATTCCACCCGAGACAAACATTTGTGTGATGAACGTGGATGTTTGTCTAGGTGTTATAATGTATCATAATGTATGGATTTACATAAAAAAAAATATTTACCTAAGTATTCTATCAGTTATCTAGTTCCCATAGTACAAGCTTTGCTTAGTTTGGTTCACTTTGAAACGTCTTAGGATATTGGTGAGGTTACGCCTGTTCCTCGCGTGAAAAATATATGCAAGTTATGCAGCCAGAAATTCTGTAGTCGAACATAGGATCACGACAGTGATCCTCAAGTATGGTAGACATTCTTTCAAATCTCCAGGCGCTCGGATCCTTCAAGATGTTTCAAGGGGGGTAGTCAGTGGCATGTTTATATAAATTTTGTAAGACATCTTAATCACAATTCAAGATATTTCCAGCCTCCAAAAAATTTCCACTTAGAAAGATGTTTCAAAAACCTTTCAAGTTTATAAATTACTACAAAAATATATATTTCCGCCATCTTGGATATGAAAATGGATGCCATTTTTGTAATCCACACCGCAACAAACCTCGAAATTGTAACTCTGGTAGTAGTCAGCTATAAAACTCGTAAATCTTATAACGAGCTAACATCCACCCAATGAGAAGTGGTGTGAATCGAACTGTGTAGGTATCGACAGGAATAAGTACCTCCGTAGGTATCTACTTAAAGCATCGTCACAAAAAATAACCAAGTTGTTGGCCGAAAATAATTGGAAAACCAGTTTTTGATACGAGGGCCCCTCTACTCGCGATCTTTCTAACATTAGAAGCTGAGCTATTGTGTATCGTGTCAACATAGAAATAAAGACTGGGTTCGTTCAAACAGAATAGATTAATTTCTAAAATAATTCCAAAGACAATGAACGAATAATTAGCCGCGAGTTGATAAACATTCCGACTTGTAATGAGAGGAATAAGGTGTGTTTTTCTTTAAAACGTTAGTTCAAATCAAATTCTTAATTCAAAATGATAGTACATGCGTTATGCGTTACTTTTTTATGCTAAAGAAAAATTATTCCTTTGCATAAAAACATAGTTGCATTCAAAATTCAACCGCGAACCGCCTATGAAATATGTTTCAGCTATTTTGTTCCGACGCACGGTTAAAACATGAATTAATTTCGATTTTATCCTTACAGTAATAAGGACGATATTTCTGAGAAGAAACACAAAGGCACTTATTACATTTCGACTCGGCGAAGGTTCATATTGATTAGTAACTGAGCCGACCAATCAGAGGGCGGGTCATGACAAGATGGCGGACAGGGGTAGGTCTCCCTTTCTAGAAATTTATATCCATCTAATTTATTACGCATTGTGTTCGGCCGACATTAATCTTTTTCTGCTTTTATTAATGGTCGGAGCTGTTTTATTTTAATGAAACTGTTGCGGGTTGATTTTCCCGCGCGTTTTCGTGCCGCCATTTTGTTTTGGGGTGCGTTCGGTGTAGGCAGTATTGATTAGTTTTTTGTTTGTATCCTTTGTTATAGTAAATCTGATATAACCAATATACCTACCTACCTAACTATTACGAATATTAACAAGTAGATAAATTTATCAACATCTATTCAATTCGAACCTACGCATAAACTATGCATCGAAAATATATTAACCTTGTTAGATCCTTGTTTTAAATTTGCAACACTTCAATAAACGAATAACGCAATATTTTCTAACCTTCCTACATCTATAGGTACTTAATATTATAAATGCGAAAGTAACTCTGTCTGTCTGTCTGTGACGTTCTAACGGCTAAACCGACCCGCCGATTGTGATTAAATTTTATATAGAGATAGTTTAAAGTCGATTTACGCGGACGAAGTCGCGAATAAAAACAGTAGATATTATGTCTACTGTTTTACGATTATAATATTATAAATTCAAATCTTTAGAAGTTTGTTTGTTACACATCATCACCTACCTACCTAATACCTACCCTTAGCTTTTATTGTAAATGAAAAAATGTGGTCGTCGGTTTGTCGATAATGTCGATACATTGCGTTGCTGCGTGACAGGACATATACACATACAAACACAGTTTCACATGTTTAATAGTGGAGTCAGTTACAAGATTCTACCCAAACATACCAACAAACGAATTAGGATCACGACTGTAATCCCCAAGAACGGTATAAATCCTCTAAGATCTCCAGGCACTCAGATCCTTGAAGATATCTAAAGGGGTTAGTTAAAATGTCCAAATCCAAACGTTTGGCATGCCCTCATTTTGCAGTAGCTACTTAGCTAGCATTCCATGCATACTAATAAGTGAAATTAAATAAAACCTTGTAAAAAATATCAAGCAACGCGTTCAAATAGACATCATCTAAGATCTCCTGGCGCTCAGATCCTTGAAGATATCTAAAGGGGTTAGTCGAAACGTCCGAACATTTGGCACATGCCCACGTTTTGCAGTAGTCAGCGTTCCATACATACTAACTACGTGAAATTAAATAAAACCTTGTAAAAAATATCAAGCAACGCGTTCAACAAAAGTTCAACGCACTTTATAAAATCATTGTTTAGATGACTTATCATTTTATTTTTGTCCGAAACGTTACATCATCGTGTACTTGCGTTTTACAAAAGATAGGTTATGGTTTTGTGTCGTAACTAGCTCCCGAGAATAGTTAGCATAATATACCTTATCTCAGATCCTTTAAGATGTCTGAAGGGAGTATTCAGTGGAATGTCCAAACATTACATTTGGTACATGCATGCCCACATTTTGCAGTAGTTAGCATTCCATACGTGACATGTTGCTAGCCCATCGCCGCTTATAAGAATACTAACTGGTTTTTTCACGATGTTTTCCTTCACCGTTATAAGCACATGTTTTGATGCGCATATATTTTTTTTCTAACAGAATAATCCATTGATGCACGCCGGGATTCGAACCCACGCCCTTCGAAATGAAAGTCGAGGTACCTCCCACTCAGCCAACACGGCTTTTATAATATACTTGCTTTTATACTATAATAGTATGCCAAATGTTCAGCTACCTACCTACCACCCGGCATCGGCACCAGAAACATACCTTTCCCTCCGTCTCCTATTCCCCACGGAATCGCCCCCCGTTATAGATGATGTATCATTTGTCATGTGATTCAGCCGTTTCGGCAGTATTGTTTCGTATTTAGATTTTGGGTTATTGATGGAAAAAAAAAAATGTTTTTGATAGTTATTCAACGTACGGTTTCGACAATGGTAAGTAGGAAGATATCTACATAATCCTAAATGTTTGTTAAATAAATAAGATTTCAGTTGAAAAATATTTTATCAAGACAAGCTGTTGTAAAATCCTTCGAGCTAGGAATCAGTGCAGCGCTCTATCACCTGTCATTACATTCCATTGTCATTGGAACTTGACAGGTATGAAAAGTTTTCTCAATCGAACTATTTACAAAGTTCCGTTGTGAATGTCTGTTGATCATCTAACCGTCACCATAATATTATATTGTCACTAGATCTAAAGGTGTATGCAAAATTTCAGCTCAATCGGATACCAATATTTGGTCGAAAAATGGTTAGTTAATTTTGACAGCCAACTTACAAACTTACTTACAGTGCAAGTTAAATAAAAGCTTGTAAAAAGTAGATTAATAAATAAAAATAAGCATCAAACTCAAGCTGCTCAAAAAGGAACAGTGTCACAAAGAACAGTATACAACACTTTATTCCTACCTACCCCTCATATATATACTCGTCTACGCATCATACGAATGTCATGTGTTGTATGATTAATGCATGCTTATAGAACTTGCATGGAAATTAAGCTGCGGCCACACATGTGCGCTTCATCTTCTTGTTTGACTGGCCTCACAGCTCAGTTGGTAGTAACTCTCTTTTGTTGTGTGTCTGGGTGATGTAATAAATATGTATTTACGAATTTACGAATTTACGAACTCATAGTACAAGCTTTGCTTAGTTTTGGGCTAGACAGCGTGTGAAACGACTATCAATAAATTTTTTTGTTGTCAAACCGTTATGGCAATAAAAAAACCGGACATGTGGGACTTTGACTTAAACATGATACCTTCACGCGTTGCTGAAAAAATGGGCGTTATCAGACAGACAGACAAGATCCTTTATGGGTTCTATTTAAAACTTAGAAAAAAACCCTAAAAAATTCAAACTTTAGCACTTTTAACATTAGTAGGATAGTAAAGTTTGATTTGACGCGATAATGCATGCTATGACGCGAAAAGAATGCGGTTGGAGAACGACGGATGTAGACCAGTTGTGGAAACAGGGAGCTCACAACAATCAAAATATCACAGAAAACGATTGTATAAATGTATATTTTTCTCTGTATCAAAACCAATTCTATCAATTCACTTCAATTGTTTTTCTACACTGACATTATATTCTTTTCTACTTTCCTAAGCCTAAAGAGTTTTTGTTACTAAGAGTTTTTATTTTGTTTGAAAAAGTTTTTAATAAATGTGGATCCCACATCACTCCCCTCCAAAGACCGTCATGGGCGAAAATAAAGTAGAAGAGGAAAGAGTACATGTGTGGCCGCAGCGTTATCGAAGTATGGTATTGTGAAAGTACATCTCAATTCCCTCGGGTATACGATCATTAATTATAGCGCATTGTTGTCGAATTAAAACGTTTTTGTACCGAAAGCCTCTCAAAGTTCGGTCTAGGGATGTTTTAATGGTATATTTTCGAAAATCGGATTATTTTGATGCTAGAACCATCCTACTTATCAAGTTTGTGAGGATGTTTGGATGTACGATGATGATGATTATTATTGTACCTACTTGTTTAGTATCTTTATTTGTCTTGTTTGAGCCTTCACATTGTTCGATCGGCCACACTGGAGCTCTACAATTCTACATAGCATTAAGGAAAAGATCATTGAAAAAATTATAGGCCCCAAGCCGTGTTTGTTGCCTGATTCTTCTAGGCTTGGTCTAGGCTAGGCTAGCTCCTAAGACATTTAAAGTGATTCTTGTGATTTTATTGAAATTTGAGTTTGATGTTTGCGGCTCAATCACGACCAAACGGATTCGGACCAAACTTGAAACACAGGTACATTAAACAAATTAAATAGGGTCACGACTGTAATCCCCAAGTACGGTAGACATCTACTCAGGCGCTTAGATCCTTGAAGATGACTAGATAGACTAGGAGGTAGTCAGAAGCATGACTGAAAATTACTTTTGATACATGTCCACATTTTCCAGTATTTAACATTCCATCCATACAGGATGCAAACCCATCGCCTATAACATACATACCCAAATGACCTGGAATAGCATATAGATTACTTTTTATCCAAGTATCAGAGCAAAGCCGCTGGCAAAAGTTAGTAGAATATAAAACAAATAATGTTTCTTTTAAGGCGAGTAATAAATGTTTTTGATGAATGCAGAATCGTTTTTTCTCAATAACCGCAAAACATACAGTTTTGTTTTTCATGACAAAGATAACTTAAGGATATAATCTAGATAAATTACAGACAGAAACACGATTGGTGAAACTTTTCTCGATTAATTTATTTTCCAAAGTTGGCTCTTTAATCACTAGTTTAGTTTTTAATCAAAGCTATGAATAGCTAAACAGTTCATTTTTATATAATTCGTTAGATAATCTTACTAGCTAAGTAAATCACAGACAGTTTATTTTTAAATTTGATGGTTTTCGAGATAATGCAGTTTTATCACTTTTTCCGTCTTATCCGGGTAGACTCAGCCCATACAAAACGTCAAAAATTTAACTTATCACCTTAACGGTATTTAGATTGCTCAACTGGTTCATGTGTTTTGTAAATATTCTGTAATATATTATTATTACATTTGAGATTGTATTTATTTGATAAATAAATATGATATTTTAATAATCAAACAATGATTTTCAGTTATGTATATTCGCGCAACGTTAAAGTTTTTAATAAAAATCAGTTCAAAAGACAATTTAAGTTTTGATAACAAAAAGAATCCGTCAAAAAGCAATAATAAAATCGATTATCTTTCAAATTTGGAAAAGGACACGTTTCTGGACGAAGTCGGAGTTACAATAATGAGCTCAGCGCCGACCAGAATGTCTTGAGCCCCAGAGGGATAAGGGTGAGTTTTCATCTACGCGGAACTGTACGGAGCGAACAAATGATTGGCCTTGACTGGCCACACAGCTCAGTTGGTAGTAACTCCGCTTTCTGCGCTGTAGGTTGTGGGTTCGATTGCCACCCAGGATAAACGTTTGTATGATGATTTGGGTTAGTAAGTAGGTATTTACAAAAAAGTATTTAAATAGTCTATCAGTTATCTGGTACAATAGTACAAGTTTTGCTTGGTTTGGGGCTAGATAGTGTGGTGTGTAAAGTCCACCAATATTTATTTATTAATGACGGCGCTCAAATATTCGAGTTTTAAAATGCCAAGCGCTGTGTTTGGTCGAATCCGTAGATTCGCATTATTATCATTCGAGCAGTATTGAGTAGTGTTGGCAGAGTGGGAGGTACCACGACTTTCAATACGAAGATCGTGGGTTGTAATCCCGGCCGTGCATCAATGAATTTTTAAAAGTTTATATGCGCATTAACACTTGCTTAGGTACTACGGTAAAGGAAAACATCGTGAGGAAACCAGTTAGTATTCTTGTTAGCGGCGACGGGCTTGCAACCTGTAATGTGTAAAATACTACTGCAAGATGTGAGCACGTACCAAATGTAATGTTTGGACGTGCCTCTGATTACCCCCCCCCCCCCCCCTCCCAGTAGTCATCTTCAAGGATCTTAGCGCCTAAAGATCTGAATAGATGCCTCTATTGTACTTAGGGATCACGGCCGTGATCCTATTTCATTTATTAGTTTTTTTTTTAACAGAATACTATCTCCATGATATACTACCTACCTACATTTCCGTTTATTGGAATAACACAAGGGGTCTCACATAACTGGCCGTCGGACCGGAGTGACAGCCGCGCGTTCGAAATTCAAAAAGAATCATTCTTTTTTCGAACGCAAGTTTTCCACAAGTCATCGTTTCGGCCTGTGTTCTCTGTGATTAATACATTTTTTTTTCGAACACCCATATTTTTTTTCTCAAAAATGTTATATTTCGGCCCTTTGACGGGTAAAATGGCTTTTTGTTACCTAATGGTTTTACTTTATTCAATAGCACATGGCAATGGCATACGACAATCTTTGTGATCAAGATGTAACTATTAAAACTAAATTTTGAGATTTTACAATGTGTCAACGTGTATGGAACGTATGGAAGGATATTGGTTCGATTAAGTTAAAAAAAAATAAGAAGTTATTTCAAGAATAAGGTTTTAGTCAACAAAAATTAAGACGGTTTTGTTTTTTAGTTTATTAAATGGATTAAAAACTACTGTTAATTAAAAATTATTTCACTAATAAAACAGCAATAACATAATGCCATATTTTATTTTCAAAATATATAGAAATCCCCAAGATAATTACATTAATGTAAACTGAGGTATCAAAAATTTGCCTAGATTCTTCACTAGTACAGTACGAAGCAGCCATACGTTTATAAAACACTAAAAACTTTTTAAAATAAAAATATATCAAAATAACTGTTATTTGCACTTGCAAGCCCAAATCCAAAGAGCGTTGCTTCCTAAGTAAATAATGTACAATAAATAACAAATAAATAAGGGGAAGGCACCCTTATGTAATGGGGAGGAAAGCTATACACGTAATTTCGTGAATTGTATAGCTTAGCGACAGTAAGGGCCGAACGATTAAAGCTTTAGAGTTGACTAGCTCCAGTCTTCGGTTTCGCACGCTTGATACCTAGATACCTGACTAAAATTTAGCCTATGTACTGAACTATTTCTATGCAAGTAAGTTTAAAGTAAAAAATATTTTTTTGAAACAAGCTTTTGTAAAATCCTTCGAACCCTCGAGTGCTTACACTACTTACTACTTATTCGGTGCTTACTAGAGAGATAAGTAGGTATTAAGGCGCTCCCAGTCGACGATTGTTTTTGTTCGAAACGAAAAAATAAATACTTGTGAACAAGCCACATCTCCTATTTTATAATGTATAGTATATGTGAATAAAGATGTACCCATCTTTAATCACTTCGATAAATAATCCTACCGACCGCTGCAATGACGACAAACACACGTCGGAGCGTGGTCCGCCTTAGCTTTTCATAAATAAATGATATAAATTATGTATAATTACTTATCAAAAATCTATTCTAATAGAAATCTAGATCTACATATTACCTATCTTTAACAATAAATCACAAGTTGATTTTAATAGTAGGTATATAAAATATTTCGATCATAAATTCTAAAACGTATCATTTTGAAATAATATCTTTATCGTGAAAAGTTTCTGCTATTATGTTTTCAGCTTAATAGAAATCTAGGTAGGAACCTGAAGTAATATACTTATAAAAATAGGAGATGTGGCTTGTTCAGAAGTATTTCTTTTTTCGTTTCGGAAAAGAGCAATCAGCGACTGGGAGCCTCTTAACTAAAAAGTTTAATCTGAACTTGACATTCATTATACTGTAAAACTATGACTTACCGGTTTCGGTGTCAACGGTGTATGACAGGCCAGCCCACGGATCGTCCTACAGACAGAAATGAACATTAAACTATTTTATTTCTATAAAATAAATAAAACTTTTTTAAATACGTTACTAATAAGTATTATATATCCAAAAGATTGTGAGGAGGTTTGTATGTTTGTGGCACAATCAATACCAAACGGATTAGGATGAAACTTGGAATATACCTACATATTAGCCTCACAGCTTAGTTGGTAGTAACTCTGCCTTCTACGCTGTAGGTTGTGGGTTCGATCCCCACCCAGGGCAAACATTTGTGTGATGAACATAGATGTTTGTTCTGTGTCTGGGTGTTACTATGTATAATAAGTATGTATTTACAAAAAAAAAAAAAAAAAAAAGTATATAAGTATTTTATCAGTTATCTGATTCCCATAGTACAAGCTTTGCTTAGTTTGGGGCTAGATAGTGTTGTGTGTAAAGTCCGCCAATATGTATGTATGTATTAAGTACTAATATACATTAGTATTTTATCAGTTATCTAGTTCCCATTGTACAAACTTGCTTTGTTTAGGGCTAGACGGCGCTGTGTTGAATGCCCACTAATATTTGTATTTATTATTTATTTACTAGCTGTCCCGACAGACGTTGTCCTGTCAGATTTCAATAATCCCACAGAAAAAAAAGCACTTCCAGTTTTTAACAAACCTTACGCTAGATTTTCCTTAAAACGGTACGAAATATACTTTACGACCTTTTCACATACCTACTGAATATACACAAAAAAAAAACATAAAAATCGGTCAAGCCGGTTCGGAGGAATTTGTTGCAAACACAGTGACTTCTTCGTAACGCTTTAGAATTAACAAATGCTGTGTTAAATTCCCGTTTCCGTTATAAATATCCTATGTCCGTCTCCTGGTTCTAAGCTACCTCCCCACCAATTTTCAGCCAAATCGGTTCAGCCGTTCTTGAGTTATAAATAGTGTAACTAACACGACTTTCTTTTATATAAATAGAGTTACAGCTTAAACCCTGGAGTAGCATAAGCTACTTTTTATACAGGTACCAGTCGAGCAAAGCAGCGTGTTACTCATGCAGGTGTTTTTTAGATAATCTTCCGGGTAATTGTTTAATTTGGATAAAACTGACAGTGCGTTTCTCTATGGGATTATTGTAATTTGGATAGGACAACGTCTATCGCATCAATTAGTCATCACTACATAGTATAAAGCAAAGTCGCTTTCCGCTTCCCGCGTATGTATGTATGTATGTATGTTTGCTTATATCTTTAAAACTACACAACGGATTTTGATGCGGTTTTTTTTAATAGATAGAGTGATTCAAGAGGAAGGTTTATATGTATAATACATGCATAATATAGTAGAGAAACACTGATAATTTTAGAGGTTTCTAATGTGATGTCGTAAATAAACACATTTTTTTTCTACAATGAAGTCCGCGATGGTATTAGAAATGTCTTACGCACAGCGAAGCGGGCACGGGTCAGCTAGTATAAAATATAAATAACTCTAGCGTTACTGACTGATTGATCTATCAACTTGAAATTTGTAAGGTGTATTCCTTGTTGTGCACTGAGAAAGATATTCCCGAAATTCAAGTCCGATGAGTACAACGGGAGTTGAAGTCTGTTTCTTCACATTGTTTGATCGGCACCACATGGGGATATTTTGTAAAAACATGATTATCATGTTATGATATTCATACCAATATTTATTGGTACTGAATGCCATAATACCTACACTTTGTATGTTGTTTAGGCACCTATACCTACGCTTATACGTTTTACGCTAATAGTGAATAGTTATTATGAAATCTGTATAGATAAGGTATTCTCTAACATTAGGTATTGCATTCAACATCATAACATGATAATCATGTTTTTACAAAATAGCCCTGCTGGAGCTCTAAATGATAGGCCCCAAGCCGCGTTTGTTTCTAATTCTTCAAGAATTGGTCGTGAGGAACAGACGTAGCTTCACCTTCAAAGTGATCCTTGTGATTTATTCCGTGTACGAAGTCGCGAGGGTTTTTCTAGTGTAAAATATATATCTTACCTCTTTAATATCAGAATCAAGCAGAGACGCTTTTACTTTCTCGATTCCCGCTTCCTCTGTCTTCTTCTGCTGTATCTTCTTTTCTGCGAGTTTGAGCTCCTTCTCGATCTCTTCTCCGAGGACCTTGGTGGCTTGCGGACCTTCCTGCTTAACACAATAATAGTTACAGAGCTGGATACAACCTTTTCATGCTTCTCTTTTTTCGTAAGTTAAAAAAATAGATTCACTAGTACGTGTGCGTGCAAAAGTTTTAAAAACGTTATTCTGAAGAGGCAAAGTGGCAAAATTATTTTTTTATTTTGTAGACACTTAAATAATTAGTTAGTAAATTTAAGTAGTCACAAAACTATACCTATAAAGTCATGTAACGAGAAGAATGATAGGAATGGATGTGGATGGATGTAGACGTAGAGGTAGGCCAAAGAAAAGATGGATGGACTGTTTGAAAGATGATATGGGTAAGAAAGAAGTGAGTGATGAGATGACGACTGATAGAGGGAAATGGAAGAAGTACACAATGTTGTGTCGACCCCACTTAAGTGGGATCAGGGCAGGAAGATGATGATGAAATATACCTAATATCGTTTTGTTTAATTGTGTGCTTTTACCTGCGTCATAATAAAAATAAAATAAGATCACGCACGACTGTAAATCTCCAAGTGCGGTAGGCAATCTCTCATATACTCAGGCACTGAGATCCTTAAAGATGTCTAATGGGTAATTAGCGGCACGTCCAAACTTATCATTTGGCACATGCCCAAATTTTGCAGTAGCTAGTATTATATACGTGACAGGTGCAAGTTTCCATTGCCGCTTATAAGAATACTAACTGATTTTCTCACGATGTTTTCCTTCCCCGTTTTGAGCCTGTATTAATGCGCATATTTTTTTTTTTCTGAAAAATCCATCTATCTATGCACTTCCGGGATTCGAACACACGACCTTCGTATTGAAAGTCAAGGTACCTACTACTCGGTTAACACAGCTCCCTTAAGGCCCTGTATGTCGACGATTGCTCTTTTTCGAAACGAAAACAGAAATACTTCTGAACAAGCCACATCTCCTATTTTATAATGTATAGTATATGTGAATAAATACAAATACAAATACAAATAATTTATTCATAACACCAAGTTACAGGTCAGTAAATAAAGATGTACCCATCTTTAATCACTTCGATAAATAATCCTACCGACCGCTGCACGTGGTACTGATCCATGGGCGGCGCGTGGTCGCCTTTGCTTTTCGAATAAATTAATGATATAAATTATGTATAATTACTTATCAAAAACCTATTCAAGTAGAAATCTAGATCTACATATTACCTATCTTTAACAATAAATCACAAGTTGATCTTAATAGTAGGTATCAAAGTATTTCGATCATAAATTCTAAAACGTATCATTTTGAAATAATATCTTTATCGTGAAAAGTTTCTGCTATTATGTTTTCAGCTTAATAGAAATCTAGGTAGGAACCTGAAGTAATATATTTATAAAAATAGGAGATGTGGCTTGTTCAGCAGTATTTCTTTTTTCTTTTCGAAAAAGAGCAATTGTCGGCATACAGGGCCTTAATACAACATGTATAACTTAATCCGTCTTACCAAATAAATGTTTTCATTTTCATTTTCTGATAAGTATTTAAGTAACACTCACCGGTTGGACAGGATCCTCGATGGAGAAGCCCATATCCACATCTTGCTTCCACAGCACCTCGATGAGGTCCATATCCTGAGAAAAAGAAAGAAATACATAAATAATTAGATAAGTAGATGTAATTATTAATTTACGTTACTTAACTATTATAATGAGATTAATGAGGTAATAAAGTGTATTTGTATTTGTTTGCAATGGATAATCCGAAAACTACAGGACCAATTTTTAAAATCCTTTCTGTTATCAAAAGCTGCTTACATAAGTCATAATATTTTATGAGCGTCTGTAGCACTTAAATTAAATATTACCCTGAAAAAAAAAATAGTTTCACGTTCCTTATTTTTGTTACAATCATCAAAACCATTATACGGTGGCCACCAAGCAACGATCAAAGTTTAATTTTACGAGTGCAGAGCATACTGCGCCATCTAGTGCATTCAGATCGGAACTAAACACCATCTTAAAAATTGCGCCCTCTACAGATTCTAAAGACAAGCTTGCGTTGCGGCTATGAGATAAGACAAAACTTTGACAACAGATAGCGGTAAAAGCACAATCCGACGCAGCGCCATCTACATTTCCTCTTAGACAACAAGCTTTAAACTATAGAGCTTGCTACCTGACAACAGATGGCGCTATTCATGAAATAAGTTAAGTGCTCACTAGTGCTGCTACTAGCCACCAGATGACGCTAGGTCTAAACATAAAACAAGTGGATAACAAAATTTTGTTAGTAAAATAGCGAGTAGAACATAGAAAATGCAACCTTGCCTAAACAAATGGTTTCCTAGTTAGCATTATAAGTTCGGAAAATCGCCAACTGATGGCGCTACCCGGAAAATTATTCTAGAACATCCGCTTGCGCGTTTTTCGCGGGTTCGACAGCGGTCAAGGCGATGCAAGGTTAGGTTTTATTTGGAACGAGAAAATAAATATAGGAAAAATAGATTGGTAAACGCACCTACGTGACCGGGATCGCGAAATAAACTCCTACCTAGCTTCGATCGGACATTGCACTTGCATTGCAGCTGTTTATCGCTGTCTGTAGCAAGCCTACCTACCATGATTTAGTTTTCCTCGGAAAAGCATTATTATAGGATGGAAAAGTATATATAGGTGTAAGTGTATATAATACGTGATTCTGAGGAGGCCAGGTAGGTGTACCTAACTGGCAAAACTATATTTTTATTTTTAAGAAACTTAAACAATTAGATAGGTATAGTTAGTGATTGAAATAGTTACTTAAAGGTATAGTTTTGTTTTATTTTGTTTGGCAAGGCTAGCAGGTCAAGGAGAAATGAAATACCATAAAAAATAACAAATGAAAGAAAAACCTGTAAATGCATTTAGTGCGGTCTTTCTTAACAATTGTTTCAGTAAAGATGAGTGGTATATTGACTCGGGAGCCAGCAGTCATATGATGATAAGTCAGGAAAACATGAAAAATACGTCACGTAACCTAACAACAAAGGAGATTATTGTTGCGAACAAAACAACTATGCCGGTGTTGTGCTCAGGAGACACACGAATTACGACTGTTGTTCAGGACTCAGAACACGATATTGTGGTCAAAGATGTGTTATGTATACCAAATCTGACTACTAACCTGTTGTCCGTCAGCCAGCTTATAAAGAATGGTAACAAAGTATGTTTCCTAAAAGAACATTGTTACATCAGAAATAGGCAGAATGAGTTGATTGGCATTGCACAGGCGGTGAATGGAGTATACAGACTTAACACCAGGTCATTATGTGTGTTAGCAGCTTCAGCTACAACAACCCCAGATATATGGCACAGAAGACTAGGCCATATTAACAGCACAGACATGAATGCAATGAGAAATGGAGCCGTAGAAGGTTTATTGTATGAGAACAAAGCAGTTATCAGTAAATACAATTGTGCTGTGTGCTGTGAGGGTAAACAGAGTCGACTACCATTTCCAAAAAGCAGTCACAGAAGTGAGAGGATACTTGAGATTGTGCATGCAGACGTGTGTGGCCCAATGGAAAATAGTTCAATCGGTTCATCCAGATATTTCTTGCTATTCGTAGATGAATATAGCAGGATGTCATTTGTCCATTTTTTGAAAAATAAAAGTGAAGTTTTTACTTGTTTCAAAGAGTTTAAGAATATGGTTGAAAAACAGATGAGTTCCAGCATTAAGACTTTAAGGACTGATAATGGCACAGAATTTTGTTCTAATGAAATGAAGGATTTTTTGAAACAAAGTGGCATAATTCATCAGAGAACGAACCCTTATAGTCCGGAACAGAATGGGATGTGCGAACGATTTAACCGAACTATAGTTGAAAGAGCAAGATGTCTATTATATGATGCTAAGTTAGAGAAAAAGTTTTGGGCAGAAGCAGTTCACACAGCCGTGTATTTGAAAAATAGATCTCTAGCATCAGGATTAAAACAGAAGACTCCCTATGAACTTTGGACTGGTCAAAAACCAAATATCAGTCGCATACTAGTATTCGGTAGTACAGTATTAGTACATGTTCCTAAAGAAAAACGCCTGAAGTGGGACAAAAAGGCTGTAAAACATTATCTTGTTGGATATGCCGATAATGTGAAGGGCTATAGACTGTACAACCCAGCGACAAACAAAGTTATAACGAGTCGTGATGTTACTATTATGGAGTCAAACTCAGAAATGGTGCAAGCAGTAGTGACTGACAACTCAGAAACACTTAAGCAGCATGGAGACTTAGATAGCTCCGACTCAGATCAATCTACTAGTACAGTGATATCAAAGAATGATAGTACCTATGTAGAAGAGGAAGTAGATGCCAGCAGTTCCTCAGAAGAGTTTCATGATACTATTCCGTTTAAGGAGTTGAAGAATATTACTCAAACAATTGAACTACAGCCAGAAGTACGAAAAAGAAAGAAGCCAGACAGATTTGGTTATAGAAATATGTGTGTTATTGAAGATTTCAATCTTTATGGAGACCAGATAACTTACGAAGAGGCTGTAAGTGGTCCTGAATCACAAGAGTGGTTTAAAGCTATGGAAGAAGAGCTGAAATCATTCGAAGAAAATAAAGCATGGGAAGTGGTGGATAAGCCAGATCAAGCTACAGTAGTTAGACAAAAAAGTTAGACCAGTGTGAAAAAGTGAGATATCGTGCGCGTTTAGTGGCTGAAGGCTACACCCAGAAAGCTGGAAGACTATAAAGAGACTTTTTCCCCGGTGCTTCGTTACTCAACACTAAGACTTTTGTTTGCATTAAGTCTCAAATATAACCTAGATATAACTCATCTTGACGTTACCACAGCATTCTTAAATGGTTATTTAGATGAAACTGTATATATGAACTTACCAGAAAATTTTGTGTGTAATGATAGAGGAAATAAAGTTTTAAAGTTGAAAAGGGCAATTTATGGCTTAAAACAATCTGCTCGGGCTTGGTATAAGCGAGTAGATGATTGTTTACAAAGCTTAGGTTATAAAAAGTCTTTATATGAGCCTTGTTTGTTTGTCAAACAGAATGAGAAAGTTAAAACATTTGTAGCTCTATTTGTTGATGATTTTTTTATTTTTTCTGACTGTAAAAATGAAACTGAATGTCTCAAGACTGAGTTAGGTTCAAAATTTAAGTTAAAAGATTTAGGAGAAGTAAGGCAATGTCTAGGTATGAGAGTTAGAAAAGAAAATAATGCTTAAATTGTAGATCAAGAACAATTTGTTGATCATTTATTAAAAAAAAATAATTTGGAGAATTGTAACCCAGTAAGTACACCAATGGAAGTAAATTTAAAGCTTGAGAAGGAAAACATTTGCTCTACTCAGTATCCTTATCAGCAATTGATAGGAAGTTTGCTTTATTTGTCAATACTTACCCGTCCAGACATATCATATGCAGTTTGTTACCTCAGCCAATTTAATAACTGTTTCAGTGAAACCCATTGGAAGCATGTAAAACGAATATTAAAGTATTTAAAGAAAACAAAACATTTTGCTTTGAAATATGTTAAAGATGATCTAGATTTAATAGGATATGTAGATGCTGATTGGGCATCAGATTGCTTAGACAGAAAATCTTTTACTGGGTTCATGTTTACAATGTCTGGCAGTGTAATCTCATTTGAATGTAAGAAACAGACAACAAAGCTTTATCCAGCACAGAGGCATATTTGAAAAATTTGTTGTTTGAATTAAAATGTAGAAATGAGTTACCTGTATGCCTTTATAATGATAACCAAAGTGCCCAAAAATTAACAAAAAATTGTGTATTCCATAGGAGAAGTAAGCATATCGATGTGAGATTTCATTTTGTAAGAACAGCTGTTGAAAATAATATTGTAAAAATAGATTATTTAAATACAAATGATATGCCCGCTGACATACTTACAATGAGTCTAAGTTCTCAGAAACATTTTAAATTTATTGAACAGTTTGGTATCACAGATTTGTAATTTAATTTGTTTGGTTTGCTTATTGTAATGTAATATCATTTTGTTATTTTTGTTATAAATATGGTGTTATTTCGTTAAGGGAGTATGTTAAATTTGTAACGAAATTACATATTAAGTACAAGTAGCGACATCTACTAGTAAAGATGTCAAACATTAGTTATAAACTGTCATTCATTGTATTGTATTTAAAGTGACAATAAACGTTACGGTCAGTCGTGCAAAATCTACGTGTGTTTCAATACTAATGTCCCTTACTTTTGTTAGAAAACGAATCAGAATCAAACAAAATGAAAAATACTGACTAATTCTAGAATTAGGTAGTTTTTCCAGTGACGTGATTGGCTCAAACGTATTAGTTTATCGCGCAATACCCAATAGCCCTACACCTACACCTATGTAGTCTAGTACATGTCTACCCAGTACCCACCTACCTAACATATTAACCCTAGACATATTGATTTGTATGACACGCGCCCGCATGTAAGTGAAAACGAAAGGCCAGTGTATGGCACTATATTTGGATGCATCATTTGTTGCAATCAGTATGTACTAGGTACCTACATGAACTCTTAGCACGTGCGATTTATCTTTAATTATATTATCAGTAGCGAACTGGCAGGCATATTATTAGTAAGACTAGTGGTAGCCCTCGCGACTTTGTTTACGTGAAGTTATTATTAAACAGTCTTTAACCCCCGCTGCACCCCCTTGAGGGTTCAATTTCAGTTTTGGTGTTTAGGGGAAACACCAAACGGAATACACCCGACAAATTTCAAGTTTCCAGGCAGTGGTTTAGGCTCTACGTTGATAATAATAATATTATCTGTCAGTCAGCTGACCCGACAGAAATTGTCCTGTCAAAATTCAATAATCCAACCGAAAAAAGCACTTAGTTTTTCCCAATCCTAACGCTGGATTTTCCAAAAAGCGATACAAAATATACTTTACAAATTTCAACCTATTCTCAGACCTACCGAATATACACAATAAAAACATAAATCGGTCAAGCCTTTTCGGAGGAGTTTGGTTACAAACACTGTGACGCGAGAATTTTATACTATTAGAATTTAGGTAGGTACAATTTATCCGTATTGCGCATTTGACACGTGCGCAATACGCTTATGGAGCGTGTGTTTGTGGCGTAAAGAAATCGGCTACAAACATAACTAGATTAGAAGATTTGCAATTTAAGTAGGGACCTGTAATTTTTATGAAAATAAAATATAGGGCATTGAAATTCCTTAAAATCTAAATAAAATGTCTGGAAAGAAATAGCTTATGTCCGTCCCAAGACTATAAACTATGTCTATAATGAAACTTTATCATAATTGGCCCAGCGGTTTTGCCGTGAAATTACGTGAGTTACTTTCGCATTTATAATCTTGTTATATAAAAATCAATTGCTGTTCGTTAGTCTCGCTAAAACTCGGATTTATCTTATTATATTTCGTTATTATATTTAGGGTTACCAGATGAGATAACCGGAATAACTGGCCTAAATATCAAAACGTCTGGATTTTGGTATAATAAACAAATAAATATAAAGAATGAAAAACTTATTTTTATTAAAATTTGTCGGAACAATTTGTATATTTCCGGGACTCGTATGAAACGTCCGGATAATCACGACGAATCCCGACCATCTGGCAACCCTAATTATATTAGTGTAGAAGTGTAGATTAAGGTGATGTCCTCAACAATAAGCTAATTCAGGATCACACATCATCATCATAATTGACGTCAACGTAGCACGTGTAGAAACAAGATGGCGCGTGGCGCGTTTAGTTTTCGCGCCAAAATGCAACGCTGTTTTGTTGGTAAACAAACAAGTAACACGTGTAAGGTACCTAGTAAGAATGACCAAGTAGACTAAGGTGCAGTTGTTTTATGTCACAAAGGCGGGTGACATAGAATTGTATTAACTATAGATTTAAAACAATTTTGTTAGCTATGCTTAGTTATTGACTTCCAAAATTGAAAATGACCAAAGCCGGGGTAGTTACCACAAACGGGTCTATGACCCTATATAAAGTTGTGATGTGTATAGACACGCGCTTTTGTGTGCGTGACTACGGCTCGGACGATACTAAAACATGTTGATAAAACTCCAATACAAAATTTCATACTTATTTTTGTCCTGTAGTGCGACCAAATAGGAAGTTCATATTTTGTCACGCTTACAGGTGGTATTTTTTCTTCAAATGGGAAATGAAAAGTACTCTCAACCGAGAATTTTCCAATCGGTTAATAAACGACGTAACAAACGGGTAACAAATATAAAAAAAAAACAATCAAATTGAGTAGGTAGGTACCACCTTCTTTTTATACTCTTTTAAAAAATATCAACACCCAGATTGTTGTTGTCTTTGTTCTTGCTTGGTTGCGATTGCGAGGAACAGGAGTAGCTTCACCTGACTAAGATGTTTCAAAGTGATCCTTGTGATTTCATTGAAATAAATACCTTTTGACTTTGACATTGACATTGTAATTTTCAGAAATGTCAGTTTTCTTATCGCAGTGTGCATACAAAATTCAAAACATTATGATGTGAATGAAATCGCCTAGCCTTGTAGCAATGCCCTAGCGAGCCCTGAACCCGATATTTCGGGACCCTTTGTCCTAAGGTCGTCAGACTCAGACCAGTCTGGAACCCTTGTAACCTTGCAACCGTCTGGGCTCGAAATACGATAATAACATTTTAAAATCTAAAAAGAAAACCGACGTATAAGTCGGAAAATTTAAGATTCCTTTTTTAAATTTATTTATGTTTGACTAATAGTTCATTTATAAAACTTAAAAACTAATATCGTGCCTTGACTTTTCGATTGGTCAAAACATTTTCGTCGGTTTTTTTACGTACGACGTTATCTAAAAATGAAACCTTGCTAGATCTATTTATCGTTTCCGAGATTCAAATTATATATATAAACATAATACATAATTGCTCGTTTAAAGGTATTAGATTATCTTGGACCAAATCAGTACACCCGTGCGAAACAGGGGCGAACAGCTAGTGTAGAAGGGAGAATCCCGCGGCGGCCGGTAACAACAAAGATGAGAACAAACATTTTTTTTTGTCAAAACACGTGAAACGCAATTACTTGAAACTCAAATATTCTAGCGTCTTAAATCGGTCATTCAACCGGCATGGCAGGTCAGAGACCTTGATGCGAATTAAGTTTACGTTCGCACTTTGCACATACTAAAGTGAACAACGGATTCTGGTGGGGGAAAATGGGAATATAATTTAATAATTTTTTACAAGCTTTTATTTAAGTTGCTTTTATTTAAGTTTGTTCGGGTGGAATCTTGCAAATCAATTTAGAAGCAGTTATCCCCAACTGATTGAGCTGAAATTTTGCATACACCTTTAGTTCTGGTAACAATACAATAATATGGTGTCAGCAAGTCGATCTGGTGATGGAGTCAGGTGCTGTTTAACAGTCACTCACAACGGAACTCCTTAGCAAATTTTCGATTGAGTAAAAACTTTGCATTCTTGCCAAGTTCCGATGACAATTGATGTAATATGATGTGACAGGTGATAGCGCGCTATTGAACTCAGTGGGGACAACAAGAAAACATCTATTTATCTACTTATATTATGAACTAGCTGTACCCGTGCGACTTTGTTTGCAACAAAATATTATGGGCGAGCCGTGATAGACATGACATATTACATAACTACTACGAACAAATATTTATACGTTTTCTTTTATAATTGAAAAAATCTATATATATAAAAAACAATTGCTGTTCGTTAGTCTCGCTAAAACTCGAGAACGGTTGAACGGATTTATCTTATCTTGGTCTTGAAATGTTCGTGGAGGTCTAGGGAAGGTTTACAAGGTGAGAAAAATTCGAATAATTGCCAGGAAAACTCTAAAAACAGCCCTTTACATTTTTCCCCATACAAAAGTTTTCTAACTAAAACGGAACGGGAACGGGAACGGGAACGGGAACGGGAACGGGAACGGGAACGGGGACGGGAACTTAAGACAACATTTGTTAATTCTAAAGCGATACGAAGTTCGCGGGGTCAGCTTCAGCTTGTAGTAAAATATTAATAATTTATTTGAGATTTAACAATTTAAATGGAAATAAAACTAATTTCGGAAAAGATGTTTAAATTTAATAATTTCTAGATGTTAAAATATGTGACGTCACACTAGGGAGGGGGAACTTATAAATATGTGTGACCAACTGTGACAATAAGGTCGGGGGAGGGATCAAAAAATCACGAATCTTGTGTGACGTAGTTTATGGATGACCCCTTAAGCCCCAAGTCTGCCGGTCTGATATTCCTCGGATGAGTGGTCAAATAACCAATGTGGTGAAAGGTAAGGCTATGGTTACAGAAGCGTTGGTATTGCATAACTCATACGCAATAATACTGATTGTATTATGAAAGGAATGAGTCACTTAACGAAACTCGAGTCAATACTGACCTCACAGATCAAATATTTTTCATCATAAAAAATATTCTCCGTTTTCTAAAAATCAAATTATGAAAGAAAAAGCCGTGTTAGCCGCGCGGGAGGTACCTTTACTTTCAGTCTGAAGGTCGTGGGTTCAAATCCCGATCGTGCATCAATGGATTTTTCAGCTCGAAAAATTTATGTGCGCATTAAAAGACGAGCTCAAAACGGTGAAAAAAAACATCGCGAGGAAACCAGTTAGTATTTTTATGAGCGATGGGCTTGCAACCTGTGACGTATACAATGCTAATTACTGAAAAATCTGGGCATGTGCCAAATGTAATGTTTGGACGTGTCTCTGACCACTTCCTTTAAGCAAGTTCGAGGGTCTGAGCGTTTCGTACTTGGGGATTACAGTCGTGATCCTATTTATTTATTTTTATTTAATTACTATGAAAATAGTATTCTGTAAATTCGATGAAAATAGAAAAACGAAGATAGATTTTTACGGAATATACCTGCTAAAACTAGGTCTTATCATTGACTGGAACACAACCTACCTAAACCTAGGCTAGGTTAGGCGTAGGTTCGTACAATACATTATCGACCCAGATAAGAGCAACCTTGTGAGTCATTTGCGACCGGTTTCCATTCGCATCAAATAAAACTGATGTAAGTAATCTAATAATCGATAAATAAAATAAGTATTACTTAGGTAGAAAAATATTATTACATAAAAAAAACTTTTTAAAATCCTTCGAGCTAGAAAACACCGCACAGAGAGCGCGCTATCACCTGTCACATTCACATAATATTACATTTTCATTGGAACTTGCCAGGTATATAAAAGCTAGTAATTATATCACCTACATGGTCACACTCACATAGTGACGTATGAGGTGTACTCATACGCCAACAGTCACGTCAACGGTCATAGTCCTTGAGAGGTTCGGAAATGCATGACAAATTGGCTTGCCGTAGGTCAACGTCAAAAAGTATTTATTTCAATAAAAACATGTATTTTATAAATTTACGTAAAAATATTAAATAAAACAAAAATTATATTGAAAATGTTTGGTAGAATCCAAACCCGCACCAAACATGCAAAAAAGTTCAAAGAAAACAAATAAAAATTTTACGAAGTTCCAATTTCAAATGACCGCGAAATTCATCATTGACATTGAAACTATTATTTTTTTTTCCTCATACTTATGAGTTGATACGCGAACGAAAGCGAGACAGTATGATATATTATGTTATCGGTTATTCACCTTACATTATCAAAGAAATTTTTTATTTTGTAAAAATAATTACGCTTCAAAAACTAAAAAGAAAACCGAAGAAAATGTTCCGACCGATAAAAAAGTCAAGAGACGATAATAGTTTTAAAAGTTTTATGTAGGAACTATTAGTACTACATACGAGTAAATTTATACAATTTAAATGGGATCAACTTTGGACTAATCTCTACAGTCTACCTACACAATAGAAAAAATAACACCATGTAAAAAAATGCGCGATATACACTGTATTAAAAACAAAAAAAAGCAACAATAAAATAAAATATAACCCGTCAAATTGAGACCTCTTTTTAACGTACGGTTGAAAATAATAACCATCTGTTGCTATGTGAAAATACGAAAAATTAAAAAACCTACACCTTTTCGCGTTTAATGATTAAGAATCAAACGTACTTGACAAAGGACGTTTAGAGTTGAACATTACATTTCTCATTGTTTATTATTTAACCTTAGCGAGGTCACTGCGCAAGCCGCAGATGGACAGTAATATAATAATAGATAGAACTTTAAATAAACAAGAACAGGGTCCTATTAATCCTTACCCAATAAAGGACCTCACTACGTGAATGTCTCGGGGACAATTTGAGGAACTTTTTACAGGCCACACTACATGTTTATAGAAATGTCGTCCGAGGTGTCCCGTGTCACGTCAAATGTTGCGGGAAATGTTTTAGGACACTGCATCGTTGCAGCGTCACGTGGGTTGTGCGTTGCATGGCTTGTTGCGGAACAAAATGCCCCCTAGGCATTAGGGGAGACCACACTAACGCTTAAACACCTTCATGATCAAGTAAATTTCATGTACTAATACAAAGCGAGCAAAAGCTTGTAAATAAATAAAAGTGACGCAAAATACCTAATGGATTTACTTCGAATGAAGTCCACATTATAATATTCATGTAAACATACCTACTACTTGTTGGTACCTATAGTGTCAAATGTTAATGCGAACTTTACAATTGTAATATGGTAGGTATCAGTTCAAAAAACAAACTATTTCGTCATCAAATTGAAATTCTTCGTAGGTAACTAGTTATCGAAATAGATTAGAAACATCTGATTTAGTGGTTTCACTATCAGATAAGATTTTATTGCCTAAGCTCTAAACATCTTGATATACTTTAGTATGAAATACATTGCAAACTAGTTGAAGTTGCATGCTACTAACCTCTTGCGTAAGCTCGTCGCCAGTGTGATGTCCCTCGTCAGACTCCAGCGGCTCGATCTTGACATCCGACATCTCTTTCACAGAAGAAACATCCATATCACTGACGCCACTGGAACTAGCAGACGTGAAACTAGTGCTAGCTCTTTCCCTCTTCACATCAAGCACGAACTCTTCGCTTAACATAGGCGCTGTTTCGTAAGCCTCTGCATCCAAAGGTGTGTTCTCCAAAAGGTATTGCTCTAAGTTCTCCTGCTGCTGCTTTACATCCAAATACTCAAACTCGTTCTTCATACGTTTGACATCATCAAAGAGTTCCTCATAGTCCTGTAGGTCAGCCATGTTTTGATGTAGAACAGAATCGGGTTCCCCCACATCCAGTTTCTCATTTTTGATGGTGAAGTACGACACGTAGTCGTCCATAGCGTTGTCGCTGTATAAGTCATCATTTTCTCTCTCCTTCTTTATGTTTATCATCAGTTCAGACTCTGCCGAGTCCGGCTCCTTCTTGATCTGCATCCCGTCGGATGGCAGTAGAAATTCGTTGACGTCGAATGTTCTAGTAACTATCTCCTGAAACACGTCTGCTTCCGTTCGATTCGAGAAGAAGTCCGCTGAGAGCGTGACCACGGCGTCGGGCTCGCTCTCCGGCTGGGAATCATCGTCGGTGATCTTCACTTCTTGCGCGACATTGTCATCG
Source organism: Hydriomena furcata (assembly GCA_912999785.1). Taxonomy (NCBI): domain Eukaryota; kingdom Metazoa; phylum Arthropoda; class Insecta; order Lepidoptera; family Geometridae; genus Hydriomena; species Hydriomena furcata. The sequence goes on along the minus strand of OU538823.1, from coordinate 3,841,822 downwards.
GCTGACACGCCATCTTGCGACTCCTCAGGGACCGACGCGGCGGCCAGTCCCGGCGCGACTGTGTCCGTCGCCACGTTGTTCACTAAATATGTATGCAATATCGGACGATTATTCAGTATCCGGTCATTGTATTCCAACGAACCGCCGTACCGGCCGAGGGAGTGGAGCTCCTCGAACACCTGCCTGTGATAGTTCTCCAGCACGTGGTCTAAGGACTTGGGGTGGACAAATCTGGGCCGTATCAGGGTCTGGGCCTCGTGCTCCAACGACCAGTCAGATCCGTTTGAGATGTGCAGTCCGGTCAGCAGTTGCTGGGTCTCCCTCTCAAGGTAGTCGTTCGGATCCGACTTCAGTAGACTTAACACTAGGGCAAGGCGGAGGAGTTCGTCTCCATAGAGCTTCTTCAGCGCGATCATCTTAATACCGGCTTTTGTTTTATCGTAAATCTAAACTATGTTGAGCACTAAAATACTTTGAGATCAATTTGTAGCGTAAGCACTTATAACTAGAGTGTAGTCCTTGAATTTCTTTGCACGTCTTCCTTTATCCTCCTCTTGCGTTTGTCAGGAGACATGGTGTCCTAGCTTCACGTCCGTCTCAGCACTTGTCGCGACAGGTCCGTTAGACACATTTTGTTCCACATTGCTCACTGAGTCAGTAGTTCTTACGAATTTCACTTTATTTGGTCTATTGCCAAGTCGTTCACAACGTAGTAGGTATCAGTCTATTCTGTAATTTGGAAAGTGTTTACTGCAGCAGTCTTTTTATATTTGAATTCAATGGATTATGGAAATAGTATACCGATTCATTAATTTACATGGCTGTTAACCTCTGACTCGTACATAGGTATTATCGAATTCGAACCTAATTACATTTTGATAAGACCTAAAATCGAATGTTTATAAAAACCGGAGCCTATTATGTGATACGCAACAATCATTCGAAAAGAAATAAACTTAAGGTATAAAACCATTTGATCACCAAAATGTACATTTTAATGTATGCTGGCAGTCAACGACAGACTTACAATTGTTTTAAGAACTCTTGAATAATTAAATTAAATATGTACGCAGGCTCAGAATAAATTTACAATTCAGTTTTGCCACAAATTTGAAATAATTAATGTGTTCTGGCTTGTAGTGCAAAATCGCCCGCTGATCGTCCGTGTCAGGGTAACGCATCTCCTTCTAGGTCATGTCCAAGGTGGTATAATAAATAAGTGCTCCGTAGCCTGCTATTATTACTCTAGGATTACTTTTTATGGTATTACAGAGCTCGCACATTCTACCAGCAAACAGCACTGACCTGCCAATTTGACATTGACAATTAATGTTTTTTATGGCAACGAATAGCGCGTGCGTTCTGCTCGTGTCAAGAACACAACAAAACAATAGGTAAATCAGTCGAGTGCTCATAAATCATTGACGTAAGGATCTAAATCGACAGGTAAACTCTCAGTAATGTTAATGGCCTCACGTGAGCCTTACAATGTATCCATCAATTGTGGGTACCTACCTATCTACCTAGTAAACACGCAAATTTACTAACCAACGACGTAAGCAATTACAGAGAAAGCCAAAAATAAATTGATAACATTGTTTATGTTTTTGAATGTCTCGAGTTTTTGTCAATTCGGAAAATTCCTCAGAATTATTACGCGTCTTCGCAATGAGGTCGTATTTACACTGTTTTATTGGAATTAAATTTCTAGTTTTGTTACTGTTTCTTTGTTCTTGCAATTAATACAGAACAGTTACGTCTTCAGTAGGTACTTCTAGCGCTAAGTATGGCGTGACTAACGCGATTATTTCGCGTTCATCTCTCTGTGACGAGATGGAAGGAAAGTGACCGTAATTTCACCAGCCATTCCACCGGAATACAATGTAATGCACAATGTTATCTTTCCTCGTAAAATCTGATATGATATGGTTTCAAAAAATTAAGAATTGCACAATAAAAACATTAATAGACAATAAAATAATAATACACTAAGATCATGTAACAGAATTCCAAATACAAAACAGCTGCGCTCAATCGTTTCCAAATTCAAATAACAGTTCTTTTATTTTTCACAGTTCTTTTTCACTAAACTTCAAAAGAGAGTTCCAAGTTCAATTTTTTAAACACACAGCACAATACTAGCGTTTTATTTGCCGTTCAGAGTTCGTATTAAAGATTTATTTTCACGATAACGTGTAAGTCTGCAAACAAAGTCCTTTGTTTACGATAGTGAACGCGAGCGCTTTCGCACGAAACCAACGAGCGACTGCGTCCCGTTCGTTCGTTCATTGACCAGCTGATTCGAAAAGGTCTGGTTGCTAGCTGTTTTTGGATAACCTTGCTTGTATGATAAATGGCGAGTGCGAGTTCATTACCAACGATAGCTGCAATTTAAGATTAGATATTAAACGGTTGCGTCGGGGATTCATTTCGTCCAGGTGACCGAATCCTACTGATATTATAAATGCGAAAGTTTGTGAGGATGTTAGTATCTGTTTTGTTATTTTCTATCTCTGAATTTATAGCTCACTAGCTGTCAGATATCGATTTACAAATACCTACCGTCGTACACACTAATTTTTTTCTTATTTATTCATAGTACCTACACTAATTTTAAAAGCAAATTTCTGTTACCTATTATCACATTATTAAAATTTTCGTGGGAATCTCTAATTCTTTTGAAAATAAAATGTAGCTTATATTGGTCACTGATAATGTAGCTTTTGATAGGTGAATGAATTTTTAAAATTGGTCCAGTAGATTTTTATTTATATTATAAAAATTATGTACCTCTTCTTAATATTATAGTAGTGTAGTGTATATCCTCGTAGATGTCCTAGAATAGCATATCCAAGTACAAAGGTACATATCAATGTTTTTATTTGGATTTTATTATCCGTACCTAATCATATATTTCAAGACTGCTATAGTCTTCTACGAATACCTCCATAACAAAGAAGTCAAGAAGATTCAATAAGCTAAGGTAAAGAATACATTATTTAGAACAAGTTGACATGTTTCGCGTCGCTTCAAAAACAACAATTTATCTTGATTCCGATCCTGATTTGATCAATGTCTCATGGCATGACTAAGAAAGTTTATTTCGAGCGGTCGTAAAACCGTGATATCACCTAAAAGCCCAGCAAAAATCACAGTGTTCTTAGTACATTAGTTGATAATCCATCTGAACAAAAGGCCCTCGACTATTAATCCCTAATTGCTCCATTATTTAATTTTGTCTAGAATACGTGTCAGGGACATGTCCCTGCGACATGTCCCCCAGTGCAAATGCTGCTTTATGCCCAAAAAGGCCAAAAAACAGACGCACATTAAAATGATTTTTATGAAGATTCTAAATGATTTAAAATAGATTTATAATTTCAATGAATAAACATTTTTTATTGAAATATGGCATGCCCGTCATTCTCTAGCTATTTGTATGAAAAAATACAAAATATAATAGGAATAAAAAAAATTAAATAGAATCACGGCTGACTAAAGTATTGATACGATTTTATTATTAAAGGACATCAGGTACTTTATTTGCCAACACCAAGCCTGATATAGGGAACAAACAACTCTTAATCACGAACACAGGGCCTTACCATACTTGGTGCGGGTAGGCTGAGTCATAGCATCTCAAAGCCAGCCTAAGGTCTCTAACCGTATACGAGCAACATTCAAAATGCCTATAAACTGTATAAACATAATACCTACTAAACCAATAACAGTGACTGACAGCGCGTGTCAATATAAACAACTGTCATAGAAAGAAGATGGTGTTCTTATAACACCATCTTGGCATGGGTGTACTAAGATAACAAATGTGTACTAAGATAACACATTTTGTTTTCTCTTTATTGTAAGTTGTTAGCAAAAGCCAGTTTTGTTGATTGTAAGAAACATATTTTTAGGGTCTATCTAATCGAAATCAAGATGGAAAAAAATAAATAGATCACGACTGTAATCCCCAAGTACGGAAAAAATCATCTCAGATCTCCAGGCGCTTAGATCTTTGAAATGTCTATAGGGGTGTAGTCAGGGGCACGCCTAAACATTATATTTGGCACATGCCCACATTTTGCAGTAGTTAGCATTCCATACGTGACAGGTAGGATAAATACATAAGTTTTTTAATTATGGTTCGAGTATCCTTGACATGGATTTCAAACCACAACACATCTCGATACTTAAGCTAAGGGTCGCTTAGCGCTACGTGATGTTGTAACAGACTATCCCTCGTATTCAAGAACGACACTATGAGAACACGCACCCACAGTGGACGAAATCTTTTTTCATAAACATCACTTTATGTGTTGAGCAGCACTATGGCGCACGCACGCTCAACTTTGGCTAGAGGCACCCGACAATGTGCCTCTAGTCACACTATGCAGTGTCGCACAACACATAAAGTGATTTTTATGAAAAAATATTTCGTCCACTGTGGGTGCGTGTTCTCATAGTGCCGTTCTTGAATACGAGGGATAGAATGGATAGACTTAAATAGGAAATAGTTAAAAATAGGCTTTCTACGCACTTGCTTAGTCCGCGAATGAGTAGAGAAAGCGTTATCTGCCTAAATCGTTGAAAACGTGAAAGTTGGTTCGCGTTTTGCGCGCCATTTTCGGACCGAAACTGTCATTGTCAAACTGTTAGCAAAGAAATACCAGAGAGTTACTTGTATAAAAAAGTATGTAAAATATGACCGCACATTATCTTTCTACTTGGTGGTCCGATTTGGATGTTTTTCTTCTATTATGTGTAGAGAATAGTCAAATTAATTGTATTTATGTTGGGACTGATAGTTCTTTCATAAAACTAATAAAACTATAATTGTCTCTGACTTTTCGATTGATCGAAACATTTTTGTGGATTTTCTTTTTAGTTTTCAAAACGTAATTATTGTAACATGATTCCTCCTAAAAGTAAATGTCTATGCCAAACTCTTTGATACCCAAAGGCGGGAAATGGAAATAGGCTTGGCTTAAAACATGGCACGGTATTAAACTGCATTCTGCCTCTAGAGAAAAGTATTTACGAGTTTAAACCATCTGTCATTTCTTTGTGGCGCGAAACAACGCGAGGCCAGTTTATATCGGTTGCCGGTTGGCGGCTTGCCAGTTATGGGGAAATGCACTTTATGTCATCTCAATGATAAAAGAAAACGAAAGTATGTACACACTTGAATGTTTTAAGAGGTATTCAACTTTTCTTTTTATTGCCCCGGTTTCGCATGCGTATAGGTACTAATGGAGATTATAGGCATTTTTTTTTACTTAGGTTATATTAATGCTCTGACTGCCCCTTTTAGACATCTTCCAAGGATCTGAGCGCCTGGAGATCTGTGAGTATGTCTACCGCATTTAGGGATTAGACGTTTTTAATTATTTTATGGCTGATAGGAAACTAATTAATGTTCCTTGGCCCGAGGCGATGACGTTGACAGTTTGACAGTGACAGTGTCAATCGCATACGTTATTTTTATACACTAAAGCTGTAGTTTACTGATTGTTGTTCTTGTTTCAAATACTTGTTTTGATCTGACTAAGCAACTAAATAAAAAGTTTAGAACTGTGAGGTAGGTAGGTATGTGTTTAATACAAATACAAAGATGACGCAAAGGTTAGTCAGAATATGTTGCAGCTTTGTAGTCTTTCATTACTTCCTATATTATTTATTCATTAGCAAGTATGCAGGTAGGTACAATTATATTTTTAGGCAGAAGTGCCGGATTATTGAAATTTCTACACTAATAATATAAAGAGGAAAAATAGTATTTTTGTTTGTAACGGACAAAATAAGAAACTACTGACCAATTTTAAAATTATTTCACCTATCAAAAGTTACATTAACAGAGAATAACATTGGCCATAATTATTATTTTTTTAAATTGACATCCGCGAAAATTGCAATCAATCCCTAAGGTATCAAACATTTGCCTTTAATCTTCATTTTTAAGCACTTTCGAAACCTGTAATACCTGAGAAAGACTCGGGTAAAAATCAATAGTTACTACCAATCTCACAAACTAAGTTTGAAATTTGGATGAAAGACAACAAACTCACAAACAAACAAGCTTGATAAATAGGTACTAGGTACTGCACTTAAAATTAGACAAAACCTTAAATTATGTTGACGAGCAGATTTTAATGTTCTTGGCGTCGATTTCAAAAGATTTTAAATTCGAATGTGTCAAAACTGACATATTTTTTTCTAATGCACGTGACTTTCATAACATAGCAAGGGCGGGCGGACATTATCCACAAAGAAATAAAAACTTGATTGTTTTTTCCACATTCATTAGAAAAATATGTTTACTGTCTTTGTTGAACTTATTTAGGCAGGTACTTATGTATTCTATACATGTATTTTGAGGTAGTAGTACAGGGTGTCTGGTGGCAGATTTATGTTTTCAAAATTAAATAAAACAAAAACTATTTGACATATCGTTTTAATTAAAATATTGAACGACAGAATAATAATGCGGATTTAATTTTTTAAAGATTATGTTATCCAAATGTCTTCCGTCGAGTTGCACACACTGTTCAAAACGGAGCCTCGTGTTCCGCGCCACACGCTGCAGTAAACTTGGTTCAATTGCGCTGATTTCTCGACGAATGTTTTCTTTTAAGTCTTTTAACAGGTTTCCTCACGATGTTTTCCTTCACCGTTATAAGCACGTGTAACGCGCATGTACATTTTTCGAACAGAAATATTCATTGATGCACGGCCAGGATTCGAACTCGAAATTAATAATATCTACCTAGGTACCTATTTACCTAACTACATGAATTAAATAATTCAATTTCAAACTTTTTAGTCGATCATGTGAAATACCACCTATTTACCGACTTACTTTACCGATAGTGGTAAAATAGTGCCACCTACCAGCGGTATTGCAAACATCTTTCATCTTACCTCTCAAACCCCGAGTGGTCGCATGAGACCGCGAAAAGTACCTTTAATAACGTAGTAACATCAAATGAAACTAGATGGCGCTAAAATGCGAAAATCACGTTTGTTGTATGGGAGCCCCCATTAAATATTAATTTTATTCTGTTTTTAGTATTTGTTGTTAGAGCAGCAATATAAATACATAATCTGTGAAAATTTCAACTGTCTAGCTATCATGGTTCATGAGATACAGCCCTGTGACAGACAGACAGACGGACAGCGAAGTCTTAGTAATAGGGTCCCTTTTTTACCCTTTGGGTACGGAACCCTAAAAAAACGTTGTAATTAGCCGTATTTCTGTTTAAACAAGTTTTTTATAAGTTAAACGTTGACCCTGCCCCCCACTTTAAGGGTTTCTAATCGGACTTCGGAATCATAAAAACATATAAGGAAAAACATTTGACTATCGAATCACCGAGCGCCTTATCGTTGGCCGAATATAACCTTGAACTCTTGACGGTCAACCACAAAAAAAACATCACAGTGACGTAAATACTGGCGGGAAACTACGCGGCGAATCTAAATAAAATAACATCACCCATCCACTACTTACTAATATTATGAGGTAGAATTTGTATTTTTGTTTGTAATGGATTATCCAATAACTAATGAACCAATTTAAAAAAAGCAACTAATATTTTAATATTGCGCGGTTGGCATTACAGTTTTGTAATGAGTTAAGTTGAGAAATAACACCTAACACCTATCACAAAAGCCTAGTCAAATTTTATATTAAAACATATTATAGATCCCGACACAAATTGCAATAAAAAAAAAATACTTTAATAAATAGGATGACGATGTAATCCCCAAATACCTACGGTAGACATTCTCTCAGATCTCCAGACGCTTAGAATTCGAAGATGTCTAGTGGGGGTAGTCAGAGGCACGTCCTAACATTATATTTGGCACACGCCCACATTTTGCAGTAGTTAGCATTCCATACGTGACAGGTAGCTAGCCCAACGCCGCTTATAAGAATACTAACTGGAGGAAACTCACGATGTTTTCTTTCACCGTTGCGAGCACATGTTTTTGATGAGCATATACATTTTTCAAACAGAAAAATCTATTGATGCACGCCGGGATTCAAGCCCACAACCTTCAGATTGAAAGTCGACGTATCTCCCGCTTGGCCAGCACGGCTTTATTGCAATAATGTAACCTTAAGTATCAAAAAATTGCCTATATATTTCATTATTACACCTTAAGCCCACAACCCAAGGAGTCCTAGTGTGGGGTCACATTATATACTTATCCGTCTGAAATAGACGTTTGTTCTGTCGCTTATTTTACTGTCATAAATAAAAACTTTTTTTTTTCTTTTTAATGAGAGAGATATGAGTACAACATAAAAACATTATAATGAATTTACTATTTGTTGGCTAGATAACTATAACCGCGCAACTTCCTGCAAGTAATTTATTGTCACAGTAATAATATTTAGAATAAACTATGTCATGACTACTCATGACAGATGTTCTTATTTCCTTAGCCTACTTCCCTTTCCATCATGTGCCTACACGTTTTTTTTTAAATAATTACGTTTTAAAAACTCAGAAAACCGACGAAATTGATTAGACCAATCGAAAAGTCTAGAGACGATATTAGTTTTTTTATGGTTTTGAAGGAACTTTTATTAGTGCTACATAAATACAATTTAAATGGGACGAAATTGAAACTGTTCTCTACACTATCTGGGGGCACGGCAGTGCCCCCGCCAAGTCAAGCAATAAAGCGGCACGGCTGTACCATCCTTTTCTCGAAGCAGTTCAGGCCATTTTCGACCCCCTATAATTTCGTTGTGGATAAAACTAGAAGCCTGAATTTTCAGTAACCAAGCAGTCAGTATATAAACACGGTATATTTCAAATTTAATTCAATTTGAACCAGTAGTTTAAGAATTATAACTAGTCAAAGTTTCCTATTTTCTCACTCACTCACTCACTCACTGACTGACTGACTGACTGACTGACTGACCGATCATCAAAAGTTTAAGGCACTTCTTTATTTTTAACACAATTATTTTTTAGTGTAAAAATCCTAAAAAAACCTGCCAAGTGCGAGTCGGACACACGCACGTCGAGTTCCGTACCATTATCTATAAATCACGTTTGTTGTATGGGAGCCCAACTTAAATATTTATTTTATTCTGTTTTTAGTATTTGTTGTTATAGCGGCAACAGAAATACATAATCTGTGAAAATTTCAACTTTCTAGCTATCATGGTTCATGAGATACAGCCCTGTGATAGACAGATGGACTGACAGACTGACAGACCGACAGACCGACAGACAGACGGACAGACGGACAGACGTACAGATGGACAGACGGACGAACGGACAGTGGAGTATTAGTAACAGGGTTCCGTTTTTACTCTTTAGGTACGGAACTCTAAAAAGTAGGGCTATCTACAAAAATAAATGAGATGCCATCAAAAACATAACTTGTAAAAAAAGCCAAGTCTCGCAACGCAACTCAGTTCTTCTACCGTAAAAATTAGTGAGATCCATGTAATACCAAGTCGGTTAATTTATTCAGTCCCTACTTTAACTATGTTATTACGTAATTAGCTAACATTTACGTAATAACTTAAGACAGAAGGACCCTTAAAGTAGGGACTGAATAAATTAACCGACTTGGTATTACATGGATCTCACTACTTTTTACGGTAGAAGAACTGAGTTGCGTTGCGAGACTTGGCTTTTTTTACAAGTTATGTTTTTGATGGCATTAAATACTTTCAAGTACAAAATACGCGTTCAAACTGTGACGTCATACCTGGTACGTATTATTTTATGCCTATACCAGGTTTACAAACCTGGTCGAGTAAATACGCACCACCTCTAGTTATTATAAATACGACAATTTTAATGTTTAATTACGACGTAAAAGCTTCCAGCTATATTGATGGCAATTTAAACCCGTTTAATATCTCCAGTAATGGCAAGAACTTATGATAATCTCGCTAGATTTTAGTATCAAATTATTATACACATCCAGGAAGTATGGAGGTCAAGATTATTCAGTTCTATTTTGAGATTAATGCAGAAATGCATCCGTGCGTTTAGTGCCAATGGTTCTCTTTAGTTCAATCTTTGTCAGTGACCAGTCAGACCTCCTTAGACAATCAAAAACCGACCCGACGAAACAGGAGGTTTTTAATTCAACGCGTATATCTTTTTACCTGTTGATCCGATTTGGATGTTTTTTTTCAATTGTGTAGAGAATAGTCCAAAGATGATCCCACTTAGATTGTATTTATGTAGGACTAATAGTTCCGTTGAGTTAGAGGAGGCCTATGCCAAAAACCACGCCGAACTGCGGAACATCATATAAACTTTGTTGGTCCAAACATTTCCTGTTACCAATCATTGTACCTAAAGTTTGGAAATAAAAGGCTTATCTTATTATAATAGTTCCGTTATAAAACTTCTAAACTAATGTCTCTTGACTTTTCGATTGATCAAAACATTTTCGTCAAATTTATTTTTAGTTAAATAAAAAAAATTAAAACGTTTTTAAATTTTATTTCAATCAAAGATCTAAGCGCCTTGAGATCTAAGAAGATTAAGTCGTGATCCTATTTCAATTCAGTACCTATTTAATAGTCAACAAGACCTACATTTCAAATAAGTATTAAGTACTACTTTAGATCCATACCCTACTAAGGTCTGACAAGTACTGGCAACATATCAATGCCATAACCGGCGAGGACTTCCAGCTGTCGTCCTCTTCTTTACTGTTACAAGGTTGGCAACTATTGGTGTTTGCTTATTACTGGAGGTATGCACGCGACATCTCTCGCGATGAGATATTTTCCTACAGTAGGTAACCATTCCTGTTAGTCATGTTATGAGATTTCCAAACTACAGTCGCTATCGAGGATCGTTAGCTATTTGTATGGTATCCAGCGCCTCTAGCTATTACTACAAAATCTTCAATTTCAAGATTTTCAGATACTAACTCGGTATATCCATATAATACAAGTGATTATGATTTATTTAATACCTCGCACGGGTGTACTAATTAAGATTATAAGCAAATTTTTGATACTAGGTTACATTATTGCAATATTAATGAGGTACTCTGATTTAAAAAAATATATATTATAGCCTATTTTACTCGCTGATAATATAGCTATAGATAAGTGAGACTTTTTTAAATTGGTCCATAAGTTTTTTAATTTATCCAGTTACAAACAAAAGTACAAATTTTACCTCTATAATAGTACCTACGTAGTGTAGAAAATAACACCCAAATAAACAAAGTTACAGGCATTCCACTAGCTTTCTTAAAAACAAAGAACAAAGACCCATTAAATCCCGCCAATGGAATCTGACATAACCTAATTGGCAATTGCAGCCATACACATACAACCAAAACAAAAGACTCAATTTGAAATGGGACGTCACCTTGTAGCTGTCCTTGCATAAACAAGATGGATACAGAAATACGCGGGAAATTTTCTGAGAAGGGAAACGCAATTAATTAATACGACCTTAACGTCTTTCGGGGAAGGTGAAAGATAGTTTTCTGGCAACATTATTATTCTAGCTAAAATAATTAATAATTGTACACAGGTACCTTATGTACACCGAAGAATTCAGAGTTTGTATTTCTTGAGGTATCACCGTAATTCGGTTGTACCTATATCAACTCAAACAAACGCCACAAAACCCAATTATACTGACACTAATATAATAAAGAGAAAAAAATATATTTTTGTTTGTACTTACCGAATAAACTAAAAAAAATCTGGACCTATTTTAAAAATTAATTCACCTACCAAAAGCTTTAATAAAAATTAGAAATCCTTACTAAAATTGCAATAATGTATCATAATACCTAAGGTATCAAAAAATTGCCTATAATCTTCATAGGGTGTACCGCGCGAAGCTGGGGCGGACTGCTTAATAAAGAAAGAAAGAAAGAATAAATTTATTTATTTATTATTATTATTAATAAGTCTGTTAATAGCACCATCTACCTACGTGCAACATACATAGAGGTATTTAGTACTTATGTACCTAGGTATTACAATATAATTGTTTTTTTATGCATTTGTTCATAGATAAAACGTACATTTTCAAAAAACTGCGCATCTCGCCTAAGCAATAACCCGAAGGTCACGTGGCATGACTTGCCTTAGGTCGTAAACCCTGGCACCTTCATGTTGACTCGATAATGTCAATGATCTAGACTGGAGAAGTGTGGGCGTGCCTTTATAACTCAAGGGCTACGTCTACTGAAGCGCGCAATAATTTTGTAGTTAAGTTATAATTTACTGCCTTCAATGTTCTTCGTCGTAACTATAGATTTCTACTCGGGTCTTTAAAGTCTTTATCACGTTATTAACTTTAATTTATTTTCCCGCCCTTTCAATTATATTGCTCGTACAATAGCCATGACTGTCAGTCTGGGAAAATAAATTAAAGGTTTTTTTTTTACTTTTACGTCATAAAGACCAGTGTAAAAATCTTTAGTTAGGTCTGCTAATCACGATAGTTTGTAAATTAAGTTCTTCGTCGTATCAATGTTATGTCACAACTTCCTACTTGGAGCTCCAAGTCATTGAACAGAATTATTTAGGATATATTTGTTTCTATATTACCTACTAGCTTCTAGGCTCGCGTGGTACCAGGATAAATTAAAAATATCCTATGTATCAAATCAATTATTACCAATTAGCAACGATGGGCTTGCAACTTGTCACGTAAAGAATGCTAGCTAATGCATGTACCAAAAAATTATGTTTGGACGTGAATTGACTAGGGGTAGTCAGACCTCTTTAAAGATCTGAGCGCATGGAGATCTGAGTGAATGTCTACCATACTTAGTTATTTATAGTTTTTTAGGGTTCCGTACCCAAAGGGTAAAATCGGAACCCTATTACTAAGACTCGCTGTCCGTCTGTCTGTCTGTCACAGGGCTGTATCTCATGAACCATGATAGCTAGACAGTTGAAATTTTCACAGATTATGTATTTCTATTGCTGCTCTAACAACAAATACTAAAAACAGAATATTATATATTTATAATAATATTTAAGGGGGGCTCCCATACAACAAACGTGATTTTCGCATTCTAGCGCCATCTAGTTTAATTTGATGTTACTACGTTATTATAGGTACTTTTCGCGGTCTCATGCTACCGCTTGGGGTTTGAGAGGTAAGATGAAAGAGGTTTGCGTTTCAGCTGGCAGGTGGCGCTATTTTACCACTATCGGTAAAGTAATTCGGTAAATAGGTGGTACTTCACATGATCGAATAAAAAGTTTGAAATTGAATTATTTAATTCATGTAGTTAGGTAAATATAGGTAGATATTATTAATTTCAAATTAATTTCGAGTTCGAATCCTGGCCGTGCATCAATGGATATTTCTGTTCGAAAAATGTACCTATATGCGCGTTACACGTGTTTATAACAGTGAAGGAAAACATCGTGAGGAAACCTGTTAGTATTCTTGAAAGTGGCGACGGGCTTGCAACCTGTCACGTGTGGAATGCTAACTACGTAGTTAGGTAAATAGGTAGGTTACGAGATATTATGAATTATTTTTTGTTTCTGGGGTTCCGTACCTAAAGGGTAAAAAACGGGACTACTAAGACACCGCTGTCCGTCTGTCTGTTACCAGGCTGTATCTCGTGAACCGTGATAGCGTAGATAGAAAATTTAGATGTGAAAATTTCAACTGTCTAAGTTGAAATTTTCACAGATGTATTTCTCTAAAAACAGCATAAAATAAATATTTAAGTGAGACTCCCGTACAACAAACGTGATTTTTTTGCCATTTTGATTAGTACGGAACCCTTCGTGCGTGAGTCCGACTCGCACTTGGCCGGTTTTTTATTGTATCCATCGTATCCACGTTATAGTACATTTTTTTACCAAATTACATCGAAATCGGCGACCCCCAAAACGAAGGTTCATTTTTATTGCCGTGACCGCGCCCAACATACTCATAGCCGCAAATTATATTATTTTTGATCATAGATTGTCTGAGCTCGTTACTAACTCATTTATCTTAAAAAAAACTAGGCAAGCTACGCCATAAGTGCTTTAGCAGATATTCGCCTTTAAAACTAAATCGCATTTGCGGCAATTAATGCGCATCCCTGTTGCTTCTTTGTTCGCTGCCCTTTGTTTGAAGTTGCCTCATTAGCGTTATTTGGCCATGTCGCAATTTTTATAACTATACAAATAATATGCACGACGACATGCTTTTTCACGGAACACTTTATTTCTGTCATCATATTCGGATGCAGCTGTTTTTGAACGAAATAAAAAATGTAAGTAGCACTTCTTGTATGAGAGACGAAAAGATACCTACTACCTATTGATTTTGTATACCCAGTAATTCTAAGAAAACTTAAGATGATTGCACTGCCTTCTATAATCTTTATAAATAGTCAAATTGAAATTTACTAGCCGCTAACTGCAAATATTTTTAGGTGTTACATCAAACATTTCGTTCAACGACCTCATTCGACCGTCCTCATTGGCAAGGACGTTCTATTTTGAAAAAAATCACGTTTAAAAACGTTTTGTTAAGAAGCGTGCTGTTTACGATTGGCGGGAAAGGTAAACTGAATAAGGTCAAGAGCAAGGAGATTCTCATTTAGCTTCACAGGTATCTACTTTCCAAAACTATTTATTTTTGCACTTGTTAGCAAAAAGTCTAACTCTAGGTATATATACTACACACATCATCCAGAAGAAAAACCCAGAAGAGAACCTGGACGAAGTACAGTTATGGTAGGTAGGTACATGCATGTAGTGCATATAGGTACATGCACCCAAGAAAACAACTCAACAAGAACTCGACACATGTTTTGCTTCTATAACTTTGGAAATAAACTACCTACAGGTATTGTCTTCCTAGTTATGAAATAAAATCTATCACAGTATCACTATAATTTTCACACATTTTTCAAGAAAGATTTTCATGTATAATTTACTGGTTCGAAGGCAAGCTAGTCTTATAACAAAAGAAACAAACAGGTAAACAGGTAGGTATGGTACATACCTAGGTACTATAAGGGTCTCAGCCATTGAGCTCCTTATAGAGTTTAAATATTATCCTACTATAAAGTAATTGCATTTAAATTCCAAGGAAATTTACAATTATAATTACAGAAACTAGGTTAATAAAGCGACACACTAGTTATTTTTGACTTTCTAGTGCACTACATGCCAACGAGCTATAAATATCACTCTCACTGTGCTCAACAATTTTAACATGGTTAGCATCGCTAACTAGTGACCCCCTCCTGCTGGCTTATTTAGTAAAAATCTATGATTATCATATTATGGCTTTCAATGCAGTTTAGGTACCTATACCTATATAAATTCTATAATAGTTAGTTACTATGAAATTGGTATTCTCATGAATTTTAGAGACCGCAAAATTAAACTAGACCAAAATTCTTACGCATAGAAGAACATTTTTCCTTTTATTAATTCATAATCTATTGTTTAATATAAAAAGCAATGTCCCGACTCCGGACTGACGTAAAAGCCCAGCTTAGACAACTAATGATAGAAGTTTGAAATTTTGAGAGGATATTGACTAGATAATGTAGGGCATCTCAATAAGGCAAATTCATCCTCATAGGGGGTGAAAAATCAAAAACAACTTACAAACAAACAAACATAGACACAGTGCAAGCTTAAAAAAAATTAAAAGACTTTACTGCTTGGAATTGTGGCCAAGTATTATTTTTAAGGGGCTCCCAGTCGACGGTTGCTCTTTTTCGAAACAAAATACTTCTGAACAAGCCACATCTCCTATTTGTATAAGTATATTACTTCAGGTTCCTACCTAGATTTCTATTAAGCTGAAAACATAATAGCAGAAACTTTTCACGATAAAGATATTATTTCAAAATGATACGTTTTAGAATTTATGATTGAAATATTTTATATACCTACTATTAAAATCAACTTGTGATTTATTGTTAAAGATAGGTAATATGTAGATCTAGATTTATATTAGAATAGATTTTTGATAAGTAATTATACATAATTTATATCATTAATTTATTCGAAAAGCTAAGGCGGACCACATGCCGACGTGTGTTTGTCGTCATTGCAGCGGTCGGTAGGATTATTTATCGAAGTGATTAAAGATGGGTACATCTTTATTCACATATACTATACATTATAAAATAGGAGATGTGGTTTGTTCAGAAGTATTTCTTTTCGTTTCGAACAAAAACAATCGTTGACTGGGAGCGCCTTAATTGCCTAATTTCATAACATCTAGATTGTTCTACTATTGTGAGTCAGGAAATCTTATATATGCATCATTTGGTTAATCTATCAGCAGTCAATTTCAGTAATCATAATCATAACTTTGACTACTAAATTCCTATTGTGTATCTGTCAGAATACAATGAGATTTTGACAGCATTAGGGTTGCAGTAACTATATGGGCCAAGACTAATCCTACCAGGATTTTTGTTTACTTTGGTTGATCATAAATTGTATAGGTAGGTGCCTTTTAGATTTTACTATGCACCAACAAGCCATGGAGTCAATTCTATTAATTTATTTTATTTTTATGTTTGTAAATAGGTACCTTGGTCTCAAAAGAACACCTAGATAAAGAAGGTACTTACCTAGGAAAATAACGAAAAATAAATCCTTCTGGAAGACTTTGATTGTTTCTTAGTGGTCTGAAAATCAGCTGATTGGAGCATAGATTTAGGACATAAATATTATAGTAGATAAGTAGGCGAATGGACAAATTGATCCACACCTAGTTATTGTGCCTAATGAATGGACAAATGAATCACACACTGAAATGCTATTTGCAATCACACCATACAACATACTCATAGGAATCCGATAAGAAATGATAAAACTATTTGACCATCTTATCATTTAAACTAGAAACTTTTAACTAGAACTTTAAACTAGATCATTTAAACAAGGCAGGCAGTGCTAAGTACGACCCCTAAAAATAGCCTAATTTGCGGAATTTTTTAAACATATTTATTTATAGATTGTGTGTACGAATCAGAGGTATTTTGTACTTTATTTATCAGTATTTTTCCATCATAAATGAAAAACGCAAGTACTATAAGCAAGGCCGTCTACAATCGAGAGGTTAAATAATATTCGTTCTTTTTTTTCAAAGATTTTCACAAGACTGCTGCAGTTTGTAACTACCGTTCCACACTGTTACCTCTAATAACGCAAGATGCCCACACAAACAGGTAAATGCACTGGAAAAACTGTAAATTCACTGTTTTCACCGTCCCGCAAAATACACTGCAAACACTCAACAAATACACTGAAATCCATAAAAAGTTCTTGGCGTCAGCACGAGAAAGTTTTCCGATTGTTTGCGGATGTAAAACCGAATAGATTTTGAATAATTTTAATGTAAAATAACTAAAAACAAGATAGGATGACAACGTATACCATTCGTAACTGACTTCCGATCGAAGTCGGCACGGCATGCATGGTTGCATGGCATGATAAGCCAAGCCACACGTCATCAAGACAAGAAGAGAGAGACAAAGCTATACGCGAAAAAGAGAGCAGAATAAAAAAGCAGCTGGCTGTTACTGAATGTTTTGTTGCCTTCTTTACATCATTATAAATATGTAGACAAGACAAGATTTACAAAAAACTATATTGTTATAGCCACAAAAAACAGTTTATAATAACGTTTATGTACATAAAAAGTCTTGGAACAGCCACAAATTAATATTTTTAGTGAACGGCATACATCTAACGTCATCTACCGGTGAGTAGCAAAACTATCAGAGGATAAATAGACCGATATCGTATTTACTGTTGTTATCTATTAAACCTACGCTATATTAGGTTTAGCACAGGCTAAGATAAAAATATTTGATACAATGTACCTTAACAAGTATTTTATATCTTATCCGGTGAATTCCGGTGTAGTGTTAAATGAAATCTGGCTCAAATATGTAAATAAAATACCTAATACTGCTAAGAGATGTCGCTATCTACCTATATACTGTGGGTAGACTACTTTATTTAGGTTCATTCTACCCTGTCAATTAAGTACCTACTGAATTACTGTATCCGTAAAATCCTTATTATCCTAAAGGAATTATTAAAAGTGGTTTTAAACCTTAACCAACTAAATTGTTTACAATATGTACATAATCGATTGAAGAATGTTTTTGAGTACTTAGGTATTGCGCAATCATTTCGCAGACTTACCTTCTTGCGGCGCAAATAAGATAGATATGACTATACGTAAATCTAATGCCGGAAATACACTTACGTGTCGTACGTCGTAAGTCACATAACATTCTATAATAATAAAAAAATCGCAGTAAAGAACCTCAGACTTGACACGACTTTGTCTAGATTTCATTACTTTTTACAAGCAGCTCCATCGAGACTTGGCTAGTTTTTTACATAATGTTTTTGGTAGGATTTCACTTCTTTTTGTAGAAACGTGGGCTTATTGATTTATTTTATTAGATTTTCTTATTTGACATATTTTTTGGAACGAAGTTACCTAAGGCTCGATGCGAAGGAGGCTAGACGGAAAAAAATCAGACGAAAAGTTGTCACGACACGTTTTGCTATAGTGTAGTAAGCCGTGCGGCGTGCGCATGTTTCTCTGTCTGTCTTTCTCTCTCTCTCATAGAAAGCAAGCCAATTATTTTCGTTTCGTCTTTCTATTTTGCTTTGAACAGTGTAGTGTCGCGACGATTATTTTTGTTTTGTTAAGTTTATACAGGTTTTTTGTACACAATAAATCATAAAAAATAATAGAAAATAAGAACAATAATGAATCCTGACAGTGTTTCTGCACAAGTTCCGGATATTGCTGATGGAGTAGGTAGGTACATTTTTCGAACAGAAATATCCATTGATGCACGGCCGGTATTCGAACTCGAAATAAATAATATATACCTATTTACCTAACTACATGAATTAAATACCTAATTAAATTTTAAACTTTTTAGTCGCTTATGTAAAGTGCCACCTATTTACCGACTTACTTTACCGATAGTGGTAAAATAGCGCCACCTGCCAGCGGAATTGCAAACATCTTTCATCATTGGTTTACCTCTCAAACCCCGAGCGGTCGCATTCGCATGAGACCGCGGAAAGTACCTATAATAACGTAGTAACATCAAATGAAACTAGATGGCGCTAGAATGCAATGAATATTTATTTTATTCTGTTTTTAGTACCTATTTGTTGTTATAGCAGCAAACTTAAAAGAAATATATATTTTTTTATTACAAATCCTATGCCTATCAAGTTGAATATATTTTGTAAAGGCGGTATGTCGATCTCTAATAGTTTGGTTAGGCTCTTGTGTTTTCTAATCAGGGTCACCAGGTACTCCAGATCTTCGATTATTCTAGTTTTTATGGTTTTCCCTTTATGTGGCCATTAAACCCTATCTCTGTACCAAATTTCAGCTCTCTGAGTTCATGGGAAGTACTAGTTGTATTCTGATGATCATGAGTGAGTGAGTGAGTGAGTGTCTAAAATGCGAAACTTTGCTTTCGCTTAACTTCGGAACTAAATGACCCACAGACTTGAAATTTTGGATTTTAAGTATGTGATTATAGCTTACTAGATGTCGATAATTTCTGCGTTCTGGTCTTATCCAGAGGTTCTCAAATAGGGGCCTGAAAATGCGGCGAAATGGTTCCAGTAAAGGTAGTACGGCAGTGTTTGCTTCGCGCTCGACTTGGCGGGGGCACTGCCGTGCCCCCAAAAGTACGGCAGTGTTTGCTTCGCGCTCGACTTGGCGGGGGCACTACCGTGCCCCCAAATATGTAACTCTGTTTGTATGTTACATTTTCACACACAGCTTAACAGATTTCTATAAAATTTACCCCATTGAGATAAATACTAGTACATTTATATCGATTATATACCCCCTTTGAAAATAAAACCCTGAAAAGGGGAAAGTTTGTATAGCTTGGCGACCTATTATTTCTTAAGTTAATTATGAAAATTCTTTTATAATAAGCTTTGGATAAAAAATATGTCATATTACGTCAGTTTCCTGAAGGGGTTAATTATTTATCTATGTGTATTTGTTAATTTTGTAAATCTTTCAATTTCAATGTAAAATATTTTAGAACTCTCGTCAAACATGACAAACCAAATAAATAGCCTACTTTCGTATCACATACTTTTCACGAACGACAAAGGGCCTCGCCGCCCAGAGCCGGAGCCCAAGGTAAGGCCGTCGCTGGCCCGGGTACTCGTATAGCTATCCTGCCTACCTACCTAGGTGATTAGATAGGTATCTACTGTGCTACCTACGGTCAATGTCATGTCAAATATAAATAATGAGCGTACAAAGTTCAAAACGACTTGCTTAGAGATAAAAATTAAAAAAAACCTGTTATGACTGTCAGACGCGCGTGTAGTCGGCTCCGTACGGTACGATTTTCGTTCACGGCTTTTTTAGGCGAATTTATTAGCTGGCTCTGAGTTACCGTATTTTTTTCTTAATTTGATTTTAAAGTTCAATGGCAATAGATATGGTAGATATGATATACCTATTGTTTTTATAATTGAATTTTATTTAAAAACATATTTTGATAATAACCATAGAAACATGTGTCTATTTTGTACTGATTTTCACAGTCAAAAGTGGGTTTGACGGTCAAACTTAATCCGGTCAAACTTTGACCGGATTATGAGTAACTCTTTTTGTTCAGTAGGTAAAAAAGAACAGACTAGCTGCTAACCGGCAGACACCTACGAATCTAGACCACTGGACTAGGTACATGTAAATTCTATAATCTTTGGCTCATACGTAACTCTATAAATTATGTTTTAGAAAAACAATTTAATTTATGTCTTTATCCAAGTACCAAGTAATAATTTATGCCTACCTACCCATAAATTATTACTTGGTTCTTGGTTCGCCTAACCTATCCACTTAAAGTAATACGAGTAAGTTTTTTTCGCTCTACCAGTGATGTATGATTGACTCGCTTGTTGCTTTTATAAGTAAACAGTTTTTTTAGTCAGTTGGCAGACTTGACTTGATGTTAATTAGGTATGTGTTTGTGTTTTTTTTTTTGTGTTGTTCAGACGTACAGCCATACCACTTTGTACTGTAGCTGTAGGACTACTAAAGTACAAAGTGCCAATATCAACCACTAAACTTTGCTTAGTTTGGGACTAGATGGCATTGTGTGTAAAGTCTATACCAATATTTATTTATGAATATCAACTCTACAATATTTCCTACGCAATACAAACTCGTATAGTTTTGTCACTTTCGCACCGTCATTAATATACTCGTATAATAATATTGTTTTGATATTAATTTTGAGCTTATGGTACGTTTTAAATAGAAATACGGCTAATTACCACGTTTTTCTTTGTATTGCTGACGTTTCGAGACAATTCAGATGCTCTTCATCATGAGCATAGCCCGCGACCGCGATCAACGGCAGATCGGCGAATACTGCGGCTCCGCCCGAGCCGAAAGCAGAGCCGATGATCGAGTCGTATCCTGTGCGTCATCGGAATCTGACACGCGCTACCCGCATTTCTGCTCGAGTCGTGAACATAAGGCCGCATACACACTGCACTCACAGTATCACTCTCCGGACCAGACACAAAACTTTCAGAAGGTGTGGTGGAATTCAATAAGGGTTTCCATGATGGTGAAATGCCACATCCGCGGTCTCGGTTAAAATTAGGATGCTTATTGATCTCAATCACTTCTCGTATTCTCGTATTTTTCGTGGGACGAACAACTTCTCTCTCGCTAGGACCAAAGTCTTATCAAAACGTAGATAATGCGACGAGTTTGAGATCAAAGCATGTTCCGCAACCGCTGACTTTTCCACATCCAGGTTTCTCACATTCCTGATGTGTTCGGTTAATCTTAACGAGATATTGCGCTTGGTTTCTCTTATGTAACTCTTGCCACAGTCACATGGTATGCTGTAAACCCCAGGCACATTTAGAGGATCCTTGTCTTTGGGTGAGCGCAACAATTGTCTTAGCTGACTTGGGGGAAGCTATCACGGTTCATGAGATACAGCCCTGTGACAGACAGACGTACAGACGGACAGACGGACGGACAGCGAAGTCTTAGTAATAGGGTCCCATTTTTACCCTTTGGGTACGGAACCCTTAAAAACAGTTGGAAGTCGGCCCCCACGTGATTAAACCATTTTCAATAAATGTCAAAGATATACGAGACTGAGATAACCTATTATCTAAGTGAATATAATACATAGCCCCCGCCAAGACAAGCAATAAAACGGCACGGTCATACCATCCTTTTCTCGGAGCAGTTCAGGCCATTTTCGACCACCTCTAACTTCGTTGTGGATAAAACTGAATTTTTAGTAACCATAAGCAGGCATTATATATAGTACCTACCTAGTAGTACCTATAGGTAGTACCTACCTAGAATTTAAAATGTATCAATTGAATTTAATAGTTGTTCAATCGAAATAAGGTTATATGTCAATGCTTGGTGATCCTCCTGCGCTCCCGTCCGCCAATGTGCGCAGGCGCCTATGTAGAAGAAAGAAGAACTAACCAGTGGGGCTATTTTGTAAAAACATGATTATCATGTTATGGTACTGAATGCCATAATACCTACGCTTTTTATGCTGTTTAAGCATCTATACCTACGCTTCCAATACAATACCTACGCAGAAGCGTAGGTATAGGTGCATAAACTGTGCATAGTTACTATGAAAATGAAAAGTGTACAGATTAGGTATTCTCTAACATTAGGTTATTGCATTCAACATCATAACATGATAATCATGTTTTTACAAAATAGCCCTGCAGGTCCCGCACGCGGTTTTCCTCGCGAGTTAGGTAGGTACCTACTTTGATTATCATTATTTCAATCTTGGGATAAGTAGGTACCTAAATAGGTTCATACCTTAGTAGGTATACTATTTTTTGTTTAAATCCAAAGGTGAGATGTTATTTGTTTTAGCTTAAGTTTATGTTAATCTAAATCTAAACCTTGCCAGGACACAAACTATATTACCTATATAGATAAAAACCAAGCCAAGTCAAGTTACCACCAATATTGGACAGTTAATTATGGCGTGATTGAAACGCTAACATCAAAACAACTTTATAAACTTCCGTAGGTAGGTATTTATAATAGTAGTAAGTACCTACTATTACCTGTATAATTTACTTACAACACAGTAAATAGGTACTAAAAGTACTTTTATGATTACAGGTTACGGAAAATAAACACTTGCTCGAGATTCGAAATCAACAAATGTTATAGTTCCAATAATGCAGACTAGATGGCGCTACGCAACTAAAAAGTTTCTTTATGAAAAGAGTACGAATTATAGTCGGTTTTTATTTATAATATTTTTTTATTCATAAAAACAAAAAAGGATTTTGTCGCTTGACTACAACATCACCGATACAACAACAAAATAGAAGCACTTTTTGGTCATATTTATTCTAGGTTAAGTCTACTTTAGTCACTTATTCACCTTTATACTTTTGGCGATTCTATTGTGTCCACGCAAAAAACTAAAATACATAAAAAACGATTGCTCTTATTCCTTTTTCATTAAAGTCTATAGTAGCGTAACCTCAAAATTAATGTCCGAAAATGTGTGTTTTTCTAGGTAATCGGATGGGTACAAACCTGTATGTTGTTGTACTTCTTCCCAACTGGCGTCATGTCCTCGGTATCAGGACTGAGGCTCCTCATCATCGGCATCACTTCGTCCAGCATCTTCACCAATTAATATCCTGTTAACAAAAGTCTAATTAAATAAACCTCTCTTTGCCCTTATCCCACTTAAGTGGGACTTATAATCCCATTTATGTGGGGCCGGCAGAACAGAACATGTTTTTAATTTCGTTAAAAATAAATCAATATTTTTCAACTATTTCAAACGTACAAACAAACATCCTAACAAACTTTCTCATTTATAATATTATATGGATAAGATATTACGATCGACTTTGACGAGGAATATATAGTTAAAGTAGTTCGTTCTACGAGGTAGAGTAGATGTAATTATAATTAGGTATAGGTATATCTTCGAAAATCTTATCAGAACTATACCAGAAGTGATTAGAAATACCCTATAGATAGTAGGTATTTAATAAATACCTACTATCATAATAGTAAATATAGTAAAAATATATATAGTTTTTTAAAGTTTAAAGAATATACTCTAATAATAGGTACCTACTTATAGGAACTACTTACTAGGTACCTAAAGTACCTAGCTATTTATAATTTAACTCAGTAATGCGAAAGTTTGTGAATTTGTTTTTAAGTTTATGTCTCAATCAGGCCTAAAAGAAAAAAACCGGCCAAGTGCGAGTCGGACTCGCGCACGAAGGGTTCCGTACCATTATCTATAAAAACGGCAAAAAAAATCATGTTTGTTGTATGGGAGCCCCCCTTAAATATTGATTTTATTCTGTTTTTAGTATTTGTTGTTAGAGCAGCAACAGAAATACATAATCTGTGAAAATTTCAACTGTCTAGCTATCACGGTTCATGAGATACAGCCCTGTGACAGACAGACGGACAGACAGACAGACAGACGGACAGCGAAGTCTTAGTAATAGGGTTCCGATTTTACCCTTTGGGTACGGAACCCTAAAAAGGGATTAAGTCGGGTTATAAATGTTATTACCTAATGCAGAATCGTTTTTTCTTAATAACCGCAAAACATACAGTTTTGTTTTTTATAACAAAAATAACCTAAGGATATAATCTAGATAAAAATTACAGACAGAAACACGATTGGTGAAACTTTTCTCGATAAATTTATTTTCCAAAGTTGGCTCTTAAATAACACTAGTTTCGTTTTTAATTAAAACTATGAATAGCAAAACAGTTCATTTTTAATATTTAGTTAGATAGTCATACTAGCTAAGTAAATCACAGACAGTTTCTTTTTAAATTTGAAGGTTTTCAAGATAATGCAGTTTTATCACTTTTTCCGTCTTATCCGGGTAGACTCAGCCCATACAAAAAGTCAAAAATTTCACTTATCACCTTAAGATGAAACTTGCTGCAGATGTTGTTATATTGTCCCAGTAAAAATAGACTATTTTAAAATACGAAAAACATCCCCAAAATTATAAAACGCAAAAGGAATAATTTTGGTATAGATGGTGGTGTGCAAAATAGCAACGTGCGTTATTCTATGCGGTTATTGGAATTTGGACAGAACAACGTCTGTCGCGGGTCTGCTATTAAATAAATAAATAAGTAAGGATTCAGGAGGATCAGAATACAAGTCTTCGGTAAAAAATCACGCATTTTTTTTTTTCAGATCTAATCAAAAACTATCATTGGTTCCTAATCCAGTTTTGATAAGATACCGGGCAGACAAAGACAAAATACTCGTTTTATTAGTGTAAATAGATTAATGTACCTATCTACCAATCACATACAACAAGTAGATTATGCTTGCAAGGCAAATCCAAAAGTCAAAATCCTATTGTGTAAAAGTTGGACAGGAATGACAATAGAAAATGATCAAATATGTTTGAAAAGTACCTCATAATAAGGCCAAAGACCCGATTGTGGTGCCTACCCCTGTTTTGGTCATTTTCAATTTCAGTAGTCAATAACTAGGTAAGCGTAGCAAACAAAAATGTTTAAATACCTAGTCATTCTATAGTCAATAAGTACAATTTTTTGTCTATGGTCCGTTTTTATTAGCGACAGTTGTGAATTGTGATGCGTTTTTCCTCTAGATTTGATTGACCACAACTAAATATTAACCGTTTTGCCTATTATTTGCCAATTTAATTGATAAAGAAATATCGCCTGTTACAAAACCTTTGCTTAACCTAAGAGATTGATAAATACTCTATTCTATGTTGTTTAAAAATAATCATTTTCATCATTTTAACAATAAAACCAGTTTATTTAAAAATGTAAATATTGTTAAAGTGCCCTCACCCTTTATCATATTGTCGAATGTACATTTATTGTTTCTATCATCTAACTAAATAAAACTAAAAAAAGTAGAAATTCTAATAGCAAGTTTGAAGAGAGAAGTAATTAAGTAAGTACCTACTTCATTATATTTTTTTACTTTGTTGGTAAGCAGTTAAATAACGGTCATTAATGCCTGTTGCTTCAAAAAATATATTTTTATTTTTTTGCATCGATATTTATTAATCGGCCTTATCATAGGTTAAACATAAATTGTGTAACTGTCAAAACGCAATGACAGTTGTAAAAACCCGATTTTAACCTTCTTGAAAGGTTAGGTACGTTTGACCACTAAAGTATGTTTAAACATGTAGCTACTAGCTTCCGCCCTCGGCTTTTCTCGCTTAGTATCAAAACTAAAAGTATCATCCTATTTGTTTTGCTGAAGTCCGTTTTAAAATAACTTTACGTATACAGATATCACTTCAGTATTTTTAGGGTTCCGTACCCAAAAGGTAAAAACGGGACCCTATTGCTAAGACTCCGCTGTCCAAGTCCGTTTGTCTGTCTGTCACAAGGCTGTAGTATCTCATGAACCGTGATAGCTAGACAGTTGAATTTTTCACAGATGATGTATTTCTGTTGCCGCTATTACCTACAACAAATACTAAATTCTGAATTAAATAAATATTTAGATGGGGATCCAATACAACCAAAGGTTTTTTTTTTATTTTTTGCGTTTTTTATGTATAAAGGTACGGAACCGTGCGTGAGTCCGACTCACACTTGACCGGTTGTTTTTAGTTGAAGAAGCAGCTTACACCTACTTACTATCTTCCTTTATCAGTAGATAACTCAAAAACACAAACTTGTGTTTATCGGGAAATCCAGCCTTGATAAACTTGATTATTTCCGTGTTTCTGAATGTGTGGCGCCATCTAGTGTAGGTGTATGCTATACAATGTGTAAACAAAATGGAGTGTACAAAATTTATAATCTTATCAGCCGACGAAAACTCCCTTTTTCGTCGGTTGATAAAATTATAAATTTTGTTCACAATTAAATAATAATAAATATTAAATATAAGTGGACATTCCACGCAGCGCTATCTAGCCCCAAACTAAGCATAGCTCGTGCTATGGGAACTAGATATCTAATAGAATATATAAATATAGGTATACTTTTTTTTAAATACATAAGTAGGTAGGTACTTAATAAAATCAATAAAATAAAAATACTACAACTAACAACTGAGCTGTGGCTGTGAGTGGCTGTGAGGCCAGTCGACGTGTGTAGTTTTTTTTTTACTTTTTATGTACCGTTCCCGTTCCCGTTCCCGTTCCCGTTCCCGTTTCCGTTACCGTTACCGTATTATCAAACCTTATAAAGCTCAACGTTGCTATGACGACTGATGTCAACACTCATGTCAGTTTATTTTTAACACCAGCGCGCCCATCTATACCGAAATCATCCCAATAAGTTTTTTTATAATTTTGCCGCGGGGCGGACTGCTAGTAAGTAAGTATATTTATTACGTTGGTGTGGCATACACAATGCGTTGATTCGTTGCGACAACGTAACGCAACGCACTAATGGGGCCTTATCCTTATCCCCATATTCTTAGTTGACTCAAACTCTTTTGAGGCCCCTCAAACTTTCCCTCGAAAAGTAACTCATGTTTGGTATCTTAAATCGTAATTTTTGACGGGGCGGGTCGCTAGTAAATAATATTCACAATACGTACATACATGAATGGTTTAATAGTGAAGAACACGGTGAGGTGGTTGAGTGACTTTTTTTCATAAAATTAAAGGTGTTTCTCGTGTGTCTGGGTGTTAATCTACAATTTCTATCTACAAGTAGCTTACTTAACTTATTTATATTGGATTTTAAATTAATAGGATTACTTTAATCTCCAAGTACGGTAGATATCCTCTCAAATCTCCAGACGCCTAGATCCTTTGAAGATGTCTAGTGGGGGTAATCAGAGGCACGTCCAAACCTTATATTTGGCACATGCCCACATTTTGCAGTAGCATTCCAAACGTGACAGGTTGCAAGCCCATTGCCGCTTACAAGAATACTAACTGGTTTCCTTCACCGTTTAGAGCACGTGTTTTTGATGTGCATATAATTCGAACAGAAAAATCCATTGATGCACGTCGGGATTCAAACCCACGACCTTCAGATTGAAAGTCGAGGTACCTCCCACTCGGCCAACACGGCTCCTTATAATTATTATGAAGTTATTTGCTACTGTTTTTGGCGATCAAGTTGCGTGTGAACGTCCAGTTTCAGTTATCGGGAGTGCTCTTGGTACACCCAGTTTAAACTAAACCACAGTTATTATTATGTATGTATATATTATAATGTATCGTGGTTTGTGGAAACAATTGAGTCATTAGGAAAAACCATAGTTATATGTGTGGATATATAAATGCTACTAAGTGCTTACTTAGTAGGTAAATTTAAATACATTTTACGCACATCACAATACCTAACGAATCGATCGAATGTCACGTGACCAATTGGTATGTTATTACGGCGCTCCCAGTCGACGATTATTTTTGTTCGAAACGAAAAAAGAAATACTTCTGAACAAGCCACATCTCCTATTTTATAATGTATAGTATATGTGAATAAAGATGTACCCATCTTTAATCACTTCGACAAATAATCCTACCGACCGCTGCAATGACGACAAACACACGTCGGCGCGTTGTCCGCCTTAGCTTTTCGAATAAATTAATGATATAAATTATGTATAATTACTTATCAAAAATCTATTCTAATAGAAATCTAGATTTACATATTACCTATCTTTAACAATAAATCACAAGTTGATTTTAATAGTAGGTATATAAAATATTTCGATCATAAATTCTAAAACGTATAATTTTGAAATAATATCTTTATCGTGAAAAGTTTCTGCTATTATGTTTTCAGCTTAATAGAAATCTAGGTAGGAACCTGAAGTAATATACTTATAAAAATAGGAGATGTGGCTTGTTCAGAAGTATTTCTTTTTTCGTTTCGAAAAAGAGCAATCAGCGACTGGGAGCCCCTTAAGTATAGTACATAAACATCTCTACATTTGATACAATGAATAAATGATTTAATATAAGTACTTTACTCATTTTTAAAGCAGATGAGGAATTAAAAACCAGCACCTAACTCCTCAATCACTGCGCAATTATATTACGCAAGAATTTTTGCGAGTGACCATGGGCTTCTATCTCGTAGCACAAATAAAAATGACCCTCAAATCTGCAAATTTTAAACGTCACTTCACTTCTCAACTGACGTGACATGTCATGATGGAATGAATAAACCGATGTTGGACAGAGATAGCGATAGATAGCTGTCAAACGAATAGCTGAAAAGGAAGATGTTATATGTGTGATGTGTGAAAGTTCAATTTGTCAACTTAAAATTAAATCTTATTAGAAAATATCAAAATATTTTTAAATTATGTAAAAAATACTATTCGCCTAGTAAACAAAGTGTACCTATGTGTATGTTATATAAACTGTTTAAAAATGAAGTTTTATATTTGTGGTACTTACACCAAAAAATGTGTAAAAATCCAATTACAAGTGTCCACTTCACTGAAAACTTATATGAAAATTGTTCAGAATACCTAAAGTATTGTGCACTATTTTAGAAAAAAAAGTAAACAAATATGTATACCGCGGAAAAGTTGAAAAGACTGAGTTTATGAACGAAACGTTCGAAGCGACGAACTATTACATTCGGCCGGGTTGCAACCTGCCGCGAAACAGCGCGCGATGACAGACCAATACGGACTGGGTATTGTAGGTACCTGCCTTCTTGGTGTAATCACCTAATTGAATAGTAGCATGACGACATTCAGATAGTATTATTAATAGTTAGTATGATAAAATCCGATAACGCTGTTTTGTCTTAAGGACACCTTTAACGCCTTTTGAGTTAAGGAAAATAAGATATTTAGCAGGGTCCTGATAATTTGTCTATCTGAACGACTAAATTAACTGAAAACTATTTTTGTGTTAGTGGTAGGTAAATAATACTACTTGATAGTACTTAGTAGGTACATAAACATAATCCTATCTACATAGAAATGTATTAAAACTAGATGTGTTTCTACATGTTGTTATAATGTCTACTAACATTTTGTCAATATTTATACGATGTCAATCGCAAATACCTTTAATGTATGACACAAAGTACCTATATCAAAGTAGTACCGACCTACTTTACAACATTGAACAACACCTTTATTATAGAAGATATGAAAAAACGCCCCAAATTTATAGTTACTATCATACTATCATATAGAATCAAGTTACTACAAACGATAAAATCATTACTATAAACGAAATCAACTTACTACAAACGATAAAATCACTACTACAAACGAAATCAAGTTACTACAATCGATAAAATCACTACTACAAACGAAATCAAGTTACTACAAACGATAAAATCACTTCTACAAACGAAATCAACTTACTACAAACGAGAAAATCACTACTACAAACGAAATCAAGTTACTACAAACGAAAACAACACTACTACAAACGAAATCAAGTTACTACAAACGATTAAATCATTACAACAAACGAAATCAAGTTACTACAAACGATAAAATCACTACTACAAACGAAATCAAGTTACTACAAACGATAAAATCACTACTACAAACGAAATCAACTTACTACAAACGATAAAATCACTACTACAAACGAAATCAAGTTACTACAAACGATAAAACCACTACTACAAACGAAATCAAGTTACTACAAACGATAAAATCACTACTACAAACGAAATCAAGTTACTACAAACGAAAACAACACTACTACAAACGAAATCAAGTTACTACAAACGAAAAAAACACTACTACAAACGAAATCAAGTTACTACAAACGATAAAATCACTACTACAAACGAAATCAAGTTACTACAAACGATAAAATCACTTCTACAAACGAAATCAACTTACTACAAACGATAAAATCACTATTACAAACGAAATAAACTTACTACAAACACCACACTGCAACAAGTGACACAGTGCTTGATCTTATTATTACTTCTAATGTTGACCTTGTGACGAAGTATGGACAACTCTCTGCTCCGGCATTCTCGCACCACGATCTCCTCTACTTATCCTACAATATTCGCACACCTAAACCTAAACCTACCACACTTAAGCAACGTAATTTTTCGCACATCGATATCAATAAACTTAACGAAGATGCATCCAAAATAAACTGGAACGAAGTTGAAACATTAATATCAGTGGATGAGAAGGTTGAGTTCCTCAATACTAACATTATTGCTCTTTTCGACAGTCACGCTCCTATTCATTCTGTTAGACTAAAACACCTTCCTTCTCCATGGATAACTGATGACATTCGTAAAGCTATGGCGAGGAGAGACCGCGCTTTTCGTAAATATAAACGTAACCGCTGTAACGAATTTTGGGCATTCTACAAAAAGATGAGAAACCGCTGCAACCTTTTGGTTCGCAATGCGAAAAAACAATACATAGCCGAACAAATTGAACTCGCGACTCCTGCTGGCCTTTGGAGGTTTTTAAGGTCGTTAGGAATAGGAAAGCTTAAATGCTTTGACTCAAAACTTGCTTTTGATTTAAATACCCTTAATGCTCATTTCTCTTCCAGCATCGAGCTGAGCACAGCTGCTAAATCTGAAGCTTTGACTGAAATTTTTAACGCTCCTGCTTATAATACGCAAACCTTTTCCTTTACTCATGTCAGCCAGGATAGAATTCAAAAATCGTTAGTATCACTCAAGTCAAAAGCGGTAGGCAGTGATAACATAGGGCGCATAATGATTTCATACATCTTAAATCATTTACTTCCTACATTAACTCATATAGTCAACTTCTCTTTTTCTACTTCCCAGTTTCCTGATCAATGGCGACAGGCCTACGTTATTCCTCTTCCCAAAGTTTCAAATCCTACTCTTCTTAAGCAATATCGTCCTATTTCTATATTACCGTTCTTTTCCAAAATAATAGAATCAGTTGTTCATACTCAGTTAACCGACTTCCTCTCAGATAACCATCTTTTTAACAGTTTCCAATCGGGTTTTAGAAAAGGACACAGCACAACATCAGCACTTCTAAATGTCTCTGAAGATATTCGTGCAAATATGGAACAGTCCCGCGTGACGGTGTTGGTGCTCATAGATTTTAGCAACGCTTTCAACGCTGTTGATCACGATCTTTTGCTAGCAATTCTCCCCAAAATTAACTTATCAATATCTGCCGTGGAATGGTTCTCTTCTTACTTAAATGGTCGACGCCAAAAAACACGAGATGGCGAAGAATTCTCCAATTGGGAGGAAATTAAGGCTGGTGTTCCTCAAGGAGGCATTCTGTCCCCGCTCCTCTTTTCATTGTTTATTAATTTGCTATCTCCACACCTTCTTAGCCATTACCACATGTACGCCGATGATCTTCAGCTTTACTGTTCTGCACCTGTTGACAACTTAGACAATGCGATTCAAACACTCAATAATGATCTCCTCCGACTGCTATCCTGGTCAAATCGCTTTGGGATAAAAGTCAACCCAGACAAGTGCCAAGCCATTATAATAGGCGGCTCTCGCCAGCTTATCAAAATTAACTCTCTTGATGTCCTCCCCCGTCTTCACTACAATAACTACATCATTCCTTTTACACCGACTGTTTCGAATCTTGGAGTCATATTTGACTCAAAGCTTTGCTGGGTACCTCATATAAAAGAAGTTTCACGTAAATTTTATGCCGCTCTTCACTCTATAATCCGTCTTAAACATTTCCTCCCAACACACACAAAAATAACGTTAGTTAACTCACTTCTTATACCTATAATCGACTATGCCGATGTAGCCTTCCTAGATCTTTCTGAGGAACTCCTTAGTAAACTTGACCGTCTCTTGAATACCTGCATTCGTTTTATTTACTGTCTCCGCAAATTTGACCATGTTAGCCACTTCCGCACCAAACTGAAATGGCTTCCCATAAGGGAACGCCGGAATCTGCGGATTCTTTGTCTTCTTTTCTCTACTCTCAAAGATCCCTTCTCTCCTGATTATCTTAAAAACCGCTTTAATTTCCGGTCTGACACACATGACAGGCATCTAAGATCAGCTGAAAACCTCCTTCTAGATATCCCTGAGCACAGCACCTCTTTCCGTGGGAACTCTTTCTCAGTAAAAGCTGTGAGACTGTGGAATCAACTACCGTATGATATAAGAAAAGTTAATTCTAAAGAGTGCTTTAAGAAATTGACTCGCGAACATTTCCTTAAACATTTATAATACCCTGGTAGGTACTTTACTTATCCTGCATGACTTTAAGAACTCATTTAGAAACTGCACTTATTTTATACAACATAGGTTTATAATTTTTATATACTTAAGTAATTTGATATAAGTACATAAATATATCTATATACTTATATATTTTTATATATCTATATTCTTATATTATTATAATAATATTTTCTGTGGTATTTATTTTAAATATAATGTAAAATTAAGTATATTATTTTTCCATGTTTTCATTACCTAGTTTTTAAGTTTTTTTTTTTTAATTTGCCAACTACATGTTTCCACTACCAATTAGGTTGGCTGGTAGAAAATGCCTCGGCATTAAGTCCGCCTTTTTGTATTTATTTTATAAGTGCAATTAAAGTATAAATAAATAAATAAATAAATAAAAAATTGTCACTACAATCAACTACATACCTAAGCCTATAAGAACCTAAAGAAAAAACTTGGATTTTCCAAAGTCGCGCGCTGAGTTTTTTTCAAGTCCTCTAATTTTTTTTCAGAGCTACTACAAACGTAAAAAAAATTACTACAATCAACTACATACCTATATCTATTAGAACCAAAAGAAAAAAAAAAGATTTTCAAAAGTCGGGCGCCAAGTTCACATAGCTCTAGTAAACTAGTAAGCTAGTTGACAAGCCAGGACAGTTTTAAATAGGATGGAGTTCTATTTTTTAGGCTAGTAGCGCCCCCCACCACTGATTTTACTATCCTGGCTTGTGTACTAGCTTCATGTGGCCGGCGAAGCTAGTTGTCAGTTGACTCGTAAGCAGTAACCACGTGTTTTATTTGTTTGGAACATCTTGCAACTCGATAAAAATGACTGAGCCTTCTGTAACTAATGCCGGCCGGACGAAAGAAAATCTAGTGTGATCTCCAGTTTTAGTTTTGCTGGTAGCGCCTGTCTCATAATTGTATCAATTCGTTGTATTTTTGGCGTCACAAGACTCAACAGAATATCAAACAAATCAGGCGTCATTCGCAAAATACTCTTATATTCGCCTAAATCTTCGTTGCGAAATTCTTCCAAAAGTAAAGCAGATGATCCACGTTCATCTCTTCTTAAAATCCAGGGTCTTGTCCACACCCGTTTCTGTAATTCTTCTTCTAGTTCGTCTAGTGCGAATTGGCACAGTTTTTGAAGTAACTGTTTCAGTCGAATAGTGTTTTTTTTTCGCGTGCAGTTCATTTTGGACGTGTGGTCACCTCGGTCACAGCAATAATACTAGCTTAAAATAATATAGCCTCATGTAAACAGAACTAGCATATTCCAAGCCAGGTCAGCTAGCCAAGACAGTTTCAAAGAGAACTAGCTTGCTATCCTAGCTTGAAAAACTAGCCTCGTGTATCCCGGGCATTAGTGCTAAAAAAAACTGTAATTTGGCATAAATATAATATGTGCCACGCCGACAAGGTGGTAGAATGAAATCTTAAAAAAACAACTCTACATACTAATATTTTTGAGTTTTAAAAACACTGTCTGGTAGATCTACCGGCTATCTATCTATGTTTTGGATCTTTTTGCTGAGTACTAATGAACTGATGATTATTGTACCTAATAATGAACTATGTTCTTCTTTTAGTAAGTACTAGCGACCCGCCCCGGCTTCGCACGGGTGCAAAGCTAATACCAAAATATATTACAGAATGGGCAATATTATTCCATATTAAATGCAAAATGTATTTAAGGTACATAATTAGATAAGGATTGATGCTGTATTGCTTAAAATAGCTTCGTAAATAAGCCATTATTTCTCGTAAAAAGTAAAGGATAGAAATTGATTATTGTGAGTTATCCCTAAGAGATAAACATATACCATCGCGGACTTTTTTAAGGTATACAATATTTAGTACATTATTTTGATCTATCTCGTAGAGTTCAGCCAGCGTTTGCAATGTAAGCGCAAAAAAATCTGTTTTTTTACGACTTCATATTAGAAATCTTAAAATTATCAGTGGTTCTCTAATATATTAAGCATGTTATTATACATATAAACCTTCCTCCTGAATTACTCTATCTATTAAAAAAACCGCATCAAAATCCGTTGTGTAGTTTTAAAGATATAAGCATACATACAGACATACATACAGACGCGGGAAGCGGGAAGCGACTTTGCTTTATACTATGTAGTGATGATTAGCAAGATGAAGAAAGAGGCTGCTTATTTTATGTACATTTAAGACCTTTTCTACATTAAATAAGTCTCGTCAAATCTTAATATACTATTATTAATATTTTAATTGTCATATACTTAATTGTTTTGGCACATAATTTTCCATAGTTTTCTATACTTTAATAAATACTAGCGACCCGCCCCGGCTTCGCACGGGTAGCATGTTATTATACATATAAACCTTCCTCCTGAATCACTCTATCTATTAAAAAAAACCGCATCAAAATCCGTTGTGTAGTTTCACTACATAGTATAAAGCAAAGTGGCTTTCCGCTTCCCGCGTCTGTATGTATGTATGTTTGCTTATATCTTTAACTGCAAAAAAAATATGCAATTTTTTG
Source organism: Hydriomena furcata (assembly GCA_912999785.1). NCBI lineage: Eukaryota > Metazoa > Arthropoda > Insecta > Lepidoptera > Geometridae > Hydriomena > Hydriomena furcata. The sequence continues at coordinate 3,806,122 of OU538823.1, read as the reverse complement.
TTACAAATTTAATCTCATTAAAATACCAACCTATTCTAATAGTTAACAACTCTAAGTTTAGCTAAGGCCCTTGTAACAATACCTACAGAAAATGTGATTGTAATTCGTTCTGAAGCTATCTAGTGTAGAGTAGCAGAACTAAAAGACGAATTAAGTTATGGAGAAGTAGCCAAGCCAGTTCAATATTTATTTATTTGAAGAGATAATTTATTTCATGCTAGATTTATAGGAGTGTGAAATAAGTAGAAAGCAAACATTACTCAAAGAAAAAATAAACTATGAAGTGTTTCAACCGCAATAGCCAAAAAAACCTTATATTCTGTCTGTGTATGTGTGTTGTGTTGTATACGAAAATCGATATTAATGTAGGCTCAATAAACTGAAGACGTATTTATTTTTTTTCATTTCGAAAAACACATTCAATTTAAAAAATATTTTGGGATTTATTAAAAAATAAAAGTCGGACTAGGCTGTATGTTCAAAGATTTTAGCCTGCACTTACGGCAAACTAATAAAAAAAAATGTCTGTTGTTGTGAAAATGTATTATTTAGTACATTTCAGGTAGAAGAACACAAGACAGTTTCCAAACAGTTTCTATGAAGATGCACACCTGTCACACTTATCAGTAAGCCCTGTAAAGCACTTAACACTTACAGGCAAAACCAGTAATAAAGACAGTTCTTGGACAATTCTTCTTCAGAAAGAATTAGAAGAAACATTCTCAGATTTTGAATCATTTGTAATAGGTACGAAAGAGTCATTGATGATGGTGGATTCATTGAATTTGAGGTCAATCAACAGAATACTGATTCAGATATATAAACTTTTTCAGATTCTAAAAGGCATTTGTTTATCTGTGATTTATGCAACAAAAAGTTTGCATTCAAATACCAACTTGTAGATCATTTGTTGATTCACACTACACCAAAGTATCATAGATATGCCTGCAATCAATGTCCAGTAAAATTCACCCGCAAATCAGAGATAAAAAGACACATAAAAGTCCATAATAGAAAGCAAAATACTGTGACAACTTCAACTACAGAAGCATTTTCCTGTAAAATCTGCGATCATACATTCCCCACTAAACTTAAACTCACTAGTCATATTCTCACACACTCTAAAGAATGGTCACATGTATGCAATCTATGTAACAAGGCGTTTAATAAACCAACCGATCTGAAGTTATACTTATCAAACCATATTAAAAACTCATACCTTTGTAAAATATGTCTCAAAGGTTTTTCAAAGTTTGGTAACTTTCATGAGCATATGTTAACACATACAGCCAAGAAGCATGTATGTAGAACATGTAATAAATCTTTTGCTGTCCCTGCTTATCTTAAAAGACATATGCAAATCCATAGTATAGAACGTCCGTCCTATCCATGTCTCGATTGCAGTAAGGTATATGCCCAGAAATGCCATCTTTTAGAACATGTTAAGACACATAACGGGGTTGAGCCTCATGTTTGTAGTTTGTGTGAAAGGAGGTTTACATATCGGTCTACTTTAAGAAATCATATGGCAACACATACAGGTGCAAAGCCGTATGGTTGTAGCAGATGTGACTCGACTTTCAGTCAGAGTAGTACGTTAAAAAGACATTTATAATTAATTTATTTTGTGAAATAGATAAATGATTGTACAAGGTTGTTTTTTAAACTGGATGGGTTTGAAAAAACAACCTTATTGTAAGTTTATCAGGTCATGTACACAGACTAGAACTTGTTACTGTATCTGTTGGTTACAGTTACGGCTCGCTAGTTATTATCCGGTTTAGAAAGCGTAGGTTGGTAGGAGGCGGAAGTAGAAAAATAAAGAAAAACGTATTTTATTTTAACCATTTATTAGAGTTGCTACTAACGAGTAACGATGGGTTTGCCCGGACCACAGACAATATCTGTAGACCAGTTGCCACAATTAAGGCGCTCCCAGTCGACGATTGTTTTTGTTCGAAACGAAAAAATAAATACTTGTGAACAAGCCACTTTTCCTATTTTATAATGTATAGTATATGTGAATAAAGATGTACCAATCTTTAATCACTTCGATAAATAATCCTACCGACCGCTGCAATGACGACAAACACACGTCGGCGCGTGGTCCGCCTTAGCTTTTCGAATAAATTAATGATATAAATTATGTATAATGACTTATCAAAAATCTATTCTAATAGAAATCTAGATCTACATATTACCTATCTTTAACAATAAATCACAAGTTGATTTTAATAGTAGGTATATAAAATATTTCGATCATAAATTCTAAAACGTATAATTTTGAAATAATATCTTTATCGTGAAAAGTTTCTGCTATTATGTTTTCAGCTTAATAGAAATCTAGGTAGGAACCTGAAGTAATATACTTATAAAAATAGGAGATGTGGCTTGTTCAGAAGTATTTCTTTTTTCGTTTCGAAAAAGAGCAATCAGCGACTGGGAGCCCCTTAACCAGGTTTGGGAGGATTTCTGTCGTACTTGGGGATAATATTCGTTAGTTTAATATTAACTGTCCAGCCGCCTCATCGCCATTGAGAGCTCTAAGCGTCCAGTAGCGCCCCCAATTGATGCCCAGTGGCCACCAAGCACCGTTTAAATAATTGTGACAAGTCTTAGCGACAAAACACTTTTTTTTTTAGTCAGAGAAATATGTCGTCTATGTACTTACTACTTAAAAATCAAATTGGTGGCGCCACTTGTCACTCAGGAATTCAGGATCACAAGAAGGTTTATTCTCAATGATTCCCATACAAATTGCATTCAATTTTCAAGTTGACTTCAGCGAGTGTGAGTTCTTGCGCATGTGTGCGTGCAAGGCGACGCGCTGCGTGTAACGTGCGCCGCAAACACACACAAACGGACGTTCGCCTGTGTGCGTTCGCATGTGGTTCTGTAGGATCTTGTTCGTCTGTAAAAGAATTTGAAATGGCAAATATGGCAAAAAACAAAAGTTTTCTTTTGAGAATATAAAAAAAATATAATATATTATATTTATTGCAACTTTTGTGAGATTCTTTAATGTTTTGAATAATAAAATATAGCTTGTTACTCGCTGATAATGTAGTTTTTGATGTGTAAGAATTTTTAAAATTGGTCCAGTAGTATTTTTGTTTAGCCCTTAAAAACATACTTAAAATAATGTTTTACAACAGAATTACCACCTTTGCCAAGTCATAATAATAATGTCTAAGTACGAAAATAATGTCAATGGGAGTTAGTCAGAGACTTTATAAGTAACTCACAGTAAAACCTTTTCCACATATGTAGCAAATTTTATTCTTTGGTGGAGACACACCTTCGTGTACTTTCTTCTTGTGTTTCACTAAGTCTGCATTACGGATGAAGTTCTGAAATCATATTTATTGACAGATGTTTCAATGGGCAGTCAGAGGCACGTCCAATCATTACATTTTGCTACTTTTCTTTAAGTGTAATGTTTGGCCGTGCCTCTGACTAGCCTTATTTTTATTCAAAATATTAACAACCACGTCAGTTTTAATTCTTTATTCATATTCATGCATTTCCATAAACACAGCTGGTTTTGATTCAATTAATCGCATGTTTGATTGTGGGGACAACCCTAATATCGACTTTGTTAGTGAGTCTTATCCCTATTTTTCCTCTTCAAAATTAGCCTCATCGCACCCGCATCTCATAACAATGAACAATATGACTCATTAAAAGCCTTAATAAAAGATTTACAAACTAGTCGTTAGAGCCGCTATTTGTATAGAATCCAGCACAGCGCCTCTAGCGGTAACTATACTGAACTAAAATCTTCCATACAAATAGCTAACGATACTCGATAGCGACTGTAGTTTGAAAATCTCATTATAAGGCTGCTAGTCCTGCCTACCCCCGTGAACGGTAAGTCCTCTATATTATCAAACAAAACTCACTTTGTTGCATGCCTCGCATCTGTATTTGAAGAGTTTTAAATGCACTAAGTTGTAATGGTCTGTCATATAGATTTTCTTTGTAAATATCTTGTCGCAACTCGGGCAGGGGATTCTGAAATAATAAAATTACGTTTTATAAAGTAAACAGTCAGAAAAGTCAAGTGACGATATAGATAAGTTTTATGAAGGAACTATTAGTCCTATATAAATACAATTTAAATGGGACCAACTTTGGACTATTCTCTACACAATAGAGAAAAAAACATCATAATTGGACCACCAGGTAACAAGATAATGCATAAATACGAGTTTGTTTCTAGGCACATTACCACTACAGTGTGTCAAAATCGTAGTGTGCATCGCACTCAGCGGACGAAACACGCTAACTAGTAACCCGATTTGTTCCTAGGCACGTGTCTAACCCCCGTACTCAGGAACTACACTGTGAGAACACAGTGTAGTTCCTACCCACAGTGGACGAAATATTTTTCATAAACATCACTATGTGTTGTGCGACACTGCATAGTTGTACCTCTAGCCAAAGTTGAGCTCTAGAGGCACACGTGTCGTTCCTGAATACGGGGGTGACACTATTACACAAATATCTACCACTACAGCGTGCATGTATCTTAGTGTGCGTCGCACTCAACGGATGAAGATTTAGCGATCTTCATCCGTTGAGTCCGTACATAGTTACTACCTGAGTGTGTTCCTAGACATGTGTGAGACGCTATTACTCACTATTACTTTAATGTGCGTTATACTCAGTGGATAAAGATTGCTAGCTAGTTACCTGAGTTTATTCCTAGGTACGTGTCTAACACTATTACACAGATGCCACTGCAGTCTGTATGTGTCGGGGTAGTGTGCGTCGCACTCAGCGCAGTAGGCGGGCGAAGCCGGGCGGTGAGCTAGCTTTTTATGGAGCCATAGACCGTTGTAGCGGGCAAAAGTTTTATTACAAGGTTTACATTCGAAAGGGGAGTGTTGTTTTCTGGAAACATAAATAAATGAATAATAACATACGTTTTACACAGTGCCATCTAGCCTAAAACTAAGTTAAGCTTGGACTAAGGGAACTAGATAACTAAATATTAGTGGACATTTCACTCAGCGCCATCTAGCCCCAAAAGTAAGTAAATATTGGTAGACAATTCTCTTAGCGCCATCTAGCTCTAAAGACAAGTATGTAAAGCTTGAACTATTAGAATTAGATAACTGGTAGAAGACACTCAATATACTTTCTTTTTGTAATTATATATTTTCAAAAGTATTAAATATATGGTGTATAATCGAATTACTTACCTGATATGATCCTCTATACAGTATTTCATTTTAAATCGGATCCCACAATAGTCACAGATGAACCTCTCGTGATACTCTTTGAAATGCTGGAAAAAATCGCGTCTACTCCTGAAAATAGATCACAAGTTAGTCAACTTGGGAACATAAAAGCAGAGGCCTTATCAGAAGCTCTTAATGTTGTATTAAAAAGTCGTGTTGGCCAAGTGGGAGCTACCTCAATCCGACGGTCGTGGGTTCAATCCTGGCCAATCAATGGGTTTTTTTGTTAGAAGAATTTATATGCTCGATAAAACATTTGCCATACAACGGTAAAGGAGAACAGTTAGTATTCTTGAAAGCGTTGATGGGCTTGCAACCACGTGTGGAAAGTTAATTACTGCAAAATGTATGTGTCGTATGTAATGTTTAGATTTGCCTCAGACTACCTTAAAACATATGCAAGGATCTGAGCGTTTGAAGATCTATCTATATCTATCGATATTAGGAGACATCCTAATTTAGGATGTCTCCCATACTTGGGAATTACAGTCGTTATCCTCAAAGAAACGGTCGTATATAACACAGTCTTAACTTACCCAAAATATAATGCACATTTTACACATTGAAATACTTTTTTGTGTTCCGTCTCAAAATGACAAGCTCTTGTCCCTTTGCGACATACTAACTGACAAACAGTACATCTATACCCAACATAATGTTTGCTTAAATGAGATAACAGATGACACTTATTTTTAATCTTTGATTTACAAATATCACAAATGATTTCTCCATTACTATGATACATTTGATTATGTTTTATGAATTTCTTTTGTTCTGTAAAACCCAAAACACATTGTTTACATTTGAATCTTTTTGATTTATAATAATCACTATGTTTCTCAAGTTCAATACATCGAGCCAAATCTTCATTACTAATCTGTACTTTCATAAAAACCTCATCGTAATTTGTTGATACTTTGAATTTCGGTTTTTTGTTTTGTTCTGCTCTTTTTATAGCCCAGCGGCTTTTGAATCTTGTTTTTTTAGGTTTTAAATCTGTCTCTTTTGTTTCATAACTCTCTGAAATGTCTGTTTGTTTATCATCATCATTCTTTTTTGTAATGTCTTCACTTGAGCTCTTTCTTGTTTCAATGATTCCTTCATAAATGTAAATGGATTGATTTGTGTCATTTATTGTAACAGACATAAGATTTGATAATGGTCCATAGATAAAACTCTGGAAAAAAACAATTAACAAATTATTGATACCTTAGGTTACACAATTGCAATTATCAGAAGGATCTCTAATTATTTTGAAAATAAAATATGGCCTATGATACTTGCTGATAATGTAGCTTTTGATATGTGAAAGAATTTTTAATATTTGTTGTGTAGTTTTTTAGTCCATTTCACACAAAAATGCTTTTTTTTAATCAACCTATGCAAGCAGCTTCACTCACATTTGGTATATATATATATACAGTACCCAGACCAAAGCAGCCTATAGCTATTCCAGGGCATAGGCTATGTATATTTCAAGTTTCATCCAAAACAATTTGGTTATTTAAGTGTGTTTGAGCTCTCGGATTTATAATATTACTAGCGACCCGCCCCTGCTTACGGGTAGCACGTTATTATACATATAAACCTTCCTCCTGAATCACTCTATCTATTAAAAAAACCGCATCAAAGTCCGTTGTGTAGTTTTAAAGATATAAGCAAACATACATACATACAGACGCGGGAAGCGGAAAGCGACTTTGCTTTATACTATGTAGTGATTATGATTAATTGCCCTCCAAACTATATCACTCAAAAACCAACATACCTGATTAGTTTGAAGCAGGTCACCAGCTCTTGTCGCTTTCTCCTGGAACAGAACTACTTTCCGCAGTAGAGAGCTGCATTGCCAACAAATTTGTACCAATTCTAAGTCCTGGTCCTGAAAAGAAATAAATAATGAGATAAATTAATAAAAAATCTTCTATACATATAATAAAACTGTAGAAGAGTTCAATTCTGTACATTAAATAAAAAATAAAAAAAATACTCCTAGGGGCCTTTATACAAGTAACACAAGCCAAAAAAAAACATTTTGAAATTTTTGTCTGTCTGTTGTCTGGCTTTCACGCAAAAACTACTGGACGGATTTTGATGAAACTTTTTTTGTTATGTAGCTATTAGTCCTCGGCAACATATAGTTGAGAACAAAAGTTTAAAATATTTTCGTACTCACCGGAACACACTCTGAAGTTATTCTTGCGTAAACACTCGCTAAATCTCGAAGGGGTTTAAGTGTTCTTCCGACGCTGAGGCAAGTGCGACACTGGAGACTGCTGTCGTTACCAAACTCATGTTTTATTTCAACTTCCATTTAGAAAAATACAAGAACGTATCTACCATGTAGAATAAGTTTGTTGACGTAACTCAACGATATTGTTTAATAGTTCCGTAAAGGATTGGTGAGAGTCCTTTGGCTGTGTTGGAGTATTCACAAACGACGGTTCGGTTAAGAAAAATACAATTCAATACTCCATCCAAAGAGCATATTCCATCAGACCATCAGCTGTATAAAACAAGAAGCAACAAATCAACAAAATACTGAAATTAATGTAAACAAAACAATGTAACAATGTAATGTCGTAAATATCAATGTCATTCGAAGTTGTCACTAGCGTTTCAGAGAAGTTTTACCGACGATCCAATCTAACTATAGTAGTCTTTGCCGACGTCCGACGATTGATTGAAAAAAAACTGAACATTGATTGCTGGAATGAGATATTTTTAGTCTGTGTGACTGCTATTGGCGTTTTATGTTCATTCGTTTGAAATTATATTTTTAGTCTGTGTGACACAAAGATGGCGTTTCGATCGCGGTGTTCATTCGATGCTTTTATTGTGATTTTTTGGTAGGTAAATAAACAATTTTGTCGAGAAATCTTATCAAATTACCTATTCATAGCTTTCACTATGAACATGAATATTATATACGAAGTGCCAATACAAGTTGACTCGACTCCAGTGCAAGTATTGGACCATGATCACCATCACCAACAGCTTCATGATGGAGAGGTTCCTGTCATTGTTAATATGCAGCCAGTGCCCACAGAGCCGCCGCAACCTCCTGACGAAAAAAAACCTATAAATATCAAGCTAGAAAAGAAGAAAAAAGAGGCTATAGACGGGCAAGCGAAAGAAGTAATTTACAGAGTCATCAAATTCTTCGAAAGCGAAAAACAGAATAGAGGATACGCATTTCCAGTTGAGAATGTCGTTAAACGGGCCTGCGCAGCCACAGGTTTGTCAGAAAGCACTATAAAACGCATCAAAAGGGACGGACTCCGAGCAGAAGCAACGCAAACCAAAATGATGGGTCCCAAGAAAAAAAGAATCAGAAAAACCAAAGTGCAACTCGACTACTTCCAGCTTTGCGCGCTACGAGGAATCGTCAACAGTTACTCGATACGAAAAGAAGTTCCTACTCTGGGTAAGATATTAGCAGCAGCAAGAAACGAATTGAACTACACGGGAGGAAAGGAATCCCTTAGATTAATATTGTTGAATAAATTAGGGATTAAGTTTAAAAAGTGCGAGAAGAAGAATAAAAAGCCGCCGGAACAACCGCCGCCGCCCCCGCCTCAGGTCCAGCAGATAATCCAGCCAACGATGATGATACAACACCCTCCTATGCAGCACCAAATGAAACAGCCTGAACCGATGTGTGTCTACTCGCATATGATGCCACATGTGCCCCCTGTTTCTTACTAGCTATATTTCCCAGCTGCCTAGAATGGACACCTAAAGCAGTGCCACTATGACTGTACAGTTTTGTATATCATGTCAAGTTATGAGTACCACATCCACATACCCAGCTGAATATTGGTGCCGATTCTGGTGGTGCCAGACTAAACTAAAACTAAACTTACAGCATCCATCTCTATCTGATTTGTATGGAGTAGAAGAGACAGTACTAATTTTTAGAAACATCTAAACTGTCAAAATTTACCTTAGTTTGGTGCCAACTGAATTAATACTGTTGTGTGGTATTCTGCAAACTTATAGCGATCCAATAATTAAATAAATAAATATAGGCAGGCTTCACTCATTGGCTCCTATAATACAAACTACGCTTTCCATTTGTGGTTTTTTTACATTTTATTACAAGATTTAATTTGTTTATTATCTGAGCTCATCTTAAAACCCTTATCTAAATATATAAAACTTGTGTTACTGACCAACTGAACAAACAGCCTATATCCAGTGGTCCTTTTGATTTACACTAAGTGGCACTAAGAAATTAATTCCCAAAATTCAACCCATAAGAGTGCAGTGGGGTTGAAGTTTCTTTGAAAATAACTTAACACGAAGTTGTAAGGTATTCACTAGTACTAGTAAGATGACAACACAAAAGGTAAGAGCGTAGTAACTATCTATTATTTCATCACAATATGACTAAAATGCGCCAAGCCTTCAGTCTTGGTTGCACCTCAAAGCTATGAATTTGTAAGTATAATTAATATTCTTAGTATTTTGTATGTAACTTAACTTTATATTGAACATAAAACAAGCTTATGTACAGAAAGTATGATAGAAATGATTGTAGATTGTTTACAAGAAGGATACTTCAAATCAGAAGCTCTGCATTAGCTGCATTGTCACCACTAAGCTTTGAATAATATCTAGATTGTAGATGTTATTTAAAGCTAGATTCTAGAAGAACTTCAGTCAGGTCTAGAAATTGTATAAATATTTGTGGCTGGCACCACAGACTGGAACATTTGCCACAGAACCATTGAGAATAAATGTAAAGAATTGCGTTTTAGTTTGATGCATGGTGTATATTTTAATTTTATGATAATTGTCCAGATATATACAATTGCCATCAAATGACATTAATATGGCTTCATTTGTAGTGTCAAAATATACATTTAAACCATGTACTAGTGAACAGTGAATTGTTAAGAGTTTTCTCTACCATTAAACAGAAAAGTATAGGAATAGGATCAATCAACAGGCGCTCCGATCCTTGAAGACGGCTTATGGGTAGTTCTATCTCACGAAGGCGCCCTATCAGTACTTGTATTTGTTATGTGTAGACATGCGCTTTTGTGTGCGTGACTGATACTGAGCGCTTTCGAGCTTACGCACACAGAAACAATGTGTGTGCATCTATACATAGCTAAGACCAACCTGCCTTTGTGAGATGTAACAACTGTAGTGCTTATCCAAATAATACATTGGCACATACCCGCTTTTTGCAGTATTTCCATTACAAACTGTACTTGTACCATCACTGCTTACAGACATACTGCTAAATTGTTTTACTGTACTGCAAGCTTATTGAGTAATAATCTGATTTTCATTGCCACAGCTTTCGAATTTCAGAATACAAATGTTATACTAACTATTAAAGAATCATTATCACTACATACATAGTATAAAGCAAAGTCGCTTTCCGCTTCCCGCGTCTGTATGTATGTATGTTTGCTTATATCTTTAAAACTACACAACGGATTTTGATGCGGTTTTTTTTAATAGATAGTGATTCAGGAGGAAGGTTTATATGTATTAAACCCGTGCGAAGCCGGGGCGGGTCGCTAGTTTCTATTATAATAAGGTTCTATAATAGTTACTATGAACAATAAATCAATGTTTGGAGCTCTGGCAAAGAAAATCAGGTGAAGATAGATTTTTGCTGATTTAAGTCTGCTTCAATTCAACTAAAAACCATAATGTCTCTTAAAAAAGTATGAAAATTGCCTTGATTATACTTGTAGTAGGGACTATGCAATTTAGTTTAAAATATTAGGGAAATTTATCCCATGAGTGTTTTATATCCTCAAATATTAGTTATATTGTATTGTACATAAAACCATAATTCACTAAATTAGTGTTAATTATTTAAAGTTTAGGAATTAGGAATATTATGATAAGGCTGAACACAAATTACATTGTATTTTTAATCAAATAAAACATATTTAAGTTTTATTGTAGATTTTTATTTATAGACTTACTTCATCTATCGTTTTCAATAAAAAAAAAACAGATGACTGCATGTATATGTTTTGATTTTGCTACCACAGAAAGATATCCATAATAATGTTAAAATTATACATTCCAAAGTAACTTTCTTCCTATCTGCTTGTCACAATTAAACGGTTGGATAGATCTTGATTAAACTGATATTGAGACAAAATTATGAGAAAGGACAGTGTTTTTTTGAGTAACAAGTAGTTGATAATGATAATTCATGTCATGAGTTTGACAAGTCATGCAAATAATTTTTGCCTGAATCTACTTATGTGACTTTGAATTATCTGATTAGTGAGTGAGAGCTCTACATCAGAACACCCTATTAGTCCTTAAAACTTTGCATACCTGTAAGGTTCGAATGACAATTGACAGCAAGTCCAATGTTAAAGCTCGAAAGTAGATAGAAACAATTCAACTGAAAAACAACTCCGATGTATTCAGGTTCATTGGACCTGTGGCCTGAGCACGAACCATTCGTATTGACAATGTATCAATGAAAATGTCAAAACTGACACTTTTTGTATAGTAAGTGTCAGTTTTGGCATTGCAATACTGGTTCATGCTAACCCCCCAGTACTAGAGCCTTAGGTTTTAACAAAAGTTTGTTTCCATATCTTAAACATATCGTCGGTTTAGAGGTAAAATTCATTAAATGCGAAAAACTAGTATGGAGTTATAAGCGATAATAATTATTTTTTGCAAAAGATTGCATTTTGCTCATAGTTCTTAAATGCAATCCTATTGAGTTTGATTTTGTTTTTAGATTATTAGGTTGCTTTTGTAACTGCTTTGTTTTGTAGATATTGCCCTGGTGAGACCGTTTCACGAATTTAATGAATTTGATCAATTATGTCACTTAATGAATTTTACCTTTAAACCGACGATATATGTTTTTTCATTTTTATCGTATTTTCTTAGAACTGTTGTCTGTGTTGTGTCCTCGCGTGAGTCTTGCAAGCTGTTATTTGAGCAAAGGCGGCGCTGCAGAAGCCGCATTGGTATGGACGCTCGCCTGTATGTGTGCGACGGTGCTTTATCAGAACGCCGTTTGTCTGAAAAAGGCAGAAGTTTATTATTTACTAGCGATCCGTTTAGGCGTCGCCGCGTCGTAGGGGTGTACTATTTAATTAGTTTTTATCCTTTTGGTACGGAACCCTAAAAGCAACTCCAGTAAGCTGGTTCCCATAGTACAAGCTTTGCTAGTTTGGGACTAGATGGCGCTGTGTGGTCAACCAATATAATATTTTTGTATGTATTTTTAGTATACTCACATGAAAACCTCGTCCGCATATGTCACAGATTTTATCCTTCATCTTCGGAAGTTTAAGGTGAACGCTTTCTCGATGCTGTCTCAATCCATATCCGTTCGCGTAGTACTGGAAATAATTCAAATTATAAATGCGAAAGTTTATGAAGATGTTTGTATGTGTAATGTGTATGCCTCAATCAGGCCTAAACGACAAAACGGATTCAGATGACATTTTCTTTAGGTGCGCTAAAATGCTACTTTATAACTAGATAAACATCCCCAAAACAAAAATGTGTTTTTTTTGTCTGGGTACTTATAGATGGCGCTGGTGTGCAACAAATCTGTCATTAGTCTGAATTATACGGATTCAATCAAAATTGTTGAAAAATAATGTCTAGTGCCCGCCGCCGACAACGACGAAATGCACCAACAAGTGTTCCCAAAGAGGGTTGACGTCAGGCAGGCAGACGGTTGTAAAAGATAAAGCCAAATCCTCTTCGCAACTTCGACAAATATGTATCTTAGGTAAGTCTTTTTGGTAAGCTAGATGTATTTAAAACTGTTACAACATTTACTGTACTCGTCAGTGACTGACGAGCCGCGGGACGACCGCATTTACCTTATTGCACGGCTCGCAATGGTACTTGGTGACCTTCAGGTGTGAATGTCTGTAATGGTTGTTCATGTAACTCTTTCGGGAGAACATTTTACCGCATTCAGGACATGGTATTCTGAAAATTGGCAATTTTTTTTATCTGGATTAATTCTTCAATTTCATCATAATTTAATTTGTATAATGAAACTAGCTGTTCCGACCGACGTAGTCCTGTCTAACTTCAATTATCTCACAGAAAAAGCACTTTAATTTTTTCTCGAACTTTACGCCACCCTAATCACTTAGGGGTATAAACAATATCCTACGACCTATTATCAGACCTACTGAACATACACAAAAAAAAAACAAAAATCGGTCAGGCCGTTTCGGAAGAGTTTGTTTACAAACACTTTGACACGAGAATCTGACATCAATTTGAACACCGAATGATACGCATTCTACCAAAATTCGTAATTTTTTTTATCAGGACAAGGTTTAGATAAAAAAATTGAAGTTTTCTGAAAGTGTTTTTTTTTCTACGCGATTACTGAAATTTTGGCAGGACAAAGTCTGTCACAAGTCGGCTAGTTTTATATATAAGAAGATATATTGTCTCGTAGATACTTACGGCTCTACTGGCATTTTAGGTGTGTGCTTAGGCGACTCCTTAATATGAATCTTATATTTATAAACGCTCGGGTACTGCCGATCACACTCTACGCAATAAGCCAATTCCAAATTCGCATTCTTATTTAACTGCTTCGGATGAAACAGACGAAGATGATCTCTATATTTTGTGTAGTTTTTGTATTGTCTGTTGCATTTTGCACAATGGTGGCCGACATGTCGACGCCTGGAAAGAACAAGACGATTTATTATTCAAATAAAAAGAAAAAATAGGATCACGACTGTAATCCCCAAGTACGGTAGACATCCTCTCAGATCTCCAGACGCTTAGATCCTTTGAAGATGACTAGTGGGGGTAGACAGAGGCACGTCCAAACATTACATTTGGCACATGCCCGCATTTTGCAGTAGTTAGCATTCCATAAGTGACAGGTTGCAAGCCTATCGCCGCCGTTTGGATAATATCGCGCATATTAATCAAACTATTGTGATTAGTAGAAAAACATTTGACGTGATAACGTCTTATAAATCGATGAACGCCCGCGCTGCACGCACGAAAAAGCATGACTCATTGTCACATTCCGCCTGATCCGAGCGTGCAAGCGAGAACGCGGAACAAGCTATAGAGAGGCACGATCGGACTAAGCGTTGACGTTATCACGTAAAATTATCGTTCCTAAACTGACTTTACAGACATCCAATTTTAACTATAAATACGGCTAATTACCACGTTTTTTTATTGTATTGACTTTTGGAGATAATTCAGATGCTCTTCATCATGAGCATCACCCACAACCGCGATCAACGGCAGATCAATGAATACTCAAACTGACAAACTATTGATTTTTTCACTAGTCTTTATCACGTATCACCTTTTAATAATTAAATCTTATTTAATAAAACTATTTCCCTATTTCCCTTGGTCACGACATCACGCGTGAACGGCTGGACAGATCTAATTTGTCAGAAGGTTCTTATGGAAAACAATATGAATTGACATGACAACGTCTGTCGGGATAGCTAGTAATTAGAATAAAATAAGAATTAAAAGTAATAATAACCCGTGTAAAAATCAGTAGTTAAGAGATAATTTTGTCAAATAAAGGTGTAGGTTGTGGGTTCGATCCCCACCCAGGAAAACACGTCAAGCATTAACTTGTCGAGATAGAAGAGAAACATAGATTATTTTAAGCGACGACTGACTTGCAACTTGTTGCAACCTATAAGGAATGCTAACTTAACTACTGCAAAATGCCAAATGTAATGTTTGAACGTGCCCCTGACTACCCCTCTTACGCATAATCATAAACGCATCTGAGTACATGAAGATCTAGGAGGATGTCTACCGTATTTGGGAATCCTTTTTCTTTTTAAATTCCATTGATGAAAATCTAGGATTTGAATCCTCGATTTTAGAATGGAAAGAAATTAAACTTACATTATGTGCTTTTCTATAATTCGCTTTTCTCCACATACTTTATTGCAATAATCACATGTGTAAGACCCGTGCGCCTCTTTGTAGTGGAGTGCAAACTTCGTTATAGATCTGAAATAACAAACTATATCAGTTATCTGTACGCATTTTTACAAAATAAGCATTTGTAGTAACTCTGCCTTCTTGTACTTGGTGGGGACTCACAACCTACAGCGCAGAAGGCAAATCTACCAACTCTCAGCAATAATAATAAATAAATCGCATAAACAATGAACAAAATTAAACTAAATTAAATTAAACTTAACTAAATTTGACGATTCTAAATGATCCCAAGTGATTTCGATTAATAAACGCTTTTTTGATTTTGATTTTTTGAGCTGTGACTGTGAGGCCAGTCAAGGATTAGTAGGAAGTAAGATTCACTCACCCAAATTCAAGTTTGCAATTGGTGCAGCCGTACACTTTTGTGTGTTGTTGGTTTAAATGCCTCTTCAATATCCTCGGCTTGCAGTAATCCTTGCACATGCTGCACTGGTACAGGTTGCAATGCTGACGCCAATGTTCGGCCAAGTTGTCTAATGTGGTGAAAGCCTGCTTGCAAACTCTGCATTGGAACTGCTTGCCGGGCTGAAAGTTTTAAAACATACATAAAATCACGCCTGTTTCCCTGAGGTGTAGGCGGAGACCATAGCTTTCCACTTGCAACGATCCTCACATAATTATTTCGCTTCATATACTCTCATCTCATTTTTCAAAATAACAAGATAACGCCAAACTTTTTAAATATTTTTGTCCATCTTTGCTGAACCAATCTAATGGGACTTTCACACTGAAAGAGTAGGTTATATATAGGATAGCATAATTATTTGCTACTTTTTATCGGATCGGGCTTTACGCGGGAAATAGACTAGAGCTAGTGTATTTTAAGTACGTGTTTACAAAAAAAAAGTATACTAGTAATCCAGTGCCCATAGTACCTTTGCTTAGTTTAGGGCTAGATGGCACTGCGTAAAATTGTCTACTAATTATTATTTATTTATTATTATTTATAGACTGTACAGATTCACCCTAGTGTGGATGCCACAGGTTTAAGTTAAGAACTTACTAACAATACAATTGAATACAAATGTTTATTTCAGTAACTTAATCTGTATAATATTACAAGCGTTTGAGACAAAGATAGCAAATAGTTAATCTAGCTAAACTTATAATCTATAGTGTGTGTGAGTATGATTTACTTACCTTGTGATGATTTAAGTCATTATGTCTATGCAGATCAATTGCTCTTAGGTAGCCTTTTACGCATTCTTTACACTTATACGGAGTATTTGCAAAGCCTCTCTGTACCCTGTCTGTTTGATTTAAATAATCCTCTATTTCCTGCTCAGTAAGGTTCACTTTCGTGAAATACTTTACGCAAGACACACCCCAATTTTTCTTCTCATTTCGCAACAACCGAGCATATTTCCTATATTTAGTGACTAAACTGACACTTTTCTCTTTAATTTTACTCGTCTTTTTTGTTACAACCTTATTTTTTAACTTGGGTTTCTCTTCTGTCTTTGTTATCAATTCTATGTTGTCTTTGGTGTCGTAGAAATCATTGTAATTGTCAAAACCACATTCAAACTCGTTGTCGTTCGGTGACACGTCACTTGTGTTCTCCACTTTGACTGTTGTGGTGAGAACTGTGATATTCTGTAGTTCTAAATCTTTTGAGTCAATAGCCAGCTCTAAGTTTTTAGAGTCATCAACATCTGAATTAATTTTTGTGTTGGTTAAATGCTCCGAGCCTGGGTGTGGATTTATCACTGGTGGGGAAAGAACCAACGTGGTGAAAGGATTAACTGCACCTGGCAGGACGTCTAAATGTTTGATTTCATAATCGAAGCAATCTTTTTTTGTGTTTGATAGTTTTGTCAGTGGAAAGATGTCCGTACCCTGAGAAGAACAAGAAAGAAGCTTATGAATGTACGATATGTGTCATTAATGACAGTGATGTTATAATTACGACAATTGAATTTTTTTTTAAGTAATGCCTTATATCATTAAAATTATAAAAACCAAAAGTATAAAAAAACTCTCACATATTGTTCAACCATTGAATATTTAGTATTGAAACAATATTTTTAATAGTCAGCTTATTTGAAATTTTCATACTTACAACTTGATACAACATCTGCAACAGCATATGCTGAGCTGTTTTCAGCTGCTTTTGGAAATCCCGAAGCTTTTTCAGCATTGCTTTACATTCCCAACAAATTTTCACATCCTCATGGCCCTGATAATTGTTATATAATTACAAGCTTATTAAAACATGAGTCTATGTTTGTTCCTAAAAATTTTTAGGACAAATAATCTTTTATTTATACTTACATGAACTGAATAAGGCTGTATAGGTCCTACCAGGCTGAAAAACATCGCGGAGCAGTCTCCAAGGAGCGTAGTCTTACGGCCAGAGCTGAGGCAACCGTGGCACAGTTGTCCTGTGTTCATTTCTACTTTTACCACGCTCATCGTAGCAGCCAAGCGTTGGATTATGCGAATTTACATATTCGGACAAAAAGTAAACATGCAATACATGTATAGCATTAACATTCTAGAAGTTTTTGTGAAAATACACAAGGAATCAACTAGAAGGCATCAGGAAATTCAGGAAAATGTAAGAAGTAAGAACACAAACACAACAATACAAATACAATACAAATTGTTTGGTTTGGTTGGTTGCAGGCAGAGATGGGCACTTACCCGGTAAAAATAATTTTTACCCATTCATTCCTATTTATACCCATTTATACCGGGTAAAAATGATTACATCTTTTTTTTTTACTTTTTGACACTTATCTAATTATGGATCACGATTTTCATATTTTCATTAGTTTAGATCTTTCGAAGATGTCTAGTGGGGGTAGTCAGAGGCACGTCCAAACATTATATTTGGTACATGCCCACATTTTGCAGTAGTTAGCATTCCAAACGTGACAGGTTGCAAGCCCATCGCCGCTTATAAGAATACTAACTGGTTAATACTAATTAATTATGGTGTTTTCTTGTAATTTTTTAATTTGGATTATAATTATTCAGACTTTAGTAAAGAAATAAGAGCGGTCGTTTTTAGGAATTTCAAGTTTAGCGTGGAGACAACAGAATCTCCACCAATGTAATAAAATTAAACTTAATACAAATTCCATAAAATATTACCGAAATCCTATCTATTTTGATTATTCATATTATGCATGGTTGTGTAGATTGTTTGTCCTGCCTCTTTGACGTGTAATCTATAAAAACCGGCCAAGTGCGAGTCGGACTCACGCACGAAGGGTTCCGTACTATTATCAAAACGGCAAAAAATCACGTTTGTTGTACGGAAGTCCCACTTAAATATTTATTTTATGCTGTTTTTAGAGAAATACATCATCTGTGAAAATTTCAACAGTCTAGCTATCACGGTTCATGAGATACAGCCCTGTGACAGACAGACGGACAGACAGACGGAGAGAGAGACGGACAGACAGACGGACAGACAGACAGACGGACAGACAGACAGACGGACAGACAGACAGACAGACGGACAGACAGACGGATAGACAGTCGGACAGACAGACGGACAGGCAGACGGACAGACAGACCTGCAGACAGACAGACGGACAGACAGACGGACAGACAGACAGACAGACAGACGGACGGACAGATGGGCGATGGGCTTGCAACCTGTCACGTTTGGAATGCTAACTACTGCAAAATGTGGGCATGTACCAAATATAATGTTTGGACGTGCCTCTGACTACCCCCACTAGACATTTTCGAAAGATCTAAACTAATGAAAATA
The DNA here is from genome assembly GCA_912999785.1 of Hydriomena furcata. NCBI lineage: Eukaryota > Metazoa > Arthropoda > Insecta > Lepidoptera > Geometridae > Hydriomena > Hydriomena furcata. The sequence continues at coordinate 3,787,168 of OU538823.1, read as the reverse complement.
TTAAAATCGTGATCCATAATTAGTTAAGTGTCAAAAAAGTAAAAAAAAAGATGCAATCATTTTTACCCGATATAAATTGGGTATAAATAGGAATGAATGGGTAAGAATGACGTCATTCTTACCCATTGATTCCTATTTATACCCAATCATTCTTACCCATTCATTCCTATTTATACCTAATTTATATCGGGTAAGAATGACGTCATTCTTACCCAATCATTCTTACCCATTCATTCCTATTTATATCGGAATATTATTTATATCGGTACTTTGAGGTTTAATCTATAATAAGTAATCTAAAAATAACTTAAACAAGTAGTATTTCATATAAGCACTTAGTGTTTAGGTAACATATTTAAATATATTGTTTTGTGTCGAGCGTAGGTACGAGTAGGTACTTTGGAAAAAAGTAGACTAGCCCGTCAATCCCCAAGCGAATGCCGGCGTTCGCGCTGTGACGTCACTGCGCCATACATTTCGACGTTGCGGCCGGGGTTTGAGTGGCTAGAGACAAGTTTAACGGGAAGATGGGGTGGGTGGGGGATGCATTGCGTTGTACTTGGTACTGCGGCCATTTTGTTTAGTACCTAGACGTTAGAGGTGGGTACTTGTGTTTTGACGTACCAGGTCTAATTAATACCACCTCCATCAAATACCAGGTTGAAATACCAGGTTTAAAATACTTTAAAGTATTTAGTTTCAGGCGAACCAACTCTCCACCCAGCATCCCCCCCACCTAGGATTGGTAATTTGTTGAAAAACACTGAAGTACGTACAAAATTACTTTTAAGTACAGAAATACTTGAGTATTTTTCAAAAATACTTTCAAGTACAAAATACGCGTTCAAACTGTGTCGTAATACCTGGTACGTATTTTTTTTAGGCCTATTGCCTATACCAGGTTTGCAAACCTGGTCGAGTAAATACGCACCACCTCTACTAGACGTACGTGCGCGCTCCCGCGCACGTTCACACACGCGCGTTTAAACGTCCATTCATCTAGGCGTGCAGCAAGCCGCGTGTGAACAGGTGATCGGGCCTCGCCATTCAAAGCACCAAGCAATTCAACATTCAACGCGGCGTTCAAATCGAAGCGTGTAAACGAGTGCCGAGTGCCGAGCGCCGATCAAAGCAATTTTTTTAACCGACTTCAAAAAAGGAGGAGGTGTTTTGTTTTTTTACTTATGTGTTGAGTAATGTAATAAAATTATGAGTATAATATAATATATATATATAGGGAAGTCTGGCAACGCTGGTACCTACAGACAGACAGTTACCTACGTTAGTATTTATAATATTAGTATAGATTCTAATGAGAGTCCCATAGTCCCATGTTATTATTTTATATATTATTATACACCTACCTACCTAAGTACTTATAAGTAGGTAGGTAGGTACATCGCGTATTATTAGTTATAACTAACTAACTATATGTATCACGTATGGAATGCTAAATAAGTAGGTAGGTACCTACCTACTTGAAAATGAGGGCATATGCCTAATACAATGTTTGGACATGCCTCTCTGAGGCACGTCCAAACATTACATTTGGCTACAGCATTATAATAATAATGGCTAGTAAGTAGGAAGGGAGGTGTTTTGCTTGTAGGTATTCCTACATCTACCTACATAGATAAAGGTAGGTATAAAATAGTACGCCATCGCTTGACCTGTCGAGATTCGAACCCATAACCATCGGATTGAAAACCGAGGTCAGTACCTACCTAATTTGTCATCGAGCGCCAAGCAATTCCACTTTGATGTTTTGTCGAAATACCGACAATCGATGGATCGGACGGATTCACGAGCTCATTCAAAATCAACGTGTTCACAAGCTCGGTGGTTTGAATTGATTGTTGAATTGGTCGTTGAATGGAGAGCGTATCGGTTCAATGCAATTCACGTTCAAATTCAAAAAGCAACCGGTTCACATGCCCGTGCTCGTTGAACGCGCTAGTGAATGGACACGTATGTGACCGCACCTTTGATCGGCCAAATGTACCGTGCTTAACTACTTAAAAGTGTAGGTAGGTCGATGTTTGCCATTGGTTTCGCAGACACCGGCAACAATCAGTGTTTGTTACTTATATTTGGAGATATGGATCTTTGTTCATTTTTTAGGGTTCCGTACCCAAAGGGTAAAATCGTAACCCTATTACTAAGACTTCGCTGTCCGTCTGTCCGTCTGTCTGTCTGTCTGTCTGTCTGTCACAGGGCTGTATCTCATGAACCATGATAGCTAGACAGTAGAAATTTTCACAGATTATGTATTTCTATTGCTGCTCTAACAACAAATACTAAAATCAGAATAAAATAAATATTTAAGACAACAAACGTGATTTTCGCATTCTAGCGCCATCTAGTTTCATTTGATGTTACTACGTTATTATTAGGTACTTTTCGCGGTCTCATGCGATCGCTCGGGGTTTGAGAGGTAAAACAATGATTCGCAATTCCGCTGGCAGGTGGCGCTATTTTACCACTATCGGTAAAGTAAGTGGTACTTTACATGATCGACTAAAAAGTTTGAAATTGAATTATTGAATTCATGTAGTTAGAAATAGGTACCTAGGTAGATATTATTAATTTCGAGTTCGAATCCTGGCCATGCATCAATGGATATTTCTGTTTGAAAAATGTATATATGCGCGTTACACGTGTTTATAACTGTGAAGGAAAACATCGTGAGGAAACCTGTTAGTATTCTTGAAAGTGTCAAAAAAGTTAAAAAAAAGATGCAATCATTTTTACCCGATATAAATTGGATATAAATAGGAATGAATGGGTAAGAATGAAGTCATTCTTACCCATTCTCATTCTTACCCATTCATTCCATTTTATATCGGGTAAAAATGACGTCATTCTTACCCATTCATTCCTATTTATACCCAATTTTTTTCGGGTAAAAATTACGTCATTCTTACCCATTCATTCCTATTTATACCCAATTTATATCGGGTAAAAATGATTGCATCTTTTTTTTTACTTTTTTGACACTTAACTAATTATGGATCACGATTTTCATATTTTCATTAGTTTAGATCTTTCGAAAATGTCTAGTGGGGGTAGTCAGAGGCACATTTATAGGGCCAAACATTATATTTGGTACATGCCCACATTTTGCAGTAGTTAGCATTCCAAACGTGACAGGTTGCAAGCCCATCGCCCATCTGTCCGTCCGTCTGTCTGTCCGTCTGTCTGTCCGTCTGTCTGTCCGTCTGCCTGTCCGTCTGTCTGTCCGACTGTCTGTCCGACTGTCTATCCGTAGTCTGTCCGTCTGTCTGTCCGTCTCTCTGTCCGTCTGTCTCTCTGTCCGTCTGTCTGTCTGTCCGTCTGTCTGTCCGTCTCTCTGTCCGTCTGTCTGTCTGTCCGTCTGTCTGTCCGTCTGTCTGTCACAGGGCTGTATCTCATGAACCGTGATAGCTAGACTGTTGAAATTTTCACAGATGATGTATTTCTCTAAAAACAGCATAAAATAAATATTTAAGTGGGACTTCCGTACAACAAACGTGATTTTTTGCCGTTTTGATAATAGTACGGAACCCTTCGTGCGTGAGTACAACTCGCACTTGGCCGGTTTTTTATAGATTACACGTCATAGAGGCAGGACAAACAATCTACACAACCATGCATATTATAAATAATCAAAATAGATAGAATTTCGGTAATATTTTATGGAATTTGTATTAAGTTTGATTTTGTTACATTGTTGGTGGAGATTCTGTTGTCTCCACGCTAAACTTAAAATTCCTAAAAACGACCGCTCTTATTTCTTTACTAAAGTCTGAATAATTATAATCCAAATTAAAAAATAACAAGAAAACACCATAATTAATTAGTATTAACCAGTTAGTATTCTTATAAGCGGCGATGGGCTTGCAACCTGTCACGTTTGGAATGCTAACTACTGCAAAATGTGGGCATGTACCAAATATAATGTTTGGACGTGCCTCTGACTACCCCCACTAGACATCTTCGAAAGATCTAAACTAATGAAAATATGAAAATCGTGATCCATAATTAGATAAGTGTCAAAAAAGTAAAAAAAAAAGATGTAATCATTTTTACCCGGTATAAATGGGTATAAATAGGAATGAATGGGTAAAAATTATTTTTACCGGGTAAGTGCCCATCTCTGGTTGCAGGTTGGTTGGGTTGGGTACTTAGGTCTTTGCTTTGGCAGTCTTTGGCATACATGACGTTGACGTTGATGAGTTGATAGTTGAATGAATGATATTTTAATTTTATTATTTTCTTCTTCGTTTTGTTTTGTTTTGTTCAGAAATACTTAATCTGTGAAAATTGCAACTGTCTAGTTATTACGGTTCATCATGAGATACAGCATCAGAGACAGACGGACAGACGGACAGCGAAGCGAAGTCTTAGTACCCTTTATACCCTTTGGGTACGGAACCCTAAAGAGGACAAAGCCATACAAAAAGAACCACCCCACCCACAGAGCACAAAAATATTAACTGACGAGTATTATGTTCCTTGAGCGGTACTCACTCTCCCTCCCTAGTCCCCGGGAGAGGGATCTCCCGGGGATCCCGGGATGCTGATAGGAGATCCCTCTCCCGGGGACTAGACTAGTTCAAAAGAAAGCTATAAAAAACATTTTTATTTTTATCTATGGTTTTTTCTCTTTGACAGTGACAATGACAGTCAGCGACATTGAGACATTGATGTCGATTGTCGAATGAAAATTTGAAAATGAAATTGAAATAAACTAAAATTGTGCAATCTGCATAAATCTTTTAGAAAATGTTAGGTTATTAAATTTCAGAAAATGCAGATTTTTGTCAAAACCATAAGAGGAGACACCATCACCCTCGTAGATATATCGGAAACAGTTGATAGTGTGAAGGCAAAAATAGAAGAAATTGAGGGAATCCCTACAGATCAACAACGGCTAATCTATGGTGCTAAAGAGATGGAGTCGGGTCGGCTACTGTCCGAATACAACTTAAAAGAAGAATCCACAATACATGTTATGATGGGCTTGCAAGGTAACTATTACCAGCGACCACTATGGCGTGGTGGACGAACGACAGGGAATCCTAGTGTAAGACAGGACTCTGTATGTTTATAACACCCAACGGTGTTTAAATTGGCTGATACTCAGAACTTGAACTCTTCCTTAGACTACCTTCACTAAAAGGTGATAGGCAGATACACGTCTTATGGTGTCACAGTTAGGACTATCAACTTTAGGATGAGTTTCCATTGACGCAGGGGCGAAGTGGACCGTGATTTGTAATTTTTGTGTCAACTATTTCAAGCACTATTATTGGTCAATTCACAGACCACTCTCCCCAGCTAACTAGGTGGTAACTAACCAGGTAGCTAACCATGCTACGTTGTGTATGGTGTAAATAATGTATTTCTATAGGAGGCCGTTGGGGATTGGGAAAAAGAATAGAACGCCCCCTCTTATACTTACCCTATATTTACAATGTGAATAAGATGATATGTCGCAAGTGCTACTGCCAACTACCTCCGCGTGCAACTCGATGCCGGCACGCAAAGTGTGGCCGGACCACTAACATACGGCTGAAGATCATACTATTACTACAATTTGGCCTCAAAAAACCCAATAATCTCAAAGAATGGAGCAAAATACCCTCTGAGCAATACTATTAAGATGATTTTGACACACAAAGGAGCTCTGGCAATCTTATATCTGATATACCACAGGGAATGTGGGGACAAGACAATGTAACTGTTTAAATAGGCCCATATTGAGCGTTTCTAAAAACCCAAAATACCTACACCCTCATAGACACTACAGAAATTCCATTTAATGGTAGTAGGCACACAATTTTTTAACTAGCAGGCCCTTTTAACCACAGCAAGTGGATGGATGTAAAATTAGAGGTAGGCAAAAGAAAAGATGGATGATGACATGGGTAAGAAAGGAGTGAGTGATGAGATGACTGCTGATAGAGGGATATGGTAGAAAAATACATGTTGTACTGACCTCAGGGCAGGAAAATGAATGATGCCTCACAGTACTATCAACTTTAGACCTTGTTTATAATGTATTTATAATGTCTTTTATAGGAGGAATGTATGGAATTGAACCTCACCTCAGATACCTAAATTTCATTTACAATGTGAATAAGATGATATGTCGAAAGTGTTACTGTCAACTACCTCCACGTGCTACACGATGCCGGCACGCCAAGTGTGGCCGAACTACCAATATACGACCAAAGAAACCTTCCTATAACTACAACTCGACTTCGAAGAAACTCAATAATCTTAAGGAATGGAGCAAAATATCCTCTGCACATTACTATTAAGAGATTTTAACACATAGGAGTTATCACGGTGACATAGAAAATGCTTACTACTCGGAAACTGAGAGGATAATCTGCAATGCTTGAGGGGCCATCCAGAGGAAGGAGGGGTTTCAGTGTGACATGAAGTGGGAGGAGGTCCCAAATTTTGTGACGTCACATTACAAAATTTAATACATCTAAGTATTAAAACTCGAAATTGTAATAAAAAAAATTCTATATAGGTAAAATAGCAAATTGTGTAAATCAAGTCAAAAAATCATTAAAAAAAAATTATGACCCCACGGTAGAGCCTGGCAAGTAAGCTGTTACAGTTGAGCCTATTTTTGAGTTAGTGTAAAATGTTGCCAAAGTTGTCCTCAAATTCAATTGTTTAATAAAACTTTTTAAGCTATAAATGAGTTTAATTATGCCACAAAGTTATTTGTGGTCTATTTTTATCAGTCATCTGGAATGCAGCTTGAATCAAATCAGGTCTTGATTCAACAGGTCATTTGATTTCAGGTATTGTAACATCAAGTTGTGTGCTGTTTCGTCTGTTATAGATATATCTTCATGAATCATTTCTGCGCGACCGCAGCGAAACACGCTCAAACGAAAGCTCGTTTTGTAGCGCTGTCGGACATTGTGATGTCAGGTCCCGTGCTGTACTGTCATGTCGTGTGCTGTTTCCGCTGATGTATCTTCATGGCGCCTTTCTGCGCAAACGCAGCGGGGCATACGCCGCATTTGAAAGGGCGCTCGCCGGTATGCGTGCGACGGTGGTTGTCCAGAACCGAGTTGCTCTATGGTCAAATAATAATAATATATTAAATTATTTGATAAAATGTTTTTATTGAATATAAATATAGGATTACTTAATGTGATGCACTAAGAAGCAGTGGTTTAGAGTGCGTTGATAGATCATTCAGTCAGTAACGCAGGAGTTTTATGTATAAATTTACTTACTTGGAACGCTCGGCCGCACAGGTCGCAAACTTTATTCTTCGGCTTAGGCAGTTTCAGATGAACACTCTCCATGTGTGTTCGCAAACCATACATCTTCAGGAAGTACTGAAAAAATAAAAAATTGACATTAGCTGTCATTGTCATTGCACAGCTCCGCTTAGGTGGAAACTCGCCCTAATGCTACGTAGCTTTTTCCTCCAGCTACCCTGAGCGTAATTTGGGGAATTGTAATGCTTTGTAAGAAAGAAATAATTGAATTAATAAATTCATACACTAAAAAATACATAAATAAAGGATACACATAGTCACGCACCTTGTCACATAGATCACAGTGATATTTAGTGATTTTGACATGCGAAAAGTTGTAATGCAGCAGCATGTCAGAGTTCTTACTGAATGCTTTTCCACATTCAGGGCATGGGGTTCTGAAATAAAGAAAAAACACATATTGATGGAGATTTCACACAGCGTCATCTAGCCGATACTAAGCAAAGCTTGTACTATAGGAACTAGACTATTTCCCTTACGATTTTCGAAAGTTCTCCTCGATTTCTCTGGGATGCCATCATTAGATCCTGGTTTCCTTATCATGGGACCACCTTTGGAATATGTCCATTCCAACAATAAGAATCATCAAAATCGGTTTATAATCGACGAAGTAGTCAGAAGCACTTCCAAACATGACCTACCTTTTCTGCCGCGGCGGCTTCACAGTATGCTTAGAATTGACATGCTTCATATACAACGCTCTGCTTGGAAATTGACGGTCGCATTCAACGCAATAGCACATATCTGGTTCGGCACCGATATTCAGAAGATCGGGATGCATTTCGCGGCAATGGGCGCGGTACAACTTGTGGGAGTCGAACCTGCGACTGCAGCCAACGCAGGATAGCGGGGTGTGGTGATTCCTGTAGTTAAAATAAAATAATGTTATGCTTAAAACAAATCAACTTCATGTTGATAATAATAATAATAACTTATCAACTTAAACTGTATGGCTAAGCAGAACATTTAGATTAATTACCTACAGCATTTTAATATCTGTCAATGACAGCAATAATAAATTAGTGCCATTAGCCACTCTGCCGGTTCGGTTGGTTTCTTTCCTCCGTCCCTTTCTAAAGTAAACATTTATATTATAATAAAACAACTAAAAACAAAACCAACCAAGTATGTGTAGATTTGTAAAATAAAAATTAAACCTTGGAATTGATAATTGCGTTATTTTGTTAAATTAGTTTTTGGTTGAAAAATGTTTTTTACATGTATTTTTTTAAAACGTCTCTCTCTCAATCTGAACTTACTTGATGTGCTTTTCCAAAACGCTTCTTAGAGCGCACTTCTTGTTGCAATAATCGCAAACAAACGGATGGTTCTTGTTATAATGCTCGCTGAATGACACCAGGGAACTGAAACGAAACAATATTATTACTTAGAAATAAGTTTAAAACAAACATTTTTAGAAAACTTCGACCCGTGTAGACCTATTGTAGTCAAAACTGATGTCAGATTTTTGCACACCAGCGCCATCTATACTAAAATCATCCCTTTTGCATTTTTTTATCATTTTGGAAATGTTTTTCCGATTATAAACCACCCTATGTTTTATTCGAGGATTTTATCTACATCTACAGCAAATTTCATCTTAATCCGTTCTGTCGCTTAGGCCTGATTGATTTTCAAACATACAAACATCCTCACAAACTTTCGCATTTAAAATATTATTAGGATCCTAGACTTCCATAATACAAACTTTGCTTAGTTTCGGGCTAGATGGCGCTGTGTTAAAAGTCCATCAATATTTATTTATTTATATGTTAGCATTCCAACTAATGCACCAAGCTTTACCTAAAGCTGAGCGTACAACTCGTGCACGCGTACACGTTCACGTGACTCCGGCTGAGATGCAGCGCGAGGCTGCACGGGAACACGGCGCAAAAGCACGAGTTGCATTTGTAGAATACTGAATGTGAGCGCCAGTGCTCCTTCAGGGTCTCCAGAGACGGTTGGGGCTCTTTGCAGTGCAGGCATTTGAATGAAGCGTTCGGCTGGAACAAGAAAAAAAATTGTACGGCAGTGTTTTTTAGGGTTCTGTACTTCAAAGGGAAACAACGGAACGAAAACTCTGAAAGAAATACAGAAAATAGTTATTTATGAGATTACAAGAAAACCATAAAAAGATTGTACGGAATCCTCGGTGTCCGACTGGCACTTGTTCGATTTTTTCATTTTATCAACTTCAAATTAAATTTCTTTCTACTGGCGGCAATAATGTATCCAATGGCGCTCTCGTTTACAATACAAATCATATTTTGCGTTAAAATTAAATCGTGTCATTCATTCATTCATTCATCATTCTCGTTCAATAACGTCGAGCATACATTCCAAAAGCGGAAGATACAGCCTATACTTTATAAAATACTAATTAATACCGATCTTCGCACACTTAATTAAATATTCTCACCTTATGATGATTTAAGTTATTATGTCTGTCCAGATCTATCTGTCTTCCATAAATAAGCGAACAATCCTTACATTTTAAATGCATCTTATAGCCCTGTCTCTTTCTATCCTTCCTCAAAAAGTTCGCTTCTATCTCGCTCTCGTCCAAATGCACTTTCGTGAAATACTGTGAGTAAGGTTTTCTCCAATCTTTATGACAAAAATGTTTGGCGTAACTTTTGTATTCCTTCTTTATATTCTTCCAGGTGTTCAACTTGCGTTTCTTGATTGCATCTGATATTTTGAATTTGGCGACATCTTTAGTCCTGACATCTGACGTTATGGTTTTAACATTGACATCTTTTATTTCATCGTCGCTTGCGTTGCTTTGATGATCGGAGTTATAAACGAAATCATCAGTTTCCATAGTGGGTTCGCAAAAATCAGTCATTGTAATTTCGTTGAAGATCGGATTTTCTTCTTTTATGCCGTTAAAATCATTTTTTAAATTATGATCTTTTTCCATGATTGTGACATCATACTTTATATCATTATCGTAATAATCTTTATGGAAGGATGTCAACGTGGATAGTGTTCGGGTTTCGTTGTAAATCTGTAGCAGCATGTTTTGTGCGTGTTTAAGTTGATTTTTAAATCGCTGCAGCCTTCTTAGAACTGCTGAGCATTCCCAGCAAATAACGGTTGCATCTTTCTGGAAATAAAAATAAATAGTTACCATAATATATTATGGTGAAGGAAAACATTACTAGATAACAAGCAATGCTTAGAAATTAATATCGGGTTATGGTAAATAGGAAATCTAAAGGGGGTAATTAGAAGCACGTTCAAACTTTAAATTAGGCAAATTCCCACAGAATTGACAGATTGCAAAGATCTGAGATGATGTCTACGTACTTGGGGGTTACAGTCGTGATCATTTCATTTTCAAATAGGATGCCATTTTAGGTTATACCAACTGACATTGCTGATGAGTGAATGAACGAATGATAATGCTTCATATTGTACACCAGAAGAAAAAAAAAACAATAACAGTAAGTACAGTAACAGAAACCAAACTATAATAGATTTTAACTGTACAATGGTGGTGTTATCGCTAAAAAATGATCTCTTCCAGACACTAAAGAATTAAGCTGCTGGAAATTATGTTTGCATGAACTGTTGTTCTGGTCTGTGTGTTGATTCTGATACCCAAAAGTTCAAACACAGGGAATCCAGGGGTCTGAACTAAGAATACATAATAATCATTGGGTAGGTAACAAGCAGTTAGTTACTTACGATTATCATAGGTCCAACCAAGATGACAAACATTTCATTTAAGTTTCCGAGGGGCGAAGTCCTACGATCGGTACTGAGGCAGCCGTGACACGTCTCCGATTCGACCTTTATTTTCACTTGATCCATCACCACCACGTTTTCTGGAACGCTGGTGGTTAAAATTTATTTTAGACAAGTAGTACAAGGATCTACAAAAAAAAATATATTAGTTCAAATTTGTCTCAATAGATGGCGTTTTATGTATAGCGATAAAAGGGTAGTCAGAGGCATGTACAAACATTTGGCAACATGCTATTTAGCAATAGTTAGCATTTTATTTATAAAAGGTTGCCTATCGCAGCTTATAAGATCGCTAACTGGTTTCCTTTGCCATTTTACGAGCTGTTACCCGCGACTTCATCCACATAAATCAGGAAATCGAGTTTGAAGACTTTATCGTACATAAAATAAATCTATATATATAAAAGAAAGTCGTGTTAGTTACTCCACTTATAACTCAAGAACGGCTGAACCGATTTAGCTGAAAATTGGCAGGGAGGTAGCTTAGAGCCAGGAGATGGACATAGGATACTTTTTATCCCGGAACGGGAACGGGAACGGGAACGGGAACGGGAACGGGAACGGGAACGGGAACGGGAACGGGAACGGGAACGGGAATTAAAATTTGACAGGACAACGTCTGTCACGGGTCGGCTAGTATAATATAAAATATTGAAAAACCTGAAAATTAACATCTCCAAGTCTTTTAACTATATCTATATAAATTTTTCGGCCATGCAGTTGGGTCGTGTGTTACTTTCGTATTAATAAAATTTTTGTGCAATTGTGTATTTGTAACCAAACTTCTCCGAAACAAATAGGCTGACTTTTTTTTTTGTGTATATTCAGTAGGTCTGAGAATAAGCCATAGGGTATTTGTTATAGTGATGTAAACTAAAAAGTGTTAAAGTGGCGGAAAAATTGAAAGTCCTTTTTGCTGTGGGATTATTGAAACTTCACAGGACAATATCTGTAGGGATAGCTAGTAATATTAAAGTATAGCTTAAAAGTATATTAATGCATCGCTGGGATTTGAATTGAAAGTCTAGATGCCTTACAACATAATTAGAGTAGAATTAATTAGATACCTACTGTTTTATAACTTTCCTTGTAGCATTCAAGTTCTTTGTAGGTATTGCAGTTTCAATCAACCTGAAATATTATGCAAAATTAAACCACAATTATTATTTTTTTTTATATTTTCATAAATAATGGAGATTTTAGGCAAACTTTTAAGGGGCTCCCAGTCGAAAATTGCTCTTTTTCGAAACTAAAAAAGAAATACTTCTGAACAAGCCACATCTCCTATTTTTATAAGTATATTACTTCAGGTTCCTTACTAGATTTCTATTAAGCTGAAAACATAATAGCAGAAACTTTTCACGATAAAGATATTATTTCAAAATGATACGTTTTAGAATTTATGATCGAAATATTTTATATACCTACTATTAAAATCAACTTGTGATTTATGGTTAAAGATAGGTAATATGTAGATCTAGATTTCTATTAGAATAGATTTTTGATAAGTAATTATACATAATTTATATCATTAATTTATTCGAAAAGCTAAGGCGGACCACGCGCCGACGTGTGTTTGTCGTCATTGCAGCGGTCGGTAGGATTATTTATCGAAGTGATTAAAGATGGGTACATCTTTATTCACATATACTATACATTATAAAATAGGAGATGTGGCTTGTTCACAAGTATTTATTTTTTCGTTTCGAACAAAAATAATCGTCGACTGGGAGCGCCTTAATACCTTTTGTTACATTATTTATTGCAATTTTTTGGAACACTATTTTTTTTTAAATAATGTATGGCAAATGTTACTCAAATAATAGAGCTTTAGAAAGGTAGAAGAATTTATTACATTGGTTCATTATCCATTAGTTATCCATTCTTAGTTTATCCATTACAAACAAACACAAAAATTCAATTTTGTTATTTTAATAATATTATTGTAGATTATAACACCCTTATAGATTTATTTAAATTGCAGAATATTCTTACCCATTACTGAACAAGTTCTTGTTTCTGAAACACTTCAACTCGAAATGCTTGGAGCAGACCATAAACCGCTTTTTATAAAAATAATCAGCATTCTGAGATTGCAGAAGTTCTATCAGGTCAGTTCTATTACTAGCATTCACCCATTTTTTTGCTCTGAAAAAGAAAAACAAATGATAGATAGCAAGCCGTGTTTGTTGTTGCCATTCTTCTTGACTTGTTCGCGAGGAACAGGCGTCGCTTCACTTAGCTCTTTAGACGTTTCACAGTGATCCTTGTAATTTTTAATAAATTAAACCATTTTTGTAACTGGCCAATCTAGAGAATTTGGATAATTCAACAATGCTTACAACATAAGGTTCTGTGAGGGGTTACTTACAAATCTTCAACTTTAGGAAATCTGTAGAAAAATATATGTTTTCGTGGTTTCTTTTGATTCCTATTTTTACATCCGTAAATTGCGCACACTGTACTGTTTCTAGAAGACATTTTAATCATAAAAATAAATGTTATTGATTTTATCAAAATATCAAACAAAACAAAACAAAAGAAGTACTCTCTAGACTCTAGCTAGTAATTGAAAAAAACAAAACACTCAAGCTCACATTCACAAGTCAAGAATTGTTAAATACTAATATCTACTTGTAAATACTAATGTCAGTGACAGTGACAGACATCCCTACTGTCACCGCTGTCGACCAAAGTGGACCAAAGAGCATATAAGTGCTATCGACTAGCCCTTCAATATTCTGTGGACTAGTCAGTCAGCGCCAGTAGCCGGTAGTAAGTAGTAACCACTGACCTCTATTAAACAAGTTGTATAATAGAGGTCAGTGGTAGTAATGGCAGAGACACACTTACGTGTCGTGTCGTGGCGCGACACGCCACTAGCTAATCGCTTTCATACATTTAGTATGGTTATTGGTTAGAGGCACATTTGGGTGTCGTGTCGTGTCGCAAACGCTGTCTTGCGATTGGCTAGTGGCGCGACACGCCGCGCCACGACACGTAAGTGTGCCGGCGCCATAAGTGTGCCGGCGCTATAACGCATGCTTCAAAGAAAAAAACCCTTTGCCAAGAAAAGGGTCTTCTCCCTTCCAACAACAAAAACGATCATGCATGATCAAATTAATCAATACTGTTATTAAAACGTACGATTAGGCGGTATTAAGGCTCGTATTCAAGAACGACACTAAGAGAACGCATAGTAGGCTCCGACCCACAGTGGACAATATCTTGTTTCATAAACATCACTTGAGTGTTGTGCGACACTATGCGTACACTTCAGTGTTCCTCTAGCCAAAGTACCTCAACAGCTACTTTACCGAACGCATAGTGTTGGTTTTATTGTCATACGTATAACCTCAAGTAAATTTAACTTAAAAATTAGTACAAATGAGGATGATTTTGATGATTATTTTATTCGGTCGACGAAAAAACGATACTATTTATATTTACTACATACAAGAAAATTGTATTGTAATTTATTAATCCAACAGATATCAGGGGTCATACCACAAGATCCTAAAGTAATATCAGAAAAATTGCGTTGTCACTTTTGCACCGTAATTAATATTGTTTTGATATTCCTTTTTAACTTGTGGTACGGCCACAGCTGATGAGCCGACATGACATTTGTTTGTATATACAAAATACTCTGTGGTTTGTTTCTTTGATTGATTGATATTAATGACGTTTACCATTGCTTGAAGTTAGGTCCAAAACCAACCACCAATCACAACGCCGAATCCACCCCTATGCGTTCACTGAGCTAAGGAATACTTAAGTGTTGTTCATGAAACGAATGTATGGACATATTCGACACTGTGAGAAATCGGAAACTTAGCAGTGAGAACACCTACACTTAGCTTAGTGATGTTCTTGAATACGAGCCTAAGACTTGACAATTTGGGCAAAAAAAAAAAAAAAAAAAAAAAAACTGTTATTTTACGGCTCGTGTCATGTCAGTTGATGTCAGTCATGTGTTGTGTCTGTGTCTGTCACACGCACGTTGCTTTCGAGCCTTCGAGCTTTTGTCTTGTTGATTTCTTCATTTTTAATTGTGCTTAGTTATTTTCTTCAAAACCCAAGATGTCGAAAGACCCACTAGAAGAATTGCTACAGTTTCTAAAACGTGAATCCCGACTTGACCTAAAGCATATAGCCTTGGATCATTTAGTGGGGCTATCAGCCAGTGAAGACGGAATCAAAACTCTATTGACCAACAATCAAATAATTCAACACGTCATTGATTTAACCGACGATAAATATGAAGATGTAGCTAAAAACGCACTGTTAGTTCTCGTAAACATAACATCGAGTCCTACCGGAGCTACAGAAGTTGTAAATTACAAAATAGATGCCTATAAAAGTGTTCTAGAACCACTTATAGGTTATATCTTAAACCCTGATAAAAAAGACGCTGATGCTGCTTGCATGATCTTATCCAATATCACAAGACTAGAAGAACACTTAGAAGTTTGTATAGACACCCTCCTTCCTCACCTTGATGATATTTTAAACGTATTTGTGGACATAGAGCACAACAAAAAAGGTTCTAACTTGAATTACCTCGCACCTATGTTTAGCAATCTCTCATGCAGTCATAGGATACGTAAATGGCTTTCGGAAGAACACCCTCACATTCCATTAATAAAACTGCTACCTTTCTGCAACTATGAAAACTCGTCTATTCGCAGAGGAGGTGCTATAGGTACTATAAGAAACCTATCCTTCAATACAGAGTTTCACGAATTCCTACTTAGCCCTGATCTTGAAATACTAAGCTTTCTCTTGAATCCAATCATCGGTAATGAGGATTACCCAGATGATGAAATGGACAAACTACCTATATCATTACAGTATCTACCGCAAGAGAAACAGAGAGATAGAGATGTAGATGTTCGGAAAATGATTCTTGAAACTTTGAATAAGTTGTGCACTAAAAAGCACGGCCGAGAGGTTTTAAGAGACAATGGGGTTTATTACATTTTACGAGAGTATCATAAATGGGAGAAAGATGCCAAAGCATTGCTAACTTGTGAGAATGTGGTTGATATACTGATACAAAAGGAAGATGAAGTCGGAACTGAGGACTTCACAACTGTTGATGTACCCGAAGATATGAAGGAAAAATTCCAGAAAATGGACGAGGAGTACATTGAAAGTGTGGAAAAGTCATAATTTAGAACATTATGTGATTTCTGTTGCAAGTTAACTAGCAACAAACCATAGCGCCATCTAGCCCTAACCTAAGTAAAGCTTGAACCATTTAGGAGAATATAGATATTTTTTGTGAATACTTACATAGTCTACTCGTAAAGTATTAGAACCAATATAGGTATAAAGTTGTGACAACTTCAGCTTGTAAATACTGTCATAATTTAAGCAACTATGTATTGTTATCAATTAAAAAAAATTGTTTTAATAAATATGTCTATGTATTGTTATCAATTAAAAAAATTTGTTTTAATAAATATATTTTGTTAAAAATAAATGTTTTCATGCTACTTAACATAGCGCTGCATTCGTAGGGCACAAGTTTACCGCGCTTAAAGGTAAATATAAGCGCGGCCGTCGTCCAATCAAAGCGCGGCTGCCGCGCTATGTCTGGTCTGGTCACACCTTTACTATCTTATAGTTGTGTAGTAATCACAGAACACATATCGTAGTATTATGGTTTAAAAAGGAGGGCAGTTATTTTACTATTACATTTTCAAAAACATTAGCCACAGACCCACATATTGCATTGCAGTAGTTAGCATTCTATTGAATACAAAAATAACTAACGAATAAAAAAAGGATTAATAAATTACCTCTTTTTTAGGGTTCCGTACCCAAAGGGTAAAAACGGGACCCTATTACTAAGACTTCGCTGTCCGTCTGTCTGTCTGTCCGTCTGACTGTCTGTCACAGGGCTGTATCTCATGAACCATGATAGCTAGACAGTTGAAATTTTCACAGATTATGTATTTCTATTGCTGCTCTAACAACAAATACTAAAAACAGAATAAAATAAATATTTAAGGGGGGCTCCCATACAACAAACGTGATTTTCGCATTCTAGCGCCATCTAGTTTCATTTGATGTTACTACGTTATTATAGGTACTTTTCGCGGTCTCCAGCGACCGCTCGGGGTTTATGAGGTAAGATGAAAGAGGTTTGCAATTCCGCTGGCAGGTGGCGCTATTTTACCACTATCGGTAAATAGGTGGTAGGTAGGTACTTCACATGATCTATATATACTAAAAAGTTTGAAATTGAATTCATGTAGTTAGGTAAATAGGTACCTAGGTAGATATTATTAATTTCGAGTTCGAATTATGGCCGTGCATCAATGGATATTTCTGTTCGAAAAATGTATATAATATGCGCGTTACACGTGTTTATAACAGTGAAGGAAAACAAAGTACTACCTACGTAGTTAGGTAAATAGGTAGGTTACGAGATATTATGAATATTTTTTTATGTTTCTAGGGTTCCGTACCTAAAGGTTAGCAAACGGGACTACTAAGACACCGCTGTCCGTCTGTCTGTCACCAGGCTGTATCTCGTGAACCGTGATAGCTAGACAGTTGAAATTTTCACAGATGATGTATTTCTTTAAAAACAGCATAAAATAAATATTTAAGTGGGACTCCCGTACAACAAACCACTTATATGCTTTTTGCAACAAACGTGATTTTTTTACCGTTTTGATAATAGTACGGAACCCTTCGTGCGCGAGTCCGACTCGCACTTGGCCGGTTTTTAGGATTACAACTATAATTCGCAAGTACGATATTAAATAAACAGGCGCAGTCAGTCAGTGCTATGAGGTCAGTTTGAGGCACGTCCAAACATTACATTTGGCACATGCCCACATTTTAGCATTAGTGAACATTGCAAAAAACATTCGGAATTCAGTCTAGAGATGTAGTCAGAGGCTAAATAAATAAGTTGTTTATGTTGATAACTTTATTGATATCTTAGTAACTTCACAATATTGTCTTATTATTTAATGACAAGATCAATGAGAACATAATTAATACATAGCACTTAAACTAAACATCCTAGAAAATTAACACATATACATTTATAAAACTAAAAACAAAACAGACTTTATGTTGTTATAAGTGGAATACAAAATTTCATCCCCTATTTTTGCACCCTGAGGTGATATTTTTCTGTCAAATTTTAATAAGAACAAAAACGGAGTATGTTAAAAAAGTTATGAGATCCATGTGTAATACCAAGTCGGTTAATTAACCGACTATTACATGGATCTCATAACTTTTTACGGTAGAAGAACTGAGTTGCGTTGCTTTAAGACTTGGCTTTTTACAAGTTATGTTTTTGATAGCACCTCATTTCTTTTTGTAGATAATCCTACTTTTTAGGTTCCGTACTCAAAGGGTAAAAATGGGACCCTGTTACTAAGACTCCGCTGTCCGTCCGTCTGTGATTTTTTTTGCCGTTTTTTATTGATAATGGTACGGAACCCTTCGTGCGCGTGTCCGATTTACACTTGTCCGGGTTTTTTCCTTTCCGGTACCTTCTACTATCATTCCGTTGACCATTTTACAAGTTACCTTTGAACATAATCATATCTAGTTACCTAACTGCAAATGTAACTTTGTATTCCTATATATTTATATGGTATTACAAAGTTATTTACGCAGTTGGTATATCTAGAAACTGGACAAAAATTGCAAAATATTTTAGTTTGTCTTGATTTATACAATAAACACTAATTGTATTCTAAATTTGAAGCTATAGAAGCTTCAAATTGCTAGAAGTGCCTTAAACTTTTGATGATCGGTCAGTCAGTCGGTCAGTGAGTGATGAGTGACAAAATTTAAACTTTGACTAATCATAATTCTTAAACTACTGTTTCTAATTAAATGAAATTTCAAATATACTGTGTTTATACAATGCCTGCTTGGTTACTGAAAATTCAGGCTACTAGTTTTATCCGTAACAAAGTTATGGGGGGTCGAAAATGGCCTGAACTGCTTCGAGAAAAGGATGGTACGGCCATGCCGCTTTTTTTTGCTCGACTTGGGGGGGCACTGCAGTGCACCAAAATCAACCATAAAATAATATTTCTAATCGGTTATAAAGGATGGAGATATGAAGTCAAATTAAATAACATTGGCATCTCAGATCAAGTAAAAAAAGGTAGATAACTCACGTAGAACAAGAAAATGAAGCCATTTTTTTAAATATGTGTGAGTCAAAGAAGTGTTGCCACTTTTAAAAAAAATGTCCCTTAAAATTGCGTAAAAATAGGTACTATGTGCATGCGAAAATAAATGGTTTTTTAAATTACAATAACATTATAAATATGTAGGAGCCGTGTAGGATCACGTTATAAATCGTCTCAATAGATAGTCCCGTCGTGGGTGTGAGTTGCGGAAAAAATACAACAAAGGTTATATAAAGAGTTTTTATTAAAAAAAAATAATATAAGACAAAAAACAAAACGGAATTAATGACTAGAGAAAAAAACCTTTACATGGAATTAAAAATATACTACTTTTCCAGATGAAATAAAAAAGTTGAATTAAAAGTACAACATAGAGCATGGACTTCTAACATAATATTAAAGAGGTACTTACATACAACATATATTATTATAGTCTCTGATCCCGCAATCGCATGCAGCCGTAGGCATCTTCTTGAATCTAACAATGAAGACCTATTGCTTCCGACTGCATGGGATTATTATGTCCACTCTGTGCTAATTATTTTGCTATGAATTTGCCTACAATTTCCTTACCCACATTTTTGGGTATTAGAAATACGAACTCCTGGCAACACTCTCCCGATACGTCATTTCGGGACATTGACATTATTCATGTCGAATAACCTCAAAATTGTGTTTGAATAACATAGAAAATTATAGTTTTGTGAGTCCTTACCTGTGAAACGTTATTCCTGTAGACTTTATGTTCACTTTTGTGTTGTTTCTACACCATTTTACTGCACAGGACGGCATTTTTTAAGCAAACTTACAGCACGACGACTCGTAAGATACTAGCGAAAAAGTAGCGCAGTTTTTTGCATGTGTGTGCGTGAGCGCGTGTGTTTACTTGAAGTAGCGCAGTTTTTTGGCTTCACTATTAGCAAAGGCCGTGCGTTATCTACCTTTTTTTACTTGATCTGAGATTGGCATACAAAAACAAGTGAAAACGATGACAACTGCAAAAGTAAAAACTGAGTAGCAGAGTCAACGGACGAGTTTGCCCTCTGGGCCCTCCTCCAGAGAATAACGAAAACAGTGTTCCACAATAATTAAAGAGTTGAACTTAAAAAAAAAATTAAGGATGTAAAACTATAAAAAAATGTACTAACGGAAAAATTTAAACTGTACAAAAGAATGGGTTGTGTGTGTGTGTGTGTGTGTGTGTATGTATGAAGAGACAAACATAAAAGCAAAAATACAACTCCTTTTTTTTTTAAGTTGATTAAATACTAGGTATCCCAAACACAAAACAAAAATATATATCACAAAACGTTTATCTTGGGTGGTGATGGAACCTCCAATCTACAGCGTAGAAGGCAGAGTTACTACCTTAACATGACGCTCGTCAGATGTTCTATTAGTTGCTTCCACTTGCCTGTTCCTGTTGGCTTCTCAGAGCATTTACATAAGCCAGACGACCTGTGGACAAAAATATTTATGTATAAGGTGCAATGTGAATTGGTTGGTGATATTTCTGTGTAAGGCTGGCCAAGTCTACACGGACAAGAAGGAAAAGTGATAAAACCGCATTAACTTAAAAGTAACTGTAAATTTTATTTAGGTAGCTTTAAAAAAAACTAAAAACAAATCCAAGTTTGTGAAGGTTTATTGCTGTAAATACCCTGTTGAATCTGAGGTGTGAGTAGTTTTGTCTTATGTGAGTTAGTTAAGAGTTCCGGTTCCAACTGTCGTCTTCATCATCATCAAATGATACTTTCTGGATGCAAATGCTTGACTTGTTGCTGTAATTACTAAAATCGCTATATGTATCCCTACAATATTTGAGGGCTTTCCTCAATTCCCCATGGAATCCATTCCAACATCAGAACTAGAGAGTGACTGAATTATTTCTAGGTAGGAGGTCCTTACCCTCAGCCCGAGCTGCATTCCTCTGAGATTTGGTGGCTCCCTTGATGCTCTTTGTTATTATAGGAGCACCCTTCTTTGCTTGTATCGGATCGTAACTCTCCACCTCCTCCTGAAAAGAGATCATTACATTTAAAAAACTATAAGAAAACTGACTAAAATGTTTGACAAATCGAAAAGTCAAGGGATGATATTTGTTTGCAAGGAACTATTACTCCTACAACTTAAATGGAACCAACTTGGGACTATTCTATAGATAGATAAAAAATACATACATTAAAAACACATGCTCAAAACAGTAAAGGAAAACATAGTGAGGAAACCTATCACATAATATGGAATGCTAACTACAGCAAAATGTGGGTATTGTGCCAAATAATAATGTTTAGACTAACCCCGATAGTTAAAAAGTAATTTTATAATTTTGTTTTGTACTACTTGGAGTTTGTTTAATTCAGTTTTAACGGCACTGCCCCAGATTTCTATTAAATATAACAAATGTGATTTAATCAGTGAGTTGTAGATGTTGTAGCGTATTTGGTGTGGGATACATCGAACGATATTACGTAGAGATCCAGCTAGTGATGAAAGTTTGGATTTAATATGATTGATTTGCGTACTCCACGTCAATTGGCTATCCATATGTAAACCGAGGTATTTTTCAGTGTGTTTTTCTTGTAAGGCTACATTATCGATTGATAGAGGGTTATAAAACGCAATTCTTTTATTTTTTTGCTTTAAATATGGTATAGCATGTCTTGGTCGTATTAATTGTCAAGAGATTGTGTTGGAACCAGCTGAAGAGGGTGTCTAGGTCTTTTTGAGCATGTGGCAGTATCTCATTTATTGAGGGTCCGAAATAAAACAGACACGTATCATCCGCGTACAAGGTAAGCTGTCCATGTAGGCCTATTTCATGAATGTTATTGATGTAAATTAAAAAAAGTAAGGGGCCTAGTATGGATCCTTGTGGGACTCCGCAGGTTATAGGTGCTGACTTACTTTGGATATTGTCAATTCTAACCACTTGCGATCTATTAGACAGATATGACTTTAACATTTTTAGAGCAGTTCCGGTTACACCTATGCTTTCTAATTTTTTAATCAATAAGCTGTGACTTACGGTGTCAAATGCTTTTTTCAGATCAATGAATATGCCAAGGACTATATTTTTGTTATCTATTTCAGATTTTATTTTAGTAGTTAAGTCAGTTGTTGCAGCTAGTGTATTACTTTTAGGTCTAAATCCGTATTGTTGTTTACAAATGAAGTTAATTGAGGTTAAGTATTTTTCTAAACGTATGTGCAGAACTTTTTCTAAAATTTTTGAAAATACAGGTAACACTGAAATAGGCCGATAATTTCCGGGATCTGTTTTAATTCCTGATTTGTGTATAGGAGACACTTTTGCAATTTTAAGCGTATTAGGGAATTCACCATCAAGTAGTAGTTTGTTAAAGCAATCAGAAAGTTTATGTGTTATTAGGTTTTTTATGCATTTTATACTTTTAGTGTTAATTCCATCTATACCGGCACTAGAGTTTGAGTCAAGATTTGTTATAATTTTATCAATTTCATCGATTGTGCAAGGGTCAAAAGTAGTTAGTTCTGTACATGTGGAAGGTTTTGGAAGAGCTTGAGTGGAGTTGTGAAATGTTTTAGGTATTTCATCGGCTAGTTGAGAACCAATAGCGGAAAAATAAAGATTAAACACTTCACAGATATCGTTTGTGTTAGTTATAAGTTTTGATTTGACTATTAGCTTTGGAGGGATACAGCTTTGTTTTATTTTGTTATTGGCCAGATTGTTAATTAAATTCCACATTTTTTTAGGTTTGTTAGTACACCTTATGAATTCTTTGTAATGATAGTTATCCTTCGTGTTCTGGATAAGTTTTGCAGTGTAATTTCTCTTCGCTTTGAAGTCTGTTTGTAGAATTTTATTTTCTGGTTCTTTTTTAAGTGCTATCCATAGCTGGTTTCTTTGACTGATTTCCGATAATATCTCATTATTTACCCATTCTGTTTGTGGAGGGTTAAGAATTTTAGTCTTGGTCACTTTATGTAGTGTTGTAGTTTGTTTTCTAGTTGTACATAGTCGTTACTGAGGTCCTGCAGTCCGGCATCTCCAACAAATGTGTATAGTTTGTCGTAGTCTATGGCTTCATATTTCGTTCTGATCTTCGGAGTTGGTTTGAATTTTTTCATCTCAAGGTAAATTTGTTTGTGGTCTGACATGGATGAATCTATCATTGCCATATGGAAATCGTTATTTTTCAGATTAGTGCTAACATGGTCTAGGATTGATTTTCTTGTTGTCGAAACTCGTGTGCTATGTTTTTTATTGATTTTATTGAGTAGTTTGTACCCAGCTTCGTTTATAAGTTCCTTGTACTGTTTAGATTGTTTGTCCTTTGTTAATAAGTCAATGTTGAAGTCTCCAAATACTATTGCTCTTTTCCTTTGTTGTAATTGTAGATCATAGACTTCTTGGAATTTCTTGTAGTCAGTATACCCTGGATTGTACACTACTCCCACGTCTAGTGAGTACTTTTTTAAATGCACCCACAAATAGTTATTTCCGTCTAAATAGATAGAGTCTGACTCACTGTGTTCTAGGTTGTTATGGATGTATGCAGAGACTCCGCCTCCCCTTATGTCTGTTCGATAGTTATAGTAGTGTGTGTAATTTGGAAGACGAAGTTCTAGAGCTTGTGTTTCGTTTGCAATCCAGGTTTCCGTTAGGAGGATAATGTGTACAGTGGCTTGTATGGATGCCAAGATGCATTTCAACTCGTCAAATTTCCCTTGTTTTCGGATACTGCGAGCATTTAAGTAGAGGAATGTTAAGCGTGATTTGCTGGTTGTCAGTTGTTGGTAGTTATTACATATTTGATGAGATATGCCGTTACAGTCCACAGCATCTATTGGTTGGAGTTTTTTGGAATTGTGTTGATGATTCTGGGAGTCCCATTGACATACTTTATAGTGAGGTCAGTTTCACCGTTTTCTTGCCGCCGGGCCAGCTCCTCCTTTAGGTCTTGTAGGTATTTCTGTTGTGCTGGAGTTTGGTCAGAGAATATTTTGATATGATCAGGTAACTTATCCTTGCTCCGCAGCAACTGTTTAGCCGGACCCTGTGCATCATAACATACTTTCACTCTTCGGTTTTTTCCCGGGGTAAACTTACCAATTCGGAAAACTTTCACGGGCTTTGGGATATTTTTGTCAATAGCGCAGGTGATTTGCATAATCGCGGCCTCGTCGTTGCAAGTTCTGTTATTACCATTATCGACGCACTGCTCCGTCAGGCCAACAAAAATAATATTTTTCTCTCGCTCATTGCGCTCTTTGACTTCGCGCATCATTTCTTCGTTAATAAATGGCTGGTTGACTGTTTGTGATAGGGAGTGTGAATCTGGTGTGTTCTTTTTGCTAAACTTAGACTCAAGAGCATTTAATTTTGTTTCGCCCACTGAAATCTTGGTTCCCAGTAAGGTCACCTGAGTCTTAATAAAGTCCTGTTCAATTGTTATATTCGATGTTGAAGATTTGATTTCGTTGATCTGGGTCTTGACTTCATTTATATTCGCCTGCAGCATTTTAGTAGTTTGCTCATTAGAAAATTTATTTCAGAAATTTGTGCTTTAACTTCAGTGATATTTTCTTGGAGTTGTGTCATAATGTGTTGGTTTGATTCAACATATTTCTCCAGAATTGAAGTCATTCGTGTAAGCTCACTCTTTATTTCTGTAATTTCACCGGAGCATCCACAGTCTCGCTCAGGCATTGGCTGCTTTCTTTTCCGGAACGTAATTAAAGAGTCCGTCTCCTCTCTAGTTAGCTTCGTCAAATCCGGTGCGGATCCCCCACTCGGTGTATGCGGCGGCGAATGGCGAACGTTCATTATTGGATGCGTCGCTTACTAGTAATTTTTATCTATGCACACTGAAGGCTCAGGCAGGAAGTAGATGTGCGTGGTCGGTTACGGCGCAGCAGTGTATTCGGACAACGCTTACCACAGATAGTTACACAGTAGTCACAGCGCTAATGTTCGCGGGCGCTTACTATAAAAGTGGTCCAACTGGTATCCAAAATTTTGCACTGTTTTAGTTCTTTGCGTACTCGACTAAAGGTTAAATTTACAATGACACGATTTATTATAATTACAGAGAAACAATGAAAACACGTCTGCTCAGTAAGGTGATCGAACGACGAAAAAACAGACAAGACATCTTCAAGAATCGAAGCAACTTGAGATCTGAGAGTATGTCTATGGTACTTGGGGATTACAGCTGCGATCCTATTTTATTATTTTTATAAAAATAAAAATATATAAACGGTTAAACATACATCATCCCAATTTTCAGAGGATATGACAGGCTGTGGTACAGGCAGAGTCACAGTGTTGGGCTGGTGGTCATCATCTGTGATGTAAATCTGTGAGTCCAGAAGAATGCGCTTTGAACAGGTGCGGACATGGCACTGAAACAAAATATTATATGTAACATAAGGAAACAAATCTGACTACACATTTCAGCTGGTAGTATAGTAGCTTTAGGTTGCAGGTTCTATCCCCAGGACAAATATTTGTGTGATGAACATAAATGTTTATTCCGTGTCTGGGCGTTTTATTGTATCATAATGTAAGTGTAATGAAATAGGATTATGACTATAATTCCCAAGTACGGTAGGAATACATTACAATAGGCAGTTAGCAATATGTAACTATTTACAAAAAAATAAGTTTAAGTATTCTACCAGTTATCTAGCTAACATAGCACAAGCATTGGTTAGGGTTTGGTAGCGTTGTGCGAAATGTCCACCAATATTTATTTCTATTTTATTTAAATAAAATACTGACATTTATAAAACTACAATGAAAACTGACAAAAATGTTTCAATTAATCGAAAGTCAAAGAACAATATTAGTTTTTTAAGGTTTATGAAGCAACTTTTAGTCCTACATATCAATTTAATTTAAATGGGACCAAATTGGGACTATTCTCTATACTCATACAATATAGAAGAAAATCATCGAAATTGAATCCTAAATAATAATGGAATTGAGGACCTCCTCTTTTGTTGGTTGAAAGTGTTTTCAAGTTTAACTTACATCCAATTCTACATCACGGACGACGTGTGTCGCGTCGAATGGGCAGATGGCTACTGCCGAATTAGGATGCTGTTTCCTGCATTTCTGCAGATGGATGTGCATGCGATAATGCTCAATCTGATGAGCCTTGTTGTACGGACAGGTCATCATTTGCCGGGGCCTCGGGTCTGCCATTGTCTGTAACAATGACATATTAATTTTTTAACTACTTCTAACTTATGAGTGTGCTCGTAGTGTTTAAGCTGTGCTCTTGTCGATGTAATTGACACAGCTCTCTCAATCTATACTAATATTATAATTGTGAAAGTAACTCTTGTCTGTCTGTGACTGTCTGATTTGCTGGGCTGATATTTCAGAGCTAA
Organism: Hydriomena furcata; assembly: GCA_912999785.1. Taxonomy (NCBI): domain Eukaryota; kingdom Metazoa; phylum Arthropoda; class Insecta; order Lepidoptera; family Geometridae; genus Hydriomena; species Hydriomena furcata. Next base: position 3,760,554 of record OU538823.1, on the reverse strand, counting down.
GTTTAAAGTCATGGGACAGACATAAGTTGGTTTTTCCAAAATTTTCTTTTGATTTTTATAATTTCAGGGTTTTCAATAAATCATCAAATCGATTTCCTGAAGCTTTATGGATGAAGTCACAGGTAAAAGCTAGTTTGTTTACATACAAAACTTGGTAATAATATTCAGTTTTGGTATGCTGGTTATAAATATGTTATCAGTTTTATTTTATTTTTATCTTGTGGCCACAAACCCACATAAATAATTTAAATTTAATTTATTATTGCTTTAAGTAGATATCATTTTAGCCCACCATAATTTATATGAACTCACAATCTCCAATGAATTTATACCAGTCAATATAATTTGAAAATGCTTGGTAGGCACCTACGAAAATTTCAAAGCAAGAATTAACAGAAGCTGATCACATAGCAAACACTTGTAACTCAGCAAGTCCAGACGATTATTTAGATGAAACTTGGAACATACGGCTGATTTCCTGGAATAGCTTTTATTGTGCAGCAGCGAAAGGCGGACGGAAGCTGCTACGTATTTGTACAGAAAACTATCGGAGTAGATACTACTACGTACTAATATCATAATAGATATTCATTTAATTATTGTTCCAGTAGTCCTATGTCCCTGACACACATTATGTATCACACCTCTGTGAAATTATAACAAAAATAAAACTAACAAAATTTAGCTTACCGTTTCTTGCGGAGGACAGGTACCTATTCACGGGCAAGAAGATGAAGACAGATAGGGCAGGAAGATGACGAGGAAGGTGTTCGCAGAACAAAGCGGGCACACCTTTTTTACATGAATGCAAGCAAGATGCAAATCAATGCTTTGCTTTACGTGTACCCCTGAAACGCAAACGCAATGTCCTTCCCTTCACCGAGCGCGCGCGGAAATACGAACGAATGAACGGCAGGCTAAATAAAATAAATAAATTTAACTGAACTGGAGATTTGGAGAATTGGAGATAGGTCGATGTCGAACTTAAATCGATTAATCAGAAAATCGATTATTTAAAGTATATTAATCGATTTCTTCGAATCGGACCTATTCAATACTTCCTAAATTGTCTACGATAATTTAGTTATTTAATTTTTTGCTGTTGTCGGACGCAAAAACAAGCAGTTGTACTAACTTGATTGAAAATTTCAATGCATTAATGCATCATAAGTATTTATGAACGCATTCGAAGATGGCGTTACCTAAGTAAGTACTACTAGTACCTAAGTACTAGTAAAATAAAAGTTGTCACTGTCATCATATCTGAGGATCCCGGTGTCTAAACCGATAACAAACAATAGTGTGAGTAACTGTAAATATTATATTTTAAAGTTTATAGTAACAAAATAAACAGTATTGTGTTGTTCTGTGTTTATTTAAGGTGCGTTTTAAATTTCGCGATTAATCGAAAATCGATCTTATAATGTTCGATTTAATCGAGAATCGACATGCCTATTTGGAGAATGAATGGCATCAATGAATGAATGAACGTGGCCTGTGGGGCTATTTTGTAAAATCATGATTATCATGTTATGGTACTGAGTACTGAGTACTGAATACCATACCATACCACCCATCCATACATACGCTTCCAATACAATACGCTTCAGCGTAGGTATAGGTGCATAAACTGTGAATAGTTACTATGAAAAGTGTACAGATTAGGTATTCTCTAACATTAGGTATTGCATTCCTACATCATAAGTCATAACTTATTATTCATGTTTTTTACAAAATAGCCCTGCTGAGCACGTCCAAATCTCAAAACTTTGGCATTTGGACGATACGATAGTGGTACTAATACTAACATCGACTACATAGCCTAAAGTCGATGGGTACTAAGTACTAAGACGTCGCTGTCCGTTTGTCTGGCACAGGGCTGTTTTAATGAACGTTGATAGCTAGACAGTTGAAATTTTCGCGGATTACTAAGTATTTCTTAACATTTATGTATTTTTTAACGACAAATACTAAAAACAGAAATAATATAAATATTTAAGAGGGGCTCCTATACAACAAACGTGTTTTTTATTATAGAGAATGGTACGGAACCCTTTGTGGGCGAGTCTGACTCGCACTTCGCCGGTTTTTATAAATAGGTACCTACACTATGATAGGAATCGGTAAAAATAACCGTTTCTTCCCTCTTATTGGTATCTTACGGATCGTAGATCGGGTTACCTAAGTAATTAATCATCGGGATTTTTAAAATGATCATAGGTACTTACCATACCTAAATTTTTACTAAGGTAATTTAAGTACTTCAAACTAATAAGCAATAAGTAAGTAGGTATGTACCTACTAATTATTAATAGTTATAAATTTATTTACATTTTGTTTATTCAGACAACAAACAAAGGTATATAGAGTATATTATAATAGAGCCAATGTTAGTAAGTAAGAACTTCAGTCAAAACGTACCCAAAAATTAAAAGGCCAGAAAATAATAATTAAATACCCACATCATACATACAAAGACAACCCTCAATCTCATTTCTAATATAGAATAGGCTGAGAGTAGAAAATACGTTTTTAATTGACCGATATTATTTATTAAAACCATTATATAGCAGCTCTGCCGCTATTCGTAAACTAGCTATTCGTGTTTGACTGTTTTAGTAAAAAGTTTTAGGTTAAAACCTTATTATAAATTAGAAAAAAAAAACCGGCCAAGTTCGAGTCGGACTCGTGCACGAAGGGTTTCGTACCATTATAAAAATATCGGCAATAAAATCATGTGTTGTATGGGAGCCACATATATATTTATTTTATTGTTTTTAGTATTTAGTGACAGACAGACATACAGACAGCGGAGTCTTAGTAAATGGGGTCCTGTTTTTACCCTTTGGGTACGGAACCCTAAAAATTAATGACTAGCACTTAAATTTTTGGGTAATCTTTGAATAAAACCTGAATGATGTCCTTTTGTTATTTCTAGGTGTTAGTAATAAAACAGTTCAAAGGGTAGGTAGGCGCTATCAGGTCTTCCATTCTTGAAGACAATTTCCTGAAGAAGCTGAACAAAAAAACTTCATAACGGGCAGGTTATATTTATCAGGTACCTATGACTTCCAGAATGAATGGTGTAAGTTGTTGAGCAGTTGGTCAGGTTAAGTAGTCTTGGTAGCAACTGTGATAAGTCAAGTAGTCAAGTCGCGTAATAGGTGGTTCAGGTAGTCTTGGTGGCAACAGTGACAAATCAGGTGGTCAGGTCACGTTGTAGGTGGTTATCAGTTCGGATTGTGGCTTATAAGGCAGTTGTTAAAGTCGGTTGATCGATCGGTGTATTGTAAGATCATGTGGTCAGCTGCCTTATTTCGTAAAAATCTATGATTTTCATAGCTGAGTATAGATTCTATAATAGTTACTATTAAATTATTATTCTCTAATATCTATGATATTCATGATCATAGATTATATATGAATATGTACATAGATTCTATAATCGTTACTATCAAATTGGTATTCTCTAAATTTGACTGATATTCATAGGTATGGCTATGATGTCAGGTCAGGTGGTCAGGTCTGGTGGTCAGTCGGCGTCAGGTCAGGTGGTCAGGTCGGATGGTGGATGCAGCCGACGCGAGTGCGCATGTAGTGCTGCGCGTTGGCGGAACGCGCGACCGCATCGTGCGCACGTGAGTGGCCGCGCGCCCGTGTGTCGAGACACGTGCTCTGATAATGACTGCTTGTCCTGAAAGCATATAAAAAAAACTCAAAGAATTATCGATCGAGTGGGATTCGAGTCCACAACCTGCTACGAATAAATACGGGTTTAAAATATAAAATGTGCACCTGCCAAATGTAATGCCTGAAGATCTGAGATGATGTCTACCGTAGAATGTTCCCATAGGACAAGCTTTGCTTAGTTTGGGGCTAGATGGTGTTGTGTGTAAAGTCCACCAATCAAAAAAATCTGACATTAGTTTTGCCTGAATGATACGCATTCTACCAAAATTCGTTATTTATTTTATCAGGACAAGGTATAAGGAAAACATTTGTAGTTTCCTGAGAGTGATTTTTTCTATGCGACTATAGAAATTTGGACAGGAAAAAGTCTGTAGCGGGTCGGCCAGTATATTATATAATTCTATAGGTATATGAAATAACTTACTCTAAACGCCTTCCCGCAATAATCGCACATCTTGTCACGTGCGTTCTCCTTAACGCCCTCATGTGCTCGCCTCACGTGCCTTGTGACACATCGCCTAGTCGCCAACGTCTGCGCAAAACAATCCAGCATTACCAAGGTAAACCATTATGGCAGATCAATTCCGCGTTGTTCATCTGGCTTCCTACAAACTATCATGAAGTGATCTGATATACGGGTAATATGTAGCTTCAGTTCGCGGCTTCGATCTTATAATATCCCACCAAAAACATTCTGTAAAAAACTAGCCAAGTCTCGATGGAGCTGCTTGTTTATCTCTAAAAAGTAATGAAATCTAGACAAAGTCGTGCCAAGTCTGAGGTTCCTTACTGCGATTTCTTTATTATTGGAGTTTACTCCTAATCGGTTTTTGATATAAGTGCCCGGTATGAAAAAAATGTGAGTAGTAAAATCTACTGAACGCATGACCTCGTTACGTTTTTGGTGCGCAACTTTCTAATTTGGTGTGAGCAGTGCAGCTAGATCGTGGGTAGTGTGTACCCTTACTTTGCCTATACTTTATAATGCTTTCTCTCACTCTTACTGATGGCAAAACATCTTATAGTGGGGGTACGCTCTACGCACGATCTGGTAAACTCCAGTCGTGCGTCGGAGCTGACACACACAATTTTTTATATTTAATGTTGTGTGACTGTGATTTTAATTATGTGATACACTGCCGTGCTCCCAAATGTTACCTATTTATTATTTCAGGGCTTAGGCAAAGTATATTCTAAGTCTCATCAAAATCCGTTAAGATGTGATTGAGCCACAATTATACAAGCATCCTCGCAATCTTTCGGATTTATAATATTGGTAGGATTATTTTTATTCTTGTAAAACTATACTTTTCCATTGTAAGAAAGTACCAACATTAAATCTAATACCTTTTAGCTAGCTTCAGGCAGCGGCTTCGCCTGAATAAAAAGCAGCCTATGTGTTATTCTGATGTAGGTATAAGCTATTTACTGTAAAGTTTCATTGTAATCCGTTCAGTAGTTTTTGCGTGAAAGAGTAAACAAACACACACACACACACACACACACACACCCACTCACTCGCAAACTTTCGCATTTAAAATATTAGTAGGAGTAGAATATATAATCTCGGAAACGGCTCCAACAATTTTTATGAAATTTAGTATGCAGTGGGTTTCGAGGGCGATAAATCAATCTAGCTAGGTTTCATTTTTAGAAAACGTCTTTTTATCTGTGTTTTCAGGCAATTAAATACCGAGCAAAGCTGGATCCAGGTACTACACCTTATCGCAAACGGGGCATTTGTGTGTTGCTCGTGCGTCGTGTCTGTAAGCCACATGATCCCGCAACTCGCCGCGTGACCGAAACTTCTTGTCGCACGAGCTGCACGCGTGCCTGTCAATATATAACAACTGTCAAATAGTACTGACACTAGAGTTCTCTGTGTCGTATTTTATTCGTATTCATATACAGGGTGAAATCGTAAACACACGTCAAATTGATATGGGTGGTTCAGTATACGTAATAGTTTGGTTTCATAAAAAATTAAACACATTTAAAAAAAAACAACAACTGATGTAATCAATTTAAACGATGCAGACAAAGTCAATGTATTCAGATAAGTTCATAATATCAGTGTTTTTTTTTGTTAAAATATTTAAAAAATAATATTCGGATAAAAAACATTTAAAGTATCAAGTTAATTTAGTTGAACTAAGTACACAAAACTTTGCGAGTGTAATAAGATGCCTTTGCAGTTGTTGTTTTTTTTTTTTTAATGTGTATTATTTTTTAATGAAACCAAACTATTACGTATACTGAACCACCCATATCAATTTGACGTGTGTTTACGATTTCACCCTGTATTTTTGGAAGAGAAAAATTAAATGGCCGGGATAACCGGGATTCGAACCAACGACCTTCGGATTTTCTTGTATTATATTGACATTTATAATGTAAAATAATTACATAATAAATAATGTACAAAAATAATGTATTTTATGTATTTACAAAAAATGTATAAGTATTATGTATTTTATCAGTTACCTAATTTTCATAGTACCTACGTACCTACAAACTTTGCTTAGTTCGGTGCTAGATGGCGCTGTGTGAAATGTCTACCAATATTTATTATTAATTATTATCCAATTAAAATGTAATGCACACCTTAAAGTATCTTGAGTGGCGTGAGCGTTAGCATACTTCAAGTGGCTCTCGTAAGTTGCACGGCACACGAACGCCTTGCCGCACGGCACGCACGCTACACGTGCACGTGCTGCGTGCGTGCGCGCGTGCGCGGGCATCAGACTCACGCGAACCTGCTTGTGGCATTGAGGACATTCTGTGCACGGAGGTGGTCCCTTGTGTATTCTGAAAATAAGGTATTTAACTTTCTATTAGGAGTACCTACAACTCTAAACCGACGAGCGTGTATGAGGAATGTGACAAGAGTGAATGAAGCAAAAGAAATATATCAGGATCGTAGCAAGTAGGAAGCCGTGGTTTCTGCCTACCCCTCTGGGAAACAGGAGTGATTTTATGTATGAATGTTTATGGAAATAAGTTTAATGTACAAAAATATATTTTCACAAGCTTTTGTAAAATCCCTCAAACCCTCGAGCTCCAACATCGGATCAATTTTTCATCGGAACTTGACAGGTAGGTATGCATAGTTATATATAGATAGATAGATAGATAGATATACGAGTATATATAGATGGATGGATAGATACGTGACGTGCGTGAATGGGTAGAGAGCGCTTTATTGCATGCCATATAGCGATAAGTTTATTAAATTATAATTATTATAAACCCACTTTGTTAATGCCATGCATACGTTTTCTTTATTGTTTAGTTTATACACAACAACCTCACAATTTTTCTTTAGTAATCTGAGGATAACGTAGTGGGTTGTACATTTACTTATTTCTTCTTTAGTTTATACTTTATTTTATAAGATCCTAATGTATCAACTGTTTGTTGTTCCGAATAAAGTAAAATAAAATAAAAATTAGTTTTAAATCAATTAAATTATTTGACTGGCCTCACAGCTTAGTTGGTAGTAACTCTGCCTTCTACGCTGTAGGTTGTGGGTTCGATCCCCACCCAGGGCAATCATTTGTGTGATGAACATAGATGTTCGTTCTGTGTCTGGGTGTTACTATGTATAATAAGTATGTATTTACAAAAAAAAAGTATATAAGTATTCTATCAGTTATCTGGTTCCCATAGTACAAGCTTTGCTTAGTTTGGGGCTAGATAGTGTTGTGTGTAAAGTCCGCCAATATTTATTTTTTATTTTTACTAAGAAGTTCCGTTGTGAGTTTCCGTTGAACAAAGAGAAGTTACACAGATATGCTAAACTGGTTTAAAATTTAATTTCAAGATGACACGCACATACTAACAAATTAAGAAAAGCTTGTTAAAATTACGTTACTAGGTAAAAAGATATGAGTGGTTATACATAAACAATATTAGGACTCGGATTAAGAACCGCTTTATTTCGACGGTTGAAAAATAAACCCACAGTGAGAAATAAAACTCACAGCTCATGCCGGTGCAGATTGTGTTTGAAGGTGAACACTTTGTGGCAGGTGGCACATTTGTGACCATCCCGGTGGCACTTTTGCACGTGCTTCCACTTGGCACCTTTATTTCTGAAAAACAATAAAAAGAGTTAAAATATATTTGTTAACAAGCTTACTCTAGCTGCTTCGCTCGCGTGGTACCTGGATAAAAAGTATCTTTTATGCTATTCCAGGGCATAAGCTATGTACCTAATCCCCAAGTACGGTAGACATCCTCTCAGATCTCCAGGCCCTTGGATACTCGAAGATGTCTAGAGGGGGTAGTCAGAGGCACGTCCAAACATTTTATTTGGCACATGCCCACATTTTGCAGTAGTTAGCATTCCATACGTGACAGGTTGCAAGCCTATCGCTGCTATAAAAAAATACTTACTCAAATGTCATATCACACTCGGAACATAAATATTTCACTGGTGCATCTGACTTAGGGCTCTTTTTCTGCTTCTGAAAACAAGTTAAGAGATTTACAACATTCCCTGCGCTCGTTAGTGACTGACGAGCAGCGGAGACGAGCTTAGGTAATTTTAGTCATAGTACTGTACCTACCTTTGTCTTCCCAATACATTGTTTGTGCATTCCTTTATGATGTTCAACAATCAGTTTGTGTGTGTGTGTTATATGCTCACACAGTTTACACACATAGGTCCGATAATGTTTGCTTGTGTGTGGGGCCAATGTGTCATTTTTGATGTATGACAGACATATAGAACAAGAAGTGTAGCCCTCTTTCTGAAACATAAAAACAAATCTAACACATATTTTTTGTTAGATTATAAATAACTTCGAGATTGACGTTAATTGCAATAATGTAACCTGAGGTATCTTCATCAGTACACCGTGCGAAGCTGAGGCGGAATAAACTAGTATTTATAAACCTGGACAAGTGCAAGTTAGGGGTTCCATACAAACTTCTTATAGGTTTTGCTCTTTAAGTATTTTCAGTATTATTTTCATAATTTTAGTTTATTTTACCAAATTTAATAGTTTCAGGGGGACAGGAGGATTTCCAAATAAGGGAGGATCCCCCACCCTGTGAATGGAGGTGACGGACGAATGTCTTTTGAGGAACGGAACCCTTAAATAATAGGTACCTTAGTATGAAGCTCCAAATTATGTTCATTAAAATCCTTTTCATTCTCAAATCCAATGACACAAGAATCACAACTAATCACATTTTTTAATTCCATCTTTCTCTTATCTGTAAGTATCTTTAACTCATCACTATTAATTACAGCCACAGTGTAAAACTCCTTTATTCTAACACCTTTCTTAGTTTTCATTTTCTGCTCTTTTTGATCATCGGCTTCACCCTCAAAATGAGGTTCATCTTCAAAATGAGGTTCATCCTCAATATCATCTTCAAGAGCGTTTTGTGGGGAATATTCTGTTTCCAACTTTATTTTGATTATATCTGCATTACAATCTATAAAAGTGTCTGTATCGATTATAGTGGCTGGGTTCTTGTGGGTTGATAGACGAGATAGACTTTGTAGTTCAACCTGAAAATATTATGGCTTTACTCATTTCTTTAGAATGGCATTGATTCATTAAGTTTCAGATATTTACAAAATAAAATAGGAACTTAAATGACTAAAGTAAAAGTATATGTATTGCTGATCACATGTACAAAGATGTTAATAATAATATATTGTGGTATAAATGTATTTTATATTGCCCCTATTTATTACCCCTATTATGGGTGTGCAATATTTACTGTAATCCCCAAATATGGTAGACATCCATTCAGACCCTTGAAGATGACAAAAAGGGCCAGTCAGAGGCTCATTAAAACATTATGACACATTTATCATTTGGCAGGTTGCAAGCCGATCCAAACATTGCATTTTAAATAATGTTATATTACCTCCTTATTCCAGCCGTTAGCAAAATCTTTCAAGCATGTCAGCGCTGTACAGGTTTGGAGCCTAAAGTGCTTTATTTTCTTTATAATGGCACAACACTCCCAGCACACCATCCAACTGGCAGTGTCTTTGAAGAAGCCTTCCTAGAAACATGTAAGCATACTTTCATATGCATTACAGATAAATTCGATTTTATGTGTGCGAGAAAGTTTATTTCGTACCCTGTAAGCATCAGCGTCGCACATAAGCAGCATATACAAGAGATTTACCCCGTCTGGCTCTCTGCATAGTTGGAATAACTTTCGATCTTCGCATAGACAAGTACAGCATACTCGCTTGAAAATATCTCTGCTACTGCTCATTATGATATTTAGACAGGAGGTATATAATATTTTCTATAGTTTTCTTCTTATTTAACGTGCATTCACAACAGCGTGAGACGCTGAGAGGAGAAAGAAACCTAGTCCTTGAAACAATAACAAAATAAACAAAAATCAAACTAATTGGCTCAGCTTTCCTCACAGTTTCCTGACTATTTGCACGTAAAATACGTAAATGTAGTTAAATAGGATTTTTCTTTTTTTAATGGCGTCTCGTCTCTTTCATCTAGTACAATACTACCAATGTGAAGTATGATTGAATGACATGTGACATAGTGGTGAGCGTTGCCCAACATAGATAGTTTTTAAACCGTCTATTTCTCTTTACAACGATAACGCGTTTACCAAAAGATGCAAAACTATCTATTTTCATATCGCTACATTTCACGTCCATTGCTCGCTATTCACCACAACGACACTTACGAAAACGCTTCAAACGAATCAAGCGATAGCGTTATGAAGTTATCGACTAAGCAGGTTAGAGCGAAACAGCTACATTTAGCGTTAGTATGCGTAGAGCAGGAGAGGGCAGTATATTACGGATCGTAACTTCGAGATTAGAATGAACAAAAATACACCTTATAGACATAATAGATATTAGGACGAGATTAGGTTGGCCTTGAACTTCAACCTCATGGTAAATGTGACCCATTTCTTTTTAGATTAGTTCATTTCATACGCGTCACGAGCTGTATTGTTTTTGTTATTCTAATTATTTTAGTACCTAATGTGTGTTTTTTGTATGGAGTGAGTAACGGAATCACCTAAATATGTAAATAATAAAGATTTTAATAGTATCAACTGTATTATTTTAGCGAGCTTTAAACCTCTTCGATAACATGTTAACCACATTTAGGAGTCGAAGTTTTGGTTTAAATTAACGTAGATATTGCGTTTAAACATATGTTATAAAAATAGATAGTTATGAAAAATAGATAGTTTTGACAACGTTATTTTCTATCGAATAACGATTACGTTACGTTATTTCAAAAAGCCGCAACGACACATAACTAATGTGACATGATATTCGATTGTGACACACAGCTTTGGCTGTGGGTAAAGTTTATAAATAAATAAATCTCTGATTACATTTTTGAACGAAACGTCAAACGTCAACTCAAGAGGCCGACTCTTCTGACGTGACGTGTATGCTTTCAGAAAGTTTTTGAAAACGTTTGCGAAATACTCTAATGTCCACGTCTAGCCGTATTTATTATCAATATACCGCATCGATAAGAGTATTATCGACTTCCACGTAGCGTAACAATAGCAGGTAAAATCGATTAGCCATACTTTTCACGCTACATGAAAATTTGTTGTAACAGTTGCGAAACTTGTTTCTTTTCCATTGAGCGCGGTTAATGCTAATTTAAATGAGAATTGTGTATTGAGTATAAGGTTTATTCCACAGGTGGAAAAATGCTGAGATTATTAGTTCTGGCTGCTGTGCTCCAATGTGTAATTTCACAGCAATATCAGCAAAGGACAGTGCCAGGAGTTCCCCCACAGACTTATGAGGTAACTTTACACCTTTGAACTTTAGAGGATTATGAACTGGTTCTTATGATAAGTTGGAAGCTTTTAAACCTTATGTTCATACATACTCAAGCCTTAAAACTGAAAATATCAGAAAAAAATATATAAAAAAATGTTACTTACTTAAATCTTTATTACTTTTTGTAATGCTACAAAAGTGTTCTTGATATTACTAAGAAGTTAAAATTAATGTTATATCCATGCACATATTGGTGGAAATTTCACACAGCCCTAAGCAAAGCTTGTTCTACAGGAGCTAGATAACTGATAGAATACATAAATTTAGTAAACACAATAAACAGCTATGTTCACAAAAATATTTGTACTGGATGGGAATTGAACCCTCAACCTACAGCACAGAAGGCAGAGTTACTACCAACTGAACTATGAGGCCAGTCAAAAGCATGACTAACTCAAAATGTGAATTAGAAAGTGGATAGCATAGTTATCTAATATCTGTATGTATGTTTAATATTGTCACAATAATATGCATGTAATGCACCCTATTTTCTATGTTGTCTCAATGGTGGTCCATTATGTATTCATAATAGGTACATAATTAATGTATCCAAAATTTAATTTTTCTTATTACTTTTATTGTGCGTAGGTCACAAAAAAGAATTCCCAAAATTTCTAACCTAAATGGGTGCAGTAGGGGTTGATGTTCATGTGTACAAAAACGCAAGGGTTTCCACTAGTAGTATATATTTTTATTGGTCATAATATCCTAATAATCCTAATAATATTATAAATGTGAAAGTTTGTGAAAAGACTTATATGTTTGTGCCCTAATCAGGTCTTAACAACCAATTGATTAAGATTAAATTTGCTATAGTATGTAGATAAAAAATCAGAATAAACCAAGTAAATATTTATAATCCGATAAACAACTCCTAAATGATAAAAAAACGCAAAAAGGATTTTGGTCACAAAAATTCGGAATCTGATATTGCTTTTTACTATGCGATTATGACAGGACAACATCTGTCCAAGTATTGGGCGAAGGCCTCCTCCAAATCATTGCGGCATCTAAGTACTTGTAATATAATAAAAACTTTAAAATTCCAGCAAAACTACCAGCCACCCCCTCCACCCCCACAGCAGCAGCAGCAACAGGTAACAATAAATATTAACATAAAAAAAAAAACTGTAATCCCCAAGTACGGTAGGGATCCTCTCAGATCTCCAGGCATTCAAATCCTTGAAGAAGGAAACATTGTGAGAAAACCAGTTAATATTCTTGTAAGCGGCAACGAGCTTGCAACCTGTCACTTGTGGAATGTTAACTACTGCAAAATGTAGGCATGTGCCAAATGTAATATTTAGAAGTGCCTCTGACTAACCCCTAAAATATTTATTTTTAGTTTTTGGAAAAAAAAATGTCGCTCTTCTACCAGCAGCATGTTGAAATTTGACAGGACAACGTCTGTTGGTATAACTAGTATGTCAATAATAATTTATGTGTCCGTCTAATTTCAATGTTTATTTGCAACCGATCCAGGCACAACAAGGGTACCAGCAGCCACCCCAACAGCAGCAGTACCAGCAGCCTCCGCCCCCTCAGCAACAGTTTCCACCGCAGCAGCAGCAGCAGTTCCAAGCGCACCCGAGCCATGGAGGTAACACCACTCGCATTTAGTTGGTCTTGTTTTATTACAAATACGTAGTTATCATCCTAATAATATTATAAATGCGAAAGTTTGTGAGTTTGTTTGTATAATACAAACTCACAAAATTTGTTTGTAAAATATATAGAAAACGCAAAGGGAGGATTTTGGTATAGATGGCGCTGGTGTGCTAAAAATCTGACATCAGTCGTCTGCGTTACTCTATGCGATTATTTATATTTGGACAGTAGTTAATTATGGAATCGTTTTTCTACACAAATTCTCTACACTACACAATAGAAAAAAATCATCAAAATAAGAACACCAGATAAAAAGATATGCATATGCACAGTCATACATAAAAAAAGGCAACAATAAAATAATAATATAAATGTTGAATTGAGAACCTCCTATTTTTTCGTCGGTTAATAAAAGACCTCTTGCTTTACTGATCTATCAACGCACAACCACTGGTCCTGGAAACTTGAAATTTGGGAGTGTGTTTTACCCCCTAGTGTTTTATTGTATGTATTTATTCAACCCAGAAAATACAGCAGTTGAATTTTGAAGAACCTCCTATTTGTACGTCAGTTTAAAATTTTACTTATTTATTTTAAACTTTTGTTTTTGCAGACCCCCAATTGCTGAACCCAACCAACATTAACCAGGAAAGGGAGTAAGTACAATAACATTACAATTACATTTTGTAAGATGCAGGGGCAGGGAAACAGCTAAAACAATAAAGGATTTATATATTTGGTACATAGGTATACACTATACAGTGTTCCATGACGGTTTGGAAAACCGGCCAAGTGCGAGTCGGACTCGCGCACGAAGGGTTCCGTACTATTATCAAAACATCAAAAAATCACGTTTGTTGTACGGGAGTCTCACTTAAATATTTATTTTATGCTGTTTTTAGAGAAATACATCATCTGTGAAAATTTCAACTGTCTAGCTATCACGGTTCACGAGATACAGCCTGGTAGGTAACAGACAGACGGACAGCGGTGTCTTAGTAGTCCCGTTTTTTACCCTTTAGGTACGGAACCCTAGATACATAAAAAATAATTCATAATATCTCGTAACCTACCTATTTACCTAACTACGTAGTTAGCATTCCACACGTGACAGGTTGCAAGCCCGTCGCCGCTTTCAAGAATACTAACAGGTTTCCTCCCGATGTTTTCCTTCACTGTTATAAACACGTGTAACGCGCATATAGGTACATTTTTCGAACAGAAATATCCATTGATGCACGGCCAGGATTCGAACTCGAAATTAATTTGAAATTAATAATATCTACCTAGGTACCTATTTACCTAATTACATGAATTCAATAATTCAATTTCAAACTTTTTATTCGATCATGTGAAGTACCACCTATTTACCGACTAACCGACTAACTTACCGACGAAAAGTACCTATAATACGTAGTAACATCAAATGAAACTAGATGGCGCTAGAATGCGAAAATCACGTTTGTTGTATGGGAGCCCCCCTTAAATATTTATTTTATTCTGTTTTTAGTATTTGTTGTTAGAGCAGCAATAGAAATACATAATCTGTGAAAATTTCAACTGTCTAGCTATCATGGTTCATGAGATACAGCCCTGTGACAGACAGACAGACGGACAGACAGACAGACGGACAGACAGACGGACAGCGAAGTCTTAGTAATAGGGTTCCGATTTTACCCTTTGGGTACGGAACCCTAAAAAAGGAAGCGAGTCGTACCAGTATTGCCTTTTATAGTTATCGAACAGCGCCACCTAGTGGCGACCGTGTACACTACGATAGCAAAATAATTGATTGAAGGGTTTAGCTGGCCGACTAACCTGACAGCTAGGTAGCTATCAGGTACCGCCGTTGCGACATAGATGTCGTTGTATTCAAGACATTCATACAACAATTTTTTATTGTAGACATATACAAGAACACATGGATGTACCAATAGACACATCGAAGATGTCCGAACAAGAGCTAATGTTCCATTACTTCAAGATGCATGATGCTGATAATAATAATAAACTAGACGGATGTGAACTGATCAAATCACTCATACATTGGCATGGTGAGTCTTATGATAACACTCTGCTACTGCTCCACCTGCGTCTTAACGCGCAAAAATTAGCACGTTAATTTAGGCGTTACGTAGATGTGACCAACGTTATAATGTGTTAAATGACAAATGGCATTAAATGTTTTGCGTTAACGGAAGTGTCGGTTTTTTGGACACCTCAAAGGGTTTTAGCGCCTAATATAATAATTTAAACATAATTGTAGCGAACGCGCATTTTAATGCCTTAATTAACGTGTAGTTGGCCATTGCCATTAACGTTAACGCAGATGTAGCAGTAGTATTACAAGTTTTTTTAGTCATAAAGAGTGTCCTAATAGTCGATGTCAAATAGCAGGCTGGTTTTCTAAAAAATGATCTTCGTTTTTACCCGACTGCGCTATTAAGGTAATGTTTTTCGAGCGTATGTATGTACATTTCTTTGGCACACTCTACAGCCCAAATGACTTAACGGAATACAAATGATGTGTCGTTGGATCGTTCTAAATTGTGGGAGTGACAAAGGCTATTTTATTCAAATAAGGCGTCCCCCGCCTCCACAAAGTAATATTCTCCAAATTGAAAGCTATGGCAATGAAAATCGAAAAACAAAGATCGATTTTTAGGGAATAAGCCTGCCGGTATCCTGAACACCCGTCATAAATAGTTATCAGAAAAAAAATGGGTGTGTGTGTGTGTTTTATTGTTTAAGTGGTGTGATTTTGGGATGTAGGTAATCATTTTGAATAAACAGTATTGAAAAACAAAAAAAAACAGCTCTTTTGGCAGATACCTTGCGTAGATCGCTTTATCATTTGTCTAAGGGTGAGTTTCTACCTAAGCGGAGCTGACCAATCACAGCGCTAGACATTTTCAAATTCGAATATATATTTTCGAAATCCGTGTAGATAGAAACTCACACTAACGGGGCTAGATTGATTTAACCAATAATTCTATTTTCGTACATATTTTTATTAAATTGACAATAGCAGGGGTAAGAAGTAGAGTCCTTGAAGGATATCGGAAGGACTCGGGCTTTTTGTAGATTTGTCCAAAGTTATTTTAGCTCTATCCTTAATCAGAGCCGGTTCGATGTTGACAAAAGCTGATCCTCGGCATAATGTTCTGTCTTTATATTCTTGAAAGAAAAGGGAGACTACACATTATTTTTGTACAAACAAATATGCGATATAATAAATCTAAATGTTTATGAGGATGCTTGCGACTCAATTACGACAACACGGGCTTGGATGAAATTTACTATTTATCCGGGTATCAAAATTTGGTATTCCATTATTCAAGTCGAGGATCACCATTTGTTGTCAGCACACCAGTTTTTGGACAGGGTATGTAAATGTTATATGTTTTTTCACTCATCTGTTTGTTGTGTCTTTTTTATGTACAATCATCGGTTCCTGTATCACGGTGCTGTCGGCCATTTCGTGTTTTAATTACTTTAAATAGTAGAACAAGAACACCACAAAAAAGACGCCACACCCGGCGTACCGCCGTCCGGTGAAAAGATATTCAAAGACGACGAGTTAATCAACTTGATTGATCCTATTCTTAACATGGATGACCACAATAGGGACGGGTTTATAGATTACCCAGAGTTTGTGAAGGCGCAGGCTAAGAATCCACCACAAAAACCGCAACAGTAGTCGTTTTAACAACATCAACACATAACAGGCAATTTCTAACTGATATTTTTATAACTAACTGGGATAATGGGCTTACGACAAGCTCATAAAATAATATTAAAAAAGTACTCGCGAAAGTGACAACACTATACGGGTTCGTACTTCTGTTACTGTTAGTAATACTGTTTTAATATTACTATAAGGGGTTGTGGTAAGGCCCCTGGCAACTATTAGAGCCCGGTTCCAATAATCAACATGATCGTGTTATAAATGAAACAAAATAAATATTAGTGGATATTTCACACAGTGCTATCGCTATCTAGTGCTATAGAAACCATATAGTTAACATGCCTATTTATATGTTGATGTAACGTCTTCTAAGACTTGGTATGATTTAGTTGGATAAGGTACGATTCGTCGGCGTCTTTTTGTCGCTATCTTGTCGCTGAAATTTGGGCAGGAGTGACATGCGGCCCCTGGACTGATTTAGTTGAATCTTGGAACGGATAATAATTATTTGCATTACTTTTTATCTGGGTATTAGTCGAAGTCGCGGGCGCACGCTAGTAAAGAATGAACTAAATCTTACCAAGTCGTGCCAAATACTGTGTTAAATGTTACATTCCTGAAAGAACTGATTCATTGAGATTTTTGTAAAAATACTATTATGACAAACCGCTTACAGGGTGTCCTGTGCAATTATAACATAACTTTTAATACATCCTGTATTTGCATATGAGATTGAATATAAATGTACGAATATTTTTCAAAATAGGAATCGCCTTTCAATAACCAATTGTTGACATGTGTCTATATTAAAATTGGAACCCAGAGTTGGTTACGTTGGCCTAAAGAAGGTAGCCTAGTTTTATATTTAACACTTTTGTTCTAAATTTTCAGACTTTTTCTGTTACTAATATAATAAGTCACAGTTTAAGAATGTGGCTTAAAGTTACTTAAAAAAAAAACATAATTATGATCAAACTTATGGTAACATTTCAATTCTGGGATACTCCTTAAATGTTGTTTGTAAAATTGTGTTTAACTTTGTTATTGGTTGTATATACTTTTTATTTATAACTGTGCTCAATTGTGCTTCTTTAAGAAGTATCTGTCTTGTATCTCGAATATCTGAATGTTGTAAAATAAAATAATTTATTGTGGGATTTTAATATAATAAGTGCCATTTAAGTATTACTCTACATAATTAAACTATTAATCATACAGTGGTGGCGATTTTGTTGTGTCCACGCTATAAGTTAAAATTCGTAAAAACGATCGCTCTTATTCCTTACCGTGAAAGCATAAATTAGCGTAACATCAAAATGAGAGTCCTAAAACTTAGGATATTTTTAGTCCTTTCTCTATTTTATTTCGCATAATTTATACATCCAAGTGTCAAGTCATCTCAGTCAACACCAATTTACATGTTGATTAAATTTAGCTTGACGTTTCTAAATCACTTACGAAAATCGTAAATGTATTTATTCTACTAAGTTTTAGAACTATCACTTTGATGTTACGCTTATTTAGACTCTAACGTAAAAGGAATAAGAGCGAAAGTTTTTTAAGAATTTCAACTTTATCGTTGACACAACAGAATCGCCACTACTAACTGTAGTAGTTTCCGTATACAATTATTTTATAGACTTTTGTCTTTTTAATAGTCTTAAAAGTTGAATTTGGTTGACGCTTCTAAAAACTACAGCAATTTGAATTGTCTGAGGGGCCTCTTACTGAATGGTTGACCATATATGAAACTTATGTCTGAAATTACTCGTAGGTAATATTTTGTATATTTTGGTAAATATTTAAGGCAAAATGCAGATTATCATTATTTTCTACATTAAATGTATATGTCATTCATGATGTCAAAAACAATAATTTGACTAAATTGATCGCATTTAAATAAATATTTTACAACATTCACGAATAAATCTATACCTAACTTTTTTTATTTTAGATAGAAATAAAGATACTGATATGAATAAAAACTTATTTTATTTGTTATGAGATAGAATATTAGGGGCCGTACTACAATCTCTAAAGTATGACTGAAGCAGTATTACTTTAAGAGCACCGTGAGTAATTCTGTTTTAGTCTTTAGAGATTGTAGTACGCTCCGTTATGTATTATTATACCCGTTATGTACTTCTGTTTAATTGATTTTATGTATGTCCTTACCTTAATGTGAAATACTCTGATAATATAAGTGTTGCTAATCGTCTCGGATCAGTAATTAATGTGGGTAGTTGGAGACACGTCCACATTACATTTCGCAGTAGTTATCATTCCATACGTGACAGGTTGCAATCCCATCGCCGCTTTTAAATACTAACTGGTTTCCTCACGATATTTTTCTTATATCGCTCGTATTTTTTGGAACCTGCGACCTCTGGATCGCGATATGAGGTCATACATACCTCTACGACACCTCTACGCTGATACAGCTCCGTTATAATATGTGTTTAGATTGAAGGACCACATTTGAAATTTTGATTTTTGAAAAAGCCTCTATTTAGTAGAAATTATCAAAAAATAACCATGT
Source organism: Hydriomena furcata (assembly GCA_912999785.1). Taxonomy (NCBI): domain Eukaryota; kingdom Metazoa; phylum Arthropoda; class Insecta; order Lepidoptera; family Geometridae; genus Hydriomena; species Hydriomena furcata. The sequence goes on along the minus strand of OU538823.1, from coordinate 3,741,207 downwards.
TAACGATTTAACGCCAAGATTTGTAGTCATCCTCTCAGATCTCAGATCCTTGAAGATGCCTAAGGGGTTAGTTAGAGACATGTCCTAACATCACATTTGGCTCATTTTGTTGAAGCAGGTTATGGTTCGAGAACTACAATGTTTTATATGTGATCCCTCAATCCTGTAGTGTATGGGTGTGACAAAACCGCGCGACCCATTTTCAGATGGAAAAGAAATTAAACAGAGGATACTACCTGATGATGAAATTTCTCGTCTGATTGATGAGGTGATGATCAAGTCTGACTCAAATGGTGATGGGTTCATAACATTCGCGGAACACATAATAAGGCTAAGAAGACATCCACCCAGGGAAGTGAAGTTTGCTACTGGTGGCCGGGCGTATGTGTGATTTACAGGAAATAAAATAAAGAAATAGGAACAGGAACACGATTCTAATCCCCAAGTACAGTAGACATCCCCTCAGCGTAAACATCCTAGGTCCGTTTACATTGATGCGGAGCTGGACGGAGTTGAGCTGAGCGGACCGTAAATTGACCAATCAGTGCTCGACATTTATGGGTCAATATTTCGACTGAAATTGCACTGAATTGTCAATTCACGGTTCACTCCGCCCAGCTCCCCCTCATCAGTGGAAACGCACCCTTAGGTGCCACGTCTTAACTCATCAGCCTCTAGCCCTACCACCTTTCACCCCCCCCATAAGTTTCAGCTAAAATCCCCCGCGACCTAGGCGCCCACCCCCTTTAAACCGAGTGTCGAGGTACCCCGTATGTACCTACCCCTTGCACCCCCAGGTAAAGACGTCTCTGATCTACGTTACTAAAGCCCGGTTTCCACCGCGAGCGGAACGGACCCATTAATGACTTCGTTAAACTCGCAAACGCAAACTGCATACTTGTATTTCCACCAACAAATAGTCGGACAGAAAGAGCCGAGCGTGTAGAAAGAGTAGAAATGAACTCGCTCAGTTCTAGGGAGCGGAGCGGAGTACTTACGGACTCCGCTCAACTCGCAATTACAATTTACATAGTAGCGTTTCCACACAGAAAGTGGTGAGCGGGGCGGATTGAGCGAGTAAAAAGAAATTGAAAAGAGTCCGCTGCGCAAGGCCTGCACCGACTAGTTCAGAACGGACTCGCTCGCTGTCTGCCCCCCGCTATTAACTCTTCTCTATTAACCCTGTAATAATTCTTAAATTATTCGTCGTCTAAATCATAAAACAGCCTAAATTACCCTTTTAATTTACGTTCTTGAATATGCTGGCACAGCCAAAATCTTCGTTTAGCGCGTTTTTTTCTTTGTATAAGATACAACAATACGTGTTTCTTTTTTCTGTTTACATAATCACTGTCATCACTCGATTCCGTGTCACTCGATAACATCGCAACAACACGACCACACGCAACCAGCTCAAAACTTCAACTGAAATCGTTCTCTGTGGAAATTATCTATTCGTTTTTCATTTCTCATTTTCCGTTCAGCTCAGTCCGCTCATTTCTCTATCTCAGTTTCATTTTGCAGTGGAAATCAAATGACCAACTCTTCGTTGGTGGAAACGCAAACCTATTTCATTAAAAAGGAGTCCGTTCCGCCTAACCATTTCCCGCACATTACCCTTTCGCAGTGGAAACCGGGCTTTACCTAGTTTTAAGCTGCCTACAGCCTAGCTTTAGGACACGTACACGTAGACATAGGTACATAAGCTACAGCAGTTATCATACTGGGGTACGTATTACATTCATTGTTACAAGCCATAAATAAAGTTATGGCCTTAAAAAACATCTAAAAGTCGATGTTATAAGTGTTTTTGTGATGTTCAAGCGAAACCCCTGAGTTATTACTAGGGTAAGTTATTTTCTACCTATCTATACTTATTTGTGTAAGGGTGCGGTCCCACTGACGCGGAGTGGAGATTTCAAAATAGATATTTCGAGCACTGGGATTGGTCTCTCCACCCAACTCCGCGTCAGTAGAAACCGTTTAGATATGATGTTTTTATTTAAGAAAATCTTCAAATTCTTCTTAATTTTACTGTAGTGTGTTCTAATCTTTTCAGTCAGAAATAAATAAACAAATATTTATTTTCATTTCTACCAATACACTCGTTGGCTTAACGCACCGAATGTAGCACGTTGAAAACAATGTCCAAACTGAACAGTGGCGGACTTACTCATTAGCCGCCTGTAGGCTATTTAATTGCAACCCCCAGAGATTATTTTTACAATACAACGATTTAGTTCAAAGTGGTGATTCCTGTAAGGCAAAATCAAGTGATTTGGCCAAGAAGGAAGGGAGGGAGGCATCTGTCCTGCGGTGGGACGATAAAGGCTAAAATAAATAGTGATGTTTGAAAAAATTAACCCAAATTTGCCACCCCCTAAAATCTGCCACCCTGGGCTCCAGCCTACTCAGCCTACTGGTAAATCCGCCACTGAAACTGAAGCTAAACTGCAATACGAGAACTGCAATTATTAAGTTGCGAACTTATTAATTGCGGTAACTTAATAATAAAGCAGAAACATATTTTTTCTTCCAAAATCAAATCAAGTAAATATTCTATTAATAATATGCCTGTGTTTTGCTATCTGTAGCCCCATTATGATATTTCCAAACTACAGTTGCTACCGTAGCTCATAATATGGCTACAGATAAGTAAAACAAATATAATTAGGTTCATATAGTGTTTTTTTGTGATTTTGTGACAAATAAATGATCCACATAATTTTTTTTTTGAACTACTTTACTTTTTTTTACTTTCAGGTAGAGTAGACAAGAATCACAAGGCGTACACAGACGAGCAACTGGAGGCCGTGTTAGAACACGCGCTCGAGCACACAGACGTCAATCATGACGGATACGTCGACTTTATCGAGTATCGGCTTAGTTCATACCGTGCTAAGGTTGCTCAGGAAAAAACACAGAGTTCCAAATAGACCAAGTATTGTAGGTAGCACAATAATTATCGAGTTACCATTATATTGTAATTATATTGCTTAGTAGCGTAGCGATATACCTTTATATATATTATTTTTATTATACCTTTTGTAACTAACCTAGTTAATCATAAAAGTAGATTTGTATATAAAAATACTTAAGAAATTAAGATTTTTTAAAGAATTGAATTTATTATGTATGTAGATAAGAATTGTGTTAACCGTTATAATAATAATAACACGGTAACTATAATATACCTAGTAGTATTTTAAAAGTAGTTTCTATGTTTTAACTAACCCTATTTTTAAGCTTGTGAACTAGGTACCTACTCCATCTTGTTCAGCTATTTTTGGAAACGAAAACGGGGTGATACACAAGGTAATTTTGTTCAAGATGTCTTGTCGTTGCTTAGTGCTATACTTTCGTTACACTCACTTTTAACAAGGTATGTTAACCTATATAAGAAAACTGTCACACGATAAGAAATAATGCTAAAGGTCTCCCTTGTAAGTTTCCTTTGTTGGCCTAACTTTGGTGTAGGTACTTATGATACTCTTAGTTTTTGATTCATCAAATAAAAAATATTTACGTACTTAGTTCGGGCAAAATAGTGGTCAAGACTATATTGGTAGTGTTTATACTTGATGGTAGGTAATGAATGCAAAATGAAATGAATGCTTTCGTAAATAAATACCTTAAAGCTTAGGTATACTTATACCTTTTCCAGATGCTGATGGTAAAGAACTCGAGCACGTAGTGACCTACAAGGATGATGATTTGGTGCACGTAGTGGAGGGTGCACTTAAACAAGCAGACGCGAACAATGACGGCTTCATTACGTACGCGGAATTCAGATTTGCCACGGGGGCATATTAGACATTTTTCAATAAGGTAATTGTTTAAACTCCTTGGTAAAACGAGCAAGTTAAAAAAAGTTCGAAACCTCCTCGCTATAATCAAACGTAAATATATTTTCTACCTTTGATGTTCATAAGTGTTTGTTTTGTAATAAGGTTCAGAAATTTGTCCCATAATGTTTATTGTTACTTATGTTTGTTTTTGAGGTGTCTAGTCAGACAGAGATTATTTTTTATTTATGAATGATAAATAAGACAATAATTAAAATTGCATAAATTGTTATTCAAATTGTGTCAAGGTACAAACGATTTATTTAAATAAAATATAAACGTGACAAACAAATGTAGTTTCCAATCAAGTAAAATCTATAAGGTGATTATAAATAAGGGCCAATTGTGCCAGTTCCATAACGAACGTATTTTTTGAAAAAAATTAAGTGTTAACAATTAATAATAAAACATGCATAACAAAATTATAACTATCGTTGTAGGGTCATTGCGCTGGATTACGACCGATTAGCGGGGTACCCAACTTTGGGTCAGCTTATTAGTATGAAATATTTACTCGACATTTATTGAAAGGGTTTGTCATGGTTCCATATATGATCAAGATATATTAAAAAACCTTAAATATGTATATATATTATTAGACTTAATTTTAAATATTTTTTTATTGAGAAATAGGGTGATATGCTAGTTTGCGACCGATTTTCTTAGTATACGACCACCCCCTACTTTAGTTTACGACCACTGTCTGAAAGGGAAATTACACATAATTGATTAAAAATAATGCTACATTATCATGTTATTATTAATAATTTATTTATTTCTAATCATCTGTTTTGTAACATCTGTACCAAAACTGTAATATAAATACTAACTTAATAGTGGTCGTAAAATAATATATCAAATTATTACATCCAATATGCGACCGTTAAATTCCCATACATTTTAAGACGTAAACTGACGTCGGCCGCGGTCGCAAACTAAAGTTGGGGTATGTTAGACGATCATATTATATATTTGTACAGTATTTACGAATGTTTACGCGGTCGCAAACCGATGGTAACAAAACCGCTATTAAGAATATGTTAAAAAAGTCACAAAATCCGTAACCTTTATTATTAAAGTAACAAGGGAGATAAATAAAGTTTGCAATCAAACAGTCAATTTGCGACCATGTGGTCGTAAAGTCAAATAACATGAAAAATTATATTTTGGTATGCGACCACTCAATATTTTACATGTTTTTGTATATTTTCTTTATAAAAATTGCGCAAATGAGTAGAAAAATAATTTTCTTAGGCAATAAAAACACTATCAATCAGTCATTATATAAATAAATCATTAAATACTAACTCCGAAAGCAGCACGTGCTCACTATTTTTTTTGTAATTTCGTGAACCCGTTCACGCGAGGAGTGCGGGCGCCGAAATGAGCGTGGGTTTGTTTAATTTCGGGTAATACTATGGTGCCAATTCAAATAGGTAAGAACAATAGATCCTGCTCTGTATAGACCAGAATTTCGTTTGGAAAAGAGAGATGGAATTCTTAATTTCTTAGTATTTCTGCAGCAGGTCCCTGAAATGGTCGCATACTGACGGTGGTCGCGAAACCAGCGCAATGACCCTACTTAATTAATAATCACTACATAGTATAAAGCAAAGTCGCTTTCCGCTTCCCGCGTCTGTATGTAATATGTATGTATGTATGTTTGCTTATATCTTTAAAACTACACAACGGATTTTGATGCGGTTTTTTTTTATAAATAGAGTGATTCAAGAGGAAGGTTTATATGTATAATACATGCATAATATAGTAGAGAAACACTGATAATTTTAGAGGTTTCTAATGTGATGTCGTAAATAAACACATTTTTTTGCGCTTACATTGCAAATGCTGGCTGAACCCCACGAGATATATCAAAATAATGTACTACAGTATTGTATACCTTAAAAACGTCTACAAAAAAGTCCACGATGGTATTAGAAATGTCTTACGCACAGCGAAGCGGGCACGGGTCAGCTAGTTTTAATATATAAATATTTACAGATCTCAATTGTCTCGAAACGTCAGTAGTACAAGATATAGGTAACGTGGCATCATCGACTACATAGCTATGTACCTAGTCGATGCGTGGCATTAGCCGCATTTCTATTTTGAACATGCGTAATGTTACACTTTGAATATAATCTCCTACTGCTCTTTTGAATGATAGTTCGCTAATATCCACGCAAGAGAAGCACTTGTTGAAAATAGAACAAATACGATTATAGGTAACGAAACTCGTTCAAATGTAATGTTATTACTATGTTATTAATAATGTTTACTTAAGGGGCTCCCAGTCGACGATTGCTCTTTTTCGAAACGAAAAAAGAAAAACTTCTGAACAAGCCACATCTCCTATTTTATAAGTTTATTACTTCAGGTTCCTACCTAGATTTCTATTAAGCTGAAAACATAATAGCAGAAACTTTTCACGATAAAGATATTATTTCAAAATGATACGTTTTAGAATTTATGATCGAAATATTTTATATACCTACTATTAAAATCAACTTGTGATTTATTGTTAAAGATAGGTAATATGTAGATCTAGATTTCTATTAGAATAGATTTTTGATAAGTAATTATACATAATTTATATCATTAATTTATTCGAAAAGCTAAGGCGGACCACGCGCCGACGTATGTTTGTCGTCATTGCAGCGGTCGGTAGGATTATTTATCGAAGTGATTAAAGATGGGTACATCTTTATTCACATATACTATACATTATAAAATAGGAGATGTGGCTTGTTCAGAAGTATTTATTTTTTCGTTTCGATCAAAAATAATCGTCGACTGGGAGCGCCTTAAGTTTCAAGACATATTTCACGACAAATTAACTATCACACAATCGTTTGAAAGTCGTCGTTTCTTTGTCCTCATTTATGTGTTTAGTTTTATCCTTAAAAATATCTTCAATTTCTTGCAAAGTCCTGTCTTTCGTTTCAGGCAAATATTTGAACAACATTAAACAAGTTATTAGAGATGAGACCGCATAAAAAAGAAACGCTCCTGACATGGTAAATGTTCTGACTATATAAGGAAATATTTTCACCAAAGTTGATAATAAAACTGAGAAAACGAACGCTGCTATCATTGTACTAGAACTTTTATATCTAAGAGGCGTCAGTTCTCCATATATCGAAGTTGATAAAATCATCGGACCACAGCTAATAGACACGGAAAATACCGTCAATAACGACATAGTGACAACATTATTCTCAGTAATAACCTTAGAATCAACTAAATAAAGATAGAAAGATATAACAAACAGAAACAATATTGCTATTGTGCACGTAGAAAATAATAAAAGGCGCCTTTTCATAATTTTAGACAAGTAGCAGCCAATATACATGCCAGTTACCGTCACTCCGTCCAGAATCAGCATTCCCGTGTAAGCTGTGGATTCGTTGTCTGTTATTTTTTTTATTATATCAATAACATATACCATACAGACCAACTTGCCGGAAAAATGATACTGCATCATCATTAGCACAGATATAAACGTCGGCTTGTAAAACTCCTTTCTCATAAACCTTTTTAATACATTCCCCGAACTAGTATTCTCTTTACAGCTTTTTATCGACTCTTTTTGGGAGTCAATCAACTGTTCTAGTTCTTTCTCTGATTCACTATCTGTGCCTCTTAACCATCTATGTGCTTTCACGCACTCTTCAAACCTTCCTTTACTTGCCAACCATTGAGGAGATTCCGGCCAGAACACAACTGATAAGCAGAAAATAGACAAACACATACCCAGTAAAGGGATGCACTTCCAATACAAATATGTTCCCATTGCGTTAGAAACCCACATTCCCCAGAACAGTGTGGCTGATTTGATAGCTAAGAATATTCCTCTGTATTTAGGAGAGGTGTATTCTGACACTATTATAACAGCGAGCGTCATATTAGCTGCATTATTGATCCCTTGCATTATTCCACTGATTAAAATGTGCGTTGTGTTGACGCTGAAATACAGCAGAGTTGTGTATGCCATCGTGTTAAGAGTAACGATGGCGAAGGGTATTCTTCTCCCGAATTGTCGGGTGAATATGCAAATGATGAAAATCCAGGGCAGTGCGCTATATCCGGTGATTGAAACTGAAAAATAAAACAAATAAGTAAAAACAAGTAAATTATAACATCAAATTTTGTAAATAATGTGTATTACTATATGCAATTTCATACGTTAACACATATAACCTTGGTACTCCATAAACATAAGTACCTACCTTCTAACTACCTACATTGATAGATGTTATGTTTAAATATAAATTAATTTTAAATAATATACCTTAATATTTATAAATAATAAATAAATAAACATTAATTACTTTCATAGTTGTTAATATTACAAGGTATCTAACTAGGTAGGTACCTATAGTCATAGCTGTCGCTTATTTCCGCCAAGGTGCATTCCCCATTGAAATATAAATATGTACTTTTATTGCGTGATTACCACCTAGAAAATCTCACGGAATGAAACCTGTTTTTCAAGACCATCATCGATTTATTTAAAACTAGCTTCCGCCCGCGGGTTGCTCTTGCTGTACCTGGATAAAAATGAGCCTATCTATTCCAGGACATAAGCTTTTATCTAAATCCGTCGTGCGTGATTGAGCCACAAACATACATCTTCACAAACTAGGTATTGGATTTATAATTTTGGTAGAATGATAGGCACGTATCTCGTACCGGCAAGCGCAGCGTAGGGCGTCTACCGCGTCGCGTCGCGTCTACAGGCGACCTAATGAAGACTGCCGGGACGCTCTGGATGAGAACTGCTTCCAACCTGTCTTTATGGGGGCGACATCTGGCTGAGATGATGAGGATGATATGATTAGGTACTTACATAACCAACTAGCCATTTCTTCACTGACTGCCTCCGTCGAGTTAGCAGCTTTCCTTAGCTGCGGTATCAGCACGGTAGGCAAACCAAATGACAGGCCAAACAAGAAGTATACCATCCATGCTCCAGTACATACGAAGATCTGAAATAGCTTTATATTAAGCTATTTAAAGACTGTTTGCAGAGGTCTTTAGATAGCTCAATTGATTCTTGTGTATATTGTAAATGTTTGTGTAAATATTCTTAAAAAAAAAAGAATTACGACTGCAATCCCCAAGTATGGTAGACATCCTCCATCAGATATATCCTGGAAGATGTCCAAAGGAGGTAGTCAGAGGTCATATCTAAACATTACATTTTGCAATACCTAGTCAGCATTCCTAAGTTTCTAACGCGATAGGCAAGCCTATCGCCGCCATAGTAATCTTCAATGCTAGATTGACTTACCTGTCTGAGTAGATATTTTCTGGGTATGGTTGTGCATTCTGGTGAACTTCTTACTACGGTATATTGATAATCCATAATTTTCCTTTTCCTGTTAAAAAAAATAGGTACTAAAAAAATCGAATTGCAAAGAGCGTTCACTTGATTGCGTTGTCTAACTTTTTTTATATAGCTCCAAGAAAAATAGAAATACAGCGAATAAGGCACCTACCACGTTTTTTGTTGTATTGCTGACGTAAAAATATGACGTATAATGACGTAAATTGCTGAAGAAAAAAACGTGGTAACTAATAAGCCGTATTTTTAAAAGCTTTTATTTAACTTGCAATGTATGTATGTAATTATGTTTGTTAAGGGGCTCCCAGTCGACGATTGCTCTTTTTCGAAACGAAAAAAGAAATACTTCTGAACAAGCCAGATCTCCTATTTTTATAAGTATATTATTACTTCAGGTTCCTTACTAGATTTCTATTAAGCTGAAAACATAATAGCAGAAACTTTTCACGATAAAGATATTATTTCAAAATGATACGTTTTAGAATTTATGATCGAAATATTTTATATACCTACTATTAAAATCAACTTGTGATTTATGGTTAAAGATAGGTAATATGTAGATGATAGATACATAATTTATATCATTAATTTATTCGAAAAGCTAAGGCGGACCACGCGCCGACGTGTGTTTGTCGTCATTGCAGCGGTCGGTAGGATTATTTATCGAAGTGATTAAAGATGGGTACATCTTTATTCACATATACTATACATTATAAAATAGGAGATGTGGCTTGTTCACAAGTATTTATTTTTTCGTTTCGAACAAAAATAATCGTCGACTGGGAGCGCCTTAAGGTGAAATCTTGCAACTCAATTTTGAAGCAGTTACCTTCAACCGATTGAGCTGAAATTTGGCATACTTATGTAACTTCGGTGACAATGCAATAATATGGTGACAGCGAGCTGATCTGATGATGGAGTCAGGAGCTGTCCAACGGAACTCCTCAGTAAATAGTCTGATTGAGATAGATAGGTAGGTACTAGGTACCTACTCACTAGCGATCCGTAACTAACTGTTAGGGTGCGTTTCCACTGACGCGAAGCTTGGCGGAGTGGAGCGGAACGTTAATTGAATTTTTGAAATTTATTTTTTGGGTTAACTATTTCGAGTACTGTAATTGGTAAAAAAATGTCGACCTGATTTGAAGTCGTATTTTTATTACAAACTAACATACGAACAGTGCATGTAATATAAAGGTTGTACCTAACTAGACTAGTGGGAACCCTCGCGACTTTGTTCACGTGAAGTTATTTTTAGACTTCAGAGGGGGCTCTGTTGAATTTCGGGAAATGCTTTTCTAAGTGCACCCCTACATTGTTAGTGTGAGTTTCTATATACGCGGAGCTGTGCGAAGCGGACCAATGACAGCGCTCGACATTTTCAAATTCAAATATTTGAGCACTGGTATTGGTCCGATTCATTCAGCTCCGCGTAAATGGATACTCACCTTTAGGCTTTGTGTTGTTAGATGAGTCAGTCAGTAACGCAAGAGTTTTATAAATTTATATTATTTTATTTTGTATTTTTAAGATAAAGTAATTAATGTTTTTCTTACCTGGACGCGGCTGTCTGTGGATCAGCCAGCTGTTTAAATGGAGGTCACCATCACCACTAAATGACGCTCTCGAGAATCTAACCAGTTGGTGCGAGTTAGACTCGCGTGGTGAGGGTTCTATACGATTTTTGTAAAATATAAATTAAGTAGGATCACGACTTTAATCCCCAAGTAAGGCAGACATCATCTCAGATCTCCAGGTGCTCAGATCCTTGAAGATGTCTGAGGGTTTAGTTTCGGGAATTATTTTCCTAGAACCTAGGACCAGTGGTTTAAGCTGGGCGTCGATAGTTCAGTCAGTCAGTAACGCCAGAGTTTTATATACTTGAATAATTTAAATGGAAGGTAAAGAAAAAACCATCAGATGTACGTAACCCTAAAAACCGGATTTCGTCCTGTAAGGCCCTCCGCACACGAAGCGACTTTTGTAACTCTTGGTGCTACTTCGTAACCAGTTACAAATTTCAAAAAAATATCGAGTTTATTAAATTACTCTAACTTTATAACCGATTGCTATGGTAAAAATAAAACCGTGGTACTTCGACATTCAATGTCAAACTGTATTATGCGGATTAACACCGTTATTTGTTAAGATAATTATATTTACTCTTTTATTTATTTTATACTAGCGACCCGCCCCGGCTTCGCACGGGTAGCATGTTATTATACATAATATAAACCTTCCTCCTGAATCACTCTATCTATTAAAAAAACCGCATCAAAATCCGTTGTGTAGTTTTAAAGATATAAGCAAACATACATACATACATACATATTACATACAGACGCGGGAAGCGGAAACTGCTTTATACTATGTAGTGATTTCAGTGGTGAGTTTCTATTTTATATTTAAGTACTCTTTTATTAATTTTATATTTCTTAATATTTGTATTTATATAATATTTGTATTTTTCTTAGAATTATAAGTTTTGCACTAAGAACGACTTATATTAGTATTGCATAATTTTTTTCACAGGCAAACTCGCCTAACTTTTTGAATTGCAAACTGGTCGATTAAATCTTCACAATCTAAACGTTGAAGCACATCTGATTCTATGCATAGAATAGCTAAGCTATTGAGTCTATTTGCACCCATTGTAGAACGTAAGTAATTTTTCAAAATTTTAATGTGATACATAATATTTGAATTATATTTCTTGAAAGATAAAATGTTTATTTAAAAGAATTAGTTAATTATATATTGTATAGAAAATTTTATCTCACTTTCCAAATTTTGCCGCCCTGGGCACTAATAGCCCCGACTGCCCCTAGTATAAATCCACCACTGAGTGGTAAGTTTATATTTTGTTCTAATCCCTACGTAGGAACCTACTCAAAATGCTGAGGGAACACATTATGAGGAAACCAGTTACGGATGAGTTTCCAGTTCCACCTACGCGCAGCTGTGCCATCGACTACATAGCCCAATTGGCTTATGTAGTCGATGAGCTGTGCGGAGCGGACCAGCAGGGCTATTTTGTAAAAAACATGAATATCATGTTGTGATGTTGAATGCAATACCTAATGTTAGAGAATACCTAATCTGTTCACTTTTCATAGTAACTATTCACTGTTTATGCACCTATACCTACGCTTCTGCGTAGGTATTGTATTGGAAGCTTAGGTATAGGTCCAAAACAGCATAAAAAGCGTAGGTATTATGGCATTCAGTACCATAACATGATATTCATGTTTTTACAAAATAGCCCTGCTGTGCCGGATTAGCCATATAGCAGGAGGCAGCAAATGCTACGGGCCCCGCGCCTGTGCCCAAAAAAAAAAAATCAAACATACTTAAAATTTGCACCTGCACCTAATTGCCTAGTGTTATCAATATCAAATTTTGTATTAAACTTTTAAAGAAATAGATAGATGTCGTAGAAGACACACTAAGATAAACACTTTTGTGATAAACATAGATGTTAGTTTTGTGTCTGGGACGGGTGTTTTAATGTATTATATTTATGTAGGGTCATAGACCTGGTTGTGGTGCCTACCTCGGCTTAAGCACCATAAAGTAATTTATGTAATTCTATCAGTAATCTGGTTTCCATAGTACAGCTTTGTTTAGTTTGGGGCTAAATGGCGCTGTGTAAAAAATGTCCCATCAATATTTAAATTGAAAAAAATAATAAAAAGTTTATCGCCATACCAAGGTACCTAATTGGTATTCTTACAGATAAGAGGGCTTGCAATCGTCACGCGTAGGTACCTACCTATGGAATACATTTTACTGCAAAATATGGGCATGTGTCAAATGTACCTCTAATAAATAAATAAAAAATAGTGGACGATATCACAAAGCGCCATCTCACCCCAAATTAAGAAAAGCTTGTAGGTAGGTACTATAGGAACTAGAAACTTATCTGTTATTTTTTTGTAAATACCTACATACCTACTTTTATACAGAAAAAGAACAAACATCTATGTTGTTCATCATACAAATGTTTGTCCTGGGTGGGAATCGAATCCACAACCTTCAGCTCGGAAGGCAGAACTACTCCCAACTGTGTTGTGAGGCCGTGTAGGTACTTGGAGACATTGACACGCAACAAACAACGAGCAACCTACGTGATGCTGCAAGATTGCAGTGTCCTATACAACATAAGTGACGCGCAGCACCACGGGCGACATTTCCATAAACACTGAGTATTGTGACCTGTAAAAAGTTCTACAACATTGTCCCCGAAACATTCACGTAGTTGAGCGACATGTTGGGCAACATGTTGCTCAACGTGTTTCTTCTTTGGTAGTAATAGTAACTCTACCTTCTGCGCTGTAGGTTGTGGGTTCTATCCCCTATGTGATGAACATATATGTTTGTTCTGTGTCTGTGTGTTAATATGTATAACAAGTACCTATTTATTTACCGAAAAAGTAAGTATTAACTATAGATTTTTACACGGGCATCACGTAATTATAATTACCTACTATTCACAATAGTATGAAAAATAATTAATAAGTATTCTATCAGTTATCTGGTTCCCATAGTACAATAAGCTTCGCTTTGGGGCTTGATGGCGGTGTTTGTAAAGTCCGCCAATATTTATTATTTGTCCCTAGTTTATCCGAACCTTTATAGGTAAAATAGTCGCGTGCGCCGCAGCAGCTGTTTTATTTTAATTAGGTAGGTGTTAGAATTTAGATTTACTTTTGGTATCTGGGTAGGTACCTACTTAGTAGGTAAAACCGGAGTTATTGCCCAACCTTCGTGATTACTTGGCCATCTCGGAAAACAAATTTCTATTCCACTATTTTCCTCTTACAATATTAGGTACCTATAAATGCGACAGTTTGTAAGGATGTTTGTATTGTAGGTAGGTACCTCAATCACGACCAAACAAACGGATTTAGGTGAGACTTGAAATAATACCTACTTGGTATAGGAACCTATCTAAAAGTAGTAACACTAACTACTGCAAAATGTGTTCATGTGCCAAATGTAACGTTTGAACGTGCCTCTGGCTACCACTTAAGCATTATTAAGGATCTGAGAGGATGCCTACCGTACTTGATGGGGATTCAAGATACAGTCGTGAACTCGTGATCCCTAAATGAGAACATTTTATTTTTATCAACAACTACGTTAGTTTTAATTTTATTAGTTCTGTAGAATAAATAACATTTTATGTAGGGAAATGGGGCAGGACTCCGCTGTGGGATTTATTTATTTACTAAAAATAGGTTTTTGCAAAAATGATTAACTGACGATTTTTAAACAACATACCTAGAGTTTAATATTTATATATCTCTTAGGTTAAACAAAGATTTTGTAACAGGAAATATTTACCTAGTTATTTGTTTTATTATTCATATAAACAATAATACCTACCATTACCTATTCTAATCATAATTATGCATTAATCACGATCACATCGTGTTGTGTAACTTTAAATCGTCATCAGCATGTACAGAAACCTGAAGGTCATTCTCTAACCTCAGCTGACTGACATCGACTTGTACATTTTCGATACTATTGTCAGAATTTCTTATATCATCCCTAACACTCTCAGAGAAATCCTCAATTTTACCGGATCTTCTAGAAGCCTTTACACTTTCAGAAAAATCGACAACATCTTTATCGGATCTTTTCAAAGTCTTCTCTGAAAAAACGACAACTTTTTTGGATTTCCTAGAAGTTTCTTTATTTTTAATTGTTTTTGGCTTCAAGTTTGCTACGTGTTTAGTTAGCTTATCTATCTCTTTATGGAATAGAGCTTTTGAGTTGTCATCCATCTTTTCGTATCGATCGAACATCAAATTAAACGCCTTCTCCATAGGTTTTGCGAATTGTTTCGTCTTCTTCGCCTTTGTGAACTTCTTTACTAGCTTTTTCAGTTTCGCCTTATCGTCTTTGAAGAGAGTATTGAGGCTGTGAAAGAAGTTTACGAAGGCGCTACCTTCGTAGCTTGTGATATATTTTGCTATTTCTACTTTGAGTTTAATTGGATTCCACGTCGTCCATTCATGCGTAGTATCTTTTATAAACGTTTTTAAAGCTATGTTTGTGAATAAATCGTGAAATTTCGGATTTGTCACGTAGTTTTTCGCTACTGCATCGTTCAACGCTATAGCTAAGCTTCGTACCTCCTCATCATCATAGTTTATTACAAGCGCGCCCATTTTTGTTAAAAACATCGTAAGCGCCTTGTCATTCTCATTGATGTCATGACTTTTCTCAGTGACAGTGTCATTCTGAGACCTTACATTTGTTTTTCTAGGTTCACCTGGGGTTAAAAGGTCTTCCAGTTTTTCTAGAAACTGGCGAACATTGCTTAGCATAGTGTTGTTCTGTCGGATATCGTTAGGTTCGAATAGAAATGACGTTTCGACAGCTAAGTTTACGCTTTTTGGAGGCGTTGGTGTGGCATGACCTGGAATAATAGAAAATATATTTAATGTGTGTGACGAGTTTGAATGGGAACGTTGGAAGAGGAAGATCTCGGCGTATTTTCTTGAATCAAATTGGTGCCGTTTTGAAAAAAGTCCAGGTTATGAGTAATACCTACTCTAAACTGACGAACATGCATGACGAATGTGATGAGATGAGAGTGAAAGAAGGAATAGATGTATGTCAGGATCGTAGCAAGTGTGTCTCTAGCTACCCCTCTAGAAAATAGGCGTGATTTAATTATTGTTTTATTTTTTTTAATTCAATTATTTAAGCAACACATTGCGTCGTTTTCTGTTCCATCATAACTTCATTTTAATACATAGATTGTCATTTTAATCAGTATAAGTATTAAAATGATCATTTTAATACTTGTAGAGCTTTTTTGTATCTGCCAACAGGCCTAGTTTATTGACCCGAGAAATTAAATTAGCAATAGAATATTAAAGCGCCGGAGACATGAAATATTGGTCGAGGCAAGTTTAGAAATATCTTTTTTCGTTAATTCTTGCGATTGCCATGCTCAAAAAGTAAAATAGCTGCTTTTAGCACAAAAATATATATTTCTGTCTATACTTCGTTAATGAAACTTTTCTCGAATCGTTCTATGTTATAAGAGGTACAAACCAATCGTAAAAATAATAAAACACGAGTTCACAAGTTTAAAAATACCAGCGGCCATTATTACAGACGTTTCGCAATAATCGTAAAGATGAAAACTGATTATTTTTATGGGATGTTTCAAATAAACTACATATAATAGCACCTTTCAGCATTCACCATAACTTAGGCGTTCCTTGAATGTTTACTAGGAAACAATTACAACCAATAATTGTAATTGATGTAATCTGGTTATAATATTATCAGTCTAATTATTTGACTGGTCTCACAGCTCAGTTGGTAGTAGCTCTATTCTACGCTGTAGTTTGTGGGTTCGATTCTCGCCATGACAAATATTTGTGTGATGAACATAGAAGTTTGTTTTGTGTCTGAATGTTATTTATAATGTATCTTATGTACATACTGATATAATACTTTATATTTGCAGATATATATGTATACTTATACTAAATAAAGTATTTAAGTATTCCATCAGTACATAAGATACATTATAACACTCAGACACAAAACAAACTTCTATGTTCTGTTCATCACACAAATATACCTAATACTTACTACTAACTACTACTACACTTACTTACTAATACTTTATTTAGTAAATACATACATATATCTTATATATAAAATTCTCGTGTCACAATGTTAGTTACCTTACTCCTCCGAAACGGCTTTACCGATTTTTACCAAACTTTATATGCATATTCAGTAGGTCTGAGAATCGGCTACTATCTATTTTTCATACCCCTAAGTGATAAGGATGGCGTAAAGATCGGAAAAAACGGAAAGTGCTTTTTTCTGTGGGATTATTGACATTTGACAGGACGTCTGTCGGGACAGCTAGTAATATATATATATGTATTTACTTACTAAATAAAGTCTATCAGTTACCTAGATCCCATAGTACAAGCTGTATAAGCTTTGCTTAATTTGCGACTACATGGCGCTGTGTGAAATTTCTGCTGAATAATGAAATAATGCTGAAGTATTTATACTTTCACTGCGGGTTTTTTTTCACACACTCTTGCCTGTTTAAAATTACAAAAATTTACACATCTTGACTCTTGTACTACTAAAAAAATTGCGTCCGTCAACACAGTGAACGAATGGAACTTTTTATTTACCAATCAAACCGACTTAAATGACTACTAAATATGGGCATTTTCAAATTAAAGTCATAGATAAAGGAATAAGTATTTATTACAATATAAAAATCACAAGGATCACTTTGATAAAATTCAACTGACTAAACCCCTTAGACATTCGTCTAAACACTGAGGATACCTACCTCAATTAAAATATAAAATGAGGTTATTTCTAATCAGGCTTCAACCCCGCTGCACACTTAGGGGTTGAATTTCTTTCTAAGTGCTCCCCTAGACACCAAAAGGAACACACCCTCTAAATTTCAAGTACTAGGACCAGTGGTGGACTTTGCGTTGGTAGATCAAGTCAGTCAGTGAAGTTTTTTATACTCATACAAGCTAACCCGGCGAACTTCGTCTTTAGAATCGTTCTCGTTCCCGTTCCCGTTCTCGTTAAAAAATAAAAAAATACAGACAATAGTTTATTCACCTTTTTAAATAGTTTACACAAAATACAATTCTGAACGCATGCATTAAATGCCAATCATTACTTACAGTATTTGACAGGATGGACAACAAATGTTTGACATGTACTAAACCAATGAACATTTATTGAAAATGATTCATCTTTCATAATTATGTATTCGTCGAGTTTTCATTGTTTTTAAGATGTATTCTGCTATTCGGGGCGGAGACATATCCAACGAATCAAAAACCATGAAAATTGGTCCAGCTGATCTCGAGTTATAACAAACCCGTCTTTCTTTTATATAGTACTAGCGACCCGCCCCGGCTTCGCACAGGTAGCATGTTATTATTATACATATTAACCTTTCTCCTGAATCACTCTATCTATTAAAAAAAACCGCATCAAAATCCGTTGTGTAGTTTTAAAGATATAAGCAAACATACATACATACATACATACATACAGACGCGGGAAGCAGAAAGCGACTTTGCTTTATACTATGTAGTGATAGTGATAGTGATAGTGATAAGTAAGTATAAGATAGAGATAGATTTAGAAGACTAGTCGTCTGTCGCAGTTTCGAACGGGTGTACTAATAAAAATGATAGACAAATTTTTGATACCTTAGCTCACAATGATCAGATTTCAATGATTTTTAGGGTTTCGAGTCTACAAGAAACCCTTATAGTTTCGCCATGTCCGTCCGTCTGCCTGTCCGCAGCGTAGCTCAGAGACGCTTAGTGCTAGTAAACTGTAATTTTGCATGTTTATACATAATATTAGTAATTTAAACAGTCTTGGAATAAAATCTTGAAAAACAATTTTGTTTAGGGTACCTCCCCTACACCTAAAGAGGGGATGTTTTTTTTTTTCTCGCGTACCCCATGGTGTGGGATATCGTTAGATAGGTCTTTAAAAAGTATAGAGGGTTTGTGAAAACAAATTTTAGATTAAGAGATCCGTTTGTGAAATATTAAGCTTTAAAGTGCCAATTTTTGTTAGAAACGAGTGTCCCCGCCCCCACCCTTTTAAAATCTAAACTATTGGGTTTGGAGGCGTGAAAAATTAGTACGGTAGTAGTACATAATAACGAACTTAAAAGGAAAACTATTACAGCTAAGTAGGCGTTACAAGTTTTCGAGTAATAGACTGAATAGTCGACCAACTTAAAAAATGTATTCTAAGAGGAAATAATCATTTTTTTTAGTACCAATACCATTGAAAATTAAACCCTACATCGCACGTGACCCGACACGCACTTGGCCGATTTTTATTGTGTCGAGAATAGTCCTAAGTTCGTCCCATTTAAATTATATTCATGTAGGACTAATAGTTCCTTTATAAAACTTAAAAAAATCAATATCGTCTCTTGACTTTTCGATGGGTCGATACATTTTCGTCGGTTTTATTCGTTTTTTAAACATAATTATATTACAAACTAGCGACCCACCCCGGCTTCGCACGGGTATCATGTTATTATACATATAAACCTTCCTCCTGAATCACTCTATCTATTAAACCGCATCAAAATCCGTTGTGTAGTTTTAAAGATATAAGCAAACATACATACAGACGCGGGAAGCGGAAAGCGACTTTGCTTTATACTATGTAGTGATGTTAAACGCTAGTTTTTAATGATGGCTACTCGTTTCCGCCGACCCTCGCCCTCTTCCTCCAGCCGCAGGAGGAACTGCTTCGCCAGGGTTCGGAGACAGTTTATCTCATCAGCTAGAAGACCTACTGGTAAATCGACCTGGAATTAAGAAAAAAAAATATTATTAAAAATTGGTGGACTTTTCACACAGCGCTGTCTAGACCCAAACTAAGCAAAGCTTGTACTACGGGAAATAGATAACTGATAAAATACTTACATACTTTTTTTTGTAACTACGTTCACTTCATATTATGATACAACAACAAAGTTGAGTTCAGAACAAACATCTATGTTCATCACACAAATATTTGCCCTGGGTGGGGATCGAACCCACAACCTACAGCGCAGAAGGTAGATCTACTACCAACTGAGCTGTGAAGTTAGACAAATGAAATAGGATCGCGACTTATTCTTTAGTACGGTAGTCATACTCTCAGATCTCAAGGCGCTCAAATCCTTGAGGATGTCTAAAGGGGTTAGTCAGGGGCATTTCCATACATTACATTTGGCACATGCCCACATTTTGCAGTAGTTGACATTCCACTCGTGACAAGTTGCAAGCCCGTCGTCGCTTACAAGAATACTAACTGGTTTCCTCACAATGTTTTCTTTACCGTTGTAAGCACGTGTTATGCGCATGTAAATTCTACGAGCTGAAAAATCCATTGATGCACGGCCGGGATTCGAACCCACGACCTTCAGATTGCAGCTTCGTATTTAAAAACTATTTAATATAGCTAACCCTAGTAAACTCAGTCCGAGATGCCAGATCTTGGCACATTTGTATGGCATTCTTCTCAAATTCTTCGTCCACATTGTACGTAGCTCGCTTTTCTCGCGTCTCAGCGCTGAACACTCGCTGCCACATCTTAGCTTCTTCATCTTTTGATTTTTTAATCTTTTCGTCGATTGCAGCCAGTACAGTTCCGATTTCCTGAAAAAATGCAATTATACAACGCCATCTAGTCCCAAAAAAGCAAAGCTTATACCATGAGAAACAGATCACTACATAGTATAAAGCAAAGTCGCTTTCCGCTTCCCGCGTCTGTATGTAATATGTATGTATGTATGTTTGCTTATATCTTTAAAACTACACAACGGATTTTGATGCGGTTTTTTTTAATAAATAGAGTGATTCAAGAGGAAGGTTTATATGTATAATACATGCATAATATAGTAGAGAAACACTGATAATTTTAGAGGTTTCTAATGTGATGTCGTAAATAAACACATTTTTTTGCGCTTACATTGCAAATGCTGGCTGAACCCCACGAGATATATCAAAATAATGTACTACAGTATTGTACACCTTAAAAACGTCTACAAAAAAGTCAACGATGGTATTAGAAATGTCTTACGCACAGCGAAGCGGGCACGGGTCAGCTAGTAACTAATAAAATACTTATAATACACTAGCTTTTACCTGCGATTTCAATTGCAAAGATTTCGGAAAACTATTTAAGACTCCTTTTTGGAAAATCATTGAAATTCCTGAAAATCAAAAGATCTTTATATGAAATTTCATCACAATCGGCCTAAGGGTATGGCTATAACGTCACAAGCAAACAGACAGAGTTACTTCGCATTTATAATATTAGTATAGATGCCTTGAAATAACAATTAAGCTACTTTTTATTAGTACCACGCGAACAAATCGCGGTCGAAAGCTAGTAGTATACTTCACTATATAATTATATAGGATCACGACTGTAATCCCCAAGTACGGTAGACATCCTCTCAGATCTCCAGGCGCTTAGATCCTTTGATGATGTCTAGTGGGGGTAGTCAGACGCACGTCCAAACATTATATATGGCACATGCCCACATTTTGCAGTAGTTATCATTCCATTGAAAGTCGAAGTACCTCCCACTCGGTCAACAAGGCTTTCCAAATTTCACTATATGATTACCTTATTATTAGGCTCCAACTTCAGCGCCTTCCTGTACCACTCGAGCGATTCCTCCAACCGCCCCAACATCTGAATCGCCCGTCCTTTATAAAACAGCGCCTTACAATGCGTGTTTATATCCACAATCATATCCACATTATCACACATCTCTATAACGCGTCGCGGCTTATCCAACTTATAATAACACACAGCTAGGTTCATGAACAACTTGATTCTAATATTAGCTAGCTCTCTTCTCTCTTGTTGGGACTCCGTGCGGGAAAGAGACAGCACGTGCGTCGCCTGTTGGTAGAGCGAGATGGCGCGTTTGAATCGCTTCTGTTTAAAAGCGCCGCTCGCCGCGCCGCGCAGCTCGTGCACCGTTCGCACTATTCTACTGTGTTTGGTTTGCTCTTCGATTGGTAGCGAGTTAAACCTGGAATAAAAATAAGTAAATTAAAACAAAATCATTTTATTTCGAGCAACTTATTTAACACATTATTTAATCAGCAGCGACGCTATTATATCTACCTTTAATACAGTCAAGATAAATATATATAATACTAGCAGTTAACCCCGATTTCGCACGGGTGGTACCTGGATAAAAAGTAGCCTATGTGTTATTCTGATGTATAAGCTATATTACTGTGGAGTTTCACAAACACACACACACTTCCACTCACAAACTTTCGCATTTATAATACCTATTAGTGGGATACATATTTTATTAATGAAATAGGATCACAACTGTAACCCCCAAGTACGGTAGCCATCCTCTCAAATCTCCGGCGCAGTTGATGATGTCTAAAAGAGTTAGTCAAAGTCATAACATTTGGCACATTCCCATTTATTTGGTCTAGTTATAACTTGCACATTATACATACATACATACATACATTATATAATGAACTACGTTACTAACGCGTGTTGTGACGTGACGTTACTGACGCTATATAGTGCTATCACAAATAGCGCCGGTTCCGGACGGATGCGCGGCGGGACTCCGGCCACGCCCCATGTTACCTGTAAATAAAATAATAATAATAAATGATTTGATTCCGTTTCCAAAAGTAAAATATTATTAACAATGATTATTATCTCCTTTTAAGTAAAAAAATACTTGTCATAGGAGATTTCGCTTAAAATCAAAATCAAAATTGACCAAACCATGTAAAAATCTAAAATTAAGCTTTCGTAAGATCCTCCTCCTAGCTAATGTAATATTATAGGACAGGAGACAGCGCGCTAGTCTGATTACTAGCTTGAAGGAAAATTAAAAGCTTGTTTTAAATAATTACGTTTAAAAATATAAAAAATATGTTTTGATTAATCAAAAAGGCAAGGGACAATATTTTTTTCAAAGTTTTATGAAGTAACTTTTAGTCCTACATGAATATAATTTAAATGATATTAACTTTCGACTATTCTCTACACAATAGAAAAAAATCATCGAAACCGAATCACCAGGTCATCAAAATTCATGTGCAATTGAAAATCTCCTCTTTTTTTGTCAGTTAAAAAAAATATAGATAACTTATTCTTGTTCCTACCTGCGGCTGTAGTAACGCCAACAGTCTAGCGGTGGGGCCTCGAACGCTACATAGTGCAAGTTCCAACCCGGCCAGGCACTGCCCAGAACCAAGATGGGTGCGCTGAAAATATATAAATATTAAAATACAAGCTAACCCGGCGAACTTCGTATCGCTTTAGAATTAACAAACGTTGTGTTAAGTGCCTATGTCCGTCTCCTGGTTCTAAGCTACTTCCCCACCAATTTTCAGCCGTTCTTGAGTTGTAAATAGTGTAACTAACACAACTTTCTTTTAATATATATTGATTGGTGAATATTTCACACAGCGCCATCTAGCCCCATTTAAGCAACTAACTTACCATAGGATTCCCATCTTGTATAGTGAGAGATGAATCGAAGGGCATTTTGGCTTTCTCCCAATATGCGGCATAATGCATCGTCACTTCTGCATTTTGGGAGACCAGCTCACCATCACCTGTTATATTTTTATTATTATTATTATCCTTTTCTAGCTGACCCGTGCCCGCTTCGCTGTGCGTAAGACATTTCTAATACCATCGTGGACTTTTTTGTAGACGTTTTTAAGGTGTACAATACTGTAGTACATTATTTTGATATATCTTGTGGGGTTCAGCCAGCATTTGCAATGTAAGCGCAAAAAAAGTGTTTATTTACGACATCACATTAGAAACCTCTAAAATTATCAGTGTTTCTCTACTATATTATGCATGTATTATACATATAAACCTTCCTCTTGAATCACTCTATTTATTAAAAAAAACCGATTAAAAATCCGTTGTGTAGTTTTAAAGATATAAGCAAACATACATACATATTAATACATACAGACGCGGGAAGCGGAAAGCGACTTTGCTTCATACTATGTAGTGATTAAGATATACTTGATTATGTTTCTTTGATAATATTATAATTTGTTTCTATGTTTTTGTTATAATTAACATGTATGTATTCTTTTATTTTGGTTTCTTTTTTAGGGTCCCATACCTAAAGGGCTAAATGGGACCTTATTACTAAGACTCTGCTGTCCGTCTGTCACCAGGCACCGTGATAGCCAAACAGTTGAAATTTTCAAAGATGACGTATTTTTGTTGCAAAAAAAATAGGATCACGACTGTAATCGCCATGTACGATAGACATCATACTCTCAGATCTCCAGGAGCTTAGATCCTTGAAAATGTCTATAGTGTAAAATTTCACCAATAGTGTTTTTGTCTATAATTTATGTAGATAAAATCTTTTAGTTATCTTAGTTATAAAAAACAAAGAGAAGAAACGAGAGAAAAAACGATTAAATATTCATCAAAAACAAATATTACTCATCTAAACATGCCTCTGAGTATCCCCTTTAGTCATATTCAAGGATCTAAGCACCTGAAGATCTGAAAGGATGTCTACTGTACTTGGGGATTACAGTTGTAATGCTAGTTAATATATTTATTACTAGCGACCCGCCCCGGCTTCGCACGGGTTTAATACATATAAACATTCCTCCTGAATCACTCTATCTATTAAAAAAAACCGCATCAAAATCCGTTCTGTAGTTTTAAAGATATAAGCAAACATACATACATACAGACGCGGGAAGCGGAAAGCGACTTTGCTTTATACTATGTAGTGATATTTTATTACAATTTATTATATTTTGTTACCTTCTTCTAAAATTGTAATTTTCACAGCACCGCTGGGACGGCACGGAACATCTACCATTTTAGCTGCTAACTCCTCAAAGCTTAAGTACTCTGGAGACTTGAGCATCGTCTCCTCTACTTTCTTCTCTACATGTTCAAATATGTCTTCTGCATCACTGAAAAGAAATATTTATATTTAAGTGGTCATGCGCCAAATATAATGTTTGGACGTGCCTCTGACTACCCCCACTAGACATCTTCAAAGGATCTAAGCGTCTGGAGATCTGGGAGGATGTCTACCGTACTTGGGGATTACAGTTCTGATCCTATTTATTTTATTTATTCCCAAATCTTGGTGGACATTTCTCACATCTCCATCTAGCCCCAAACTAAGCAAAGCTTGTACTATGAGAACTAGATAACTGACTCCTATGTACTTTTGTTTTCGTAAATACATACTTTAGATACATTAAAACACCCAGACACAGTATAAACATTGATATTAATCACACAGATGTTTGTCCAAGGGATGGATGGGGATAAAATTTTGTCATGGACTTATACCAACATGAAGTTGGTTTTATTTTTAGTTTTATGTAAAATTCTTGTGTACAGTGTTTGTAACCAAACTCCTTCAAAACAGTTTGACCGATTTATATGATTTTTTTTTGTGTATATTAGGTAGGTAGGTATGAGAATAGGTTGTAAAGTATATTTTGTACATTTGTTTAGAAAATCCAGCATAAGGTTTGTTAATTTGTTATTTCTGGATACATACCTCTCTTCGTCTTCAGCATCTGGCATCATGTCTCCGTATTCGGTGAGATCTATCCCATGCTTGGTCGGCTTGAAGTCTAAATCTAAATGTAACTCCCCTTGAGAGGTCATCAGATCACTGGAACAAGAACCAAATAGTTTTGAAGTAAAATCTAGGTTAGTGACTATATCTAAATCTATTTCTAGGTTAGTGACCAAGGAGATTTCACTCTCAGTCTCATGGCATGGCTTAACTTTTTTAGGGATTTGAGAGGTGTGACTATGCATAGAGGTTTAATTTGACTATGTAACCAAGCTTTTTAGGCATACTGTAGTAAGTACAGTACACAGGCATAGAATTATTGCTCTCTCAATTTTAGAGACCTACTGGTGCCTAAAGGTAAAATAATAACTCGGTAGTAACTATAAACTTACTTTAAATTTATGCCCTTGGAGAGTTGCACAGGATTTTTGAAGATATCCTCCATGATTTTTGATACTTTTCACAATATTTATCTAGCCTAGTAAGTATTTATAGTTAGGTATAGGCAAATTATTTGGTTAGAAAAGCTGTTTTCTACGATTTCACTATGGCAAAATTAAATTTGCAGTTCTGCATCACTCAATACTAATTTCTAACTGTTCATGCCCAAAGAGTTTGTAATAACGTAGATAATGCTTTTCAACTCAAACATGAAAACAAAAACACTGGTTTTTCAGTCGGTTGGTCGTCGTCGTGGGTTTTACCAAGGTTTTACTTTACTTAACATTCACATCACAACACAAAACAGCCACACACAATTTACATACAAAAGGTAAACAAACAAGATGCTCTGTGGTAAACCACAGAGGATAAAGGTGATACCTGAGTATTACTTTATTTATTTGATAGTAGGCCTAAATAATTTTTTTCACACAAAAGGCTAAAATACGAAAAACATCCATAAAATGATTAAAAAACACATAAGGCTGGGAATAGACCACAGAGTACTTTTTATATATACGGAATAGAGGTACAACTCAGCGATCAAAATGGGAAACGTCAAATGACGCCCTCTGGACGCAGGTTTTGTTACTAATGCCAACATACGTAACGCACGCACACATACAAGCATTCCCATTCCCACACATGCGTACACGTATACGTTGCTTACTACTTATTAGACTTGATATTTTCAAGGTATTTTTAAAATCGCTTTTCTACTGGTGAATTACTTGATCAGTAGAAAAGCGAAAAGTAATTCACATTAATAAACAATAAAACAATGTTAGATAATTTTCAATTTCATTATTTATTTCTTTCTTTTCAAACCCTTTTTATTAAGTTTTATAGCCTTAATTTTAAATGAATCAGTGTTGTCATCACACTCTCTCTTATTTATTAAAATATTATTAATATATTTACAATAATTATAAATAAAAAATCTGCAGGATATTTTTATTAAAAAATCAATTAATTTTTCGCTGTGTACTGGGCATTTTATAAAAGAAAAATCCATAGCTATAAATATTATTGTTGTTATTAAGTCCCTTAGATGTTTTTGGGCTAAATTTTCTTTTAATATTATATAATTTATATCCTGCAGATTAGAGATACAATTTAAGAGAGAGTCGCTGGGACTGCAAAGCCATTTCTTATTTGCGTATTCCCGATATCTTAAATATTCATGCTCATTAGTTGATATTAAATCTTTTTTACATTCAACACACCCCTTGAATACCTTCTTCTTAGCGCTTTTTACAAAATACCCACTTACGTACTGTAGGCCCCCAATTACGCGTGGATCATTTTTTTCTTCAAGGGGTGTGAATGTTATATCGGGAATATTACTGAGTTCGCAATTTGTTTGTGCTTTACTGCCCCCGCCTGTGATGAGAACTTCATGTAATGTCACGCAATTATCTACCTCACAGTTAGCTCCAGGGGCGTGGACACTAGAGAGGCTGTTTATTAATAATGTTGTAAAGGCTGCTTCAAACCTTTCTGGTGTAGGATTTACGTTGCGGCATCCGTGGCTCCTAATGGACCCAAAAAAGTTTTCTATCGGGTCTTGATTCAGATGCCGCAACCAAACTGACGTTATACCGTATTTTGTTTGTATTTTTTTTAATAATAATTCTGTTCCTTCTAGTGTCCATACCCAATTATTTAATGTGGGAACATATTCATTGTTAGATGTTCTCGGATTAATAAATTTCATATTTTTTAACATGACTTTACTGTCATTCCATGTTTTGTGATGGATAGATGTAGGCGTTGCAGGTCCTAAAAGAGGTTTGCCATGTTTTTTTCTCTTGCCAAAGCTGCCGTTTAAGGAATCAAATAATTTGTCGAAGAACAGCAGGATGTCCGCAGTGTTTTTCGTTTCTTCAGGAATTATACCCTTATCTGTGAATAAATATATTTTGTTGTAATAGTGTTTCATGCAGGGACTGAAAGCGGTAGAGGTTAACGGTATTGGTACCGCAAAAATATAACGGTACCGTTATTCGATAGCGGTTGGGCCATACCGAAATTATACCGGTATGGAATAACGGTATCGAAAAAATCTTGAGTGTCGTTCGTCGGCTATGAGAGAAGGGAGGAGGGGGGGGGAGGGCGCGTGAGGGGCAAAACTCAGAGCGAGTTCGTTTGTTGTGAACGCACACACACGTCTTTGTCAATCGAGCGACACACAGGTTAATAAAACTTTGTTTGTTCTGTTCTGTTGCGTACGCGTTCACGCACAGTAGGTAGGTACCTACCTACCTTTAACTATAGATTTTGACACGGGTCTTTATCACGTAATTAAGTACCTACCTTTAATTTATTTTCCCGACTATGACGTCTGCTCGCGACCATGGCTATTGTAATTATTTGTAGGTAAGTAACATAATCGAAATGTCGGGAAAATAAATTACCGGCAGGTAGGTATTTACATAATAAATACACATAACTTCTCTTTTATTTCTTTATGATAAAATTTAAATTAAAGTAGGTGGCGATTCTATTGTGCCCATAAAAAAATTTCGGAATCCTAAAACACCATCGCTCTTATTCCTTTACGTTAAAGTCTAAATTTGCGTAACCTCAGGATGACAGTTTTAAAACGTAGGCTAGTTTTAAGTAATTTAACTATTTTTTTACGTAAATCTAGTCAATAAAAGTAAAGTGAAATTTTGATTTTCTTATTTATTTCGTTCATCAGAAATAAACGAAAAAAAATAATTCCAAATTTAAAATTTTGAGATTACTCAAATTTAGACTTTATTGTAAAGGAATAAGAGCGAAATTGTTTTAATTGTTTATTTTTTTGGAAATTCTAATTGTAGAACGTTGCCAACAGAACAATTAATTACTGATTAGCGTATTAGATTATGACCTGTATTTAAATATAGGACAATTTTTATCTATACCCGGTCATAGTCTATCTATAAACCAAATTTCAACCAAATCTGTCTGTTTAGTAGTTGAAGTAGTTGTAGGATGGATGTTTGTTACAGTGCAGTCGGCGGATCTAGGCACTGGTGATGTTAGCCGTTTGGATGCGCGGCAGACAATTTTCGACTTTATACAGTGACATAATAACCATTTGTGCGTTTCTACGGCTAACTTCACGAGTGCCTAGATCCGCCGACTGCACAGTAACAAACATCCATCCATCTACACAAACTTTCGCATTTATAATATTAGTAGGAAATATAAAATAAGTAATAAAGATAACATTAATACATGTTTAAAATTTGCATAGTTTTTTTATTTTTAATCAATTTTGTTGTACATCTAGTGTTTAAAAGGTGGATAAGTTACTTGGATTTCTTCGCCCATTTTATGTTGCCCTTTTACTGCGTCAACAATCTTTAAGATATGCCTATACGCCATGTTTCGCATACATGGACGTACAAATTGTAGCTCATCCAAGAGCATGTGACAGAAATGATAACTTCCCTTATCAATTTTATTTTCTCTGACACAATCATCGCATTCGAAAACACATTCAGTTCCTGGTTTCTCTTTTTCTTTTTTCGGCGACGGCATACAGTTCTTCAAATGTAAATCAGATTCATATACAGGGGACACTGGGGCTGATGGCGATCCTTCATCAGATGAATTAGAAACTCGTCTATGATCTGCTTTTTTGCGTTTGCTAACTGTCGGCAAAATACTCTGCGACATTCCAACATCCAAGCCGCAAAAAACATCTGATGACAGACGTCTTTTTCTACCTAAAAAAAGGTTATACACATTGAGAAGAAATAAATAAAACCCACATAGGTACCGTTTCCCACAAATTAATACAGTTTTCTGCCCGTCCATATATTTATTTATACTTATTTTGATGGAGTTAGTCATCTGTGGCAGTTATTATAATAACAAATAGATTTATGTTAAACTAATAAATAAATAAATAAATAGATATATATTGTTGGACATTTTACACATCGCCATCTAGCCCTAAACTAAGCAAAGCTTGTACTATGGGAACTAGTTAACTGATAGAATACTTAGGTAAATAATTTTATACTTAAGTAGGTACATAAATAATTATGATAGATATAGTTAGGTACTAACACCCAGACACAGAACAAATATCTATGTTCATCACACAAATATTTGCCCCGGGTTGGGATTGAACGCACAACCTACAGCGCTGAAGAAATTTTAAGTTTCGGTTTAGGCTGTGTGTTGATAGATCAGTCAGTCAGTAGGTAAAGCAAAATTTTTATATATGTAGATAGGTAAGTAAATACGATATAAACTTCGAAAAGTGAGGCATCTATTCCCAGTCTTACCCTTCACTACACACGCACAACAGTGAGGCATCTATTCCTAGTCTTACCCTTCACTACGCAACAGTGCATAGGTGGGTGGGTCAAACAAATATCTACCTATTATAAATTTTTAATTATAGGTAGGTATTAGGTAACCTATACTTACCTACCACATACCACATAATATTTATACTTTAATAGTAAGTAAAGTACATAGGTACTACCTACTCTATACGGCTTTCAATGCAGTTTAGGTGAAATAGGTAGGTAGGTATTCTCTAAAATTTATGAGAATTCCAATTTATATGTCCCACCTAAACTTCATTGAAAGCCATAACATGATAAACATAGTTTTTACGAAATAAGCCGGCTGACCCGGGTTGGTGGATCTTGGCATCTGTGAAGTGAGCTGTTTGGTTGCGCGGCAGACAATTTTCGACCTTATCATGGTTTTGTGTCACTGACACAAAACCATTTCTGCGTACACACAGCTAACTACACGAATGCCTAGACCCGCTGGCAGAACTGTAGGTAGGTACCTACCTACCTAGGTGGGTAGGTACCGAGGTAGGCAGGTACCTACATTCAATAGGTACCTACAAAACATAGTGAGGCAGGTAAGGTCAGTAGGTACCTACCTACCTACGTGCCGTGTCACAGCAAGAATGGTTATGTGTCACTGGATAAGGTCAAAAATTGTCTGCCGCGCAACCAAACAGCTATCTTTACGTAGGTAGGTAGATACTTACCTAACTAAACTAAGATCCGCCGACAATACCTACTAGGTAGAGGTAGATACAGTACCTACTACGTAGGTACGTAGGTAGGGAACAGACCTATCATCTAAGTAATGAAATTTTGAGTTCGATTTTGAATTTGCAGTTCGCTATAGGTATAGTTCGTATGTCGCATCACACACAACTGAAACTGACACAACACAACAAAACAAACGTAGTAAGTCGTTTGATGCACCGACCGCCGCCGCCGCCGCTCCCCGCCGCGCGGGGAGTGAGAAAACCTATAATATTTGGGTAGAAATTGCGGTATCGTTATTCAACCTTTAGTATACCACTATGAATTTCGGTAGAAGCTTTTCGGTACCGTTATATTTTTAGGTATTGAAATATATGGAATACCGGAATTTATCGGTATGACGTCATATCGATAAATAGAGGTATCTTAATTTTTCGGTTATTCGGTCCCTGGTTTCATGTCTAGGTATACTGTAAAACAATAGTATTTTACATTAAAATTTGTAAATCAGAAAAGAACTAGTGATACAAGAATGAAGAGACAACATTAGGTTCTGATGACATTTACCTGCTAGATAGCCCATATTCGATGCCACAGTTTGACTAAAAAGCTGCGTCGCATTTTTGACTTTCATCCGGGGAATTTTGCTCGGGTCACAGTGGGCATCTGTCAATTTGGGCACCAATCGGATTCCTTTATACCCTGGGTTTTCCTTGTGTAAGGCCATGATATGAGCCCATTTTGCCATTTTTACTTCCCCGTTTTTTATATATTTCAGATGTTTTGAAATCAAATTGTTTCGTATGCATTTTATTAGATGAGGTGGGTCATATAATGGTATGATTAATTCATTGTTGACCATAAAACTAATTTTATCTTGGGGCTCTTCTCCCTTTCTTAATAGGTTACCCCTTGTTTCTTGCAAAAGATATTTAATGCAGTTCACATTATTTGTTCCTTGGTCACACACAGTTGCTACCACAATAAGACCGGCATTTTGTAGCTCAGTTATTACTAATTTCAACTGCATCGCGAGTTCAGGGCCCTTTGTTGCAGCTTGTGAAAAAGTGTATGCAACAGGTTGTTTATAGTTTTTAATTAGTCCTCTTACCATAAACACCTGCGCATGATCTGCATAGTCAGGTTGTGTCTCTAGGCCATTTGTGACAAACCCACAAACATTGTCCTTTCTTTCATTGTATGTCACATTGGGTTTGAGTGACATTTCATCAAACAGAACAATACATATCTTATGTTCTAATTTCATTTTTTCAGTAGCTTTCTTTATTTGCTGAATCATATTTTTGTTGATTCCTGGATTTATATCTGCCATATTCAGCAACTTCAAGAGGGTTTGGCGTGACGGCAAGATAAATATTTTTCTTAGAAATCTGTACCCTTTTGGGCTCTGTTTGAGAAAGGACAATGCAATAATTTTTTCCTTTAATGTAAAACGACGGCCTTTGTTACCTTTCTTATGCTCTCTGAACTGCAGTAATGTCAAAATTTTCGATGTGCTGGGTAAATTGTCAAGTGTTTTCAAAAACTGTGGATTCGTCGTTAGATTTTGCAATGTCTTGATCTTTTTTGCCTGATGTTTGACCTTGTTGCGGCACTTGCTTAGTTTGACTCCAACTAGCACAAGTTTTCGGTACAAGGCATGCTCTGATGTACTTAAAGCGACGCATTTCACCCGCCGTTGTGGCTGTTTGTTATGATCTGTAATAATATAATACGAATTTAGAGAAAATTATCTGGCATACAATTAAATACTACTGACTATGTGGAATAACTTTTGCATACTTTTATATAGACTCAAGTTCTTCTAACTAAACAGACAAGACGTGTTGCTGGTGAGTTTGTTCCGCCACTTCTTCTCATCAGCTATAACACTACGAAGTCGGCGACAAAGGGGCAGCGTTTTTAGGGGGTCTTCTTATGTACATTTTTTACGTTCATAAGTGCTGATTTTCAGCCTAATTTGAATAAATGACAATTCATTTTCAATAACTTGAGTTGTTTAAATGATGCAATGAAACTTGAGTTGTTTAGATGATGCAATGAAACTTGAGTTGTTTAGATGATGCAATGAATACAGGACAGGATGGATATTCTAAAAAGTTAAGTAAGGAACTTTTTTTAAAGATGCTTACCAAGAGTTTTTTTAGTTTGTACATCTTCCACAGCAATTACAGGATGCAGATGCATTGGCACAGTATCTCTGGATACAGTGTCACATCTGTGTGATGTAGTAACAGGTTCTGAAATGGTAATTAATTTATCACTTGATTATAACAAACATACATACATACATAAACTCATGCCTTTTTCCCATAGGGTAGGCAGAAACTATAGAACAGTATTCTTAATATGGTTGATAGTTGTCTGGACTGTGTGTATATAGGTCCCTGTTGTGCCATATGTCTTTAATGTCAATGCTTACTAACATAGTTGTAAGTTATTACTAAAAATTTTTTGTTGAGTCCTAGTTACTTGAATA
The DNA here is from genome assembly GCA_912999785.1 of Hydriomena furcata. Taxonomy (NCBI): domain Eukaryota; kingdom Metazoa; phylum Arthropoda; class Insecta; order Lepidoptera; family Geometridae; genus Hydriomena; species Hydriomena furcata. The sequence goes on along the minus strand of OU538823.1, from coordinate 3,707,912 downwards.
AAAATATTCAATTCTATTATATATTAGTAACTAAACTAGTTAAGTGGTGCTTAGCTCATGTCCAGAAGAGGAGGCAAAAGCGCTCATGATGAAACCTTTGATGTTTAGATAAAAGAATATTAATTTACCTTTTGAAGTGGATGCTTCTGACATCTGAAGTGGTCTTAAAACTCTACTTTGCGAGTTGAATTTTAGGTAAGACAATCCTGTAATATAATAATAAAATTCCATTAGAATACTTAGTATGTTAACTTTGGTTTAGTCAGACATGATTCATAATTTTCTCAACCATTTACCCAAAAATAGGTTAATAAACATAATTAATAATTACAGGTCTTAGTATGTTAACTTTGGTTTAGTCAGACATGATTCATAATTTTCTCAACCATTTACCCAAAAATAGGTTAATAAACATAATAATTTAATAATTATTACAGGTAGAAGGCGACAGATGGGTTAATAACTGGTTTAATAAGTATATTTTGTGAATATAGTGTGTTATTGTCAAGAAATAAAACACCTAGCATAGCACACTAGCATTTCTGCCCACAACAGAAGTAACCTATGTTATTAAGGCCCGTAAACCATCTCATAAGCAAAAAAATTTTGATCCATTGTTGCTAGCTATAATATCACTGTCTTGAAAGGCAGTCTATGTCGTTTTATCATTAAGATTATTAGATCATTTGGTCAGTAGGTCATCTTAGGGGGATTTATTATTACTAACCTGGCATGCTTAATGATAGTACCGCTTCTTTGCTGAGTCGATTATTCCGGCACCAATACTTTTGTTCAAAATGTGCACGACATACACGGCGGTATTTGAAAATATATTCGTTTTCAAGCTGCACTATATCACCACCAACGGAATACACCCATGTAATAAATAATTCCTTGTCCTTGGCTGGGTTAGGGAATTTATGCAAATTCGCATTGGTATCTGAAATAATCGTGTAAGTAATCAGTAACGTTGAAAACCGAAACCTGATATTTATGGGTGTTGTAGGTTCTGACAAACTCTTACCTAAGCTATTAAAACATCCGGGGACACAACACTTTTTGTTAGACATGGTAATAGGTAGCTATTTATTGTCACAAACACAAAAGTAAGCACCAAACGAGTCGGTGTTGGGAGTCCTGTCTCAAAGATTTTATCAATCAAAACAAGCACAAATCAACACGGCCGGAGGAGCAGAAGCTCGAAAACTCAACGGACTTAGGTGGAAAATGCACTTTTAGACGATTCAAATCTAGAAAAACAGGTAAAAACAAACAAGACAGACACGATGCGCAATCGCAAACCGGCGGCCAAGTTTGTTTTGACGGTTTTGACTGTTTGGTTTGACATTCATTCAAATTTGTTTTAATGTTGCAAATTCTAAATAAACAGTCCAATGTAAATTTTTCTTGAAAATGTTATGTTTTAATGTTTTAATATTATTTTTATTTCGTTTTTTAGGCTATAAATAAAAAATATATTATGTAGGATATACTGTACATTAATTAAAGCTCACATAAATGGATTGAGGTCTGGTCACACCGATGATCGGAATGGTTGGCATTTTTCACGCCATCTAGCGTAACTAACTGAAAAACTTAACCACAAATTGTGAATACTGCCATCTATTTGGGGGTTTCCTAAAGATAACATAATATAATGTAACTAAATTAAAATGTCAGTTTGATGTATTAGTCGGCAATACTTTTGGTGTTCAACTTTATTTGGGATATTTATAGGAGAATGATTACCAGTTTGCTACTTCTAAGATTGTCAACCCTGGAATAGACGTCCGATTTTTTCATCCGTCAGTTCGATCCGATAGTCTGATTAGACTAGGCGCTCGTGCCATACATTTTGTTTGAACTGCAATACACGTCCGATCGGATATTAAAGTCGGAAACAGCGCCAACGCGTTTACGATTTTATTGCCGATCCGATAGTCTGAAGCAGGGATGTAACGGAGGTAATTTTACCGAAACCGAAGTCGGAGTCGGAGTTTTTAAATTTGATTTATCGGAGTCGGAGTCGGAGGCAGTATCAGAAATCAGAAGTGGCGGCAGAGAAGAATAAAAACATTATTCAGTGAACATTTTTAATTTTAATTTAAAGTACTTAATCAATTTACAAACAATGAAAATAAAAATTGCCATGTTTCTTATTAACATAATTTAACAATTAACAAATTAAATCAAAATCACTCCAAGGTTGTTTTTGTGTTGATTTTTATTTTGTTTTATTATATATAAATGTAAAAAAAACTTATTAACATAATTTAACAGTTAACAAATTAAATCAAAATCACTCCAAGGTTGTTTTTGTGTTGATTTTTATTTTGTTTTATTATATATAAATGTAAAAAAAAAACCTTGTAGTAATAATTTTAATGCCATGTGTATCACACATCCTCAGATTTAAAAGTTTCGGAAGCGAAGTCGGAGTCGTAATAACAATCGGAATTTCCGAATTATCGGAGTCCGAGTCGAAGCTCCGTAACATCGTCTTTATTGCTCCGTTGTTGTCTTAGACACAGATAAGTTATGCATTCCCTGATACAGCATTGTATCCATATTTTGTGTTATCTGAAACAACAAAACCGATGTACAGGGTGAGTGATGTACATAATATAAGTACATACCTACCTACTTTATACAATTATTATATTTTATTTGTATGTGTTACACATCACTTGATGGGATTGTTTTTGACTGGATTGTATGGCTTTGTTTAGATATATAAGATAGATTATAGCTTTATTGTTCACCATAACAAAAATATATGACTAAAAACAAAACACAAAAACGAAGTGTTAACAATGGGCAGCCTTATCGCTATAAGCAAATGCTATTTTCCAAAGTTGGCTCATCCAAATCATTATTTATGTTTTTACTCAAAACTATGAATAGCTAAACAGTTCATTTTTATATAATTTGTTAGAATAATAATCATCATCAATGAAAAACAGTTTCTTTTTAAGATAATGCTGTTTTATAACTTTTTCCGTCTTATCCAGATAGACTCAGACTATACAAAAATTCAAAATTTAAAGTATCACCATTTACATAAATTAATTTATACAAGAACCTAGTGTTTAGCTAGCTAGACAAAAATAACATGGGTTTTAAAAAAAAAAAAAAATACTATGAATTTTTAAAACAATTCAGGTTAGCTGGTCCACTTTAAATGAGATATCTTCCTAACATGACAATGCTATTGATTGCAAGTACAGTATCATACCTCAGTGCCATTTTGTAGCAGATCTTGAAGGATTTTGTTGGATTTGTGTGCCACATGAGAGAATCTATGGCACCACTGCAGCTGCCGATGACAGACATAGCAAACTGTGCTAGGCAGCCCAATTTCTCTTTCAGAGTAGAGCTGAAATAAAACAACCTTGGTAAATGGAGCCCTAGTGCTTGGAAACCCAGTGCTCTTACTGATGAAATGTGTAGTATAAATAGCTTGTAGGATTTGCTTCACGTGCGAGTTAAAAAGGTGCTTTCTTACCTTGGTGTCCGTAAGTTTCTCGTACATCTCCAAGAGGTAGATGTTATTTATGTTCAGCATCCTGGTATTGGCGATAAGGCATACTCTGCACACCGAAGTAGTCATCGTGTTGTTGATTTGTGTGTAGTTAAGTAAAGATTTTTTAGCTTTATTAGTTTATTAATAGTAGTTCAAAGCTATAAACGTAAGCTCTTTGGCTATAAACCGACAAACACCACAAACACCATGCATCTACTACAGTGTTGCCAGATGATCGCCTCGCATTCTCCCCAAATCCTTCTCGAAATCCACCCAATATATTTTTTACTAAATATTTTATAGTAGTCCGTCTGCCAAATGACCGCCTCGCATTCTCCCCAAATCCCTCCAAAATTCAGGGTTTTGATAAAAAAATCCCTAAAATATTTCATTTCTTAACTACCAGTCAGTCTCGGTATCGCACGGGTATGCTTAGGAAGATTATAGGCAAATTTTTGATACCTGAGGTTACATTATTGCAATTTTCATGGGATCATGGGATCTCTATTTATTTTAAATAAAATTTAACATAAATTACTCGCTGATGTAGCTTTTGATAGGCGAAATAATTTTTAAAATTGGTCCAGTGGTTTTTTGTTTAAGAGGCTCCCAGTCGCTGATTGCTCTTTTTCGAAACGAAAAAATAAATACTTCTGAACAAGCCACATCTCCTATTTTTATAAGTATATTACTTCAGGTTCCTACCTAGATTTCTATTAAGCTGAAAACATAATAGCAAAAACTTTTCACGATAAAGATATTATTTCAAAATGATACGTTTTAGAATTTATGATCGAAATATTTTATATACCTACTATTAAAATCAACTTGTGATTTATTGTTAAAGATAGGTAATATGTAGATCTAGATTTCTATTAGAATAGATTTTTGATAAGTAATTATACATAATTTAAATCATGAATTTATTCGAAAAGCTAAGGCGGACCACGCGCCGACGTGTGTTTGTCGTCATTGCAGCGGTCGGTAGGATTATTTATCGAAGTGATTAAAGATGGGTACATCTTTATTCACATATACTATACATTATCAAAAACAATCGTCGACTGGGAGCCCCTTAATTGGTACACACAAAAATACAAATTTTACCTTTTTATAATAGTGTAAGATGTAAAATAAAGGTTCCTCTTATATATATATATATAATATAGTATACCTACTTAATTACCTATATTCACTACGATTTAGCAAGTGTGAATTACACACATATAAGCAAAATCTGATTGATTGGTTGGCAGTAACAGTAAGGTTATTTAGTTTAATTATCGGTTTGATTGATCGCGTTCAGTTATGTTTATAGGAGAATGATTACCAGTTTGCTACTTCTAAGATTGTCAACCCTGGAATAGACGTCCGATTTTTTCATCCGTCAGTTCGATCCGATAGTCTGATTAGACTAGGCGCTCGTGCCATACATTTTGTTTGAACTGCAATACACGTCCGATCGGATATTAAAGTCGGAAACAGCGCCAACGCGTTTACGATTTTATTGCCGATCCGATAGTCTGAAGCAGGGATGTAACGGAGGTAATTTTACCGAAACCGAAGTCGGAGTCGGAGTTTTTAAATTTGATTTATCGGAGTCGGAGTCGGAGGCAGTATCAGAAATCAGAAGTGGCGGCAGAGAAGAATAAAAACATTATTCAGTGAACATTTTTAATTTTAATTTAAAGTACTTAATCAATTTACAAACAATGAAAATAAAAATTGCCATGTTTCTTATTAACATAATTTAACAATTAACAAATTAAATCAAAATCACTCCAAGGTTGTTTTTGTGTTGATTTTTATTTTGTTTTATTATATATAAATGTAAAAAAAACTTATTAACATAATTTAACAGTTAACAAATTAAATCAAAATCACTCCAAGGTTGTTTTTGTGTTGATTTTTATTTTGTTTTATTATATATAAATGTAAAAAAAAAACCTTGTAGTAATAATTTTAATGCCATGTGTATCACACATCCTCAGATTTAAAAGTTTCGGAAGCGAAGTCGGAGTCGTAATAACAATCGGAATTTCCGAATTATCGGAGTCCGAGTCGAAGCTCCGTAACATCCCTGGTCTGAAGGTGCGGTCTGCATACATTTCAGAACTCTGTGATACATTTGTACATCATCGACTACATAGCCTAATAGACGCCTAATGGCTTCATTTCTTCAAACAAACAACTCTGTCAAGTCAGTGAGGTATGAGGTACGGGGGGAGTGGGAAAAAATGCATTCTGATTGGCCGGTTCAAGATGACGTGATTCACTAGGGATGGGAAGTGTTGTCATGAGTTGTCGATAGCAGTCAGAGGCACGTCCAAATATTATATTCGGCACATACCCACATTTTGCAGTAGTTAGCAGTCCATACGTGACAGGTTGCAAGCCCATCGCCGCTTATAACAATACTAACTACTGGTTTCCTCGCGATGCGATGCGATGCGACTGGTTTCCACCGTTTTAAACACGGGATCGGGATCGGGAATATTATAAATGCGAATAGCAAATAGGTTACTTCCATGTAGGAACAACGCGAGCGAAGCCGCGGACGGAAGCTAGTTGGCAATAAGTAGTTTTACTAGTTAGGTCCAACTGTTGTTGTTACTACTATGTAGGTTTATCGATCATCAATTATTGAGTAGTGGTACAACACTATTGACTATCGACAAGGAAAATAACCAGTGTAACTTGAGCTTGTTTGTGGTAATGGTTTTTTAGCATAAACAGACAAGATGTGCATGGGTCAAGGAAGTGGTCGGTACTACTGCAGGTTTGACGCGCGGTATTTTTTATCGGCCGTATAAGCCTGATGTTTTGGATGACAGTGTTCGCCTTGCATGCGGTGTCTTCTGGGCTATGTAGTCGATGTTGTACATAGACCAAATAGACGTCCGATTCCTCCTTCCGATTTGCTACCTGTCTCGCTCTTTTGTACTAAAATAATTTTCTGTTTCACATACTCAAACTTTAACTCACGCGTCATACATTGCTCGTTAAAGAAAGAAAGCTAATGTCGATCTGCCAAGTAAAATGACAATGTATAATATTTTTTTGTAAATACATACTAACACCCAGAAATACTAACTGGTTTCCTCGCGATGTTTTCCTAGAAAAACCGGCCAAGTGCGAGTCGGACTCGCGCACGAAGGGTTCCGTACTATTATCAAAAAGGCAAAAAAATCACGTTTGTTGTACGGGAGTCTCACTTAAATATTTATTTTATGCTGTTTTTAGAGAAATACATCATCTGTGACAATTTCAACTGTCTAGCTACCACGGTTCACGAGTTACAGCCTGGTAACAGACAGACGGACAGCGGTGTCTTAGTAGTCCCGTTTTTTACCCTTTAGGTACGGAACCCTAGAAACATGAAAAATAATTCATAATATCTCGTAACCTACCTATTTACCTAACTACGTAGTTAGCATTCCACACGTGACAGGTTGCAAGCCCGTCGCCGCTTTCAAGAATACTAACAGGTTTCCTTACGATGTTTTCCTTCACTGTTAAAAACACGTGTAACACGCATATAGGTACATTTTCGAACAGAAATATCCATTGATGCACGGCCAGGATTCGAACTCGAAATTAATAATATCTACCTAGGTAGGTACCTATTTACCTAACTACATGAATTCAATAATTCTATTTCAAACTTTTTATTCGATCATGTGAAGTACCACCTATTTACCGATAGTGGTAAAATAGCGCCACCTGCCAGCTGAATCGCAAACCTCTTTCATCTTACCTCAAACCCCGAGCGGTCGCATGAGACCGCGAAAAGTACCTATAATACGTAGTAACATCAAATGAAACTAGATGGCGCTAGAATGCGAAAATCACGTTTGTTGTATGGGAGCCCCCCCTTAAATATTTATTTTATTCTGTTATTAGTATTTGTTGTTAGAGCAGCAATAGAAATACATAATCTGTAAAAATTTCAACTGTCTAGCTATCATGGTTCATGAGATACAGCCCTGTGACAGACAGACAGACGGACAGCGAAGTCTTAGTAATAGGGTTCCGATTTTACCCTTTGAGTACGGAACCCTAAAAACGGACATGACTATGGGATACGGGCATTGAAGCTAATCACGATCGGCAAATGAAAGATTTGGCTTGGGAGGATGTGTGTGCATCACAGCGCAGCTCGAGAACGACCGAGTTCAAAAAATGTCTGACGCAAAAATCCGATCCGATAGTCTGATCAGACAATCGGAAGCAAAATCGGACGTCTATTCCTAGCCTTAAACTTCACAATAGTAAATAGAAGGAAGGAAATAGTTATCTACCTAGGTATATCCACCTATCTAACAAACCTTTTCGATAAATTCAACGATGCAGAAACCACATACTAGGTACTCCTTATTTCATCGAAATGTATTGGTAATTTGGTATCCTACAAATCTTACTCCAAATTACTACACCTAATTTTAGTCAACACTTAACTACGTGTTGAATAGAATTAGCTAATTTTAGAGTGACGTTTCTTGTTTAACACCAAAACAACTTTAAAAATTGAATAGCTTTTAGGCAGTTCTACTTGTATGTAGGTTTTACTAAGTTGAATTACATGGACTATATTTTAGAACTGTCATACTAAATTAATGCTTAAAATGGTACCAAGTGAATAGGATAATATCCTAAAACTAATTGCAGTTACCTTGAATGTTTATTTTGAAAGAATAAGCAAAAAAAAATTAATGCCTCACATGTTATTTACAAATTTATTATGGCTTTTTACCATTGTGTACTCTAGTAATATGTCTGTTTAGTTCAGATTTGTTAATAAATGCCATAGAACACATGTTGCAGGAATATGCCTTAACTCCAGAGTGAACTAGCATGTGGGAAACTAAAATACTTTTGCGATTGAATGCTTTATCACACAAGGTGCACGGATATGGCTTTTCACCAGTGTGAACTAGCATGTGGGTTATTAAACAATGTTTTTGAGTAAATGCCTTATCACATGTGCTGCAAGAAAATGGCTTTTGTTCAGTGTGAATTAGCATGTGGGTTCTTAAAACATTTTTGTTTGTAAATGCCTTATCACATGTGTCGCAGGAATATGGCTTTACTCCAGTGTGACCTAGCATGTGATTTATTAAACTACTGTTGTGGGTAAATGCCTTATCACATATCTCGCAGGAATATTCTTTTTCTCCAGAGTGAACTAGCATATGGGTAACTAAGGTACCTTTTCGTGCAAATGCCTTATCACATATTTTGCAGGTATATGGCTTTTCTTCTGAGTGAACTGTCATATGATTAGCTAAAATACTTTTTTTAGTAAATGCCTTATGACATATTTTGCAGGAATATGGCTTTTCTTTAGTGTGAACTAGCCTATGGGTAGCTAAATCACTTTTGTTAGTAAATGCTTCATCACATCTTTTGCAGGAATATGGCTTTTCTTCAGTGTGAACTAGCCTGTGGATTGTTAAATAACTTTTTTGAGTAAATGCCTTATCACATCTACTGCAGGAATATGGCTTTTCACCAGTGTGAACTAGCATGTGGGTTGTTAAACTACTTTTGCAGGTAAATGTCTTATGACACCTACTGCAGAAATATGGCTTTTCTCCAATGTGAACTTTCCTGTGGGTAACTAATTTACTTTTGTGAGTAAATGCTTTATTACATTTTTTGCAGGAATATGGTTTTTCTTCAGTGTGTACTAGCCTGTGGGTAGCTAAATTACTTTTGTGAGTAAATGCCATATTACATATTTTGCAGGAATATGGCTTTTTTTCAGTGTGCAGTAGCATATGGGTGGCTAAGTTACTTTTTTTTGTATATGCCTTATCACATAGGCTGCAGGCATGTGACTTTACTTTTGTGTGTGATTTTAAATTTCTGGATAACTGATATTTGGATGTCTTTTTTGTGTTGCATTCATTACAATAGCATAATGGAAGCACATTATTATGTTTGTCTTTATCATTGTATAGAGAAAGTTCTGTATTTTTTGAAATGTCATCATATTCAACAATCTCATCAGGCATCTCCAATTTTATCTCTTCTATATCAATTCTATTAGATTCATTTGTTTCCTTTTCTTTGTCAAATACATGTTCTTCCTTAATAGTTTCAGCAGAACTTCCTGTGCCTGAATTAATGTTTGTAGAGATGGTTTCAGCTAAACTTTCAGTGTCTGAATCTATGTTTATGGAGAAGTTTGTTGTCTTAGACACAGATAAGTTATGCATTCCCTGATACAGCATTGTATCCATATTTTGTGTTATCTGAAACAACAAAACCGATGTACAGGGTGAGTGATGTACATAATATAAGTACATACCTACCTACTTTATACAATTATTATATTTTATTTGTATGTGTTACACATCACTTGATGGGATTGTTTTTGACTGGATTGTATGGCTTTGTTTAGATATATAAGATAGATTATAGCTTTATTGTTCACCATAACAAAAATATATGACTAAAAACAAAACACAAAAACGAAGTGTTAACAATGGGCAGCCTTATCGCTATAAGCAAATGCTATTTTCCAAAGTTGGCTCATCCAAATCACTATTTATGTTTTTACTCAAAACTATGAATAGCTAAACAGTTCATTTTTATATAATTTGTTAGAATAATAATCATCATCAATGAAAAACAGTTTCTTTTTAAGATAATGCTGTTTTATAACTTTTTCCGTCTTATCCAGATAGACTCAGACTATACAAAAATTCAAAATTTAAAGTATCACCATTTACATAAATTAATTTATACAAGAACCTAGTGTTTAGCTAGCTAGACAAAAATAACATGGGTTTTAAAAAAAAAAAAAAATACTATGAATTTTTAAAACAATTCAGGTTAGCTGGTCCACTTTAAATGAGATATCTTCCTAACATGACAATGCTATTGATTGCAAGTACAGTATCATACCTCAGTGCCATTTTGTAGCAGATCTTGAAGGATTTTGTTGGATTTGTGTGCCACATGAGAGAATCTATGGCACCACTGCAGCTGCCGATGACAGACATAGCAAACTGTGCTAGGCAGCCCAATTTCTCTTTCAGAGTAGAGCTGAAATAAAACAACCTTGGTAAATGGAGCCCTAGTGCTTGGAAACCCAGTGCTCTTACTGATGAAATGTGTAGTATAAATAGCTTGTAGGATTTGCTTCACGTGCGAGTTAAAAAGGTGCTTTCTTACCTTGGTGTCCGTAAGTTTCTCGTACATCTCCAAGAGGTAGATGTTATTTATGTTCAGCATCCTGGTATTGGCGATAAGGCATACTCTGCACACCGAAGTAGTCATCGTGTTGTTGATTTGTGTGTAGTTAAGTAAAGATTTTTTAGCTTTATTAGTTTATTAATAGTAGTTCAAAGCTATAAACGTAAGCTCTTTGGCTATAAACCGACAAACACCACAAACACCATGCATCTACTACAGTGTTGCCAGATGATCGCCTCGCATTCTCCCCAAATCCTTCTCGAAATCCACCCAATATATTTTTTACTAAATATTTTATAGTAGTCCGTCTGCCAAATGACCGCCTCGCATTCTCCCCAAATCCCTCCAAAATTCAGGGTTTTGATAAAAAAATCCCTAAAATATTTCATTTCTTAACTACCAGTCAGTCTCGGTATCGCACGGGTATGCTTAGGAAGATTATAGGCAAATTTTTGATACCTGAGGTTACATTATTGCAATTTTCATGGGATCATGGGATCTCTATTTATTTTAAATAAAATTTAACATAAATTACTCGCTGATGTAGCTTTTGATAGGCGAAATAATTTTTAAAATTGGTCCAGTGGTTTTTTGTTTAAGAGGCTCCCAGTCGCTGATTGCTCTTTTTCGAAACGAAAAAATAAATACTTCTGAACAAGCCACATCTCCTATTTTTATAAGTATATTACTTCAGGTTCCTACCTAGATTTCTATTAAGCTGAAAACATAATAGCAAAAACTTTTCACGATAAAGATATTATTTCAAAATGATACGTTTTAGAATTTATGATCGAAATATTTTATATACCTACTATTAAAATCAACTTGTGATTTATTGTTAAAGATAGGTAATATGTAGATCTAGATTTCTATTAGAATAGATTTTTGATAAGTAATTATACATAATTTAAATCATGAATTTATTCGAAAAGCTAAGGCGGACCACGCGCCGACGTGTGTTTGTCGTCATTGCAGCGGTCGGTAGGATTATTTATCGAAGTGATTAAAGATGGGTACATCTTTATTCACATATACTATACATTATCAAAAACAATCGTCGACTGGGAGCCCCTTAATTGGTACACACAAAAATACAAATTTTACCTTTTTATAATAGTGTAAGATGTAAAATAAAGGTTCCTCTTATATATATATATATATAATATAGTATACCTACTTAATTACCTATATTCACTACGATTTAGCAAGTGTGAATTACACACATATAAGCAAAATCTGATTGATTGGTTGGCAGTAACAGTAAGGTTATTTAGTTTAATTATCGGTTTGATTGATCGCGTTCAGTTATGTTTTTAATCATAGCGACTTTTCCCAGATAACAGTTTTGGTACCTAGTAAAATTTCTCCCCCAAACACAGATCTTTCCCTCCAAAGATCCCCTGCTGTAAAAACCTCCCAAATTTGGGGGGAAACCCCTCAATCTGGCATCACTGATCCACTATCAAATTGTTTTTTTTTTTATGGCTTGCTTGGTTTCTATCTATGTAGAATAGTGTTGCCCATGTGTCAATCAAGAGTCAGGGCTAAAAATAATAGTTAAAAATTAAAACCGGCCAAGTGCGAGTCGGACTCGCGCACGAAGGGTTCCGTACTATTATCAAAACGACAAAAAAATCATATTTGTTGTACGGGAGTCTCACTTAAATATTTATTTTATTCTGTTTTTATTTGTTGTTCGAGCAGCAATAGAAATACATAATCTGTGAAAATTTCAACTGTCTAGCTATCATGGTTCATGAGATACAGCCCTGTGACAGACAGACAGACGGACAGCGAAGTCTTAGTAATAGGGTTCCGATTTTACCCTTTGGGTACGGAACCCTAAAAACTAGAACACACGCTTTATATAGAAAACTAAACTAAAAAACAGAAAATAAATTTTAATTAAGAATAATGTAAAAAAAATAATAAATATAAGTTATTAATAGTTTGAATAAGAAAGAAAATGTTTTATTGTAAAAAAAGCGGGTAAACCGTAACAAATTATATAGTTACCTTCCTTGTGAATCCTTTTGTCTATGGTGAAAACTGCATAAAAATCCGTTCAGTACCTAGTTTTGAGTTTATCATGTTCACAAACAATCAGACAGACAGACGTGGCGAGGGACTTTGCTTTATATTATGTAGTGATATTGATTACAAACGAATACCCTCTTATACTTTTATCTATACTCCCTAAATCTATTTAATTTAGATTAATAATATGAAAAACGTAGCGTTCTTTTATTTTGTTACGGACAATGACGTTTCACAAAAATCATGCCGAAACATGTTAAAAATGTATACACAGCAAACATTGATAGGGTCATTGAACAGTTAAGTAATTAACTAACCTTTACGTAATAACTTAAGACGGAAGGACCCTTACAGTAGGGACTGAATAAATTAACACTTGGTATTACATGGATCTCATAACTTTTTACGGTAGAAGAACTGAGTTGCGTTGCGAGACTTTGCTTTTATTACAAGTTATGTTTTTGATAGTTAGACATACAAAACACAGCGTACGAAACGTTTTGTTTCACGGTAATTTGATAAACCCTACGTGGCCATGGCCACTCCACATATGTAGGGTTTACCACAATGACGTAAATTTTATGAACTTTTTTTTATAAATTTAACTTTTTGTCCTAAAATTGATATATATTTATATATCAATGTCTATATCTATAGTTTGTTTGTACTTAATGTATTACAATTATTTGTATTTATTAATTACGTTTAAAAAACTAAAAACAAAACCGACTTAATGTCAAAATAATATCTATTCGCTAATAACATTAACATCACATCTGTTGTAATTTGTAAATAAATGAAAATGCTTTATTGTACAATAAATTTATAACTAGAACAGGGGGGGCTATTTTGTAAAGAAAGACTATGTTTATCATGTTTTTTTACTATTGTGGTTTCGAATATTATGTCTTTTTAAATCAAATTTCTGAGTAAATGCCTTATCACATATTTTGCAGGAATATGGCTTTACTCCAGAGTGAAGTAGCATGTGGGAAGCTAAAATACTTTTGCGATTAAATGCTTTATCACATGTGTTGCAGGAATATGGCTTTTGTCCAGTGTGAATTAGAATGTGGGTTGTTAAACTACTTTTGCGATTAAATACCTTATCACATGTGTTGCAGGAATATGGCTTTTCTCCTGTGTGAATTGACATGTGGGTTGTTAGACTACTTTTTTGAGTGAATACCTTATCACATCTGCTGCAGGCATATGGCTTTTCTCCAGTGTGAATTTGCATGTGGGTTGTTAAACTACTTTTCTGAGCAAATGCCTTATCACATGTGTTACAGAAATATGGCTTTGCACCAGTGTGAACTAGTATGTGATTTGTTAATTTTCTTTTCTTATTGAATGCCTTATCACATAATTTGCAGGAATATGGCTTTATACCAGTGTGAACTAGCATGTGGGTTGTTAAACTACTTTTTAGAGTGAATACCTTATTACATGTGTTGCAAGAATATGGCTTTTCTCCAGTGTGAACTAGCATGTGCGAAGTTAAATGACTACTCTGAGTAAATGCCATAGCACATGTTTTGCAAGAATATGGCTTTACACCTGTGTGAACTAGCATGTGGGAAGTTAAATGACATTTTTGAGTAAATGCCTTATTACATGTGTTGCAGGAATATGGCTTTACTCCGGTGTGGAGTAGCATGTGGGTTGTTAAACAACTTTTGTAGGCAAATGCCTTATTGCATCTGCTGCAGGAGTATGGCCGTGCTCCAGTGTGTAATTTTAAATGTCTGGATAACTGATATTTGGATGTTTTTCTTATGTTGCACACATTACAACAATACATTGGAAGCATAATATCTTTGTTAATATCATGGCTTGGAGAATATTCTGTTTTGTTTGAAATGTCACCAATTTCAAAATTTTCATCAGTCATTTCCATTTTCATCTCTTCTACATCAATTTCATTGGGCATCTCCAATTTTATCTCTTCAACATTAATTTCTTTGGGCATCTCTAACTTCATCTCTTCTATGTCAATTTCATTGGGCATCTCCATTTTCATCACTTCTGCATCAATTTCATTGGGAATCTCCAATTTTATCTCAACTACATCAATTTCATTGGGTATCTCCAATTCCATCTCTTCTATGTCAATTTCATCAGGCATCTCCAATTTTATCTCTTCTATGTCAATTATATTACTTTCATTTGTTTCCTTTTCTTTGTCAACTACATGTTCTTCCTTAATAGTTTCAGCTGAACTTTCAGTGCCTGAATCAATATTTATGGAGATGTGTTTTGTCATGGTCACAGATAAGTTATGTGTTACCTGATACAGCATTGTGACCATATTTTGTGTTATCTGAAACAACAAAACCAATGTAGGGGGTGAGTAAGTGATCTACATAATATAGGTACCTACTTACTTTGTACAATTATGATATTAGTTTGCACATTATGCACACATCACTTGATGGGTTTGTTTTTGACTGCACTGAAATTGCAAATCAATCTGCAATTGGCATTGTTTAGCATTCGCTTGCTGTATATTATTATAAGACATACAATGTAGGTTTTATTAATGTTTTATGGCTCATGTTTTCTAATGTTTAGGTACTTTCTTCGAACATAAATTTATTTAAACAAGAACATAGTGTCTAATTAGACAAAAATTACTTGGGTTTTAAAACACTACAAAAAAAATACAGTTTCATACCTTAGTGCCATTTTGCAGCAGATCTTGAAGGATTTTGTTGGATTTGTGAGCCGCATAAGAAAATCTATGGCAGTTCTGCAGCAACCGGTGACAGATATAGCAGACTGTGCTAGGAAGCCCATTTTCTCTTTCTGAGTGGAGCTGAAACAAAAACAACCTTGGTAAATAGGGACATAGTGCTCATACTATTCACCTTCTGATGAAAAATTCAACCTTCTGTGTAGTTTATATAGCTTGTAGGATTTGCTTCACATGTGATGTAAAACTAAAATGGTTGTCTCTTACCTTTGTGTCCGTGAGTTTCTCGTACATCTCCAGGAGGTGGATGTTATCTATGTTCAGCATCCTGGTATTGCCGATAAGGCATACTCTGCACACTGAAGTAGCCATTGTGTTGATTAATGTACCTAATGTAGGTAGAAATTATATTAGGACAGAGTTTTCAAATGTGATGTGTAAAAAATATATTAATTAGAATTATGAATCTAAGTTTACATACCCATTGTGCAAGATTCTTCTATGGTAGTAGTAGTCTGATCATTGCTTATTGTTGGTTCTATGGTAGCAGAAGACTGATTTTTGGTGTTAATTGATTGTTGTAAAGTGTTTTCACATTCCTGAATTAGGTCCATTTTATGCCTTTTAACAAATGCTAATTGAGAAGTACCAGCATCACAGATTCTTTTATTGCGGTCTGGCTGGCAAATAAATTTGGAAGGTAAAACTTTGTTCACCATAATTATTCTCTGGCTTAAACCCATTTTATACTGATAGTAATTTGCCATGTCTTGCTCCAACTGTAACAAACAAATTAGCTATGACCATAAAATGGTTCGCTGGTTGAGTCACTTGTTTTTAAATTTAATATTTTTCTATTGTTAGTTTTTAACTGACGATCTAATTTCATGCTCATTGAAAACTTAAAACTTTAAATATCTTTATTTTAAGCTATAGAAAACATAAATAACCAAATCGAGCAACAATTTTGTATTTTGTGGGTTTCATAACAATTTATAACCTCAAATTCATTACATATATTAAAAAATTAATTTAGTAATAATTAGGTAAGTTTACTTACATTGAAGTGATCTTCACAGAAATAAATAGTGGAACTCGGCTTTATATCATCACAATTTCTCCTACCAAGTTTCAACCATTTACGACGCATTTTCATATTTTTTGGAACACATATAAATAGTTTTTCCGGGGTTTTTACCGACGTATTATTACAGTTTGGTACTGCACACCATTTGTAACTCATTTTAAAATGCAGAAATCACTGCTATCTTTACTCAAATCGCAGAATGATAAAAATATCGCCTGTATAATTTGACGTTTGTTTACTTGTTGACAAGCATGTGATGTCACACAGAAACTAGCTCTAATAGTGCGACGCCATTTTCAGAAGCGTTATAGCGGGGTTATTTATGTTGTCAAATAATATTTTTTATGGGTTCCACCACTCCACAGTCACTGAATAAACTAAAATTGTTTTTGAAATTTAAATTTTGACAAATAGAAAAAGAAAATAGCATATTTTTTGCCAGAGTAATTCAAATTCAAAGCAATCACAATCATGTCATGTATTTATGTTCTGACATTGACATTGACAAATACCATCCAGATAATATGTTGCCAATATTATTGAAACAAATCATAGAACTTTTGATATAGTCTATGATAAAAGAAAATAAAAGAATTTAGGAATTTAGTAATTTACATATTATTTCTATTAGTTATATATTACTAATAGACCATAAGACCATTGTAACCAACTGGAGAAATAAATGAAATATGAATAAATAAGAATATTCAAATATAATTGTTAATTAAACCAGACATATAACTAAGCACATAATTATGTACCTACGTAAACTTAATTAACGTTATACATAAAAAACACTCACAAGTAGGTTAAATAAATATTGGCGGATAATTCACACACCCATCTAGCCCCATACTAACAATTAGATTACCTAAGTACTTAACATGACATGAGCACGATTGCAAAAAAATGTGGTCTATATAATTGAGAAATTAAATACTAAAAATAAAATAATATTTGAGTACCTACATTATTTAGTTTTTAACTGAAAAAACTCCATACATCCATACATTAATCCATCCTCACAAACTTTTATTGAAGTAAATATTTAGTTTCTTGCGCGTTGTGTGTGTTCTAATCCGGCTTGTGTAACAGTTTGCAGTGTGTGTAGAGCGCGGCGGAGTGTGCGAATGTAGCGCTGCAGTGTGCGCACGCTAGTGGGCGCTCGCCAGTGTGTGTTCGGATATGACATCGCAGAATCGCCGTTGTCTGCGGACAAACATAAAACAATACAGTATTAAAAAAGGTGATTTTTATCCGACGAAAATAGAGGTTCTCAATTAAACATGTATGTTATTTTCTTAGGTAGCTTTTTAACATTTGTATTTTTGTATGTTTATAACGAATATAATCAAAAACTACTGAACTACTGTACTCAAAAAAAAATTAGCCATACATTTATTAGTACCTACACCCGTGCAACACCGGGGCGGACTGCTAGTATAGTAATATGTAGGTGTAGTAATATACCCGGTTGTGGTGCCTTCCCCGGTTTTGGG
Source organism: Hydriomena furcata (assembly GCA_912999785.1). Classification (NCBI taxonomy): domain Eukaryota; kingdom Metazoa; phylum Arthropoda; class Insecta; order Lepidoptera; family Geometridae; genus Hydriomena; species Hydriomena furcata. Next base: position 3,689,868 of record OU538823.1, on the reverse strand, counting down.
CATTTTCAATTTTGGCAGTCAATAACTAAGCATAGCAAACAAACTTGTTTAAAATCTATAGTTAATACCATTCTTTGGCTAGTTTTGATACGAGACAGTTGTGATTGTGATGCGTTATTCCTCTAGATTTGATTATCCACAACTAAATATTTCCTATATCACCTGTTATAAAACCTTTGCTTAACATAATATAGGCTATTTAAACGGTTTTTTTTATATAGGTACCACGAGAGTGAAGCCGCGGGCGGTAAGTAAGCTAGTATATTGTATAGATATAGATAAGTAGGCACCTCAGTTTACACATTTGCCGCCTGTAGGCTATTATACAACACCTAGATTATTTTTACAATCCAACTATTTATTTAATAATTTTATGTGGTGAAATGTTGAATGGTGTGCGTGGACCTAATAACATTAAATAAATGTTTTCTGTTAATTCCTGTAAGACATTTGGCAAAATCAAGTGATTGGCCAAATTTAGCTAGAGATCGAGATGAGTTGAGGTGACCTGCAGTGGGACGATAAAGGCTAAAATATAAATATAATTAACCCAAATTTGCCACTCCTAAAATCTGCCAGCCAGCCAGCCTACTCAGCCTGGTGGTAAATCCGCCACTGAGGTATCTATCTATAGATATTAATATAGATAGTCTACACTTACCGTGAAGCCACGTCCGCAATAATCGCATATCTTGTCTCGTGGGGGACGCCGCCGTTCATGTACAAACGTGTTGTGGTTGCGTAGAGTCGCTGCCGATTTGAAGACCTGGAGTGTAAAAAATTAAATAGGATCACGACTGTAATCCCCAAGTACAGAAGACACTCTCTCAGATCTCCAGGCAAAATATTTTTAACAGAAAACTTATTTTTAATCACCTTGGAGCATCTGGTGCACTCGTGCTTGACGTTTTTTAAATGATCCCAGTCGATGTGAGCCTGGAGCGCCGCCTTCGTCAGGAATTTGGTATCGCAGTCATTGCACGTGAACCTGAATACACAAATGCCTCAATTGAAAATACCTCAGCAATACAAGCAAATAGGTACGTTGTTGTAATTATAGAATTAAAACTATCGTGGTTATTAATTTTAGTTAGAAACAAAATAAATAAAAAGAGTGAGAGCGCTGGTTGTGGGCATTTTAACATTTTAATTTTCAAATAAACGGTTTATTTTGAAATAATGATTAGAACGATGATATTTAAACAACATAGAATAGAGTATTTATCTATCTCTTAGGATAAGCAAAGGTTTTGTATCAGGCGTTTTTTATTTAATAATTATTCATATATAAATAGACGAAACGTGAAATATTTGGTTGTGGTGAAAACAATCTAGAGGTAGAACGTATCACAACTATCAGTAATCAAAACAGACCATAGACCAATAATTGTATTAACTATAGACTCTAAACCAGCAGGGCTATTTTGTAAAAAACATGAATATCATGTTATGATGTTGAATGCAATACCTAATGTTAGAGAATACCTAATCTGTACACTTTTCTTAGTAACTATTCACAATTTATGCACCTATACCTACGCTTCAGCGTAGGTATTGTATTGGAAGCGTAGGTATGGGTGCCTAAACAGCATAAAAAGCGTAGGTATTATGGCATTCAGTACCATAACATGATAATCATGTTTATACAAAATAGCCCTGCAGTTTGTTTGCTATGCTTAGTTATTAATAACATCAAAAATTTAAAATGACCAAAGCCGGGGTAAGTACCACAACCAGGTATATGACCCTATTCGTCGATCTGCCGTTGATCGCGGTCGCGGGCGAAACTCATGATGAAGAGCATCTGAATTGTCTCGAAACGTAAGCAATACAAGAAAATCGTTAGTTAGCCGTATTTATAGTTAAATTGAAAATAAATACTACAAAATATCTAAGAATCTTTACCTATCTAATAAATATAACCAATATAATAAAATCTGTCTGTCTGTGACGATAAATCGGCCAAACAGCTATACCGATTGTGATGAAATTTCATATAGAAATAGTTTAAAGTCATGGACATAGGCAACATTTTCCCCAAAATTTTATTTTTTTTATCAGGAATTTTTATTACTATAGATTACAACATCCAGAAACAGAACAAACATCCATGCTCATATTGCTCATTCATCACACAAATGTTTGTCCCGGTTGGGAATCGAACCCACCAATCTATACTTACTTCTTGTTGTGTGTTGCAAGATGCGCGGAGTGCGTTCGCAAATGATGATTGAGTCCCGTCTTAGTTCTGAAGTGCACCTGGCAGAGGGCGCAGTAGGCGGCAGACTGCGCGTGCGCAGACGCGTTGTGGCTGTGCAGACCCGACTTGCTACTGTAGAACTTGTTGCATTTGATGCACGTGTACACACGCTCGGACTGCTTGTGCACGTGTCTAGAATGAGATTGAACAACCAACAGTCACTTATAGAGTTCTGGATTACCACTAGCTCGTGAAATATTATTAAAATACCTACTATTAGGTACTGTCTGTCTGCAAAATTATCCTCTATGTAGTTATTTAGCATACATTTCGCCATTTGACTGGTTTGGTATTTTCTCGACATAAGTAAATAGTAGGTAACATTTTTCGATTTCATAACTACCAATGTGTTTCTGTTTTATGTTGTAAGTAGGTACAGTATTAGTACCTTTATGATGTTATTTGTTTCTGTATAAAATTTATTCTCACCAGTAGGTCCAGTAGTGCAATCTTTCTCATTATAATTTTTTGAATAAAACTCTTACGGTGCTATTAATAAAAATTTACTTATCCAAAGATCATCTGAGGTTACACCAAGACTTGTTAATACCAGCTTAATGTAAGCAACTCCATTTCTAATCCTCGTTTATTAATATTGAATTCGACTAGTCCAAACTAGTTGGACTAAATTTAATCCTGCGCTAGTCTACGTTTATTAATGAGACGGTTAGGAATTTAGGATCCAGTGGAGAATACTCACAGCATGTGCACTCGTAGGGAGCTGACGCTCACGTATGTGTTGCCGCAAATGCTGCATTGCTGCTTCTGCTTGTGTTTGTCACGATGGTAGCGATACACACGGTTCGACCTATCAACAGATTATTTCAACGCTTAGATAACATTGTTACAATTTTCGTGGAGATAGGTAGGTACATATTTTTAGTAGCTTTATAGTTGAAATATGTTTTTAAATTGTCCAGTAGTTTTAAGTTTATTCATTATATTATCATAGAAAAAACATAAAAACCTCGCGGCACCGCTCGCATGGACCTGGAATAGGAGACACAAACATCCAAACATTCTCGCAAACTCTTAAATATTACTTAGAAGGACTCGTAATAAAATCTAAAGATTGACAAAACATGTATATTAGGAATGGGACCGTTGGAAGAGGAATTAAGGGGCTACCAGTCGACGATTGCTCTTTTTCGAAACGAAAAAAAAAATACTTCTGAACAAGCCACATCTCCTATTTTTATAAGTATATTACTTCAGGTTCCTACCTAGATTTCTATTAAGCTGAAAACATAATAGCAGAAACTTTTCACGATAAAGATATTATTTCAAAATTATACGTTTTAGAATTTATGATCGAAATATTTTATATACCTACTATTAAAATCAACTTGTGATTTATTGTTAAAGATAGGTAATATGTAAATCTAGATTTCTATTAGAATAGATTTTTGATAAGTAATTATACATAATTTATATCATTAATTTATTCGAAAAGCTAAGGCGGACCACGCGCCGACGTGTGTTTGTCGTCATTGCAGCGGTCGGTAGGATTAATTATCGAAGTGATTAAAGATGGGTACATCTTTATTCACATATATACCATCACTACATTTTTAAGGTGTACAATACTGTAGTACTTACATTATTTTGATGTATCTCGTGGGGTTCAGCCAGCATTTGCAATGTAAGCGCAAAAAAATGTGTTTATTTACGACATCACATTAGAAACCTCTAAAATTATCAGTGTTTCTCTACTATATTATGCATGTATTATACATATAAACCTTCCTCCTGAATCACTCTATCTATTAAAAAAAACCGCATCAAAATCCGTTGTGTAGTTTTAAAGATATAAGCAAATATACATACATACATACGCGGGAAGCGGAAAGCGACTTTGCTTTATACTATGTAGTGATGATAAGTAGTAAAATCGTACTCAGTGGAGAAGTCACACAAGTTGCAGTGGAACAGCTGACTGATGGCACCCGCCTCATGCTGTTGGTTGTAGTGCTGCGAGATAGTGTATATATCTTGCGATCGCTTGCCGCATGTCACGCATTGGAACCTACGAATATAATATAACTTATCAAGATTATTATAAAAACTAGCAGTCCACCCCGGAACGCAGCGTCTTGCTAGGGTTTAATAATGAAATCATGGCAATTTTTTACCGTACCTTAGGTTACATTATTAAAGTTTTAGTAGGGATTTTTATTTTTTTCTAGTAATAAATATTGTTAAATTAGTATAGACATAAAAATATGTTGTAATCAGTCAAGTTGTTTGGGCTGTGGAGCGTGCCAGAGAAATGCACTACATTACATACATACGTTCAAAAAACATTACACTCGTTCTGGCGCAGTCTTGTAAAATAAAAATAAATTTGACATCTAGCGCCATCTGGCTAACTAAACAAAGCTTGTATTCTGGGGATAGTATTCAAATAGATACTTATCTAATAGCTAATAGGTATAGGTAATGGTGTATTTAGACAACTCCCGAAAAATTGGGCTATTCCAGAAATGACTTAAGGCGAGTAATCAATGTTTTTGAAGAGTGCAGAATCGTTTTTTCTCAATAACCGCAAAACATACAGTTTTGTTTTTTACGACAAAGATAACTTAAGGATATAATCTAGATAAATTACAGACAGAAACATGATTGGTGAAACTTTTCTCGTAACGTAGGCAATACAAGGTAATTAGCCGTATTTCTATTTAAGGCCCTGTATGTCGACGATTGCTCTTTTTCGAAACGAAAAAAGAAATACTTCTGAACAAGCCATTTATTGGCCTTAAAATGCCCATTTTCTGTCCCCAATGGATATTTGGAGAAAAACACCTCCTATCCCCATAATCGATTTAATCTGTATGAACCTACCTCCTGAAGTGCCTTCTAGCATGTTCCTTGTAAGAGAGGGGGGTGAGAATGGTTGTGCAAATATCACAGAGGATTCCGCCTTTTTTCTGAAGTAAAAAAAAAACTTTACTAAGGGCCTGTTTCATCATCTTCAAGTAAAGTGTTGATTACTAAATTAATGTATGAAAGTGTCAAAACTATCAAATGTCAAATGGTACGTTCGTTTTTGGTAATCGCCGAGTAGCTTACTTAGGACTTTACTTGAAGATGGTGAAACAGGCCCTAAGTAATATAAATCTGTACTAATATCTAATGCAAAGAAAGTAACTCTGTCTGTTTGTCTGTGACGTTATCACGGCATTATAACACCCAGACACAGAACAAACATCTATATTCATCACACAAATATTTGTACTGGATGGGGATCGAACCCACAACCCACAGCGCAGAAGGCATTTTAATTTGACCGAGGAATTACCTGAGAATGTTGCTTCTCATTGTGGTTCTTCAAAGTATTTTCATGATCGAATCCCTTGACGCAACTTTTACATTTATACGGAAGTTTCAGATAAGAATCCTTCTTAGACTCCCTCTCGCGTTCTTCATCCAACTCCTTCCTGTTCAAATTGTAGACAATTATCTTTCCCTTGTATTTATCATCTGTGGGAAAGGCTTTTTGATTTTTCGGTTTCAAATCTTCCGTTTTCTTAACTTCCGATAACGGCAAGTCGTTTTCAAAATCGGAGCTGCTCGAATCGTGTTCTACTTTTATGTCAGTTATGAATTCGAATGGAACGCTCTCATTGGCTGGCATGGCTTCCGCTTTGACAGTTTCGCTTATTGTTTCCTCTAGTTCTGATAGTGTAAAAGTTGTTGTGTTGGCTAATTGTAGGTTGTTTATTTGGGGTGCTGCTGTGTGGGATATCTAAAACAACAAAAACAATTGAATCATAGCATACTACCTATTATTTGTTAGTCACACACAAAGTTCTAGATACAAGATAACATTAAATGCAATGCAATGCCGTCCATAGCTTAGGACTTCCTATTAGTAGTGATCTGGATCAGTTGAGCTACTATAGACTGTTTGCAACGGTCGCGGTCTTTAGATAGTTCAACACGTCAGCATTCAAACGAAAAAAAAAACCGCAAGGTCCATTCGTTTAAGAGCTATCTACGATACCACAGACAGACACACAGATAGACACAAACATCAAACTTAAAAGACCCCTTTTTTGCGTCAGAGGTTAAAAAAATTAGGATGGTTATCATTTTAGCGCTGTCAAATTATTCGTCATAGCTTAAGCCTTGATGATAGTACCTAAGTAGATTTATGAATTACCTTTCGTTATAGCTTAGGCCTATAAAGGTAACTGGATAAATTAATTCGTTTTCGTCATAGTTTAGTTAGACCTTTAGGCTGGACTAGCTTTGATGATGAATAGACTAATTAATTCGCTTGCATATACCTCAGGCCTTCATAATGACTGGATTAATTAATTCACTTTCGTCATAGCTTAGGCTTTCATGACTGGAATCATTAAATTGCTTCTTAGACATTTATAATGACTGGATTAATGAAGTAGGTATATCAACCACCTACCTAATTTATTTTATAACCTCATTTTTTTAATCTAAAAAAGTAGGTAAGTAGCATGACTTGACTCACCTGTTTCTTCAAAACCAAAAAACTCTCTCTGACTTGGTTTTGAAAAATCTGTATTTTTACCAACATGCTGTGACAAAGCAAGCACACTACCGAAGTGGTAAAGTCCTTCTGCAAACAAAAATAGTATGTATTCAAAAAAATTAAAATGTATCACGACTTTGGGATAGTAATGTGACTAATAAAAAAAAACACGATTTTTTTCTTTATGTACGGCACTGTTATAAATTATATTATTTTTAAGTTTAATGTTTGGATGCAAAAGCAACGCCCTAAAAATAAACCTACACGACGCGGTTGCCGTAATATTTTTTGCATTTTTTAAGTCATACATAACTTACCTCTAACTAACCTTTGGTGATTTAGTATTATTATCGTAAGTCACTACAATACCTACGCCATCTTGTTTTTTTTTAACTCCAATTGCCAATTCTGTCCAACACAACTATATCAAAAATATACTAAGTGATTGAACAAAAAACATGATATTAAATCAGGTCATAAAAAGGCATTTAGTGTAAATGCATTAATAAAGTCGTAGGAAGGTTACTCACCTGGTAAAAGTCTTGTAAAAACGCTGAATGTTTGCAACTTTGTAGATTTACCATAGGCTTATTTTCAGCCAAACAACAATAGCACACATTTTGGTTTTTGTTTACTTGTAGTTTGCCTCGAAACATATTGCATTTAGAAGATGTTGGTTGGGAATCCATTTATTTCCAATTTTCGAAATGCAAGTAGAACCAAAACCAATGCCAATTCTTGATAATTTTTCCGCGTTCCGTTTACAATTATTATAAATAGGAATTCTGCATCTGTCATCTTTACTAGTCTGGCCATATCGCATGGCTAACTAATTTGAGTGTATTGGAACGTTAACTTGTTTTGTTATTGCGTTCATGAAGTACATAGGTTCTCATGTAATTCATTTTGTTATTACTGTATGTATAATTTTTGTATCAAATATATAGTATTAATTCTAGAATTTAATATGTATTCATATACACAAAGCTTCCTCCATTATTACAAAATCACAGAAAATGCTATACTATTTCGTTACCGTTTCATAGATCATCGATTATTATTCGGTAAACAAATATTTAAAATATCATCAGAAATCAACGGAATTTGCTTGAGTTATTATTGGTAACCTACAACTTTCCTTTCGTAATCTAACTAAACAAAAGCAAATCACATTGTTTAAAAATATAAAGAATTTGATTTGAGTTTATTGGTTTCATAACTTGCAACTTCTGATTAATTCAGTTGAACAAAACGCAAATTAATGTCAAATCAAAACTGACACATCAAACAAAACAACGAAGTCAAGTTGGTCAAGTCAAGCAAGCCAATCCAAATTTCATGATGCCCAAACAAATAACTTAGATTTACGTACTTAATTTATGCATTTTTCTAAATGAAAATGAATCGATTTATCGTGAAAACTTAAACTAAGCAAGCATGGAGGTCCAACCAAGTAGTTTATGTAGCGGTTGCCTCGCTGTCGACCGCCGATTGCTTTTAATTCACAACGAACTAAAAGAGCAGTGTTTTTCGCAAATAATTAAAGAGTTGTCGGTAAATATTAGTTGACTGGCCTCTCAGCGCGGTTGGTAATAGCTCTGCCTTCTACGCTATAAGTTGTGGGTTCGATTCCCACCCAGGAAAATATTTGTGTGTTAAATTTAAATGTTTCTTCTGTGTCTTGTGTATGCTTAAAAAAAAGTATATAAAAATTCTATCAGGTATCTAGGTCCCTTATTACAAGCTTTGCTTAGTTTGGGGCTAGACTGTGTTGTGGGAAATGGCCACCAATATCTATTTATTTGTTTATAGTTGGTTCTAAACTGTCACATACACTTACATAGGTACATTTTCTTTTTTTAATCTTATCTAAGAAATGCTCATTAGCTAGTTTTGTAAGAAAGTAAGTTAAGTGTGCATTAATACATCCTTACAACAGGGAAGGAAAACATTGTAAAGAAACCTTTTAGTATTCTTATAAACAACTAGCGACCCGCCCCGGCTTCGCATGGGTAGCATGTTATTATACATATAAACCTTCCTCCTGAATCACTCTATCTATTTAAAAAAACCGCATCTAAATCCGTTGTGTAGTTTTAAAGATATAAGCAAACATACATACATACATACAGACACGGGAAGCGGAAAGCGACTTTGCTTGCAACCTGTCGCGTATGGAATGCTACCTACTGCAAATTGTGGGCAGACGCCAAATGACGTGCCTTTGACTACCCCCTTAGACATATTCAAGGAACTGAGCACCCGGAGATCTGAGAGGATGTCTACTGTTGAGGATTACAGTTGTTATCCTATTATTATTATTTATATATTAAGTTTTGTAAGAAGCTAGTTGTGTAATAAATTAAATGTTTTTGTTCAGATATCCGTTCCAGTATCCCTTACTCCTCAAAAACTGTGGCTGTGCTGGCAATGTGAGGCTTATATCACGAGGTTCACCAAATTCAAGCTACAAATCAAGCATTCCTATCAAATTCTTCACAATTTTACTGTACAGGTGTGTAAATGTAGTTTATATTATGCATGTGTTTGATACCTTAGGTTACATTGTAATTTTGTGTGTGAATCTTAATAATATTATAAATGTGAAAGTTTGTGAGTTTGTATGTATGTTTGTTCCTCGATCAGGCCTAAACGACAAAACGGATTAAGTTGAAATTTGCTGTAGATGTAGATATGATGTCCGAATAATTAATAGACTACTTTAAAATATGAAAAACATCCCCAAAACGATAGAAAAAACGCAAAACGGATGATTTCTGTATAGATGGCGCTGGTGTGTAACAAATCTGACATGACAGACTAAAAACTTTCAGTCTTTTCTATTTGATTATTGAAATTTGACAGGACAACGTATATCATGGGCCGGCTAGTCTAATATATAAAAAAAAAGATGCCAAAAAATATATATATAAATGTGCAAAAAAATATACTCGCTAATAATGTAACTTTTGATAATTGAAAGAATTTAAGAAATTCATCCAGTAGTTTTTTAGTTTAGCATAACAAATAAACATACAAAAATATCTACAAAAATTATGTAGATTGGCTTGTAGTTTTGGAAATGGAATTGAACCAACTTCTAATAATTGGATCCTTAAAAATTTAGCAGTTGTGTGCAATTTTGATCTTAATACATTAATATAATATTAACAACCTGATCAGCAGCCAGGATCAGCTTCTCACGAAGGAACTCTGACACACTGACACTGACAATAAACTTTGTATTGCTTTTTGTTGCATGAGGAATGTGATGAGAGTGAATGAAGCAAAAGAAGTATGTCAGGATCATAGCATATGGAAAGCTGTGGTCTCTGCCTACCCCCGTAGGAAACAGGCGTGATTTTATGTATGTATGTATGTACATAAAAGCTAGGTTTCTCGTTTTATAAACTATAATTTTGTTTTGTTTACTTCCAGAATCCTAGCACACAACACGGTGCAACACTCCTCACACAGCAAGTGGTCAACATAACAGTTACCCCGGACTCGGACAAAGAATCTGATTCTGTAAATTTCAAAACTGTCAAAAGCGAAGACCTCTCTGAAACACCTCAAATTAAATATGAGACTGATTTTTCTGATGATGATGATAAGCTACTAATAGACATATGCTATGACAAAGTTGCAGACAAACCTGAACTAAACACACATGTTAAAGTGAAAGAGAATGGTGAATTGAAAGTGAACAATAAATTGAAAGTGAACAATAAATTGAAAGTGAAAAGTAAACTGAAAGTGAAGACTAAATTGAAAAGGAACGGAAAAGTTAATGCTAAGAAGAAATGTATATACAATGAGGTTGAGTTAACGGATGAGGAAATTGTTGAGAATAGAAATGCGTTGGCATTAAGAGATGATTATGTTAATGCTATGTTTAGATGTGAGCGGTGTCTGATCTCGTTTCCTAACGAGGATGACATGAAGGATCATGCTTTTAAGAAACATGAGTTGGTAAGCTCCTTCAACCTACTAATATAGAAGACTAGCATCACAGCACAGTTTGTAGTAACTCTACCTACTGCGCTGTAGGTTGTAGCTTGCAAGCAAAGCCAAGGGTGGAAGCTAGTAATGTTATAAATAACAATGGTATATATTTGTATCTATATTATGTTTTTAATCATAGAAAACTTATCATCTTCCTGCCCTGATCCCACTTAAGTGGTGTCGGCACAACATGTGTACTTCTTCCATTTCCCTCTATCAGCCGTCATCTCATCACTCACTCCTTTCTTACCCATATCATCTTTCAAACAGTCCATCCATCTTTTCTTTGGCCTACCTCTATATCTACATCCATCCACATTAATTCCTAACATTCTTCTCGTTACATGACTTTCTTCCCTCCTCATAACATGCCCATACTTAATCATAGATAACTTATATACTTTATAAAACCCAGACACAAAACAAACATCTATGTTCTTTACCATCGACCTTTCATCACACAAATATTAGTCCTTGGTGGGAATCAGGCAGAGTGACTACCAACTGAGCTGTGACAAACAATTGTACCACTTTAAGTTATTTTTGTTTACAGCATGCCTCAAAGCACAAATGCAGTATATGTAAGTGCGCATTTAGTACAGAGGTCGCATATAACTACCATCGCAGCCGACACTATCGAAGGTACGAGTGCGTTGTCTGCAGAATCAAGTGTACTAGCAAGCTGGCTGTCAGAAATCATTACACTACGGTGCATTGTCATAGGTACGTAGTATTAACATTTATATATAACTAGCCTATACCCGCGTATACTTCGACTAGCCTATAGCCTATTCTTCGTTCCTGTAGATTCAGAAAATCGTTTTTTAACGCCATAAAACGGTATATGTCCGTCTTAAGACTTTAAACTATGTCTATATGAAATTTCATTACAATCGGCCCCTCGTCCACAGACAGTAAGGGTGACAAAGTTACTTTCGATTTACAATACTAAGTAAGTATAGATAGACAAATATGAAGTCGAGTCTATGTTATTAGTTATTGAAACGTAATTATTTGTTAATGTTGCACAGTTTTTAATCTTGTTTTCATTAATTTACAGCACAACATATGAATCGGAGCATAAAATAAAAAGCTGTAGTCTAGAAAAGAATTATTTAAATGGGTAAGTAATTATAAATGCTTTTTATAAATATAAAAAAAATCCGAAAGCGTGTGATCACGACCATACGGATTTGGATGAAACATGGAATATTCAATTCAATTCAATTCAAATCGTTTATTTCAGCTTTCATAGGTACACGTACATATTACAGCCATATTATAAGGTAAATTATAAATAATAATTTTTTAACCTAAACAGTCTAAAATGAACACTGCATCACTGGTACGAACATAACCTATGCCCTGGAACAGCAAATAGGCTACTTTTTTAGTAAGTTAACCTTCACTTTAAATCCGAAGATCGTTGGTTCGTATATTATATGCGCATCAACACGTGCTTAAAACGGTGAAGGAAAACATCGTGAGGAAACCAGTCAGTATTCTTATAATCTGTCCAACGTATATACGTAACAAATGTAACGTTTGGACGTGTCTCTGACAATCCCCTTTAGACATCTTCAAGGATCTCAGCGCATGGAGATCTGAGAGGATGTCTACCGTACTTGGGGATTACAGTCGTGATCCTATTTAATTTCAGTACGAAGTCAGAGCAGAAGTTTTCCTGCGAGCATTGTCCTAAAGTGTTTGGATGGAAGGCTTCGCTTCGGAAGCATGCAGAGAAGCACAAGATAGAAGCAGGACAGAAGCGACGGCCCTACTGCGAGCCATGCAGGTAACTGGATTTATGGTTTATGGTCACCCTAGTCATTTACGAAGAGGGTCATCTATATATCTATACCAATCTCTACAATCTTCTATACTAATATTATATTATACTAGCTGCTCGCCCCGGCTTCGCACGGGTACCTGGATAATAAGTACCCTATGTGTTATTTTGATGGATAAGCTATAATACTGTAAAGTTTCACTTTAATCAGTTCAGTAGTTTTTGCGTGAAAGAGTAACAAACACACACAACCACTTACAAACTTCGTCGATCGTTCGATGTCGTTCGATCAAACAAAGAAGTATGTCAGGATCGTAGCAAGTGGAAAGCCGTGGCCTCTGCCTACCCCTCTGGGAAACAGGGTGTGATTGTATACTGTATGTATGTATCTAAATCCGTCACAAAGTGCCTCACAAACTTTCAGATTTATAATATTACTAGCCGACAGACGTTGTCCTGTCAAATTTCAATAATCGAATAGAAAAGACTGATTTTTTTTAGTCTGTGATGTCAGATTTGTTGCACACCAGCGCCATCTATACAGAAATCATCCTTTTTGCGTTTTTTATCGTTTTTAGGATGTTTTTCATTTTTCAAAGTAGTCTATTATTAATTTATTCGGGCATTATATCTACATCTACAGCAAACTTCAACTTAATCCGTTTTGTCGTTTAGGCCTGATTGAGGAACAAACATACATACAAACTCACAAACTTTCGCATTTGTAATATTATTTGGATTAGGATTATAATATTAATGTTTTTCTTTTTTGTCTTATCAGGTTAACGTTTACTACTACAGCGAACTTGCAGAAGCATGTGAAGACAAGTTCAAAACATCAAATACAGTTGAAGCTCAGGTAAATACATATTCTATCCTCAGTCCTCACTTGTGTGTGGCGGTGTGAAGTGTCGTTGGATAGGTCTTTAAAAAATATTGCGGGTTTGTGAAAACAACTTTTTCATTACGGGATCCCGTTTGTAAAATATCAAACTTTAAAGTGCTAATTTTTGTTAGAGTCAAGTGTCCCCCCTAAAGCCAGGTAAACTATTGGTTTTGGAGGTGTGAAAAAAATCATAGTAGCAGTATATAATAACGTAGATAAAAATAAAATTATTATTATTTATTTACAAGTTTACAAGTAATAGTCGACTAACATAAGAAAATGTAGGTATCACCTGTCACTTATTTAGTATTAGTTATTAAAACTTGACGGGTATAAAAAGGTTTTACTCAATCGAACTATTTACTAAAGAGTTCCTTTGTAAATGTCCATTCCAACAATGGATATTGTTTTAAAAAAAAAATATCCAGAGTAAATTTTTTTAAATTTTCTTTTTGTATGGTCGGTGGTCAGGAGAAGTGACCGTTAAATAGTTCCTGACTCTATCATGAGATAAGCTAACAGATAATAAACAAATAATTTGCAATAAAATAATATTGCGACTATAAATTGAGATGTAAAGATCAAACTGCACACGGTGTGCAAAGTTTAATTAAAATCGGTTAAGTAGTTGAGGAGTCCATCGCGGGCAAACAACGTGACGCGTAATTTATATATGTATAACGTTGTTAGCTGTGTAAACTACGGAACCCAGCGCTTGACCCTACACGCATTAACCAGTTTTTTTTTGTCATTGACTTAATATTTGCAGGAAACTGAAGGAAACCAATCCAGAGGATTCAAGCGATAAGCAGATAGCCGATATCAAGACAAGTGTTAACAGGTAAAGTTATCTAAAGCTAGCTATACATGTTGGCCGAGCTATGGCCAACGCGAGCGTAGGCAAATCGATGCAAGGCAAGTGCTACCGTCTAGACGTTCGGCAAGTTTACGCAAACTATTGCAATGACCGACACCAAACGCGTAATGGCGGGCTGACAAACATGTGGACACGATTGGCCGAGCGTAGACAAGCGCCTTTGATTTGTGCAAAAAAACCGACACGGCTCCGAAGTGAGGCGAGTGGCCGCGAGCGACCGCGAGTGGTGACAAGTCATTGCAAATGGCCTCTATACACGTTGGCGCTTGTATTCACTCGGCCAGCTAGGCGAGCGACACCGAGCGATGGCAAGGCAAGGCAAACATGCCGTCTACACGTTGGTATTGGCCCTCGCTCGGCAACGTTGGGCCAACATGTAGCTTTACATTCGAAATACGAGCTGTAATAAAGAGATAATGTGAAATGTTTGGCTTTTTAGGGTTCCGTATCCAAAAGGTAAAAACGGGACCCTATTACTAAGGCTGTCCGTCTGTCTGTCACAGGGCTCATCAACATGATAGCTAGACAGTTGAAATTTTCACAGATTATGTATTTCTGTTGCTGCTATAACAACAAATATTAAAACAGAATAAAATAAATATTTAAGGGGGCTCTCATACAACAAACGTTTTTTTGCCGTTTTTAATAGATGATGGTACGGAACCCTTGGTGCGCTAGTCCGACTCGCACTTGGCCTGTTTTTATTTAAATGTAATTATTTTATTGTGCGTTTGTTTCAGTAAACACGAGTTGTTCCCTTGCGCGCAATGCGACAAGAAATTCCAATGGCGAGGCAATTTGCTACGCCATTTAGATAGCCACGCTGCCAGGTAACTATATAACTAATAGCAACTAATTAATTAGTAACTAAAAAAATAAAACAAATAGGATCACGACTGTAATCCCCAAGTACGGTAGACATCCTCTCAGATTTCCAGACGCTTAGATCCTTTGAAAATGTCTAGAGGGGGTAGTCAAAGGCTCGTCCAAACGATACATTTGACACATGTCGGCATTTTGCAGTAGTTAGCATTCCAGGCGTGACAGGTTGCAAGCCCATCGCCGCGTTTAAGATTACTAACTGGTTTCCTCACGATGTTTTCCTTTACCGTTTTGGGCACGTGTTTTTGATGCGCATAATAATTGTTCGAACAGAAAAGTCGAGGTACCTTACACTCGGCTAACACGGTTTTAAAAAGAAAACCGAATAAAATATTACGACCTATCAAAAAGTCATAGGATAATATTCTTTTTTAGGGTTCCGTATCCAAAGGGTAAAAACGGGTAATATTTAATTTATTGTTTTTAGTATTTGTTGTTATAGCGGCAACAGAAATACATAATCTATGACAATTTCAACTGTCTAGCTATCATAGTTCATGAGATACAGCCCTGTGACAGACAGACCGACAGACGGACAGCGAAGTCTTAGTAATAGGGTCCCTTTTGGTACGGAACCCTAAAAATCATCGAAATCGGATCACTAGGTAAAAAGATATGCGCGATACATAAAAAAACAATAACAAAAATATAAATGTCAAAAATAAAAGTATAGATGTACATAATGAATAGAAAACCTCTTTTTTTCGTCGCTTAAAACAAATATTGTGTAATGTTTCAGAGCGAATGGCGAGTTGGTATGTGATCCCTGCAACAGAACTTTCTCATCCATAGCCACCTACAAGCAACACATGAAGATAAGCAAAAAACATGCCACGGAACACGATTACAAGTAAATCTATAAATATTTATCTATACCCAAACTAAGGAAAGCTAGTACATCGGGAAGCAGATTATTTGTAACTTTTTAAATAAAACCGGCTAAGTGCGAGTCGGACTCGCGCAAGATTTTAGTATTTGTTGTTATAGCAGCAACAGAAATACATAATCTGTGAAAATTTCAACTATCTAGCTATCACGGTTCATGAGATACAGCTCTGTGACAGACAGACGGACGGACAGACAGACAGACGGACAGCGAAGTCTTAGTAATAGGGTCCCGTTTTTACCCTTTGGGTACGGAACCCTAAAAAACGTTTATAAAAACCCCATGTTACAAGCTTTGAGGCATCACACAATTTTTTGTCCTGGGTGGGCATCGAACCCACAACCTACAGCGCAGAAGGCAGAGTTACTATCAACTTAGCTGTGAGGCCAGTCTGATTAATAATAATTCAAACATGCAAAACATTGGGTTGCTGACGATTCGGACACAGTGTCCGAATTGACACTTTTCAATTTTAATAATTTTTTCACTGACGATTCGGACACCAATGCTTTGTACAGTCAGATAAAAAAACTTAAACTGCTAAGAGGAATATAAATCAGCATAGCCGTTTGGATGATACGAGATATTAAAGTATATTACAAACCCACATACATACATAAATATGCATCTTGGCAGTATGGTAATAAAAATAAGATGAAATATTTGTCCAGGTACAGCAACTAGCGAGAGAGAGCTAATGCGTAAACTAGATCTCAATAGTATCATCACTGTATTCCCAAGTCCGGTAGACTTCCTCTCTATATTTGGCACATGCCCACATTTTGCAGTAGTTAGCATTCCATACGTGGCAGGTTGCAAGTCCATCGCCGTTTATAAGAATACTAACTGGTCTCCTCACGATGTTTTCCTTCACCGTTTTGAGCACGTGTTTTTGATGCTCATATAAATTTTTCGAACAGAAAAATCCATTGATGCACGCCCGGATTCGAACCCACGACCTTCAGATTGAAAGTCGAGGTACTTCCCACTCGGACAATAAATAAAAGTCTAGTCTAATCTAACAAAAGTGTAATTAATTTTCAGATACATGTGTAGTGATTGTGGCAAGAAATTCGCCAGTAAGACGAAGCTAAAGGACCATGTAGATTGGGAGCATCTTAAGAATTATGTGCACACTTGCACGGACTGTCAGAAGGTATTACCTACTGGTCACCCAGTAGACGAGGAATGAAAATGAAAATGTTTGGTTTTTTGTATGGGCTGTCTACCCGGATAAGATGGAAAATGTATTAAAACTTCATTATCTTGAAAACCATCAAACATAAAAGAAACTGTATAATTTATTTAGCTTGTTTGATTATCTAACGAATTATATAAAATGAACTATTTAGCTATTCATAGACTAGTATTTTTGAAGAGCTAACTTTGGAAAATATATCTATCGAGAAAAGTTTCACCAATCGTGTTTCTGTCTATAATTTATCTAGATTATATCTTCAAGTTATCTTTGTCATAAAAAACAAAACTGTATGTTTTGCTGTTATTGAGAAAAACCGATTCTGCATTCATCAAAAACATTTATTACTAGTCTTAAGGTTAAGAAATAGGAATAAAATGCATTAAACTGGCTAAGATGGTGTGATTTATGTTCTTATCCTGAAGATTTAATATTATGTTATGGTTTACAGGTGTTCAAGACTCACACATCTCTATACCTACACGCACAAGTGGTCCATAGGAAGGCGAGTTCACAGCATCTCTGCGAAAATTGCGGAAAACCATTTCCAGTAGGTAACTTCATCTCAGCAAATATTTCCAAAGAGGGTTGACGCCAGGCAGGCGGCCGGTTGTAAAATACTAAGCCAAATCTTTTTCGTTTACTGGTTATCCGATTTTAATGTTTTTTTTTATTGTGTAGGGAATAATTCAGTAGGACAAATTTTCCTTCATAAAACTTTTTCTTAACTTTTTAATTGGTTGGACCCTTTTTATAATTTTTTAGGGTTCCGTACCCAAAGGGTAAAAACGGGACCCTATTACTAAGACTTCGCTGTCCGTCTGTCTGTCACAGGGCTGTATCTCATGAACCATGATAGCTAGACAGTTGAAATTTTCACAGATTATGTATTTCTGTTGCTGCTCTAAAAACAGAATAAGTAAAATAAATATTTAAGGGGGGCTCCCATACAACCAACATGATTTTTTTTGCCGTTTTTATAGAAAATGGTACGGAACCCTTCGTGCGCGAGTCCGACTCGCACTTGACCGGTTTTATTTTATTTTAATTTGTAATTATTTTCTATTTCAGAATCAAACGAAGCTCCGCTCGCATATCATAGCGCTACATACAAGCGAATCACCTTACAAATGCAGCATATGTGGCGCAAGGTTTTCATGGCACAGCTGTTTATCGCGACATTTGAGAAGAGTTCACCGTACTAGCAAATAATCTCCATCATGTACTAGATAAACAATAAGTTTTCTGTTGAAAAATACTTTTTCAATACAAGCTTTTGTAAAATCCTCATTTGAGCGCGCTATCACCTATCACATAATATAACATTGTCATTGGAACTTGATAAGTATGCAAAAAAGTATTTACTGAGTGACAAAGGGAGGGGACCAACAAACTATGTTCACGACCAACAAACTATGTTCACAAAAAAAAGGTGATAGGCAATATTTTTACAACCAGCTGTTGTCTTAATGTCTGTCGGCACAACATGTTGCTAATAGCATTTGGCTTTTTACAATCGGCCACCTGCCTGACGTCAATCCTCTTTGGCCTTCCTATGTATGATTAAATGGTGATAAAACAAATAATAAAAAAAGTTTAAATGTAACAGTTTTTATTTATCGCATTGGTCCTGTTTAATTAGTGACTATTAAAACCTATTTGGATGAAACTTAAAATAAATACTATTATTATTTTTATTTCGAATTACATAGCTGCATGGGATGCCCACATCAGGCTCTCTAACAATCTAACAAACTCTACTAACTCGTATATCTGCTACGTAACTTGACAGTATGAAATTGACTATGATTACCAGTGAGCTTACACAATAAGGCTGCTGATGGCTAGGTGCCCATCAGTTGCATTGTACATAGCAACCAATAAAGGTTAGAACTAATAACTTTGATTTTAACACATATAACATTTTATGAAACCCTTCATGTAAAAAACTATGTAAGAAAAACTTAGAAATTGAATTTAACCAACTTCTAATTGTTGGATCATCATGAAATTTGGCAGTCATGTGTAGTTATGATGACAATACAATAATTTGGTATCAAAAACCTGATGATGCAGCCAGGATTAGCTCCGCTCGAGGCAACTCTTTGACAACTAATGCTTTTAGTGTAGTACTATAAAAACATGATTTTTAGTTTTTTTAACTATAATTTTTTTACATGGATCTTAACATATTTTTTTTTTTTAATTTTTCCTGTCATTTCAACTATGTTACAAATAAAAGATAATTATGTAATAATTATTATTATTATTATGTAATAAAGAACTGTGTCAAAATCAATAGTTACAGAATTGAATTATTTGATACAAAGCTTCATAAACTATTATTATTGAATATTTAATAGGTAGGTACTTATTAAACCTTCTTTAAGTAGAGGGTAGATATTATTCTAGTTATTTACTTACAATGCACAATAAACATTTACTGAATAAAATCATAAAAACAAATTGTACTACACAATGTAATATTGTAAATATTATTTGGCACTTTTCCTCCTAGTAGGAGGCTTATTCAAGGGTAGCTTTAACTGTGCCATTCTAATACTATTATTTGTCACCACATATCCTCCCGCCATAGCCAGCTTCGCTGACATAGTTTTAATTGCAGCCTTAGTTTGTTTGCAGAACTCGTCAAAATTAAACTTAAAATTATTAAACAATAATATAAGCACCATAGTGTGGATTAATGTTTTATCTCTGTACTGAACCGGCCTGCATCGTTTCCCGTTCACATATGTGAAAAAATTATTAAGAATATGTTTGTTCAGTGTCAGAGATTCATAACATGCTATAAAACCCTTTTTCGTGATCTCCACTGACTTCAGAAAATATATATTGTACAAGGAGCTAGCATACAAAGCTAAGATTGTCTGTTTTAGTGTCAAATCCTTCTTCGCTAATCCTTTTATGGTTGGGTTCAGTTTATCTATTAGTTCCGCTTGATCAATCTCGCTTGAAATGGCCTCAAATTGTTCTGGACTCAAAATGGCATCTAAATCGTAGACCTCTGTGACTGAGGTGGCTTGTCTGTTAATGGGGGGTATGTAGAAATTATCCGTTTCGGTTTGACTGTCGTAGGAAACGTCTACTTGGTCCTGTGTGAGGTTTATTGAGACATTTGCCATCTGCGCTACCACCGCTTGTTCATTCTGCTTTAATTTCTCAGATTGTTCTAAATGTTTCTTGTACTTCTTCGAGCCGAACTTCCTGCCGAGCTCCAGCGCTGAGTTGTCGAGGAGTGGAGCAGATTCTATGTCGTTTACAATTTCCGGTTTGAGTTCTATGTTACCGACTTCTATCAAACGGACTCGGCCGGTTTTTTTGTTACGCACCAGTATCAAAGTCCTGCCCAGCGCCTCCTCTGTCTCCACTCCCGTATACAGAGTATGCTCCACATCAGTGGCGATACTTTTGGAGCCTTTCTTCTCATCGCTTAGCACCAAACATTCGCGACTCTTGAAATTATCAGTCGGATAGCCATTCTGGAAATTCACTATGAATGGATAGACCTCATTTTTTGGATAGACATTGTCTATGTGTATCTTGTCCATTATTTATTTAATCTAAATAGTAGCCCAGTCTACGATAACACTACATAAATTCCCATTTCCCATGTGAATTTGAGGTTATGTTTTGTAATAAACAAATGCAAGTGCAAGTGATCGTCGTAGTCAAAGAGCAATTAAAGTTTAAAGTCGTATCGTAGTCGTACTCGTAGTGTAAAGTAAGCCACAGCACAGATTATATAGAACGAACACATGTGTCGGCTATAGCCAAACGTAACTGATATCCGTTGGCATGCTCGTAGCGTAGCGTACCGGTGGAATCAAGTCCAACCACCGTTGTCGAATATCTGTAGAAAACGCGCGAGCGAACTGCGCAAGTCACGAAAGTTGGGTGAAATATCTGTCACCCAACACTAGCTGACATGGCTGTTGGTTGTTTCAGTTGATCAGTTGGCACCCAAAATAATTATGGTATCCCTCTCTACCGCGCTAACTTTCAAGCGCGTAAGCGAGATACAGATAAGATTCATAGCGAGATGATCATATCTTCATCTCGCTTACGCGCTTGAAAGTTAGCGCGATAGAGAGGGATACCATAATTATTTTGGGTGCCAACTAATCAACTGAAACAACCAACAGCCATGTCAGCTAGTCAGACCATTAAGTTGGTAAGTTGTAAGGTTGTTTCAGTTGGCACCCAAAATAATTATGGTATCCCTCTCTATCGCGCTAACTTTCAAGCGCGTAAGCGAGATGAAGATATGACTAGCGAATAGCTGAAATATTGTTCATTATACTTTGACCTATGAAAGCAAGTTTCGAACACCTTAATGTTAGAGAAATAAGGTTGAGTTTCGCCTGCACAATTTAAGAAATGTATTAAGTTACACTGGTTGTTGGTGTGATTGATTGAGAGCCAAAATCATACATTTTGGCTATCGCTACCAAGAGTTTCAAATAAACCTTATTCGTAGGCTAATGAGGTCGAGTTTTGATGAGAAGCTTTATGGGATATTAAACTGACGCGCCGGCGCCCGGCCGGCTCATGGTGGCGTGTGCAACTATGCAAACCTACTTGTTATTGTTTGTATTTTTAAATTCGAATTGTACCTACTTGTAGTGGTTGAGTGATTGCGCGCAATGTAGGTAGGTTCCTAATTTGAATATTAAATTTAAGACGTTTGTAGGTAAATTTTTTAGTTAGCTATGTGGTGATTTTTTAATGCGCCACTTTTTATTTAAGCAAATCGAAATATTTACCTACCACTTGCGAATATAAAATGTGCTAGTCCTAAACTCCTAAGCCTTGTAAAGCATGAAGGAAAATCAAATACTTATAAATAGAAAAAAAATAGGATTACGACTGTATTCCCCAAGTACCTACGTAAGACATCCTCTCAGATCTCCAGACGCTTAGATCCTTTGAAAATAACTAGTGGGGGTGGTCAGAGGCACGTCCAAACATTATATTTTGTAGTAGTTAGCATTCCATACGTGCTAGGTTGCAAGCTCATCGCCGCTTATAAGAATACTAACTGGTTTCCTCACGATGTTTTCCTTCACCGTTTTGAGCACGTGTTTTTGATGCGCATATAAATTATTCGAACCGAAAAATCCATTGATGCACGCCCGGATTCGAACCCACGACCTTCAGATTGAAAGTCAAGTTTTTTTTTTTTTTTTTTTTTTTTTTTGTAATTAAGTACCGATATTGAGTAATGGTTGACGATACCGGTAAAGAAACTAAATATCGGATACCCAACCGTTAGCCAAAATAGTCAATATCACCCATGCCTAACGAACACTATAGAAGTTAGACGCACGCACGGCGGATAGATACACAAACCATACTCCGTCCTTTGAATAAACGAGGTAAGGAAATAATACAATTCTACAATCAATGACTCAATTTCAAGTTACAATTACAATACAGTTAAATAAGGTTTGTTATTGTTACACTAAATAATTAGGGCAAAAAAAATGTGGAAGAACAGTTCTAAGTCAAAAAAAAATGTAGATGTCACTGTCTATCTATACGTTGAAATAGCCGAGACGACATAACTTCTGACAGCGAATATATTGTTTGTTTTCTTCCCAGGTTTTCCTGCTAATTTTTATAACAAACACTTTCCCGACTATTTTTATGATTAACAACATAGGTATTGTAAAAGCTAACAAACTAACTAGGTACAATAACGTTCTAAATGTCTGCTTTATTATGTCCTACGTGTCTGAGCCTCGACAGAAGGCTCGTATGGTTGAATAGTGATAAATATAGGTATTTTTTCGGTAATGAAACGGTAAGTGGGCTATATGGCTGTAGTTTTTGTATGTATCATCCAAATAACTGACGGTGCAGTAGGTAAGACTCATATTTTTTTAATAAACTTCTATTTATCATCATAAACCTGTAACATCTAAGAAAGATTTAAGCAACGTCTTTTAGACAGTCATTAGGCTTACGTTCATGGCTTGGAAGGCCAATACGTTAGTGACAGATTCGAATAGAACCTTATTATTTGGAAACTTAAAAGGCACAAATAAATCTTGTATAGTGCCGATTGATTTTGAGGTTTCTGGGTGCTGGATCACATTGGGGTGGCTTTTCCTTTTACTTTCATTTGACATGGAAATCCATAGTTTATTTTTGATTGTATTTTGGGTGTATAATACATGTAATTTTTACCTTATGCAGTGACACAAAACCATGTTTGCGTTTTTTGCTAAGCTCATGAATGCCTAGAACCTAGATTGCACTGTACCCTTATTTATTTCAGGTGTTTGAGAATGTGAAGTCAGTATGTTGGGAATGTATGTACATGTTTCGCAAACTGAACAAATTCAAACAACAAGTTTTGCAAGCGCAGAAGTACATGAGTTCATGTCTGAAGGTAAGCTAAGTTCTTTGAAGATGTCTAAAAGTAGTCAAAGCCACTTCCAAACATTAGCATTCACATTTTTCAGTAGGTAGCATTACACATGTGATAGATTGCAAGCCCATCGCAAGAATGTAACTGGTTTCCAAACAATGTTTTTTTTTCACCATTTTAATTTACAAGGCTGGGTTTCGAACCCACAACCTTCAGACTAAAAGTCAAGGTACCTCCAACTCAGTAGTAATCTATCAGTAATCAGGCTCTCATAGTACAGGCTTTGCTTAGTTTGGGGCTAGATGGCACTGAATAAAGTGTCCATAATATTTATTTTTCAGGATACAAATCATGCAACTCTAAGTCACCTCACATGCTCTGTTTTAAAATGCAATGATATTTGTTGCGATAAAACCTTCAAACACGGAGATGAAAACCTACAAAACCACTTAAATGTTATTAAAGCTGATCTGACAGATATTAAATCAGAAAACGATATAAATAATGATTTAAAAGACAATGAAAATGTTGTTAAAGACTATTTCTTCACAATAAATGGTGTGAAAAATGACGAAGCTAGTATTGATACCCAAGTTGATATTACAGAGATTAAGATCGAAAATGAGTGTGGTGATATCTATAGTGATGAGATGACCATAGCAGAAATAATTGTATTAAACACTGAGACATTAATAGGCACAAAAAAGAGAAAACTAGATGTTAATGTGAAAAAAAACAAGAAACTTATAACAGAAAAAAAAGATTATGACAAAAAACGAGTGAAGAAAACAGAAAAAAATAAACTATTAATAGTAACTAAAGACAATTATATTATAACTAAAATGACGGAGGAGGAAATGCTAGCGAAGAGGGAAACAGACAGACAAGCAGATAGATACAAGAATAAAGTTAAATATAGATGTGAGTTGTGCATTGTTGGGTTTTTTCACAAGGATTTGTATGAGAAACACATGAAGTCCCGACATTCAGAGGTAAATTATAGAAAATATAAGATATAGAGGAATAGAATCACGACTAATCCCCAAGTACAGTAGACATCCTCTCGGATCCCCAGGCGCTCAGGTCCTTGATTATGTCTAAAAGGGGTAGTCAGAGCCACGTGCAAACTTTGTGTCTGGCGAATGCCGCGCTCGAATGCCGCGCGATGTCTGGTCACACCTCAATATTTATTTTTATTTTCAGAAAGCGGGCAGCCATAAATGCACTATTTGCGAGACAAGATTTACAAAATCAAATTATTACAAAGAACATATTGATGGTCACTATAGGAAGTATAAGTGTATGGTTTGTGGCCATATCGGGTACAAATTGACTCATATGGTGGCTCATGATGCGAAGGAGCATAATGTACGGAGATATACATGTAAGGTCTGCCATGAGGAGTTCTCGTAAGTTATCCAAGACTACCTTTATAATCACCAACTACCGACTGGCCTCACAGCTCAGTTTGTAGCTCTGCCTTCTGCACTGTAGGTGGTGGGTTTAATCCCCAAGACAAATATTTGTGTGATGAAAAATAAATAAATAGGATCACAACTGTAATCCCCAAGTACGGTAGACATCCTCTCAGATCTCCAGACTCTTAGATCCTTCGAAGATGTCTAGTGGGGGTAGTCAGAGGCACGTCCAAACATTAAATTTGGCACATGCCCACACATGTGTGATGAACATAGATATTTGTTCTGTATCTGGGTATTATAATGTATTTTGTCCAGTGTCCAGTAATTATGGAAATAGGGGGGAGGGGGTTATAATGGAGGGTGAGGTATTCCAATAAGAATTATGTTTTTCCTTTTGAGGTACGGTAACCTAAAAATCAAGTTCCCAAGTGCAAGTTTTGTTTAGCTTAGAGCTAGATGGCGCTGTGACCACCAATATTTAATATTGCAGATCACCATCGAGTCTAAGGTTTCATAGAGAGACGACGCACGAGGCGCCGGTCAAGTGCGAGTCTTGCACGAAAATGTTCAGGACCAAGAATGGACTTCGAGTTCATAAACTGTGAGTACAAGGAAACAATTGCCACATTACATTCATTCATTCGTTCCTTCTTTCATTCATTGAGTTAATGTGCTCAATAAAGTCCTTCAAGTGAATTACATTAATTAAATTACCTTTCATTAAGACGAGTCATATTTTTTTTTTATGAATTTAGAATCGTTTTTTCTCAATAACCGCAAAACATACAGTTTTGTTTTTTATGACAAAAATAACTTAAGGATTTAATCTAGATAAATTATAGACAGAAACAAGATTGGTAAAACTACAAAGTTGGCTCTTCCAAAACACTAATTTCGTTTACTCTCAAAACTATGAATAGCTAAACAGTTCATTTTTATATAATTCGTTAGATAATCATACTAGCTACATAAATGAAAAACAGTTTATTTTTAAGTTTGATGGTTTTCAAGATAATGCGGTTTTATCACTTTTTCCGTCTTATCCGGGTAGACTCAGCTAAAAAAAGGTGGTTCTCATTTTAAGCGTAACAATTTATTTTACGTTTTTCATGTGTACGCATATCTTTTTACCTGGTGATCGGATTTCGAAGCTTTTTTGGAGTTTACTCCTTAAGAATCGGTTTTTGATATAAGGCGCCCGGTATGAAAAAAATGTGTGTAGTAAAATCTACTGAACGCATGACCTCGTTACGTTTTTGGTGCGCAACTTTCTAATTTGGTGTGAGCAGTGCAGCTAGATCGTGGGTAGTGTGTACCCTTACTTTGCCTATACTTTATAATGCTTTCTCTCACTCTTACTGATGGCAAAACATCTTATAGTGGGGGTACGCTCTACGCACGATCTGGTAAACTCCAGTCGTGCGTCGGAGTTTTGGAGTCGGACACACAATTTTTTTTTTATTGTGTAGAGAATTAGTCCCATTTTAATTATATTCATGTAGGACTAATAGTTCATTCATAAAACTTAATACTAATATCTCTTGAATTTTCGATTGGTCGAAACATTTTAATCGATTTCCTTTTAAGTTTTTTATGTAATTATTTAGGTAAAGCTAAGAGACCGTATAAGACACACTACCATTAGAAAGCAAACAAAGGCTAGACATGTAACCCAAAACATTTTAAGTCTTATATGGAAATGGGCGGGCCATCTACAAAGATTAAATGCAAACCGATGGTGCCAAATAGTGACAAATTCAACAACAAAGGGACATCTAAACTAAATAACATTTAAAATTTAGGTGAGGGCCTCACCTATTAGTTTTGCCCAGGCCTCAACTCCAGGGGTGACTACCCCTGGGTGATGGGGGGTTGCCTTTCGGCGGTGCTACCCTAGTCTGCTAAATCTACTTATAAGCTACTTAATTTAATTAATGTGACAAATTGGACACCTCCAGACACTAAGCGCAAAAGAGGGAGACCGTCAAAAAGGTGGTGTGACGATATTGCAAAAACGGCTGGGAAGCATTAGCTTAGAGCAGCGAGAGACAGGGATACCTGGAATAGATTGGAGGAAGCTTTCACCGCTATAAGCGGTCAATGCACTACATAGAAAATAGCTAGCATTATTATTATTAGTAATAAGTTTTATTTAAATCTTTTTTTGTATTTTTTGTTAGACACTTAAGGCGCTAAATAGAAATCTAGATCTACATATCACCTATCTTTAACAATAAATCACAAGTTGATTTTAATAGTAGGTATATAAAATATTTCGATCATAAATTCTAAAACGTATCATTTTGAAATAATATCTTTATCGTGAAAAGTTTCTGCTATTATGTTTTCAGCTTAATAGAAATCTAGGTAGGAACCTGAAGTAATATACTTATAAAAATAGGAGATGTGGCTTGTTCAGAAGTATTTCTTTTTTCGTTTCGAAAAAGAGCAAGGGAGCTTAAGTTATTATTATATGTTAGGTTATAGTGCATAGGAAAAATAAAGCTCTTTTTATTTTATTTATGTAATTATTTACAGACAGATGCATAGTTACAAACCGAAATCGGCGTGTGCAGTGTGCGGCGCGCGGGTTCGCTACATGCAAAGCCACATGCGGAAGCACGGTGCCGCACCTGAGGCCGCTTACTGTGCCGAATGCGATCAGAGGTTCACCAGCACTGCCTCATACAAGTCGCATCTCAAATACGCAGCGCGACATCGCGCGCCGGATACTGTACTCAGGTAAGAGAGATATATCACGACTGTAATCCCCAAGTACGGTAGACATCCTCTCGGATCTCCAGGCGCTCAGATCCTTGAAGATGTTTAAAGAGGGTGGTCAGAGGCACGTCTGAACATTGTATTCCGTACGTGATAGGTTTTAATTGTAAGATGTTTTCCTTTATCGTTTTGAGCACGTATTAATGAGCTGTATTCGGGTAGTAATATTAATTACGGTTTAAAAACAAAATAATATTTACTTTTTTGTTTTTTTGTAAATATCTATGTTCATCACACAAATGTTTGTCCTGGGGATCGAACCCACAACCTACAGCTACCAACTGAACTGTGAGATCATTATTTTATTATTTCAGACACGCGTGCAGATTGTGCGATGCGAAGTTTGTTAATTCAACGGGATTAAAGAAGCACACACTAGCTAGGCATACTAGTGTGCGTCCCTTTAAATGTGATCGGTGCGGGAAGGTAAATCTACACTAATATTCACTTCTACACTACTTTATAGAGATAAAATTTGTATATTTGTTTGTAAAGGTGTAACCAGACCTTGCGCGGCAGTTGAGTATTTGTTGTTATAGCAGCAACATAAATACATCATCTGTGAAAATGTCAACTGTCTAGCTATCACGGTTCATGAGATACAGCCTTGTGACAGACAGACAGACAGACAGACGGACAGCGGAGTCTTAGTAATAGGGTCTCGTTTTTACCCGATCCGACGGAACCCTAAAAAAAATAAGAGATTCTCACGAAAATTGGAATAATGTAACCTTATGTATCAAATATTTAGATTAAGGATTAGAATTAGAATTAGGATTAGAATTAGAATTAGAATGTTGAATTTGTTTATTTTCAGGGCTACGAAGCGCAATGTAAGCTGAAACAGCATATATTACATGCTCATGAAGGAGTAGAAAAACCTAAGGATAAAATATGTCATATCTGTGGTCGAGGTTTCAATGTAAGTTTAATTAATCTCCTCACAGCTCAGTTGGTAATAGCTCTGCCTTCTGCGCTGTAGGTTGTGGGTTCGATCCCCATGACAAGCATTTGTATGATGAACATAGATGTTTGTTCTGTGTCTGGTCGTTATAATTATATATATTAAAGTTTGTAAGGATGGAAATAGCATATAGGATATTTTTAAATAAATAAATAAAGATTGGTGGCTATTTTTACACAACGCCATCTAGCCAAAACTAAGCAAAGCTAGTACTATGGGAACCAGTTAATTGATAGAATACTTAAATACTGTTTTTATGTAAATACATACATAAGATACATTATAACACCCAGACTCAGAACAAACATCTATGTTTATCAAACAAATGATAGACCCGGGAAACGAACTCACAACACACAGGCAGAGCCACCAACTGAGCTGTGAGGCCAGTTTATCCAATTACAACGCATGCGAAACCGCGGGCGAAAGCTAGAGTATTATAAGCACAAAACGTATTTGACAGGCCTCACAGCTCAGTTGGTAGTAACTCTGCCTTCTGTGCTGTAGGTTGTGGGTTCGATCCCCACCCAGGACAAATATTTGTGTGATGAACATAGATGTTTGTTCTGTGTCTGGGTGTTAATATGTATAATAAGTATGTATTTACAAAAAAAAAAAAAAAAAGTATATATAAGTATTCTATCAGTTATCTGGTTCCCATAATACAAGCTTCGCTAAGTTTGAGGCTAGATGGCGCCATGTGAAATGTTCACCAATATCTATATTACTATTTCAGACCAAGTTCATGCTGTCAAACCACATCCGGGTCCATACAGGCGAGAAGCCGTTCCGCTGTTCCCTTTGCTCCTCTGCCTTCAGCCAGAAGAGTTCCCTTACCACTCACACGAGAGGAGTTCATCTCAAGATCAAGCCCAGACCCGGACGGGGACATAAGGACTAGAGCGATGGAGACATTAGTCACAAAACCTGGAAAGGGTCATAAGGAGCCAGTGGAGCCAGTGATGAAGACATTACTCAGAGACTCACGTATGGAAAACCAACTACTGCCTCTGACTACCTCCATCAGGCATCTACTAAACGTTTACATTTATGATTCCATGACCTTTGGCATGAAAGTCGAGATACCGTCTACCGAAACGAACAACTCTCATAAATTAAAAAAATCAAAAAATCGTTATCTAAAAATGAAACCTAGCTAGATCGATTTATCGCCTCCGAAATGCAGGGGGCATATAAAATTTCATGAAAATCGTTGGGCCGTTTCCGAGATTCAGATTATTTTTATACAATTGCTCGTTTAAATTTATTAGATATATTATACATAATTAATTAAATTAATAAAATGTTGTTTTAACTCTTTTACCAGTTTTTTTCCATTTAAACATTTCCATATATGCTTTCTAATAGCATCTAAAAACCACTAAGGTTTATGCAGTTAATTAAAACTATGATACGTAAGTGAACGAAGGTGGGGGAAGTAACTAATATGAAATAAAAGCAAAGATAATTATTCTTGCCATTTAATTAGCAATGATAAAGGTACAATAATTTAGTTTTAAAAACTAAAAAACGACTTCAAGTTTGAGGATTTTTTTTAAACTCTGAATACCTTAATTTTTGCAAATTTATATAGACGCTGCAGATAATATTTTTGCTAATAAAAATATATAGGCACCTTACAATAAAATAACGAATAAAATAAACAATAAAACATATCCAAATTTTTTTGCGTAATATTTTAAAACTAGAGTGAAAACTTCGTTCTTGAAGACAAGTTTAATAGAAAAACTACTAAGTAATTTATTTTATTTCTTATTATATGATATTAAAATAAACATTGAAATCGGATGTAAAAATACATAAAAAACAGTCGCCAAATTAAAAACCTCTTTTTGAAGTCGTTTTTCTAAAAGACTTCAACTCTAATGAACGCACATAATCTATGTATATATTTATTATTATCTAACCACACAAAATACCTAAATGTTTATGTCAAAAGGTTTCTGAACTTGGAGGGAAATATAATCATATTTTTATTTTTATGGCTTTGCACGACATTTACCATAATATGCTTTTACTGTGAGGGATTAGAATAGAGTGGGGACACATTATCTGTAAATTCGAGTTACGGATAATATGACGGACAATTTTCGGAAATTATTTCGATTATCACAAAAGCAGGTACATCATGATTATTTCCAAGACACCTACGGTTCTTTGGAAAGTGAATCCCTACACTACGTAATCAAACTATTAGCATACAAATTAACAATAAATTTATATATAAATTGTTAATGTAATATAATTGATGTTTTGTTCAGGTTTTGCTGTTATTTTCTTAAAGAATTACAGATGACCTTAAAATAAAGAAACAAAACTTTAAAACAACTATTGTAATTTAAAAATCATGAAGTTATTGTTGTTCTTGTTATCCTTGATCGAAATAATAACTTATTAAGTATCTGTAATTTGTAAATGAATAAAGTACAGCCTAACCCGTCGTTATTAAAGTTACATTCAAATACTATAAATACTAATTCGTGCCAAAAACGTTATTATTAAAACTAGAGTGCAATGATTTTTTGTAAAAACATTTCTACTAAACTATTTACAAAGAAAGGACGGAATAAAATGAGCATTATATAAATTTTATGAAAAGATTATTGATATATTTTTTTTTAATTTTAAATTGTAGCGTAGACATGAAAACTTAATTTTAAACCGTGCATTTTAATATAATTATTAACTTACGTCTAATAAATACTAAGTACCTAACTCTAGTGAATGGACGGACTTGTGAGGACGGATTCAACTATCTATCAATCAATGTTTTGACTCTTCTGTTGTACATACGAATATCTACCTAGCTACCTCCTTTTCTATAATTTTGTAGGTTCACCAGTTAGGTGTCTCTAGAAAAGCCTTGTCATTATGGTGATCAGAATAAGTATGATCGCTAAATTTATCAGATTTGTTTCTGTTAGAAAATAATAAATCAAGGTTTGCGTCGCCTTCATTATTATTTTTAAGTCCTTCCATCTTTGGGATGTCTTAATCGGATGGAATACCTTATGCCCGGTTCCTATATTCAAAATACTACACGTATTTGCTACGGATGGTAACAAAAATAGCGTAATACCTAGCGTAAGTCAAAAGCGTTCATATTAAACTTGATATTCGACAGTTGATAGTTACCGATGAATGTTTATGAAGCTATGTACTTTACAGACGCTTATTGACGTTGTCAAAATTAACTTGTGAAACGCATAAAACGGCTTCATTATTCTATTGTTTCTTTGATATACTTTTATACGTATTTTTTCGCCATTTTGACATTTACTGTTTACTATTTAAAGGTATAATATAGAGACCGGGCATTGAACTTTATTACAGAAGTTTAGAGGCGGCTATAAATCGCTAGTAATAGTTAATACAGTAGGTCTAAGTATGTCCAACAGTTGCCATAATTACCTACAATACAGAACATAAAAACGTTAGTGCCTACAATCTGTGCTTTTCACAAAAGAAGTCCCGCGGCAATTAAGTGAAACTTAATTTGAGTGAGAGGCCATATTGTCTTTGTTAGAAGAGAAGAACAGAGATAGAACTAGGGTTTGTGTCCCGGGACGTCTCGAGTCTTGAAGTTCTGGCCTTTTTGTAAATTTAGATGTCTCAAGTCAAGGGACTTTCGGGTCGAGACTCGAGACGAGACACGGTAGTCGAATTTGTAATTTTTTTTTTTCAAATAATTGAAAGAGCCTAGCGTCATATATTATTTTAGTAATTCGCTGCGTCTAGGGGACTTCTTCCGTGAAAATCACTCTACTTTAAAATTAAATAAATAAAAGCTTTATCCGTAATCGGATTTGAATAATCGATAATACGGATACGCGATGGACATCTCTAGTTAGTAAGCTATTATCTTCCGGATAAGGGTCACGACGATTACAGCGAATATAGATGTCTTCAGGATATCGGCATCTGAAAACAACGAGGAATTAAAGTTAAAAATGTAATTGCGTTTTATAAAAAAATACAAAAAAAAACCCCAAGTACGGTAGACATCCTCTCATATCTCTAGGCGCTCAGATCCTTGAAGATGTTTAAAGGGGTTATTCAGAGGCAGGTCCAAACATTACATTTGACACATGCCCACATTTTGCAGAAGTCAGCATTCCAAAAATGTTTCGACTGTTTAGGGTTAGGTAGTACCAATAGTTAGCACATTTAAAGATCTAATGCGACAGAATTGATGCGACTGTTAATTGCCGCTACGTTATTGAGGCAATTGATGAGAATTAGCGTAAAATAATGATCATTCTATTGTGCATTTTTCGTGAGGAAGTTTGTAGCTCAACCACGACCACGATACGACCAAACGGATTTGGATGAAACTTGGAATATACATAGCCTATGTCCAGGAATAACAAATAGACTACTTTTGACTGTTCTCACAGCTCAGTTGGTAGTAGCTTTGCCTTCATCCAGGGCAAATATTTGTGTGATGAACATAGATGTTTGTTGTGTCTTGATGTTTTATGTATCAATTAAAAAAAAAACGGTGGACATTATTACACAGTGCCATCTAGCCCCAATCTAAGCAAAGCTTGTACTATGGGAACTAGATAACTGATAGAATACTTATATAGGTATTCTAACACCCAGACACAGAACAAACATCTATGTTCATCACAAATGTTTGTCCTGGGGATCGGATCCACAATCTACAGCGTAGAAGGTACATACTACCAACTGTAAGGCCAGTCACAGTCTATCTCAGCTTACCGCTGCATGTATGCTCCTTTT
This sequence comes from Hydriomena furcata, assembly GCA_912999785.1. Classification (NCBI taxonomy): domain Eukaryota; kingdom Metazoa; phylum Arthropoda; class Insecta; order Lepidoptera; family Geometridae; genus Hydriomena; species Hydriomena furcata. Next base: position 3,656,248 of record OU538823.1, on the reverse strand, counting down.
CCTTGAATCCGTTTTCAGTGTCGCAAAGGCAGATTTTGTCTTGGGGCGCGTGGACGCGGAGGTGGGGCGGCGCAGCGCCAGTTATGTTCGGAGTTCCGCACACCAGGCCGTCGTTGCACTCGTCACTGTTCGCGCATACGTGATACAAAGCTGAAAAAAAAACAATGTATACTTAATATACATATACAATTAGGTAGGGCAAGATCTCTGTTTGTGGGCTCCTTAACAACATTTGAATTTTTAAATAAACGAAAAAATGATTAAATAACATAGAATACGGTATTTATCTATCTCTTAGGTTTACACACACTATTTATTAATTTAGATACCTATACACTTAGGTACCTATTATAACGGATTTGAATATACTTAGCCTATGCCCTGAAATAGCATACATATTATCACAAACGAACTAAATATTGATAAAAAATATCATTGTTGTAGACAATATGTAGAAAATAAAGTTGTGAGTGTTAGATATTTGCCAACGTCCGAAATGCCTGCTGATTTATTTACTAAAACTAAAAGTTTATGTTCCATTATGCTACTTTTAATCCGGGTCTTACAGCAGAAGTAAAGCCGCTGGAAAAACTTCGTTAAGGAATAAACCTCTCGGAACAATTTAAAAACACCGTCAAGTATTTAGCTCGCAAACTGCCCAGTTTCCGCCGAGAAAGCAACTTAAAGGCACTTTTTCCGAAATGCTCGAATTAGCGACGGTTATACTCAAAATGAAGTAATGCTTAGACGATAAGCATCATTATTTCTACTTAGCACGAGAGGTTAATTGTTGGCATTGCACGAAATTTCCTGCCCTTATCGATTGCAGGTTCAAAAGACGTTGCTGTGACCTCAGGGGGTCTACTCTTAAAAACGATAAACGATATATCAGGACAATAAACCTAGGCCCTTACTCGGCAAAACGATTTCGAATTAACTAAAGAGAAAACCGACGAAAATGTTTCGACCAATCGTCACGAGACGTTGTTCGTTTTTTAGGTTACTCTTACATAAATATAATTTAAATGGGACCAACTTCGGACTATTCTCTGTCGAATAGAAAAAAAATCATAGTAATCGGATCACTAGGTAAAATTGCCTGATTTTTTTGTTGTGTTTAAAATAATTTACCAGACCAAGGTAGTAAAAAAAATGTAGGTAGGTATAGTGAAAAAAAGGGAAAAGAAGCCTGAAAAATAGTAAAATTGAAAAACTGAAAGTCCTGGTATATATGATACTAGCTGACCCGTGCCCGCTTCGCTGGTCGATAGATAGTTTCACATCTGGTATTCCAATCTTCAAAATAAATTATAGCCTATATTTTGCCGAGGACTAATAGCTATATAACAAAAAAAAATCATCAAAATCCGTCCAGTAGTTTTTGCGTGAAAGCCAGACAACAGACAGACAGACAGACAAAAATTTCAAAATATTTTTTTTTAGTGTGTGTTACTTGTATGAAGACCCCTAGGAGTATTTTTTTTAGTTTTTATTCAATGTACAGAATTGAACTCTTCTACAGTTTTATTATATGTATAGATTATTGAAATTTTAACAAAACAACGTCTGTCAAGTCAGTTAGGGCTCTTTGACATTTCATAGAAATTTGTTGTTGTTTGTTTTACAGCCGCTAAACGACGGCCGACATTTCGTAAGAACCTCACCACCGCAGTGAAAAGGTAGGCCCGCGTGCAGCGCCACACGCAACGCCTAAAATGTGTCGCAATTAATGTGTCGTGTTCCTAAAGGTCAATCTTTTATTCCAATCAAAGGGCTCTTTTCTCGATCTACACTACTAATTATAAAGAGTACTTAATTTAGTTTGTACTTTTAAGAGTACTCTAATCCGACGAGCATGTATAAGGGAAATAATGATGAGATGAGAGTGAATGCAGCTTGCTTTTGAGTGATGCAAAATAAGTGTTTATAGGTAAGGCAAGTGTTTAAAGGGAGGTTGGAAGAAGAAGACCTCAGCGTATTTTCCTGGACCAAATTGGTGATACTTTTAAAAAATGCCAAGCCAAGATTACCAACTCTAAACCAACGAGCATGCATGAGGAATGTGATGAGAGTGAATGAAGCCAAATAATTAGGTATGTCAGGATCGTAGCTAGTGGAAAGCCGTGGTCTCTGTCTACCCCTCTGGGAAACAGGCGTGATTTTACGTATGTATTATAAATGAGATAAATGAAATAGGATCACGCCTGTAATCCCCAAGTATCCATGCTCTCAGATTTCAAGGCGCTCAGATCTTGAAAGATGTCTAAAGTGGGCAGCCAGAGGCAAGTCCAAATATTATGTTTGGTACCTACATTACCCAGATTCTGCAGTAGTTAGCATTCCATACGTGATAAGTTGCAATTGCGAGACTATCTCCGCTTATAAAAAGGTAATATTTGTAATTTAGCTTGGATCGGATTAACTAAAAAACTACTGGGCCGATTTTAAAAATTATTTCACCTATTAAAAGCTACATTATCAGCAAGTAACATAGGCCATATTTTGTTTACGGAAAAATAGAGATCTTCACGAAAATTGCAATAATGTATACTAAGGTGTCAAAAAAATATGCCTTCTTCTTCTTCTTCATTAGTACACCCGTGTGTGAAAAGCCGTCAAACGAAAACTACTTAGCTATTTGATAGTTAAGTTAAATTATTTTATGTCATATTCTGTGAATTTTATATCTACGAAAGTACTTCAAAATTGTATTTTATTTCTATCGTTCATTCATTAAATATAAAGTGTTTTAGAAAAGAAACAATAAGTTTATTTTGTGTCAACATGTCTTTTAAAGTTACGAGTAAATAACAGTGACATATATAAAAATACAAGTTAACCCGGCGAACTTCGTATCGCTTTAGAATGTTAATTTCCCGTTCCCGTTCCCGTTCCCGTTCCTGTTAAAAATCCTATGTTCGTCTCCTGGTTCTATGCTACCTCGCCACCAATTTTCAGCCAAATCGGTTCAGCCGTTCTCGAGTTATAGTGTACAACACTTTCCGACTGACAAACCCGACTTTCTTATAAATGGTAGATATATTGACAGCAAAATTGGTCACCGCTCAGTTAAATGCTGCAACAGCAAGTGTTGATGATTTGACACAAAAACATACATATTCCTATGAGTGAAACATTTCAAAAATAAATACATTACGTCTACTTCTAATAACGTTTTCTTAGCTATTCATGCTAAGCAAGCCGCGTGAGCTTTTGCATTTTAATGTTTCCTTCAACTAATTGTATGGCCCAGTGTAATTACCTAGAAGTCATGAATCACTAGAAATTACACCTTCATGTCGGCCTGCAAGCCTTGCATTGCCATTTGGTTGTCATTAGCTTATTCATCACATTATTGTGAAGGTTCCAAACTATTGCAACCGCAAATTGTTTTCTTCATTTTCAACCGACGAGAATAGAACGCAAAAATAATATGTATATTTATTGCTTTTTTATGTATGACCGCACATATCTTCTCAGTGATCCGATTTGGATGATTGATTTTCTTTTGTATATAAAGAATAATAGTCCTATGGTGTATCCCACACTATGGGGAAAGAAAAAAAACATCCCCCCGCTTTAGGTCTACCTAGGGGAAGATAACATATTTTTTTTCATGATTTCATTTTACCTCGTTGTCATTGTGACTAATATGTAAGAGTCTCTGAGCTAAGCTGCGAAACAGACGGAAGGACACGGCGAAACTATAAGGGTTTCTTGTAGACTACGGGATCCTAAAAAGTACCTTTAGTCGGCGCCTCGCATTGTCCGTTGAGTGGTGGCAAGTTGTCTCCGCATAGGCATCTTGTCACCGAGTCGTAGTGAGTCCTCACGCACGAGCTGCTGCCGATGCCCGCGCATTCTGCCTGACGGGAGCATGGCCGGGCTGAAACCATGGTAGGGGAATTAGACATACACATACACTACAAATAAAAAAATAGGATCACGACTGTAATCCCCAAGTACGGTAGACATCCTCTCAGATCTCCGGGCGCTCAGATTCTTGAAGATGTCTAAAGCGGTTAGTCAAAAACACGTTCAAAGATAACATTTGGCACGGGCCCACATTTTACAATAGTTAAAATAAAGTACACAGTGGAAATGCGGCTTCATACACTCTAGAGATACACCCCGAAGGTGAAATAATACCCTTTCACTATATTCGAATAGAAAATACCCCCTATGGTAACCCTATTCAATGCCAAGATTGCGTGACCGACCATGCAAATGAGAAGGCCTACACTGTAACTTATAGTCTGGTGAATGACAACATGGATTTCGCCAAAGGTTAGTCGCAAGGAGGTTCTAAAGAAGTATTTTTAGGGTTTCATGCCTCAAATGGAAGAAGACGGAACCCTTGTGTAAGATTCTGACACTTTTTGTGTCTGTTTCTTTATCGAAGTGACATACGTATAGTAATGTTATTGCTTTTTTTTTAATAAATGCATATTAGATAAGTCTTTGTAACGCGTAAAATATAAATTGTTCAATAAAACTAAAGGACCAATTTTTTTAAATTCTTTCACTTATCAAAAGCTACATTATCAGCGAGTAACATAGGCTATATTTTATTTTAAAACAAATTAGAGATTCTCACGAAAATTGCATAAATCTAATTTAAGGTATAAACAATTTGCTTATAATCTTCGTTAGTACACCCGTGCGAAGTCGGGGCGGATTGATAGTTACTCAGCAAAATAATATTTACCGTGATAAAATATTTGATACAGACCCCTGACTGCGCGCGCTCGACTCAATCTTGACCGTTTTATTTTAATATTTAATTGGTTTTGCGTCATCAGTTTTTATACCCCGTGTTCGTGCTTATATCGTCTTAATAGATTCACGTGTACATAAAAGCGGCCACCCACACCTATAACACCCTTTTTCTTTGACTTTATTACTTATTACTTAAATAAAGAAGTACCTAGATTAAATTATTTTAAGTTTTAGCTCACATGACTTTGCTCACGTACCGCTGGTACTTGGATATATACGTTTAAAAAACTAAAAAGAAAACCGACGAAGTTCTTTCGACCAATCGAACAGTCAAGCGACGATATCAGTCTCCTATTTTATAATGTATAGTATATACATATGTGAATAAAGATGTACCCATCTTTAATCACTTCGATAATTAATCCTACCGACCGCTGCAATGACGACAAACACACGTCGGCGCGTGGTCCGCCTTAGCTTTTCGAATAAATTAATGATATAAATTATGTATAATTACTTATCAAAAATTTATTCTAATAGAAATCTAGATCTACATATTACCTATCTCTAACAATAAATCACAAGTTGATTTTAATAGTAGGTATATAAAATATTTCGATCATAAATTCTAAAACGTATCATTTTGAAATAATATCTTTATCGTGAAAAGTTTCTGCTATTATGTTTTCAGCTTAATAGAAATCTAGGTAGGAACCTGAAGTAATATACTTATAAAAATAGGAGATGTGGTTTGTTCAGAAGTATTTCTTTTTTCGTTTCGAAAAAGAGCAATCAGCGACTGGGAGCCTCTTAAGAAAGAACTACATAAATATAATTTCAATGGGACCAACTTAAGACTATTCTCTACACATTAGAAAAAAAAATCATAGCTATCACGGTTCATGAGATGCAGCCTTGTGACAGACAGACGGACAGCGAAATCTTAGTAATAGGGTCCCGTTTTCACCCTTTGGGTACGTATTAACCTTTAACCTTTTAACGTATTAATCCTTTTTCGTTGATAGATCAGTCAGTGAGTAACGCAAGAGTTTTATATTATAGATTCATTAATATTTATGTACTTCATTCAAAGTATCGATTTTGAGCAGCACGCATGGCCGAAACGCCTTAACCTACTTTATAATAGATGGCGCTGTCAGATACCGTTCGGAAGTCCACATTTACAATGCCAATTTGCCACTCTATCTAGAGCCGCTACGAAAGGTCGACGTTAGGGTTGCTAGTATTTACAAAAATCTTCCTTCATTTATTTATTTTGTATCTTTAATCGACTTAAACAGATTTCGATATTGAATATAATAATAATTCGAATTTTATTAATGAAAAAATTAAATAGGGTCACGACTGTAATCCCCAAGTACGGTAGACATCCTCTCAGATCCTCAGTACCTGGAGGGGATAGTCAAAGGCACGTCCAAACATTATATTTTTCACATGGTTACATTTTGCAGTAGTTAGCATTCCATACGTGACAGGTTGCAAGCCCATCGCCGCATATAAGAATACTAACTGGTTTCCTCACGATGTTTTCCTTCACCGTTTTTAAGAAAGTGTCTTGATGCGCATACATCAGTAATACAAGGAAAACGTGGTAATTAGCCGTATTTCTAGTTAAAAGGAATGCATTTTTTTTATTTATTTCTTATGTGTGATTGCGCATATTTTTTATCTAGTGATCTGATTTGAATATTTTTTTTCTATTGAGAGTAGCCCAAAGTTTCTCCCATTTAAATTATATTAATGTATGACTAATAGATCTTTCATAAAACTTAATAATAATATATCTATCCTTTTGGATTGGTCGAAACATTTTCTTCGGTTTTCTTTTTAGTTTTTAAACGTAATTATTCATTAGTTACAGCCCTAACTGAGAGGTCAGGTTAAGTTGGTCGGTCAGCGCTACCGTGCCGGATGTAGAGCTATCTTTGTTCCATTTTGATTATAGTGTTTCGATGCATTTCTAAAGCTTTTGACTGTTGTGAAAATATTGTTTCATTTTAAGGTTCTGATGCCCGATAAGGACCCTTCTAGTTTCACCTTTCACTTTACACATATTCGTTTACGTGAAGTTATAGTTTATTGTAGCAAGCTACGCGCGTAGCAGTCACTACGCCGCTACGCGTGTACCACATAATTATCGTAGCTTCAACTTTCGTTTTTCTGTAGCAAGCTACGTAGCAGTCGCTCTGCCGCTACGCACTTAGCTTAAGAGGCTGCCAGTCGCTGATTGCTCTTTTTCGAAACGAAAAAAGAAATACTTCTGAACAAGCCACATCTCCTATTTTTATAAGTATATTACTTCAGGTTCCTACCTAGATTTCTATTAAGCTGAAAACATAATAGCAGAAACTTTTCACGATAAAGATATTATTTCAAAATGATACGTTTTAGAATTTATGATCGAAATATTTTATATACCTACTATTAAAATCAACTTGTGATTTATTTTTAAAGATAGGTAATATGTAGATCTAGATTTCTATTAGAATAGATTTTTGATAAGTAATTATACATAATTTATATCATTAATTTATTCGAAAAGCTAAGGCGGACCACGCGCGGACGTGTGTTTGTCATTGCAGCGGTCGGTAGGATTATTTATCGAAGTGATTGAAGATGGGTACATCTTTATTCACATATACTATACATTATAAAATAGGAGATGTGGCTTGTTCACAAGTATTTCTTTTTTCGTTTCGAACAAAAATAATCGTCGACTGGCAGCGTCTTAAACTGTAACTTCAACTTTGGTTCCTTTAGTAAGCTACGCGCGTAGCAGTCACTACGCTGCTACGCGTGTAGCAGAAACCGTAGGAAATAACTACGCGCGTAGCAGACACGCAATTGCTACGTGCGTATAAAAATCGTAGGTTCTTTCCAACATTTGCAAATGATTAGATTTAATGACGACAACAAATTAAAGACAGAAATATGAGTGACAAGTAAAACTTTTCTATAGATTATATAGCCCCCTCTGTCTAAGCTAAGGCTACTAATGAAAATTATAGGCAATTTTTTTATACCTTAATATACATTATTAGAATTTTAGTGGAGATGTCTCACTATTTATATAAAAAATATGGCTTATATTACTCGCTAATAATGTAGCTGTAAATAGGTGAAAGAATTTTAAAATTGGTCCGGTAGTTTTTAGTTTAAACATTACACACAAAAATAGAAATCAATCCTCTACAATAGTCATATGACCAAAAGTACGGTAGACTTTCTTTCAGATCTCCATGGCTAAAGGAGGTAGTCAGAGGCACGTCTGAACACTACGTCTTTATAATAGTAGTGTAGATAACTTAACTACCGGTTAAAGTGTAAATCGGTTTGCGTCGGTGAACTTAGCACAAAGTAGGTACATAAAAGCTTGTAATTATAGAAATGTAAGAATTTAAAATAACACTTTTTAACATTTTCCAGTTCAAGGGGAATGCGCAAGATATAATAAGCCCACAATTATGTTAATAATATTCGTGCTAGTGGCTATTTTGACTTCCGGTTGTGTTCGGATACACGATCAAACGGCTTGACAAACCGACTTGATAAGGAAAGGTCAGTTTGTAGCAAACAGTTATGTAGTTTTAAATAAAAATAATAGAAAAAAATTCATTACTTTTGTCCACAAGCTTGGTTTAGTTCCTTGGAAATGTCTATAGTCTTATTGTCTGTCTCGTTTTATTTAAATCTAAATATATAAAAGAAAGTCGTGTTAGTTACACTATTTATAACTCAAGAACGGCTAAACCGCTTTGACTGAAAATTTGTGGGGAGGTAGCTAAGAACCAGGAGACGGACATAGGATACTTTTTATAACGGGAACAGGAACTTAACACAACATTTGTAAATTCTAAAGCGATATGAAGTTCGCTGGGTTAGCTTGTTATTAATAAACTATTGGACCAATTATAAAATTTATTTTACTTCTCACAAGAGACATTATCAGCGAGTAGCATGGGCAATATTTTATTAAAAAAATGATATTCTCACGAAAGTTACAATAATATAACCTAAGGTATCATAATTTTGTCTAAAATATTCATTAGTACCTACATCTGAGGGAAGCCGGGACGAAAAGATAGTTTTTATCTTTTTTTAGAATTATAAACCTAAAATAAATACGGTTTCCTTTTATGTTTGTTAGTTTTTAAGATACTGCGCTTTAATAACTTTTATTTTTTATTTTTGTTCGTTTATACAAAAACCTACTTACAAATTTGCAGTAAATATCACCTTAAGGCGCTCCCTCTCGACGATTGTTTTTTGTTCGAAACGAAAAAAGAAATACTTCTGAACAAGCCACATCTCCTATTTTATAATGTATAGTATATGTGAATAAAGATGTACCCATCTTTAATCACTTCGATAAATAATCCTACCGACCACGACCGCTGCAATGACGACAAACACACGTCGGCGCGTGGTCCGCCTTTGCTTTTCGAATAAATTAATGATATAAATTATGTATAATTACTTATCAAAAATCTATTCTAATAGAAATCTAGATCTACATATTACCTATCTTTAACAATAAATCACAAGTTGATTTTAATAGTAGGTAGTAGGTATTTTGAAATAATATCTTTATCGTGAAAAGTTTCTGCTATTATGTTTTCAGCTTAATAGAAATCTAGGTAGGAACCTGAAGTAATATACTTATAAAAATAGGAGATGTGGCTTGTTCAGAAGTATTTCTTTTTTCGTTTCGAAAAAGAGCAATCGTCGACATACAGCCCCTTAACACATTATTTTTGGCACACGCTCACAATTCGCAGTAGTTAACATTCCATAAATAGATACTTGGTTTGTTATTAATGTTACCGCTTTGAATATTACTAATATTATGAATCCAAAAGCTTGTGCGAATTTTTGTAAGTTGATGTTTATCCTTAATCACGCCCGAACTGGAGATAAAATTTGGAATATACATACATATTATAAAAAACGTGAGTTACTCCCGTAAAAATAAATTGTCCATGAAGACACCGTTAATGTTTCGATTCATGTAGAGAACGTGCTCAAAACGGTGAAGAAAAACATCGTGAGAAAACCATTTAGTATTCTTATAAGCGGCGATGGGCTTGCAACCTGTCACGTATGGAATGCTAGCTACTGCAAAATGTGGGCATGTGCCAAATAAATGTTTGGACGTGCCTCTGACTACCCCCACTATACATCTTCAAAGGATCTAAGCGTCTGGAGATTTGAGAGGATGTCTACCGTACTTGGGGATTACAGTCGTGATCCTATTTATTATTATTATTTTTTTCAAGTAGATAATCTTCTTTACCCTTCACCCTGAGTAGGTTCATTCATAGACATTTTTTTTTACGTAATTTCCTTTTTATCAGTACATACAACTTACGAAAGTTTTGATAGCGAAATACATAGCTTATATGCCCTGGAATAGCTGGAATAGCTACTTTTTATCTAGGTATCACGCGAAAGTGTCCGCTCTGACGTACTCAGAGCAAAAATCTATGTTCATTACCTACTGACTAGCTCAGGGAAGGCTGTATGTAACATCTCTAGATTCAATATCGAATCAGTATAACTGCCGAGAAAAAAAAAATTAAATTGTTTATTTCAAAAGAAAATTGAGACACCTTTTAAGAAATTATTTTGTTTGATGGAATATACCGCTCTGCTATAGTCATTTTCGAAATATTATATTGATAGAATGCATACCAATGGTAATGAACACAAAAGAAAGGCACAACCATAGTGCGCAAAAGTTTGTGCAAGACTGTTAGAGCATATCTTTTTACATGGTGATTTAGATGATTTTTATTGTGTAGAGAATAGTCCCAAGTTGGTCCCATTGAAATTATATTCACGTAGGACTAATGGTTCCGTCATAAAAGGTAAACAACGAATATCGTCCGATTGATCAAAACATTTTCGTCGATTTTCTTTTTAGTTTTTTTAAAACGTTATTATACAAACTGTACTGTACCCTAGTAACTACATACTGTTAGATACGTAGCGCGTACCTTCTACTCTGCAGGAAAGGCGTTAAGCGACTTGCATATGCCTTCTCTAAAGGTCAAAGTCATAATCTAAATCTACACTACTTTTATAAAGAGGTAAAATTTTATTTATTATTAGTTTTATAATTGTATTATTACATTATCATCGAGTAGCATAGATTTCCACAAAAATTGCACTAATGTAACTTGAGATATAAAAAAATTGTATATAATCTTCATTAGTACATCTATGTGAAACCGGGGTGAACTGCTAGTATCAAATACTTAGCTCTAAGGTCCCTTGAAGTTGTAAAAAATTCAATCTACGTTGTTAGCTACGTAGAGCATAGGTCTCCCCTCTGCAGGAATAGAGCATAGCGACTTATGAGTACATAATATGCCTTCTCTAAAGGTCAAAGTAATAAACTTACATAAACTTAACCTCTGGTACACGCTGGGTCCGCTTTCCCTCATCGCATGACGAATACCTCCAACGAGCGTATGTTTTGCATTTATTTTTATTGAAGTTCTATAAATTATGGTAAGTAAACCTTTTTACGGTTGTAGTCTATTGTCTACGGTCGTAACCTTAAACGTGAGGTTTTATTCAAATGCTTTGGCATTTGAATTCCGAATTGATTACCGAAGTAGGTATATGAATAGTAACCAGGTAATAGATTAGGTTTTACCGTAACCCTAGGTATTTTACTTTAAGCTGTTTCGTTTTAACGGTAATGGTATTTATAATTTCTTCATAAAACTTAAAACACTATAATCGTCTCATGGCTTTTCTATTGGTCAAAACATTTTCGTAACGTTTTTTTTTATTTTTTAAAACGTATTTATAATCTTTCAATTAGCCTTCTATCTGTTATACACAGTTACCGTATTATGTTTAGTACTCACCTACAGCACAGTGGTCTGGGGGTCTACTCTTGAAAACGATCAACGATATATCGGTACAAGCGTCGCATCGTTTCCGACATATATTTGGATATTTTGAAAAATGGAACGACCGAAATTACTTTTGCCAATTGACATCATGCATTCTACTATGACAGACGATGATTTCTGAAAGTGCGGTTTAGTCGAATATTTCGTAGCACTGTCATTGTCAAAATCGTTTTGATGAGTAGACACCCTGGGCACGAACCATTATCGTGTGGTATCGTAAAAACTTTAAACTAGACACAAATGGTTCTTGCTTAGACCACTGGACATTTGAATTCACTTCATTAATCATTCCACCACTATTATCCTATTGTAATGTAACATACCTATTCAATATTATGTTGCTATCCATCCATCAAAATGTCACTGTCAAAATGAATAATGTCGATGTTGCCTTAGTTTTAACTACAGCGGTATTTAGCTTAAACACACATGTTTTTTGTCTATTCGGGGCAGACTTACTGCCGGCTTCGCACGGTTGTACTATTATAGAAATGTCCGTGTGGATCTCTTTTTTTTAATTCATTTATTAGTTTTTTCATGAACTGAAAAAAAACTAATATCGTCTCTTGACTTTTCGATTGGTCGAAACATTTAACTCGGTTATTTTATCTCAATTTTTAGTTTTTAAAACGTAATTATTTTTGTTTTCCTGAATATCACTATTTATATATCATTATAACGCCTGTCTGTGACGTTATCATGGTCAAACCGCTGACTGGGCTGATTGTGATGTAATTTCATATAGAGATTAAATTCTTGAGACGGGCACAGGCTACTTTTTTTTAGAGTCGTCAAAAATAGATCTACGCGTCGCGGGTAAAAGCTAGTATAATATAAGTTTGTCTGAAATATTATTTTATTGAATAATTCCACTTACCTTCACGATAGTACCTAACTTTGTTACTTGACAGAACATGAAACACCTGAAAAATATAGGTAGAAGATATGATGGCTATTTTGACGGCACGACAAACTAACTAAAACTTTTTAAAACACAATCGTTCTTATTCTGTTTACGTTAAAGTCTAAATTAGCGTAAGCCACAAGTAAAAAACTTTTTTAATTTGTTTTAATAAAACTCAATTTTCTTAATAAAATGTAGTAACGTCAACTTCAAATTAGTCGCCTTTTAATTTAGTGCTAAGTTTGAGACTTGAACGTATAATATATTGCAAAAAATCGGCTAAGTGCGAGTCAAACACGCACTTGAAGGGTTCCGTGCCATTATCTATAAAAAACGGCAAAAAAATCACGATTGTTGTATGGGAGCCCCACTTAAATATTTGTTTTATTCTGTTTTTAGTATTTGTTGTTATAGCGGCAACAGAAATACATCATCTGTGAAAATTTCAACGGTCTAGTTGTCACGGTTCACAGTGGATACAGCTTTATGACAGACAGACAAACAAACAGCAAAGTCTTAGTAATAGGGTCCCATTTTTACCCTTTGGGAGCGGAACCCTAAAAATCTACCAATGACTAAACCATCCTAATTTTAGGAATCTTTCAGTTCTAGTTGTCTGTAAATGATTATAAACAGAATAAGAACATTCGTACTAACTCAATTTTAGTTAGTTTAAGGCGTCGACAACAAAATTGCCAAAAATATAATTATCTATCCAAATAAACCAACAAGTCTTATAAATAAGATTGGATTCAAAAGTAGATTCTGCTTACAAAATACCTGTTTTGAGAAAATGGAGTTTAATTTTAGAGAAGAATAAAAAGAGTAAAAGATTAATTTACAAAACTTCAAAATTACAAGAAAGGTATTAATAAAGATCGAAAGAAAAAAAAGAATAGATTTTTTTTAATTAGATTGAAATTGAAACGTCGTGCCAGAGGAAAAAAGCGTGTCAAGAAGAGAAGTGTCAAGCTTTTAAACCATGCATGGGCGGGAATATGTAAGTTTTTTTTTAATTTCCTCTAAAGCGTTACCTGCATCGACAACACAGCTTAAAGACACCCAACAATGGCTTAATTTCTTCAAACATACAATTCTGCCAACCGTTGACGTATGAGGATCGCGGGGGGAGCGCGAAAAAATGCATTCTGATTGGCCGGTTCAAAGCGACAGATCATCGCGCATAACATAACCAGTGTAAATTTAGGTCTAAATAAATTTGTTCTTTAAATGTTTATCTTGAAATTGCTTACCTATGAAACGTTATCACGTCTTTTTTTTAATTAGATGTATCGCTATAATTAACCACACCATCTTACTGAACAAGGAGCCATATTTCTGGTTTGTGATAATCTTACTTTAGCATAAACCCACGAGATGTCCACGGGTCACGGAAGTGTTTGGTACTACTGCAGATTTCAAGCGTGGTGACTTATATCCGCAGTATTAGCCTGTGTTGGCCTTGCATCACTTGCATGAGGAGTCTATTGGACTGTGTTGTCGATGGTTACCTGGCGTCGCGGTCGGCGCAGCATCTTTAGGTGCCTGGGTGTTGCTCTTCGACCCGAAAGTGGTGAGCGCTTCCGATGACTCGCCATTCAGCCAACTCGCCAGAAGCAATGGTAGAATGGCCGCGGCCGCTTGCCGCCTGCACCACATCTCGATACGCCAAAAGACGCGCATTGTCTATGCCTCGGAATTTTACGTTGCACTGCTCTCTGATTGGCTTATATTTTTATATGTGCAACTATTGGTGGCTCTAATTTAGATTGCAGGATGTTTTGGAATTGAGCTCAATAAATCTTGTAAAAATACTAAAGTGCGTTAAATCATATTTAATGTTTTCTATTTGCAACTTTAATCAAAGTATCCTTTAAACATCTTATCTTATTAAGCTTTTTCGCCTTTCCAAATTTTACAATTTTTCTGACTTATTTTATAGAATGTTTTGTGTCTTTTTGTATTATGGGTCTGTAAGATCTTGCTGTCTTTTTTGCTATGTTTGAGGCTTATTTTTGGTTTTTGATCAAGATGTGGTGTGGAGCAGTCGGTTTTAAACGTGTTTTGCTTTTTGACAAATGTAACATGTCCATGTAACCCACCTCGAATAAATCGTCGCTTAATCTACCTCCAATACCTAAGTCAAATTTCGATTTAGCCAAATGACAACATCTAGGGCTTTACCACAAGCTTTTAAATAATAAAACAGTACTAATCGCGGTGCGAAAGTGACAACGCTTTAAGAGTTCTTATAGCGTTGTGACTGCCCCTGATCGTATAGAAAATGATGGGTTAGCTAATCGAGATTCAACTTTTGGTGTAAGTCGGCATATTTAGATATAACAAACAATTATTTGTAGGTATGATGAATACAAATAATTGCGTCAATCTCCTACGAACACTGCGCCAAGTACACAATAAGCTCTTTTGAAGTATATTTCTGTAACCATCATTGTTATACAGTTGTATGTTTTATTTAGTCATCATTGCTCTTGTATTCCTACTTGTCATAAACAATACATTTTGACAAATAAATTATATTGCTTGTCTTGGAATAGCATAAAAGATACTTTTTTATCCAGGTACCACGCGAGAGAAGCTGCTGGTGGAAGCTAGTATTTTTTATAAGGTAAGTTTACATGAGCATTGAAGACATTTTATATTAGATACTGGGCCATTACTCTGCAAAACGATTTCGACATTATTGAAACGACAGTGATCCGATATATTCGGCTAAAATGCACTCTTGAGAAATTGTCGTAGTAGAAGTTAGAATGTCAATTGTCAAAAGTAAAGTCGGTTGTTCCATCGTCCAAAATATAGTTGGAAACGATGTTACCTAGACCGGCTTGCACAACAATCGCTAAAAGTGTTTAACGGCAAATTTTATTTAAATTTTACAAAATTTTACTGCCTAATTTTGAAAATTAGGAATTTCTTAATTGGTAATTGTTGTGCAAGCCGCCTCTAGAGTAGGTTTGGCTCGATTATTATTCTGTTAAATCGTCTATCGTTTTCAAGAGCAGACCCCCTGAGCAGCCAGCGACATCTAAGCGGTATGTATGTTTGCGTGGCCGTTTCCTCTTCTCAAAGCAGCTAGTCTCATTATAAAAAAGTCTTACCAGGGATTGCAGTCGTCGTCAAAGGTTTTGGCGGATCTGTTTGCGCTTTGCCGAACGACGATATACCGAAACAATTTGCCGACTGTACAAGCCAACCGGCCAGTAAGAGTACTGCAAGCCGACGGCTGCACATCATTGCTTTTAGCATCTTTACTTGTATATGTATGTCTTGTTGTGTATACTTATGTAAGAATGTACTATTTCAAGTTAAGACTTTTTGTAATTTTTGTAGTTACGCCAGTTTTGTATCAATTGTAAGTTGGTACGTTCTAAATGTGAAAGCAGTGTGTTAATATGTTGATTGAGGCATTTTCAGGTTAGCCCCATGCATGCATGGTATGCGAAGCACTCTAACACTGGTAAATCTGAATATTTTACTGATTTACAGGTATTTAGGCTTTTACACTTGCGTTATTCGACATACATTGACTCATAATAAGGAAATGTTTTGACTTAAGTAAGTACTTATATAAATAATTGCATATTTTATTAAAGAAACAAACAAAATAAAACTGGTTAAAACTTTTATATAATGAGAACTGCTTAAAAAACTGGTCAGTATAAAGGGACAAAATAATTTTGCATAATATATACAGACCAATCGGAAGAATAGGTATTTATACAGGCTGATTGAAAAAATAAATTGCCCCATTATATAAAATCTTACCGGATGGCGGAGTAGGGGATGTCAAGGGGGGTATAGTTTTTACAATTCCGAAAGTGGGACCATATACTCCGAAAGACTGTCCGAAAAGCCAAAAAGACAGTGATAATTGCAGAATTATCATTTTAGACTGCATTATTAGGCTGAAACAGTTTGTTATTCTGAAAAATTCACAAATTACCTTTAAAACGAGATTATAGACATTAAATATAAAAATATTTATACATTCTTGTACCTTATTTATATCTGTGCTAGTACAATAATCATAAAGGGAATCAAAAAAAGGCTAAATGCCTGAAACATATTAAATTTAAATTATGCAATAATATTTACAGAAAATCATGATTTTGGTTAGACCTAAGCATCGGCATTTTTTATATAATGGGACTATTTAAATTTTTAATTCTAATCTTGTCATAATTCGATTTTATTTGTAAATTTTGGTGGGCTCATGATTGTTGTGTAACAACGCCGATTTTGTGTGTTTTTCACTTTTTGTGACTGTTACAGTAATACCCTGTTACTTTAATCTTTATCATTTGATCATTTTCTGTTATTCGTGATAAGCATCAGTAAGTAAATAAAAAAAAATATGCTCTTGTGAATTTTGCATTGAGTTCGTAACAAGGGTATTACATAGTGATGTGCTCTACAGGCGTATGTGTCCCATTATATAAAAAAGTTACCAGGAGGGCTGGTCGGTTTCGGAGAAGGCGGCTTCGTGTTCGAAACTCCGAAAGTGCTTAGCGCCTCGGATGAGTCTCCGGTGAGCCATGCCAGCAACAGGGGAATAATAAACGCAGCTGCTTGCCTCCGAAACATCTCGAAAATTCGAAAGATGAACATTACGATTCGAATGATTTGTGTATGTTCACGTGGAATTGTCTCTATATTGTCTATGAATGTCTGGTTTGATAGAGATGGCTTATTTTTGATCCGACCTAATGAACTATTTTGTTTACTTTACACGATAAAATAAAAACTTTAACACACGATTTAATGTCTTTTTTTAATATTTTTTGCAAATAAAGCGTTTAAAAACTCTACATATATACAGATATATCATAGGTATTAAAATCAATAGGAAGGAAAGAAGATTCATAGAATATAAGACATGCTGGTACATTGAGTAAATAGATAGAGATAATAATATTATATAAAAGGTATTTACAAAATGAATTAATGTAAGTAAATTTAGTGACTTGAGATGTGTCAGTATGTACATTTAGACGAAGGGATCAACTCTTAAATTCTTGTATATTTACTAAAAAGTCAAAATCAAAATGTATTTATTTCAATAAAATCCCAAGGATCACTATGAAATGACTTAGAACGTATTTAGTAAAACAATTGTAAAACCTGCAACTAGATGTAAAAAAAAAATTAAACTTGATTTGTAAAAGTTACGGTTGGACAACTACATCTATCTTTTAAAATTAATCTCTTAAGAGGCTGATTGCTCTTTTTCGAAACGAAAAAATAAATACTTCTGGAACAAGCCACATCTCCTATTTTTATAAGTATATTACTTCAGGTTCCTACCTAGATTTCTATTAAGCTGAAAATATAATAGCAGAAACTTTTCATGATAAAAATATTATTTCAAAATGATACGTTTTAGAATTTATGATCGAAATATTTTATATACCTACTATTAAAATCAACTTGTGATTTATTGTTAAAGATAGGTAATATGTAGATCTACAATTCTATTAGGATAGATTTTTGATAAGTAATTATACATAATTTATATCATTAATTTATTCGAAAAGCTAAGGCGGACCACGCTCCGACGTGTGTTTGTCGTCATTGCAGCGGTCGGTAGGATTATTTATCAAAGTGATTAAAGATGGGTACATCTTTATTCACATATACTATACATTATAAAATAGGAGATGAGGCTTGTTCACAAGTATTTATTTTTTCGTTTCGAACAAAAACAATCGTCGACTGGGAGCGCCTTAACATTTTATATTTAGGTGAATATTTTTTTACAAATTTGTACTAAGAAAATAATTTGTTAAAAGTGAGATTTTGAGGGCACTAGAGCACAATTAATTATCATAAATTTACACGTCAAAAATTATGACTTGTTTTATAGACTAGGTTTTTTTGAGGACTCAATCTAGTTATTAAATTCTTTTACTAAATATATGGCCTTGATATACAGGAATTTAAGATTTGTAGTCTCCGTCTTGATGTAAATGTGTCAGAATACGTCCTACGGCGTCTATGACATTCAAAATTATAGAATTTGGAATGGAGACGTGCCGTGATTTTTTTTTCTCTAAATTTAGGTACTAAACTAAATTTTGATGAATGTGACGTTATACTTTATTTATAAATGTAATTATGAATTTAAATATTGTATTTTTTTGTAAGAATCTGAATATAAATTACGTTTATACAACGGTATACCTATAGTACTAGATAGGTATGTATAAGGTATTTAAAGTTGAACCAGTTAGTAAGGGTTCTTGCCCTTATTTAGTGTGTACTCGTATTTTTAATTTAACCTGAGCGTATAAATAATATATGAGTGAAAGATGATTATTAACATGTGAGTATTAAGTTTTAAATTATTTTTAGGTTAATTTGTGTAAATTTCTTGCGAAATTATTTACCTATTAGATCTGGGTTAGTCCAACTCTTTTTAACAACAATTTTATATAGTGATCTAATCTAAATTAGTTGAGCTACCTATGACTGTTTGTAACGGTCTTTAGATAGCTATATAGAATACTCTGTAATATATTAAGTTATTAGAAAGAAATAATATTACACACTAATTTCAGATATTATTTATGTCTATGTGAATAAAGACTGATGTTACATTATTGGTATTAAAATCAGCTATAGAAAATTACTGTAATTATAGATGTATAAGAATATCAGAAGTATTTAAGGAGACTGGAGATATAGAGCATCCGAAAAATATAAAACTGTATAGTTGTTTAAAAAGTATTGTAAACCCTGCAGTAACTATTCGTTTTCGGTTCGCGAGTACCTACCCCTGGAGCAGTATCACACGCTCTTAAAGTACTATTAAAACAGTATTACTCGCGGGTTGAAATTGACAATGCTATGAGAACTCGTATGGCGTTGTCACTTTCGCACCGCGAGTAGTACTGTTTTAATATTAATTTATAGCATCTGGTAAGGGTCCTGAACTGACATTCAAATGAAACCCCTCTGTCAATAGTATTGTAAATACACAATTTGTAAAAACTTATAGGTGTAACAAACAACAATGACAGATTTCACTTTCAAAACTTTCGTGAGTTGTACTACACATTATTACAACAACGGGAAATTACTCACGTAAATGATAAATTGTCAATGAGGACACCGACAATGTTTCGATTCATCTCACTCTGAAGAAGATTCTCTAGATGAATCGAAACATTGTCGGTGTCCTCATTGACAATTTATCATTTACGTGAGTAATTTCCCGTTGTTGTAATAATGAACAATGGCAGAGTTATTACAAGAAGCAAGTCTCAGATCAATATTAAGTAATTTCGCAAAACTATTTTAGTAGCTCGTGAAGGTCGGTGCGGAAAGCGGCCGTGAGGTGTTGTGCATAAATTAAACTAAAGTATATGAGTCTATGGTCATTCCATAGAGGTTTTATACTAAGGTATTACTCAAAATTAATATAACTTGGATGTTTAATAATATCATGTATTATTAAAAGTTAATATTGACGCTGCCTGGGTAAAAACAAACATTGGTGTATCTACAAAGTTAATAAGGTTTAAATATAGTATCTACTTACACAATAAAAAAATAAGTAGATAATATACCCACCTATTTAGATCAATAAGCTTTCCAAAATTTACAATGACCAAAAAAAAGAAGAAGAAAAACATTCACATAGTAAAAAGATATATGCGTGCTCAAGCATGTGCGCTTTATTTGTTTTTTAAATCCGCTTTAGATCGTCGAACGTTTGTTTTTTAAACTTTTTTTTAATTGTTCGTTTAACACTGTCTGTGACTGGTAGAATAGATAGTTACAGTTGTTGTATTATTGGGGTCTTGTGGTCTTCGGCGCGGCCAACGCGGGACTGGCGTTCCTCGCTTCGGTGCACGCTCATGAGCTACTTATCTATAGGGTGCTTGCTAGCTTGGTTACGAGGCTACACCTACCACCTACATTACTATTTATTTTATTAGTTTTCATTTATGTATGTAAGTCTCATTATATTATTATTTTGCTTTCTTCAATGCCCTATGTAATTTTTCAATACTCCATCTCCATCCAAAGGTTGTTTGGTAGAGATCGCTGATTAGCGATAAGACTGCAGATTTTTCAGCGTATTTTTTTTTTGTTTTTGTTTTATGCATTTATATTACTTTGTTCAGTTTGTGGTGTGCAAAAAAGTATCATCTACCATTTTATTGTAATTTATTCAATATTATATCTTATACTAAAATTATTATAAAGAGAAATCATTTATATTTTTTTAACGAATAAACTCAAATACAACTGGATCCGTCTTAAAAGTTCTTTCACCTATCAAAAGCTACATTATCAGTGAGTAACTTAGGACACAATTTACTTTTAAAAAAATGCCCGTGAGAATTGCAATAATGTAACCTGAGATATCAAATTGCCTATAATCTTCATTAGTTATTAAAACAGTGTCCGAAGCAAATATATGTATATAAAGTTTATACGTACCGCTAAGCATACAAAAACAAAATAGGGACAAATGAATAATACATACATTATAACCCCCAAAAGGGGTGACGCCAGGCAGGCGGTCGATTGTAAAACATAAGTCAAATCCTCTTCGCAATATGTTGTGCCGACCCCATATTAAGTGGGTAAAAGAGAAGAACATGATGATGATGACTTATAACACCCAGACACAGCAAACATCTATGTTCATCACACAAATGTTTGACCTGGGCGAGAATGGAACCTACAGCGCAGAAGGCAGAGTTACTACCAACTGACCTGTGAGGCCAGTCACAGTCAAAAGTGTTTTAAAAAAATAATAATAATAAGGTGCTCAATTCGACTTGTATTTGTTGTTGTTGTTTTTTAGGGTTCCGTACCCAAAGGGTAAAAACGGGACCCTATTACTAAGACTTCGCTGTCCGTCTGTCCGTCTGTCCGTCTGTCTGTCACAGGGATGTATCTCATGAACCGTGATAGCTAGACAGATGAATTTTCACAGATTATGTATTTCTGTTGCTGCTATAACAACAAATACTAAAAACAGAATTAAATAAATGTTTAAGGGGGGCCCCCATACAACAAACGTGATTTTTTTGCCGTTTGTATAGATAATGGTACGGAACCCTTCGTGCGCGAGTCTGACTCGCACTTGGCCGGTTTTTTTATATATGACTTGAAAACTTATTCTTCATAAAACTTCAAAAAACTATTACACTTGGACTTTTCGATTGGACGAAACATTTTCGTCTGTTTTCTTTTTATTTTTTAAAAAATAGACTGGCCTCACATCTCGGTTGGTAGTAGCTCTGCTTTCTGCGCTGTAGGTTGTGGGTTCGATGCCCATCAAGGACAAACATTTATGTGATGAACGTAGATGTTAGTTCTGTGCCTGGGTGTTATTATAAAAAAGTATACAAGTATTCTATCAGTAATCTAGTTCTCATAGTACAATCTTTGCTTAGTTTGGGGCTAGGCAATTTGTGTAATATCCACCATATTTATTATCTGGACTAACCCATTATGGAGCAGCATGTACATGAAGTATTAAATTAGGAGCGAGTCGCCCCTCCCCCCCAATATACCATTATAACGCGAGGGCCAACTAAATTACCTACACTTTTCTTTTGTTGCTTTTTGTTGCTAATTTCTTAGCAGTCGTTTCCAATTCTGTTGTTCACTGGGGCCGTGTAAAGTAAGACTAAAATAGTATTACTCGCGATGCGAAATTGACAACGCCATATGTGTTCGTATAGCGTTGTCACTTTCGTTCTTAAAGTAATACTGCTTAAGGGTAGATTTATATTAGACCAGGCCATGTTTGGGCCGGGCCGTATACCTGGCCCGGACGGGGCACGGATTTGAAACGTTACATACATTTTGTATGAAGCAGTTTATATAAAACAGCGCCTAATCCGTGTCCCGTCCGGGCCCGTCTGCTAACTAAAGGCCCGGACACGGCCCGGTCTAATATAAATCTACCCTTTAGTCCTACTTTAGAGATTGTAGTACGGAATCTGATTAAACGAAAAATAATTTAAAAAAAAAACACTGCACTACTACCTATCTGCATTAAAAAGCTAATTGTGGGCATGTGCCAAATGTTATGTTTGGACGTGTCTGACTAACCTCTTTAGACATCTTCAAGGATCTCAGCGCTTGGAGATCTGACGGGTGTCTACCGTACTTGGGGATTATAATCGTGATCTATTTATAATTTCTATATTACTAGTTTCCGCCCGCGGCTTCACTCGCGTTGTACTTAAATAAAAAGCAGCCTATATGCTGTTCCAGGTCATAGATTTTGTACATACTAAATTTCATCCAAATCCGTTTGAGCGTGATTAAGCCAACAAATGTACAAACAAACAAACTTTCGGATTTTTAAGATGATTCTTCCTGTCCTTATTTCTAAGTTACGCTACGAAAACGCTACGATGTAGACTGCGTAGATAGCACTACGACGTAGGCTGCGTAGATAGCGCTACGGCGTAGAGTTTCCCCAAGACAGAGATGACTAGTCGGAGATGCTTCCGACTGGTAGTGATCTGGATCAGTTTAGTTACCTATAGACTGTTTGCAGTGCAGTGGTCTTATGATAGCTCAACTGTGTCTTATGTGTATTTAAAACCGACTTATAAAAAGAGGTATTTTTTATGTTTGTACCGTCGTTTATAAAATTATTTTTTTGGTTGGGAGTATATAACTTAACGTTTGATCCCATTTAAATTTGAAGGAAAATTCCACCTCTAAGTGTGAAAAGTAAGGGATGATATATTGGACTTATAACAACATGAAGTAGATTTGGTTTTTAGTTTTTTAAAGGATCTAAGCGTCTGGAGATCTGAGAGAATGTCTACCGTACTTGGGGATTACAGTCGTGATCCTATTAATTTTTATTTTTTTAAGCGATGAAAAAAGAGGAGGATCAATTCGACATGTATATTTTTTTGTTGCTTTTTGTTGAGGAATCGGCATAGCTTCAACTAGTTCCTAAGACGTTTGAGAAAGTGATCCTTGTGATTTTATTGAAATAAATGATTTTTGAATTTGAATTTGAATGATTATTATTTATTTCTATTGTGAAGAGAATAGACCTAAGTTGATCCCATTTAAAAATATATTCACTTAGGGCTAAAAGTTATTTCATTAAACTTAAAAAAACGGATATCTTCCCTTGACTTTTCTATTGGACGGAACCTTTTCGTCGGTTTTCTTTTTAGATTTTTAATATATATCAAACGTAATTTGGTCTAAAGGTTCCTTCTCATCAAGATTAACTCATTAAAAGGTCCATGTGAGGTCTGACATTACTCGTTAATACAGAAGCTATAAATAAACCGCTTTATATTTTACTTATAACTGACTTGATGTTTGAGTGGTCGCAGTTTCAGCGGAAACCTACAGCACTTGAAATATTAGAAGGTTTGAGTGAATGAATGAATTGAGTGAAATGATTAAAAATAAATCATAAATAGGATACCCCTGTTATAAAGAATACAACAAGTGTAACCAAATTCGCGCACCCTCCGCATAGCAAATATGTAATAACAAGGATCACGAAAGTAATCACCAAGTACGGTATACTCTTGAGTATACTGTCTTTAGATTCTTGAAAATGTCTAAAGGAGGTAGTCAGAGGCACTCCCAACATTATGTTTGGCACAATACCCAATAATGAATTTTCTAATTAACAGAAATAAATAACATCTAATAGATACATAAGAAACGAAGACCATTGCAAAGAGTCATACTCATAGGTAGCTCAATTGATCCGGAACAGATCATTAATGAATGAATTATTGAACGAACGAATGAATGGATGAATAATGGAGGAATGAATGAATTAATGCTTGAAAATACTTTATTGTACACCAAATTAAACAATATCAGAAGCTTAAACTAAAACAAAACTGTACAATGGGCGGTCTTAAGGTGTAACAGACATAGTGCGGCGACACAAGTTTGCCGCGTTTCTAGCTTAAACATAAAGATAAATGTGGGCGCGGCAATCGTCCAAACATAGCGCGTCTGTCCCGCTTGAATGCCGCGCAATGTCTGGTCACGCCTTTACGAGTATCTAAATAACCCTATGAATATAAATATTGGTTAGGGTGCACTTATAAACCTTTGGGAGTCACTGATCCACCATAACTTACGACAATCTATTCTGTCATCTCCCACCTTCACTCAATAGACATCAACGCGCTCTCTCTCTATCAAATTTGACACGAAAGAGATGAAGAACATAATTACGTGAAAACCGACGAAAATGTTTCAACCAATCGAATAGTCAAGGGACGATATTCGTTTTTTCATTACATACCTTAATACATAACATATTATAAAGTTAAAAGTGAACGACAGCAATACAAGAAATAACGCGTTTAGATAAAATAAAAGTGAACACTTTAGAATTACATAAATTGCATATAAATAGATCTAATTATATTTTTATTATTGTGTAAAGACTTACATTTTTATAATCGACGCAACTACAGCCATACCTCATCGGTCTAATATATATGTGAGGCCATTAACGGCATGCAACCGAAAGTCTATGATGAATCTTTTCTATACAATAACATGTTTATTTTCAAAGCATGTATGACGAAAAATATAGGTACTTAGGCCTAGAGTAACTATCAAAATCAAGTTCTTTATTTATTTCTTTTTCTAATGTCATTTCACAAGCAAGGAGGTTTGAAATATTAGATTTTTATTCAGCTCTACGTAGATAAGTTGTGAGTTTTTATATGACAGTTGTGTCAAAATATATGTTTCTAAAACAAAATAGTAAGAAGTAAAGGGAAGGTGTAAGGGAAAGGTGGCTAGGAAACAGGGCAAAAAATATTTTTTCATTTTTAGAAAATTTTAAGCATTTGTGGGTGTGGTATGGCCATTAGGTCAAAACCCCATAAAATAAATAAGTATAAAAAATAACAAAATCTAAATTAAGCCAAGAGTCCTTTTAATAATTTTATTTGATTAAATTAGACCAATTTAAAAAAAAAATGCTCTTGTAGTTTTTAGTTTATATCCATTACAAACTAACATTTTTTTATCTTTCTATTATTAGTGTACTTGGATTCATACAACTAAATCAAAATGAAGTTATTTGTCTCAACAAAACCCACGGTCGAATGCGAGTTTAATCAAAGGAGGTCATGGACACGGCCTCCTACGCTTTTGCTTGCTCATTCAACAATAGGTTCTTTGCCTGCCGCTGTTTGACGAGCAAACATTTTCCACTCGAAGCTGTCAAACTGTCAATGTCACTGTCACTTTTCCCGCGTAAACGTTTCACTGGAATTGGAAAAACATTTACCAACACTATTGTAACTAAAGCGAGACTTCGTTCGCGTGAAACCAAAACGTTTTCTTTCATAATTAAATTTCTAGATAACGTAGAAAAATCAATTATACTTTGGGGTCACTCCTTGAACTCTGAGCTATTAAACTTTAGTTTTTATCAAAACCTTTTCGGTAGTTTTCGAGTAAATGCCTACATTTTTTTATACAGACAGATAAAGTATACAAATAGGAAATTGGTCATTTTATTTGCGGTCTCGTAAACACATTTTCGCAAAACAAAAGGGTTGAGAATTTTGTGTTAATAATATTCAAAATCATCCAAAAATCCTCATTAACTTTCGCGTTTATTATAAAATAGTAAGATAGGATTGCAAGTGGGATAATTTTTCTACTCGTAGTTTCTGGTACGCAGGGAATCCTAGTGGGAATATGTACCTACCTGAGACATTTTTATTCATGTTTTTTTTGCGTCTCGCATGTGATTGTTCGATGTGCTTGCCACAACTTGTACTAATTCTTTTTTATATTATTTTGTTTGAGAATCATGTAAAATCAACTTCAAAAACTAACAGACAACATAGAGAAGCATCTCTTTGGTTATAGTCATCATCAAATCCTAAATTATATTGCTATCAAAATAGGAACCTAGGAATAATATACATAGTTATAGTTGTACCTTTAAAGTTGCAAATAAATATAATTTATTGAAAATTATGTTAATAAAGTCAGTTTTTGTGGTTCAAATATTGTCTTTTATAAATGTCTGTCATTATGTCTCCGTCTTCCTTTCATTGGCATAACGTAGATCGATCATGGTTACGAAACCGCTGGCTCTCGCTAGTGTTAATCCCGAGGTTCTAAAGGTTGAAGGTCAAATAACGATTATAATATTAAAGTTTAACATCTATGTAAGCTCTGTCGCGTGCCGACTAAGATATAAATCTTATTGCGTAGGGTCTTTACCTTAACCGTTTGAAATAGGGCCCCAACTCTACTGTACTGTAAATTAATAAACGCTAGTTTCCGCCCGCGGCTTAGCTCGAATTACCTGAGTAAAAGTAGAACTAATGCTACTCCAGGATATTCTAATATAATATTATAAATGCGAAAGTTTGTGAGTTTGACTGTACCTATGTTTGTGCCTCAATCAGGCCTTAACGATAAAACGGATTAAGATAAAATTTGCTGTACTGATACAATGCCCTAAAAATACATAGACTACTACACTAATACGAAAAAAATCTCCAAATTAAAAAAACGCAAAGATGATAATTTTGTATGGCGCTGGTGTGCAAGAAATCTGACTTCAGTGTTGACATCGGTCGTCATAGCAACGGGTGTTACTCAATGCGTTTTTTGAAATTTGGACAGGACAACGTCTGTCGCGGGTCTGCTAGTAAGATGTACCTATAAACCGTTTGGGTGTGATTGTGCCACAACCATGCAAACATCCTCACAAACTTTCGGAATTATAATATTAATATTGGTGGACATTCCACACAGTGCCATCATACCATTTTGTAGAGAATAGTTCCAAGTTGGCCCCAGTTATATCAATGGACTTAGGTCTAATAGTTCCTTCACAAAACTTCAAAAATGAATATCGTCCCTTTTAGATTGGTCGCAACATTTTTGTCGGTTTTCTTTTTAGTTTTTTAAACAATAGAAAAAAAAACCGATCAAGTGCGTGTCGGGCTCGCGCACGAAGGGTTCCGTACCATTATCTATAAATCGGAACCCTAAAAACGGCAAAAAAATCACGATTGTTGTATGGGCCCCACTTAATTATTTATTTGATTCTGTTTTTAGTATTTGTTTTTATAGCGGCAACAGAAATACATCATCTGTCAAAATTTCAACCGTCTAGCTATCACGATTCATGAGATACAGCCTTGTGACAGACATATAGACGGACAGACGGACAGCGGAGTCTTAGTAATAGGGTACCGTTTTTACCCTTTGGTTCGGAAGCAACAAAATATACATGTCGAATTGAGAACTTCCTTTTTTTCGTCGGTTAGATACAAAGTAGTAGAGAAAGTAGGCAAAGAGATTTATCTATTGCTGGCATAATAACTCACAAGACCTTCAGTTTCAACCGTTGCACACATATAGCTACTGGCGAATGCAGCCTTGTAATTTACATTTCCTTGATGTCCAAATAAAACATTCTTGGAACCCATTCCACCAACGTTAACTTACATTTCAAACTAAACCGTTGTATTTCACATATTTTGAATATATATCTGTCAGTAAAACCGATGGTTAGATAAATAATTTGACGTTTACAAGTTGGTGAACGGGCTAAACATTTTTAAATCCCGAACGTAGCACTCACAGCACCGAAATTCCAAATTCAAATTAACAGCAAAGGGCAAACACGCACGTAGTTTCAGCACGAAGGAGGTCGATTAAAAATAAGGAAAACGTCTTTGAGGTTTTACTAATGAATTTTCAACTTTATTGTGCTTTAATAGGGCGTATGTTAGCATGTATTATTTCGTAGTTGTTTTTTTTTTATTTAAAACTTAGGCAAAGAATGTTACGTGTTATGCCAAAGGTCACATAGTTAAGCATATTATGCTTATATTTATTGGAATATGGTTAGTTTAGTGTTGGCCGATACGTTTAGGTATTTGTCTCACGCTATGTTTTTGAAATTGGAATGACAGCATTCCAATTTCAAAAACATGCTAAGTACCTACGTAGATACAACATATATCATATTTTATTTCCTTTGGTCGGGGCCCTTACTCTGTAAAACAATTTCGACATTAACGACGATAGTGACAGTGCTACGTAATATTCGGCCAAACCGCATTCTTCGTCGTCTGTCGTAGTAGAATGTGTGATGTCAATTGTCAAAAGTAATGTCTGTCGTTCCATCTTTCAAAATATAGTCGGAAACGATGTGATATTTGTCCCGATATATCGTTGATCGTTTTCAAGAGTAGACCCCAAAAATTGCAATAATGTAATCTAAGGTATCAAAAATTTGCTTATAATCTCCTTTTTATTGTGTTCGTAATTTAATAGGTTTGTATAAAGACAATTGTTAAATTTGGGAAAAGCTAAAACTGCTTTTTATCCGACTGCGCCAATAATGAACGTTTTTCGAGCGTATGGTCGAGTGTATGTCAATTTCTTAAGCCCACGCTCTACAGCCCAAATGACTTGACAACATTGAGGTGTCGTTGGACTCGTTTCAATTGTGGGAGTAACATAGGCTAGGGTGAGAGCGCTGGTTTTGGGCATTTTAACAACATTTTAATTTTCAAGTTACGGTTTATATTGAAAAAATATTTAAAACGGATATTTTTAAACAACATAGAATAAACTATTTATCTATCTCTTAGGTTAAGCTATGGTTTTGTAAGAAGCGATATATATTTATATTAAAATAGACAAAACGGGAAATAATTGGTTGTGGTCAAAACGGGACTATAGACAAATAATTGTATTTAACTATAAATAGACTTTAAACAAGTATGATTGCTATGCTTAGTTATTGACTGCCAAAATTGAAAATGCCCAAAGCTGCTGTACGCACCACAATCGGGTCTATGACTCTATATATTTTTTAAATTTAGCGCCCCCCTTCCCTATAATAGGACGCATGACATATTTTTTAGGTAATTATTCTTCAGCCGTTGGATTTTATATAATTGCAATGTAATTATTGAAATTTGGACAGCACGTCTTATCTGTCGAGTCAGCTAGTTATTTATAATTATGTTTGATGATTAAATCATTATCCACAGCTGTGTCCGATAACGTATCTTTGTAGTAACACCTGCATTTATCTATCGTAGCTACTTTAATAAGATATGTAACTAATTGTGTAAGTTTTTTATGGTTCCTCAAAAGCAAAAACGAAACCCATTTTCTTCCAAATGCAAGTCAATAAGTATTTTCTTCTAATACATACAATTCTCGTGTTACAAAGTCCGAAGGGCTTGACCGATTTAAAAAAAAATTGTAAATTTAGTAGGTCTGAGAGTAGGTCGTAGGGTATTTTTATACCCCTAAGTGATAAGGGTGGCGTAAAGTTCGGGAAAAACTGAAAGTGTTTTTTTTCTGTGAGATTATTACAATTTGACAGGACAGTGGGGGCAGCTAATATTTCAACAAAATCACAATGATCACTTTGAAATGTCTTAGGTTAGGGGCTAGGTGAAGCTACACCTGTTCTTCGCTTAGTTGCGATGTTCTTCGATGTTGACAGATCACTTCGTTCTCTGTCTGTCTGTCTGTCGGTCTGTCAAGCAAGACCCTTTTTCAGGCTTTTTCTCAGAAACGCGTGGAGTTATCAAGTTGAAATTAATATCAAATAGTCTAATCAAAAGGTCTACAACCCCTTGTAGCTGTAAAAAAATATGCTTCTTAGACAACGCAATCAAATTATGGCCATTTATGTCGTATATTTTGATCAATATTCTCGCAAGGAAATCAAAACATAGGTACATACAATATGGAAAAAAGTAATTAAAATCACAAGTAAAGGAATAAATCAGAAAATTTATAAAATGTAGTAGGTTAAAAAAGTGCTATTACATAATAAGCGCACATTTAAATCTTTTTTTAAAAGAAAAGTCTTAGCTTTATTGAAAAAATGTTTATTATATATTGAAGTACACTGTTTGGGAATTTATTTTTTAAAAATAACATCGTCCAAATGTAAACCGTTGCGCTCTCGGCATTCATTTAGTCGGGCACTAAAACTGCCTATGACAGCTCGGCAGGTAGTCGCGCCGACATCGCTGCCCATACGGTGACTTTGGGTGAATGTAGCGGTTTCTGATGTTTTTGTTTTGGATTGGTTGCACTCCAGTAACGACAATTTTGCTTGTTTACAAGCCCATTCAGGTGAAAATGGGCTTCATCGGAAAACAAGATGTTGGTGAACGTTGGAAAGCGCTCAATCATCTGATTTACAAAGTCAAGCCTCTGACCAGCATCTTGAGGCTTCAGTTCCTGCACCAACTGAATTTTGTACGGGTGCAGCTTTAAATCTTTGTGTAAAATGCGGCATAATTAAGATCTGTGCACATTTAAAGCAACAGCACGCTTCCGAATCGAGAGGTTTGGATCATCTCGAATAGACTGAGTAACACTGTCCACGTTTTCGGCTGTTCTTGATGTTCTTGGCCGCCCAGATTTTGGTTTCTCCAGAGTTGACCCAGTCTCTTCAAACTTCTCAACCCATTTTGCAATGAGTCGAGTGCTAGGCG
Organism: Hydriomena furcata; assembly: GCA_912999785.1. Taxonomy (NCBI): domain Eukaryota; kingdom Metazoa; phylum Arthropoda; class Insecta; order Lepidoptera; family Geometridae; genus Hydriomena; species Hydriomena furcata. The sequence continues at coordinate 3,625,160 of OU538823.1, read as the reverse complement.
CATCATTTAAGTGACGAATATGTCGAATACTGCTGAATTTTCTACGCGCTACAGTCGCCGAATTACCGTTTTTGTAAAACTCACGTACGCACAACGCACGGTCCGCACCAGAGAAACGCTCCATAGCGACTAAATTCCCAAGAGCCAGACTACCGACTGACATACCAAATGTGAACAAATAGAGATAAGCAAATGTGAACTTACTTTTGAGACACCTGTATTACACGTATTCTGTTCTTGTTACTGGGTTACTGATTGATAGTCTGATAATTTCCTAGAAAATTTTCAGCGGAACCCTCGGTATGCGAGTCAAACTCGCACTTGTCCTGCTTTTTTGTAGACATCTCGGATCCAGGCGCTCATGAAGATTTCTAAAGTGGTTAATCAGAGGCACGGCCACATTTGCAATGTCTACAGAACAAAGATAAAATCCCAGCGAAGAAACATATTAATCTAGCTAATAATGTGAATAATTTCACAGCCAAATCTTATCAATGTTATCATCAAATCGATGAATAGTGTCATGATTAATGAGGAAAATTCTTCATTTTTGTGAATTCAGTGGTGGTGTGTAGTTTTGTTTGAAAAGATGTGGAATAACGTGTTACTTGGGTTGGGTGAGTGTATTTCTAGTCTTCAAGTTATTAATCGACGACTAACAATAATTCGACTCTAACAAAAATTGGCACTTTAAAGCTTAATCTATACTCTATACTAATATTATAAAGAGGAAAGATTTGATTGTTTGTTTGTTTGTTTGCATCGAATAGGCTCCGAAACTACTGGACCGATTTGAAAAATTCTTTTACTTTTAGAATCCTACATCATCCCTGATGAACATAGGCTATAAAATATTTTCAAAAACGTTAGGGATCCGTATGAAAACTTCAATATTGTAACCCAAGGTGTGAAAAAAAATCCAAAAAAAATCCTTATAACGCGTACGCTGCGGAAATTGTTAACAATAGAGCAAAGTGATGTACTACAGTTTTAAAGAGCACATTAATAACTACAAATAAATCAACAATACCATTTGTCTAACTATTAGGGATCCGTATTAAAACTTCGATAATGTAACCCAATATGTGAATAAAAAGCAAAAACATCCCTATATCACGTACGCTGCAAAAATTATTGACAATAGATCAAAGTGATGTACCTACTGCAGTTTTAAAGATTCTTTCTTGAAATCTTTCCTCTTTATAATATTAGTATAGACTAGGTACTAGCGATCCGCCCGGGCTTCGCACGGGTGCAATGCTGATAGGTACTAAATATAAAACGTTTTTTTTTCACAGCTTACATTAGATGATTTCTGTTTTTCTCGAACGTTCGAGTTACACGTGTTATTGTGAGTCAACCATAAAAGATAGACATATGCTGTCGTGGGATATTTTTTATATAATTTTAAGGAGAACATTTCCCTCATACATAATTTCTGTGTAGCTTTAACCATTAAGGTTGCACACGCGACGGAAGCTTAAAAAATGGAGTAACTTCTCCCGTTTTCCCAACATTTCCTTTTACTGCTCTGCTCCTATTGATTGTAGAGTGATGAAAAGTATACTATAACCAGCTCAGGAGTATGAAAAATAATTGTACCAAGTTTCGTTAAAATCCGTCGAGTAGTTTTTGTTTCTATAACGGTTATACAGACAGACAGACAGACAGACAGACAGACAGACATACAGACAGACAGACAAAAATTTTACTGATTGCATTTTTGCCATCAGTATCGAACCCTAATCACCCCCTGATAGTTATTTTGGAAATATATTTCATGTACAGAATTGAGCTCTCTACAGATTTATTATAAGTATAGAAGATAAGTCAGCAATACCATAATTATGTCCAACTATTACAGTTATGTCACAATAACTACTTTTTCATGTTAAAATATGCAATAGTAACGCCGCCTGTACAAACTAGGCCACATTATCCGTACCTGGGTATTAATCCTTATCCAAATAAATCACTTAATTTTCAAGGCCATTACCACCAAGTACCTGTAAATTACTTTTTTAATTATACCATTCCCAAATTCCATACCATTCAAAACTTATTATAAGTGTAATAATCTATAGGTACTAATATTATTATGAGGAAAGATGTTTTGTATATTTGTATGGAATAAATCCAAAAACTGCTGGATAGATTTCAAAAAATCGTTTACCATTAGAATGCTACATTATCTCTGAGTAACATAGCCATATTTATTGTTTGAAAAAAATAGGGATCCCTATTAAAACTTCGATAACCTGGGTAAAAAAATACCCATAAAATCGTTATAATTCGTTACTCCCGTGCGGAGCCGGGGTGGACTGCTAGTATTTCATAAACGGATCGAAAAATTGTTTTCACAAATCCGCCATACTTTTTAAAGACCGAACTAACGATACCCCACACTATGGGGTAAGCGAGAAAAAAATAAACATCCCAACTTTAGGTGTACGGGAGGTACCCTAAAAAAATGTGTTTCAAGATTTTATTCTACGACTTTGTTGACATTACTAATATGTATTGTATATATATACATGCCAAATAACAGCTTTTTAGCACTAATGTATCCCGGGCATTATGCCCGGGATACACGAGGCTAGTTTTTCAAGCTAGGATAGCAAGCTAGTGTCAGTAAGCTAGCAAACTAGTACTTCTGGCTTCGTGTAGACAAAACTAGCTTCATTTATAAACTAGTAAACTAGTAAGCTAGTTGACAAGCCAGGACAGTTTTAAATAGGATGGAGTTCTATTTTTTAGGCTAGTAGCGCCCCCCACCACTGATTTTACTATCCTGGCTTGTGTACTAGCTTCATGTGGCCGGCGAAGCTAGTTGTCAGTTGACTCGTAAGCAGTAACCACGTGTTTTGTTTGTTTGGAACATCTTGCAACTCGATAAAAATGACTGAGCCTCCTGTAACCAATGCCGGCCGGACGAAAGAAAATCTAGTGTGATCTCCAGTTTTAGTTTTGCTGGTAGCGCCTGTCTCATAATTGTATCAATTCGTTGTATTTTTGGCGTCATAAGACTCAACAGAATATCAAACAAATCAGGCGTCATTCGCAAAATACTCTTATTCGCCTAAATCTTCGTTGCGAAATTCTTCCAAAAGTAAAGCAGATGATCCACGTTCATCTCTTCTTAAAATCCAGGGTCTTGTCCACACCCGTTTCTGTAATTCTTCTTCTAGTTCGTCTAGTGCGAATTGGCACAGTTTTTGAAGTAACTGTTTCAGTCGAATAGTGTTTTTTTTTCGCGTGCAGTTCATTTTGGACGTGTGGTCACCTCGGTCACAGCAATAATACTAGCTTAAAATAATATAGCCTCATGTAAACAGAACTAGCATATTCCAAGCCAGGTCAGCTAGCCAAGACAGTTTCAAAGAGAACTAGCTTGCTATCCTAGCTTGAAAAACTAGCCTCGTATATCCCGGGCATAAGCGTCTCTGAGCTAAGCTGCGATGCTAAAATTAGTGATAAAAAGAAACTAAAAAAAAAAGCTAAAAAGAGACGGACGGACGAACGGACATGGCGAAACTATAAGGGTTTCTTGTAGACTCGAAACCCTAAAAAGTATATTAGTCACTAATCTGGTTAAATGGCGATGTGTGAAATGTTTATCGCTACTTATTTGTTTAAACCTTTCTCTCAGGATGTGTCCTCCTCGCGAGATCTGTGACGAGTCAGTGGTCTTGTACGTTAGACGAGCAGTGTAGTGACGTGACGGGCAGCGTGTGCAGCGCAGGCGCATGCTTGTGCCCAATCGGGCAGCAGATAGCAGGCACCAGGTGTGCTGACTGTGAGTATTATAAGCCTATGGGACCTCGGCTTTCATTTCGAAGGTTGTGGGTTCGAATCCCGGGGTGAATCAATGGATTTTTCTGTTCTTAAAATTTATATATTATGTATTCGCCAATGGTGGCGATTCTGTTGTGTCCACGCTAAACCTAAAATTCCTAAAAACGATCGCTCTTATTTCTTTATGTTAAAGTCTAATTTAGCGTAACATCAAACTGACAGTTCTAAAACTTAGCTTAGTTTTAAATAAATTTACGATTTTTGGAAGATATTTAGAAACGTCAAGCTAAATTTAACCAACATGTAAATTGGTGTCGACTAAGATGACACTTGGATGTGTAAAATATGCGAAATAAAATAGAGAAATGATTAAAATATTATAAGTTTTAGGACTGTCATTTGAAGTTACGCTAATTAAGACTTTAACGTAAAGGAATAAGAGCGATCAATTTTAGAAATTTTATTTTCAGCTTGGACACAACAGAATCGCCACCAATATTTATTTATATTCATTTTTATGTGACGAAAAAAGAAGAGGTTCTCAATTCGACATGATGTATTTTTTTTTGTTGCTCTTTTATGTATCTTTTTACCTAGTGATCCGATTACGATGATTTCTTCTTTTCTATTGTGAAGAGAATAGTCCCCAGTTGGTCCCATTTAAATAGTCCCTTCACTTGGAAACTTTTTGGTCGGTTTTGTAGACGGTGTTGAGACTTCTCGCGTGAGTGTGGATGAGCTATACAGAAACTTTATTTTCAGTGGCTCCATACCACACATTAGCGTGTTTTGAAGACCATCAATGCTCTCGAATGTTCTCATTCTTCGAGTGTCGGAAGAAAGACGACGAACAAGGTAACTCTATTATTTTTCAAACATCCGTGATTACCTAAGTAGATCTTTATCACGTAGAGTGAGAGCGCTGGTTGTGGGCATTTTAACAACATTTTAATTTTCAAATAAACGGTTCATAATGAAAAAATGATTAAAACGACGATTTTTAAACAACATAAAATAGAGCATTTATCGATCTCTTATGTTAATCAAAGGTTTCGTAACAGGCGATATTTATTTATTAATTATTCATATTTAAATAGACAAAACGGGAAATCATTAGTTGTGGGAAAAACAATCTAGAGGTACAATGCACCACAAATGTCACTAATCAAAACGAACCATAGACAAAAAAAATGTATATAGAATTTAAACAAGTTTATTTACTATGCTTAGTTATTGTTTTCTTAATATTATTAGTAAACCTCGTTGCAGAAGGTAACTGTCACTGTCAAGATGGATACCATTACTTCCTCGGCCGCTGCTGGAGATCGGTCGGATTTAGAGAAGCATGCACGAGGGATGAAGAGTGCTTTGGTAAGTAAATACTTAATAGACGTTAAAAAGACGACTCCCTAAAACTTAAATCACTACAACGTTTGACGATACGATGACGATACGGTGACGATACAATGACAATACGATAACGATACAGTGACGATATGATAGTAGTTCGTGCTTAGGCCACTAAAGACACAAGCACACCTTACCTATACCAATATCCCTTTGTGTAAACCAAATTGCTTCATCCTGAAGGATCAACTGTTTTTGTATCTATTTGAAAAGATGAAAAATTGTTTTTATAACCGACGAAAAAGGAGGAGGTTATCAATTCGACTAGTTTAATTTTTTGATCCGACTTCAATAATTTTTTTGCTATTGTGTAGAGAATAGTCATAAGTTGGTCCCTTTTAAATTATATTAATGTTGGACTAATACCTTCATAAAATTAAAAAAAAACATCGTCCTTTGACTTTTCGAAATTAAAAAGAAAACAGACAGATATGTATCGACATTTTCGTCGGTTTTTTTTTAGTTTTTTAAACGAAATTATTTAAAATTCACCCGTGGAAGCCGGGATTGCTATTATATTATACACATTTCATTTCTTACAGTTATTCCCCGGGACCCATACGGCCTGCGATGTGACGGCACGTGTGGTTGTGCAGAAGGGTATTACGAACGGCAGAGGGGGGAGTGCAGGCAGATTGGATACGGTAAAACAACCCCTACATGGGATACTATAATAACTATCCTACTATCCTACTAATCTTACTAATATTATAAATGGGAAGTTTGTGAGTGAGTGAGTGGGTGTGTGTGTGTGTCTGTTATTATTTCACATACAAACTACTGAACGGATTAAAATGAAACTTTACAGTAATATAGCTTATAGATCAGAATAACACATAGGCTACTTTTTATCCAGGTACCATCCGTGCGAAGCCAGGTGCGAAAGATTGTGAAAAGATATATGTTCGTACCCTAATCAAACCTAAACGACCAAACTGATTATGATTAAATTAGCTGTATTAGTATGTAGATAAATCAGATTAACAGAAGGGAGAACTTATAATCCGAAAAACAACCCCTAAATGATTAAAAAAATCAAAAAGGATGATTTTGGTATAGATCGCTGGTGTGCAAAAAAATAAGACATCTCAGGCCGAAAACATTGAGCTGTCATAGTAACGAATTCTGCCAAAAAGGTTCAATCCTTCTAAGGTCGGTACTCGAAATTTATTTGTCAAAAAATCTGACATCAATTTGTCTACCTACTACGCATTCTACCAAAATTCATAATTTATTTTATAAGGTCAAGGTTTAATATAGGAAAAATGAAGTCCGCTTTTTTGTATTTATTTTATAAGTACAATTAAAGTATAAATAAATAAAAATTCGGAATTGGAATTGTCGATACGATAGTGCTTCGTACTTAGACCACTGTGCATATTTTTTCTACTACTAGATTTACACTCGCGTACAAGTCGCGAGACGATGTGCGAGGCGAACCACGAGACGATAGTGTGAATAGACGCTTGTGGCTCGCCTCGCGCCTCTCTCCTTTAATATCGATCACGCGAGGTACGGGCCGAGACACTAGACGAAGCACGAGGCGAGAGTAAAAATCTAGCATTATGCATTTTTTTTAATTTTCAGCTGTTGGTGACGGCTGCGTGTTGGATCAAGACTGTCAGTTTACAAACGGGATTTGCGATTTAGCGTCCCTGACATGTGGACTCAGCACAGGTAATAATAATTCTTACCTACCAGTAACTTAAATTTGTTCAAACGATTAAAAAAAAACTATTTATAAGTTAAATTATCTGGGCATTTGGACCTGAGACTCGAACTTATGACATTCGGTTACCTCCCACTCGGCCAACACGTCTACAGCCTATTTTAATTATTAATAATATTGCAGCATCAAGATTCGCATCAAACGCAGCCACTGCTCAACACGTACGTCGTGCTAACATGACGTCATCTATAGTGACGTCAGCACGTGCAACGAGACAGCACGGCAGCGTATGCAGCGCTTCCGCGACTTGCGAAGCCCCCTTCGAGTGCTCGACGTACGGCGTATGCGTATGTCCCGTGGGCTATTACGCTAGCGCTGACGGAGTCAGCTGTTTCGCTGGTAAGCATTCAAGAAACTAAATTCTATTAGCACAATCTGTAGACTGTGACTGTAGACATTAAAACTATTATTAATTTACTAGCTGACCCGTGCCCGCTTCGCTGTGCGTAAGACATTTGTAATACCATTGTGGACTTTTTTGTAGACGTTTTTAAGGTATACAATACTGTAGTACATTATTTTGATATATCTCGTGGGGTTCAGCCAGCATTTGCAATGTAAGCGCAAAAAAATGTGTTTATTTACGACATCACATTAGAAACCTCTAAAATTATCAGTGTTTCTCTACTATATTATGCATGTATTATACATATAAACCTTCCTCTTGAATCACTCTATTTATAAAAAAACCGCATCAAAATCCGTTGTGTAGTTTTAAAGATATAAGCAAACATACATACATACATATTACATATTACATACAGACGCGGGAAGCGGAAAGCGACTTTGCTTTATACTATGTAGTGATAGTGATTAGAAATTATTTTTTTTAACTTCGCCTATAGGTTCCGATACCTACTTACCTACTTAACTAACAAACTAAACTAACTAACTAATTGTCGGATCATTATTCAACTTGACAGTTGTGTGTGTGTAGTTCTGATGATAATATAATCATAATATGATAACAATTTGATGATGCAGGATCAGCTCTTCACGAGGGAACTTCTCAACAGCTAATAGCACGGACACCAAACTTTGTATAAGTACGCATTCAATTGTGACAGCTAACCTATAAAAAATGTGTTTTTAGTCATTTAATCATTTATTTTTCTACTAAGTGTGACTCTGATTATAATAGGTTAGGTCTTTGCTGGGCCTTTGCCCAGCAGTGGGACAGTATAGGCAAACAAAAAAAATGTAATGATATATTTGGTTGTATCATTGCAATTTAATATACGAAACATACTTTAGAATTTTAGAGTTTAATAAAAACTATTACCTTCACAGAGCTGGGTTCAGTTTCTACCATCGAGCAATGCGCTGGCTTACTTGCTGTGGTGGTCGACGGTATCTGTACATGCCCACCCAACTTCTTTTACCAGGAAAACATGCGGCACTGCGTCAAAGGTATTTAAACACACAACAATTTTTTTTAACCCTATTACTAAGACTTCGCCTCCGTCTGTCTGTCACCAGGCTGTATCTCATGAACCGTAATAGCTAGACAGTTGAAATTTTCACAGATGATATATTTCTAATTTCTATTGCCGCTATAACAACAAAACCAGAATAAAATAAATATTCAAGTGGGGCTCCTATATAAGAAACGTTTTTTATAATGGTACGAAACCCTGCGTGCGCGAGTCCGACTCACACTTGGCCGGTTTTTTACAATGAGGTTATCCGAATGAAAATTGCAATTTTTCCTTTGTATAATGTTGCCTGTATTGACAACTTTTTGAACAAAAAATCCATACATCCAATCCACGGTCTTCGAAGAAACATTGATAAGATGTGATTGGTGTATTTACTACAAAAGCGCTTTTATTCTATGGTCTTCCACAGTTACTCGGCGCATCACAGACTCCTGCGTAACGGACGAGAACTGCCACACGTTCGGCGGCGCCGCCCGCTGCGGTCCCCCACAGGAGCCCTGGGACCTCCGCAGCTGTGAATGTGATTTGGAACAGGCCGTGTGGGACTCCGCCAGGCAGATGTGCCGACTTTTTGCTGGTAAGTCTATAAGACTAGCTTCCGCACGCGGCTTTACTCAGGTGGTACCTGGATAAAAAGATTAAAAAGTACCTAGCCTATTAGCTGCCTATAGTGCCTATCTATTTCTGTCGCCGCTATAACAACAAATACTAAAAACAGAACCAAATAAATATTTAAGTGGGGCTCGCACTTAGCCGGTTTTATTCAGTGTTTTTGTGTCAATATTTTTATTCCAAATAAAGAAATGTTGATTGAAATCTGAATGTGAATTCTCCTCCAGGTATTGGCGAGATCTGCGAAGTAGACAGTGATTGCTTGGCCGGTGACCTGGAGATCCAGTGCGTGGCTAATGAGAATGGGCAGGGATACTGCGCATGTCCCGACGGATACCAGTCGGTAGACGGACTGTGTCTCACCACTGGACTTGGTAAGTGCTGTAGAGCTATGAAGCTACTGCAATTCAACGATGAAACTATTTCCTACCATTTTTAAATAAAATTTCATAAATACATTTATTCACTAGTAAACATAGGTATAATAACAATTATAATATGCATTTACAAAATATTTGTAAGAGCTGACTCATACATGTACATTGAACTTTACCTACACTAATTTTAAGTACTAGCTTTTGCCCGAGACTTCGTCCGTGTAGATTCAGTAAAACGATTTTTGACGTCAACATTCAATGTTTCAATGTTCTTAATTACTGAAAATAAAAATAATATTTTGGAAAAAAGAAGAAACCTATGTTCATCCTAAGACATTAAACTATATCTATAAGAAATTTTAACTCAATCGGCCCACCTGTTTGGCTGAGATAACGTCACAGACAAACAGAGTAACTTTTGCATATATAATATTAGAAGAAAGGTTCCCAATAGACTTGTGTCTAGTTGCATAGTTTGCTTTGCATAGTTTGGGGCTAGATAGTACTCTATGAAAACTTCACCAATATTTATAAATTTTATTTAGTTATCGGAGACACGTGTCAGGCCTCGCAAGAGTGCACGGAAACGGAAAATAGCGAGTGCGTCAGCGGCGTCTGCGCATGCAGCAACGGATACCAGCTGGTAGGCGAGAATTACTGCGCACCTAGTAAGTTGTACCTCAAACTACATTTTTTTTACGAATTTATAAAAATTTAGATAAGATTATACAAATTTATACAAAATCATAGATATTTATACAAATTTATACAAAATCATAGTAATTTATACAAATTTATAAAAAAAATAGGTACTTGATTCAGTAATTCTGAATGAATTCTGGCAGTATAACTAGCCCTGCGGCTTCGCTCGCGTGGTTTCTTAATAAAAAAGCGTTTTAGCTATTCCAGGGCATAGGCTATTTATATTCCATATAATTCATAACCGGAACATTTAAACCGTTTTTTTATTGAATACTATAATTTATATCTCCTAAAATGACAAACATAAGTGTATCAAGTATCCACTTATCTATAACTAGCGACCCGCCCCGGCTTCGCACGGGTAGCATGTTATTATACATATAAACCTTCCTCCTGAATCACTCTATCTATTAAAAAAAACCGCATCAAAATCCGTTGTGTAGTTTTAAAGATATAAGCAAACATACATACATACAGACGCGGGAAACGGAAAGCGACTTTGCTTTATACTATGTAGTGATGTCAGTCGCGCGAACGAATCGATTCTTGACAATTTTATCGAAAAACATTGAAATTACCGAAAATAAAATAAAAAATGGGCAAAAAGTAGTCTATGTCCGTCCCAAGACTTTAAACTACCTCTGTATAAAATTCCATTACAATTGGCCCAGCAGCGGTTTGGCCGTGAAAAAGTCACAGACAGACAGACAGAGTTTACTTTGGCATTTAATATTACTATGTATATTAATTAGTAGAAGTAGGTATAGATGAAGTACGTTGTTTGTTTGTTTGTTTAGGTATTGGCGGGACCTGTTTAATGGACAGTGATTGTGTTATTGAGCACACTATCTGTCACAATGACACTAATGTCTTCACCTGTCAATGCGATGATGACTTTGTTGAGCACAACGACACTTGCTGGCGAGGTGAGTTTGACATGTATTTTACAAGCTTTTATTTATCTTACTTTGTAAACGGCGACGGGCTTGCAACCTGTCACTTGTGGAATGCTAACTTCTTCAAAATGTATATACATGTACCAAATGTAATGTTTGAACGTGCCTCTGTCTAACCCTTTTAAACATCTTCAAGGATCTGAGAGCCGCGAGATCTGAGAGGATTTACCGTCTACCGTACTTGGGGATTACAGTCGTGATTCTATGTATTACATTTATTTTTTTGGAACGTATGTTTTTGGGTCAAATCTTGCAATTGAATTTTGAAGCAGTTATCCACTTCGGTGACAAAACAATAATATGGTGACAGCGAGCTGAACTAATGATGGAGTCTGGAGCTGTTCAACGGACACGCACAACGGAACTTCTTAGTTAAAAAGTTCGATGTTATTAAATAAATATAACTTAACCTGTCAAGTTCCGATGACAGTTTAATATTATTGGACAGATAACACGCTGATGTCGGAGCTCGAAGGTTCGAAGGATTTTAGAAAAGTTTGTTTAGAAAAAATGTTTTGAACAGAAATCTTTTTATTACTTTTTCAGTGTCGCTCGGGTTCGGGGAGGGTTGCAACAACACTGCGCAATGCGCCCCAGTTATTGGTGAAGACAGCATATGTGCGGAGGAGCGCTGTGAATGCCAGCCGTCCTTCCACTTTAGGGAGGGGCACTGCTGGCCCATCACTAGTATGTACTTATTTAAAAGTTTTTTGGTGTTGAAATGTTTTTATAATGAAATAATATATGGTAAATACATCTACATATACAGTCGTGGTCAACTAATTAGGGACATGCAAGATAGTGAAGAACAATAACCGGTTATGTACATACAAATATAAAACCCTATTGATTTCTCAGTAACTATTATTTGCATAATTTGGTCCGATTATTATGCTTTAAATGGCTGTAAATAAAAGAATAAATAAATAGAAAAAAGTATTTAATATCGAAGGTTGAACATGTATTCAATTTTAAGGTATAATTCTGCAGCTGGACATTTAATTAAGGACAGTAAACTATAATGAAAAATAGAGTTAAAACAAAACTAATAATCTGCAGTATTATAATATCTTTAACAGCTCCATTTTATTACGTGTAAAATCAGTACCCAGTAGCAAAACCTTTGTTAGTAATTACCGCTTGACACCGATGTGGCATAGACATTATCAGTTTCTGGCATGTTTCGACAGGAATGTTTGCCCATGCCTCACAAAAAGCTTCATTAAGTTCATCTAAAGTTGTGGTACGATAAGTGGCTACTTTTTTCTTGATTTCGTGCCAAAGGTGCTTGATTGGGTTAAGGTCCGGGCTATTTGCTGGCCAATCTAGCACCGATACTGACTGACTGGTAAGAAACGACTTGACTGAACGGGCGGTATGTTTCGGGTCGTTATCATGCTGAAACGTCCATATAATAGGGAGATGCTCCTCAGCATAGGAAAGCATCGTTTCCTCCAATATTGCCTTGTATTGATGTTGGTCTAAGTTACCCTGAACTTTCCTCACAGGTCCCACTCCACGTCCAGAAAATGAACCCCACATTTTAATGTTTCCACCGCCATGTTTCACCTGCTTTTTTGTGAATCTTGGATTCATTTCCGCTTTTACTGGACGCTGTACGTATTGCCTTCCATCTGAAGAAATCAAATTAACCTTGGTCTCGTCAGAGAATAATACATGTTGCCATTGGGCGTAGGTCCAATGTCCATATTTACGTGCAAACGCCAAACGAGCATTTCTATGTTCTTTCTTCAACAACGGTACTTTGCGAGCCACTCTTCCGAACAACCCTGCTTCTACCAGACGTCGTCGAACGGTCCTCGCTGAGACACCAGCTCTTTCGTCTGTCCCAAACACTTCGTGTTTAATTAAAATAGAGCCTAGAAACAGATCTTTCTTAGCTAACCTGGTTATCATTATATCTTCTTGCGGAGTTGTTTTTCTCGATCTTTTTGTTCTGGGCACATTTAAATCTGTGTTATTGCGTCTGACATGTTGCACTGCATTGTATACCATAGTTTTTGAACAATTTAAATGTTTTGCTATCCTTCGGTATGGCCAACCATGCTCGACAACAAACTTCATGATAATTTTTCGTAGTGTTGGATCGCAACTTTTATTTTTACCCATTTTTCTTCAAAAAATTTTTAAACTAAAAATAAATATCGGGATTGCCGCCAAAACTACCACGAAACAATAAGAGAAGAAGTAAAAAAGTATTGAGATTCAAATTTTGAAAATAGAACGCAATATCTCAGTGTCCCTAATTAAATGGCCAGCCAGCATTATTTGAACAAATAGCACTACGATAATCTATCAGCTATACTGTAAAGAGGTTTAATGTTTAAGAAGTTGTTATTGTTTGTATAATCGGGCACATAAATGACTAATTATACTTACATGTAAGAGATATGGAATATGGTTTAGACTCGTTGGAAAATAAAAAATAAATTCACAATTCGGTTTAACCAAAGAGTGTCCCTAATTAGTTGACCACGACTGTATATCTTCTTATATATATATATATATAAAATTCTCGTGTCACTGTGTTTGTAACCAAACTCCTCAGAAACGGCTTGACCGATTGTTATGAAACTTTTTGTGTATATTAGGTAGGTCTGAGAATACGTAGAGATACCAGCCTGGTGACAGACAGACGGACAGCGGAGTCTTAGTAATGGGTCCCGTTTTTACCCTTTGGGTACGAAATCCTAATGCTAGATTTACACTCTCGCCTCGTACCACGCCTCGTGCTTCGTCTCGTGTCTCGGCTCGCACCTCGTCTCGCGACTCGTACGCGTGTATAAATCTAGTATAAAAAGAACAAACGCAATGCTTGTGCAACTACCCGCCTGTTCTTTAATCTTTAGTGTTGCCATTCCGTCATACATTTATAAAATAATATTTATTTTTCAGATATATTTGAAAGTTGCAGCCGCACAAGCGTGTGTTATCTGTCAGCGATGTCAGAAAGAGTAGTTTGCAGGAACGGATTATGTCAGTGCGACTTCGATTTTCCGTATTCTGGGGAGGAGCATACTTGCAGTAAGTGACAGTCAACATAGGTTTAAATAAATTTATTCTCAACTAGCCGACCCGTGACAGACTTTGTCCTGTCCTGTCCACACCAGCGCCATCTATACCAAAATCATCCCTTTTGCTTTTTTTATCATTTTGGGGATATTATTTTTCAAACTATCGTGATTAGTAGAGGTAACTATAGATTTTGACACGGGTCTTTTATCACGTAATTACCTTTAATTTACTTTCCCGACGTTTCGCTGGCCCGATGGTCGCGGGCAGACTGGAGTACTCGGAGCTACCGTCGAGAAGCGGAGGCAGTTGAAGAAACTACCCTCACTTGGTCTTCAGAAATAGAATTAAAGGAGCAAATTAGTAAAGTAAATTAAAGGTAATTAAGTGATAAAGACCCGTGTCAAAATCTATAGATACATTTTGGGAATGTTTTTCGGATTATAAATCAGCTTATGTTTTATTCGGGCATCATATCTACATCTGCAACAAATTTCATTTTAATCCATTTTGTCGTTTAGGACTGATTGATTTTCAAATACAAACATCCTCACAAACTTTCGCTTTTATAATATTTATATGTATTAGATAGATAGATTTACATGTAATGTAGGAAAGTTCGTTTATAAAACTTAAATATCGTCCCTTGACTTTTATATTGGTCGGAATATTTAGTTTTTTAAACGTAATTATTAAAAAAGTCTCATAATTTGTTTCAGCGTCATCGGCCTCGAGTGTCTTCGGAAGTACCTTCGTGATCATTACGTCAATATTGTATTTAACTTTTTAATTTTAAACTTAGGTTAAGTATAGATTAAGAACTAGCATTTATTTATTAAGAGGAGTAATAAATGTTTTTGATGAATGCAGAATCGTTTTTTCTCAATAACCGCAAAACATACAGTTTTTTTTTTTACGACAAAGATAACTTCAAGATTTAATCTAGATAAATTACAGACGGAAAAACGATTGGTGAAACTTTTCTCGATAGATTTATTTTCCAAAGTTGGCTCTTCAAAAACCCTAGTTTCGTTTTTAATCAAAACTATGAATAGCTAAACTGTTCATTTTTAGGGTTCCGTAACCAAAGGGTACAAACGGGACCCTATTACTAAGACTTCGCTGTCCGTCTGTCCGTCTGTCTGTCACAGGGCTGTATCTCATGAACCGTGATAGCTAAGACAGTTGAAATTTTCACACATTATGTATTTATGTTGCTGTTATAACAATAAATACTAAAAACAGAATAAAATAAACATTTAAGGGCATATCACTACATAGTATAAAGCAAAGTCGCTTTCCGCTTCCCGCGTCTGTATGTATGTATGTATGTATGTTTGCTTATATCTTTAAAACTACACAACGGATTTTGATGCGGTTTTTTTTGAAAATGAACCCCACATTTTAATGTTTCCACCGCCATGTTTCACCTGCTTTTTTGTGAATCTTGGATTCATTTCCGCTTTTACTGGACGCTGTACGTATTGCCTTCCATCTGAAGAAATCAAATTAACCTTGGTCTCGTCAGAGAATAATACATGTTGCCATTGGGCGTAGGTCCAATGTCCATATTTACGTGCAAACACCAAACGAGCATTTCTATGTTCTTTCTTCAACAACGGTACTTTGCGAGCCACTCTTCCGAACAACCCTGCTTCTACCAGACGTCGTCGAACGGTCCTCGCTGAGACACCAGCTCTTTCGTCTGTCCCAAACACTTCGTGTTTAATTAAAATAGAGCCTAGAAACAGATCTTTCTTAGCTAACCTGGTTATCATTATATCTTCTTGCGGAGTTGTTTTTCTCGATCTTTTTGTTCTGGGCACATTTAAATCTGTGTTATTGCGTCTGACATGTTGCACTGCATTGTATACCATAGTTTTTGAACAATTTAAATGTTTTGCTATCCTTCGGTATGGCCAACCATGCTCGACAACAAACTTCATGATAATTTTTCGTAGTGTTGGATCGCAACTTTTATTTTTACCCATTTTTCTTCAAAAAATTTTTAAACTAAAAATAAATATCGGGATTGCCGCCAAAACTACCACGAAACAATAAGAGAAGAAGTAAAAAAGTATTGAGATTCAAATTTTGAAAATAGAACGCAATATCTCAGTGTCCCTAATTAAATGGCCAGCCAGCATTATTTGAACAAATAGCACTACGATAATCTATCAGCTATACTGTAAAGAGGTTTAATGTTTAAGAAGTTGTTATTGTTTGTATAATCGGGCACATAAATGACTAATTATACTTACATGTAAGAGATATGGAATATGGTTTAGACTCGTTGGAAAATAAAAAATAAATTCACAATTCGGTTTAACCAAAGAGTGTCCCTAATTAGTTGACCACGACTGTATATCTTCTTATATATATATATATAAAATTCTCGTGTCACTGTGTTTGTAACCAAACTCCTCAGAAACGGCTTGACCGATTGTTATGAAACTTTTTGTGTATATTAGGTAGGTCTGAGAATACGTAGAGATACCAGCCTGGTGACAGACAGACGGACAGCGGAGTCTTAGTAATGGGTCCCGTTTTTACCCTTTGGGTACGAAATCCTAATGCTAGATTTACACTCTCGCCTCGTACCACGCCTCGTGCTTCGTCTCGTGTCTCGGCTCGCACCTCGTCTCGCGACTCGTACGCGTGTATAAATCTAGTATAAAAAGAACAAACGCAATGCTTGTGCAACTACCCGCCTGTTCTTTAATCTTTAGTGTTGCCATTCCGTCATACATTTATAAAATAATATTTATTTTTCAGATATATTTGAAAGTTGCAGCCGCACAAGCGTGTGTTATCTGTCAGCGATGTCAGAAAGAGTAGTTTGCAGGAACGGATTATGTCAGTGCGACTTCGATTTTCCGTATTCTGGGGAGGAGCATACTTGCAGTAAGTGACAGTCAACATAGGTTTAAATAAATTTATTCTCAACTAGCCGACCCGTGACAGACTTTGTCCTGTCCTGTCCACACCAGCGCCATCTATACCAAAATCATCCCTTTTGCTTTTTTTATCATTTTGGGGATATTATTTTTCAAACTATCGTGATTAGTAGAGGTAACTATAGATTTTGACACGGGTCTTTTATCACGTAATTACCTTTAATTTACTTTCCCGACGTTTCGCTGGCCCGATGGTCGCGGGCAGACTGGAGTACTCGGAGCTACCGTCGAGAAGCGGAGGCAGTTGAAGAAACTACCCTCACTTGGTCTTCAGAAATAGAATTAAAGGAGCAAATTAGTAAAGTAAATTAAAGGTAATTAAGTGATAAAGACCCGTGTCAAAATCTATAGATACATTTTGGGAATGTTTTTCGGATTATAAATCAGCTTATGTTTTATTCGGGCATCATATCTACATCTGCAACAAATTTCATTTTAATCCGTTTTGTCGTTTAGGACTGATTGATTTTCAAATACAAACATCCTCAAAAACTTTCGCTTTTATAATATTTATATGTATTAGATAGATAGATTTACATGTAATGTAGGAAAGTTCCTTTAGAAAACTTAAATATCGTCCCTTGACTTTTATATTGGTCGGAATATTTAGTTTTTTAAACGTAATTATTAAAAAAGTCTCATAATTTGTTTCAGCGTCATCGGCCTCGAGTGTCTTCGGAAGTACCTTCGTGATCATTACGTCAATATTGTATTTAACTTTTTAATTTTAAACTTAGGTTAAGTATAGATTAAGAACCTATTATAGCATTTATTTACTAAGAGGGTAATAAATGTTTTTGAAGAATGCAGAATCGTTATTTCTCAATAACCGCAAAACATACAGTTTTTTTTTACGACAAAGATAACTTCAAGATTTAATCTAGATAAATTACAGACGGAAACACGATTGGTGAAACTTTTCTCGATAGATTTATTTTCCAAAGTTGGCTCATCAAAAACCCTGGTTTCGTTTTTAATCAAAACTATGAATAGCTAAACTGTTCATTTTTAGGGTTCCGTATCCAAAGGATACAAACGGGACCCTATTACTAAGACTTCGCTGTCCGTCTGTCCGTCTGTCTGTAACAGGGCTGTATCTCATGAACCGTGATAGCTAAGACAGTTGAAATTTTCACACATTATGTATTTATGTTGCTGTTATAACAATAAATACTAAAAACAGAATAAAATAAACATTTAAGGGCATATCACTACATAGTATAAAGCAAAGTCGCTTTCCGCTTCCCGCGTCTGTATGTATGTTTGCTTATATCTTTAAAACTACACAACGGATTTTGATGCGGTTTTTTTAATATATAGAGTGATTCAGGAGGAAAGTTTATATGTATAATAACATGCTACCCGTGCGAAGCCGGGGCGGGTTGCTAGTAAATATATAAGGCATACAACAAACGTGATATTTTCATATTTAGCGCCATCTAGTTTAATTTGATGTTACTACGTTACTTTTAGTTTAAAAACCAATGGAAGATGTGATTTTTTGCCGTTTTGTATAGATAATAGTACGGAACCCTTCATGCGCGAGTCCAACTCGCACTTGGCTGGTTTTTATATAATTCGTTAGATAATTATATTAGCTAAGTAAATTACAGACGATTTCTTTTTAAATTTGATGGTTTTTAAGATAATGCAGTTTTATCACATTTTCCGTCTTATCCTGGTAGATTCAGTCCATACAAAAAGTCAAAAATTTCAAGTATCGCCTTAATGTAGGTACCTACACCCAAATCACACACACACGTATTTTGTTGTTTCTTTCGTGCGTTTGGGGCGTTCCAATATGTACGAACATCATCATCAACCTATAGCTGTCTACAGCTGAGCATAGATTCTCTCCCAAGACGCACCACTGAGCCCAATCATTGACTCTTCATCTAGGTACCCACTTTTTTCCAGCAACATTTCGAAGATCCTATAAGTATCTACCTACATATATACTATACAGTATACATACATAAAATCACGCCTGTCTCCCAGAGGGGTAGGCAGAGACCACGGCTTTCCACTTGCTACGATCCTACTTCTTTTGCTTCATTTACTCTCATCACATTCCTCATGCATGCTCGTCGGTTTAGATTAGGTACTCTTGACTTTGCCTTTTTAGGGTTCCGTACCGAAAGGGTAAAAACGGGACCCTATTACTAAGACTTCGCTGTCCGTCTGTCTGTCTGTCACAGGGCTATATCTCATGAACCATAATGGCTAGACAGATGAAATTTTCACAGATTATGTATTTCTATTGCTGCTATAACAACAAATACTAAAAACAGAATAAAATAAATATTTAAGGGGGGCTCCCATACAACAAACGTGATTTTCGCATTTTAGCGCCATCTAGTTTCATTTGATGTTACTACGTTATTATAGGTACTTTTCGCGGTCTCATGCGACCGCTCGGGGTATGTGAGGTAAGATGAAAGATGTTTGCAATTCCGCTGGCAGGTGGCGCTATTTTACCACTATCGGTAAAGTAAGTCGGTAAATTTGAATTATTGAATTCATGTAGTTAGGTAAATAGGTAGGTAGATATTATTAATTTCGAGTTCGAATCCTGGTGGCCGTGCATCAATGGATATTTCTGTTCGAAAAATGTACATGCGCGTTACAAGTGTTTATAACGGTGAAGGAAAACATCGTGAGGAAACCTGTTAGTATTCTTGAAAGTGGCGACGGGCTTGCAACCTGTCACGTGTGGAATGCTAACTAGGTACGTAGTTAGGTAAATAGGTAGGTTATTTAATAGATATTATGAATTATTTTTTATGTTTTTAGGGTTCCGTACCTAAAGGGTAAAAAACGGGACTACTAAGACACCGCTGTCCGTCTGTCTGTCACCAGGCTGTATCTCGTGAACCGTGATAGCTAGACAGTTGAAATTTTCACAGATGATGTATTTCTCCAAAAACATTAAAAAAAATATATTTAAGTGGGACTCCCGTACAACAAACGTGATTTTTTTGCCGTCTTGATAATAGTACGGAACCCTTCGTGCGCGAGACCGACTCGCACTTGGCCGGTTTTTTTTTTCAAAATATCACCAAATTGGTCCAGGAAAATACGTTGAGCTTCCTCTTCCAACCTTTTCATATCCACTTGCCTTACCTTTAAACACCTGTTTTGTCAATATTTATTTTTCATTCTCTCTGAAATGCATAAACTATCTAAGCGTAGGTAACTACCTAAACCTACCTGATAATAATAGGTAGATAGGTACCTAAGTAGTAAGTAGGCAGGTATTATTATTAACTATGTTAGCACTAATGTTACCTACTATTAGGTATCTAGATAATAAATGAAACTTTAATGATCCAGCCTGAAAACTACACCTATCCTATGAGGTCTCTTAATTACGAAAAGATATTAGTTTAGCTATTCAAAATGGCGTCTGAATAAAGCCTTGATTAATTACTTTATGGTTAAGGTGTGACCAGACATCGCGCGGCATTCGCAGGACACAAGTTTCCCGTGCGAACGAACACCGTTTGAGCGCGGCAGGTAGGTGGCGGCTGCCGCGCGTGGCTTTCGTTCAAACATAGCGAGGCTGCCGCGCTTGATTACCGCGCAATGTCTGGTCGCACCTTTACATTAACCCTACATGCAAACGGTAGGTTAATAAATTATATTTTAATATCTTTTTAATGTTCTTGGAGCTATACTGCAATTATTATTTTACTTGTAAATTAGGTAGGTTACGTGATTGATAAGAAAATTTCAACTTTAATGACTTCATTTTTACCCATAGACTTTCAGACTAGACTCAATCTGGACTAGACTAGACTCACTAAGTCGAAAGCAAGGTAAAATCTTAGAGAATTAAACCAAGGTGAAATCATGAATCTAATATCAATATATTTATTTATTTATCGAATACCTACCCAAAATTCACCTTATTGCTAGATATACACTCTCGCCTTGTACCTCGCCTCGTGTCGTGCTTCGTCTCGTGTCTCGGCTCGAACCTCGCGTGATCGATAGTAAAGGAGAGAGGCGCGAGGCGAGCCACGAGCGTCTATTCACACTCTCGTCTCGTGATTCGCCTCGCGATTCGTACGCGAGTGTAAATGTAGTAATAGAGTTCATAAATATCAACTCGGCTCGGACCTTCTTGTTTTAGATTTTACGACATAGCCCGCCATCTGTTGGCGAGAAGCTAAAACTTCTGTTGGAAGAATATTTTAGAGAAATTCTGCCTCGTGCAAGGAATTTATTGTCAAGCTAAAGTCAGTGTCAGTGAACAGTCAACTGTCGAATAGTTTAGAGAAACTGACAGTTTGTCAGAATAAGTGTTTTGTTTTTATTTCTGAATCTGAATCGCAATAACATCGCATGATTGCTAAGTGCTTTTGTTTCTTGATTTTTCACAAAATAAAACCGTAACTTGTGTTAAAAGTTATTTATTCAATAGTTTTACCAATTTCTCGCACATATAAGCTACGATATCAGCTTCAGAACTGTAAGTTTCACTGTTATAGTTAAAAGTGTGACCATGTGTGCCCACCGATCAATGAGGTCATCATACTTTCATACCTTGTGTAGATTCATAGAAAAGGGATAATGGTTTGTAGATCGCAATACTTTGCTTTAGAAAAACAAAAGGACTGAGAAAATATACCTATAAAATGTATATAAAGGTACATAGCACACCTAGTAAAAAAAATGTGCCTACTTAAAACATAAAAATAAAATAATTTTGAAATGTATACAAACTTACTTTCACGTTCAACCTACGAAACCTTTTTTTTTTACTCTTATTAATCCCATATAGTCGAAAAACTCAACTCAGTCAACTCATAGACCAGCAAATCTTGATAATACAACTTATATCTTCTTCCTTCTTGGACTAAATTGGTGACATTTTCGAAAAACGCCAGGTCAAGAGTAATCTAAACTGATGAACATGCTTGAGGAATGTGATGAGAGTGAATGAAGCAAAAGAAGTATGTAAGGATTGCAGCAAGTGGAAAGCCATGGTCTCTGCCTACCCCTCTGGGAAGCAGGAGTGATTTTATGTATGTATGTGTACATGTATGTATGCATGTGTGTTCATCTACCAATATTAATTTATTTATTCTAATTACCTTTACTCTGCCCGCAACCATATCTATTGTAGCATAGCCGTGATTAAAGACATGTAAAAATCTATAGTCAATATTTTGAAAAATAATATTGTCTATTTTATTCCCACTTAGATAAACATATGTAATACAAATTGATTAAGATAATAATAGAGTTATAACTATTGTGGTTATTACTCATTTTAACTATGATATTTCTTGTTGATCATGGTTCAGGCAAGCTCATGATGAAAAGCATCTGAATTGTCTCGAAACGTCAGCAATACAAGAAACTAGTCAAGTGCGAGATGGACTCATGGACAAAGGGTTTTATACCATAAAAATCATCTATAAAAAACTGCAAAAAATTACAGATACAAATACAATTGTTTGGGAGTCCCACTTAAATATTT
This sequence comes from Hydriomena furcata, assembly GCA_912999785.1. Taxonomy (NCBI): domain Eukaryota; kingdom Metazoa; phylum Arthropoda; class Insecta; order Lepidoptera; family Geometridae; genus Hydriomena; species Hydriomena furcata. Next base: position 3,602,665 of record OU538823.1, on the reverse strand, counting down.
ATTTTATTCTGTTTAGTTTTTGTTATAGCAGCAATAGAAATACATCTGTGAAAATTTCAACTGTCTATCTATCACGGTTCATGTTATACAACCCTGTGACAGACAAACGGACAGCAAAGTGTAATAGGGTCCCGTTTTCACCCTTTGTGTAGAGAACCCTAAAAACGTGGTAATTAGCCGCATTTATAGTTAAAATAATAGAGTTGATGTTTTTCAGAATTCAGCCATGGATCAGGTGTTACAGCATGTCGCGCAGACAATGGAAAAACAGCTTGATGCTGAAATTGACAGGTGAGTTTAACAATCCCTCTATAGGATAGGTTTGCATCTTTTTACCATTTAAAAATAAAAAAAACCGGCCAAGTGCGAGTCGGACCCGCGCACGAAGGGTTCCATACCATTATCTATAAAAACGGCAAAAAAATCATGTTTGTTGTATGTGAGCCCCCCTTAAATATTTATTTTATTCTGTTTTTAGTATTTGTTGTTAGAGCAGCCGCAGAAATACATAATCTGTGAAAATTTCAACTGTCTAGCTATCACGGTTCATGAGATACAGCCCTGTGACAGACAGACAGACAGACGGACAGACAGACAGACAGACGGACAGACAGACAGACAGACGAACAGCGAAGTCTTAGTAATAGGGTTCCGTTTTTACCCATTGGGTACGGAACCCTAAAAAGGATCACAACTGTAATCCCCAAGTACGGTAGACATCCTCTCAGATCTCCAGATTCTTAGATCCTTTGAAGATGTCTAGTGGAGGTAGTCAGAAGCATGTCCAAACATTATATTTGGCACATGCCCACATTTTGCAGTAGTTAGTATTTCATATGTGACAGGTTGCAAGCCCATCGCCGCTTATGAGAATACTAACTAGGTTTCCTCACGATGTTTCCTTCACCGTTTTGAGCACGTGTTTTTGATGCGCATATAAATTTTTCAAACAGAAAAATCCATTGATGCACGCAGGGTTTCGAACCCACGATCTTCAGATTGAAAGTCGAGGTACCTCCCACTCGGCCAACACAGCTATATTTTAATGATTCCCATTTAAGTAATAAATACTTGTGTTAGAAGACCTTCCTCTTCCATATCAAGATTATAGGTTACAGATCAGGCACTTGAAATAATCTAGATAAGATATATATAAGTTACAGTATAAGTTACACAATGCAGAAAGTTATTGTTGGACTACCAACTAAGCTAATAATGATGATGATGATGATTGTAGGTTGGACCAGATGGACAATAGTGATCTGGAGGCGATACGACAGCAGCGCATCAATGAGATGAAGAAGAGAGTACAGTTGAAGCAGGAGTGGCTTGCTAATGTGAGTGCTCAATGTTATATTTCTTTATCCCTTTGAACTGAGTGAGAGATTTAAATTATTGTAGGTTAAGAGGCTGCCAGTCGCTGATTGCTCTTTTTCGGAACGAAAAAAGTAATACTTCTGAACAAGCCACATCTCCTATTTTTATAAGTATATTACTTCAGGTTCCTACCTAGATTTCTATTAAGCTGAAAACATAATAGCAGAAACTTTTCACGATAAAAATATTATTTCAAAATGATACGTTTTAGAATTTATGATCGAAATATTTTATATACCTACTATTAAAATCAACTTGTGATTTATTGTTGAAGATAGGTACTTAATATGTAGATCTAGATTTCTATTAGAATAGATTTTTGATAAGTAATTATACATAATTTATATCATTAATTTATTCGAAAAGCTAAGGCGGACCACGCGCGGACGTGTGTTTGTCATCATTGCAGCGGTAAAAAGCAAAATTTAATGATGCACTCGTCTTCCGTAAACCGCGATCAAATGCAATCTGATCTTAAGAGGCTCCCAGTCGCTGATTGCTCTTTTTCGAAACGAAAAAAGAAATACTTCTGAACAAGCCACATCTCCTATTTTTATAAGTATATTACTTCAGGTTCCTACCTAGATTTCTATTAAGCTGAAAACATAATAGCAGAAACTTTTCACGATAAAGATATTATTTCAAAATGATACGTTTTAGAATTTATGATCGAAATATTTTATATACCTACTATTAAAATCAACTTGTGATTTATTGTTAAAGATAGGTAATATGTAGATCTAGATTTCTATTAGAATAGATTTTTGATAAGTAATTATACATAATTTATTCGAAAAGCTAAGGCGGACCACGCTCCGACGTGTGTTTGTCGTCATTGCAGCGGTCGGTAGGATTATTTATCGAAGTGATTAAAGATGGGTACATCTTTATTCACATATACTTACTATACATTATAAAATAGGAGATGTGGCTTGTTCACAAGTATATCTTTTTTCGTTTCGAACAAAAATAATCGTCGACTGGCAGCGTCTTAAAGTTGTGTTATAAAATATCTCTCAGCTCAGTGTGCCTGTTGGCTAAGGCCTCCTCCAGTCGCTTCCATTGTTTGCGGTCCTGAGCAACTCTTCTCCATTTGGGTCCCGCAGTGAGTTTGAGCTCATCCTCCCGGCGCATTTGTTGTCGTCCTTGACTTCTTTTGCCATCTCTAGGAAACCATTGTGTTATAATTTGGCTCCACTTTTCATGTCTTGATCTCAACATTATGGCCGGTCCATCTCCAGAGTGCTCAATCACTACATAGTATAAAGCAAAGTCGCTTTCCGCTTCCCGCGTCTGTATGTCTGTATGTATGTTTGCTTATATCTTTAAAACTACACAACGGATTTTGATGCGGTTTTTTTTAATAGATAGAGTGATTCAGGAGGAAGGTTTATATGTATTAAACCCGTGCGAAGCCGGGGCGGGTCGCTAGTGTTAGAATAAATCAAATAAGTTTTCTATTAAAAAAATCGTTTAAACCATTAAGTACCAACGCGCTGTCACCTAGTCATCCGAACTTGAAAAGAATGCAAAGTTTTTGAAAACTGAATTAAAGTATTTACTAACTCCTTAGTTGTGAGTGACTGTTGATACTTTATAATCAGATCGCTGTCACCATATTGTTGCATTGTCACCAAAGTTAGATAAGTATGCAAAATTTCAGCTCTATTGGTTTTGGATAACTGCTTCAAAATTGAGTTGCTAGATTTCATCTTATCAACATAGTAGTTACATACATACAACCCGGTCACAATATCTGTGCACCTGACCTCGTGACGTCATAAATATCGCGGGCGAGGCGGGAGAAAGAGAGCGGGAGAGGCGCCGCATGGTGGGAGAGGCGCCGCATTCCAGCGAGGTGCACAGATATTCTGACCGGGTTGTACATACACTGCAAGTTAAATACAAGGTGTCTCAAAAGTAAGTTCACATTTGCTTATCTTATTACGCGAAAGCAACTATTCTGAGGGGCGCGGGGGGTATGTGAGTCGGTAGTCTGGCTCTTGGGAATTTAGTCGCTATGTAGCGTTGCTCTGGTGCGGACCGTGCGTTGTGCGTACGTGAGTTTTACAAAAACGGTAATTCGGCGACTGTAGCGCGTAGAAAATTCTGCATTATTCGACATATTCGTCACTTAAATGATGCGCCTAGCACTCGACTCATTGCAAAATGGGTTGGCAAAATTGCATTGTTTGAAGAGACTGGGTCAACTCTGGAGAAACCAAAATCTGGGCGGCCAAGAACATCAAGAACAGCCGAAAACGTGGACAGTGTTACTCAGTCTATTCGAGATGATCCAAACCTCTCGATTCGGAAGCGTGCTGTTGCTTTAAATGTGCACAGATCTTCATTATGCCGCATTTTACACAAAGATTTAAAGCTGCACCCGTACAAAATTCAGTTGGTGCAAGAATTGAAGCCTCAAGATGCTGGTCAGAGGCTTGACTTTGTAAATCAGATGATTGAGCGCTTTCCAACGTTCACCAACATCTTGTTTTCCGATGAAGCCCATTTTCATCTGAATGGGCATGTAAACAAGCAAAATTGTCGTTACTGGAGTGCAACCAATCCAAAACAAAAACATCAGAAACCGCTACATTCACCCAAAGTCACCGTATGGGCAGCGATGTCGGCGCGACTACCTGCCGAGCTGTCATAAACAGTTTTAGTGCCCGACTAAATGAATGCCGAGAGCGCAACGGTTTACATTTGTACAATGTTATTTTTAAAAAATAAATTCCCAAACAGTGTACTTCAATATTGTTACCTAACACCTTCGGGGGTATAGCATGATGATGAAATAAAATCAAAATGACTGTACCTTTCATTTATTAACCTTTAAAAACAACCACAACATCACTCGGCATAGCTAGTCTTAGAGCGTAGGGGTACATATCGTTTGTAGGTTCCTGAGATGAATTGTTGATACAGGGAGTCTTAGATCTAACACTTAAAACTAGGTAAGGTATTACTTATAGACTAGGTAAGGGTAGAAGTAATTGGGCGCCAACCGTAGAACACAGCTACGGTACTGTTAGAATATAGATACGGGCTTTACTATCCTAACAATTTAGTATAGTGGTCCGAATACGGATAGCACAGCAAGGTAATTAAATGTAAATAAAGGAGCCGGTAGCACCTAACAGATTATGCTCATACAATATATAAAAACCAGGTTTCCACAAACGTAACGGGGGTAGAAAAGATAGGATGGGTAGCCGCACAAGTGTCGTCACTGTCGCAGCGTAGGGGTACGAAACACCTTCGGGGACCGCTTGCTACAGGAACACCGGATGCACGGGAAAACTCCACGGGTAGAAAAAGAAAGCTCCTTAAACACGCTCCTTAAACATGCTCCTTAAACACGCGGCACAAACATGCTCCTTAAACACGCGGCATAAACACGCGGCATAGACAGCCTGCATAAACACCGTATAGACACCCTTCATAAGCATCCTTCATAAACACCTGGAATTTAGAGAAAAATCCCAGTTACAATCACATAAAGAAAATACTCAATGAGGGTAGGACCTAGGGTAACCTAACTGTTCAACGTGGATTCGCTTTGGGAATCCCGAACAAGAAACTCTCACCTACATTCTGCGTAGATTCGCTTTGGGAATCCCGAACAAGAAACTCTCACCTACATCCTGCGTAGATTCGCTTTGGGAATCCCGAACAGTGTATGACAAGAAGGCACGCTATAGTTAAAGTTATATAGAATTTAAGTTAAAATAAAGTTCTCAGGGACTGGAATGTAAGCTTACATACCTGCTTGGTAAGTTCAGGAGGCTTGTATAACGAGGAGGATCGTCTGGGGACAATTCTCGAACACGCCGACGCCTTCCGACACGCTGCAACCACGAGACGCCACGTCTCGATTATCAACCAGCGATCTGTTTGGACAATGAACCCTACAGGTTAAGATCCGGAGTACACCAGGTCAATCGCAGTATTCGCTCCAGCGTTAACACTTACCAAAAATAAAAGTTATAAACACGTCTGGCGGCTTTGCCCGCCAGAGGTAAAAGACATCCAACATGGTCGTCCTCAGGGACCATACTTTGGCGTAAACAACTTGCCAACTCTTCACGACAAAACACGAAAACGGGTAAAATGAGTAATGGACTAGTATCATTTTCCCAAAACTACACTGAAACAATAACAATTAGGAAAACGACCGATACTCATAGAAAGGAATAAAAATGACCGACAATATTATAGACAATACAGTAATCCAACGACAAGAAACACCTTAATAAAATAAGTCAACTTACCAAGGCAATATTGGCAAATTCAATCTCCCGAGACGGCAACATTATGCATCCAACAAAACGTTCCATTTCACAAAATGAGCGCGTTCAATACGGTATAATGTTCTAGAAAATAGATTACAATACAAGTAAGCAGAAAAACGTTCCGTTCTACATACTACAACTTAAATCGTAAATAATAGCGATCCATTCAAAATAAATACGTGACAATGACCCCCCCAATCAGAGGAATTTTACGACAATGGCGGGAAATTCAAGCTGGTCCTCCAGCCTTGTAATCAACCTAGCTGAGAGGGAAAAAAGACAAACAAAAATAACATCGAAATATTAACCAAAAATCAAAAAAAATAAAAAACAATAGAGCTAAACAATGGTTTAGAGCTAGACAAAAGAGTTAAAAATAAAACAGCAACATCAAAACGAACCCACAAGCAACCAAAATTCAAATAAAATTTGTAGAGAAACATGGGGATCATGTTCTCACCGAACTATCACTTTTAAGATACTGTATATGCCAAGCACCCAAATACTTACCAGTGGCACAACTTTCCAACTCATACACCAACGAGGAACGTTTTCTTGTAACACGGCATTTTTCATATTTCGGAGCCAGCTTAGCCATGAAAAATTTACTGGCATCACTCTGTGGAAAGGTCTTCTTCCAAACTACGTCTCCTACATTATATTCACAAGCGCGACGTCCTTTATCGTAATAGACAGCACTTTTCAAGTGGGCCTTCGCGATGGCATCCTCAACTTTAACAAAGACATCGCGCAGTACACCCAACCTGGAAATATAATCCTCACGCGACGCACAAACAAGATCTACAGGAGATGAACTGGCTGGACCATAAAATTTTCCATCTGGAATGGCTTCACGACCGTGAACAAGTGAAAAAGGGGTAAAACGAGTTGTCTCATTGACAGCTGTGTTCAATGCAAATTGAACCTTCGACAAAGTGGTGTCCCATGAGCGATGATCATCTTTAACAAGGATAGAAATAGCAACGACGATGGTTTTATTATACCTTTCGACGGTGTTGACTTGGGGACAATAACGAGGGGTAAAGTGTATCTGAGGAATACCGTACCTCTGAAACATGGATTGAAGTTCACTTCCAGTGAATTGCGTTCCATTATCCGCAATCACTGTTCTGGGAACCCCATGTGTCAGGAACACACCAGACTCCAAACATTGAGCAATGGACTTGCCAACCGCTTTCCTTAGAGGGAAAAGCAAACAGTACTTCGAAAAACAACAAACTACCACTAACAAAAAGGTAAAACCTGATCTAGAACGAGGCAAAGGTCCGACCAAATCGATACTTATAGTTTCAAACGGACGAGAACAAACCTTTGGGTCCCCCATGAGACCTTTGGGTGGTTCCTGAGAATGCTTATAAGCAGAGCAAACCTCACAAGAACTCACAAAATTAACCACGTCCTGATACATCTTCGGCCAAAAATACCGCAAGGAAACTTGCTTAAAAGTTTTAAACATACCAAAATGAGGAGACGTATCCCGACAATGACAAAACTGCAAAACTTCAGTACGTTTGTAAAAAGGTACCACTTCCTTCCAATCGAATTCACTGGAAAAACCAAACTTATTTTTAGAATACCTACATAATACACCATCAATAATAGAATAATTTGGACAAGATTTCGGAGACTTGGAACACTTAGCCAATAAATTATCAAACCAAGGGTCTTGAGGTACAGAGGCATGAGGGTCGACAGTAAGAATTGGAACAGCACGCGAAAGCGCATCCGGAACAACGTTATCTTTGCCTTTCCGGTGTTCAATGACGAAGTCGTACGGCGACAAGCGGCAACCCCATCTAGCGAGACGTCCTGTAGGATTTGACAAATTAAAGAACCACTTAAGGCTAGAGTGATCCGTGATAATTTTGAATTGAGGACCTCCCTCCAAATACGGACGAAAATGTTCAACAGAAAACACAACTGCTAGCGCCTCCCTTTCGGTAGCAGAATAATTACGTTCAGCCTTATTCAAGGAGCGGCTAGCGTAGGCAATGGGATGTTCTAACCCATCATCGAGAAATTGAGTTAAGGTACCAGCAATTCCATAGCTGGAGGCATCACAATGAACAACAAAACACTTAGAAAAATCCGGGCAAGCCAAGATAGGTGCCGACACTAACGCCAACTTCAACTCGCTAAACGACTGCTCCGCCTCTTCGGTCCAATGGAACGGAGGAGCATTCTTACGGGTAGAAGTGAGCGCATTTAACGGGGCAGCAAGGGTACTGAAATCTCTAATAAACCTACGGTAATAAGACGCAGTACCCAAAAACATTTTCACTTCCTTCCTGTTGGAAGGCCTGGGAAAATCGACAATAGCCCTAACCTTATTAGGATCAGTGCGTAGCCCTCGTTCATCTACATTGTAGATTCTACAACATAACCAAAGTATTTTAATTCCCTACGAAAAAACTGACACTTCGACAAGTTAATAGTCAACTTAGCAAAATTCAGACGCTGCAAAACTCGGGATAGTAGCGACATATGTTCGCCAAAATCACGACTAACAACCACGATGTCGTCCAGATATACAAAAACTTTATCATTAAATTCGGGACCAAACAACCTATCCATAAGCCGCTGCTGGGTAGCAGGAGCTGACGTTAAACCAAAACACATAACTTTATAATGAAATAAACCGCGTCCGGGGACGGTAAATGCGGTTTTCTCACGAGAAGAAGGATCCAAAGGGATCTGCCAAAAAGCACTTTTAAGATCAATGGAACTCAAAAACCTAGCATCCCTAAGCTGATCAAGAATTCTAGAAATATATGGTAAAGGATACGCATCATGCTTACTCACAGAGTTCAACTTGCGACTGTCGATACAAAAGCGCAGACCACCATCCGATTTAGGAGTGAATAACGTTGGATTGTTCCAAGCGCTATTACTGGGTTCAACAACGTCTTGAGCCAACATGTCATCCAACTGTTTATTCATTTCCTTGATTCTCTCGGGGGACATGGGGTAATATCGCTGTTTGATCGGAGGCGAATTTCCGGTATCAATGGTGTGAGCAAGAAGAGTTGTACGACCCAACCCTTTCTTCTCGAACGAAATGGACTCGAAACGCTTTACAACTTCCCTAGCAACACATTGTTGATCGGCGGACAACTGATCAAAAGGTTGCAAATAACTGATTTCGGAGATTCCATTCCCACCTAAAACATTTGCAAAAAAATCATTATTAGTTAAAGATATTTGGAGCGAGGTTAAAAGCCCTCCAAAAATCTACACCTAAAACTAAAGAAGGAGACACACCTGGCACAACATAAAATTTAATAACGCAAGTCAAATTATTAAATTTGACCGGCAACAAAAAGTAACCTATAACAGAAGCACGGGAGTTCGTAGCGGTGGTGATGTGAGTAATGCCATCACTACCGTGTAGAGTAGCTCCCGCCCTCAAACACTTATCAACCAAATCTGATCCCATAATAGAAATGGAAGCACCAGAATCTAACAGACCACGAAAAGAATAATCAAAAATATCGACCAAGAGAAAAGGGCGATTATCAAAATCGTTTCGAACCGTCGAGACGTTCCTACACGTAGAAAAGAAAATTTTTAGTTGCTTTAAATAGTTTTGCCAATCGGCTTTATCAAAATTGCTAGAAGAATCTCGATGGTTCGAAATCATTAGTTTTTTGAAACAGAGGATTGATCCTGCAAAGAAGGACGACAGTTTGGACACCTAGGAACGGTAAATCCCTGTTTACCACAACGGAAACAAACAATAGCGGTGGAAGTACAATCGGCAAGACAATGGGATCCAACACGACAACGAACGCAGAATCGGTTTTCAACTGCCACGGCAGCATGAACCTTGGGTTGAACACTCTTACAAGCCAAGTCAGGTGCTAAGCAACCACTACGATGTTTAGAGGGCTCAACGAAGGCCTGCGCACGGTACCATCCACACTCCAACATTCTGCACAACTCCTTAAGTTTCTTCAAATCAGTAATTTTAGTAGTACACAACGGAATAGAGTAAGCAGGTCTAATATTCTGATAAATAATGTCAAACTTTTCTTCCTCGGATACTGAATATGAAAGACGGCTGAAATAGTTCAACATAATGGCAACGTAGGTAACGATGTTCTCATTTGGACCCTGCGTGCGCGCACGGACTTCCTGCATCAGACGGCGATCAAAATCGTACGGCAAATACTCGTCGATCAAGCACTGTTTCAATTCAGACCAAGAACTCCACTCGGCTCGGATACTGCGATACCAACACAACACATCTCCCTCAAACAACTCCGCAGCAGAAGCAATTAAAATCTGCTCGGATATACCACGCGAAGCACATAATTCTTCTAGACGCTGTAAAAATACACGGATACAAGAGGAACCATTAAATTTTAAATTCAACGAAGAAACAATCTGATATTTTTTACAAGGGACTGAAGCAGCAAGAGTAACCTCCTTAGAATCATCTGAAACACTAGTCTTAAAAACTGAAAACATATTGTCTAATTTCTTCAATACTTTGTCTAATTCTCCCGACAGATGTACATGAGTGGACTGATCCTGACTACTAACTGGTTCCAAGCGAGTGAGCCGATGGAATAAATGATGGGCCAAAGCGCGGATTCGCGTTAAGTTTTTTAAACTCGATTGGCCGGATGAAGGTTTCACAAGCATGGACAGCTCCCCCAACTTTCCTTGGATCTCCCGCAACTCATCGGTAACTTTGCCTTCAAAAGAAACAATAGAATCGGAAGGTATTTCCTTAGACAAGATTCTAACCTGAGCTCGTAGTGCAGAAACATCTTCAGCAGGCTCAGCATCTCGAATACGGACCTCATAAATAAGCTCATCCTTATGCAACGCTTGGAAGGCTATAACACGTTCCTCCATCTTATCCGCAATCAAAAAAGGTCTGAAACGAAAACAAAAAATATTTCAACAAAACTCCAAAACAAAAATTATCTATATAAAAGTTTGTGGAAAGGGAAAAAAAATATTGTATATGAATATTTGAACTAGACCGTGCTTAACCACCCGCTTTCTGTTAACAATTATGTTTGTAAAGCAAATTATATTAAATTATTGAATAATATTAAATTAATATAAAAAAGAAATTATAACATTATTTTGTGGCCGACTGTACTTGACAACGGTCCACTACTTTACCACAACTTCATAGAATTAAGAAAGTAAAAGATTTAGTATAACAATAAGTAGAAAACAACAATATCAATAAACCGCTAACTGGTACACATTAGAATAACTCCATTCAACTTATCAACAATTTTTGTCACAGCTTATAAGTAAATAGACATAACAATCATCTCAGGAAAGCCCTCACGTTGGTCGTCACTGTTACCTAACACCTTCGGGGGTATAGCATGATGATGAAATAAAATCAAAATGACTGTACCTTTCATTTATTAACCTTTAAAAACAACCACAACATCACTCGGCATAGCTAGTCTTAGAGCGTAGGGGTACATATCGTTTGTAGGTTCCTGAGATGAATTGTTGATACAGGGAGTCTTAGATCTAACACTTAAAACTAGGTAAGGTATTACTTATAGACTAGGTAAGGGTAGAAGTAATTGGGCGCCAACCGTAGAACACAGCTACGGTACTGTTAGAATATAGATACGGGCTTTACTATCCTAACAATTTAGTATAGTGGTCCGAATACGGATAGCACAGCAAGGTAATTAAATGTAAATAAAGGAGCCGGTAGCACCTACCAGATTATGCTCATACAATATATAAAAACCAGGTTTCCACAAACGTAACGGGGGTAGAAAAGATAGGATGGGTAGCCGCACAAGTGTCGTCACTGTCGCAGCGTAGGGGTACGAAACACCTTCGGGGACCGCTTGCTACAGGAACACCGGATGCACGGGAAAACTCCACGGGTAGAAAAAGAAAGCTCCTTAAACACGCTCCTTAAACATGCTCCTTAAACACGCGGCACAAAAATGCTCCTTAAACACGCGGCATAAACACGCGTAGGGTTTCTGATTTCTCGAGTTATTTTCGTTCTCGAGGCACGAGAATTCTCGACGCCAAATTCTCGAGTCTTCTCGAGTCTCGAGGCATTCAAAGAAAACTTATAATAGGTGCTAAAATTTGAAGGAAACTCAAAATAATGACGAAACGAACGTATTATTATTGCCCCCAACTGCACTTACATAAAATAAACTAAACTCTAAAATTGATTAAGGCCCTGTATGTCGACGATTGCTCTTTTTCAAAACGAAAAAGAAAAACTTCTGAACAAGCCACATCTCCTATTTTTTTAAATATATTACTTCAGGTTCCTACCTAGATTTATATTAAGCTGAAAACATAATAGCAGAAACTTTTCACTATAAAGATATGATTTCAAAATGATAGAATTTATGATCGAAATACTTTGATACCTACTATTAGAATCAACTTGTGATTTATTGTTAAAGATAGGTAATATGTAGATCTAGATTTCTACTAGAATAGGTTTTTGATAAGTAATTATACATAATTTCTACCATTAATTTATTCGAAAAGCAAAGGCGGACCACGCGCCGCCCATGGTGCCCCGTGTGTTTGTCGTCATTGCAGCGGTCGGTAGGATTATTTATCGAAGTGATTAAAGATGGGTACATCTTTATTCACATATACTATACATTATAAAATAGGAGATGTGGCTTGTTCAGAAGTATTTCATTTTTTGTTTCGGAAAAGAGCAATCGTCGACATACAGGGCCTTAATACGTTTATACTTATAAGAATTAGGAAAACTAAAACGAGTGCGAGTGCGATATTTCATGTAAATCTGAATCTGTCTAGATACGAGTATTTAACAATATTAACACCAGTCATTCAAAATAAACCATAAAAATAAAAAAATAAAAACCGGTCAAGTGAGAGTCGGACTTGCGCACAAATGGTTCCGTACCATTAACTATAAATAGGGTCCCGTTTTTACCCTTTGGGTACGGAACCCTAAAAACGGCAAACAAACACGTTTGTTGTATGGGAGCCCCCCTTAAATATTTATTTTATTCTGTTTATAGTATTTGTTGTTATAGCGGCATCAGAAATACATCATCTGTGAAAATGTCAACTGTCTTGCTATCACGGTTCATGAGATAGAGCCCTGTGACAGACAGACGTCCGTGCCTCGAGAATTTCTCGAGGCACGGATTTTTTTTCTCGTCTCGAACCAAGGCAGATTTCTCGAGTTTTCTCGAGTTCGAGAATTCTCGAGCAGAAACCCTAAACACGCGGCATAGACAGCCTGCATAAACACCGTATAGACACCCTTCATAAGCATCCTTCATAAACACCTCCTGGAATTTAGAGAAAAATCCCAGTTACAATCACATAAAGAAAATACTCAATGAGGGTAGGACCTAGGGTAACCTAACTGTTCAACGTGGATTCGCTTTGGGAATCCCGAACAAGAAACTCTCACCTACATTCTGCGTAGATTCGCTTTGGGAATCCCGAACAAGAAACTCTCACCTACATCCTGCGTAGATTCGCTTTGGGAATCCCGAACAGTGTATGACAAGAAGGCACGCTATAGTTAAAGTTATATAGAATTTAAGTTAAAATAAAGTTCTCAGGGACTGGAATGTAAGCTTACATACCTGCTTGGTAAGTTCAGGAGGCTTGTATAACGAGGAGGATCGTCTGGGGACAATTCTCGAACACGCCGACGCCTTCCGACACGCTGCAACCACGAGACGCCACGTCTCGATTATCAACCAGCGATCTGTTTGGACAATGAACCCTACAGGTTAAGATCCGGAGTACACCAGGTCAATCGCAGTATTCGCTCCAGCGTTAACACTTACCAAAAATAAAAGTTATAAACACGTCTGGCGGCTTTGCCCGCCAGAGGTAAAAGACATCCAACATGGTCGTCCTCAGGGACCATACTTTGGCGTAAACAACTTGCCAACTCTTCACGACAAAACACGAAAACGGGTAAAATGAGTAATGGACTAGTATCATTTTCCCAAAACTACACTGAAACAATAACAATTAGGAAAACGACCGATACTCATAGAAAGGAATAAAAATGACCAACAATATTATAGACAATACAGTAATCCAACGACAAGAAACACCTTAATAAAATAAGTCAACTTACCAAGGCAATATTGGCAAATTCAATCTCCCGAGACGGCAACATTATGCATCCAACAAAACGTTCCATTTCACAAAATGAGCGCGTTCAATACGGTATAATGTTCTAGAAAATAGATTACAATACAAGTAAGCAGAAAAACGTTCCGTTCTACATACTACAACTTAAATCGTAAATAATAGCGATCCATTCAAAATAAATACGTGACAATATATAATAAACATTTTTTCAATAAAGCTAAGACTTTTCTTTTATTAAAAAAGATTTAAATGTGAACTTTACATAGTAGACATACGGACGTTGTTCGGAACGGACGTGTTGTGTTCTTACTTCAAGAAATATTAAAATACTAGTCAAAGCAATCTAAACTTAAAAGGTCAACTATTAAAGAGAGTTCTTAATTGTAAAGACAGTGTGACAAAAGCCCATAATCAGCCGGAACTACGCGTAGACGTAAGTGGGATCTCCCCCTTCACCCCCCCGGGTAAACAGGACGGCCTACGAAATCCTAATAATTCGTCTCCCTCATCGTCGCATTATACGGACGTAGCAACAATAACCTGTTATGGCCGTGCAACGCTCACCAAAGGGATACATTACGTACGATGATAGCAATGACTATGAACCAACTCGTAGCGAATCACAACCTGACTTAAGGAAATCAGAACTTTCTGAAATGGATAAGAAACTAGTAAGCTTTCGAAAGAGGAAGCAACCGGACGACGACCTAGGTGCCAAATTTGATGCCTTTGAAAAGAAAATTATGTCAGTCTTAACAGGCATGGCACAAACTCAGACTGAAAACTAGAAAAAATATCCCAAGAAGTATCATTAATAACAACACAGATCGCTCAAATCAAAAAAACCACAGACCAACTCGTAACTGAGCAAATTAAAATGAAGCAAGAGCTTGCTAATGTAGTAATTTCTAAAGCTGACTTAGAGCAAAAAGTTGAGCACCTAAAAAACGATGTGGGAATGCTGAAATGTGCTGTTTCATCTCACTCCAAAGCTGAATCATCAACACCTACTGCACAGGAAGACATAATTACTGAGATTTATGATCGCTCCCTAAGGGAAAAAAACCTAATTGTGGGTGGAGTAAGTGAAATTAACAGCAAAAACCGCGCGGAGAGACTTAACCATGATAAACAAGAGGTGCAGAAAATAATAAACCTGGCTGTACCTGGCTGTAACGACCCAATCAAAATAATTCGACTTGGCAAATATGATAATGATAAATCTCGGCCTATCAAGGCATGCTTTGCTTCAGCTGACATAGCTCAGTCGATCCTGCGCAATAAATCAAATATTGACAGCGACGACAGGGATAAAGGTTTTCTACGATCAAACGCCACGCCAAAAGAAGCAGATTTTGAATCTGAGAGAAGAGCTTAAACGTCGCACTAGTGGTGGTGAAAAAGACCTCACAATCAAGTACATCCAAGGCATTCCTAAAATTGTTAAGAGTCAGTCAAAAAACTGACACAAAGAGACAATATCGTCTCTAAATCCAGCAACATTACACACCATCAAGCCGATACTCTTACCATCGTGACACAAAACTCCAAATCTCTCAAAATCCTGTATGCAAATGCACGTAGTATTGTAAAGAAGGGTAAGATGGACGAACTACGATCCATCATGCATTCTGTAACTAATGTAATACACGTAGTTGTACTGTCCGAAACATGGATAAAAACCGATTCAGAAGCAGAAAGACTAACTTTACCTGGTTACACCCATTACTACAATTACCGAACCAAATGTAATAATCAAAGCAAAAAAATAAAAAGAGGAGGAGGTGTATCAATACATGTACTTGATAGCCTAAAACACAACTTTGTGGAAGAATTATTTGAAGACGATAATCACTACTTGTGGATTCATTTAGATAAATTTTCTATTGATATCGGTGCTGTCTATAAACCGGGAAGAACGAACGATGCTGATTTCCTTGAAACGTACTCACAACAGCTTCTCAAACGAAAGAGAGCTATTGTTTTTGGAGACTATAATTACAACCTACTTGGAAATGAAACTCCAACAAATCGCTACAAAAGAATGCTGAAAGAAAACGGCTTTAACGTTTTAAACCACATTGACCGTCAATACTGTACCCGGCAAACGACTAGCAACGAAGCAATCCTGGATCACGCCTGTTCTAACTTGAAAAACAACACCTACGATCTCACTGTGGTCAACTCTGCAATGTCTGATCATAAGCAGCTATATCTAGAAATTCACAAATATAAACCGGAGAAAAATATAAAAACTGAATACATGGCAATCAACTACGAAACTCTTAACAAAGCATTGGAGGAAAGCCTGATAGACACCACAAATAATGAAAGCTATGAACAGCTAGAAGCTAAGCTGATGGAAGCCCTCTATAAAAGTAAGATAGTAAAAACGAAAATCTTAAATCCCCCAAGGAATGAATGGATAAACAAGGACGTAATTGCTGCTATAGATCGACGTAACCAGATGTGGTATGCTCACTTGAAGACATCAAGGAGAGAGGATACAAGAGAAGAACTTCTCGTCGTAAGAAACCAAGTTCAAGAAATGATCCAGCACACAAAGAGTCAATTCTACCATAAAGCCTTCAAAGACTGCGAAAAAAAGCCACTTAAGATGTGGAAACTTATAAACTCCCTTACTACGAACAAAACAAAATACGTAAATGCTCCATCTAAACTGGAAAACGAAACGGGTTCTATTACCGAAATAACCGAAATCTGCAGTAGCTTTAACTCCTTTTTTGCAAATATAGGATCAATCTTAGCTAATAAAATTCCAAAAGTGTATCATGACATTAATTCATATACTGATATCTACGATAGTGAAGCAACGCTAAGAACTGCTAGGTTAATAGAATTTGAACCGGTAACAGTTAATGAGGTCAGTAAAATCATCGACAACCTGAACCTAAACACGAGTGCAGGGCTGGACGGGGTCTCCTGTAAAGCTGTTAAATCGATTAAAAACATTATACTTAAAGATCTAACTGCATCCCTCAACAACTGCTTAAAATGTGGTTATTTTCCTGATAATCTTAAATTAGTGAAAGTCACTCCAGTATACAAATCTGGTAGTAAGACGGATGCAGGAAACTACCGCCCAATCTCAGTGCTCCCTGTAATGTCTAAAATCCTGGAAAAAATTATCTACTATCGATTGGATAAGTATTTGAAATCGATTGACTTCATGTACGACAAACAATACGGTTTTCGCACCAAATCAAATACCCTGTCTGCTTGCATTGACCTCATCACAAAGCTAAAGGACAAGATTGATCAAAAACAGATAGCTCTTGGCATCTTTATAGATTTTAAAAAAGCTTTTGACACGATAAGTCACGCACTCTTACTTCATAAGCTTCGCACTATTGGCGTAGAAGGAGCAGCATACAACATGCTTCAGTCGTATCTCTCCAATAGATATCAAGTAGTAAAACTCGGCAATACCCAAAGTACCCCTGAATTAATTACATACGGGGTACCACAAGGCTCCATACTCGGCCCCTTACTATTTCTAATTTATATAAATAACATGTCTGAATTGGGCCTAGCTGGTGATATAACATTGTATGCCGATGACACTTGTCTCTTCTACTTTGGCAATAACACAAGAGCTATGTTTGAGCAAGCCCAGAGCGACCTTAATATACTACAAACTTGGTTTAAATATAACTTATTAACTATAAACACAGCGAAAACCAACTACATAATTATCAGTGCAAAAAACAAAAAAATAGAACGAGATCAAACTTTACAAATCAATAATGAAACTCTTAACTGAAGTGAAATCGGAAAAATATCTAGGCCTTATTCTTGATAGCCACATCTCTTGGAAACCACACATAAAGAAAATACGATCAAAATTATCGGCCCTTATGGGTGCCCTTAGAGGATCAGTTCGCTGTTTACCAAATTCAGTTCGCTACCTGATTTATAACTCCTTAGTAAAATCCCACTTGGACTACCTAATTGAGGCATGGGGCTCAGCTACAAAAACAAACTTATCACAATTGCAAAGAACTCAAAACAAAATCATAAAATTATTATTCCACCTTAACTATTTAACTCCTACGGCAACAGTATACAAAAAAACTAAGTTAGCGACCTTAGCGCAATTATATAAATACAAAACCTGCATACTTGTAAGAGGAAGGGTGGTAGGGCGACTGAAACTATCGTCATTACTCATTATTCCTTTTATTGATAAATCTGTTAATCAATCAAACATTCGTAATTAACAAATATCTTAATAATAATCTTAACTACTCAAAATAATCAGTTACTTTAGGAAAATCATTTAATCAAATTATTAAAGTTTTAAATTAATCGTACAATTATTGACTTTCGTTATGCGTTTGTCACCGTCAGAAACAGTATTCGTTCTTAAAAGAACGTGCCAAAGAAACAAGAAAACCGTTCTAAAAAGAACGAGCCGAAGCAACAGTTGTGGTGATGCCGGATTCAGGTGCACAGCCTTGAGGTGTTTACTCCTTCGCTTCCGTCGAATGAATGCGCCCCGACCGGTGTGGCGCCGACCTTTTATAGTTGTGTTGAGAGATGTTTACTCGACCACTCCCAGCGACAGACTGACCGCCAACCGTTGCTGCGCCCGCCTTTTATACTTTTTTGAGCATTTGCCAAGACGTTCTCATAACGATGAATAATTTTCACGATAATTAATAAATAATTGTTTAGAACATTGATTTATGTTTATTTTCATTTTCCGCGCCGATACGGCCATACTGCGATAGACGCGTCCCAGCGTCTACCCTCCATTTCATCTATCTGAAACAATCAAGAATTTTGAATTTACACGTCAAGTAGTTATGGCATCTTTTTCTCAAATATCGATGATCAAATCACCCGTCATATAACCAAACAATAAATAAATCTATCGACATTATTACACATTGTTGGACCTCAATGCCTCGGCGCATATTTTAGTCATGACCTCAGAGCCTCTGCGCTCATTTTGGTTTGCACGTAAATATTAACAACAAATAACTATTGTTGAACGCTACTCGTTAGATAATATTTCATTTTTCATTTTGGCATGCACGTAAGAACTTACAGCAAATAACTAATTGTTGAACGCTACTCGTTAGACATTATTTCATTGTTCATTGCCGATACGGCCATGTTACTCTGTACTCCAAAGTTAGGCGCACTTCGTAGTTGCTCATGACAAACTTTTCTGTTTCGACCACGTTGGTTAGCACGGCGAATTTCATATCTATCATGGGGTAAAACCTTTTTTACTTCAAAAGGTCCGTCATATTTTTGGCTAAGTTTTGTACCTAATCTTGGTGGTTCTTTCAAAAGGACGTATTCGCCTTTGTCAAACCTTTTTACTTTAGCTTTACCTTTATCGTACCTTTCTTTATCTTTTTCTGCTTGTTCGGTCATCCTACCTAAAACAGCTTCTCTTAGTATTTGTGGATCAACTCGTTCATTTTCTTCATCTATTATTGCTAATAGCTCGGGGGGTACGCTTCCTTTTTTGCCGGTCAATAATTCTATTGGTGTTTGGCGAGTTGTTTTTGATATAGTACAATTAATAGCCAGCTGTAGTGTGCCCAATGATGTTCCCCAGTGTATTTTCTGCGTGTTCTTGATAACAGTCAGTCCGTTTTTTATAATCCTCATTACTCTTTCTACTTGTCCGTTTCCTCGACTTGTGTATCCAGCACATTGATGTAGTTTGATTCCATATTTTTCGCAATAAGATTTATAATGGGAAATGAATGCACCATCACCATCAACGATGATACGTTTTGGTGCGCCAAACAGAAAAACAATCTCTTGAAGATGTTTTAGTGCACTTGCTTGATTTTTGCTCTTGGCATGTTGAAGAAAAACAAACTTTGTATAAGCGTCAACGGCTACAAATACGTATTCTTTTTGTGAAGCAGATCCACTGAGCTTACCTGAAATATCAATGTGAATAGTATGGAATGGTTCTGGTACCTTCTCAATAGGATGTAATTGACTCTGAGTTGCACCAGAAGATCCTTTCATTGTTTTGCATACCACACAGTGCTCCACAAAATATCTCACCGTTGAAGACATTTTAGAAAACCAGAAGTTTTCCTTTAACTTTGCTAAAGTCTTTTCCCAGCCCATGTGTTTGAGTGCTTCGTGGTATGTATTAATAAGACTCCATTGGTATGACAGCGGGACTACTTTGAAAAACCTAGTTTTACCATTTGATACAGTTTTGTAATGCAATATATTGTCCTTTAGTTCATACTCTGGAATAGGGTTTTTATTTATCTCGCCTATAATTTTGCATAGTTCTGGGTCGCGACGTTGCTCGATTATTAGCCAGTCATCTTTGGTAGTTAAATTCATAACAACTCTGAGTGGGTTTCGGCTGAAGAAATCGGCATGTTTTAGTTTTTCGCCTTGTCGGTATTCTACTTCGAACTCAAAGTTTTGTAAGAAAGCCCACCATCTGTGGATCCTGGGTAGTAATTCCTGTTTGTATCGTGATGCTTTAACTGCATTACAATCAGTTATAATTGTGAACTTTCTTCCATACAGGAAATGTCGAAAATGTTTGATGGCTCGGACTATTGCCAACGTTTCCAATTCATAGCTGTGGTATTTAGATTCAGCCGATGTAGTTCTCATACTGAAGTAACCAGTGACATGTCGCACCCCATTTTTTATCTGTAAGAGTACTGCTCCAAGTCCCATTGCGCTGGCATCTGTGTGAAGTTCGATTGGGTAACCTTCATTAAATATTACGAGTAGAGGTGCAGATGTTAAATAGTTTATTATTTTCGAACGTACTGCTTCGTGTTTCGTGGTCCATTCCCATTTAACGTCAGATTTTGTCAAGTTGTACAGCGGTATCATTTCTGTTGCAAAATTAGGTATGAAACGTCTAAAATATCCGGCTAAGCCGTTAAACTGCCGGAGTTGTTTAATATTTGTAGGCGGGAGACACCTTGCCAAAGCTTCAACTTTCGATGGACTGGGCCTTATTTTACCACCGCACACGATATATCCTAGATATTCGATCGATGTCTTAAGAAAAGAACATTTCTTCATGTTGATAGAAAATCCAGCAGCAGCGAGAGCATTTAATACCATTTCTAGTTTGTTAAGTCCTTCCGATACAGTCTGGCTTGGTATGAGCACATCATCCATGTAGACAAGTGCTACTCGTCCTTTTAAATCCCCAAGGGCTCTGTTGATAGCTCTTTGATATACAGATGGAGCGTTAGTTAATCCAAACGGCATTGTTAAGTACTCATATTGGCCATCTGGTGTGATGAATGCGGTCTTCTCAATGGAGTCTTTCGAAATAGGAATCCGATGAAAACCTGCGGCCATGTCTAGGCATGTAAAATAAGCTGCATTAGCCAACTGATCAAGTTGTTCTGAAATTAAAGGCAATGGATAATGATCTCTGACTGTATTTGTGTTCAATTCTCTGTAGTCCACGCATAATCTATCTTCGCCGTTTTTCTTCTTTACCATTATGATTGGGCTAGCAAATGGCGAATTACTTTCACGAATGATATTCTTGTCTAAAAGTTCTTTTATAATATTCTGGACCTTTTCACGCTCAACTGGTGCTAATCTGTACGGTCTGCGATTTACCGTTTTGTCAGGATTTTTCAATCGTATCGATAACTCACCAGTTGTGATTCTAGATCCTGTCATACCATCTGTAAATGATTCATTATACCGTTCCAAAAGTTTTATCAATAATTCGATGTCTTCTTTACTCGTAATGTCAGTGTCTATTGTTACAGAAGCAAGCTGCCAAACACCTTCTTCTGCCTTTTGTTGTTGGTTCCTTGAAACGACTATTTCTTTGTTTGTTAATGTTACTTCTATTCCAGGGATGCTCAATATATCTTTCCCAAGAATTAAATCTGCAGGTATTTCATGGTCCAAAACAGTGCAAAGATCCAACTCAATATTGATATGATTTATACCGATAACTGTAGTAACATGGCAGAACGATACAATAGGTACTGGTCCAATGCCTTTCAGGTATGTGGTTGTACTCTTTCGTGATCCAGGAAGTGTCATGGCAATCGATTCTTTTACCAAAGAGCAATCAGCTCCGCTGTCAAATATGGCTTGATATGTTTTTCCATTGCTGGCTGAAATAAACACTATATTAGAAATTTCATTACCTTTTTGGCAGACATTGATGTTCCTTGTAGCCTTTAGTCTTTTGAAACAACTCTCATAGTCATGACCTGGAACAGAACAGTACGAACATTCCTTCCTTTTATCTGGCCGTGATGATGAGGATGGAGCAGGCTGCTGATTTTCCAAAGTCTGAGATATATTGGCCCTAGATTGGGCAATGGCGTTTTGGGTACACCATCTTGCTCTGTGACCTTGTTTTCCACAGACAAAACAAGTTAAGGTTTGGTCGCGTCGATTGTTTTCAGCCTTTAACTTTTTAGTTGGTACAGTATGTTCTTGAATCGATGACTTACGTTTGCGCATTGTCTTTGTAATTGCAATCAGTTCAGGCACGGAAGTGGATTTGCTATTAAGCAGCTCAGTACGGAGGGTGTCATCAGTGATGCTACCGATGATGAACTCCACTGCATCTTGTTCGGTAGGGTTTGGCTTTACGATTTTCTTAAACATCTTCAAAACATTTGAAATATATTCGGATGTAGAGTCTGCATCATCGGTTGTGTTTGTGTACCGTCGGAATCGAAGGACATCAGAAAAGTACCTTGATTCTGGTTCAAAGGTTTGTAACATGTCGTCTCTCATCTCGGCCCATGTGGTAGTTCTAAGCAAACAATCGTCAGCCCAGGTTTGAGCTCTGCCTTTAAGAACACCAGCTGCTTTTAGTCGTACTTCATGGTCTTTCAGCTTGTATTCTGATTGTGTTCTAGTTATAAGATTCACCCATTCTTTCACATCCATATTTTTGTCCGGATCGAAACTTGGAAAATAGATATCAGAGATCCGAACGCTTCGCGTTTCATCAGGTCTGAATTTCTTAACCAAATCTTCGAGAGCAGCATGGTTTTCTTGAGTCATATGAGACATTATTTCGCACATCGTGTCCTTAAAAGTATTCGCTAAAAGAGCCATGGTTGCGTTCTCACTGGTGGCCGGTGGTTGGCGTCGATTCGTCCCCTCTTCCGATGTAAGAGGAAGGGTGGTAGGGCGACTGAAACTATCGTCATTACTCATTATTCCTTTTATTGATAAATCTGTTAATCAATCAAACATTCGTAATTAACAAATATCTTAATAATAATCTTAACTACTCAAAATAATCAGTTACTTTAGGAAAATCATTTAATCAAATTATTAAAGTTTTAAATTAATCGTACAATTATTGACTTTCGTTATGCGTTTGTCACCGTCAGAAACAGTATTCGTTCTTAAAAGAACGTGCCAAAGAAACAAGAAAACCGTTCTAAAAAGAACGAGCCGAAGCAACAGTTGTGGTGATGCCGGATTCAGGTGCACAGCCTTGAGGTGTTTACTCCTTCGCTTCCGTCGAATGAATGCGCCCCGACCGGTGTGGCGCCGACCTTTTATAGTTGTGTTGAGAGATGTTTACTCGACCACTCCCAGCGACAGACTGACCGCCAACCGTTGCTGCGCCCGCCTTTTATACTTTTTTGAGCATTTGCCAAGACGTTCTCATAACGATGAATAATTTTCACGATAATTAATAAATAATTGTTTAGAACATTGATTTATGTTTATTTTCATTTTCCGCGCCGATATACTTATAAGGAAAATCCTAAACAAAGAAATACACACACAAATCTCGTTTACAAAAAAAAAACAAATACATAAACGCATATTACGGTGCGCTAATAATATCTACTTGCAAAAACCACGTACAAATTACGGAATTAAAACAATAAAATATGAAGGAGCAAAAATTTACAACAAACTGCCGACAGACATTAAGGAGATACAATCATTCCCACTATTTAAAAAAAAATTATTACATTATATTACTACCAAATCTAAAATTCTATAATTCTAAACGTACCTGAACCCCAATTATTTATTTATTATTTATTTATTAATGTTTCGTGTACACTTTTGTTATTTAGCTTTTACTATTACATACTCATTTACACTACTATTACCGCCTAATTGCTATCAATATCGACGAGATAGCAACCACTATTAACTGAGGACTGCATACTTAATAAACACCCTAATGCCCATTGCTGCGTCTTGTTGCTAACTCGTAATTATCGAACTACCCGCATAATGGTATTTTTGATACTTTTACTCTAAACTCTTTATTGTTATGTAATAAACCTACTATTTTAGATTCTGTTACTTTAATTGTAAATTAGTTGTAAGTACCTATCTAGTTTGAACATTTTTTGAAATAAGTAATACGAGTATCTTTCCGACTCGTACCTATCTCTGTTTTATACTTACGTTAGGTAAGTAAATTATCTTGTATTTCTCTATTAAGTGAATTGTATTCTTTTGAGAAATAAATATCTTAAACCGTAACTTTCTTTTGAGACACCTTGTATAAGCTTGTAAAAATAAAGATTGTTCTTTTTAAATGTTTTGGTTTTAGGGGACTACATGCGTCCAGTTGCGTCCCAATTTATGTATATGGGGTTAAATTTTGATAATTTTTTAGTTTTTAGGACCTGTGTAGCTGTGAGTTGATAGATCAGTCAGTCAATAACGCATGAGTTTTATATACATATATTTAGATTCCGTAATTTCGGTACTCAGATCCTTGAATATATCTAAGGCGGTAATCAGAGGCACGTCCAAACATTACATTGCATCATGTTAATTTCAGGGGCATGGTGAATACACAGAAATAGACGGTGAGAAGGAGTTCTTCGGTGTTTGCAACAAAAGTTCCAATGTTGTCTGCCATTACTACAAGAACGACTCTCCTCGCTGCAAGATAGTGGATATGCACCTTAAGCTGCTGGCCAAGAAACATGTTGAATGTCGCTTTGTTAAGCTCGATGTGGAACGTGCTCCATTCTTGACAGGTAACTAATATTAACTTAAAAACCGGCCAAGTGCGAGTAGGACTCGCGCACGAAGTATCTATCTATCCGTATCTATAAAAAACGGCTAAAAAAATCACGTTTGTTGTAAGGGAGCCCCACTTAAATATTTATTTTATTCAGTTTTTAGTATTTGTTGTTATAGCGGTAACAGAAATACATTATCAGTGAAAATTTCAATTCTGTCTAGCTATCACGGTTCATGAGATACAGCCTTATGACGGACAGCGTAATTTTAGTAATAGGGGCCCGTTTGTACCCTTTGGGTACGGAATCCTTAAAAAGCTACTAAAAAGAATAGTATATACCCGTCGAATTGGAAACCTCCTTTTTTCGTCGATTGTAAAACCAATTGTTTTTTAAACTTTTTTTTTTAATAAGATCTCTACATGAGATGAGTTAATTGTTTCAGATCGTCTGAAGATCCGTGTGATACCCACAATTGGCCTCGTGAAGGACAACAAGACCAAGGACTTCATCGTGGGGTTCACTGACCTCGGAAACCGTGACGACTTCTCAACGGAAATACTGGAATGGCGTATCGCTAGGTAAAAAACTACAATTTTGCATAATTAAAATATACATATACAAATATTGGTGGAAAACAAATCAACTGGCCTCACAGCTCAGTCTGACTTTTGCGCTGTAGGTTGTGGGTTTGATCCCCACCCAGGACAAGTGTGTGATGAACATTGATGTTTGTTCTGTGTCACAGCTTTACGCGTGAACTCTCTATACTATAGTATAGATTATATCTATATAATACTAACCATCCCGACAGACGTTGTTCTGTCAAATTTCATTAATCCCAAAAAAAGCACTTTCAGTTTTTGTCGAACTTTACTCTGGATTTTCCAAAAAGCGGCACAAATTATACTTTACGATGGTATTCCCATACCTACAAAATAGAATATATTTCGATTTTTATAATATAGAATTATAAAAATCGGTCAAGCCGCCAAATCAAGTTTTGGAGGAGTCACAAACACTGTGACACGAGACTTTTATATAGAAGATTATATATCCTAATAATATTATAAATGTGAAAGTTTGCGAGTTTAAACGACAAAACGGATTAAGATGAAATTTGCTGTAGATGTAGATATAATGCCCGAATTAAACATAGACTACTTTTTAATACGACAAACATCCCCAAGATTATAAAAAACACATAAGGGATGAATTTGGTATAGATGGCGCTGGTGTACAAAAAATCGGACATCCGTGTTGACATCAGTCGTCATATCAACGTGCGTTACTCTATGCGATTATCGAAATTTGGACAGGACAACGTCTGTCGCGGGTGTCTGCTATTATAGTATATATGAAGTCGGTTTTGTTTTTAATTTCTTAAACGTAATTAAATGATTGACAGGTCGGAAGTAATTGAGTACAACGGCGACCTAACTATACCACCGGAACAAGCGAAGAAGCAACGCGCAATAGACGTGCAAAGCAAGAAGACAATCAGAGGGAATGTCAATGACAGTGACTCTGATCTAGACTTCAGCGATTGACCTAGACGTGGACTAGATTTATTTATTTTTTAAAGAATCATCTATTACCTAAAATATTTACTTCGCTATATTTTAACAAAATACAACAAAAAAGGAAATGTGAAAAATGTGGCGTTTGGACGTGTCTTTGCCTAACCCCAAAGTCGGTGACACAATTTAATCTTAAACTAGAGATACTTTTTTATATTTTTAAAGCATCTTCTATTATGTATTTAAAAAAAAGTTTGTATTCTAAGTCTGGTTCCCTTAATACAACCTTTGCTTAGTTTGGGGCTAGATGGCGTTGTATGAAATATCCGTCAATATATTTTATTGTTTATTACATAATATTATTTCACTATATTCACAAAATACTCAAGCAACTAAAATTTCAATTTGGGCATGTGTCAAATCTAGTGTTTGGACGTGCCTGTGCCTAACCGTTTTAGAGGATCTAAGCTCCTGGAGTTCTGAGAGGATGTCATGTCTACCGCACTTGGAGGATTACAGACCGTATTTTCTTTTTTTTTAAGTAACTTTTATCTGAATACCATTGTGAACAGTCTGAAGGTATCTAAATCATGATTGTAAAAAAAATCTGTAAATCGGTCTTACTTCCAACCTGACTGGTGCCATTCTAAGCTGTTATGTATGAATGATACTGAAATTAATACTAATATACGATGCACAAGAACATTGAGATATTTTTATTTACTCATCTCATTTTTTGTTTCTACAGTAGAAGTCTACTTTAGTTAAGATACGAGTTAGATTTTAATAGTTATTTGTTAAACAAGAGTGCAAAGTTGCTTTTTAACCGCGTGTTCAATTTTGATGACCGAGCAAGCGAAGGATTCTAAAATTGAATCACGAGCGCAGCGAGTGATTCAATTTTAACAGACAGACAGACAGACAGACATACAGACAGACAGACATACAGACAGACATACAGACATACAGACAGACATACAGACATACAGACAGACATACAGACAGACATACAGACAGACATACAGACAGACAAACAGACAGACAAACAGACATACAGTAGAGCAGGAGAGGGCAGTATGTTACGGATCGTAACTACGAGATTAGAATGAACAAAAATACACCTTATAGACATAATAGATATTAGGACGAGATTAGGTTGGCCAAAGGGTTGGCCTTGAACTTCAACCTCATGGTAAATGTGACCCATTTCTTTTTACTTTTTAGATTAGTTCATTTCATACGCGTCACGAGCTGTATTGTTTTTGTTATTCTAATTATTTTAGTAATGTGTGTTTTTTGTATGGAGTGAGTAACGGAAACACCTAAATATGTAAATAATAAAGATTTTAATAGTATCAACTGTATTATTTTAGCGAGCTTTAAACCTCCTCGATAACATGTTAACCACATTTAGGAGTCGAAGTTTTGGTTTAATATTAACGTAGGTATTGCGTATAATACATATGTTATAAAAATAGATAGTTTTGACAACGTTATTTTCTATCGAATAACGGTTACGTTACGTTATTTCAAAAAGCCGCAACGACACATTGACATAATGTCATTTTTCGAGGCCACAAGTCCACAACCACTCACTTGAATGGTCTGAACCTCCTTGCCTCCCTGCTGGAGTATTATGTTCCTTGGTCTGAACCAAAACCTCCCTGGAGTATTATGTTCCTTGGACTGGACTGACAGTTTGACACAATTCCCAGACAAAAAAAAAGCTAAATTAGGCAGACATACAGACGTTCACAGTTGAAATGTTTAAAACAAACAGAAGAAAAATCGACTAAAAATCTAAATCGATCGCTCGCACAACATTAATCAACGTTCATAAAAATAGTATAATATGCAACTAGAGTGCCCGCAAGATAACTCTGCGCGCGACTGGCGGCGCATTATCGCACGATCGGCGGACAATATCCCTGCCAGCACTTTTAATCACTTTAGGCATAGCGATGGCGATTATTTACTTTGAAAATGAATAAAAACACGGAACACAACACCCACTCTTGACACCTCACCTCACCTCACCCTTCAATCCCCGTCCGAACGCCGGCGTTCGGGATCTGACGTCATCGCGCATGCGCATTTTTGAAAATTTATTATAAAATAACCAGAAGAGCTATCGCTTCCGGGTTTTGACTGTTACGAAGCTGACAGATGACAGTTTCGTTCTGTGTAACAAAACCATTCACTTCCGGATCCGAAATATGTTTCCGCGTAAATTTAAAATTATTTTTTTTTTTGCGCTATTTTTTTTTTTGACTAAAAAAATTCACTAAAAATCCTTTTATTTAGTTTCTTATTTATATGATAAACAATAGCTATTGTTATGATCTATAAAAGAAACTTCATTTAAATTGCTTTTAATTTTTTTTTGATGAATTTAAAAAAAAAAAAATTTTTTTTTTTTTATTTATTACCTGATTTATTTTTTTCTAAAAAGGTTATTTACACTCTAAATTGCATTTATAGATAAGTTTGTTGAAAATTTCACGGAGAATCCAAAAATATACAGATGTCTATACCTTTTCATGCAAAATAACGAGATATAGGTGAAATAGTGCATTTATGGCGCCAAAAAACCGCCAAAAAAACGGCTCCAAAAAAACGTGTCAAGACCCAGGGGTTGATAGCGGCGTACGATTAGTTCCGAAATCGGCCGCGCGCAGAGTTATCTTGCGGGCATTTATTTTTTTTCTAGTGAATAAAGGACGCGAGGGCCGTAGATGAGTCACGAGCAAGTGAAGGATTCTAATGATTGAATCACGAGCGCAGCGATTAGTACTTTATTCAGGAGTTGCATACTATACTTTATACCATGACTACGAGAATATTTATTTAATCTAATGCCAAACTCCTTGTCGCAAATATCGACCAATCAAATCTCGAGAATTTATTTGCACCAAAGAGTTTTGAATTTCGAATCTCAGCTCAGCGCAAGGAGTTTGTGTAAGCATCAGAGATGGGCACTTACCCGGTAAAAATAATTTTTACCCATTCAATCCTATTTATACCGGGTAAAAATGATTACATTTTTTTTTTTACTTTTTTGACACAACTAATAATGGATCACGATTTTCATATTTTCATTAGTTTAGATCTTTCGAAGATGTCTAGTGGGGGTAGTCAGAGGCACGTCCAAACATTATATTTGGTACATGCCCACATTTTGCAGTAGTTAGCATTTCAAACGTGACAGGTTGCAAGCCCATCGCCGCTTATAAGAATACTAACTGGTTAATACTAATTAATTATGGTGTTTTCTTGTTATTTTTTAATTTGGATTATAATTATTCAGACTTTAGTAAAGAAATAAGAGCGGTCGTTTTTAGGAATTTTAAGTTTAGCGTGGAGACAACAGAATCTCCACCAATGTAACAAAATTAAACTTAAGACGCTGCCAGTCGACGATTATTTTTGTTCGAAACGAAAAAAGAAATACTTGTGAACAAGCCACATCTCCTATTTTATAATGTATAGTATATGTGAATAAAGATGTACCCATCTTTAATCACTTCGAGAAATAATCGGAATAATCGGTGGCAGTTAGAATTGCAATACAACACCATGGTTTGGGCGAAAATAGTTTAGATTCTTGCAAAAAAATATGCTGTTCTTATTTAGATATTGACTAAAATTTCTTTGGGCTGCAATTTTTTACGTTAAACTTTCTCAGAACCAATAAGTGCCCATAGTGCACAAAATTAATAACAAACAATTCAATTATCCTTTTTTATTGCAGCCATGAATACCACGGCTCCTACATCTGCAGACGCATATCCTCGCATTGTCCACTCACTGATGTGCCACAGACAGGGTGGAGAAAGCGAGGATTTTGCTAAATGTGCCATCGAGTCTCTTGTGAAGAAGATACAGAAGAAACGTGTCGAGTTGGACTCATTGATCTCGGCTATAATTACCAATGGAGCACATCCTAGCAAGTGCGTTACAATTCGGAAGACCCTTGATGGCAGGTTGCAGGTAAGAAACAATTAAAAAATAGTTTATTAGGCTCACTGACTTATTCCGCACTATAGGTGCTTTATGTATTTATGTCTAGGTCTCAATGATGTGCGAAGCAGACTGTAGATTGACCAACCACAGACCAAACACCACAGAGAGACGAACAGACAGACGGACAGAGAGACAGACGGACAGAGAGACGGACAGACAGACAGACGGACAGACAGACAGACGGATAGACAGTCGGACAGACAGTCGGACAGACAGTCGGACAGACAGACGGACAGGCAGACGGACAGACAGACCTGCAGACAGACAGACGGACAGACAGACAGACAGACAGACGGACAGACGGACAGACAGACGGACGGACAGATGGGCGATGGGCTTGCAACCTGTCACGTTTGGAATGCTAACTACTGCAAAATGTGGGCATGTACCAAATATAATGTTTGGACGTGCCTCTGACTACCCCCACTAGACATCTTCGAAAGATCTAAACTAATGAAAATATGAAAATCGTGATCCATAATTAGATAAGAGTCAAAAAAGTTAAAAAAAAAGATGTAATCATTTTTACCCGGTATAAATAGGAATGAATGGGTAAAAATTATTTTTACCGGGTAAGTGCCCATCTCTGGTAAGCATTGAAATAGAGACCGGATATATTTTGTGTTCCAAATTCAAACACCAAAATATTGAATAAAAACAAAACACAAACAAAACAGCCTTTTCATTTCACTGTTCACACAAGTGAATAAAATAAGCTTTTTGGTATGTTATAAATACATTTATTGTCTTTGAGCCGCCAAAACGGCCAAAATTTCGCTTTCTGTTTTGGTGAATTTTATATGGTTTTATATTTGGTTAAATTATAGTTACAGGTAAGTCCTACAGAGTATTATGTCACATTCGGATCATCAGTACATAAATGTTGATTTCTTTTATTTTCTATTTCAATGGAATTTCGTTTAGCAAAACTTAGTTTCGTGATCATTAGACATTATTAAATAATTCAGCAGCTACGAACGAAAACATAAAACATCCAATTAATTGTGTAGTTGAGGAATTGTGTAGCAGTTAGAATTGCAATACAACACCATGGTTTGGGCGAAAATAGTTTAGATTCTTGCAAAAAATATGCTGTTCTTATTTAGATATTGACTAAAATTTCTTTCGGCTGCAATTTTTTACGTTAAACTTTCTCAGAACCAATAAGTGCCCATAGTGCACAAAATTAATAACAAACAATTCAATTATCCTTTTTTATTGCAGCCATGAATACCACGG
This sequence comes from Hydriomena furcata, assembly GCA_912999785.1. Classification (NCBI taxonomy): domain Eukaryota; kingdom Metazoa; phylum Arthropoda; class Insecta; order Lepidoptera; family Geometridae; genus Hydriomena; species Hydriomena furcata. Next base: position 3,571,084 of record OU538823.1, on the reverse strand, counting down.
CTCCTACGACATCTGCAGACGCATATCCTCGCATTGTCCACTCACTGATGTGCCACAGACAGGGTGGGGAAAGCGAGGATTTTGCTAAATGTGCCATTGAGTCTCTTTTGAAGAAGATACTGACGAAACGTGTCGAGTTGGACTCGTTAATCTCTGCTATTATTACCAATGGAGCACATCCTGGCCAGTGCGTTACAATTCGGAAGAACCGAGATGGCAGGTTGCAGGTAAGAAACAATTAAAAAATAGTTTCATATTCATATTCATATTCATATTCATATTCATTTATAGCTCCAGTTGGTACAATGGTCTTAACATATTTGTACAGAGTTTCTCAACATGGGCCCCGCTAGGGTTTATTAGGTTTATTAGGCTCACTGACTTATTCCGCACTATAGGTGCTTTATGTATTTATGTCTAGGTCTCAATGATGTGCGATGCGATGCGAAGCTGCGAAGCAGACTGTAGATTGACCAACCACAGAGCTTGAAATAGTTGACCTATAAATTTAAGGTTCTAAATTAATAATCGATTTTTTTCCCTACAAATTAATCGATTTCCCAAAAATCGATTTATATGGAAATAATAATCGATTTTTCGGGAAAAATCGATTTTTTTTCCTGCGATTTGAAAAATTGATTTCGTACGCGAGGTAAGTACCTACCTACCTTAACAAATAGGAGCCTATATATTACTACCCACGTACCTACGTACTCATGATTTCTACTTCGCTTATCTACCTACCTAAATTAGATCATTCATCTAAATAAACGATTTTCACAGTTTGGTCAAAATGTAGAAGACATTTTTATAAAAAGTAAGAAACCACTGTAAAATGTGAATATTTTCAATCAGTGAAACTGAGAAAAAACTGTTGGAACTTTGAAAGAAATTCAGGTAAATACAATTGTAAAGGTAAAGCAAGCAAAGCCTCAAAGTCAAAGCACAATCAAATCAAACAATTCGCGCCAATTGGACTACAAGTTTGAAAATTTAGCTTTTGACAAGTGTCATTGACAGTTGATTACTACCATAGACATGGGATCTATGAAATAGTTAACCCTTTATCAGTTAGAGGCGATATTTTCACCACCATGATTTTTATTTTTTTAGGCGGATTTTCAACTACCCCTCTTTTTTTTTCATCCTGGCAACTTTTATGATTGTCTATCGACTTTTTAGCAGTGACAAGTTTGACACATGTCATAAGTATTTTTCTAATGGCGTCTTGTGAAATTTTCAAAAGTGCTCAATTTTGTTGGACGAATTTCAAGCAGGGTCTATCAAGAAAATCTTAGAATCCTACAAGGTAATTTTGTTTATTATTGGTTCATCTGGTTGCGTTCTACAGATATTTGAGAATATTTGCATCCCTGCTGTTTTGATTTTTGAACAGCCTTGATTTTTTGTGGTGGGTTGTATTTTCCCTCTGTCTGTTTGAGCTTTGCTTTATTTCACAGATGAATAGGAAGGTCCTAAATGAGCATGAAGTAGAGGAGGCGCTTCAGGATCTTTTTGGTTTACCGGATAATCCTGATCAGTCCGATGACAACTTCGAATCGGACGAAGAAAACGTAAATTATAGTGCAATCCGCCTTCAAAGAATCCTGGAAGACTTAGATGAACCTGGTCCTTCAAATTTACTACTGGATGATGTGCCAATGCAAAGTCCATCGTCTATTGACGATCAGCCCTTTTCACCGTTAGTAGTTCAGGAACCTGATAGCCCAATAGTACCTCAGCCTGAAAATGATAGCTCAGTTCCTGCTCCTGCTAGAAGATCAACACGACCAAGGCCTGCTGCACCTGTGCCGCGTACTTCTTCTGCACAAAGACCAGTGCGGTCAGTACCAGCAACACCTGTTATAAATGATTCTTCCGATGAGTCAGATGCCGAAGAGGAATTGTGGAAAAAAACCACCTTTACTACTATTAGTAGACCGGATTCCAGTGTTTTTGACGAAACCAAAATGCAACCAACACAAGGGTTCAATAGCAAAACAAGACCGATTGTATTTTTTGAAAAATATTTTACAGAAGAAGCTTACGACTTGATAGTTTGCCAAACAAACATATATGCTCAACAACAGAATTTTAGATGGTGGACGCCCGTTGATAAGAATGAGATAAAAGCCTTTTTAGGCATTATTATAGTAATGGGTTATAATATTCTGCCCAGCATAGAACTTTATTGGTCTTCTGACCCAGGTGAATCCTGTGTGAGTGAGTGAATCAAATTGCAGAAATTATGACACTGACAAGATTCAAGCATATTATGCGCTGTTTGCATATCAACGACATCTCACTGACACCCGAGAAATCAAGCCCAGATTATGACAAACTATACAAGATTCGTCCACTGATAAATATTATCAATAACGCTTGCCAAAGTAACGCTAAAAACTCCTCGTCACAAAGTATAGACGAATCCATGGTTCTTTTCAAAGGCAGATCTTCACTCAAACAGTATATGCCGCTAAAACCCATAAAACGCGGTTACAAGGTCTGGTGTCGTTGCGACAGCGCGAGCGGATACCTTTATGAGTTCGACATATATACCGGAAAAACTGATAATGGAGTAGAAGAAGGGTTGGGAACAAAAATTGTAAAGAAGTTATCGGAGAAGGTGTTGAGGCTTGAGATGTTAATAAGAAGGTCGAGATATTTTTAAGACATATTTAATTATGGCGATTCGTTAATAAAGGAAAAAAGGATTTATTTAGCACACGCACTCGCGGCCATGTTGTGTAGAAGTGAATTTTTGTCAGTAAGTTGCGGCTTCCCGACACTGTCGCTGCCGGCGCGGCGCTCGCGCCGATAGTGTTGGGGTAATTTCCGTTTTTTGATCAATCGATGATGTCGCGCTGCGACATGCTGCCCGCCGTTGAAGCGTAGTCTTCAACTGGATCCAAAGGTAGGATGCAAATTTTTGTGAAGTCTCTTTTGAGGATTCCAGTAGCAGTTTGGATTTCAGCTACTCTACTGATGTTGTCTTTCTTTCCTGGGAATACCTTGATTATCCTGCCCAGTAGCCATTTCATGGGTGGCAGCTGCTTGTCCTTGATTACCACAAGGCATCCTGGTGTGATGTGGCCTTGTGATTGTTTCCACTTTTTTCGCACTTGAAGTTCGCTGACGTATTCCTGCTGCCACCTGGTCCAAAAGTGCTGGCGAAGCTGCTGGATCTTCTGGTATTTGTTTAGGCTAGTGGTCTTCATTGAGGTGTAGTCTCTCTCTGGGAGCGCCACTAAGCTTCTGCCGACTAAGAAGTGAGCAGGGGTGAGGGGCAGGAAGTCATTGGGATTGGTACTGAGGGGTGTCAAGGGTCTGGAGTTGAGTAATGCTTCGATAAGTGTAAGTGTGGTAGATAGTTCTTCGAATGTTAAATGTGCCAAGCCTAGTACGCGACGCAAATGATGCTTTACCGACTTGACGCCTGCCTCATGGAGTCCACCTAAGTGAGGGCTCTGAGGCGGCATGAAATGGAACCTTATCGAATCAGACGTGAATGCATCTGTGATCGCATTTGATTTTGATTTTATGAGATTTTTGATTTCGTTATGAGCGCCTACAAAGTTGGAGCCATTGTCGCAAAATAGATCAGAAGGCTTCCCTCTGCGTGAGATAAACCGTTTGAGCGCCGCAATGAAATTAGCTGTGGTCATGTCGCCCACTAGCTCGACGTGTATAGCTTTAGTTGTAAAGCAAACAAAGATACAGATGTAAGCCTTGATTAACCTACAACCACGACCTTTCAGCATAGTCGACGCCGGCAAGTTCGAATGGAAAGGCTGGTTGTATGCGTTCCTTAGGTAAGTTGCCCATGATTGGAGTTACGGTGTGCCCCCGGTAACGACTGCAAATGAGGCATCGACGACTTACATGTCGTGCCAGGTCCCGTCCCCCGATTGGCCAATATGTTTCTCTCAAAGAGTACAGTAAATGTTGTGGACCTGCATGCATAAGCATCTTATGTTGGTGTTCAAAAAGTAATTTTGTGAAAGTGTGTTCTTTACTGATTATTATTGGATGTACTTTGTCATAATCGTAGTTGGAGAGAGGTAAACGACCACCTACTCTCAGCAATTTGTCTTTGCTTGATATGAATGGATTCAATGCTAACAACCGAGACCTTTTTGAAAGTTGTTTTCCCGACTGTATGTTTGTGTAGTCAGTGGGATAAGAGTCCCTTTGTGAGAGCAATGCTAATGCGTTTCTAGAACCTGTCAACTCTTGTGATGTGAGTGGCCCAGTGTGCTTGACTGTCTCTCTGATGTTGTGTATGAATCTGAGCATGTATGCAAATACTCTCTGCATGCGCATGAAGATTGAAAACCTATTAAAAGGAAATGATTCACTTTTATTAGTTATTGCTACTAAGCAGACTGTTTTAATCTCTGGTAGTGTGTTCTGATTTTCATTTTGTGTTCTGTTAGCTAACTTAGGCCAGTGCTCTTCTGACTGTTTCAGAAATTGTGGACCGTTCCACCATAAGCTATTCTGCACTAGGGCAGAAGCAATTGTACCTCGTGATATGAGGTCTGCAGGATTTTCCTGAGAGGGAACATGCCCCCAAACATGGTTACTGCAAGTGGACTGTATTTCTGCGACTCTGTTCCTTACGAATGTGTGTAACTTGTTCGGTTGCATGCCTAACCAACCTAATACGATGGATGAATCGGTCCAAAGAAAGCAGTGATTGAAACTGACTCTCAATGATTCTTTGATTTTTACTAATAAGTGTGTACCTAGTAGCGCCGCGCATAATTCCATGCGTGGAATGGTGATTGGCTTCAAGGGCGCTACCCTACCTTTGGCGCATAGTAAGTGTACTGCCGTGTCTTTGTCATTGTTTGCTCTGATGTATGCACAGGCCCCGTATGCACTTTCTGAAGCGTCTGCAAAGATATGTAATTGTATGTTATTTGGTTCATGAATGAAAACCTGTCTAGGCACCTGAACTTCATGCAAGCTAGATAAGGTCCTGACAAACGCCAACCATGTGTCTCTGATGTCATCTGGTACCTGCTGGTCCCAGGAAAGTTTGTGTAGCCAAAGTTTTTGAAGCATGATTTTTGCTTCTAAGACTGCTGGTGCTACTAAACCTAATGGGTCAAAGATTTGTGATATCACTGATAGTATGTTTCTTTTAGTTATATGCGTGCCTGTATCTATTTGCGTGGTGAAACAAATAGTGTCTGCATCATTGTTCCAAGTAAGTCCTAGTACCTTTGCGGTGTGACTAGGCGGTAAGTTTAAATTGTTCTGTTTGTCAGTTGTGTTAGCTTGAATTGCATCACTGACTTCTTTGTTATTGCTTCTCCACTTCCTGAGTGGGAAACAGCCTTTGTTCAATGTTTTTGTAAGATCTGTGTATAGGTCAATAGCCTGGCTAACTGTGTCTGTGCCTGTAATTAGATCATCTACATAAAAATCCCTAGTGATGATTTCCTGTAGCTTAGGGTCACTACACTCAAGTGCTAGTTGCTTTAGACAGCGTATTGAAATGAATGCAGAGGCTGCACTACCATATGTGACTGTGTTCAGTTCGTAAGCCTTTAATGGGAGGTGTGGATGGTCTCTCCATAAGATCTGCTGCAGCTTTCTCTGTTCAGGGTTAACTAGAACCTGTCTGTACATTTTTTCAATGTCTGATGTTATTACTACATTATGTTGCCTGAATCTCATCAAAATTGACAGAATGTCATCTTGTATGGTCGGACCTACTTGCTGTATATCATTGCATGAATAGCCGGTGGTTGATTTTGCTGAACAATCAAACACTACTCTGAGCTTTGTGGTAGTGCTGTCCAATTTCATTACTGCATGATGTGGTGCATAGTATGAAACTTGAGTGTCATGTGAATTGGTGTTTTTTGTCTCACTCATGTGTCCTAATTGTATGTACTCATGAATGAATTTTGTGTATGATTCCTTTAATTCAGGATTGCCTTTGAATTTTCGCTCTAGTGACAAGAACCTTTGTTTGGCTAATGTGTATGTGTCACCTAATACGCTTGAAGATAGCTTCAATGGGATGTTAACTACAAATCTGCCATTGGCCAGTCTCTTTGTGTTCTTTGTAAAATCGTTATCACATGCTATTTCCTCAGCTGAGTACTGAGATGTGTTGTTATCAATTGATTCTATTTTCCAGAATTTTTCCAATTGATCCTGAATCGATTGTTCTTGATTGACCGTGCCCTTCTGGGTTATACCGCAGAAAAGGTCACAACTTGAATGTGTTCCTCCTAATATCCAACCAAATACTGTTTCAAATAATGTTAACCTACCTACTGGCAACTCAATTTTGCTTGGCCGCAGTAGATGCCAAAATATGCCATTACCTATCAGCAAGTTGATGTAGGAGCTGTGATTGAATTCTGGGTCTGCTAGCTTTATTCCCTTTGGCAAGCTTAAGCTCTTCCTGTCTATGCTATTCTGTGGCCATGGGCCAGTGATGACTTTTATGACTAGACAAATTAACTCGATACTGAAATCAGAATAGTTTGATGATAACTTTATGCTGCACATTTTGTTTGCTGTTGTCTCAACACTATTGAGACAAGTGAGGGGACTGACAACCTTTTTAGTTGGTATGTTGTGTTTTTTGCAAAAGTGTTCGGTGACTAAGTTTACTGAACTACCGGAGTCTAGTACAGCACGTACAGGGACAGGCCTATGATGGTCTGTATTGTGAACCTGAGCTACAACTGTCGATAAGAGACCCTGTGGCAACGATTTGCACAAGAGTACAGCATTAGCATTTTGATCCTCAGTTTTATTATGATCAGATGAACTCTGATTTGAGTGAATGTGCAGGAGTGTGTTATGTTTTTTGTTGCAATGTTTGCATGACCCATATTTGCATTTGTTTGCAGGGTGACCCTTGTATAGGCAATTTTCACAAATGTCTAGTGCCTTTATTTTGCCCTCTCTGTCTTTAGGAGACATGTTTAAGAATGTTTTGCAATAGTATAATGCATGATATTCGAGCTTACAAATTGGACAGCTCTTTTTGTTGTTTGTGTTTTGTGTGAATAATGCTCTTGAGCGCTCTGTACGCTCACCTTTGGTGTTTCTCTGTTCTAATGTTTCTAACATGTCTGCTCTTGTTCTTATGAATTTGACTAAATCATCAAATTTGCTTATTTGATGATCGGGATTCATACTTTTGTACTTTTCCCATTCATGAATGGTTTCTGTGTCTAGTTTGTTGCACAGAATGTGTATGAGTAATGTGTCCCAATGCTGGGTAGGTTCTTGAAGTATTTCCAGTGACTTCAGATTTTTTATGAATGTGTCGACTAATCGTCTTAATTGAAATGCATTTTCCTTGTGTACAGGGAATACATTAAACAGTGTTTTAATGTGATTTGCTATCAGTAACCTTTTGTTGTTGTACCGCTCACATACCAAATCCCATGCTACCTTGTAGTTCTGTGCTGAGAACTCGATTGATTTTATGACAAGCGCTGCACTGCCCTCAAGGTAAGATCTCAAGTAGTAGAACTTTGTGATGTCCATGATGTTTGTGTTATTGTGTATCATTGATTCATATATGTCCCTAAACTCCAACCATTGGCTGTATGTACCATCGAACTTGTTTAATTTAATTTCAGGCAATTTTACACCTACCTTTCTTTGCTTTACCTCTTGCTCATCATCGTGATCAATAGTTGGCTTTTTCTCAACGGTTGAAATGCTCTCACCGAGTACCTTTGCAGAGGGAGGCTTCCTGATGATGGCCTTTGCTCGGGCCATGCTGCTGTAGTATGAGTTTTCAAAGGTTTCCCTCTCTATGAATTGATCAGTGGGTTCATCACTACTCATTTCAACCTGGAATTGCACATTATTGAACTCTGTTAGTAATGGTTCCAGCTTTGATAGACGGATCTCAACCTCACAGATGAGATCTAGTGTTAGCTCTTGATCCTCAGCGATGCAATTAAGAAATGAAGTGAAGTTAGTTAAACGGGCTTTGATTGTTCCCCGTTGATGGACTAATAATTTGAGCTCTTTTTGAGCCATTTTTGCTAGTTCGTTGTAAATACAGCTGCTGAAATTGCTTGCATCTAGTTGTAGTTTAGGAATGCTTAATCGTTCGACTTACTTGAATGCTCTGATATGTTGAATTGAACCAATGATAGGTTTAGAATTGATGTTTTCAATTCAAAATGTTCTAATGAAGTTAGGTAGGTACCTATGTAGATACTTGCCACTGATGATTGTGACGAATCCACGTTTCTGTTTGAAGCGAAATGCGTGGAAAGAATGTTCTGATTGCCACTGATGTGACACGACCACGTTTCTATGAACGAAATGCGTGGAAAGATGTTTTGTTCTTAGCTAATTCAATGCAAACTTAGAGGAAAAGTGTGCGTCATGCGATGCGTGATTGTAGGTATGCTATGCAATCCCGTCACCACTGCGCACGCACAATATGCTTGCTAGCAAATTGCAAAAAAAAAAAACCCATGCTAAATGTACAAAGAATAGCATATAAGCCTAATGTGAATGGCTTGAAGTGTAAGCGTAGCTTGGCGTGCGCTAACCTAACCATGTGAAATGTTCGATGGTATGTTCAAAAAATGTTCAATAAAGGTTATGTTCGATGTATGTATGTTCAATGAATGTTATTGTTCTGTTCTGTAGGTATGTAGGAGTGGGTGGAAAGCAGAGGAATAGGAACTTAGCTGAATTCTTGGCATGCGTGTCGCGTGGCGCTCTGAAGATGGCGGTTATTCAAGCTCAGCAAATATCCAATTTGATGCTCCTCGCTTGGTATCCCTGTTTGCTCCTTGTTTGAGTGATTTGTATGACTTCCCGGCTCTGACGATGATGCTTGATGTACCGAAAATCCTCTTCTAGTATTGGAGATGACCATTTGCCGTGTTCGGCAAAGTGGCGTCCTTTTGTTCGAAAAATGTTCCTGTAGTAACTGGTTCGCTCTGGAAGGCTCGTAGGACCAATGTTGAGGCTTGAGATGTTAATAAGAAGGTCGAGATATTTTTAAGACATATTTAATTATGGCGATTCGTTAATAAAGGAAAAAAGGATTTATTTAGCACACGCACTCGCGGCCATGTTGTGTAGAAGTGAATTTTTGTCAGTAAGTTGCGGCTTCCCGACACTGTCGCTGCCGGCGCGGCGCTCGCGCCGATAGTGTTGGGGTAATTTCCGTTTTTTGATCAATCGATGATGTCGCGCTGCGACAGAAGGTAATAGAGCAAGGGCTGCAGAATGTTCATATGACTTTCGATAATTTCTTTTGTGATTATAAACTTTTAGATTACTTACATGATCACGGTATTTACGCAACAGGAACTGTGCGCAGGCACAGTTCCTGTTATTCCTGGTCCAGATATGCCTCTGCTCATAAAAAATATGAAAGGAAAAAAATTAAAACTAACTAAAGGACAGTTCAAATGGAGAGTGAAAGAAAACGTTGCGTTTGTAGTTTGGCAAGACAGCAAGCAAGTCCTACTTATGAGCAACGCATTTCATCCTAAAACTGGTCAAACACACGTAACGCGAACAGAGAAAGACGGTTCAAAAAAGAATGTGCAATGCCCTCTTGTTATAAAAGAATATAACAATCGAATGGGTGGTGTTGATCATTTTGATCAGCTGAAGGGCACGTATTCAGTCGGAAGACGCAGCAAGAGGTGGTGGCTACGTCTTTTCTATTTTTTACTGGACACGAGCATAACTAATGCATTCTTATTGTGCAAAAGCAACAATAATTGTAAACTTTCCCATCTTGAGTTTCGGGTTGGGTTAGCAAGAGGGCTGATATGTGGTTTTACGAGCAGAAAACGACATTCGACTATTCTACCATCGTATGTTTGTAGACGAAAGCTCACTGCAAACGAAAATCGTCCGAAGATTATCAACTCTGTGGCCGACGAAGTTAGGTTCACAAACGTTGGAGATCACATGCCATGTCCACTGCCATCCTTCCAACGATGCAGAATGTGCAGCACAAAAGTCCACGATAAAAGATCGAAGATAATGTGCGTGAAATGCAAGGTCCCACTTTGCATCGTGCCGTGCTTCTATGAATTTCATAAATAGATAGGTACCTAAGAATAAATAATATCTATACTTATAATAAATCTGTAGAGAGGTCAATTCTGTACATGAAATATATTTCCAAAATAACTATCAGGGGATGATTAGGGATCGATACTGATGCCGAAAATGCAATCAGTAAAATTTTTGTCTGTCTGTCTGTCTGTCTGTCTGTCTGTCTGTCTGTCTGTCTGTATAACCGTTAAAGAAACAAAAACTACTGGACGGATTTTAATGAAACTTGGTACAATTATTTTTCATACTCCTGAGCTGGTTATAGTATACTTTTCATCACGCTACAATCAATAGGAGCAGAGCAGTGAAGGGAAATGTTGGGAAAACGGGAGTAGTTACTGCATTTCATAAGCTTCCGTCGCGTGTGCAACCTTAATGGTTAAAGCTACACAGAAATCATGTATGACGGAAATGTTCTCCTTAAAATTATATAAAAAATATCCCACGACAGCATATGTTTATCTTTTATGGTTGACTCACAATAACACGTGTAACTCCCGATAGCTTAGCAGTTCGAAGCTTTCTGATTATATTTGACTACTCTTACGTTTATAACACTCTCAGTCATCCCTAATTAAAAAAGTTTACATTATTAACTATTCCATAAAAAAGAATCATAGAAATCGGTATAGAAACACCAAAGTTATACATGAAATACGCTAATAATAAGCCATCGCGCGTGAATACTGAATCATGCTATAAGGATTATTTTTGTATATAAGGTCGCGAACGCACAGGCAGGCGGCTTGCTTAGCGCCTAGAGGCTAGCGAGTCACCTAGCGAGTAGCTTCGTAAAACGAACATTCTCGAACGTTCGCGACCGGCCTAGCAGCTAGGCGTCAAGCATGCGTCAAGCGCACAGTGCGGCCGGTCGCGAACGTTCGAGAATCGGTCGCCGCGCTCGACGCGTCTCGCGGCCGAAGGTATAAAAAGACGGGGCGTCCGAGCGCGAGCTTCATACAATTTTTGTGTGATACTGCGCAACCGGACCCACCGTGTTTAAGGGTTAAAATGCATTTACAAATCTATGGAAATGTACAAATTGTACTCCAAAAATCTGGAATTGTACTAGAAGGGGTCCCGAGATAACTTTCTAGATGTCAAACGACGCAAGGAAATATGAGCTTAACTGCTTTGACTCAACGGCACGTTTCAAGTGCACAGCGGGCGATGACGTCTGCCAGTATTAAATTACCTTAGAGTTGACCCAATAAAAATATTTAATTTTTTTATAAATGGTCAATTAGTTTTTTTACAAATAGCTAAATAAATAAAAGTGTAGTAAGCGGTGTTGGTCGAGCAGGAGGTACCTCGACTTTTAATTTTAAGGTCGTGGGTTCGAATCCCAGCGTGCATCAATGGATTTTTTGTAAGAAATAAAATCCAGTTAGTCCTACTTCCTACTAATATTATAAATGCGAAAGTTTGTGAGTTTGTTCGTATGTTTATGCCTCAATCAGGCCAAAACAACAAAACGGATTAAAATGAAATTTGCTGTAGATGTAGGTATAAATGCTCGAATAAATCATAGACTACTTTAAAATAAGAAAAACATTCCCAAAATGATAAACAAAACGCACAAAAGGTATGATTTTGGTATAGATGGATCTGGTGTGCAAAATCTGACATTAGTCACGTGCGTTACTCTATGCGATTATTAAAATTTTGACAGGATTATTTTTTTTCTGTCGCGGGTCTGCTATAGGCAATACGCTAAAAAGTTCTTATTTCTTCAAGTTATACGCGGGTGAAACCGCGGGGTACAGCTAGTTTATTAATAATTTATTTAGTAAAATAACATCCAAACAGATAGGCGGTGGGCTTACAACCTGTTACGTATTGAGTGCCAAATATGTTGGACGTACCTCCAACTACTCTCTCCGTATTTACCGTACTTAAGGATTTCAGTCGTGATTCTATTTATTTTTTAAAAGACGCAGAACAAACATCTGTGTGCATATAAATCATTTTGAATCGTCCTAAATCTAGTTGAACTTACGTCGTCTCTTCGCGGCCAACCCAAAACTTAGCCGTTTAGTAAACTTGGGTCAGTACTAAATCGGTCGTATAAATAGTTATATATACTCCCGTTTAGCAACTAACTCTTGAGTTAGTATTTGCTAAAACAAAAAGTCAACTTACTCGGATATGTTGGTTTATCTATAATAATATTATAAAGAGGAAACATTTGTATTTATTTATGTGTTTTTGTAACGTATAAACTCAAAAACGAATATACCGATTTCATAAAATCTTGCAACATTAGAATGCTACATTATCTCTTAACATAGGTTATATTTATCACTTGAAAACATTAAGGATCAATACTAAAACTTTATTCAGATCAAGATCTAAAAATGGTCCAAAAAATATCCAGAAAATATCCAAAAAATACTGGACCGATTTCTAAAATTCTTTTAACCTTAGAATACTATATTATCTCTTAATAATCACTACATAGTATAAAGCAAAGTCGCTTTCCGCTTCCCGCTTCCCGCGTCTGTATGTATGTTTGCTTATATCTTTAAAACTACACAACGGATTTTGATGCGGGTTTTTTTAATAGATAGAGTGATTCAGGAGGAAGGTTTATATGTATTAAACCCGTGCGAAGCCGGGGCGGGTCGCTGTCGTTGTCTAAGCTTACTAAGCTTAGACAACCTGCGCCACAGTCTTTCTTTCCTAACCTAATGCCCGCTCTACACTTAGCCCGCGAATCACGGCGCGACTTCGCGGCGCGAACTTGCCGCGAATTTAACAATGACTCTACACTCGCAATGGTTCGCGGACTTTTCACAGTTACGTTCGCAACGTTGAATGAGATGGACGTTGAAGTAGCTGTTGCTGCGTCGCTAACAATGTGCGCGTTAGCGTACTATAATTTTGTACACATTAAAAATGAAACACAAATTAAGAATCGTTTATTTTATTTTATTTTATTTTTTTATAATCGTCGTGATTTTTTAATTTGTTTTTATGATCCTTTTGCTTAGGATCCCACAAAATAGGTTCCGCTTGGTACAACTCTAAAAATTGTAACTCCATCTCGTTCGTCCACGTTACGTTCATTTTTTTGATAAATACAGTAGTAGTGCAGGTCTAACTCAGACAACGGCTCGAACAATACTGACAGTCGCGGACTGCGAGTGTGGAGCCATGCACGTTCGCGTCGCGTTCGCGCTTCGCGCTCCCTTTGACGCGGAACAAAAAACCGACAAAAAATGGGGAACAAAGCGCGAAACCGCGAAGAATATGTGAAACGGCTCCACACTTAGCGTTCGCGCCCTTTCGCGGCCTTCGCGCGCGATTCGCGGGCTAAGTGTAGAGCGGGCATAAAACTGTGTTAGTTGCGTATCCAATAGTGTTTGTTTTATTTACTCATTAATTTCTGTGCAAATAAGATGGATTAATTGATGATTTGAGAGTAAGAAGAAATAGAAAAGGTTGAAAACCTGAATCTATTAGTGAGGCGTGTAAAATTTATCAAAATTCGTAAGAATTTGTTTGAAGACTTTCAAGATGAAGAGATGAATACAGATTCAAGATGATGCAGTAAATTATCAAGCGGGAGGAGCCAGCCAACAATTTCACTTGCATGCAAACAAGTTGGTTTAGCACTTTTATAAGCAAAGGGCTCAATGGATAAAAATGCCTTGGACTGGAACATATTATGTGATTGCTGGTTTTTAGGGTTCCGTACCCAAAGGGTAAAAACGGAACCCTATTACTAAGACTTCGCTGTCTGTCTGTCTGTCACAGGGCTGTAACTCATGAACCGTGATAGCTAGACAGTTGAAATTTTCACAGATTATGTATTTCTGTGGCTGCTCTAACAACAAATACTAAAAACAGAATAAAATAAATATTTAAGGGGGGCTCCCATACAACAAACATGATTTTTTTGCCGTTTTTATAGATAATGGTACGGAACCCTTCGTGCGCGAGTCCGACTCGCACTTGGCCGGTTTTTTATTAATTGTGTGGCTTCAGACAAATGATAGGAGCTATATTGCACACATTAGAATCCCAAAAATTGCAGATGGTGTTGGACAACACTGCATAAACAAGACAGGATACAGTCCAATAAATTTACAGGTAAGGTTTCAGTACCTACTACGTAAGCTTTGGTACATAATTATAATTTATTCAAACATAGGTTTCCTACCATAAAATTAAAGTCATATATATTTTATTGTTCCAGGTTGTGTCAGGTGCTAATTTGGAGATCATGAATACCTTTTGTGGCATAAATGTGCAAGGCAGCTCACATGACTCAAGAATATAATAATGAATGTTGTTTGAAACAACAATAAAATTATTTGAGCAATCAGAATTGAATGACAGACTTTTATATTATTTTCTTGTACTTCCATGTTATACCTAAGCACATTAATCACTACATAGTATAAAGCAAAGTCGCTTTCCGCTTCCCGCGTATGTATGTTTGCTTATATCTTTAAAACTACACAACGGATTTTGATGCGGGTTTTTTTAATAGATAGAGTGATTCAGGAGAAAGGTTTATATGTATAATAACATGCTACCGGGGCGGGTCTCTAGTATTAAATAAAAAACATCAACAACATCTGGTATTAACAAGTCTTGCTGTAACCTCAGATGATCTTTGGATTAGTAATTTTTTATTAATAGCACCGTATTAGTGTATACTACGCCTAATTCTTCATGAATTTAAGTAGATAAGGTTTATTTATTGAAATAATACTAGATCCAACACAAGTGATTTTAATAAAAGCATTGTATGCCTAGGCAATATCATCAGTATAAACATTGTTATAGGTCGCAGGCCGCAAAGTGTTCCCACACGTTATATACGCGCGCATCTGGCGATGGCCAGATATCCACAAAAACGAGCTGAAACATGTGCCGTTCTGTCAGTTTGCATTCGATCTGAAATGCGATTCTGTGTGCGTTAACCCTTACCATTATGAAAGGGTTGTCTCTCCTGGTATAGGTTTGTATTCTATTTGTTATTATGTTACAACCTTATGAAATTCTACTCAATTTTAATTAAATAAACATTGTGCTGACTAGTAAAGGCTATTCGGGAAACTTGAATAGCCTTTACTAGTCAGCACAATGTTTATTTAATTAACATTATAGTGTGATTTATTCTTATTTAGGCACTCCTCATATGAGTCCGGGACCGCCTCAAATGGGTCCTGGTACGCCGCAAATGGGCCCGGGCACGCCACAGATGGTTGGTACGCCGCACGGGCCGGGTACGCCACAAATGGGGCCTGGAACTCCTCAGATGGGTCCGGGAACGCCTCAGATGCGGCCGGGAACTCCTCAGATGCGGCCGAGTACGCCGCAAATGGGACCGAGTAAGTCATAGTCGAGTTAATAATAAAAATAAAATAAAAATAATAGGATCGCCAACTGTAGATCCCTAAGTAGGGTAGACTCTCAGATCTTCAGGAGCTTAGATCCTTGATGTCTAAAGGCAGAAGCACGACCTTGCACTAAATTTGACATATGCTCACATTTTGCATAATAAATAAAATGAAATAGGATGACGACTGTAATCCCCAAGTACGGTAAACATCCTCTCAGTTCTACAGGCGCTCACATCCTTGAAGATGGCTAAAGAAGGTAGTCAAACACGTCCAAACATTAAATTAGTATGGTATTTGTAACTTTACAGCTGTCTCCCCCGGGCCCGGTTCCGGGTCGCAGCAGAACGTTAATGTATCAGCAGCCAGTCCGCCTGCGCAGCAGCCGAGTCCTCGCATCAAAATATCTAAAAATTATTTTTTTAGCTTCGGTTTTTTTTATGAAGAGAAGTAAGGAGTATTTTTTTTATTTTATTTTTTATTTTTTATAGGTAGCACATGTGTAAAAATCTATAGCGACAATATAGTTTTTTTAACTTGCAATGTATGTAATACTCGTTGTAATTTTCACAGATGATGTATTTCTCTAAAAACAGCATAAAATAAATATTTAAGTGGGACTCCCGTACAACAAACGTGATTTTTTTGCCGTTTTGATAATAGTACGGAACCCTTCGTGCGCGAGTCCGACTCGCACTTGGCCGGTTTTTTTTTGATCTGGTTTTTAAACGATATTTGCCAATGTATCTAAGGATGCCGTAATATTTTTTCATATATCTTGCTTTAATAGTTAGCTAACTAGCTAGTTGTCTATTTATTGGTTCAGTTTTTTCTACATAGAATAGCTATACATCGATAACTTTTTAGTAGAAAGGTATAAGTGACTTAATGAATCTCACAATGGGTAGATCATTTTATAGATTTTAATCATTTTTTTTCGTTGTTTTGTTTAGATGATGAGAAGCGGGAGAAAGAAACGTGAAGACATTTGGACGAACTATCGTTCGGGGCCTGATAAATCGGTAATTTGCAAGCACTGTGATCATAAATATAAATTTGGAAATGTTAACAAGATGTCATGTCATTTAATGAAATGTGATAGATGTCCAGTTGTCATCAAAAAAGGAATACAGATCAAAAATGTCGCCAGCATCACTAATGCTCCGGCTATAGCGTCACCACGCCCTCCTATTGGTACGCTATGTACTGGAAATGATGCTCCATTCAACGTAAATCTGATTCAGCCATCGACCTTAGCTGCACAATTTAACGAAAGTCTGATTCAGCCATCGACCTCAGCTGCACAATTTAACGAAAGTCTGATTCAGCCATCGACCTCAGCTGCACAATCTAACGAAAGTCTGATTCAGCCATCGACTTCAGCTGCACATTCTCACCGAAGTCTGATTCAGCCATCGACCACAGCTGCACATGCTCACCGAAGTCTGATTCAGCCAACGACTTCAGCTGCACAATCTAACGAAAGTCTGATTCAGCCATCGACCTCAGCTGCACAATCTAACGAAAGTCTGATTCAGCTATCGACTTCAGCTGCACATTCTCACCGAAGTCTGATTCAGCCATCGACCTCAGCTGCACAATCTAACGAAAGTCTGATTCAGCCATCGACCTCAGCTGCACAATTACTTGAAGAAGATAAACTTACTATGAAATTTGCCAAAGCAGTATACATATCTGGATCACCTTTGAGTCTGGTTGAACATCCTTTGTGGATTGATTTCTTTAAAGATCTACAACCGTTATTTAAATTACCTTCGCGGAGGAAGTTAGCAACAACTCTTCTCGATAAAGTGTATACTGAGATAAAAAAAGAGGTAACTGAATGTTTAAAAACGAGTTATTTGCATCTCCAATGTGACGGGTGGACCAATGTCAATAACGAAGGAGTTATAAACTTTATTATTTCAAATCCTAAACCATACTTCGTCAAAAGCTTATCCACAGAAGATAACAGACATACAAGTGATTACCTGAGTGAAGAAATAATGAAAATCTTGCGCACTTACGGCGAGTCAAAATTTGTTGTTTTAATAGGAGACAATGCCCGAAATATTCAAAAAGCTTTCGAATTGGTCAAAAACAACAATCCACAAATAGTTCCTCTCAATTGTGCAGCTCATACATTGAACTTGTTAACTCATGACATCATAAAATGTGATATTGTAAAAGCAATTACTGAAATAGCAACAGATGTAATAAAAACAATTAAAAGAAGTCAGGTTTTTAGTTCGTTACTATTCAAAATAGTAAAAGAGAAGAAAATTGGAGAAACATTGAAGTTGCCGGGAAAGACACGGTGGGGTAGTCATGTATCCTCTCTAAAAAGCTTAGTTAATACAAAAACAGCTCTAATGGCCCTAGCCATACACGAAGCCGCGATAGTATTGCCTTCAGAAACAAAGGCTACACTTCTGGATGACCAATTTTGGAGAATGATAGAAGATTGCATTACAATTTTAGAACTGGCTACAGGACCTATTTTCAAACTTGAATCAAATGAATGTAATATCCACAGTGTATTCACCACATTTAAAGACATTAAATCAAAGATGGAGTTCATTTTGCCCAATATTATCATATTAAGTGATGAAAACAAACAACTGATCTTGAACGCAGTTGAAAAAAGAACAAAAGACTGTGTAAAGCCTATACACTTGGCAGCATATCTATTGGACCCAAAAACACAAGGATTGGCATTAAATGAAGACGAAGATCTTGAGGCAATGAACTTTATTGAACAAATGGCCCAAAATCTTAATACTGTTGCAATTGTGGATTTAGCCAATTATAAAGCCAGAGAGGGATTTTGGAGTAAGCGTTTTATTTGGGATAAAGTGGACAGAATAAATCCTGTAACTTGGTGGAAGGGAATTTGCTCCAGTAAAAACCTAAGTAAAGTAGCAATTCGTATTTTGACTGCCCCATGTACTTCCGCAGCTACAGAACGGTCATTCAGTAAGCAGAGCCACATCCACTCACGAAAAAGGAACCGTTTAACACCAGGAAGGGCAGCTAAACTTACTTATGTATCTTATAACTGGGATCTACTACATAAACAAGATAATAATGAAAATGAAGAAACAGAAGATAACGAATTTTATGGCGACGAGAGACTGGACGATTTTCAAAACAATCTCATCTCAGAAGAAGAAGAAGAAACATTAGACACCAGATCACGTGACTTTGATATTGAATTCTTCAACTGTGGCAGTCTCAATGATAGTGATGAAGACTGAAATGAATCTACGAGTAGTTATTATAAATATGATGGTGCCAAATATTAATAAATAAGGTTTTAGTCAGTTTGATTATGCTGTGCAATATTGTTGTTGATTTTATAGTTTTAAATATACTTACTGTAATGTAATTTGTAAAAATCTAAACTATTTACTGTGTTTCTTGTCTACAAGCTTTATGTGAGTTTACAATACTGTGATTGACTACTTACCTATTATAAGTTATTTATTAGTTATGATGATAATGGTGGCGATTCTGTTGTATCCACGCTAAAATTCCTAAAAAAACG
The DNA here is from genome assembly GCA_912999785.1 of Hydriomena furcata. NCBI lineage: Eukaryota > Metazoa > Arthropoda > Insecta > Lepidoptera > Geometridae > Hydriomena > Hydriomena furcata. Next base: position 3,552,094 of record OU538823.1, on the reverse strand, counting down.
ATCGCTAAAGAGCGGCCAACACCAATTTACATGTTTATTCAATTTAGCTTGACGTTTCTAAATTATATTACGTATAATGCTAGTTTTATTTTATTTTTTTACGAATATTTTAAAATTTCTGTCTTATTTTATGATAAATATTATATATGTGTACCTGACTGAAGAGATAATTACTTCATGTGCTATTTACATGTTATACAATAAATATTTTCTAAATGATTATTATTTGTTTTTTTTGTAAAAAACATATTTTAACTAAAGGTTTAGTTATTATTAAATAGGTACTTACTACTTACTAGGTATTTTTATAACTAATACAGTATTAAAAAAAAAATTAAATACAGTGCAGTGGTCGTATTTTTACCCGGTATTAATTAAATATCATAACTATAGATTTTGACACGGGTCTTTATCACGTAATTACCTTTAATTTAGTTTCCCGACGATTCGGCTATGTTACAATAGCATGTAGCAATACAATAGTTATGTCTACTAATCACGATAGTTTGAAAAATAATTAAATATCAAGTTTTAAACAGCTAAAATGAAGATGTAGGTATACGAGTTTTTAACTTATTATCTTATTTAGATATTTTTGCTTAAAAACGTACTGTGAAAATTTCAACAGTCTAGCTATCACGGTTCATGAGATAGTGTCTTAGTAGTCCCGTTTTTTACCCTTTAGGTACGGAACCCTAAAAACATAAAAAATAATTCATAATATCTCGTAACCTACCTATTTACCTAACTACGTAGTTAGCATTTCACACGTGACAGGTTGCAAGCCCGTCGCCGCTTTCAAGAATACTAACGGGTTTCCTCACAATGTTTTCCTTTACCGTTATATAAACATGTGTAACGCGCCTATACATTTTTCGAAAAGAAATATCCATTGATGCATGGCCAGGATTCGAACTCGATATTAATTTGAAATTAATAATATCTATTATACCTATTTCTAACTACATGAATTCAATAATTCAATTTCAAACTTTTTAGTCCTACATGTGAAGTACCACCTATTTACCGACTTACTTTACCGATAGTGGTAAAATAGCGCCACCTGCCAGCGGAATTGCAAACATCTTTCATCTTACCTCTCAAACTCCGAGCGGTCGCATGAGACAGCGAAAAGTACCTCTAATAACGTAGTAACATCAAGTGAAACTAGATGGCGCTGGAATGCGAAAATCACGTTTGTTGTATGGGAGCCCCCCTTAATTATTTATTTTATTCTGTTTTTAGTATTTGTTGTTTGAGCAGCAATATAAATACATAATCTGTGAAAATTTCAACTGTCTAGCTATCATGGTTTATGAGATACAGCCCTGTGACAGACAGACAGACGGACAGCGAAGTCTTAGTAATAGGGTCCCGTTTTTATCCTTTGGGTACGGAACCCTAAAAACAGATGTAATCATTTTTACCCGGTATAAATTCAAAATGGGAAGGAAAAATTGGGTATAAATAGGAATGAATGGGTAAAAATGACATCATTCTTACCCATTCATTCCTATTTATACCCAATTTATATCGGGTAAAAATGACGTCATTCTTACCCATTCATTCCTATTTATACCCAATTTATATCGGGTAAAAATGATTGCATCTTTTTTTACTTTTTTGACACTTAACTAATTATGGATCACGATTTTCATATTTTCATTAGTTTAGATCTTTCGAAAATGTCTAGTGGGGGTAGTCAGAGGCACGTCCAATCCAAACATTATATTTGGTACATGCCCACATTTTGCAGTAGTTAGCATTCCAAACGTGACAGGTTCCAAGCCCATCGCCCATCTGTCCGTCCGTCTGTCTGTCCGTCTGTCTGTCTGCAGGTCTGTCTGTCCGTCTGTCTGTCTGCAGGTCTGTCTGTTCGTCTGCCTGTCCGTCTGTCTGTCCGACTGTCTGTCCGACTGTCTATCCGTCTGTCTGTCCGTCTGTCTGTCCGTCTGCCTGTCCGTCTGTCTGTCCGTCTGTCTGTCTGTCCGTCTGTCTGTCCGTCTGTCTGTCTGTCTGTCTGTCCTTCTGTCTGTCCGTCTCTCTCTCCGTCTGTCTGTCCGTCTGTCTGTCACAGGGCTGTATCTCATGAACCGTGATAGCTAGACTGTTGAAATTTTCACAGATGATGTATTTCTCTATAAACAGCATAAAATAAATATTTAAGTGGGACTTCCGTAAAACAAACGTGATTTTTTTGCCGTTTTGATAATAGTACGGAACCCTTCGTGCGTGAGTCCGACTCGCACTTGGCCGGTTTTTTATAGATTACACGTCAAAGTGGCAGGACAAACAATCTACACAACCATGCTTATTATGAATAATCAAAATAGATAGAATTTCGGTAATTTTTTATGGAATTTGTATTAAGTTTAATTTTGTTAAATTGGTGGAGATTCTGTTGTCTCCACGCTAAACTTAAAATTCCTAAAAACGACCGCTTTTATTTCTTTACGCTAAAGTCTGAATAATTATAATCCAAATTAAAAAATAACAAGAAAACACCATAATTATTTAGTATTAACCAGTTAGTATTCTTATAAGCAGCGATGGGCTTGCAACCTGTCACGTTTGGAATGCTAACTACTGCAAAATGTGGGCATGTACCAAATATAATGTTTGGACGTGCCTCTGACTACCCCCACTAGACATCTTCGAAAGATCTAAACTAATGAAAATATGAAAATCGTGATCCATAATTAGATAAGTGTCAAAAAAGTTAAAAAAAAAAGATGTAATCATTTTTACCCGGTATAAATGGGTATAAATAGGAATGAATGGGTAAAAATTATTTTTACCGGGTAAGTGCCCATCTCTGTCCCCAACCGATTGAGCTGAAATTTCGCATGCTTATGTAACATCGGTGACAATGCAATAATATGGCGACAATGAGTTGATCTGATGATGTAGTCAGGAGCTATCTTATTAAATACTTCGATTGAGTAAAAACTTTGCATACATGTCAAGTTCCGATGACAATTTTTATAATGTGACATGTGATAGCGCGCTGGTGCTCAATTGTTTATCACTTCACTACATAGTAAATATAAAGCAGTCGCTTTCCGCTTCCCGCGTCTTTATGTATGTTTGCTTATATCTTTAAAACTACACAACGGATTTTGATGCGGTTTTTTTAATAGATAGAGTGATTCAAGAGGAAGGTTTATATGTATTAAACCCGTGCGAAGCCGGGGCGGGTCGCTAGTGATTTTATAAAAGGTTGTCATTGAAAAACATTTTCAACAGAAAACTTATTTCAGGTGACGTTTATCACACCCTTCATAAAAACTAATCTACATCCAAATTTGACGCAAATTGATATCAGCGAGAATCAAAATGTCATAAAGGTAAAAAAAATAACTTTTTTTTATGAAATTTAAATTTTCAAGTCCTACACCTTAAAACTTGGCAGGATGACATTATACTCGTACTATAACTATTGTTCTCTTTGAAGGTTCAAAACAAATAATAAATTTAAAAAATATAATGGACAACGGGCTAGACATGGATATAACTTTCATATACTTATTTATGCAAAGACTGGCCACTGCAACCCTTGAAAACGAGAATGTTAAAAAAATCCTTGAAGACCCGGATCTACACTTGATCATCGCCGAGTGGATGTTCAATGATCTTTATACAGCGTATGTATATAAAAATCATGCTGTTGTATTTATAGGAACTTGAAATCTCGAATAACATTAATTTTGTTTCAGTCTTTCAGCCATCTTTGACGCCCCTTTTATCTGGTTCTCCTCCATGGAACCGCACTCGATGGTTATGTCCATGGTGGACGAGAATCTGAACCCAGCTTACGAAGGATGGTACATCCAAGACCTTCCTCTTTTTACTTTCTGGCAGAGGATCCAGGAGTTCCTGTTCATAACTAAAACAATGGTATTTCGGGAAACGTTAGTAACTTTTGAATATTTCGATAAAGGAATTGGTGAAGAAAGATCGGTTTTTTTTGGTAACTGTTTCAAAGCGAGGGCTGATGTCAAAAATAAGAACAGGCTAGATAATGCTAATTTGAGATGTTTTAGATAACTAACTACAGTCGTGGTCAACTAATTAGGGACACTCTTTGGTTAAACCGAATTGTGAATTTATTTTTTATTTTCCAACGAGTCTAAACCATATTCCATATCTCTTACATGTAAGTATAATTAGTCATTTATGTGCCCGATTATACAAACAATAACAACTTCTTAAACATTAAACCTCTTTACAGTATAGCTGATAGATTATCGTAGTGCTATTTGTTCAAATAATGCTGGCTGGCCATTTAATTAGGGACACTGAGATATTGCGTTCTATTTTCAAAATTTGAATCTCAATACTTTTTTACTTCTTCTCTTATTGTTTCGTGGTAGTTTTGGCGGCAATCCCGATATTTATTTTAAGTTTTGAAAAATATTTTGAAGAAAAATGGGTATAAATAAAAGTTGCGATCCAACACTACGAAAAATTATCATGAAGTTTGTTGTCGAGCATCGTTGGCCATACCGAAGGATAGCAGAACATTTAAATTGTTCAAAGACTATGGTATACAATGCAGTGCAACATGTCAGACGCAATAACACAGATTGAAATGTGCCCAGAATAAAAAGATCGAGAAAAACAACTCCGCAAGAAGATAGAATGATAACCAGGTTAGCTAAGAAAGATCCATTTCTAGGCTCTATTTTAATTAAACACGAAGTGTTTGGGACAGACGAAAGAGCTGGTGTCTAAGCGAGGACCGTTCGACGACGTCTGGTAGAAGCAGGGTTGTTCGGAAGAGTGGCTCGCAAAGTACCGTTGTTGAAGAAAGAACATAGAAATGCTCGTTTGGCGTTTGCACGTAAATATGGACATTGGACCTACGCCCAATGGCAACATGTATTATTCTCTGACGAGACCAAGGTTAATTTGATTTCTTCAGATGGAAGGCAATACGTACGGCGTCCAGTAAAAGCGGAAATGAATCCAAGATTCACAAAAAAGCAGGTGAAACATGGCGGTGGAAACATTAAAATGTGGGGTTCATTTTCTGGACGTGGAGTGGGACCTGTGAGGAAAGTTCAGGGTAACTTAGACCAACATCAATACAAGGCAATATTGGAGGAAACGATGCTTCCCTATGCTGAGGAGCATCTCCCTATTATATGGACGTTTCAGCATGATAACGACCCGAAACATACCGCCCGTTCAGTCAAGTCGTTTCTTACCAGTATCGGTGCTAGATTGGCCAGCAAATAGCCCGGACCTTAACCCAATCGAGCACCTTTGGCACGAAATCAAGAAAAAAGTAGCCACTTATCGTACCACAACTTTAGATGAACTTAATGAAGCTTTTTGTGAGGCATGGGCAAACATTCCTGTCGAAACATGCCAGAAACTGATAATGTCTATGCCACATCGGTGTCAAGCGGTAATTACTAACAAAGGTTTTGCTACTGGGTACTGATTTTACACGTAATAAAATGGAGCTGTTAAAGATATTATAATACTGCAGATTATTAGTTTTGTTTAACTCTATTTTTCATTATAGTTTACTGTCCTTAATTAAATGTCCAGCTACAGAATTATACCTTAAAATTGAATACATGTTCAACCTTTGATATTAAATACTTTCTTCTATTTATTTATTCTTTTATTTACAGCCATTTAAAGCATAATAATCGGACCAAATTATGCAAACAATAGTTACTGAGAAATCAATAGGGTTTTATATTTGTATGTACATAACCGGTTATTGTTCTTCACTATCTTGCATGTCCCTAATTAGTTGACCACGACTGTATATGTAACTAAATGTACTTTACTATGTGAGTCAAACATGCCCCATATCTTAGCTTGACGCTGCTTCAAATGTATGAATCATGAAGAGAAGGCGCTGGTTTTTAGACAGAGCCAAACGAACGATTTTGTGAGATAATAAAGTTCATTACATTCACATGCAGATGCTAGCGCGTAAAACGCCAAGTTAACTAGAAGAATAGTAATAATATGAATAAATCTTCTTAAAATAAATAATTTTCTTTTTGCAATTTCAGAGTCATCTCCTTTCTTCAAAATCGTTTTTACAATAATTACCTCGTCCCGTTCATTGAGCAACGTGGCAGAGTTCCACCTGACTTCTCGGAGTTGAAGTACAACGCATCATTGATTCTGGGAAACTCTCATGTGTCCATGGGACAGGCCACGCGGTTACCTCAGATTTACAAACCCGTGGGCGGGTACCACATAGATGAAGATATCAAGCCCTTGCCCACCAAGGTACGAGTATCTACAGTCTGCATAAAATTGTAAAGGTTGATAGGTTGTACCCTCATTCTGTGTTATAAGAGGTAAATTGGTTATGGAGTCGTTTTTTATCTTAAATGGGTCAAAAAAAGATCGCGATATATCAGTTTGGGGCGAACCAATAGTACCTATCTGTATTTGTTCATGCACATAGTACAATTTTGGATCTGCTTTTCCACCTGCAACGGGCGTTGCACTTGGTCAAGCGGCGCATTTTGGTGTGATATAGGCTGTAGTCAAATTAATATAAATTTTCTTTGTAATTTACTTTTGTAGTAGGTACTATTTGTGTCTGATACCCTCCCTACTCACAAATAATCTACCATCAATGAACTCTGTCTGAGAATATATTATAAATAAAATTAAATAATAAAATTGTCATTGCAGGATTTACAGAAATTTCTGGATGAAGCCAAAGAAGGCGTGATCTACTTCAGCATGGGTACCAATCTGAAAAGTAAAGACCTGCCGAAGCAATTTAGGGAAGATTTGCTAAAAAATAGACTGCAATTTGCAAATCATGTAATGAATGTGTCAAAGAGTTGTTTTTATCGCCTTAGAGTTATGTATAAGGTTCGACATTTACTTAGTGAAGAGATAAGGCTTAGGTTATGCGAATCTTTAGTCTTATCCAAATTAAATTATGGAGACATTGTGACAGGTTCATGTTTGCTAGCAAAGACGAAGAAGCTCATTCAGCGTGTCCCAGAATGCGTGCATTCGTTTTTGTTATAAAATTCCACCAAGAAGCCACATTAGCCCCTATATAAATGGTGCCAAATTATTGAATATGACCTCTCGAAGAAATCTGCATATGGCTGGCCTCCTAAACACAGTCATAAAGTATAAGCGACCCGAATACTTACCTATTTACCAAACTTAGATGGCGTCATCGTAACTGTGGATGGGGGATCCAAGGTCTATAAATAAATGTAAGTTGGTCACTCCCTATCACAGGACACGTGCTTTTGAAGGGAGTTTCCGGTACCAGGCCACTAAATGCTGGAACAATTTGCCGCCGCCATTGAGAAACACTCTTTCAAAAGCAACTTTTAAAGTAAGGTATAAAAAGTTTCTCATGGAGGAACAAATTGGAACCGGCTAGCTCCGAACACAAACTACGCACACAGCATTTCATACACACATGCAGCCACTTTACGCATGCACACACGCGCGCACACATACACACACATTCATTCACTCTTACTTTCATACAGTTCACTCACATATTTTACACGGGTAGCATGTTATTATACATATAAACCTTCCTCCTGAATCACTCTATCTATTAAAAAAAACCGCATCAAAATCCGTTGTGTAGTTTTAAAGATATAAGCAAACATACATACATATTACATCAAATCTAGTGTTTGGACGTGCCTGTGCCTAACCGTTTTAGAGGATCTAAGCTCCTGGAGTTCTGAGAGAATGTCATGTCTACCGCACTTGGAGGATTACAGACCGTATTTTCTTTTTTTTAAGTAACTTTTATCTGAATACCATTGTGAACAGTCTGAAGGTATCTAAATCATGATTGTAAAAAAAATCTGTAAATCGGTCTTACTTCCAACCTGACTGATGCCATTCTAAGATGTTATGTATGATACTGAAATTAATACTAATATACGATGCACAAGAACATTGAGATATTTTTATTTACTCATCTCATTTTTTGTTTCTACAGTAGAAGTCTACTTTAGTTAAGATACGAGTTAGATTTTAATAGTTATTTGTTAAACAAGAGTGCAAAGTTGCTTTTTAACCGCGTGTTCAATTTTGATGACCGAGCAAGCGAAGGATTCTAAAATTGAATCACGAGCGCAGCGAGTGATTCAAAATTAGAATACTGAGCGTTAGCGAGGGAATCAAAAGAGCACGAGGTGAAAAATCTTTGCACTCAAGTGCAACACGTAACTTTTCATTCCACCTCAGCGAGGAAATGACTAAATGCAAAAAAAAAACGTTTACAATCACAAGATAGGTACTTTTATTTCAGTTTTAGGTATTAACTACTACATTATGACAGGTAAGTATTACATAATAATCTTAATAATGACGTGAAAAAATGCCGCGTACAAAGCAAATTGAAAAAAGAACACCAAGAAGGTTCCGAGTCTTGAGTTTTTAACAAATTAAAAAAAGTTGTATGATATATTCGGCACCATAGAGGTAGCAGTAAATAGGTTTAATGATTTTTTTAATTCACAAACTTAGTGCACACGATGTTCTAAATTCAATTTACTTTATCCTCTAGAGAATAAAAACGGCTTTTGCACTCAGATATTGAAGAGCAAAAATACTCTTTCCGAGATGGTGGGATGAAAATAGGTTTTATCTTCTAGCTACAATAAAAATCATTTAATATTTTAAAATTCTTATTAGTAAAGAATGAAAATCATAGGGTACTAATAACGTAGGATGTATGAAGTCTGAAAAATAATTGAATTCAAGATTTGCTGCAGCATAGTTAACGTCATCTGTTGGTAAGTACGGATAAGGACAACTAAAATAGTGTTCAGTCCATCGACTACATAGCCCAATAGTCGCTTTCGCTTAATGGCCACATCACATTACTTCATACAAACAACTCTGTCAAGTCAGTGAGGTCATGAGGTACGGGGGGAGTGGGAAAAAATGCATTCTGATTGGCCGGTTCAAGATGAAGTGATTCACTAGGGATGGGAAGTGTTGTCGATAGGAGTCAGAGGCACGTCCAAATATTATATTTGGCACATACCCACATTTTGCAGTACCTAGTTAGCATTCCATACGTGACAGGTTGCAAGCCCACCGCCGCTTATAAGAATACTAACTGGTTTCCTCACGATTTTTCCCTTCACCGTTTTGAGCACGTGTTTTTGTTGCGCATATAAATTTTGCGAACAGAAAAATCCATTGATGCACGCCGGGATTCGAACCCATGACTTTCAGATTGAAAGTCGAGGTAGGTAGGTATAGGTAGGTACCTCCCACTCGGCCAACACGGCTTTTGGCTCATTACCTTATTAATAAATCATTACAAGTTAATCGTCAAGTCTTGTTTAATTTGGGTATGTGCGAAATATAATGTTTGGACGTGCCTCTGACTACCCCCACTAGACATCTTCAAATGATCTAAGCGTCTGGAGATCTGAGAGGATGTCTACCGTGCTTGGGGATTACAGTCGTGATCCTATTTATTTATTTATTTTTATTTAGTTTAATTTTAATAGGTACGTACGTAGGTACTAGGTACTTTATACAACTTAATCTTAATAATATTATAAATGCGAATAGCAAATAGGCTACTTTTTATCCATGTAGGTACAACGCGAGCGAAGCCGCGGACGGAAGCTAGTTGGCAATAAGTAGTTTTACTAGTTAGTACCAACTGTTGTTGTTACTACTATATAGGTTTATAAATCATCAATTATTGAGTAGTGGTATAACACTATTGACTTTCGACAAGGAAAATAATCAGTGTAACTTTAGCTCAACAAATTTGTTCTTGAAATTGCTGACCTATTATGAAACGTAATCCCATCTTTATTGTAATTAGATGTATCGCTACAATTACCACAATATCTTGTAATTGTAATGGTTTTTTAGCATAAACAGACGAGATGTGCACTGGTCAAGGAAGTGGTCAGTACCAAAGACTACTATAGTTATATTGGTCAGTACTACTGCAGGTTTGACGCGATGTATTTTTTATCGGCCTGATGTTTTGGATGACAGTGTTCGCCTTGCATGAGGTGTCTATTGGGCTATGTATGGTTCAGTCAGATGAATAAAATTGTAATTTCAATTTAACTAACAGTGAGGAGTTATGGTCATAAGACAAACTTTTGGGCAAACTAAAAAAAAACTGACATTGACAATATTGACATTTACATTTTACTGTGCGAGCTGCTGTGTTTTGTTGTGTTGTTTGTTTGTTTGTTAGTTGTTTGTTACCTTCCGTATCACTTCACTTGTAGATTTACTTTACTAGTTTTGTTTATATCAAAAACATTGTTCTTTGGCTCGTAATTGGCACTAATAGTTACGCAAAGAAATGTCCGAATTATGTTCTACGTGTTTGAGCTACGACCGGACACTTGTCTCGTTGGATAAAGCTAAATATGAGATGTTATTTGGCGGTGATGCTGTAAGTTGGCCTAACTCTCGTATTTCTATCTATTCGCATTGAATACTCCTGAATTCCAGGGTTCTTTGTTAGTGCAGCCCTACATTACAAGATAACGAACATAATTCTTCAATCTTCTAGAATGTAGAGCATTTGTTCTGATATGTCTGAAGCAGTTTAGATGGCGATAAATATTCTTAAATTGTATTTTTAAGGTGGTTGTGAGTGTGGAGTCTGTGTGTTGGGAGTGTGCAGCCATGTTCCATAAGCTGCACAAGTTCAGACTGCAGGTCTTGAGTGCCCAGGAGTGTCTGAAGAACAGCAGTTTTGAGGTAATATTAAAGTGTATTCATTAGAGCTTCATAACAGACTTCCACCATTCCTTTACTAGAACTTTATTGATGTCTAATTTACTCTTTGAGGCACAAACATCCTCACAAACTTTAAAATTTATAATATTATAGGATACTGATGAAAATGTCTAATGGAAATACTCAAATCATAAGATAATTAGGCACATGCCCACATGTTGCAGTTAGTATTCCATTATGTTACAGGTTGCAAGTCCATCACTGCTTATAAGAATACTAACTGATTTCCTGTCAATGTGTTCATTTATACATATTATTATTATCTATACTAATATTATAAAAAAGAAACATTTGTATTGTTGTATGTTTGAAAAACTTCTGGACCAATTTAAAAAAAAAAAACTATTGGAATGCTATATTATCACTGAGTAACATAGGCTATATATATTTCTAGAAATAATTAGAGATCCGTGATAAAACTTTAATAATGTAACCCAAGGTGTAAAAAACCATAAAATCATTATTACATCCATGCGACACTGGGGTGGACTGCTAGTACTACATTATAATCCTAATTCTATATTTTACCTAATTCCAGATAACACCGCTAACCCATCTGGGATGCTCATCCTTGAATGTTAACGACATATGCTGCAATCATCACATTGATCGTATACATACTTCGAAACACACACAAGCTATCAAAACTGATCTGTTACACAATATCAAATCTGAAAAGCATATTGAAGATACTAATCAGATGATACAAAATGAGTATTTTATAACTTTAAATAGTTTAAAATGCGATGAATCAAAGGTTGCCGGAATAGAATTTGACGTTATTAAAATAAAAAACGAAAATGAGTTAATTAACAACACAGAAATAACCGTCTCAGATATAGAAGTACCAAAATCTAAAAGAAAAAGAAGGGTTAAGGGGGAAAATATAAAAAGATCCAGGAAAATTGAGACAAAAACAAAACAAGTAACAAAAGCAAAGGAGAGCATATTATCAGTATCAAAAGATAATTATATTGTAATTGAAATGAGTGAGGAAGAGATGCTAGCGAAGAGGGAGACAGACAGACAGGCAGATAGATACAAAAATAAAGTTAAATATAGATGTGAGTTGTGTATCAGCGGGTTTTTTAATCAGGAGTTATATGATAAGCATATAAGGATCAGACATTCTGAAGTAAATATCACGTAACTTTATACTAATCTATAATATAAAAATAAGTCGGGTTTTCCTTCCTGACACTATAACTCCAGAACGCAAAACCGATTTCCACGGTTTTTCGTTGGGAAGGTCTCGGGCTCCGTCAGGCTTATAGCAAAGAAAAGAACGGGAACGGGAACTTAACACAGCATTTGTTAATTCTAAAGCGATACGAAGTTCACCGGGTACTAAAATTAAGTACTACAAAAATATTTAAAATAAAGAAAATTTCGAAAAAAAAAAAGATAAAAACTAGATAAACTGATGTAATACCTCTATACTTTTTTGTTTTGTAAATAAAAACATATAATTTATTTTAATACCCAGACACAACAAACATCTATGTTCATCACCCAATTGTTTGTTGTGTCCTGGGTGGGAGTCGAACCCACAACCTACAGCGCAGAAAACAGAGCTACTACCAACTGAGCTGTGAAGCCACATGTGACATGTTGGGTGTTATTAATATATTATATGTTTATTTCAAGAAAGCCGGTAAACACGAATGCTCCGTCTGCCACACTCGCTTCACAAACCCCAGCTCATACAGAGAGCACCTCGAGAGCCATTACAGGAAGTTTCAGTGCAAGTTGTGCTCTTATGTGGGATACAACCTCTCTGAGATGGTGTCGCATGACGCGAGGGAACATGGGGTGAAGCGATTCACGTGCAAATTATGTCATGAGGAGTTCTCGTAAGTGTATCTCATGAACCGTGATAGCTAGACAGTTTAAATTTTCACAGATTATGTATTTCTGTTGCCGCTATAACAAATACTAAAAACAGAATAAAGTAAATATTTAAGTTGGGCTCCCATACACCAAACGTGTTCTTTTGCCGTTTTTTATAGATAATGGTAAGGAACCCTTCGTGCGCGAGTCCGACTCGCACTTGGCCGGTTTTTTTTTCATTTATTTTGTTTGATACAACGGAAACGGGAACTTGACACATTTGTTAATTCTATAGCGATACGAAATTCGTCAGCTTGTTATGTAATTATGTATAAATAACCTAACTGTACCGATAGACGTCCTGTCAGATTTCAATAAACCCGAAAAAAAAGCACTCAGTTTTTTCTGAACTTTAAACCACTCTTGTCACTTACGCCTTTAGTACACCTACGCAATCGCATGCGGCAGCGAACCGACGAAAAAACTGTAAGTTATATGGCAACGTTTCGCATGTGTTATGTCTCGTTCTACTATATAGCTAGATGAAATAGTTGCGTCCTTGTCGGTATTGTTTCGCAAGTAACTGCGAAATGGCCGTTACACAGACGCAGCCGTTTCGCTAGTGGAGTTTCGCATCGCAAGGCGTCACCACGCGTTCTGTCGGTGAGGACAGAATTTCGCACAATGGAAGCCGAAAATATTGAAATATTATTGAATTTGATGACTAAGCTACAATGACATTTCCTTGCGAAAGAACTGCAGTGTACTAACGTTCCGCAGATGTTTCGCTACCGCAATTATTTCGCAAAGACTCGCAGCCGCATACGAACGCGTAGGTACACCTACGCGTTCGTATGCGGCTTAAGTGCGTTATGGGTATAAAAAATACCCAACGACCTATTCTCATACCTACCAAATATACACAAAATCTTTATAAAAATTGGTCAAGCCGTTTCGGAGGAGTTTGATTACAAACGCTGTGAAACGAGATTTTTTTTATATTAGAAGATAAATGGCACTGTGTGCAATTTTAATTAATATATATAAATATATATTTTTTAATAAAATAAAATAAATATTGGTGGACATTTCACACAGCGCCATCTAGCCCCAAACTAAGCAAAGCTTGTGGAACTAATAATAAACTATGGGAACCAAGATATAATACTTATATACGTTTTTTTGTTGTTAATACATACTTATTATTATTATATATAATAACAGCCAGACACAAAACAAACATCTATGTATATCACACAAATGTTTATCCCGGGTGGGGATCGAACCCACAACCTACAGCGGAGAAGGCAGAGCTTCTACCAACTGAGCTGTGAGACCAGTCAATTTATTTTATTGTACGTTTTTAGGCTTAGATCCAGACTACGTTTCCACAGAGAGACCATGCACGAAGCACCGCTCAAGTGCGAGTCGTGCAACAAATTGTTCAGAACCAGTGATTATCTCAGAGTCCATATCAGGTAAGCCAAGAAACTGCTACCAATAGTGAACATGTGCCTAATTCAACTTAACTTTGGTTTCTTCACGATATTTTTAAATGACAGTAATAAATGTTTTTGATGAATGCAGAATCGTTTTTTATCAATAACCGCATAACATACAGTTTTTTATTCATGACAAAGATAAATTAAGGATATAATCTAGACAGAAACACGATTGGTGAAACTTTTCTCGGTAGATTTATTTTCCATAGTTGGCTCTTCCAAAACACTAGTTTCGTTTTTAATCAAAAGAATTAAAACTATGAATAGCTATATAACAGTTCATTTTTATATAATTCGTTAGATAATCATACTATCTAAGTAAATTATCCGTCATCACTTTTTCCGTCTTATCCGGGTAGATTCAGCCCATATAAAAATCCAAACATTTCACATATCACTTTAAACTATACTAGCAGCTACTAGCCACTAGCAGACCGTGCCACGCGTTGCTGTGTCAACAGTTTGCAATAAAATAATATTGCGACTATAAATTGAGATGTAAGCTATCCTATCTTTCAAGTTGGATCGAACTGCACACGGTGTGCAAAGTTTGATTAAAATCGGTTAAGTAGTTTAGGAGTCCATCGCGGACAAACAACGTGACGCGTATATTTATTATTATAATTATCGTGGAGTTTCGTGTTGGTTTATTATTAGAAATTATGTTGTTAGTAAGGACTGCGCCTTGGAAAAACCTAGTGAAACTATAGGGTGATTAAAATAGGTACAACCCGGTCAGAATATCTGCATGTGCACCTCGCTGGAATGCGGCGCCTCTCCCGCTCTCTCTCTCTCCCGCCTCGCCCGTGATATGACGTCACGAGGTCAGGTGCACAGATATTGTGACCGGGTTGTACAATCCGCCTCTTAGGCATATTATAATGATGATATATAAAGATTATAAATGCGAAAGTAACTCTGCCTGGGGTCAGCTAGTAATATTATATCTTACCAGACAGATGCATAACTACACTCCGAAGCCGGCGTGTCCAGTGTGCGGCGCGCGAGTTCGCAACATGAAGAGCCACTCGCGCACCCACGAGGCGGCACCAGAGGCCGCGTACTGTGCCGAGTGCGATCAGAGGTTTACCAGCACTGCCTCATACAAGTCGCATCTCAAATACGCTGCGCGACATCGCGCGCCGGATACTGAACTTGGGTTGGTTAAGTTGTTATTTCCAATTGTTTTTTTTTTTTGTAATGTTTATCGTGTTTTTTCTCAATATTTGCAAAAAGTTCAAGTTTTGATTTAATCGGGTTGATACAACTTTAGCGTTCTATTTATCTATACTTTTATTGTGTTTTCAGTCATGCGTGCGAAGCGTGCGATGCGCGCTTCGCGACTGCTGCGAGCCTCAAGAAGCACACGCTACGGCGACACACCAATGTCAAAGCTCACAAATGCGAGCGTTGCGGGAAGGTACTCTTAAATATAAGAGCGTCTTAAAGTGACAAGTGTTAACTTATTTGGTGCAAAATATCTACTTTTTCTCGCGACTTCTTCCGATTTTATTCAGGAAATAAATTTTTAATCGAAATATTATTTTACCACATAAATATTTATTTTATTCTAAACAGAATAAAATTTATTGTAAACAGAATAAAATCAATATTTAGGTGGGGGTTCCATACAACAAACGTGATTTTTTTGCCGTTTTTTATAGATAATGGTACGGAACCCGTCATGCGCGAGTCCGACTCGCACTTGGCTGGTTTTTTTTGTAACTTGGCAATGCTTCCAGGGCTTCGAGGAGCAGTACCAGCTCAAGGTACATATACTTCACGCTCATGAGGGAGTGGAAAAGCCAAGGAACAAGATATGCCATATCTGCGGACGAGGATTCAGTGTGAGTATTAAACTCATCTTCTTATATAATAAAATTCTCGTGTCACAGTGTTTGTAACCAAACTTCTCCGAACCGGCTTGACCGATTTTTTTTGTGTATATTCGGTAGGTATGAGAATAGGTCGTAGGATATTTTGTATACCCCTAAGTGATAAGGGTGGCGTAAAGGTGGGATTATTGAAATTTGACAGGACAACGTCTGTCGGGACAGCTAGTATTTATCAAAAAAAGTATCCTACTAATATTATAAATCCGAAAGGTTGTGAGGATATTTGGATGTTTGTGGCTGAAACTTATGGAACTACTACTTTTTTTTTGGCTTGGGGTGCTTACAACCGCCTACCAGACGTCAATACTAGTTATACTTCTTTATGAATACTTGCTTATACCATAGCCTATGCCCAGGAATAGCATATAGGGTACTTTTTACCCAGGTACCACGCGAGTGAAGCTGCAGGCGAAAGCTAGTAATCAATATAATCTTGTTTCAGACCAAGTTCATGCTGTCAAACCACATCCGGGTCCATACAGGCGAGAAGCCGTTCCGCTGTTCCCTTTGCTCCTCTGCCTTCAGCCAGAAGAGTTCCCTTACCACTCACACGAGAGGAGTTCATCTCAAGATCAAGCCCAGACCCGGACGGGGACATAAGGACTAGAGCGATGGAGACATTATTCACACCTGGACGGTTACATAAGGCCTAAAGTGATGGAGATATTATTCAAAAACCTGAATGGTGACATAACGCTTAAGTGATGGATATTGTATTACTCAGAAACCTGTAAAGTGACATAACTCTGAAAACCAAGTCGGATGACTTCTAGATCAAGCTAAAACTCCAAACTAAATGTGACGAGTAAAGCAAAACCTGGCTAAAGACTTCTACTGCAAGCTGACACTACACTTGATAGAATCAGGGTTACTTTTGGGTTTAGCAAAAATAAGAACCGAAATTATTATGTTTTGTAAATAATAAGCAAACTAGAAGAATATCTGTTTTTGTATTTATATTACAATATATAAATAATGTTGTGTACTAAAATAAATCTATAACATGGTTGCTATCTTATTATAATCTTGACTGATTATTTGTTTAATACTTTTTATAACCAATTATTCCCTATTCATCTGTCCCAAATTATGTATTACAAAAAACCAAACCTACTATACGCGTACGATTATTGAAATTTTTTTTTTTTTTTTTTTATTAATTATATTAATCCAATTCCCATATCAGTAATTGCAAATATATATATTTAGGATATCTAACTCAAGTTATGAATATTTGCTTAAATAGTATTCTAATCAAAATCTAACATTAATAGAGTTTATTTATTTTTCACCATCAACGCCATCTGTAGTCGAGCACTGAGTACTTACATAAAACATTCAGGATTGAAAGCAAAATCACATATTAATTTAAACTCTTACTAATGCCGTGGCGTGGCGCGCCACGCCACGACACGTCACGTAAGTGTGTTTCCGGCTTATTAATTACTGGTCTAGGAAATTAAAATAGGATTGTTCTTTGGCGCTTGAAAATGTAAACAAAATAGGCTTTGACGGTTTTTTAATTTGACATTGGCAACCGCTGACAATTGTTCTAGAAGACACACGTCTTAGAAAATTTAAAAAAAAAGTATTTAATGTACGTACCTAAATACCTATTAATATACCTAAGTTTTGTTGTTTGTTTCCTTCGTTCGTTCAAGCGCACGAAATAGAATAAAGCCTTTCTCAATCTCAATGTTATTTAGCTTGTTACTTTCATGTACACGTACACCTATTTCTTTCTTATCACAAGAACTTTTAAATACACGAAGAAATGTCTGAATTGTGTTCTACGTGTTTGAGTAGCGACAGAATACTTGTATCATTGGATGCATCGAAATATGGGACATTATTCGATGAAGATGTAAGTTTTTTAGATACCCTGTAGAATTTAAATAACAACAGCGTCTGACCGCGGCTTCTCTCACACTGCCAGACAAAAAATTGCTATTTTAATGCTATTTCGGGCCGTATACAAATAGTCCAAGTTTTATCAAAATCCAGCTGATCTGATGGATCATCAGATCATGAGCTTTCCCATTTATATAATAGTAAGACTTTTTTTTGCACTGCATGTCTGCACACCTTACTATGCTTATTTTTAAATGTAGATTGAAATGACCAATCCAGAATACGGATTTAATTTATAAAAATATAAAACTTTCTGTTTATTTTAGAGTAACATACAAAATACATTTCGTCTGTTTTCTTTTTAGTTTTAAAAACATCTATAAACAAGCAGTTCTTGTATACCTACTTTATATATAATCTGAATCTCGGAAACGGCTCCAACAATTTTTATATATTTACTATTCAGGGGGTTTTGAGGCGATAAATCGATCTAGCTAGTTTTCATATACCGAGCGAAGCTCAGTCATCCAGGCACTAATTATAATATTAGTAGGACTTTAAATCAATATTAATATATGGTATTTTTCAGGTGTTTGAAGGAGTAAAGTCTGTGTGTTGGGAGTGTGTAGCCATATTCAATAAGCTGTACAAGTTCAGACTGCAAGTCTTGAGTGCCCAGGAGTGCCTGAAGAGCAACAGTTTTGAGGTAATAAGTAACCAACCAAGTGGAAATTGTTTATTCTCGCAATAAAAGTGGTACAAATTGTAAGTAACTTAACTACTGGGAAGATAGCAAAATATCACTTATTAGGCACCTTTCATTAAAATAATTTATGTATACATTATTATGTTTGATATTGATATATCAAAATTAGGAGTAGGTATTTGAATTTAATTTTAATAGTTGGTAAACTATTGTGGTTGCATTTTAAATAGAAATGCTCGCAAAATCAATGCTTCAGAACGATAACTACAGCAAGTATGGCAGATATCCTATGACATCTCCATTGCATTTTGAAGATGTCTAAGTTCCTTGAAGATGTCTAGGAGTAATCAGAGGCATGGCCAAACATTACATTAGTACATGCCCACTTTTTGCAATAGTTAGTATTCCATACAAGATATTTTTGCATATACTAATGCTAACTGATTTCCTTTTTGTGTTTTCCTACAATATTGCCAAGGGCCCACGTGCCCTCTCCCTCACGTGAGATTCCTCTCGACCCCCTCCCCTAAAAGCCTCCTGTTATTAATGAAACCCAGAATCTTTGGATTTAAAGCCGGATGTACCTACTTGCACAACAATTCCAAATAAAGAATTTATATTTTAATTCCCATTTTCAGATCACACCGCTCACTCATCTGGCATGCTCTACTCTGAACGTAAATGACATTTGTTGCGATCAAAACATTGAACGCTTAGAAGACAGCCCAATACACACAGCTATCAAATCTGATCTATTTGTACAAGATATCAAGTCTGAAGAGTATAATGAAGAGGATATGCAGAATGTGATCACAAATAAATACTTTATTACGATAGACGGTGTTAGATGCGGTGAAACTAAAATTGCAAGCATAGATGTTGATGTGACAAGAATTAAAAATGAAAGCGAGGTATCAAGTGACAATGATGAAGGAGAAATAACAGTCACAAATATAGGTATTTATTTATATTTCTATTCATAATTTTACTTTACTTATGAAATACAAAATTAATATGATCACGACTGTAATCCCCAAGTACGGTAGACATCCTCTCGAATCTCCAGGCGCTTATATCCTTTTGAAGATGTCTAGTGGCACATGCCAACATTTTTCAGTGTATTGGGGTTAAGTTAAGTTACATGCAACTATCAGCTAAGAGGACTCTTTAAATAAGTACATAAATACATAAAATCACGCCTGTTTCCCAGTGGGGTCGACAGAAACCACGGCTCTCCACTTGCTACGATCCTGACATACTTCCTTTGCTTCATTCACTCACATTCCTCATGCATGCTCATCGGTTTAGAGTACTCTTGACCTGACCTTTTTTCAAAACGTCCCCAATTTTGTACAAGAAAATACGCCAAAGTCTGCCTCTTCCACTCGCCATTTTATCAATCTTTCTTCATTCATTCTTTTTATAATAATAATAAAAGCCTTTATTGCTGATCTACAACCCGGTCAGAATATCTGTGCACCTCGCTGGAATGCGGCGCCTCTCCCGCTCTCTCTATCTCCCGCCTCGCCCGCGATATGACGTCACGAGGTCAGGTGCACAGATATTGTGACCGGGTTGTATGTACTAACTTATTTACATTTCATGTTAAGTAATAAACAGTTAGGCCTGAGCTTGGGCCTTTCGACATAGAGCTCCTCCAGTGACTCTCACTCATTTCGATTTTTGGCTGATCTTCGACGCGTTGATCCTGCTATTTCTTTGATGTCGTCTTTCCATTTCTTTTTTTTCTCTGCCTCTTGCTCTCTAACCATCCAGGGGATCATTCTTTTTAAATATTCTTTGAATTATTATTATGTATTATTATTATAGAAACATCAAAACCAGTAAGAAAAAGAAGAATAAAGAAGGAAAATGTCAAGAGATCGAAGAAAATTAAAATCGAAAACAAAACACAAACGAAACGAATAAGAGATAATAAATCTATGGTATCTAAAGATAATTATATGGTGATAGAAATGAGTGAGGAAGAGATGCTAGCGAAGAGGGAGACAGACAGACAAGCAGATAGATACAAGAATAAAGTTAAATATAGATGTGAGTTGTGTATCAGCGGGTTCTTTCATCAGGAGTTATATGATAAGCATATACGGATCAGACATTCAGAGGTAAATAAACACTTAATTTAGTAATAAGAGGGGTCTTAAATATCGTGATGTCACATTTAAAAATCCAATATCTATTGTTAATCTATTACATAATTATTAAAACACGAGATCTAATAACTTTTAAGTAAAATAAGTAAAATGGCAAGATATCGTCTTTAGGAGACGATATCTTAAAATATCTGCAAATGACGTTTATAAACTAAAAAGAAAACCGGCGAAAATTTTTCGACCAATCGAAAAGACAAGAGACTATTTCAGTTTCACAAGTTTTATAAAGGAACTATTAACCCTACTTGAGTACAACTTAAATGGGATAAACTTGGGACTATTCTTTACACAATATAAAAAATAACATCGAAATAGGATCACCATCAGGTCTTCTTCTTGCGTGTCAATGATACAATCATTTAAATTATGTTTGCGAAAAATTTCGTTACCTTCACCCCATCCTTGGTGGCGTTAATGAGGTCGTCCCTTGTGCAGGTAGTAGGGCATAGGGGACGATTAAGAAGGTGGGATGGTGGTGGATCACCAGGTAAAAAGATTTCAGTCATTTTTGTTTTTCATATTTTTAATATAATTATCTATACATATAATAAAACTGTAGAAGAGTTCAATTCTGTACATTGAATAAAAACAAAAAAAAAATACTCCTAGGTGTCTTCATACAAGTAACACAAACCAAAAAAATATATTTGGAAATTTTTGTCAGTCTGTCTGTCTGTCTGTTGTCTGGCTTTCACGCAAAAACTACTGGACGGATTTTGATGAAAATTCTTTTGTTATATAGATATTAATCCTCGGCAACATATAGGCTATAATTTATTTTGAAGATTGGAATACCAGATGTGAAACTATCTATCGACCAGCGAAACGGGCACGGGTCAGCTAGTTTTTAATATAATTATTACTAAATAAGCCTACCGTATTAGTCCATAATAACCATTATTTATTTATGTCCATGTTTATTTCAAGAAAGCCGGTAAACACGAATGCTCCGTCTGCCACACTCGCTTCACAAACCCCAGCTCATACAGAGAGCACCTCGAGAGCCATTACAGGAAGTTTCAGTGCAAGTTGTGCTCTTATGTGGGATACAACCTCTCTGAGATGGTGTCGCATGACGCGAGGGAGCATGGGGTGAAGCGATTCACGTGCAAATTATGTCATGAGGAGTTCCCGTGAGTATCCCTAGAAGTTACAACCAATTTATACAACTCTGTACATACATACAATCACGCCTGTTTCCCAGAGAGGTAGGCAGAGACCACGGCTTTTCACTCGCTACGATCCTGACATACCTTTTTTGCTTCATTCCTCAGCATACTCGTCGGTTTAGAGTAGGTCAAGAATTTTGTCCAAGAAAATTAATCTAATAACATAATCACTATCATCACTACATAGTATAAGTAAAGTCGCTTTCCGCTTCCCGCGTATGTATGTATACAATGTATGTTTGCTTATATCTTTAAAACTACACAACGGATTTTGATGCGGTTTTTTTTAATAGATAGAGTGATTCAGGAGGAAGGTTTATATGTATAATACATGCATAATATAGTAGAGAAACACTGATAATTTTAGAGGTTTCTAATGTGATGTCGTAAATAAACACATTTTTTTGCGCTTACATTGCAAATGCTGGCTGAACCCCACGAGATATATCAAAATAATGTACTACAGTATTGTACACCTTAAAAACGTCTACAAAAAAGTCCACGATGGTATTAGAAATGTCTTACGCACAGCGAAGCGGGCACGGGTCAGCTAGTATGGATATATGTACATACCATACAAATATACAATTGGGCAATGACATAATGATTATATAACACTTAATGAATGGACGTATCTCTGACTACCTCATCTAGACATATTCAAGAGATAACAGTCGTGATGCTATTTTTTCATCATATTATACTTTTCAGACTTCGATCCAGACTGCGTTTCCACAGAGAGACCATGCACGAAGCACCAGTCAAGTGCGAATCTTGCGGAAAGATGTTCAGAACTAAGGATAGTCTTAGGGTCCACATCAAGTAAGAAAGACAATAATTGATCTATACTAATATTATAAAGATTTTTGTATGTTTGTAATAAATAAACTCAAAAACAACTGAACCGATTTCAATCATTCTTGCACCATTAGAATGCTCTATTATCTCTTGAGTAACAAAAGCTATATTTATTATTAGAAAAAATTAGGGGTCCCTACTAAAACTTCAATAATGTAAGTAACCCAAAGAGTAAAAAAATTTGCCATAAAATCAATTACATCAAGTAATCAATATTACATCAGTGCGACGCCAGGGCAGCTGCTAATTAAAAAAAAACCGGCCGAGTGCGAGTCGGACTCGCGCACGAAGGGTTCCGTACCATTATCTATAAAAGCGGCAAAAAAATCACGTTTGTTGTATGGGAGCCCCCCTTATATATTTATTTTATTCTGTTTTTAGTATTTGTTGTTATAGCAGCAACCAAAATACATAATCTGTGAAAATTTCAACTGTCTAGCTATCATGGTTCATGAGATACAGCCCTGTGACAGACAGACGGACAGACAGACAGACAGACGGACAGCGAAGTCTTAGTAATAGGGTTCCGATTTTACCCTTTGGGTACGGAACCCTAAAAAACCGGCCAAGTGCCAGTCGGACGCACGAAAGGTTCCGTGGTACGTGGTACGGAACTATCTATAAAAAAACGGAAAAAAAAACACTTTTGTTGTATGGGAGCCCCACTTAAATATTTATTTTATTCTGTTTTTAGTATTTGTTGTTATAGCGGCAACAGAAATACATCATCTTTCAACTGTCTAGCTATCACGGTTCATGGGATACATCCTTGTGACAGACAGACGAACGGATAGCGGAGTCTTAGTAATAGAGTCCCGTTTTTATGCTTTAGGTACGGAACACTAAAAAAATTACATGTTTCTACATTCGACCAATAGATAAGCTATGAGACGATATTATAATAATTATATTATTGCATGTTACCAGACAGATGCATAATCACACTCCGAAACCGGCGTGTCCAGTGTGCGGCGCGCGAGTTCGCAACATGAAGAGCCACTCGCGCACCCACGAGGCGGCACCAGAGGCCGCGTACTGTGCAGAGTGCGATCAGAGGTTTACCAGCACTGCCTCATACAAGTCGCATCTCAAATACGCTGCGCGACATCGCGCGCCGGATACTGTACTTAGGTATGTATGCTCACAACTCAGGGTTCGATTCATATTCAGGACAAATATTTGTGTGATGAACATAGATGTTTGTTCTGGGTCTGGGTGTTATAATGTACTTACATACGTGGTTCCATCCAAATGTTGTCTGGAAGAGATTGTCACACTGATTAATTTTAGTTTTTGTGTCCTGTTTTTTAGGGTTCCATACCCAAAGGGTAAAAACGGGACCCTATTACTAAGACTTCGCTGTCTGTCCGTCTGTCACAGGGCTGTATCTCATGAACCGTGATAGCTAGACAGTTGACATTTTCACAGATAATGTATTTCTGTTTTTCTATTATTTGGTTGTATATATTTTTGTTTTTGTAAATACATACTTATATTAAGATCTGTGACGATGTCTACCTTACTTGAGGATTACAGTTCATATATAACAAGGTAAACAAACATGTTAATATACATCCACTGTCAAAACGTGAGGCTAAATTAAAACTCAAAAACTGGCTATTAAAACTGGATTACCATAACCATTTTTGACGTACTATAGTTGATTTAGTATTAAATTAGCTAATTATTAAATTATTAATTTAGCTTTAAACAAAAAAACACACACATATATACACATACACACACACACACATTTAAAAACTTATACATACATTTATTTTAATTTCTTTTTCTTTTTGTTTATTCTCATCATTTGATAAACCTATTCATTAATATCTTTTTTTCTTACTTTTAAGTTTGTTAAATTTCTTCACTTGAAATTAGTGTTAGTGCATGGATGGAAGAGGAACTTGATTTCTGAATCACAGGTTATATATTACCTAGCTCAGAGATCAAGGGCTATAATAACTATTTGTATATCTTGTGAGTGAAATAAATAAAGTTTATTAATATTATTATTTTATAGTTCGATCCTTGTTCTCTTTATATAATAATAATCACTATTTTAATGTGCTTCCAGTCATGTGTGCGTTGCATGCGATGCGCGCTTTGCAACCTCTACGGGTTTGAAAAAGCATGCGCTTCGACGACATTCTACTGTGCGCGCTCATAAGTGCGAACGATGCGGCAAGGTACCTACTCTTAAATTATTTAATACTAGCACTAACTCCCCGGCGTCGCACGGGTGCAATAATGATTGTATGACTATTTTTTTACACCTTGGGTTATGGAAGTTTCAACAGGGATCCCTAATTATTTCTAGTGTTAAATATAGCCTATGTTACTCAGAGATAATATAACATTCTAATAGTGAAAGAATTTTTGAAATTGGTTCAGTAGTTTTTGAGTTTTTTCGTTACAAACATACAAAACTATTTTTTTTTTCCTCTTTTTGTATTATTATACAATAACAGTTTTTAGATGGCTCAATTGGTTTTTGTATATTTAGTAAATATTCGGTAATGTATTTCTATATCTAGTATAATAATACAAAAAGAGGAAAAAAAATAGTTTTGTATGTCTCTATAGACAGCTCATATAAAAAAAAAGTATATAGTAAACTATCAGTAACCTGGTTACCATAGTACCTACAAGATTTGCTTTGTTTGGGGCTAGATAGCGATGTGTGTAATATCCAGCAATATTTATTAAATAAACAATACTAGCCGACCCGTGACATACTTTGTCATGTCTTGTGTAGTCAAAACAAATGTCTGACTTTTTGCACACCAGCACCATCTATACCAAAATCATCTTTTTGCATTTTTTTATCATTTGGGGAATGTTTTTCGGATTATAAACCACCCTATGTTTTATTCGGGAATTATATATACATTACTAGCGACCCGCCCCGGCTTCGCACGGGTAGCATGTTATTATACATATAAACCTTCCTCCTGAATCACTCTATCTATTAAAAAAAACCGCATCAAAATCCGTTGTGTAGTTTTAAAGATATAAGCAAACATACATACAGACGCGGGAAGCGGAAAGCGACTGCTTTATACTATGTAGTGATATATGCTTTCAGGGGTTCGAGGAACAATGCAAGCTGAAGTTACATATACTTCATGCGCATGAAGGAGTGGAAAAGCCGAGAGATAAAATATGTCACATCTGTGGACGGGGGTTCACAGTGAGTATGAAAATTGAGCACCTCTAGGAACAAAAACTAATAACAATAATATAATCACGACTGTTATCCCCAAGTACGCTAGACATACTTTCTGAGCTCAAGGCGCTTAGATCCTTGAAGAAGTCTGGGTTAGTCAGAGGCACGTCCAAACACTTTGACACAATACCCATATTTTGTGAAATGAATAAATCATATTTATAACAACTGATTAGTAATGCAGATGTAAATACTAAATCGATACCTATAACGCCATCTATCGAGTCAGTTTTGATCAAGCATTTTTATTTGATTTCCACAAATAAAAACTTTTTATTTATCTGTAGTATTTCTATTCCAATGCTAAAAAAAATAAACTTACTATTATTATTATGTTTCAGACAAAGCTGACACTGAGTAACCACATCCGGGTCCATACAGGCGAGAAGCCGTTCCGCTGTTCCCTTTGCTCCTCTGCCTTCAGCCAGAAGAGCTCCCTCACCACTCACACGAGAGGAGTTCATCTCAAGATCAAGCCCAGACCCGGACGGGGACATAAGGACTAGAGCGAGCTATGGAGACAAGTCATGACACCTAAACTGGAACATAAAGACTAGAGCGATAGAGACATTACTCACAAGATCTGAACGAATACATAACCCGTAGCTCACTATTAGTGTTCTGTACCTCAAAATAAATAATTATGTTTAAAAACTAACAACAAAACCAACTTCATGTTTGTGAAGGTTAATTGGCCGTAAATGACGTCTATGTTTGATGATGTATGTAGTGTCAGTAGCATGTTCATCAGTAGATGAAACATCGAAATTAATTTGCACAGGTAATATGCTTAAAAGGATTTGGCAGATCAAAATTAGCTCTTTCTATAGCGAGCAATGTATTTGTGTACCTCGTGAGCCAAAGCTTGAGTGAGTGAAATAGAAAGTTATTTTAGTACAAAAGAGCGTAACAGCATATCGCGAACCGGATCGGACGCTGTCGGCATTTATTCGGCAGCAAACTCATCTAGTTCGTGTAGCCGCGTGTAGTCGCTAGTGGTGACGCGTCGCCAAGCCAACAGCCGGACTGACCCGAAGCTATAGATATTTCACATCAAAAAAAAAGAATATTCCTAATCAGATTAGGGAGTTCTGAGGTTTATTACAAAGAAAAGTTATATTAAAAGGTTAGGTTCAACGAAATTAAAAGTCTAATTTTATTAACAATGGCAACAAAATAAATTATTTAATACACTACTGTTTTATCCTCTAAAATATCTATTACACATTTTCTATCAAACTATAATCTTTACTGAATACATGTTTCAAACAAACAAATGAGTATGCAAAAAAGTATGGTAAAACAGCAGATAATATCACATATACATAACTATTTATGGGAACTGTGTGTCCGTATGGATATATCCAGAGACCCCGTCGGTTAGCATCTCTTAAGTGATGAGATGTGAAGGCTATTATGAGCATATAAGTAAGTATATTAGTGTTAAGTTTCCTTGCCACATAACTGTATGTTAAGAGGATAGTTGTGATGAGTAGCCAGAATGTGGTGCAGTGGAAGATACCTCTTTGCTTCAAGTTGGTTAGATCCTGAAAGAGATAAAGTTTTTACGATACAATAAAAATATTGGTGAACATAATCAAGCAAAGCTTGAACTTGGAACTAGATAACTGATAGAATACATATTATACTTTTTTATGTAGATACATACTTATTTTACATAAATAACACCCAGATACAGAACAAGCATCAATTCAAATTCAAAAATCATTTATTTCAATAAAATCACAAGGATCACTTTGAAACGTCTTAGGAACTAGGTGAAGCTACGCCGATTCCACGCGACCAAGCCTAGAAGAATCAGGCAACAAACACGGCTTGGGGTCTACCTTTTTTTTTATGATCCTTTCCTTAATGCTATGTAGAGCTCCAGTGTGGTGCCAATCGAACAAGGTGAAGGCTCAAACAAGAATAATAATTAAAAGTACCTACTACTCAAGTACGTATGTACATATCAATGTTTATCACACAAATGTTTGGTTGGGTGGGGATCGAAACCACAACCTACAGCGCTACTACCAACTGAGCTGATACTATTATTGTTAGTATTGTATGTTAGGATCAAGGAACTGAGTGGCTGGAGGTTTGTGAGGTGTTCTACCATGCTTGGGGATTCAATTGTTTAAATAACATTCCAATATTTGCAAGCTAATTGGCAATTTCTTGAAATGTCATACTAGCTGTCTCGACAGATGCTTTTTTAAGAACCTTCTCCTGACACTAACAAATGAAACAAAAAAATATTTAGCAAAATCAGTCTAGCCGTTCATACACGATGCTGTGACCAAGGGAAATAGGGATTCATCTATATATATAAAAATCAATTGCTGTTTGTTAGTCTCACTAAAACTCGGAGAACGGCTGAGCGGATTTATCTTATCTTGGTCTTGAAATATTCGTGGAGGTCTAGGGAAGGTCTAGGGTTTAAAAAGTGAGAAAAATTCGTATGAATGCCGGGAAAACCATAAAAACAGCCCTTTTCTTTTACCCATATAAACATTTTCTAAATAAAATTTAGAGTCAGTTTGAACTTTATTGGAGAAGGGGAACGGGAACTTAACACAGCATTTGTTAATTCTAAAGCGATACAAAGTTCGCCGGGTCTTATATCCTAATAATATTATAAATGCGAAAGTTTGTGAGTTTGTATATATGTTTGTTCCTCAATCAGGCTTAAACGACAATCCGGATTGAGTCGAAATTTGCTGTAGATGTAGATATAATGCCCGAATGAATAATAGACTACTTTAAAATATGAAAAATAAACCAAAAGCGACATAAAACGCAAAAGGGATGATTTCTGTATAGATGGCGCTGGTGAGCAACAAATCTGACATCACTGACTAAAAACATTCAGACTTTTCTATTCGATTATTAAAATTTTACAGGACAACGTCTGTCACGGGTTGGCTAGTATTCTAATATATTCTCATGTCAGTGTTTGTAACCAAAGTCCTCCGAAACAGATTGAATGATTTTTATGAAATTTTTTGTGTATATTTGGTAGTTATGAGAAAAGGTTGTAGGGTATTTTTTATACCCCTAAGTGATAAGGGTGGCGTAAAGTTCGGGAAAAACTGAAAGTGCTTTTTTCTATGGGATTATTGAATTTGACATGGCTTGCAACCTGTCACATATGGAATGCTAACTACTGCAAAATGTGGGCATGTGCCAAATATAATGTTTGGACGTGCCTCTGACTATCTCCTCTAGACATCTTCAAAGGATCTAAGCGCCTGTAGATCTGAGAAGATGTCTACCGTACCTACCCACGGGATTACAGTCGGGATCCTATTTTTTTTTTACATGACAGACTACATCTGTTGGGATGGCTAGTTTTTATCTAAAAGTAGATGGAAAAACAGAAGATAACATACCTTTAGATAAATAGATTTAGCGACAATAAAATGGTCAATATCGATTAGAGACGATATCGTAGTACATATTATTGTATGGTAAATGCATGTTTGTAGAGGAATGTTTAAACGATGGCTAAAAAACAAGCAAGCTGATAAAAATCCTATTGTAGCGTGCACTGTAGTATCCGCTACGGCTCGGAACAACTGTGATCTGGAATATTTGGATCTAAAAACTACATAATCTCCGAAAAAACCGGTAAATATTATAGTAATTGTGAGTAGTAACTTCAATAATCTCATTTTGAGTGTGGTTTTGTAAGGAATGGTATATTTCACTCATTATCACTATTTAGGTTGCCGAGTTTGTTTTTTTATATGAGTAATCATATTACTTTGAATAATTTTTAATTCTATATATCCAAAAGACATTTTTCGTTTTTCATTTTTGTTATTGTATACCGAACCGAACCCTAACTTAACCTACAATACATACCAAATACATACATCAAATCAGTGACAGTGATCAGTGTTTCCAAACCGCTAAAAGTAATTCCAAAAAACTTTGATAATAATGGTACAGAAAGAGAGAACGTTTTTATATCAGTCTTAACAAAACTATGTATGAACTCCACAAGCAATTATTTATGTCTTTACACTATTTACATAAAAACAGGAAATGGAAAATTAACAAATAGAATCTACAAATAGGATATTCTAGATAGCCGCTGGCACTGCAGCATTAAAATATCCCAAAATATAGGGATTGTAAAAGAACTTATTGTTGGTAGCCCAGTTAAAGAATGACAGTATTTTTTTTAACTTGACAGTGACTGATATATCTTTACAGACAGTGGCATAAATCTTGTTCTAATAAACCAGGTAGATATACTTTTTCATACTAGATAGGTACCAAAGAGCATATAAGTACTAGATACCTTCGATAAAACTTGCATAATGCCATACTTTTTTATATCCTTGTATGATTTCGAATCCCGTAACCCTACCTGGGTTACGGGGGGTAACCACTAGCAACCAAACAATATAATAAAAGTTATTCTCACATTAAAGTCCATTCTAATTATAGCATCTCCATAGGTAGGTACTTTAATCTACTAAGAAGGTAAGTATACCCCTTTTACCCCTAAATACAGCTTTCGTTTGACAAGCCCGTTAAGCGCTTTTATTCATGCTATTTTTTTTGTTGAACTCGCCTGAGGATAATAAAATAGCTCATTGAGAGAACTCTGGTAATTTTCAAGTTTTCAACAAATAAATCTATAATATAAAAATAAGTCGGGTTTTCTTTCCTGACGCTATAACTCCAGAACGCACGAACCTATTTCCACGGTTTTGCAAAAAAAACGCAATGCTTTCTGCTTCTTTGTTAACCTTTGCTTTTTGTATTACCCACAGAAGATGCTTGCTTCACAAACTTTTACTTTCCTCAAAAACAGATTTATGTAGATGAAAATAGCATATACACATAGCCTATGTCCTGGACTAGCTTAAGCTATTATTTGGATTCTTTTATGCAAAACTAGTATTTGAATCACAAAAAAGGTAAGAACTTACGAGTACATACCTACTATACTAGTAGGTAGGTGCATAGGTAGTCTTTGTAATTAGCAGCGTTGTATTTTACGGTTTTTTTTTAAATAACGCTGTTTTTGGAAAGAATGCGGAGCGGATAGACAAAAAAAAAGAATGGGAAATAAAATCTCAATCTATCACCTATCATTGATAAATGATAGGTCGCAAAAAAGACGGTCCTAAATTGAGTCATTAGTTACATAAATTACAATAGATAAAAGCAGCTGTTGGGTTTGGGCAGGGTGAGGGTGGGTGCATAAAACTCAACCCCAAAATTAAACTTAATTTATGATAATCGTAATCATGCATTGAAGGGTTGGTGTGAAACTAATGTAAAAACAATTTATTTTGTGGGCACTAATGAAAAGATTTCATGCATGACATGGAATTTATCGCACACCCCCATTGAGCTTAATGTAGCTCAATGCACAGTGCACACCCCTAAAAAAATATAAATTCGAGTTAACGTCCGCCAAGCCGAGACATAGAAACCAAAATGCGAAGACCCTTTATTGAATATGTTAGTCTTGAATTCAAAGGTCTTTTATAACTGGAAAGTCAACCAACTACTTGTGACACTTGACACACAAGTATTGTCAAAGTATACAGTTCTCGATCGAGTCGTTAGCACGGGCTACGGAGTTAACTAGCATAGCATCGTTCATTTTATTATCAGAAGAAATACAGCTCCGCGTATCGTTTTAGTAAGAAAACGATGATAAGATACAATATTTGTGATAAAATTATTATCTGGCAGTTTAGTATCTACAGTGCTTAGTTGTGCCTTTGTAAATTAAAAACAGTTTAACACATATTTTTCTGTTCTTGTGGTGTGTGGTGATCGTGAATTCAGACACAAAAAGCTAGAAAATGCGTGAAATAGTGCACGTACAAGCGGGACAGTGTGGGAACCAAATCGGGTCCAAGGTTCGTGAAATTATTGATTTTAGAAACTGCCGATGGGTTATGTTCACCTTTTTCATTTGCGTGACCTGATTAATCGCTATTCATTGTACACGATTCTTGTAAAGCGCGTAGCGCGATGGATTTGTAGAGTATTTTTTAGGTTAAAAACTGCATGCTAGAGAACTGCATCGTAGGAAACTTGGATAAAAAAGTGTGCATCAAAGAAACCGGTTTATGTTTGGTGTGTTACTTTTATGTATGTTGCAACCTGTTTAGATGATAACTATTTCGTCGATTGTTTGCCAAAAAAAAGAAAAATATTTCTATTCAAAACTCAAAAGTTAGCCACCCTTTATGTAACCAACTTACGTTTCTAGGCTAAATAAAATCAATATGCTAACCATGAAACGGAAGAATTTATTACCACGAAGAAAAAAATAAGGGCAGGGCCAAATTAATTTTGAGCCCCTTGGTTCGTAAAAAATCCGAATGATGGCGCTGTTAACACTTCGTAATTCGACAATAAATTCACAATAGATTCGGCCGGCCGGTTATGTTTCGAAGGCAATTATTTTAAATGAATCATTGTAGGTAATCGTTTGGAATGCGTGTGATTCATACAGTACGGTCGTCCAATCTTGGCTTGCGTGAACTCGGTCGTGTAACCACAAAAATGGTTTTATGTCATAGCTTAAGGTCGAAAATTGTCTGACGCGCAGCCAAACGGCTAACTGCACGTAAGCCAAGAAAGATCCTACTTAATTACATTTACACCGAACTTTACATAGTAATTTTCGTCAACGAAAGTTAAATGTAGAATTATTACGGCCAGCGGCTCTATTGCGTAAACTCACTGAATTAATCCCATTGTTTTTTGACAGTTACAAGAATTTGACAGTTGATGCCAATTACGATTACCAGCACAGAGAGATAGATATCAAAATTAATCACTAATGATTTTCTACTTAGATAAACAGTAAACACTTACATATAATAAGCCCCTACATGCTTACATACTTGTGTGAATAAACTTTAATCTTATCTTTATCTTATCCTATCTACCATGGGTGGGTAGGTCATATTTGCACTTTGATAGTTACTAACTGCACTTAAAAGTCACAGATGACATAATATTTAAGATGTCTTGGCCGAGTGGAAGATGCCTCAGCTTTCAATCTGAAGAGAGATGGGTTTGAATGCCGGTGTGCATCAATGGACTTTTCTGTTAAAAATTTATAGGTATGCACATCATAAACACGTGCTGCAAACGGGAAGGGAAAACATAGTGAGGAAACCAATTAGTATTCTTATAAGTGGCGATGGGCTTGCAACCTGTCACATATGCTCTAATGTTTGGACGTGCCTCTGACTACCACTAGACATCTTCAAAGGATCTAAGCATCTGGAGATGTCAGAGGATGTCAACCGTACTTGGGGATTACAGTCGTGATCCTATTTAATTTATTTTATGTGTTTTATAAATATAAAAAAAATTATGTTTACAAATTTGTTTAAAAATTATTGAACAACATATAATTTGCTAGGTGACCCATGACAGACTTTGTCCTGTCCTGTGTAGTGAAAACAGATGTCAGATTTTTTGCTCACCAACACCATCTATACCAAAATCATCCTTTTTGCATTCTTTATCATTTTGGGAATTTTTCCAGATTATAAACCACCCTATGTTTTATTCGGGTATTATATCTACATCTACAGCAAATTTCATCTTAATCCATTATGTTGTTTAGGCCTGATTGATATTCAAACATAAAAACATTCTCACAAACATTTGCATTTATAATATTATTAAGATATTAAACTATGACGATGTATATGTAGATGTAGATGGTGTAGTGTAGATAATGTAAATTTTCATTCTACATGATCATAATATAAATTGTATTTGGTGAGTATTTATTATAACAATACTGTCCTCAAACAGATGTACTAATAAAGATTATAGGCAAATTTTTGATACCTTGTTACATTTGCAATTTTCGAGGAGATTTCTTATATCTTTGAAAATAAAATATAGCAAAAATAGTAGCATTGGATAGGTGAAAGAATTTTTGAAATCTGTTTAATAGTTTTGAGTTTATTTAGTACAATTTTAAAAACATACAAAAATACAAACGTTTCTTCATTAATATTAGTATAGAATTGTAAATTAGATGTTAATCGCGGGTGAAGCTAGTAGCTTCAGCCCGCGGGTTCGCTCGCGTGGTACCTAAAAAAAAAGTATTCTATATGCTACTCTAGGACATAAGCTATGTATATAGACCTGTTTGAGGCACAAACATAGAAACAAACTTTAGCATTAATAATATTATTATGGTGTGACCAGACATAGCGCGACTGCCGCGCTCTGCTAGCCGCCCTATGACTGCTATAATTGGACGACGGCCGCGCGTACATTTACCTTTATGTTTAATCTAGTCACGCGGGAAACTTGTGTCCTGTGAATGCCGCGCTATGTCTGGTCACACCTTTAAGATAGGATTTATATATCTGTTAATGAAGATTTTTCATATTTAATTTATTTTTATTTCAGTTCTGGGAGATAATATCAGATGAGCATGGCAT
This sequence comes from Hydriomena furcata, assembly GCA_912999785.1. Taxonomy (NCBI): domain Eukaryota; kingdom Metazoa; phylum Arthropoda; class Insecta; order Lepidoptera; family Geometridae; genus Hydriomena; species Hydriomena furcata. The sequence goes on along the minus strand of OU538823.1, from coordinate 3,517,651 downwards.
TGACCCCAATGGCATCTACAGAGGCACCAACCCTCAGCAAAAGGAACGCCTCAATGTCTACTACAGTGAGGCTTCAGGCGGTAAGAATATTAAACTGGTCAAGTGCGAGTCTAACTCGCGTAGGTAGTAAGCGATATAGAGTGCTAAAAGAAAGACGTTGAAAAGGTTTTTTTGTATGGGGACTCTTTTTGGGATTATTATTTTTTACTTTTTAGGGTTCCATACCCAAAGCGGAACCGTACCCCTCCGCTGTCCGTCTGTTTGTCAAAAGGCTGTATATCATGAACTGTGAGATAGCTAGACAGTTTAAATTTTCACAGACGATGTATTTCTGTTACCACTATAACAACAAATACTAAAAACAATAAAATAAATATTTAAATGAGGCGCTTTTTATAGACAATGGTACGGAATCTCTACTCACACTTGTCGGTTTTGGAGTTTTGATTATATAAATAAGCTGTTAGGCTAGTCTTGTTAGTTTGTTTACCAATGAAGCTAATAAAAGCGTATGGATTAAAATTTTTTTTTGGTCATTTGGTTGTGTTTTTCTGAATATTTGCAAGACAGCTTTTGATTTTAAAGCATCAGGTATCTTTAGGGTTTTATTTAGATAAATAAAAGACTATCGGTCCAAGTTTTCTAGATAGAAATATTATTATAGGAAACAGAAATATTAGAATCTGGTAAGCAATCATAATACCTACCTATATTATAGACAGTTTATGTTCAACAGTTTTAAAGATAATGCTGTTTTATCATTTTTTCTGTCTTGTCCGGCGGTTTTATCAGCCCATACAAAAAACTAAAATATAAAGAATAAAAATAAAATAAATAGGATCACGACTGTAATCCCCAAGTACGGTAGACATCCTCACAGATCTCCAGGCGCGTCCAAACATTATATTTGGCACATGCCCACATTTTGCGGTAGATAGCATTCCATACGTGACAGGATATAGGTAAGCCCATCGCCGCCAAAAGTAGGTATACATAAAGTAGGTAAAAATATATAGTCTCACCTTATTAAGTTATTAATAATAACTATTATTTCAGGCAAGTACGTGCCACGCGCTGTTCTTGTGGACCTGGAGCCCGGGACTATGGACTCTGTCCGGGCAGGGCCTTACGGACAACTGTTCCGGCCGGACAACTTCGTGTTCGGACAGAGCGGCGCTGGTAAGTAAAAGATATATCTAACTAGCCGACCCGTGATAGACTTTGTTCTATCCAAATTTTAATAATCGCATAAAAAAGCAATTTCAGGCAACTTCCAATTTTTTCCTTATAAACCTGTACCTCTACTGATAAAATAAATTACGAATTTTGGTAGAATGCGTATCATTCATTAGACAAAACTGCGTTGCTATGACAACTAAATGTTTTTAGTCTGTGATATCAGATTTTGTGCACACCAACGCCATCTATAACAAAATAATCCTTTTTTGTGTTTTTTTATCATTTAGAGGTTATTTTTCGGATTAAAAGTTAATATATTCTGATTTTTTATCTACATATTACAGCAAATTTCATATTAATCCATTTTGTTGTTTATTTTTGATTAGGGAAAAAAAAACATAGTAGCGTTGTAACAAACTTTTGCATTTATAATATTATAGATATGTGCATATGCATCCAATATTGGCACCATTTATAATGTATCCCATTGAATACTAACTACTAACTAATAAAGTACCTTCATAAAACCTAAAAATCAAATGTTGTGTTGTGACTTTTCACCTTTTTTAATGTCAGAACTGAAGACCTAGTAGACCTAGCTTTTTATTAGTTTGCCCAAAGGGCAGGCTATAGTCTTAGACCATACCGCCGAGTACACCTATTTATAGGTAAGACTGTTTTCTTTTTTTTTAGGTAACAACTGGGCTAAAGGACACTACACAGAGGGCGCTGAGCTAGTCGACTCTGTCCTCGACGTTATCAGAAAGGAGGCTGAAAATTGTGACTGCTTACAAGGTACGAATAAGATAGATATAGATACTTACCCACTTTTATAATTTATTACTTTTTTACAACTTGCCTTGTAACAATACATTTACAGAAATAAATAATATCTAATACAGTGGACCCCCGATAATCCGGCGCCCCCTGTAATCCGACATGACTTTGTTTAATTATAACATAATATAGAATCTTATCATTGGATATGTAATTTGTCGGATTACAAGGTACTCTTTTGTAAAAAATTCCGGACTATATATATGCAGACCCCCTGCAGTGCTCTATAATCCGTTAAATTCGATAGTCCGACACTGCCCTGCATAATGTTTGTCGGATTACCGGAGGTCCACTGTACTATTACAGAATACTTACAAAATACACATGAACCAGTTGCTTAGCTATCTATAGACCGTTGCACAACAGTCTATAGGTATTAAGTGGGTGATAGACGTACGAACTTATAGTACGCGGTTTTTAAGATCGCGAACTTACTCGGCTCGACGTTAGTGATACACGTGAAGCTTACTCACTCTGTATTGCGATGTCGTCGACTGAAGAAGCTTTGTGTTATTTAGGAATAATATCGTATTACATTTTAAAAACTAAAAAAAAGAAACGAAGTCGAAACAAAATGGCGGCTCGCGGCTCGCAATGCTGCCACACGTTCGAGCCATGACGAGCTACGAGCAAGATTTCAGACCGGTTGGATCGCCGACGATTTTGCGCGGCGGTTTTAAAGTACGCGTACTTACGGTGACACACAAGCGAAAAAGGTCGGCGAGCCATAAGTACGCGTACTTGCTCGTACGTCTATCACCCACTTAACTGTTTGATTTTGACACGGGTCTTTATAACGTAATTACCTTCACGTGTCAAAATCAAATAGTTCTGTCTACTAATCACGATAGTTTGAAAAATAGTCTATAGGTAGCTCAACTGTTCCAGATAACTACTTGCCTTGTTAGTAGGTACAGGTCAGATCTTGCAATTTAACTTTAAACCAGTTCCTTTCAATCAATCAAGCTGAAATTTAGCATACCTGTGTAATTTCGGTGACAGACAATAATAATGGTGACAGCGACCCAATTTGATGATGGTGTCAGGAGCTGTTCAACAGACGCTCAGAATAGAACTCCTTAGTAAATAGTTTGATTGAGTAGAAACTTTTCATACTTGTCAATTTCCAATGCCAATGTACTATTATGTGACAGATAACAGACAGCGCGCTGCTCTGACCTTTTAGCTCAAAGGAGGATTTAACAAAAGCTGTTTTGAGATAATATTTTTCAACAGAAAACTTATTTTGCCTACATAGGTACTAAAAAGATTATATTTTTTTTGTATTCAATTATGTTTTCATGCAATCTTTCTTACAATTTTATTTATTATTATGTGATTTCCTCCAGGATTCCAACTTACTCACTCGCTGGGCGGAGGCACTGGTTCAGGCATGGGTACCCTACTCCTCAGCAAGATCCGAGAGGAGTTCCCAGATCGCATCATGAACACTTTCAGTGTAGTACCTTCACCTAAGGTAAGAAAAAGACAGCAGACACAAAATTGTAGGACCCTCGCCCGAGGTAAGAAAGAGATAGCCTTTGAATAACGATTTCATTTAACTTGCACTGTTCATAAATATGTTTGATTGCAATTGTGTCCCATTTGTTGGTATCCAATTGAGCTAAAATTTTGCATACACCTTTAGTTCTGGTGACAATACACTAGTGATTTTAAAAAAGCTTGTGTATTGTATATAATATACCTACACTAGTATCAAAACAAAACACCTACACATTATAATATTAGTAATTAATATTAATAGGTTAGCGAGGTGGTCCTAGAGCCATACAACGCCACACTCTCCATGCACCAGCTGGTGGAGAACACTGACATGTCTTTCTGCATCGACAACGAGGCGCTGTACAACATCTGCTTCAGGACTTTGCGGCTGACTAGCCCCAGCTACGGCGACCTGAACCATCTGATCAGCGTAAGTTTAGTATTGCGCCATCTCGCGTAATTTTTTTTTTTGCTTTTTTATGTATGTCTGATATCTACTGGTGATAATGATTTTTGTTCTATTGTGTAGAGAATAGACACAAGTTGGTCCCATTTATATTATATTTATGTAAGACTAGCTTTTATCAGCGTCTTCGTCCGCTTAGATTCAAGAAATCTGTTTTTGATTGACTTTATTGTCCAACAATGAAATTCATGAAAATCAAAAGAAAATTTTGGGAAAAAAGTAACCCTATCTCTATGTGAAATTTCATCACAATCGGCTCAGCAGTTTGGCCGTGATAATGTTACAAACAGACAGAGTTACTTTCTTAGGTATAAAAAAACCTCATATCGCCCACCATTACAGAATACAGACAGATAGTTAATGCAGTTGTTTTTGTTTTCAGCAAACGATGTCAGGTGTGACAACATGTCTACGTTTCCCGGGACAACTGAATGCTGATCTTCGCAAACTAGCTGTTAATATGGTGCCGTTCCCTCGTCTCCACTTCTTCATGCCAGGTACCTCTAATTTAAATACATTTTATTAACTATAAACTAACCCGACGAACTTCGTATCGCTTTAGAATTAACAAATGTTGTGTTAATTTCCCGTTCCCGTTATAAAAAGTATCCTATGTCCGTCTCCTAGTTCTAATCTATCTCCCCACCAATTTTATGCCAAATTGGCTCAGCCGTTCTTGAGTTATAAATAGTATAACTAACACGACTTCACTACATAGTATAAAGCAAAGTCGCTTCCCGCTTCCCGCGTCTGTTGTATGTCTGTATGTATGCTTATATCTTTAAAGCTACACAACGGATTTTGATGCGGTTTTTTTTAATAGATAGAGTGATTCAGGAGGAAGGTTTATATGTATAATAACATGCTTAATATATTAGAGAACCACTGATAATTTTAAGATTTCTAATATGAAGTCTTAAATAAACACATTTTTTTGCGCTTACATTGCAAACGCTGGCTGAACTCTACGAGATAGATCAAAATAATGTACTAAATATTGTATACCTTAAAAAGGTCTACAAAAAAGTCCGCGATGGTATATGTTTATCTCTTAGGGATAACCCACAATAATCAATTTCTATCCTTTACTTTTTACGAGAAATAATGGCTTATTTACGAAGCGATTTTAAGCAATACAGCATCAATCCTTATCTAATTAAGTACCTTAAATACAATTATATGTCGCTCTTTCAAGAGTAACATCTAAAGAAACATGTTTGTATTGTCTAATGAAAAGAAAGCTGTGAACGTTGTATATAGAGAGATAAGTAAAAATGTAAAAAATAAATGCTGTTAACGAGTATACAAAGACATTCTGTAATATATTTTGGTATCAGCTTTGCACCCGTGCGAAGCCGGGGCGGGTCGCTAGTTCTTTTATATAATAGATTGTAGGTTGTAGATTCGATTCCCAGACTTATTCCCTAAAAATTGTATTGCCACAGCTACTGAATATACACAAAATATTAATAAAAATCGGTCAAGCCGTTTCGGAGTAGTTTGGTTACAAACACTGTGACAAGAGATTTAAATATATAAGATTATTTTTTTGTTTCAGGTTTCGCCCCTCTTACAGCAAGGAACTCCTTCGATTACCGCCCACAGAATGTTCCGGAGCTGATGAGTCAGGTGGGTTCAAATAAATATGTCAAGTCTGCACCAGAATTAAAATCTAATTTCTTTTAGTACCAAAAAATTGTTAAAGTTTTTGATTAAAAATATATTTTTCAACAGAAAACTTATTATATACTAGCTTGCGCCCTAGGGTTCGCCCGCGTGGTCTATGTATTATTCTGATGTATAAGCTATATTACTGTAAAGTTTCATCTAAATCTGTTCAGTAGTTTTTGCGTGAAAGTGTAACAAACGTACATAAATTTATCTATCCACACAAAATTTCGCATTTTTAATATTAGTAATATTAAATTTGAATTTATTTTGTTTGTTTTAAAGATGTTCAACTCTGGCAATATGATGACAGCGTGTGACCCTCGTCGCGGCCGCTATCTGACGGTGGCGACCATATTCCGCGGGCGCATGTCGATGCGCGAAGTAGACGATCAGGTCATGGCGATTCAGAACAAGAACTCCAGGTACTAATTATTTTAATACAAGCTGTCCCGACAGACTCCTGTCAAATTTCAATAATCACTCAAAAAAAAAAGCACTTTCAGATTATCCTGAACTTTATGCCACCCTTATCATTTATTGCTATAAAAAAATACCCTAGGACCTATTCCAATACCTACAAAAATACACAAAAAACGTGACACAAGGATTTTAAATATTAAAGATAGATTGGTTTGCAAAACTCCAAAAATACTAACTATAAGTATTTGTTTTTAGCTTCTTCGTGGAATGGATCCCGAACAATCTGAAGGTAGCCGTGTGCGATGTACCGCCTCGCGGACTAAAGATGTCCGCCACATTCATCGGCAACTCCACCTCTATTCAGGAGATATTCAAACGCATCTTGGAACAGTTCACCGCTATGTTCCGTAGAAAGGTATAGTAAATGAAATTACTTTAATTAAAATAAAAAGAAAAACGAAAAAAATGTTTCGACCAATCAAACAAGGCGAATGGGAGTCCCACTTAAATATTTATTTTAATGTTTTTAGTATTTGTTGTTAAAGCAGCAACAGAAATACACCATATTATGTGAAAATTTCAACTGTCTAACTATCATGGTTCATAAGATACAGCCTGGTGAGGTGACAGACAGACGGACAGCGGAGTCTTAGTAATATGGTCCCGTTTTTATCCTTTAAGTATGGAATCCTAAAAACTAATAATGTTCTTTGACTTTTCGATTGGTGGATATATTTTCGTCAGTTCTTTTTAGTTTTTGTAATGTCATTTTATCTATGTATATTCAAGTGTAAGTTTATATCGGTGCTCTTACCTACTGAGCTAACGAGTCGGACCACCCACGCATAACGGACCAACTTTGAGTCTAAATGCGGTAAAGGGAGTCCCCACAACTAACTAACTCTATGTGCTTATTCACGTTGATCGCGGGCGCGGTGGCGGGCGCGGTCACGAAATATCAAACATATAGCTAGTTAGCTCGCTACTTAGACCGCACGTGCGTTTTGAACGAGAACACTTGGAAATCACGTCATATGTTTGATATTTCGTGACCGCGCCCGCCACCGCGCCCGCGAGTCAACGTGTTTAAGCACTATGTATATTATTCGCTTGTTCCAGGCTTTCCTCCACTGGTACACCGGTGAGGGTATGGACGAGATGGAGTTCACCGAAGCAGCCAGCAATATGGCTGATCTCATCTCCGAGTACCAGCAGTATCAGGTAATGTCCAATATTTTATATCCTACCCGGGCTCATGTTAAATCAATTTAATAATAATAACAACATTCTTTCAGGCAACATAATATTTAAAGTTAAATATGCAAATGCCATAAAAATAAATACCTTACAGACATATTATAAACACAAAAACTCAGGGCACTTTCTTCTTTAAACTAAACTAGGGTGAGAGCGCAGGTTGTGGCCATTAAAACAACATTTTAATTTTCAAATAAACGGTTTATATTAAAAAAAAATATTAAAACAACGATTTTTAAACAACATAGAATAGAGTATTTATCTATCTCTTAGGTTTAAGCAAAGGTTTTGTAACAGGCGATATTTATTTATTCAAATTTATATAGTAGACAAACCGGGAAATATTTAGTTGTGGTCAATTAAATCTAGAAATATAACGCATGGACTTTATAGAAAATTAATTGTATTAACTATAGATTTTGAACAAGTTTGTTTGCTATGCCTAGTTATTGACTGCCAAAATTGAAAATGACCAAAACCAGACACCACAACCGGGTTTTTGACCCTATAAGACCTTTTGTACATATGTAAGAAATAAACAACATTAGCTTTGACTATTGGCTTCTCGAGTCCCAAATTGAGTTGAAGTGATTTGTCATAACTAGCTTTTTACACAGGTTTTTATCACATTACTTGTATTGTCCCCACGTTTCAACTCTGTTTCAATAGCCATAGTCACGGGCAGACTAACAAATAACTGTTATGTCTACTAATCTATACTAATATTATAAAGAGGAAAGATTTGATTGTTTGTTTGTTTGTATCGAATAGTCTCTGAAACTACTGGACCGATTTGAAAAATTATTTCACCATTAGAATCCTACATTATCCCTGATGAACATAGGCTATAGAATATTTTCCAAAATGTTAGGGATCCGTATGAAAAAGAATAATGTAACCCAACGTGTAAAAAAAATCCAATAAAAATCCTAATATCGCTTACGCTGTGGAAATTATTGACAATAGAGCAAAGTAATGTACTACAGTTTTATAGATAACATCAATATCTACAAAAAAGTCCATAATACCATATGTCTCACTATTAGAATGAAATACGTATGAAAACTTCGATAATGTAACCCAAGGTGTAAAAAAATTACCCATAAAATCATTATTACACCCGTGCAACGCCGGGGCGGACTGCTAGTATAAAATAACTAGCTGTCCCGACAGACGTTGTCCTGTCAAATGTCAATAATCCCACAGAAAAAAGCACTTTCCGTTTTTCCCGATCTTTACGCCACCCTTATCACTTAGGGGTATGAAAAATAGATGTTCATGCTCACAAAATTTCATGAGAATCGGTCAAGCCGTTTCGGAGGAGTACGGTAGCTAACATTGTGACATGGAAATTTTATATATTAGATGATGTTGGGCCCCACACTATCCTAAAGAGAAATCTACTAATGTGCTTTGTTTGAGGCTAGACGACGTGACGCTTAGTGAAATTTCCACTAATATATTATTAGTCACTAGAAAATTGAAAAATACCCTTTTTTATTTCCAGGAGGCCAGCGTCGATGATGAAGAGGTCTTCGATGAGGATGAGGAGTTGGCTCAAGAGTACGAGAGAGAAGATGTCCAGGTCGCATAATTCGTTTTCGTTAGCGCTAACGCAAACTATCGCGCGGTCATATATCTACACGCAGAACAAAAATAGGATGTTTTAATTACGGCTATGAACATAATTTGCTAATTATCGTAGAATCAATGTTATAAGGCTAGTACACAACGGCTGATTAGATTTGTCGGCTCTAAAGCTTAAATACACTTGGTAAGCCATGACGCAAGCCATCGGTTATGGCTTAACGTTTATAGACCGGACCTGATTAGTAATTTGTAGAAATATCTAAAGCTTAACTAGACACGTGGTATAAGCCATGACGCAAGCCATCGGTCATGGCTTGGCGTCCGGGCCGATAGAAATGCCCACCGAAGCTCGGTAGCGTCCATTTTTAAATCCACTAGCGGTCTATCATAAAATAATCACGCTGAACGTTGCTTTAATAAGTTGAGCTAACTAAAATCTATGTCACCGCGTCCCATTCACTGTGTACGAGTCTTTAGCCATGGATATATTTCGGGACATCTTGTCCCGCAACATGACGCTGCAATGTTGCAGTGTCCCGCAACATTTCTATAAACACAGCGTCTCCTGTAAAAAGTTCCACGACCTTGTCCCCGAGACATTCACATAGAGACTAGAAAGCTCTGTCTAGAAAGCTGTCAAGTCATTGACGAACATAGGACAGACGTAGCGAAGAAATAAAAAGAAAAATTGCGTTTTTCCAGCCAAAATATCAGATAACTACATTCCTTCAAAGTCTACATGGGTTCAATGTGGTGTCCCGCGTAACTTAAAATGTTGCTAGACAACAACGTTGCAGTGTCATGTTGCGGGACAAAATGTCCCTTGTGTTCCCGTGGCTCAGGCTACCCCTTGGCAACCCTTGCTATATCAGCATACTCATCTGTACCGTACTAGCCTAAAAAAACATATCTTATTGATTTGTTCAAACCCACCTAGCACGAATTAAATTATCCCTAACTTACTAACACTACAATTATTCCTAAAATCTATGACGGTCCAATTCGGACAAACAATAAAAATATACAATGAAAGAAACTAAAACAAACTGTAAAATGAGCAGATCTTATCGCAAAAAAGCGATCTATTATTCCAGATATGATAACATGGTGACAATCTAATTCATGCTAGGGTGGCTGGATTTTGTTCCTGCTAATTTTAACGTCACGTTAGTTTTAAGTACAATTTTTACAAACCAAATAGGTACTATTAGAACATTTAGGCGGGATTATTAGTTGAATAATCATTATAACTCGACTGCGCAGATATTAGGAGAGCATTTATTAGTTCTATAGCCAGCGGTCAGCGACAGGGGCTTTATTAAACTGTACTGCCACGGAACAACTGGAATTGAGACAATATTATCAGAAATGTCGCTAAACTCACACAGAGACACAGATAATTAATTATACATTCACACACTAATAAACAATTCGTTTGATTGGTCTGTTGAGCATAGAAGTTTGAGCATGTACTCAAAGTCTATACTCAACGTATTGGCGCGTGCCCCACTAACACACTTCTAATCTCTTCTATGTTCTGTGATTACTACAGTATAGTGACAACGCTATATAAGCTCTTTAAGCGTTGTCACTTTAACGCGATTACTGCTTTAATATAATTTTAAGAGCTTGTTGTAAGCCTCAGGTTTTTATTTATACAATTAGATTGTTTAAATAATTGATTCGAAGAGTTTAGGTCCCTAAACTCGTAGGTAATCAATGTATACTTGTCACTGGCTGTAAAAATCTATAACAATAAATGAATATGAATATAGGTACATAATTATCTAAGATTCACTAAAATTCAATTAGAAATTGTCTGTTGTAGTCGAGTTCTGTTTTTATTGCATTTTTCAAGTATTAAATGTTGTTCAATCAGTTATTTATTATTAATTATGCTTAAAAATAAGTCGCTTGTTAGATGTGAGTGTGCTATATTTTTGAATTATCTGAGTACGGTACTTTTTTTATTGAATAAATTGTTTAAACATATCCATAATTTGTTGTTTGAATCAACAATCATATCTGGTGTAGTATGAGTTTTACTTAGTTTGGCGCTAGATGGCGATGTGTGTAATGTTAACCTATATTTATTTGTACTAATATTATAAATGTGGAAGGAACTTTGTGATGTTATCACCTTATCACGGCCAAACCGCTGGGCCAATTGGAATGAAATTTCTTAAAGAAGTCTCGAACGTTGGAACGGACATAGGCTACTTTTTAAACATAAAAATCTTTTAATTTACAAGAATTGCAATGTTTTAGATAAAGTCCAAAAATCCTGAATCTTTGCAAACGAAGACGCAGGTAAAAGCTAGTCATATTTATCTGGTTTCGCAGTTCAGTAAGTAGTAACATTGCCTTTTATGCCGTAGGTCGTGGGTTCGATTATCAACCAAGGAATATCCTAGAAAACATGAAAAAAAAATTGTTAATGCTGTTTTTTATTCATTCTATGTTCTAAAATTGAATTTTGACAGTTGACAATTTGACGCAACAATTGATTCAGAATGCGTTCCGCGTACAATCACGAGCTCAAACTCTCATTCATAACAATAATCACACCGCCAACGAATATATATAATACGCGTCAAATTGATGTTCTTCGGTTTTTTAAACGGAACTTGGCAGACTATGTATAAATAACTTTATTTCAGTACCCACAAAGAACTGAACTGACAGTGAATCATGTGACATTTGAGTTGTCAATTTGACGTAACGATTGATTCAAAATGCTTTCCGCGTACAATCACGAGCTCAAAGTCTCATTCTTAACAATAACCACTCCGCCAGCGCTCCGTTGCTCGATTGTACCTAAAGGATCGAACTGCCGCGCCCTTCTTAGCACATTTAGAATCTTCACTTGAGCATAATGTTTCTGATCGTCGTTCAATCTCTTTAACATCGGAACTAGCATTTCTGCGAAGCAGACGTCTTCGTCATATGTTTTTATGACGACTTCGTCTTGTTTGGGAACTACGACGACTGGTTTTGGAGGCTCTTCATCTTCGTACTCCGATTCTAAGGAGTAACTGCTGCTGGCTACTTCGATTTCGACCGGGTTGTCTTGGTGGTCGTCGGTAGGTCGTTTTTCAAAAGAGCCGTGGAGGAAGGAGAGCTCTTCGAAAAATCGGTACGGCCTCTTTGGTTTTATGACGCCGAGTTCCACCTTTGAAAAAGAAATAATACTTCAATTTTATTATCTAATTTTTAAATAAACATAATTAAATGACCTTGCAGTTCAGTTGGTAGTAGCAATGCCTTCAGCGCTGTTGGTAGTGGATTCGACTCCCACTCAGAACAAATATTTGTGTGACGTAACATTGTTCTGTCCTGTGTCTGAGTGATAATAATGTTTTTCGACCCACTCTGCTGGGCCCTGGGCCCTGTCGCTGTCGATAAAGTCGAAATCGTGTTGAAATGTTTTTAAGAGTAAGGGCCCTGACCATAGAGTCTCGCCGAAGGAGGTTTACTATCCGCAAATTCGCGCGCTTAAAGACGCGTTTGAGCACTACGCTAAAGCTAAGTAGTATCCCTCCACTCACCTTCCTCTGGTTGCCAAGCTCTTTGCCGTACGCGTCGCGTAGATTCCGCCATTTTTTCTTTACTTCCACAGCTGAAATAGATTATTCTTATTGACATAGACTTTAAACCAATCGAAAAGCCAAGAGACGATATTAGTTTTTTGTTTTTTGAAGGAACTATTTATCCTAGGTATATGAATATAATTTAAATAAAATGGTACCAACTTGGGACTATTCTCTACGCAAAAGAAAAAAAACATCGAAATCTGATCACCAGGTTAAAAAGATCTATATTATCGCGATCTGTTCGCGTCGTGAGAGAGGCTTATGATTCGTCACGAGATAGACAAAGACGAAAAATGTAAACATTCGTTGAACCGCGTTAAGGCCCTGTATGTCGACGATTGCTCTTTTTCGAAACGAAAAAAGAAATACTTCACAAGCAACGATCATAAATTCTAAAACGTATCATTTTGAAATAATATCTTTATCGTGAAAAGTTTCTGCTATTATGTTTTCAACCTAATAGAAATCTAGGTAGGAACTTGAAGTAATATATTTATAAAAACAGGAGATGTGGCTTGTTCAGAAGTATTACTTTTTTCGTTTCGAAAAAGAGCAATCGTCGACATACAGGGCCTTAAGATCAACTTGTGATTTATTGTTAAAGATAGGTAATATGTAGATCTAGATTTCTATTAGAATAGGTTTTTGATAAGTAATTATACATAATTTATATCATAAATTTATTCGAAAAGCAAAGGCGGACCACGCGCCGCCCATGGTGCCCTGTGTGTTTGTCGTCATTGCAGCGGTCGGTAGGATTATTTATCGAAGTGATTAAAGATAGGTACATCTTTATTCACATATACTATACATTATAAAATAGGAGATGTGGCTTGTTCAGAAGTATTTCTTGTTTCGTTTCGAAAAAGAGCAATCATCGACATACAGGGCCTTAATGTAGTCATCATCACCATCAGCCAGGATCACCGGGTAAAAAGATATGATAGTAAATAAGAAACAAGTTTGAAAATGGAACTTACTGCGCAGCGCCTTAGCCGAAGATCCAAGATCATCCCAATTGTCGAACAGTATTTCGCAAACTTGCATCCAAAGTTTATCCCTCAACCCTAACTCTAGACTCCTTTCACTGAGTTGGGATTGTTTATTCCACAAAAGAGGTCTACACTTCACTTCCCTTATTAACGTCTCTACATCAACTATTAAGTTAGAAACCCGATAATCCATATTACATCCTTTCTTTGCGGGTTTTCTACGCGGTTTCTCATCATCTTCTTCATCATCACTCGACTCTGGTGATGAGTTCTTATTCACTCTATCGGTGAACTGTTTGCAGAGGAATGAAAGTGCATTACTGTATCTGTATGGTTTCTTCTTTTTCATTTTCCCTTTTTTCGCGCGTTTTTGAATGACGAGGTCTTTCGCGTATGCGTCTTTTAGGTTGCGCCATTTTCTTTTTATTTCTTCACCTGTAATGTAAAACGTTAAAAAAAATATCGAAATTGGATCACCAGGTATACCAGGTATGCATAAACTAAATAACTACTTAATTGAGAACCTCTTTTTTCGTCGGTTAAAAACTAAACCGACTTCATGTTTGTTATTCCATAAATAAATTGTATTGTAAATTGATAAAAATGCAAAAACAATTTACTCAGCTAAAAGTCCAATACAAGAATTAATCCCCTATTTTTATTATATTTAGTATTTGTTGTTATATCCGCAAGAGAAATAGGTACCTACCTACCTACATCATCCGGAAATTTTCAACAGTCCTAGCTACCACGGTTCATGAGACAGCGAAGTCTTAGTAATAGGGTCCCGTTTTTACCCTTTGAGTACTTCCGTACTATAAACAATTAAATCAATCTGTGATAATTACATAACGAGCGAGGTGAAAATAATTCCCGTCCCGATTAAAAACTTTCGAGCAATTGGCGCGGCGCCGCGCCTTCAAAAGGCGCCGTATGCCGTGCATATTAAGCCATTTCCGGCGCGCGGCGTTTTTTCTAGGCGCGGCACCGCACCTTCTGATGGCACGGCGTCACACCTTTTCACGGTGGCCGACGCCGCACCTTAACATCAGTCCACGGCCTATGACTATTGTCTATGATTCGAATAGAGCTGAAATGGAGCTCATTTTGTAAGATATGCAAACGGCTGTGTTGCACTCACTTCACAACACGCTACCAATTCAAATCGAACTTTATCACGCTGCATTAAGATCCAAATCAGCAAAACACAAAATACAAGGGATACATACACCTGTATGCTAAAATAATAGTTAGTATGCAAGAGATAAAGACTATAATCGAATGTTACCTCGTATTCGTTTATCCGCGGAACCCAACTGTTTCCAATCGTCGAACACTGCTTCATGCACTTCGTCCCAGAGTTTTGTCTTTGTTATGCGATCATTATATTCAACTGAGAACCTGTCCCATAACATTGAACGCTTACGAATCTCCTCAATCAACAGCTCTATGTCTATTAACACGCTCGGAGGCGGAGAGTCGTCGTACATGATTGAATTATGCGTAAAAGACACCGTTTATCGCACGGTTTTTAACGCAAACTTTGATACAAAATGTCCGCGCGGTGCGGCGACGCGGTGGGGAGTGAGAGTTGTCGCCACAGAGTATGCGCCGTACGGCGCGCCTTGCGGTTTGTAGTGTTGAACGACATTCGGCATTAATATTCGGCCAATTTTGCAGCCAAACGGCTAACTATAACTTCACGTACCTACCTAGGTGTTGTATTTAGGTACCTAGGTATATAATACAACATTGTTTTCAATTTATATTAGCAGTATCAGCTTACGTCGCCTAAAGATGGTAAACACTCGATTTTCAAGCGTTTAGAAGACGATTAAGTACTCAGAAGTAGGTAGGTACGACGAAACATTACATTTGCACTTGCACATGCCTACTTTTTAACCGATAATAAATACCATTTATATTTGTTGGCAAATTGAGCTTCTTACAATTTCCCGAAGAGGGTTGACACCAGGCAGGCAGTTGTAAAACATAAGCCAAACCCTTTCGCAACATTAAATCTGTTTCAACATATGCCGACCCACATGAAGTGGGAAAAGGACAAGGAAAATGATGATGAAAAACCAGCTATATTAAATTAAGGCCGAAGGTCCGGCTTTCGGTAACAAAGCATAACTTTGACAGCACTATTAATTTCGCTCCGTAGCGGTGTACGCTGCGGTGCGTGTCGCACGGTCCGTTGGGTACCTCTTGAAGTTGCTTGCTACTCGTCCATAGATGGCGTCGTGTACAATTTTATCTTGGGAACGCTTTCGGGTGGTAGTGATCTGGATCAGTTATTCTTCATATAGACTGTTTGCAAAGGTCTTTAGATAGCCCAACTGGTGTTTGTGTATTTTATAAATAATCTGTATTATAACATTTTTAAATGATATGTAAGTAGGTATTTCTCGGATAGAAGTTCTATCTAGTCGAGGTATGAATGAAGACACGCCAATAGATAGCCGGTTTTCCGCTATCAAACAAAAAATAAGTAGATATAGGTATTCTATCAGTAATTTATATTTGTATTTTATGAAGTTTTAGCAACATTGTAGAAATATCATTCCCCAGGCCAAACAATCTGTTCAATCCAGTCGAGGTATGAAGACACGCGAGTGTAGATAGCCGGCTTTCCGCTATCAGCGCATCGTTGTCCAAATGAGGTGACGCCTATCACGTGGAAGATGCAATGGTTGTCCAGTGACACCACTTGTATCGGACCTCCGGAGTCACCCTGAAAAAAAAACACTATTTTTAATAATCTGCCATTCGTGTTAGTATTTAGTAGGGTAAGTACTGGAAAGCGTAGCTAGCCGCGAAATTTTGAATGAAAACCTCATTAAAACCCAGGCAAAACCAACTTCAATATTATTACGTTCTAGTAATTAAAAAGTGCTGTATTTTGGGTGAGCTAGAACAATAATAATATTATAAATGCGAAAGTTGGTAAGGATGTTTGTAACTTTGTATGTTTGTGGCTCCACTAATGGGACCAAACGGATTTGAATGAAACTTGAAATAATCATTTAAAGGTATGTACATTTATTCACTATCAATTTTATATCGTGTCTGAATTAATAACGTATAAGAACAAGGACACAATACATTACCCAAAGAGCATATGACATTACCATCAGTACAGTAGATACATACTTACGCAGTCTATGCCTAAAAATAGCTACTTATACAAGTACCACGCGAGCGGAGCCGCTGGCAAAAGTTAGTCTGTGATATTATTTTTCAAACTATCGTGATTAGTACGATTTTTCACTGATCTTTATTACCTTTAATTTATTTTCCCGATGTTCCGGTTATAGTCTGCCCTCGACCACGGCTATTGTAACATAGTCAAAACGTCGGGAAAATAAATTAAAGGTACCTAAGTAGGTATTTACGTGATAAAGACCCGTGAAAAATCTTTAGTTAGTCTGTGATATAAAGAAAAAGAACAATTAACCTGACAAGTGTCCTTTTTCCCAAGCAACTCTCCCGCGCACATCTGCGTAGACCGGAATCCATCCCAACGAAAGCTTCTTAGACCGGACAGCAACGGGTCACAATAATCGTTGCTTAGCAACGAAAGAGACACCTTTCGCAGCTCATTCGATGGTTTCGCATCTATACATATAATAAGAATAATAATATAAAGGTAATAAGATAAAATAAGTTTTCTGTTGCAAAATATTTTTTCAAGACAAGCTTTTGTAAAAATCTTCGAACTAAAAATCAGAGTACCGCGCTATCATCCGTCACATAATATAATACAATGGTGGCGATTCTGTTGTGTCCAAGCTAAACTTAAATTTCGTAAAAAAACGATCGATCTTATTCCTTTTATATTAAAGTCTAATTTAGAGTCACATCAAAATGACAGTCGTAAAACTTGGGATATTTTAGCCGTTTCTCTATTTTATTTCGCATATTTGACACAACCAAGTGTCATCTTAGTCAACACCAATTTACATGTTGATTAAATTTAGCTTGACGTTTCTAAATCTATTACAAAAATCGTAAATTTATTCAAAACTATTCCATATTTTAGAACTGTCACTTTGAGGTTACGCTATTTTAAACTTTAACTTAAAAGAAATAAGATCGATAGTTTTTAGGAATTTTAACTTATGTGGAATACACATTATTTTAACAGAATCGCTACCAATGTCATTAGAATTTAGAACTATACATAGACAGGTACAGGTATGAAAAGTTTTTAAACAACTCGCTACGGAACACTTAAGTATATAGTTCGATATACTTAAGTGTACCGTAGCGAGTGTCCGTCTACCAGCTCCTGACTCCATCATCAGATCAGCTCGCTGTGACCATATTATTGTATTGTCACCAGAACTGCCAAATGTCCGAAAATGGTTTGCAAATTTTGACGGACAACTTAAAATAAATAAATAACAACTAATAAAGTAACTCAAAAAAACCGGCAAGGTGCGAGTCGGACTCGCACATGAAGGGTTCCGTACTATACACATCTATACAAAACGGCAAAAAAATCACATTTGTTGTACGGGAGCCCCACTTAAATATTTATTTTATGCTTTTTTTAGTATTTGTTGTTATAGCGGCAACAGAAATACCTACATAATCTGTAAAAATTTCAGCTGTCTAGCTATCACGGTTCATGAGATACAGCCCTGTGGCAGACAGACGGACAGCGAAGTCTTAGTAATAGGGTCCCGTTTTTACCCTTTGGGTACGGAGCCCTAAAAAATCTGTAGGTACAACCAATGATGTTTTAAAAAGGGGACGAAATGGCGATTGGCAAAGTAGGTAAAACAATAAAAGTTTTATAATTTTCAAATAAGTAATCTTTTAGCTGTACTTACGAGTGAAATGTAATTCCGTGTGTCTTATTTTTCTTCCGTGAGTGATTAAAACACCTATAAAAAGCACAAGACGGCATAATTCTCTAAATTTTGTGATTATTACGAGTATGGTAGCAACGTACGTTCAACACGATAGTCCGAACGGAACTAAGAGTGAGTGAGATCACTGGACTCAGTATAGTAGGACCATGCTCTGCAGTAAGGCACATATCTTCCCCTTTTTAAAACATCATTGAGGTAGGTACAACAATTTTTTTTTGCAAAAACAAGATAGGGAGAGGTACGTTTTTGGGAGTTTGGGGCGCTGGGAACTCACCGCGTTCAGTATCAGTGACGCCCCAGCCGGTAGCTATGGCCTTATCGTAGCTGCCGAAGTCATTCCGGGTCCAAAGACAAGCAGGCCGTACACTAGCGCTCAACTCCACACCTACATTCAACTCGAACAGTGTTATATCGTCGTAAGTGCGCGGCGGAATGTAGTCTGGATGTTTGTAGGCGCGTTTTATAGGCACCTGGGGATCATTGTTTTCATTACTTCAGTCCCATCCCATAGTCACGTTTACTGAATATACAAATAGAAAAGTCTTGCTCGTAAAGTGAGCCTTATTACCTACATCGTTCTTAGGGTTATAAACCAAGCTTTAACACACGCGTGCATAATAATATTACACACTAGTGCATAATAGTGATAATAGTAATGATAAACACAATAGTGCATATCCCTACAAATCCTACAATGTTAAGTTAGTACTTTAGTACCTAACTGCAAATTATACGGCCGAAAAAACATTTATTGTTATCAAATTATTATTAATTCACTTTAATCTATATAAAAGAACTAGCTGACCCGTGCCCGCTTCGCTGTGCGTAAGACATTTCTAATACCATCGTTGACTTTTTTGTAGACGTTTTTAAGGTGTACAATACTGTAGTACATTATTTTGATATATCTCGTGGGGTTCAGCCAGCATTTGCAATGTAAGCGCAAAAAAATGTGTTTATTTACGACATCACATTAGAAACCTCTAAAATTATCAATGTTTTTCTACTATATTATGCATGTGTTATACATATAAACCTTCCTCCTGAATTACTCTATCTATTAAAAAAAACCGCATCAAAATCCGTTGTGTAGTTTTAAAGATATAAGCAAACATACATACATACATATTACATACAGACGCGGGAAGCAGAAAGCGACTTTGCTTTATACTATGTAGTGATGTCGTGTTAGTTACACTATTTATAACTCAAGAACGGCTGAACCGATTTGGCAGAAAATTGGTGGGGAGGTAGCTTAGAACCAGGAGATGGACATACCTAGGATACTTTTTATAACGGGAACGGGAAATTACACAACATTTGTTAATTCT
This sequence comes from Hydriomena furcata, assembly GCA_912999785.1. Taxonomy (NCBI): domain Eukaryota; kingdom Metazoa; phylum Arthropoda; class Insecta; order Lepidoptera; family Geometridae; genus Hydriomena; species Hydriomena furcata. The sequence continues at coordinate 3,497,929 of OU538823.1, read as the reverse complement.
AAAGCGATACGATGTTCGCCGGGTTAGCTTGTTTGTTATAAAATATTTGCATTTTATTACTAAAATTATAATTTTCAAGTGGCTATACCTATTGTATGTAAGCAATTCCCATCATTATGCTAATTTGTTTGTATCGCATTTGTTGCTGTGGGGCAAAATAAATAAACGATTTATGCAATACATATTTGTTTCTTTGCTAGTGTGTTGAAAAAGGTATATGTTTTGATTTGGTTTGATTTGAACTACAATAAGTTTCTAAGAACTTACGTCGATCGGGTCTGCTCCATCAGATACAGATGGATCTATGTTCTGATCTCCAAGTCGCACGATAACTGGTGAGGGGTTCTGCAACAGACACTAGTTATTATTTTAAAACGGCTATGTATATAAAAGCGTTCCGAGCGTTAGTACATTATTTAAATTTAAATAACGTGAAATTACTAGTTTTGGCCACTTTTCACCTAATTCAATCCCCATCCAGGGCAAATATTTGTGTGATGAACATAGATGTTTGTTCTGTTTATGGGTGTTAGTATGTATCTTATGTATGTATTTACACAAAACTTTTTAAACTTTAAGCTAGTTCACTTTGCTTAGTTTGGGGCTTGATGGCGATGTGTAAAACGTCCACCAATATTTATTTATTTATTTAATTATGGCCATAGACATACACCAGTTTTGACCATAATTATGTAGCTTGTGATCTGGAATAGTCGACCCTTGGACTCGTAATAATTATGCTTCAATCTAAAGACAGGTAACTAATAAAGGTGTTTATTTCAAAGTTCTATTGCCTCTGAAAAGTTTAACCTGAAGATTAGAATGCGATGTCGAGAGGCAGTGGGCCGCTGACAGAACGAAGCGGGGGCTGATGAGCGTGCCCCCACACAGAAATGTGTAGCCCCCTTGGAAATTGGGCCAGCCTATTGCCGCCTGGAACAAAAACATCTCTCTGTATTGCTTCATAAATAGGTAGTGTAGCTTGATTTTGGTCTACACCAAAATCATGATACCTTTACCTACGTAAAGGTATCTCTTTTAAATAATTTTTTCGCGTGTTTGCAACCAAACTCCTACGAAACGGCTTCGTCGATTTTTGTTTTAATTGTGTATATTCAGTAAGTCTAAGAATAGGTCGTAAAGTTCTGATCATTGTTGTATTAATGTCGTACCTATGGCGCTTCCACTTTCACACCGCGAGTTTGTTTCAATTATAGAATTTTTAAATGGTTTCTGGTCTGATGATCTCACCATATGCGGGAATTCTCCACGGCTAGCTAGATCGCCTCCTATAATAAGTTCCACGGGAGTGTAGTCACATTTCGGAGTTGTGATGAAGAGCGGCTCAGGATCTGACAACAGAGGGATGTAGTTCACCCTCTTCAGCACTCCACGGCTGTATTCTTCGCATTCTGGAAAACTTAATCCCATCAAAAACATAAATGTTCATAATGCAAAAGAATTGAGATCAAGTGCCTATGCACACCGTGTTTTTGGAACGAAGTTCCTTATCGCGCGTTGTGAAAGGGGGCTAGACGGAAAAAAATCTTACGAAAAGTTGTCACGAAAAGTTGTCACGACACTTTTTTGCTATAGTATATATATTAATATATATATCTATTAATTGTGTCGAGGTCGAGGTCGAGGTGGAAGTGGAGGTCGAGATGGAGGTGGAGGTCGAGGTCGAAGTCGAAGTCGAAGTCGAAGTCGAAGTCGAAGTCGAAGTCGAAGTCGAAGTCGAAGTCGAAGTCGAAGTCGAAGTCGAAGTCGAAGTCGAAGTCAAAGTTGATTCCCCTTCCCTTGTCCCACGTTATTTTGTGAGAACTTCGTTCCATCCGGGTGTCCCTTGACACCTCTCAAGTTTTTAAAAAGTGCCGTCGACGCGCATTTGTAGCGAATAAAGACTCGATACGCACGCGACGCGAGTCAGACGCAAGGTCTACAGGCCAAGTTCCTTGTAGAAAATCCTAAAGTTTTAGTTCCATGTAAGCTCAATATTTGACTTTGCCAGTTTTTACCAATATATCAAATGAAATTTTGTATTCTAGATAAGCTGGCTTTAATTTCATGTAGGTATGTAGGTTCAAATAGGGTTTCGAGTTGTGAAGGGGTCACAATTAAGGCGGAAACACATTTACGTGTCGTCGTGGCGTGTCGTGATGCTTACTGTCGTGACGGTGAGTGTGCACACTAACGTGTCGTGTCGTGGCGCACTCTGGCGTTATTTCTGAACAGTACTTATCGAACCTTTGCAGTGTTCAAACATACATTCTTCTGATTTGGATAGTAATTTTGATGAAACCTTCAATTTCTCTTAGAAATGAATTTTCGTTGACGTACCTACAAGTTCAAGGTCGTCAATCATTATGCTGCAAATTAAATTAAATATGTCTGCTAGGTGTTCGCGCCACGAGGCACGCGCCAGTATAGAAACACATTTGCCTTGCCTGTTGTGTCGTGTCGCGTCATAACCCCCACCACCACTCTGGCGCATCGCGGGCGATGAGTGGGCGCCACGACAGATAGCGTTGCGACACGACACGACACGACATGCAAATAAATATGTCCCTAACCAATACTAAATGTATGTCGCTTTCCGCTTCCCGCGACTACTACTGTAATATGTATGTATGTTTGCTTATATCTTTAAAACTACACAACGGATTTTGATGCGGTTTTTTTTAATAAACAGAGTGATTCAAGAGGAAGGTTTATATGTATAATACATGCATAATATAGTAGAGAAACACTGATAATTTTAGAGGTTTCTAATGTGATGTCGTAAATAAACACATTTTTTTGCGCTTACATTGCAAATGCTGGTTGAACCCCACGAGATATATCAAAATAATGTACTACAGTATTGTACACCTTAAAAACGTCTACAAAAAAGTCAACGATGGTATTAGAAATGTCTTACGCACAGCGAAGCGGGCACGGGTCAGCTAGTATTAAATAAATTATTTCAAGAACTTACTTTGCTCGCAAACTCGTTTCTGATTGGATACGGGACAAGGACTGTAAATAAACATAAGTATTTGTTCAGTTTTGACAGCTGTAACGTCAAAACGTGCGATTCTGTCAGTGTTTCGCGGAAAATAGAATTTTTTTGGAAAACTTAGTTGTTTTTCAAAAGTGAAAATTATTTTATCGGGAACTGAAATATTTAGGTTTAATAACACTATCTAAACATTTAATAGTAACCTCTCCGTGTTTTGGAAACAAATGAATAAAATAAATAACTTACGATGCCTGTAGTATAGTGTGATTATCTCTGCAGCAGACAAGAGAAGAGCCAAATGCGTCGAACTGGCAAAATGTTGGTTGAATGCCACTTTTCCTGGTAAAAAGTTTGAAATAACTATTTAAAACTATTAAGCGGCCTCCAGACTCCCGCGAGATTCACGGCGTGAAGTCGCGCCGTGAATCGTGCGCGAAATCTCGCGCGTACGACGTCGGCTACACATTCACGCTAGGTTCACAGCAAAGAGCATAGTATAGTTCGCGCACTCGACCACGATGGACCCCGAAATTGCTGTTTTTTTCGTTGTTCCAAACAGCCATTTTTCTCTTATAGCCTCGAAACACAACTTCACCAACACTACCGCTCTCGACACTCGACGATGCACGACTGAGCGGCCTGCGAATATGTAGCCAAGACAAGTTCGCGGCCCGCGAGCACTTTGTCGCGGGACAAAATACCGACAATTTTCGGGGAACGAGGCGCGAACCCGCGAAGAATATGCGAATCCAATCTACACTCATAGTTCGCGGGAAGTTCGCGGCTTCGCGCGCCATCCGCGCGCGAATGTGGATTGGGCTTTTGACTACCTAATTTTTAGGATTTCGTAGTTTACAAGAACCCTTATAGTTTCGCCATGTCCGTCCGTCCGTTTGTCTGTCCGTCTGCCCGCAGCTTAGCTCCGAGACTATCAGTGCAAGAAAGATGTAATTTGGCATGTAGTAGATATTAGTAATGTTAACAAAGTCGTAGTATAAAATCTTTGAAAATAATTTTATTTAGGGTAGGTACCTCCCCTACAGCTAAGGTGAAAATGTTTATTTTTCTCGCGCACACCATGGTGTGGGCTATCGTTAAATAGGTCTTTCAAAAGTATGGGGGGCTTGCGAAAACAACTTTTCGATTATGTTATTCGTTTGTGAAATATTAAGCTTTTAAGTGCCAATTTTATATTTAGAGTCGAGTGCCCTGTAGAGTGTATTTTGTTCCCTAAATTTAATATCGGTCATCCTTATTGTCCCTTTCACTCACTCAAAATTTTCTTTCGTCTGTTTACATTCGTCTGTTGGAGTGCAGATTCCGGCAGTGTTGGTGTAGTTATCAATACACGGATCTCCTTCTGTAGATAACATTTATTTATTACAAAAACAAAAAAAATAGGATCACGACTGTAATCCCCAAGTACGGTAAACATCCTCTCAGATCTCCAGACGCTTAGATCCTTTGAAGATATCCAGTGGGGGTAGTCAGAGGCACGTTCAAACATTACATTTGGCACATGCCCACATTTTGCAGTAGTTAAAGCATTCCACACGTGACAGGTTGCAAGCCCGTCGCTGCTACAATTAGATATTCATTTGAAATCTTAGCACTAAGTGTATTATCCTAATATTATATTAATATTATAAATGTGAAAGTTTGTGAGTTTGTATGTATGTTTGTGCCTCAATATGGCCAAAACGACAAAACGGATTATGGTGAAATTTACTGCAAATGTAGATATAATGCCAGAATAAAACATGGACTACTTTAATATATGAAAAAACATCCCCAAAATGATGTAATAACGCAAAAGAGATGATTTTGGTATAGATGGCGCTGGTGTGCAACAAATCTGACATCACAGACTAAAAAATCTGTCTTTTCTATTCCATTATTGAAATTTGACAGGACAACGTCTGTCAGGGTCAGCTAGTTAAAGAATAATCTAATCACTTACTTTGCAACTTACTTCGCTCGCAATCTCGGTTTTGATTGGGACGAGAACTGTAAATATATCGGGTGTTTGAGTTGAGACTCCCAATTCCCAACTCCCAAAGAGGGTTGACGTCAGGCAGGCGGCCGGTTGTAAAAAATAAAGCTAAATCCTCTTCGCACCATGTTGTGCCAACACCCAGGGGCGGATTTGCCCTAAGGCCCGGTAGGCCCGGGCCTAGGGCGGCCAAATATTAGGGGCGGCAAATCGTGCCAAAAAAAATCACTGATGATAACAAGATTAACAAGAAATAAGTAATTCAAATACAAAGTATATTAATATATTGAAGCCTCGCGTGATTATAATTCTTCTAAATCACTCTCTGAATAATCTCTCTGAATGTGGCCTAGTTAGTACGCGGCGCGGCGTTACTATTGCATATTTTAGCATGAAAAACCGGCCAAGTGCGTGTCGTACCACGCGCAATGTAGGGTTTCGTAATTTACACACCTAACGGCGTTATATATGTAATTGTCGATGATATTTCTGCAAAATTACTAACATTACTTGATATTTGCATAAATTTTAATTTTCTAAGTTGGTCGATGATTACTTGTAAACTTGTAAAGCTCACTTAGCCGTGATAGTTTTGCTTTTAACTTGAGTATTTGTACTACTACCGTGAATTTTTTCACATAACGAATTTAAAAGGAAAATTATCACGGCTATGTAGGATTTACAAATTTACGAGTAATCATCGACAAACTAAGAAAATGTATTTTCTAAGTTGCTCGACGATTACTCGTAAACTAGAAGTAAACTTATTAGTCCAAGTATTGTAGAAAGTTACCGATGTAACGTTGTTAGCTGTGTAAACTACGAAACCCTGCATTGAGCGTGGCACGCACTTGGCCAGTTTTTTTTCGGCAGTTAAAAGTGGACAATAAAGTAAATTCATTAATTATGTATCTAGTCTATATGATGAGTGCTAAGAAAGGGGCGGCACATGACCCGGGGCCTAGAGCGGCTAGGACTGCAAATCCGCCTCTGCCAACACCACATTAAGTGTGTGTTAAGGAATGGAGAAAAAAATGATGATGAGTTGAGACCTTGGGACTTCCGAAAACCCAAAACACATACCTACGGGGTCAGCCATAAATTACACACCAAGTTCATGATTTTTTTACTTTTAAGGGTAAGTTTTATAAAAAAAAAGTTTTGCTAAGCGTGTGACATAAATTTGAATATAAATCAAATGAAAGCTCGTGAGAATCTCAAATATAATTTTTCATTTATTTATTTATTTAAGTAACCTAGGATTTACAGTTTTCTTATTGTCAAATATGAATATATTAAATATAATGTTGCATTTAAACCAATTTAAATCCAGATTATGTATTCCACTCGTTTTCAATTTTTACAAAAAGCGAGATAGGTAGTAGAAGAGCAGAATAACCGATAAAAGATGAAGAAAAAAAAAGTTTTGAAGTTATTTAATGAAATAGGAGAAAATTTAAATTGAAGTAGAATTAAAACTTGAAACTTGAATTGAACTTAAAAACTACTTACACGGCTATGGTCCTAGCAGTCTGTAGTATAGTGTAATTATCTCTGCAGCAGACGAGAGAAGGGCCAAATGTGTCGAACTGGCAAAATGTCGGTTGAATACCACTTTTCCTGGACAACATTTAGAAATAAATATTTAAAACTATAGACTACTAACCTAGCTAAATCTACCTAGCTAAAATATTTAGAAAGAAATTTAAGTACTTTCTTTCTATTATTTTAGCAAGCTTTTTTGCTTGCACTGTTTGTATGTTTGTAAGTTGTCCGTCAAAATTGCAAATCATTTATCGACCATTTGTTGGTATACGATTGAGCTGAAATTTTGCATACTGTTCGTTCTGGTGACAATACAATAATAGAGATAGCAAGCTGATTTGATGGATTCAGCTGTTCAACGGACACTCGCAACGGAACTGCTTCGATTGGAGTAAAAACTTTTCATACAGAGTCAAGATCCAATGACAATGTAATATAATATGACAGATGACAGCGCGCTGCTCCGATTTCTAGCTTGAAAGAAAACTTTATAAAAGCTTGCCTTGTAAAAAAATAGTTATTAGTTATTCGCTTACTCAAAATTTATTTTTGTCTGTTGGCATTCGTTCGTCGGGGTGCAAACTCCGCCCGAATTAGTGTAGTTATCAACACACGAATCTCCTGCTGTAGATATAGCATAGGTAATTCATTTATTACGAGCTTTATATATCTTGCCGTTTTTAATAGTTTTTAAATTAATAAATAACATCTAATAGGTACTCAATATATTACAGAATATTTACAAAATACAGAAGAACCAGTCGAGCTATCTAAAGACCGTTGCAAACAGTCTATAGGTACCTCAACTGATCCAGATCACTTACCCTCGTATTCAAGAACGACACTATGAGAACACGCACCCATAGTGGACGAAATCTTTTTCATTAAAATCACTTTATGTGTTGTGCGACACTGCATAGTGTGACTAGAGGCACATTGTCATGTGCCTCTACCCAAAGTTGAGCTCTAAAGGCACACGGTAGCGTGCGCCATAGTGCCGCTCAACACATAAAGTGATGTTTATGAAAAAAGATTTCGTCCACTGTGGGTGCGTGTTCTCATAGTGTCGTTCTTGAATACGAGGGTAACTGTCGGATGAGTTCCCAAGATACTGGCGACATTTATTAGTTAGTTCATTTTAAATAGAACCATTTGGGACTGTTCTCTACACTACATAATCATAATAATATTATAAATGCGAAAGTTTGTGAGTTTGTTTGTATGTTTGTGCCTCAATCAGGCCTAAACGGCAAAACATAGTGCCCGAATAAAAAATAGACTACTGAATGTAAGAAAAACATCCCCAAAATGTTAAGAAAAAGGGATGATTTGCAAAAAATCAGACATCAGTGTTGTCATCAGTCGTCATAGCAACGTGCGTTATTTTGTGCGATTATTGAAATTTGGACAGGACAACGTCTGTCGCGGGTCTGCTGGTAGAAAATAAATCATCTAAATCAGATCACCGGGTAAAAAGATATGCACGTTTGTATGATACTCACATAAAAATGCAACAATAATAATATCATACTAACAACATTACGGCATAGTAATAATATAATTTTATGCAACAACTAGCGACCCGCCAGGCTCCGCACGGGTAGCATGTTATTATACATATAAAACTTCCTCCTGAATCACTCTATCTATTAAAAAAAACCGCATCAAAATCCGTTGTGCAGTTTTAAAAATATAAGCAAACATACATACAGACGCGGGAAGCGGAAAGCGACTTTGCTTTATACTATGTAGTGATTTACACTGTGCCTGAACTAGGGTGAACCTGAGTCTCAGTTTTTATAGAAACACTCCTTTTTTTGTCGGTTGAAAATGTTGACAACGTACCATTATTTAATCCATTTGCAAAATAACATAATCCATATAATAATACAAGTATGTAAGTGTATTTACATAGCATTCCCATTATGTTTAGTTCTTATTATTTTTCCTGTTTTAAGAACCATTACCTATGTATTAGTGTGATCTGTAAACAAAAAAAAAAAACTAAAATGAAACTGGACGAAAATGTCGGGACGATATCAGTTTTTTAAGTTTTATGAAGAATGTTAATATAATGGGATCAACTTGGAACTAGCAATAGCATTCTATACGTGACAGGTTGCAAGCCCATATCGCCTCTTACAAGAATACTAACTGGTTTCCTCACGATGTTTTTCCTTCACCGCTTTAAATAGGTACGTGTTTTGATGCGCATATCAATTTTAGGAACATAAAAATCCATTGATGCACGCCGGGATTCGAACCCACGACTTTTAGATTGAAAGTCGAAGTACCTCCCACTCGGCCAACACGGCTTTTTTGTAGGTACTATATTATCTATAAAAACGGCAAAAAATTAGGTTTGTTGTAAGTGAGCACCGTTTAAATATTTATTTTATTCTGTTTTTAGGGTTCCGTACCCAAAGGGTAAAAACGGAACCCTATTACTAAGATTTCGCTGTCCGTCTGCCTGTGCGTCTGTCTGTCACAGGGCTGTATCACATGAACCGTGATAGCTGGACAGTTGAAATTTTCACAGATTATGTATTTCAGTTGCTGCTATAACAACAAATACTAACTACTAACAAATACTGTTACAGCCTGGTGACAGACAGACAGACGGACAGACGGATATTGGAGTCTTAGTAATAGGGTCCCGTTTTTATCCATTCTAATATGCGCGGTTATACATCAAAAAATATACATGTCGGATAAAAACCTCCTTTTCATCGTCTGTTAAAAAACTATGAAGGTACTTACGTATATCATGTCCTTACCAAAACACGAAGTTTAATAACAAAATAAAACTTAAACAAATGATGCACACGTCTTATGTAAACAGCGAACACATACATACAATCTGATTTTAAGAACCGGTATCTACTAGACTCAGAGTAGGAGCATAAATGCGGGAAAAAAACTGGCCAAGTGCGAGTAGAACTCGCGCCAAGGGTGCCGTACAAAATCCTTATAGGTTTTCCTGTAATCTTGTAAATAGGTAACAGTTTTCTGTATGGAGGGCCGGACACACGAGTGATCCTGTTGGATTCCGTTTATTTCCTTTTGGAACGGAACTCTAAAAACGTGATACTCTCGCTATAAAGCCTAGGTTTAGCTATCAATTGCTAGTTCCTCCTTTGGCTCAGGCCGAACGGGTGGATTGACAATTGGCTATTTGACAATATTTTGACAACCATTCTAGACTCTAGATTAGTGACTGTGGAACCCATAAAAATATTATTTTCAATTCTGTTAAGTATTGGCCCTAAAAATGTAAATTAAATATCGACAATTTAAATAACCCGCAAAAACGCTTCTTATGCAAATGGCGTCGCACTAGTTTCTGTGACGTTACATGCTTGTCAACAAATAAACAAACGTCAAGTTTTTCAAGGCAGGCGATGACATATTGACAAGCATGTTACGTCATCGTCGATTCGACCAATCCTGACCGTTTTGTGACACGTAACTGGCGTTTAAAAATAGGTAATTTTAATTATGTGTTTTTTAATAAATATTTTCAAGTTATTTTACTCCATAACGCTTTATGAAGGCATAATTTACATAGATTACCTACTTACTATCAACAACACTTTATTTTTCATACAGTGAAATAGCTTATTGATTGCAATACCACTGACATAGGTAACTAATTGATCTTTACATACTTGAGTGAGACTGAGACCATCGACCACACAGCCGTTAGACTCCTCGTGCAAGGCGAACACATTCTTACAACACATTAGGCTTATACTGCTGATTATTATTATAAGACATAGAGTAGAGCACGGTTCACGACGTGTCCCGCGGCGGGCTGTGACATTTAATCAAATCTAAGCCATATTCCGAATGCATTTTTTTCTCCACTCCCTCCGGCTCGCAGTTTGATTGTCATAATTGTTTGTTTGATGAAATGAAGCCACTAAGTGTCTATTAGGCTAAATGTCGATGCCTGAGACAGCATAATCACACTATGATTATGAGTGAGTAATGCAATTGGCTGCTAATGATGGCGTAGTTTCGTCAACGGGGACATCGGTAATACATTTTTTAGTTAAAAATACATTCCGTTGTGCCCGGCCCACGTTGAAAAAGGGAAAAAAAATACAATTATTCCCTTTTTAAAGGTTAGAGAGAGACATTTTGATGATGGGAGCCATTGGGGTGGGATAGAGACTCATAAATACACCCTGTATCTAAAAACATGCTTATTTTTGAGATCGCTTTGTCAAACAATGGAAAATAAAATAAATACTGTAGGTACATTTATGTAAGTTTTCTGTTATAATATATTTTCAAAACAAACTTTTGTAAAATTCTCTTTTTAGCTAGAAATCAGAGCTGCGCGCTAACACCTGTCACTTAGTATTAGGTACATTGCCGTTGGAACTTGACAGGTATGAAAAGTTTTTACTCAATCGAACTATTTACTAAAAAGTTCCGTGTCCGTTAATAATCAATAGTCTGGTTTATTTTCATGTTTACAAACTAATTTCTGTTATCCAGCTGTTCCACCAGGCTTGTTTTCATCAAATAGTTTCAGTTTTCCTTATAAGTAACACAGCTTTCTCCGGAGAATCCTTGGGAACATCCCAGAATGAAGTGAATATTGTAGTCATTCCTAAAAATTCATAAATAATGGTCAGTATTCAATGCTATATTGGTTTCAAATTTATTTTCATTGATAAATAGGTTATTTAGGTATACCTATTGCCAAGACTTAGTACAAATGTGTGTTTGTTGGTTTGTCTATCATAAAGCTCTCTGACTCGGTCATCAGATGAGCTCGCTGTCACCATATTAGACTGTGTTGTCAACTTGCCACTGAAGTTACACAGGTACCTAACTATGCTAATTCAATTGCAAGATTTGACCCGCACATATCTACTACTAACACACGAACTAACGAATTAAAGGCAAGTTAAATAAAATATTGTAAAATAGCTCACATAATGTAATGTTTTTGTGATCTTGACCTTTAAAAACTTGTTTGACAATTGGTAGGTAGGTACCTAAACTTTGGTAGGTAATAGGTGCCTATTCTACCTTCTACCGATCGCCTACCGATCCTTGTGATAAAAATTTTGCTAATCAAAATCTAGTACCGAGATTATGAGGAATTGAGGGAACTCCTCAAACATGTAGGCAATTAATATATATAGCGATTTTAGTATTTACAGCAACAGGCCAAGTATTTGCATTCAGAAAATAGGTACCTATCATTTGGTGCTCTGGAGCTGAACTAACTATATGTGTTCTGTTCTTATAAACGACATTAAACGTATGACTACCCTCTGATTTAATAGGCCATTTATTTACGACCAATACAACATTTCTCCTCAAACAAGAATTCGGTTTAATTTTAGTTTTTTAAATGTAATTATTATGAGATTTAATTATAGCTGCATATTTTTTTTCTTGAACTTAGGCCATAAATTAGATGGCTCTATGTTCTTATAATTTTATATACGACCTATTTAATCATTTATGGTTCAGTATTGCCATATTAAAGTATGCGCGCCACCTAGTATTGAGTAACCAAAACTCTTGAACTGAAGGTCTATTCTCAAACTGAAAACTGGATACCCCGACTTTCAATCTGAAGGTTTTGGGTTTGAATCCCGGCCGTGCATCAATGGATTTTTCCGTGCATCAAAACACATGCTAAGACGGTGAAGGAAAACATTGAGGAAATCAGTTAGTATTGATGTCAGAGGTTCGTAGAAAATGATTCAGAGGTTTTTATCACTTGTACCTTACTGTCCATTATTATAAATATTTAGATTTGATTTAGACCTTGATAATATTTATGATAATATTTACAACCGTCACGAGAACTTATTTATTATATACAAATTAATATTTGTTTGTTTGCCTTCTACGCGTTCCATACCATTCCACGGATTCTGTTAGTAATAAAAAGAAAAATAATTACGTATAAATTATGACAAATTTTGACAGAAAATGCCGCCATGTTTTTTTTTTAAACGGAATTAAACAATGTTTTACTAAATATGGCGTTATCACTTTTGAACCATAAGTATAGTAGCTATTACTGTTTTAAAATATAAATTTAACTTGTGGTAAGGGGTAATTTAGGTGCCAGACACCGATGCCTATGTTACCTATATTTTCTAATAAGTATTTAAAAGTAATTAAATTGATTTTGCGATTTTTTAGGATTGATAAAACGTCTACGATCAAGAGATTACATCAGATCTAAGCAACAGGAAAATCATGATGATAATAAAAAGCCCAACTGCGATTGATTTGCTGGGAAGTTTCAGTTGTAGGTAAATTACGTCACAAAATAATGTAAATACGATTCTTACCCCCACGCTTATTTATTTACTACCGCAAAATGTGGGTATATCATGTTTGGACGTGCATCTGACAATAGTCGTGATCCTTTTTCTATTTTTTTTATAACATAATAGCTAGACAGTTGAAATTTATACAGATTATGTATTTCTGTTGCCGATATAACAACAAAAATAGTAAAAACAGAATAAACTAAATATTTAAGTGGGGCTCCCATTCTACTAACGTGATTTTTTTGTCATTTTTTATAGATAATGTGGTACTTCGTGCGCTAGTCCGACTCGCACTTGGCCGGTTTATTATCATCGTCATTTACTACCTACAGGTGAGTGGTAGAACCAAAATACAAAAGTCATCATACTGCTCTGACATATAATGTCAATGTACATACGTAAATAATCTTAAGTGGTATGTGCACTTATTAAAAAAACGCGTATTGTCAACGCAGATTGTCACCTGTAAAGTGACTCCTAGAGGCAGATATAGATAGATCCTTTCACCTTACTGTCATATTTGTTTTGGAAGAGCCAACTTTGGAAAATAAATCTATCGAGATAAGTTTCACCAATCATATTTCTGTTCTACATTTATCTAGATTAAATCCTTAAGTTATCTCATAAAAAAAAAATGAATGTTTTGCGGTTATTGAGAAAAAACTATTCTACATTCATAAAAAAAACTTGTCTTAAATTTGACGTAATTTTATCACTTGACAACTTCCTAAATATATTTAGCGTGCTAAACACATTTAAGAATTTGTTGTCGTTGCCCAAGCCGCTCTTAAACAATTTATCGATTGCTCAGAGTTTGGCGATGGTCGGCGCGATAATCGCTTATCAAACCTGGGCTTTATAGCGAGAGTGTCGAGTTTTTTCCGCATTTATGTTCCTCCCCTGAGTCTAGCAGATACCGGTTCTTAGGATCAGATTGTATTTGTTCGCTGTTAACAAAAGACGTGTACATAATTTGTATAAGTTTTGTTTTGTGTTATTAAATTGCGTGTTTTGGTAAGGATAGATATTCGTAAGTATCTTCATAATTAAGCTTGTCTGCACAGAGATAGCAGGTTATTCTGTGTGGTAATCCGAAAGTGTCCAGTAACATAAAAAACACACAAAAAATATGATTACCTAATTACATAATTTTATTTAAGTATTCTTAATTTTGTTTGGTTACAATAATGTATTTTCTTCGAAATTTATATTACGGCACAAATGAGTTTAGTTTTTATTTATCTAAATAGAGACAAACATTTTCAAACCGATTCATATTTCCAAAATGGCTCCTAAAAACAAAGTCATTCGTTTTAACCCCAAACCTAAAAATAAAATATCCAATTTATTATCTAAATAGATATTTTTAAAGATTTTATTACATTTTTGTCTTATCCGGATATACTGTGATACTAAAAATCGAAAATGTTGTAATATGTTTTTATGAAGCCTTCGGTTAGTCGACTAGCATTAGACCGGTCCTGTTTTAGTGTTATTTTGTTGTGTAAGCAAAGTAGTAGCTTTTTTATTGGTAGAATTAAAGAAGCGTTCATGGAGGTTGTAAATAGTTTAAGTATCTAGTAGGTATACCTACAGTCTAAAAATAGTATAATCGCAAAGCTTATACACACAATATGTGGACACAAGTTTTTTCCAGAACCTAGTCTTAAAAATTTGCAGTTCATTAATAAAATGAAAAGTGGTAGGTACTTGTATAAACTACTTCTATTTCTATAGGTGTATGTACTAGCTTACTCGACATACGTCTTGTCGCTTTTAGTTTTTTAGGGTTCCGTACCCAAAGGGTAAAATCGGAACCCTATTACTAAGACTTCGCTGTCCGTCTGTCTGTCCGTCTGTCCGTCTGTCCGTCTGTCCGTCTGTCCGTCTGTCCGTCTGTCCGTCTGTCCGTCTGTCCGTCTGTCCGTCTGTCTGTCTGTCACAGGGCTGTATCTCATGAACCATGATAGCTAGACAGTTGAAATTTTCACAGATTATGTATTTCTATTGCTGCTCGAACAACAAATACTAAAAACAGAATAAAATAAATATTTAAGGGGGGCTCCCATACAACAAACGTGATTTTTTTGCCGTTTTGATAATAATAGTACGGAACCCTTCGTGCGCGAGTCCGACTCGCACTTGGCCGGTTTTTTTCTATTTTCCTGGTTATCTTTTTGCCTATTATATTACGAACAAAATAAAATCAGCCAAATCGGTTGACTTTCCGAGTTTTTGCGAGACTAACGCACGGAAATCGATTTTTGTAATATTATAAAAAAAAATATTTTTATACTTACATTTTTTATTTATTTTATAAAAGTTGATTTATTCGGTTGAGATATTTTTGTTTTTTTTTAATTTTACGCATGTATTTTAGTACATTTAGTTCAGTATAATTTTGGTACTTCATAGTTTTATGATACTTATCTATTGACTATTAAATGGCCGCTATATAACTTATTCGAACTAAATTTACCGCGCAAAAGTGATCTTTTTATTGAATAATGACGTTAAAATGATAATGTAGTTTGAAAAAGTTCTACAGTGACCTAATATCAAAAGATAACTGTATGCATGACCACATTATTGTGTTTGCAGATCAATAATACCATGTTCTTATAACAGGAAAAATAATAAGAACTCAAAATGATGGGCATGATATGTAAAAACATTTACATACTAGTATTATTCAATGGATTATGTTATTTTGCATATGGACAAAAAAATGGTAAGTACGTTGCAAAAAAAAAAAAAAAAGAAATGGTGGACATTTCACCCAACGCCATCTAGCTTCAACTAAGCAAAGCTTGAACTATGAGAATCAGATTACTAGTAGAATACTTATAAATATATATATTTTTGTAAATACATCCTACTAATATTATAAATGCAAAAGTTTGTGAGTGTGGGTTTGTGGGGTGGGGGTGTGTGAGTTTGTTACATTTTCACGCAGAAACAACTAACTATCACATATATATGATAGTACATATATACCTATTCAATGTTTGTATATTTTATTTATACCGTTTATATATAATTAATTGAAATAAAAATACACTAATTAAAGTACGTATCAAATATAGGTATTTAATTGTTTTATGTCGAAGTTCGCCGAACGACATACGGCGAAATTTTCAGCCATTTTTCTAAACAAAGGACGAAAATAGATTTCTTGGCCGAAACCGAAACCGAATCTAAAATACTACTACACACTACTAGTGACCGACCGGTAGTGACTTACTACCTACTACTACCTACTTAGCCCAGTTTCAACAAAATTTTAGCAAACTTTTTCATGTGAAAAGAAAATACATGAGTATTATTTGCCGAGACCCTCTCTCCCCCCTCCCCTAAACGCCTTACGTAATTAATAGACGTCCCCTCTCAATCGGATTTAGTTATTATTAATTTTAATATGAATATGCTATCAACAGAAGGGGATTCGTGTGTGGATAACTACACAAATACGGCCGGTGTCTGCATCCCGACGGCCAATTGCAAACAGGCGAAATTAGATTTTCAGTGAGTTAATAACTAAACTTAACTCAAGGGACAATAAAGCGAGCTATCGCGAGGTAGGTAGAAATAAATTTTCTGTTGTAAAATATTTTTTCAATGACAAGCTTTTTTAGGGTTTCCTAGTCTACAAGAAACCCATAAAGTTTCGCCATGTCCGTCCGTCCGTCCGTCCGCAGCTTAGCTCAGAGAGAGTAATAAATGTTTTTGATGAATGCAGAATCGTTTTTTCTCAATAACCGCAAAACATACAGTTTTGTTTTTCATGACAAAGATATAAGGATATAATCTAGATAAATTACAGACAGAAACACGATTGGTGAAACTTTTCTCGACAGATTTATTTTCCAAAGTTGGCTCTTCAAAAATACTAGTTTCGTTTTTAATCAAAGCTATGAATAGCTAAACAGTTCATTTTTATATAATTCGTTAGATAATCATACTAGTTAAGTAAATTACAGACAGGCTATAATTTGGCATGTATATACATATTAGTAATGTCAACAAATTCATTGTATAAAATTATTAAAAACATTTTGTTTTAGGGTACCTCACCTACAACTAAAGTGGGGATGTTTTTTTTTCGCGCGCACCCCACGATGTGGGGTATCGTTTGATAGTTTTTTTAAGTACTTATGTTTTTTAGAGTCGATTGTCGAGTGTCTCTCCTCCTAAAAGCAAAACTATTGGGTTTTGGGGGGTGAAACAATTCACGGTAGTAGTAAATATACTGAAGTTAAAAGCAAAACTATCACAGCTAAGTATATACATACAAGTTGCGAGTAATAGACGTACTAGTCCAACTTATAAAATGTGTACTAGAAATAATGTTTTTTTTTGTAGGTACAAATACCATTGAAAATTACGTTGTTAGCTGTGTAAACTACGAAACCCTACATACAGAAACAGAAAAATATATCAACTTAATTGTACTTACCACCTCCTTACAATACAACACACCTACAATAGGACGGTCTTCTTTTCTGCAATAGACCCTTTTGATAGGCACGAACGATTTACCACTCTGACCACAGTTTAATGATAAAGTTCAGCTACTCAATACTAGATGGCTCTAGCGAATACAATGCTGGTTTTTGGCAACATAAAACCTTGATGCATTGTTCTTCCAAGTTTTTTTTTTATTTAACTTAAAAACAAAGTTTTTGACGCTTAGCGCCACACCGCCCAATCTGTACAACCACGGAACATAGAAGAATTTAAACCACTTCATAGGTGGTTAGATAAAATAATATATAGGATTAGTTCTTTTCTAAACACTTGTTAGATAGGTTAAAGAAAAAGAAAGAAAGAAAGAAATAATAAATTTATATACCAAGTTTTAAATATTTATTTATAAATGTTTTCCAGGAATTACGGTATTCAGCCAACATTTTGCAAGTTCGACACATTTGGATCTTCTCTCGTCTGTTGCAAAGATAGTAACAATATACTACAGACTGCTGGTACCCGAGTTAGGTAAAAGTTAAGTTCTTTTGGGATTTCATTACCAAAAGGTAAAAGAGGAACTTTTGGCCTGCGCACAGTGGCGGATGGAGGCCCAGAGGATTTAAAATGTATAAGTTAAATTTAATTGTTATCCAATCGAAATAAGGCATAATAATGCCCGGTGATCGGGCTCTGCTGATCTATTTTTAACACGCTTTTATTAGCTCGGGTTGTATCTATGTATGTAACGAAATCTTTGAGCTTAATTTTCACCAATTTCCAGAAGTCTGATTAATTTGAAACTTTGCATACATATCAAGGACCGATGACAATGCAATAATTTGATATTAGTTTCCCATTATCCTTAATAGGACCGCCAGGATTAATAAATTCTTTTGTAGATGCTGTTGCAGCGCCTACTGAAATTCTACTCGCAACGCCTACTTAATATTAACTTGCCAATTAAATATACCTAGTATGGTTAATTACTATCTAGCTACGTCATTACTTTCACCGCCCTTGTACAACACACTTCAATTGTATATATATTTGTCCAAATTATTAAAATCTTTACCTAATTGTACTAAATCGCATATTATTTGACAAAATACAAATAACCTCATTTATTCACGAAAGAATAAACAGATCCTCTGTAGGAGAGTGAGGAAGATAAAGCTAGCGCGCGATCTACGCATGCCTGCCGTTTCGGACTTGCTCTTTCGTTCGGGGACAACTGAGTGGTTCTATCTAAAAAAATCTAAATAATTTATTCATTCCCCAATTTATGAGTTTGACACAGACTAAAAAGATTAGAAGAGATTTTCTAGTTTTTAGTTCGATTAGCAATAAAAGCGTGTTTTTTTAGTTTTTTAAACTATATTTTATTTTATTATTATTTATTTTTTTGGTTTTATAAGTTTTATAATTTAAACAAAAATATTTTTTAAATATTAAATATTTTTTCATTTGCAGTCCTCGTCCCGTATGGGGCAATACCAATCGGAAACGAGTTAGCGAGCGAAGTAAGTTTTTGACATAATTTAATCCTTCAATAATAATATAAATGCAAAGTTTGTTATGCTCTCTAGTATAAATTCCTTCATATGTTTTTTTATCTATGATATTTATTCAATGTTATTACACAAGAAAAACAAGGCAAAAGGACTTAAGTAATGCTAAAACATTTCGTTGCTGTCAGCACAAAAAGTCGTATGTCAAAATTTTGCTATTTTTATATTGGCTGCATGTGTAGTAAATCAATTTGCAGGAGTATAATAAACGTATGTAAGCTATAAAACTAAAGCTATTTACATTTAAAAATTGTAAAAAAACTTCATAGATAAGATAATAATCAGTTTTTTGTGTCTCCTGAAAACCTAACGTTTTTATATACGACTTTTTGTTCCGACAGCAACGATTTGTGTATCAGTCAGATAGGTTCAGATCTGATATTATTTTCATACTTTTTTTTATATTTTTTTTTCATATTTTTTTTTATCAAAATGAAATAAAATTCACCTAAAAATATATTGTCGAAGTAAGTAAAGTACCGACAATGTTTCGATTCATCTAGAGAATATTCATCGAGTTCGTTGATGAGGTATTCCCGTGTTTTCTCACAATTTATCCCTGTGCCTGTTGTCTATCTTTTTAGGGTTTCGTAGTCAACTAGAAACCCTTATAGTTTCGCCATGTCCGTCCGTGGCATGAATATGCAATATTGGTCACGCCGACAATGTGGTACAATAAAATCTTAATTTTTTTTACGGCACCTCCCCTGAACCTTAAAATAAAATATAATGGGCTTGTGAAGACAACTTTTCAATTAAGAGATCAGTTTCTGAAATATTAAGCTTTAAAGTGCAAAATTTTATCAGTCAAGTGTCACTGAAAATTTATTACATAAAGTTGTTAGCTGTGTAAACTACGAAACCCTACATTGCGCGTGGCCCGACACGGACTTGGCCAGTTTATTTATAAATAATGCTGCGTGTGCAGTGCATGCCTGTAATTGGCTCACATATTGGAATACTTTTCTATGAATGTTAATAAATGTATTTAATGTATATTATGTTGGTGTTACCTTATTAAATAAATAAAACAATCTATTACGTTTTCCAGAGTGCGAAGAATACAGCCTCGGGGTGATAGAGAGGGTGGACTTCGTGGCTCTGTTGCCGGATCCTGAACCGCTCTCCATAACAACTCCGAAATGTGACTACACTGCCGTGGAACTCATTGTGGGAGGCGAGGATGCTAATCGTGGAGAATTCCCGCATATGGTGAGATCATCAGACCAGGCACGGCTGGCTTGATGACCAGAGATAATATTTTTTGTGTTAAGCAGCGATTTCTCTACTTTTTGAGCATGGTTGGTCATATTGGTCATTGCAAGAATGAAATAAAAAAGTTGTTTTTAAACTTGCCTCGACCAAAATTTCACGTCTACGATGCTATATTCTTCGTCCATCAGACAGATCGATTTCTCGGGTCAACAAGCTAGGCTTGCTGAAATCATTAAAAATGCTAGTTTTGTATGGTACAGACCCCTTACCACAAGTTACATGTGATGTTACATGCTTGAGAGATGATTTTGTTCCAGGCGGCAATAGGCTGGCCCAATTTCCAAGGGGGCTACACATTTCTGTGTGGGGGCACCCTTATCAGCCCCCGCTTCGTGCTGTCAGCGGCCCACTGCCTCTCAACTAAGCAATCTACTCTTCAGGTAAATTTACTTTTCAGAAGCCATCGAACTTTAAAAATAACATTTAGATTATGAATCCATAGGTTTTATTATTTTTATTATTCCAAATCACGTAATATCTTAAGTCTTTAAACTATTCCTACATTCCTATAACTAGTCACAAACTATGTTTATAAAATCAAAACTGGTACACCGATATGGCCATTACTAGGTGAAAAGTATCCAAAACTAGTGATTTCACGTTATTCAAATTTTAATATAAATAGTACAATATATAATATATAAATAGTACCTAGAATAAATAAATATCTCTTAAAATACTAATTCGCCGATTTTATAACATTTATAGGTACCTATATAGCCGGTTTAAAATAATGGCTGGTGTCTGTTGCAGAACCCAACACCAGTTATCGTGCGACTTGGAGATCAGAACATAGATCCATCTGTATCGGATGGAGCAGACCCGATCGACGTAAGTTCTTAGAAACTTTTAAAGTTAAAATCAAAGCAAATGAATATAATATTTGTTTAATATATCCAATGTTGGTTAGAACACGGTTTCAAAATTAGTCTGTTTGAGACTCATTTTATTTCGAATATCATGCTTTAAATGTCATAGTGCGAGGTAATAAGATGTCTGAAATACCACTAAATTCCGCATGGACATCCTATCGAGATTAATCAGAAATAAATAAATTCTTGTATTCCATCATATTTAACGTTGGGTTAGGTATACATATAATATTCCTTTACCTATAATATTCCTTTTCTAAATTGCACAGAAACTATCGTTAGGTACGTTCCAAAATCAGATACTAAAAACAGAATAAAATAGATAAATAAGTGGGTCATACAACAAACGTGTATTTTTGGCGTTTTTTTATAGATAATGGTACAGAACCCTTCGTCCGGATCGCACTTGGCCGGTTTAATTTTTAGAAGATTTGCTAAACGAATGAATGAATGAATGAGAGCTAATAATTAGGACTAAAGTTACGATGTAAATGATCCCCAGGTGCCTATAAAGCACGCCCACAAACATCCGGACTACAGCCCGCCGAAAACTTACGACGATATTGCATTGTTCGAGTTGAATATAAATGTAAAGCTGAGCACGAGTGTGCGGCCTGCTTGTCTTTGGACCCGGAATGACTTCGCCAGCTACGATAAGGCCATAGCTACCGGCTGGGGCGTCACTGGCTCCAAACGAAGTGAGTTCACAGCGCCCAATAACTCAAAAAAACAATTTCTGACAGACACAAAAACAAATTGGCGGATGGTTAACTACTGCAAAATGTCTGCACGCGCCAAATGTATGCATGTGCTTTGGCTAACCCTTTTAGACATTTTCAATGATAAGAATATATGGATTGAACATGAGCCCGGGTATTGCAAAAAACATTGAGATGGCCTATAAAATTATGAAATAAAATAATATAGTGTTTTTCACTAAAAACAATTTTATAATAATACAAAAAAACCTTTAAAAATACCTAGGTACTTACCAATTAAAAATATGAATATGAAGCTGTGGCCTGAGTCCAAAATCGTATCGCAACGTATCGTCCAAAATGTCAAAACTGACACTTTTTGAATTGTAAAAGTGTCAGATTGACATTTGGACGATATGTTGCGATACGATAGTAAGCTACTGAGTAGGTAGGTACGTCTGTCTTCTAGTCACATCAATTTGTTAATATTATGTAATGTGTATTTTTTGCGGTAGTTAAAATGTTTTTTATGAAATCAAATGAATGGATTCCTCTGTTCTAGATTCGAAGTCATCGGATGAGCTGCAGAAGGTGTCTCTTTCGTTGCTAAGTAACAATTACTGTGACCCATTGCTCTTCGAACTCAGGAACCGGAAGTGGGATGGGTTCCGGTCTACGCAAATGTGCGCTGGAGAGTTGCTTGGGAAAAAGGACACTTGCCAGGTTCATTGGAATTTTTCTATAAATTACAGATATAGCTTTTGCCAGCGGTTCCGCTCGCGTGTTGCCTATTAAAATGGTATAGAGCTATTCCAGAGCATATTAGGCTGTGTATATTCCAAGTTTCATACAAATCCATGTGCTGTCTTTTTTTGTAAAAATGTATGATTTTCATAGCCTATCATAGGCTATCATGGGGGTCATGACCCATGTCCAGGTCGATGTAAAACTCTTGTAAAATGACTTTGAAGTTTTGCCATAGTTAACAAAATCCTGCAAATCTTTGGAGCCTTTGGACACACAGATATATATTTTTGGCTCTTAAGCTACCCAACCTACTAGTTTGTTTTTGGCTACTTCCATTATTTCAATAATATTTTGCCAGAATAACGTTACCTACCGCAGCAAAAGGTGTATTTAATTATGTTTCTTTTTTGTCTTTGGACACTCGAATTTTAAAATTCGGGTACGATCACACAAATCCATGGTCTACATTACTGCTTTACTGCATACTTCAAATCCTGATTTAAAGCCAACATGCCCTATTAATGTTCACGTGAACCTATTGAGAGCTAAGTTGGTTTTACTTGAGTTTGTGTTGAGGTTTTCATTTAAAACTTTAGGCTAGCTACGCTTTTCAGTACCTAAAAAACTTACCTGTTTTTTGTTTTTGGCTTCGCTAAACCTTATCTTACTAAATACGTAAATACTCACACGACTGACAGATTATTTTAAATTGTTTTTTTTTTCAGGGTGACTCTGGTGGTCCTTTACAAGTGGTGTCACAGGACAACCATTGCATCTTCCACGTGATAGGCGTCACCTCATTTGGACAACGATGCGCTGATAGCGGAAAGCCGGCTATCTATACTCGCGTGTCTTCATACCTCGACTGGATTGAACAGATTGTCTGGCCTGGGGAATGATATTTCTGCAAATGTTACTCAACACTACAGAACTTGAAAGTGTGGCCAATATTGTAACAATTTTAGGAGAATTTTTTTATGGTAGGACCTTGTTGGTCCCTTCCTAATTGAATTATCAATAAATACCTAAGTTATTTTTTAATTTTTATTCCTTCCTGGATTTAAATTCCCTAGCACGAATTAGATGTCTCGAAGATCTAATAATTATAGATCTATAATTTTTTTAACGACTTACTTTGGATCTTCTCAAACATTATTATGGCAATAATGGACTATAAATTTAATAATTTATGGTCTAGTATTACCATAAATGTATGCGCGCCATCTAGTATTGAGTAACTAAAACGTTTAAATTAACCTCAACAACGTAGAGGTTCTCATAATTTCGTTCGATTGAAGGTTTGAAGGTACATACAATAAATGCTCTTTGATGAAGGTAATGGGTTTTTCGTTGTAGAAAGTGAGAGTGGTCCCATTTATCCCGAACGTATTTTTGATTGCTAGGGGGTGGGGGGTGCTGGGTGGAGTTGGTTGGGCTGAAATGAGCCGCTGGCAAAAGCTATAATCGAAATCTCTAATTTAAAGAAAAAAAATATTTAACCTGGCAAGCGTCCTTTCCCCCACCAACTTTCCCGCGCACATCTGCGTGGGCCGGAACCCATTCCACTTGCTGCTAAAGATTTCTAACAGCAATTCTTGGCAGTAATCGTTGCTTGGCAACGAAAGAGACACCTTCTGCAGCTCATCCGATGACTTCGAATCTAGAAAATCATCATCTCAAATTTTCACAGATGATGTACCTCAAATCAAATCATCGTATGTCGACGATTGCTCTTTTTCGAAACGAAAAAAGAAATACTTCTGAACAAGCCACATCTCCTATTTTTATAAGTATATTACTTCAGGTTCCTACCTAGATTTCTATTAAGCTGAAAACATAATAGCAGAAACTTTTCACGATAAAGATATTATTTCAAAATGATACGTTTTAGAATTTATGATCGAAATAGTTTATATACCTACTATTAAAATCAACTTGTGATTTATTGTTAAAGATAGGTAATATGTAGATCTAGATTTCTATTAGAATAGATTTTTGATAAGTAATTATACATAATTTATATCATTAATTTATTCGAAAAGCTAAGGCGGACCACGCTCCGACGTGTGTTTGTCGTCATTGCAGCGGTCGGTAGGATTATTTATCGAAGTGATTAAAGATGGGTACATCTTTATTCACATATACTATACATTATAAAATAGGAGATGTGGCTTGTTCACAAGTATTTATTTTTTCATTTCGAACAAAAACAATCGTCGACTGGGAGCGCCTTAAGAATCGGTATCTATGCTAGACTCAGGGGAGGTACCTACATAAATGCGGAAAAAAAACTCTACACTATCGCCATAAAGCCTAGTTTGCTATGCGAACATCGCGCCGATCATCGCCACTCTTTGAGCGATAGATAATTTTGTTTTTTTATGACTACAAAAAAGGAAAATGTTTTCATTTCATTTGTTTTTTTTATGTTCAAAACAAGTAGGTAAGAGGTTTTTAATTCGGTTATATTTTTAATGTTGTTACTTCGTCATTTATTAACAGACTAGCCGTCCCGTGACAGACGTTGTCTTGTCAAATTTCATTAATCGAATAGAAAAGACTGAATTTTGAGATGCTGAGTTTTTAGTCTGTGACTCGCACTTGGCCGGTTTTATTATATAAAGATATCTAAAAATAAAATACAAAAGTTTACTTGTTAAACAACTTTATTATAAGTACTCGTAAGACCTTCAAAAACCTACCAATTAATTTCAACTCTCACATTAATAAAAATTTAAGCTTTATTTACAATTAAATTTTGTGGAGTTTATGCATGTGTGGTCTTATATACAGCAAGACTTAATTTTTACACCAAAACATATATCATTCATTCGCAAATTTACACTGGTTCAACTAAATCCTATACCCAAAATAATAACTTCAACTCTGTTATGGTAATAGATATTTTATACATAGTCAACATGTAAAAACCAAGCCCTGCCATACAACCAAACGCATTAAAAAGATAAATAAATCATCTAATTGTGTATTGTATTATTATTTTAAGAGCATGTAATGATGTAGCATGTAATGATATCACAGCTTACAAAAATAACAAACCAAATTAGCGGTACATTACAAGCGTATAACAATCTACATACAACATGCAATGTACACCACAATGTTCGCAATATTCAAAATTGGAACTACCCTCAGCGGGAGGTATTTAAAACTCACGCGCCAAGCGCCAAACGATAAGTTCATGCTTAACTCTCTCTTATCTTATGCTTATTAAGTAAACGCTACCATTATTCTAGAACGCGCTTAGTTGCGTCAATTTGTATGAAAATATCATCGCTAAGTGTTCTCAGCTAGGCATGAGCTTAAAGTTAGGTGCGGACTTACTCATGCATTTAAAACTCTTTGTTCAAAACAATATTTCGACTCAAAGTCAATATATATATCACAATATCCCAAATTATATTCATTGATGTGTTTGTTTGTAGTAATTAGCTTCCGCCCGTGGCGTCGCTCGCGCGGTACCCGGATATAAAGTAGCCTATATGCTGTTCCAGGTCGCGAACTGTATATGTTCAAGTTACATCGAAATCGGCTCAGCCGTTTCGGCGTGATAAAAATGATAAACTTTAGCATTTAAAATATTTCAGTATCTTTTTGTGTAAACCATCCCCAAGTAAGGTTTTGTTTATCATACAAACGTTTTCTTCTAATTATAAGGGATCATGTCACTAAGCCAATGAGGTACATTTAAAAAATAGTATTAGTTCCATAAAAAATTCTAGACGGCGCCACGCTCAACTGAATACAACTTCGAACTTAACTAACGTTAACAATTGCTTAAAAATATGCTCATGATAGTCTTAAACCTCTAATAGGTAACTAAAATGGCTGATAAATCTATTGCCATCTCTTTTCGTTGAAAGATAAAGACTATAACATTTAATATGGGAAAAATCACCTTCTCACTCTAACGCCTCTTAACACACGTATCGCGATTTTTTTTCGATTCGTCAAATCGGCATTGTAATACTGGCATATCTGGACTGGCCTCACAGCTCAGTTGATAGTAACTCGTGCCTTCTGCGCTGTAGGGTTGTAGGTTCGATTCCCACCCAGGGTAAAAGTTTGTGTGATGAAAATAGATGTTTGTTCTGTGTCTTGGTGTTAATAAGTATAATATATATTATATATGTATTTACACAAAAAAAGTATATTATGTATTCTATCGATCATCTGGTTCCTATCTGGGGCTAGATGGGGCTGTATGTAAAGTCCGCCAATATTTATTTATTTAATACGAAAACAACGATAATAATGTATCATCGCGATACGTGGAGGGCACACTCTAAAATACGTACAAAACGACGACTCACTGCGTGTTAATATATATATTGATAAATAGTAGTTCATAATAGTACATTATTTTTTATTATTATGTGATTTGGCGCCATCTAGAATGCCTTACGGAACTAAATAATTTTTAAGAACCTTCCCCATTATGCTTCTATGACAACAAATTGCCAGCCTAACCAACGAAAATACATCTGTCTCATTTTAACACACTGAACTTCAAGCGACAGGTATAATACAAGATTGTTTAAGGGCCTGCGCACATTAGGGGACGGGACGGCAGAAGTTTAGATAAGTGTTTTTTAGTAGTTCGAAATAAATTATATATTTCAATGTTCGGTGATCGCATAACTGCGCTAAATAAATTTTAAATCCTCTGCCGTCCCGTCCGCCAATGTGCGTAGGCCACGATTTTGGCGCTGAGATTAACCCAAAGGGCATTACAAACAATTCATTTATCTCTGTCCGAGCGGTCGCATTTGCAATCTTCTGTAATGGAGTCGAGGGACATTAGGCTCTCCTGAGAGGTCCTTAGACACGAGCGACATCTAGAATCAAACGAAGTGCCACTCTGCGAGTTAGCATCTTCCGAAACCGACTCCAACGATCTTAGACTCTCAACTGAAGTTAGTTTATAAGAACGCCTGAATTCAGCCATCTCCTCCTCACTCATGTTTAAAGCGAGAAGGGAGTCGCGGGCCATTTTGCCCAAAGTTGAGACCATTTTCTTCTTTTTCGATAAAATTGAGTCAATTTTGGATAAAGGACAGGGTTTGTTTAGACTCTCAGGCAAAGATTTAGGACTTGTTCCACTTCTGGAACGCAACTTTGATCTGCGTTCGGGTATGTCGCGTGGTGAGGTTTCCGGCACTTTAAACGCTATCGTCTTCGGCTTTGGGCTCTTCTCTTCCTTCTCTTGTCTTTGACTCAAGTCTTCTAAGGAGTTTGCCTTCTTTATTTTCGCCCGATCCGGTATAACCGGCGAACCTTTTGTTTCTTTAGCTGGAAACACTTCTATCGCTTCGTCAATTACTAATTCTGGCGACAGGTCGATCATTTCTTTAATAGCAGCCTCTTTTAGTTCTTGAGCTAGCGAACCTTCTTCTACTTTAAGGGATATCGCTTGTTCAGTATCCGGCTCGAAGTCCCGACTCTCATACATAAGATACGACAGTGCGTCTTTGCCTAAATCTACAATTTCCAGTCCTTTTGCTGCTACTGTATTAACTTCCTTGTCTTGAAAGGTGTCTGGTACCATTTGGTCATCGTTCGTTCTAACTTCTATATCAACTTTGGCATCGTCTATGAATGCTAATTGTATAGTCTCCGAGCTGAAATGATCTGCGGTAATATCGCAGGTTTCTTCAATAGTCGCTATCGGAGCTAAATCGCTCTTAACCTCTTCGTGTTTAGGTTCATTTTTCTCCAGCATTGGGACCGCCCATAGCGTGTTTACTACAGGTTGATTTCTTGCTGCCATCTCGATAGCTAGAGCTTTTGTGTTTGTCATGCTAGATGTCAACGTGTTTTCGGGGCTAATATTCTCTTTGATTCCTCTTATAACTTTGACAGGTAGTTTATCAACTAGTTGTCCAGTTTCAGGGCTAGCCTGCTTCTCCAAGGAGTTCGCAGAACCGGACGCTTTAAGTACCGCGGCGAAAGACCTAGGCCTGACCGGTTCATGTCTAACCTCCTTTTCATCTAATGTAACAATATTTTCGTTTATTTCGACTGGTGTGTCTGAGTTTGGTGTTTTATCTGCGCTGGGCGCTTCGTTACTATTGAAATCGTTGGGTTTATTGAGATCTATAATATCACTAGCTCTCGCCTCTGTACTGCTCGAACCGTTGTCCGTATTTAAGCTTAAATCTAAACATTTTTGTACTAATACATCGGTGGTATTATCGGTAACTATTTTCTCTTCAACATTCTGAGAGAAGGATTGGAACTCGCTTAAAGTATTATCCGTGTCGGTCGACGGCGTCTTGCTGTCCAATTTTTTAGAGAAAGATTCATCAACAAACGAAACCTGTACTCTTTCCGACAAAGTAGAATCAGTCGCTTCAGAAGAATCTTCCTTATCTTCTTTGAAGTTCTCTATAGCGCTGCCCCACGACCAGAACGAGCTGGTTAGCGAGGAGTCCTTCCTTGGGGGTGTGTTTGAAGCCGATTTCCTGTCATCGTCACAGGACCTTGAGAACAAGCTGGTCGGATGCTGGAAAAGACTTAGGAGCTTCTCCAAATGTGACTGCTTTTCTTCCTTAACTTTCTCTTGCTCAGTTTTAGGTATATGAAAGCTAGGTGAAGGCGCTACCCACGATATTTTCCGCATCCTATCTAACCCCTTGGTCTTCAGGGCGGGGACGTCTAGTAGACTGGATGTTCTTTTTGGCGAAGAAGTTAAAGTCTCCTGCATACCTTCCGTCCGTTTCACAGTCTCTCTTAAACTAGAGTTGAGAGTTAAAGTGCCTTCATTTGACGACGCATCATCTTTGTTCTCCGAAGGATTCTGTAGCGATTGTTCGATTCCCGAATCCGCTGAAGTAACCATAAGTTTGTCTTGCTTCGAATCTAATGAACTGACACTAGCTTCTAAACTTGATAGGGAGCCATGTATCTTCTTTCCTTTAAATATTAGTGGTGACACACTCTCGTTGGAACTGACGGATGTGTTCAGGAAGTTCTGACTGTTCACTGGTGTAACTTCACTGGTGGATTCAACGCTACTGTCAGTGGACAGTGTGGACACTTTTTCTTTTCTTCTGTCCAACTCAGTATCAGATTCTATAGATTCTTGTATTATAATCGGCTTCGGTACATTCTCCAGCGCGTTCAAACTCTCCATTGAACTACCGGATATCTCCAGAGAGGAGTTACTATCTCGGAAGGGGCTGTTTACCATAATCTTATTCATTAACCTAGATACCTCTAAGTCCGGACTATCCAGACTGGATTCACTTTTGTTTTTCTTAAGAACTACGTCTCGGTTAAAACTACCAGGTACAATGTTAGTGCCTACGCTATCTAGTTTAACTGTACATTTCTTTTTACTCTTCGAAGACAGTACTTTCATCTCTTGGATGAGGTTGCCCAAATCTTCTATCACAGAAGATTTGGGATCTTCGATTTTCATCATTGCTTTATCGTCCTTAATTAATATATCATCTATGTTAACAAAATCTTTGTCACTATGTACTTTGGCTGCATTGTCTTTAACACTTTCGGTTTTAACCGTCACTGCGACATTAACGTCGATTTTGTCACTGTCATTTATTTCAACACTATTCTTAACTAGTTTAGTTTCTGTTTTGACAACGTCGTTGTCAACTTTTTGCTCGTACGTTATCTGTTCCAATTTATCTTTGTAAGGTTCTGTTTTCACTGCGTCACTATAGGTTTTACCTGCGATTTTATCGTCTATCGCGTCACTATCTACCCTACCACTAAAACTGATAGGTTCATCGGATATGAAGAATTTCACATCTTTTGGTTCGCACACAATATCAACCGCTCTGATTTCAGATGCCGCATTTTCAATTACTTTTGCTTTATTTTTATCACTGTTTTCAATTCCTTTTTCAATAACTTCAGCTATTGTTGCTTCAGCTATTACAGCTACTGCGCTGTGCCTTATTTCTTCGTTATTTTGTTCTATAGTCAAAACAACATCGTGTCTATCTAAAGCATCCTCAAACACAGGCAACAAATCACTTTCTTCCACTGTGTTTGAGGTACTAACTACATCAACGCTAGGCTGTGCATCTTCTTGTCTCAATTCCGGTATACAAACCATTTCAAATCTACTTTTCTGTTTAATTTTCTGTTCCGTTTTATCTGACATTACATCTCCTATATTAATTTTTTCAGTCATTTCTTGGTTTTTGTTTTGTTTAGTCGAATCAGTCGTTTCTTTCTGTATAATTTCTATACCAACCGGTATAACTTCCGCTGGTGCCTCTACGCCCGTGTAACTAGGCACGTTTGTCAATGCAATTTCTATACAACTCGTTACCACAATCGGTACTTCTTCGGGGGACACAATGTGTCTACACATACTGGTTTCTATATCCTGAGATCTGTTACTTGATTCACCAATATGCTTATTTGTTTTTGGATCAACCGTTTCACTTTTAGGACTTATACTATCCTTGTCTATTGTATTTCTTTCATTTTTGTTTGGTTGCTGTCTTGTATAAAAGTTTTCTATATCAGCTATAAAGCTAACAGGGCTAGGTGATATTGAAAACCTAGAGTTAGGTACAGCTGTGGGTGGCACCGAGGGTTCCACAAAGAGAGCTGGACCAAATATAGGCTCTGATCGCGAGCTGGTTATAGGTATTGATGGAGTAGTTTTGAGATTTTCGCTGGAAACTGCAGTAGCTGTCACACTTTTGGCTGCACTACTTTTCATGCAACTCGAGCTGGCACATACTGTTGTTGTGGACATCTCCGGCACGCTTCTGCTGAACAACGCACCACTTAACGTCGTTATACTCGGGGAGTCGTACCGACTATACCCTCTTGTAGTACTTGCCCCAATAGAACTACTCGACACACTGGTACCATAAATTGGTGTTGATACACTTGCATATCCTACACAATCCACGCACGATTCACTAGCACTAGTTTTAACTGAAGGTTTTTCTTCTCTATGGCCATCAGGCCTAAGACTTTCTATGTAGCTGTCGCTAGGGCATGGAGACAAACTGGAGCTCGAGGAGTTCATAGATGGCGTGGGTGACGCACAAGGACTTTCTCTAGGTGACGGGTTATAGATGGAGTCGTAGTTGCGCGTCACTGAGAAACGGGAGACAGGTCTCTTCTGCGCCGGGTGTACCTGGATCGAAGGTGGTTCCGTCACCTGTAAAGATAATTTGTTGGATTATAATTACGATTTAAAAACTAAAAAAAAATGATTTAATCGAGAAGTCAAGAGACAATATTTTTTATTAAGTTTTATGAAGGAAGTGTTAGTTCGAATTAAATACAATTAAAATGGAACTAGCTTGGGACTATTATCTACACAATATAAATAATTACGTTTAAAAAACTAAAAATAAAACCGACGAAAATGTTTCGATCAATCGAAAAGTTATGTTATATATTGTCCATATTAGTTAGCTTAATAAATATAATTGAAATAGGACCAACTAGGACTATTCTCTACAATATATAAAAAAATCGAAATACAAAATAGAAATCTGTCTAAAGAGGGTAATCAAAGGCACGTCCATACGTTTGGCACATGCCCACATTAGTAGTTAGCATTTAGTAGACAGGTTACAATTTAAAATATACAGTCGTGGTCAACTAATTAGGGACACTCTTTGGTTAAACCGAATTGTGAATTTATTTTTTATTTTCCAACGAGTCTAAACCATATTCCATATCTCTTACATGTAAGTATAATTAGTCATTTATGTGCCCGATTATACAAACAATAACAACTTCTTAAACATTAAACCTCTTTACAGTATAGCTGATAGATTATCGTAGTGCTATTTGTTCAAATAATGCTGGCTGGCCATTTAATTAGGGACACTGAGATATTGCGTTCTATTTTCAAAATTTGAATCTCAATACTTTTTTACTTCTTCTCTTATTGTTTCGTGGTAGTTTTGGCGGCAATCCCGATATTTATTTTAAGTTTTGAAAAATATTTTTAAGAAAAATGGGTAAAAATAAAAGTTGCGATCCAACACTACGAAAAATTATCATGAAGTTTGTTGCCGAGCATGGTTGGCCATACCGAAGGATAGCAGAACATTAAAATTGTTCAAAAACTATGGTATACAATGCAGTGCAACATGTCAGACGCAATAACACAGATTTAAATGTGCCCAGAACAAAAAGATTGAGAAAAACAACTCCGCAAGAAGATAGAATGATAACCAGGTTAGCTAAGAAAGATCCGTTTCTAGGCTCTATTTTAATTAAACACGAAGTGTTTGGGACAGACGAAAGAGCTGGTGTCTCAGCGAGGACCGTTCGACGACGTCTGGTAGAAACAGGGTTGTTCGGAAGAGTGGCTCGCAAAGTACCGTTGTTGAAGAAAGAACATAGAAATGCTCGTTTGGCGTTTGCACGTAAATATGGACATTGGACCTACGTCCAATGGCAACATGTATTATTCTCTGACGAGACCAAGGTTAATTTGATTTCTTCAGATGGAAGGCAATACGTACGGCGTCCAGTAAAAGCGGAAATGAATCCAAGATTCACAAAAAAGCAGGTGAAACATGGCGGTGGAAACATTAAAATGTGGGGTTCATTTTCTGGACGTGGAGTGGGACCTGTGAGGAAAGTTCAGGGTAACTTAGACCAACATCAATACAAGGCAATATTGGAGGAAACGATGCTTCCCTATGCTGAGGAGCATCTCCCTATTATATGGACGTTTCAGCATGATAACGACCCGAAACATACCGCCCGTTCAGTCAAGTCGTTTCTTACCAGTCAGTCAGTATCGGTGCTAGATTGGCCAGCAAATAGCCCGGACCTTAACCCAATCGAGCACCTTTGGCACGAAATCAAGAAAAAAGTAGCCACTTATCGTACCACAACTTTAGATGAACTTAATGAAGCTTTTTGTGAGGCATGGGCAAACATTCCTGTCGAAACATGCCAGAAACTGATAATGTCTATGCCACATCGGTGTCAAGCGGTAATTACTAACAAAGGTTTTGCTACTGGGTACTGATTTTACACGTAATAAAATGGAGCTGTTAAAGATATTATAATACTGCAGATTATTAGTTTTGTTCATGTTCAACCTTTGATATTAAATACTTTTTTCTATTTATTTATTCTTTTATTTACAGCCATTTAAAGCATAATAATCGGACCAAATTATGCAAATAATAGTTACTGAGAAATCAATATTTGTATGTACATAAACGGTTATTGTTCTTCACTATCTTGCATGTCCCTAATTAGTTGACCACGACTGTATATTATACGCGTCAAATTAAGAACCTCATATTATTTTCGTCGGCTAGTAAATACATACATACCTGCATTACTTTGAATCGTGACGGACTGGGGTAGCCAGGGCGAGGGGTCGTACACGGACTGCCGCAGCATTCCGTGGACTCGCGTTCGGGTGTCACTCGTGTTACCTGCAAGTAACAAAAATAAAAATAAATAGGATCACGCTTGTAATCCCCAAGTACAGTAGATATCATCTCCAGGCGCTTAGATCCTAGAAGATGTCTAGTGGGGGTAGTCAGAGGCACGTAGAGTCCTAATATTACATTTGGCACATGCCCACATTTTGCAGATGTTAGCATTCCTTATGTGATAGGTTGCAAGTAGTAGTCCCAAGTAACAGATTTGACATTATACAAGGTGTATTAATTTTAACTATAAATACAGCTAAATACCACGTCGTTAATTGGTACGTTACGACTGGCCTCACAGCTCAGTTGGTAGTAACTCTGCCCTCTGCGCTGTAGGTTGTGGGTTCGATTCCCACCCGAGATAAACATTTGTGTGATGAACACATAGATGTTTGTTGTGTCTGGGTGTTAATATGTATAATAAGTATATTTAGAAAAATAATAATAATAATAATAGTATGTAGGTATTCTATCAGTTATCTGGTTCCCAAAATACAAGCTTTTCTTAGTTTAGGGCTAGATGGCGATGTGTAAAAAGTAAAAAAAAAACATTTGTGTCAAGAATATGTTTGTTTTGTGTATGGGTAATATGTATAATAATTAAAAAGTATGTATTTACAACAACAAAAACGTATATAAGTAATCTATCAGTAATCTTGTATCTCATAGTACAAGCTTTGCTTAGTTTACCAATATTTACCAAGGTGATATGATGATGATAATGATATTAAACTTACGGAGAATCTGTTGACTTGCACGTTCTGCTGGTGATGAGGAGTGGGCGAGCCAGCTGGTGAAGGTGCTGGCGAAGGCAAAGGCGAGCGGAGTCGGGAGCCGCGCATAGTGCTCGACACAGGCGAGTTCTGGAAAGGGAATAGAAGATGTCAAGGTGTTGTAAACATACTAGAGTAAATACTGTAGTATTTACTAACCGGCCAAGTGCGAGTCGGACTCGCGCACGCAGAGTTCCGTAACATTATCTATAAAAAACGGCAAAAATTCACTTTTTTTGTATGGGACTTGTATTGTACTCAGATATTTATTTCATTCTGTTTTTAGTATTTGTTGTTAGCGGCAACAGAAATACATAATCAGTGAAAATTTCAACTGTCTAGCTATCACGGTTCATGAGATAAAGCCTTGTGGCAGACAGACAGCGGAGTCTTATTAATAGGGCCACGTTTTAACCCTTTGGGTACGGAACCCTAAAAACGAATATCTTCCCTTGACTTTTCGATTGGTCAAAACATTTTTGTCTGTTTTCTCCTTAGTTTTTGAAACGTAATTATATTACTAATTATTGACTTAAGACTTACCTTGAGAACGCAAGCCGTGTGACAAGTAAGACTAATCTTTCTATGTACGCGGCGCTCGGGTTCCGTCGCGGGCGGCTCGTTGCGGCGACACAACGCTCGGATGTCGCGCGTCAGTCGCGCGACAGGCGCCGCGTCACTATCCTCCGCCGTCAGTGTTGTTGTTTCCTGGCGACAAAAAACATTATTATGAAAATAAACATATTTTTACAAGCTTTTATTTAACTTGCAATGTAGTATGTAACTATGTCTGTTACTTATGTTTGAAGCAGTTATACCTAATCGATCGAGTTGATTTTGCATACACCTTTAGTTTTGATGACAATACAATAATACGATGACAGCGAGCTGATCTGATGATGGAGTCAGGAGCTGTTCAACAGAGACTCACAAGGCAACTCCTTAATCAAAACTTCGCATACATGTCAAGTTCCGATGACAATGTTATATTATGTGACAGGTGATAGCGTGCTGGGGCTTGATGGTTTGAATGATTTTACAAAAGCTTAAGCTCGTCATTGAAAAAATATTTTTCAATAGAAAACTTGTACTTTTTTGCAACAACATACCTACTATGTTTAAAATTTTTTTTAGTAATAAATATAGCCTATGTTCGTTAGAGATAATGTAGCATCTAAATGGTGAAAGAATTTTTGAATGTATGTAATACAAAATGTTTCCTTTTGATAATATTAGTATAGATTACTTTATTTTATAGTATAATAAAATTATGTATATACATATACTTATATATTATGTGTTTTTTATGTGAATAAAGTATGTATTCTATAAGAATCTAGTTCCCATAGTACAAGCTTTGTTTGGGGCTAGGTGGCGCTGTGTGATAATGTCCACCAATATTTATTTAGTTTAGATAGGGTCCGTTTTTACCGTACGGAACTCTAAATTAATATTAAAATGACATTGCAACTCACAGCTGGGTCGTCTAAGTCTATTTGAGTGAGCGTGTGATTCTCTTTCATAGCATTGAGCACCGCCTGCAGCCCCGCAGGACCAAGGCGGTTGTCGCGCAAGTCCAGCCTCTGTAACAAATAATTCAAATAATTTCATTCGATATATCATTTTTGAAGTGAAACTTCTATATAAACTATCTTTATTCTGGTATTTTATTAGGTATTTTTCTGTCAAGCGTGGATCGGACAGTCGATATATCGCGTCGTGAGAGTTTCACTTCTGATGTCCCAGCAAACATTTTACTTTTTTTATTACTGCGCAATTTTGCAATTTTTATATCTAGAAATTATTAAATTAAAACAGCATTTCCGAAATTAGTTTTATTTCCATTTAAATGATTTATAATGTGACGTCACTTAGGACCCTTGTGACAAATGCCCCCCCACTTAATCCATCCCCACACAATCGACCCCATCGACTACACAGCCCAAAAAGACACCGCATGCAAGGCGAACATTGACATCCAAAAGGTCAGTCTTATACGGCCGATAAAAAATACCGCGCGTCAAACCTGCAGTAGTACCGACCACTTCCTTGACCCGTGCACATCTCGTCTGTTTATGCTAAAAAACCATTACCACAAGCTCAAGTTAGACTGGTTCTTTCCTTGTCGATAGTGTCAATAAAGTCAATAGTGTTGTATCACTACTCAATAATTGATGATCGATAAACCTACATAGTAGTAACAACAACAGTTGGACCTAACTAGTAAAACTACTTATTGCCAACTAGCTTCCGTCCGCGGCTTCGCTCGCGTTGTACCTACATGGATATGAAGTAAAGTAACCTATTTGCTATTCGCATTTATCATATTATCGCTTTAGAATTAGTTCGCGTTCGCGTTCGCGTTCGCGTTCGCGTTCCCGTTCCCGTTCCCGTTCCCGTTCCCGTTCCCGTTCCCGATCCCGATCCCGTTCCCGTTCCCGTACTATCAAACCTAATAAAGCTCAAATGGACTCTACGTTCTTTTAACTTTTGTATGGGAAAAAGAAAAGGGCTGTTTTTAGGTTTTCCCGGCAATTATTCGATTTTTTTTTCATCTTTTAAACCTTCATAGACCTCCACGAATATTTAAAGACCAAGATAAAATAAATCCGTTCAGCCGTTTTCGAGTTTTAGCGAGACTAACGAACAGCAATTGATATTTATACATTTACCATTTTAAACACGTGTTTAAAATGGTGAAGGAAAACATCGCATCGTGAGGAAACCAGTACCTAGTAAGTATTTTTATAAGCGGCGATGGGCTTGCAACCTGTCACGTATGGACTGCTAACTACTGCAAAATGTGGGTATGTGCCAAATATAATATTTGGACGTGCCTCTGACTGCTATCGACAACTCATGTCAACACTTCCCATCCCTAGTGAATCACGTCATTTTGAAATTAGAATGCTTTTTCCGGCTCCCCCCGTACCTCATACCTCACTGACTTGACAGAGTTGTTTGTTTGAAGAAATGAAGCCATTAGGCGTCTATTAGGCTATGTAGTCGATGATCGACCCCCACCCTTAACTTTTGACGTACTTCATGGATGGTCATTAAAGACATCAGCCTTATTAAAACGCTTAGTTACCTGTAGCTTTGTGTCAGCCCGAAGCAAGTCCGCCAGCGGAGCGCCCGCCTCGGGCCCCAGTCTTGCACACTGAAGCCCTAAAGAGAGTAGGGATCCGCCTCCGTGCGAAGCCCCCGTCTGCAGTCCTCGCACTGCGTCTGTGCCAAGCGCGTTGCGACCGATGTTTAGCACGCAGAGGGAGTGAGATGACCGCTAGAATGAGATATACGATGTATTAAGGCAGACAAAGTCAAAATCAAGAGGTATTTATTTCAATAAACAAACAAACTTTGTCTTCTTAGTCTTAAACTTCACAATTATCACCACGGGTTCCGTACCCAAAGAGTAATAACGGGACCCTATTTCTAAGACTTCGCTGTTCATCTGTCTGTGCGCCTGTCCGTCTGTCTGACACAGGGCTGTATCTTACGAACCGTGATAGCTAGACAGTTGAAATTTTCACAGATAATGTAATTCTGATACTAAAAACAGAATAAAATAAATATTTAAGTGGAGCTATCGTACAACAAACGTGTTTTTTGACGTTTTTTATAGATAACGATACGGAACCCTTCGTGCGCGAGTCCGACTCGCACTTGACCGATTTTTATTTATCTTTATCTATGTACTCACTAAAGCTTTGCCGAGGTGTGCAGCGCAGTTCCTAGTTAGCTGATTGTTCCACAACACAAGAAAGTTGAGTCCTCGCGCGTCCACACCACTCACTACGAATAACACACTACAATTATCAATCTATATCAATAAAGACACACTGAATGATTGATTGATGATGGCGGCGATGGGCTTGCAACATGTCACGTATGGAATTCTAACCTATGGCCCAATAAGTGGGCATGTGGCAAATGTAATGTTTGGATGTGCCTCTGACACTACCTCCTTTCGTCAACTTCAAGGATCTTAATGTAGATCTGAGTAGCGAAGGTACTTGGGGATTTCAGTTGTGATCCTATATCTATTTTTTTTTTGTCTTTTTACTTTCCGTACTCAAAGGGTAAAAATGGGACCCCATTACTCCGCTGTCCGTCTATCTGTCTGTCACAAGGCTGTATCTTATGAATCGTGATAACTAGACAGTTGAAATTTGAATTTTCACAGATGATGTGTCCGTTGCCGCTATAACAACAAATACTCACTAAAAAAAGAATCAAATACAAAAAAAAAATTTGCCGTTTTTTACAGATAATGGTACTGAACCCTTCGTGCACGAGTCCGACTCGCACTTGGCCGGTTTTTTAAACTTATGCGTCAGATTGTTATCCCCCACAAAATGTTGCTTACATGCACTTGAAGACAATTCAAAGAAAATCCGTTAATAATGTAACTTACATGGATAAAGTTGGGGTGAGATCGGTGACGTGGCTGCGGAAGGTGGAGTTTGAGCAGCTTGTTCGACCAACGCGTCAGCTATGTGCCCCACGCCTACATCCTAATAATAATAAATATAAATATTTGTTGGAATTATTTCACAGCGCCATCTAGCCCCGAACTATACGAAGCTTGTAATAGGGAATCAGATAACTGATAGATTACTTAAATACGTCTTTTTTTGTTGTCAATACATACTTATCCTAATCCTAATAATATTATAAATGCGAAAGTTTGTGATAAGGCTGCTATGTTTGTTCCCTAATCAAAAATAAACGACTGTAAATGACTGTTTCTGTAGTATGTAGATAAAAAATCAGAATAAATAAAGGGCGAACTTATAATCCGAAAAACAACCCCTAAAAAATAAAAAAAACGCAAAAGTGATGATTTTGGTATAGATAGCGTTGGTGTGCAACAAATCTGATATCACAGACTAAAAACATTTAGTCGTCATAGCAACGCAGTTTTGACTAATGAATGATACGCATTCTACCAAAATTTGTAATTTATTTTATCAGTACGAGGTTTTTAGGTAAAAAATTGGCATGATATTGCTTTTTCCTATGCGATTATTAAAATTTGACAGAACAAAGTCTGTCATGGGCCGGCTAGTAATTTAAAAGGAACCAATTATTCTCTATGCAAGCAATTATAAGCCGAGATTCGCGCCCAGGGCCTTTGTAATCCATGTCAGCTACCTACCACTAGGCCAGGGTTAAAGCAAGACTATATAAAACTCCCACAACCGGGATTCGCACCCAGAACTTCGGAATGCAAGTCACCACTAGACCAAGAGCTCACCTGTATCTGATTATTGGATAGATCTAACAGCTGTATGTTTGTGTTGAATCTGAGCAGCGAGCCGAGTTGTTGTGCGTCGTGCGGCGTCAGATTGTTGTCTGGAAGACGAAGCTCTCGTATCGAACCGTTCGATTTCAACGCTATAACTGTAACAGAAATAAGGATAAACAATAAAATTATTTTTCTGTTCGAAAAATGTATAACTGAGTATCTTAATAATATTATAAATGCGAAAGTTTGTGAGTTTGTTGGTATGTTTCTGCCTCAATCAGGCCTACAACAAAATGTAGATATAATACCCGAATAAAAATAGACTACTTTAAAATACGAAAAACATCCCCAAAATTATAAAAAAACGTAAAAGGGATAATTTTGGTATAGATAGCGCTGGTGTGCAAAAAATCTGATATCAGTCGCATCTATAACGTGCGTAACTCTATGCGATTATTGAAATTTGGACAGGACGAAGTCTGTTGCGAATCTGCTAGTAATATTATAAATGCGAAAGTTTGTGAGGATGTTTGTATGTTTGAAAATCAATCAGGCCTAAACAACAGCTCGGATTAAAATGATATTTGTTGTAGATTAGATATAATGCTCGAATAAAACATAGGGTGGTTTATTTATAATCCGAAAAACAATCCCAAAGTTATAAAAAAATGCAAAAGGGATGACGGTTTTGGTTAAGATGGCGCTGGTGTGCAAAAAAAAACAGTTTTGACCATCTTCTCAGATCTCAAAGCGCTCAGATGCTTGAAGATGTCTAACGGGGTTGGTCAGAGGCACGTCAAAAAATTACATTTGTCACATGCCCAGATTTTACAGTATATTTTTAGCTACAATTTTTTTTAAGTTTATTTATTTATTTATTTGGATTGAAAAACACCAATATTAAAAAGAAAAATGAAAAAAACCGGCAAAGTGCGAGTCGGACTCGCGCACGAAGGGTTCCGTACCATTAAAACGACAAAAAAATCATGTTTGTTGTATGGGAGCCCCCCTCAAATATTTATTTTAATCTGTTTTTAGTATTTGTTGTTAAAGCAGCAACAGGAATACATAATCTGTGAAAATTTCAACTGTCTAGCTATCATGGTTCATGAGATACAGCCCTGTGACAGACAGACGGACAGACAGACAGACAGACGGACAGCGAAGTCTTAGTAATAGGGTCCCGTTTTTACCCTTTGGGTACGGAACCCTAAAAACGAGTACAAAAACGTGACAATTGTTACAATAATTATAGGAGACAGACAGTGCGCAATAATAATAAGTTATATGCATGTCAATTATAATTGGTTATCTTATTACCTAGACACATAAGGGCCTCTCCACTGAGCATAGCCCTCTGCAGACAGAGCGCTCTTAGCCTACACGTGTGTGGGCGCAATGCTCGCGCTATAACCGGCGCGTGCGACGGCTCCAATGCGCTATCCGCCACTTCTATCTCTGATAGTTCTGCGCTCTGTGGAATTAAATAATTACGTTTAAAAAACTAAAAAGAGTACCGACGAAAATGTATCGACCAATCGAAAAGTCAAGGGACGATATTAGTTTTATAAATTGGTCCCATTTGAATTATATTCAAGCAGGACTAATCCCACATGAATGTAATTTAAATTGGACCAACTTGGGACTATTCTCAGCACAATAGACATCACCAGGTACGAAGATAAGCGCGGTCATACATAAAATAAAAAATATATATATTATGTCTATATGTGTCATATGAATATATGTGTGTTAAAACATTACAAAGACAACTATACAGGCAGATTTCACACATTCACCTCACAGAACCTCAGACACTTTAACATCAACTACAATAAATAATGTATACCCTTACATTATATTATATAGTCTATTCTTGTTAGAGCCTTCACCTTGTTCTATCGGCACCACACTGGAGCTCTACATTAAGGAAAGGATCGTTGAAAAAAAAAGGTAGACCCCAAGCCGTGTTTGTTACCTGATTCTTCTAGGCTTGGTCGCGAGGAATCGGCGTAGCTTCACCTAGTTCCTAAGACGTTTCAAAGTGATCCATGTGATTTTATTGAATAAATGATTAGTAAATTTGAATTTGAATTTTTAGTATTACACCAAACCTTTTTGATCATTCTGCAAGCTGCCTGCCACCCCCTGATGCCGAACTGCCGTGGACCCGTGATGCATACCACACACGCGCTTTCGTAGTACTCAACCATGTCAAACAGAGCTTCCTGGAATACAATAAGTTTTCGATTATCCGTCTCGCTCACACTTCGTAAAATGACTATCTCCGTTTCACAAAAACTACATCTCAAAGAGCCTGTAATATATATATTTTTTTTATTCCGTACCCAAAGGGTAAAAACGGGACCCTATTACTAAGACTTTGATGTCCGTCTTTTTTTTTTTTTTTTTTTTTTTTTTTTTTTTTTTTTTTTTTTTATGACATGGCCTATCATCCGTTTCCGGCTTGACGTCGATTTAAGCGACACCTGGTGTAGATATCGTATGTCGTCTTCTGCCTAAACCTTCTCACCGTTTCCTATGCTATGCTGTAACAGAAGACCAAGCAAAACCACTCACCGCTCCCTCATCATCGATATCCGCGTGATCGAGCTCGATGCGTCTGAACTGCACCTTCCTGAGCAGCGATTCGAGTGCGTCCGCCGGCGCAGCGCCCTCCAGCGAACAGTCGGCGAGAGAGAGGCGAGCTGCGCGTGCGCCGCCACCGATCGCGGCTTCCGGAATCTCCTGGAAAAAAAATATAGGAACACGACTGTAATTCTTACAATTCTTCTGACATCTACTCAGTTCTCCAGACGCTCAGCCCTATTGGTAGTAACTGCCTTTCTGTACTGTAGGTGTAGGTTGTGCGTTCCTTTCCCACCCAAGACAAACATTTGTGTGATGAACATTGATGTTTGTTCTGTATGTAGGTGTTATATGAGTCATTTTCAAAAAAAATGTACATGTTCAAAATCGTGAGCAAACTGTTTTGTGACATACCTGTATTTTTATACACATGTGAGTCACATTTATTGTAAAGGAGAGTTTACATGAAACTATGTCCGGCAGGGAGCAAAAATGTAGGTTTAATGACA
Organism: Hydriomena furcata; assembly: GCA_912999785.1. Classification (NCBI taxonomy): domain Eukaryota; kingdom Metazoa; phylum Arthropoda; class Insecta; order Lepidoptera; family Geometridae; genus Hydriomena; species Hydriomena furcata. The sequence goes on along the minus strand of OU538823.1, from coordinate 3,454,898 downwards.
CATGTTGGAATAAACAAATTAAACATTTATTCGAGATATATTTTGTTTGTTTGTGTCCAAAACTATATATTTTTATACACATGTGAGTCACATTTATTGTAAAGGAGAGTTTACATGAAACTATGTCCGGCAGGGAGCAAAAATGTAGGTTTAATGACACATGTTGGAATAAACAAATTAAACATTTATTCGAGATATATTTTGTTTGTTTGTGTCCAAAACTATATTTATTTTTACTCTTTTTTAAATTTGTAATCTTTTCTAGCATGAAAACCATTCTTCTGCTGCTCCTCCTCAAAGTACTTCTTCACATTTATCTCCATTTAAACTCTTTATTATCTTCTTCCATCTTAATATCCTTTCCGAAGCGTAGATTATTTCGGTATTTGTCATTTAAGTATAATCTCATTAGCTTTCTTCACTTCTTCTTCCACTTCGTTTAGTATATCGAGTACATTTGCTCTTTTCTTAATATTTAAAAAAATTCTTCCTCTCTTCTTGCAACCCTGGATAATTTATACGTATTATCTTTGCAAAATCAAAAAATTAAAATTAAAATAGCGTTTATTCATTGAAATCACTTGGATCATTTAGAATCGTCAAATTTAGTTAAGTTTAATTTAATTAGTTTAATTTTGTTCATTGTTTGTGTTTTTTTTAAGTCTTTGTACTTATTTTTAATACAAAATGAATCTTAATTATTATTGATAGAGCGAGTTGGAGCAGTCCTTTGGGATTTTGGTAGTATAAACCGAATGCACTTAGTTTTTTTTTTTCATTTAATGATAGGTTATTGACATTAAACCAATTTACAACTTTAGAGATTGCATTATTTACATCGTCAAAGTAATTCTGTCGTCGCTTCAGTTTAAATAAAAGTGAAGTGTCATCAGCAAACAGTACAATCTCGTGATCATCCCTGATAAGAGAGGGTAGATCATTTATATAAATGAAGAACATGAGTGGTCCTAGTATTAATCCTTGTGGCACACCCATTGTTGCTACTGACCCCGGTGAACGCTTTCCATTTACGTCAACTCTTTGTATTCTGCCACTTAAGTAAGAAGTAAGAAGGTCTAGAGCGACACCCTTTATGCCATAGTGGTGTAGTTTTCTGATTAATGTATCATGATGTACACAATAAAAAGCCTTGGATAAATCACAAAAAATACCTAAAGCATTGCGAGAGTCTTCCCAGGCATCAAAAATATGGGATATCACTACCGCTAATTCACTCATTTCTTCGAATTGGATTCTCCTTCACAACTTCTTGGAATTTCAAAGTTAATGACTTTATTAGGGTTCCTATTCTCTTTTTGGATTACATCATTCATACTTGTATTCTTGTTTATGTTTTTCCTATTACTTTTCCCTATTTATTTATTTATTTACTCTTAACTTTCTTTGTTTTTTTAATTATTTTTTCATCATTATTTTCATAATTGTCTATTTTCACATCACTTATATCGCTATGTGTCTTTAATCTTTAAATTGACGTAGCCTGTATTCTTTAAAAATTGATTAGTTTTATTATCAGTGGTTGTTTTGTAAACATGTGCTAAGATTTCCGTAAGGTTTCTTCTAAGTAATAAATAAAAAGGATCACGACTGTAATCCCCAAGTACGAAAGACACACTTTCAGATTTCCAGGCGCTTAGATCCTTTGAAGATATCTTTCTAGTGGGGGAGTCAGAGGCACGTCCAAACATTATATTTGGCACATGCCCACATTTTGCAGTAATTAGCATTCCATACGTGACAGATTGCAAGCCCATCGCCAATTATTTTCTAAAACATTATTTTTTAGGGTTCCGTACCCTAAGGGTAAAAATGGGACCCTATTACTGAGACTTCGCTGTCCGTCTGTCTGTCTGTCTGTCCGTCCGTCCTTCCGTCTGTCACAGGGCTGTATCTCATGAACCAAATTTTCACAGATGATGTATTTTTGTTGCCGCTATATTAAAACACAATAAAATAAATATTTAAGTAGGGCTTCCATACAACAAACGTGTTTTGCCGTATTATAGATAACTACCCGACCCGTGACAGACTTTGTTCTGCCTAAATTTCAATACCTGCATAGAAAAAAAAAAATTCAGACAACTTCCAATTTTTTCCCAACAAACCTTGTAATGATAAAATAAATTACGAATTTTGGAAGAATGTGTATCATTCATAATAGTCAAAACTGCGTTGCTCTGACGACTAAATGTTTTTAGACTGTGATGTCAGATTTGTTGCACACCAGCGCCATCTAAACCAAAATCATCCTTTTTGCGTTTTTTTATCATTTAGAGGTTGCCTTTTGGATATAAGACCTCCCTTTATTTATTGTTTTTTTATCTACATCTACAACAGCAAACTTCATCTTAATCCGTTTTATCGTTTATTTTTGATTAGGGAACAAACATAGCAGCCTTATCATAAACTTTCGCATTTATAATATTATTAGGATAGTAAGGAACCCTTCGTGCGCGAGTCTAACTCATACTTGGCCGGTTTTTTTGTTTTTCTAAAAATAAGACAATAATAATTAGTACTTAATACTCTACCGGGACAACACGCTCGGATCATGATTTATGGTGGTTTCATTTAATAAGTAAAACAAAACAACAGTTGGGAGAATCAAAAAGAAAATACTAAGAAATATGACATCGACAATATTATTATTTATTATTATTTCGTTATTCTATGACAACGCGGCGTGGCGACGCTGAAGTTTCGCACGTCTGTAAGAACCCTTACTAATTTAACTGAAATAGTTAAAACACAGGTACTTAGTTATCTTGCTCTATTTAGGAATTCTTACCGGCAATGTGATTGACGTTATAATAAAGGGTCGGTGTCATTTTTATACGAAACTTTCAACTAATACACGTTTATATTTAAAGGCAATAAGGTATCAAACTGTTTTTAAATAAATATCAGAATGATCTATTTACCGTAAATGTCTGACTTATTTATTAGTGAAATGTCATTTATGAACATAACACCGGACTAAAATATATTTGTTACTAAATTTTCAGACAGTGTAAACGTATCTTAATATTCACATAGATCATTTAAGTCATGAAATGTGACTCACATGTTTAGCATTTTTGTGAAAAACATAACCTCGATAAGCAAAAATATCAGAATAACTTGTAGTAGAGATAAATACGATACATACTTAGAACTTGTATTAATAGGACAACGCTATGAAAATAATTGAAAATGAAGTATAATTTTATTTTCTTTGGAAATGCACTGTGATTCACATGTTTTTATTTTATACAAATTGCAGTGGCGTTTCGTCACATCTAATAAACTGACACTAAATCCAAAATGCGGAGATTTTGGCGAGAACAGCATTGAGCAAAGTGTTGCCAGATATCAAAAATGATCTTCGAGTAGTAGAAATGGTACAAATAGCTACGAAATTGACCGTGACATACTCTGAGTGACTCACATGTTAAGAATCTCGGACAAATTTAAAATATAGTTTTTTATTGCTAAAGCACCGCGTAGAATAATATTATTATGAATAAATAATAAGAAATATATTTATTATATTAGTTAGATAGTTAAAAAGTTTAACAGAGAACACATTAGAACTTATAGAATTAAAACTATCGTGGTTGTTAATCATTTTAAATAGAAATACGGCTAATTACCACGTTTTTACTTCGTACTACGTTCGTTCTACGTTCGTTCGTACTACGTTCGTTTTTTTTACTACGTGTATTCGCCGATCTGCCGTTGATCGCGGTCGCGGGCGTTGCTCATGATGAAGAGCATCTGAATTGTCTCGAAACGTCAGCAATACAAGTAAAAACGTGGTAATTAGCCGTATTTCTATTTAAAACATTAGAACTTTATGATGATTCAAAACTATTAGAGTGTATAAAAGACATTTCTGTTGTAATGGAACGTGAAAGGTGGCGAAACAAAAAAATGTTTATAAAATACTATTCACATGTAATTATGCTCTAATTTCTATAAAATCTTGAAGAGGGAAGTTCATATTTATAGAAAAGATAGCCCGAATTGAAAAATATTCAACACTGATACCGTAAAAAATATTGATATTAGTCGGACATTTATTTGTTTGAAATGTACAGTTTTTTTGAAAATGTCTGATATAGTATTATAATAATAAAAGTATGTATTTATGTGTTTAATGTTTGTAAGCATTCTATCAGTTATCTGGCTCCCTTAGTGTAGCTTGTAAGCTTTGCCTGCATCCAGGCCTACTTCAGCCTCCTGGGTCCCGGAACACTCAAAATGCCGAGCATTTTGAGTGTTCTATAGATGCAAACCTCGGAGCCCCTTAATTCTGAGGGCGCCTTGCATCCCCGGGTAGAAACGACCCTGACTGCGCCCTTAGAAAATGGTAATTTCTGGTAGCTTCTGCGTTTCTCCAGGTTCTTCGCTCTGTGCCTGGGCAACGCTGACACCAGTAGTTACGCCAGAAGTGGCAGATGCTTACCCGTATCTGATGCAGAACAGAGTCGATGGGCGCAGTGTTGTGCCGCCGACATGATAGCAGGTATTCCTGAGCCAGCTGGGCGCGCGACGTCGTCGGCACTGCAAGTGGAAATAAAGCGTAAGAATATTTTTTTATTGCAAATTGGTTTAAACCGATTGTTTTACGAGCGCTCATCTAAGCCAGACAGAAGAGTCGTAAGACGAAAACGCGTCGGCGTCGTAGAGACGTAAACACGATTCAAGAGATTCAGCCTTGTTGCAGACAGACAGACAGCGAAGTCTCAGTAATAGGGTCCCGTTTTACCCTTTAGGTACGGAACCCTAAGAAAGACGCAAAGGGGATAATTTATTTGGGTATAGATAGCATCAAATCTGACATTAATCAGTTTTGACGACCGATTCAATCAAAAATGTTTAGGCTACCAAGAAGGTAACGAACGTAAAAACGTAAAAATTGCTTGGAATATTGAAATATTCATTTCTTCATTCTTCTATGCGATTATTGATCTTTGGACATGACAACGTCTGTGGGTCAGCTAGTAAAACTGTAAAACAATGCGAAACTGACAGAGAACAATTCGAGTTAGTCAATAAGTCCACTGTCCCGAGAGCTTTGCTAGTTTCCGTACCAAATGAGTCATATTTATTGATGTAGGTCAAGTCTGTTAGTTGCGACTAGGCGGCGCCTGCGGGTCCGCTCGCGCTCATGAACTTAATCACCCATTACACGAAGTACCTCTCGTATATCTTCAAGTTAGAAATGGGGTAATCAGGTCAAGGATTGAAAATACTTGTACTGTAATGGAATGCAAATGGTTTGGTTAGAAGGACATACTGTTTTTCTTTATCAATTTATAACTCTACTGCAGCAGACCCGCGACAGACGTTTTCCTGTCCAAATTCAATAATCGCATAAAGAAATGCACATTCAGTTTTTCAGAATTTTAATATTTTTGAGGCAATTTTCAATTTTATCCCCTACACATTACCTTGTCCTGATAAAATAAATTTTGAATACCGACCTTGGTACGTTCAACCTTTTTGATAGAATGCGTTGCTTTTGACGACTGAACTGACTTTTTATCAAGGTACCACGTGGGCGAAGCCGTGCACAGAAGCTAGTTATAACAAAAGTTATAAAACTCGCGTGCACAGCTAGTGTGTTTTACGATATTGTTGGGGTGGCCATAAAAAATGCACTTTTATGGTATGAATATAAAAGCAATGGTGATGTCATATTCGCAGGTTCGATACCATCGCTAGGGTATGGCCAGTGTGTTGACGAGCGCGCGACTAGCGGAGCGGGGAGTTAGAGTGATGCTTTGATTCTTATAGCGGCAATTCTGCAATATTGACAAACTAACAAATAAACATTCAAACTTTAGAATGAATATATATATAGCGATACAAGCTTCCGCTCGCGGTTTCGCTTGCATAGTATCTGGATAAAAAGTATCTCGGTCGCGAGGAACAGGCGTACCTTCATCTAGCTCCTAAATCGTTTCAAAGTAATAATTTAAAACGAGTGGAATACATAATGTGGATTCAAATTGGTTTAAGTGCAACATTATATTTTTAACATATTTATATTTAACAATAAGAAAACTGTGAATCCTAGGTTACTTAAATAAATAAATAAATAAATAAGTCATTCTTGTAATTTTATTGAAATTTACATTTTGACTTTAGACTTCATATTCCATGTATCATCTAAACCAGTTTAGTCGTCTGAGTGTTAAACATCCTCACAAACTGTATTCGTCGATCTACCGTTCATCGTGGTCGCGGGCGTTGCACATGATGAAGAGCATCTGAATTGTCTCGAAACGTCAGCAATACAAGAAAATAACGTGATAATTAGCCGTATCTCTATATAAAATGATTAACAACCAAGATAGTTTTAATTCTATCCTCACAAACTTTACTTTCGTATTCATAACATTAGTAAGATCAGCGATCGCCATAAAAACAGCCGCAACTTTAGGACTGCGCCCTATACTCCACGATGGCCACGTGTTTAGCCCCCGCATTACAAACTAGTGGTAGTAAATAGTGACCTTGAAGGGTGAAGGGCGGGGGCGAAGGGCGGGGTGAAGGTCAAACCCGCTTCCGCTTACCGATAGCGCCGGTCTGCGGCTTGTTTATCAGAATGAGTCATTCCAGGATTATGTATTGACTAGCTGTTCCCATGCAAACTTCGTTCTCGTGGTCCGAATACGTTGCCATTCTTATTTTGCTAACTAATTGCTGTTCCAACAGACGTTGTCCCTAGGGAATGCAATCTCGATCTCGCGAGATCTCGTTTTCACGAGATCTCGGCCTTTTTTTGCGAGATTGATCTCGGCAGCAAAACGAGCGTTGTACTTTATCATAGAAACGTCTTATTCGAAGTGAACTGAACAAGCCTTTCATATTATGATTTGTGTATTTTGTTAATTTATCCCTAATTTCTACTGGATCTCTGATTAGGTATATATATATATATATATATATATATCGTCGGTTTAAAGGTAAAATTCATTAAGTGACATAATTGATCAAATTCATTAAATTCGTGAAACGGTCTCACCAGGGCAATATCTACAAAACAAAGCAGTTACAAAAGCAACCTAATAATCTAAAAACAAAATCAAACTCAATAGGATTGCATTTAAAACTATGAGCAAAATGCAATCTTTTGCAAAAAATAATTATTATCGCTTATAACTCCATACTAGTTTTTCGCATTTAATGAATTTTACCTCTAAACCGACGATATATATATATATATATACTTAGCCAGGTAGGTATAATATCTCAGATTAATAGTCAACTCAACTTACTTAGTGAGTTTTATTTTAGTTTTTGACTTGTTGTTTTGTTTTGTTATAAAAGAACTGTTTTATTATTAAAAGACTTTTGTTTGATTTTAGACAAGAAGACTGGTTAATTATTTCATTTCTTAATTGATTAACTTTGACGTAACGTCAAAGTTTATTAAAATAAATTATAGATGATACGTTAAACTATGTTAAATACATAAAAAGTTTATTGAAAAAATTCATAAGATAAATGTTTATTTCATAATACCTCTAATTCTTATTTTTTTTTTTCTATTTCATTAAAATTTTGAGATTATTTGCAAGAATAAACACACAAAACTGCCAATCTAAGCTCTGGCGAGATTGCATTCCCTAGTTGTCCCCTAAAATTCCAAAATTAAAACAGAATTAATTACGTTTAGAAAACTAAAAAGAAAACCGACGAAAAAGTACCGACCAATCATAATATGTGACCAACAAACAATCATCCCTTGTTTTCCTACCATTAGGCTAGAATTTTTTTTCCTTTTTATATGGGACCAACTTCGAGGTTATTTTATATATAAATAGAACTCACAAAGGTGGGTTTGTCTTTATTGTGTGTGTAGATTCGACATTGATATTGTATTGTGTGTGCGTAAGCTCGGGAGAGTATGGGTCACGCACATAAAGGCACGTGTCTTACACATCACAACTACAAGTACCTAATACGTACTGCTCACCTGTCTTCATGAGATAGAAAAACTATACAAGCGATGGGCCTGCAACCTGTCCCGTATGGAGTACCAACTACTGCAAAATGTGCAAAATCATCATTTCTTCTTCCATTTCCTTCTATCAGTCGTCATCTCATCACTCACTCCTTGCGCATCCCTGTCATCTTTCACGCAGTCCATCCATCTCTTCTGAGGCCAGCCTCTACTCCTGTATCCATCCACATTCATACCAATCACTCTACTTTCAAAGCTTTCTTTTCATGTTTTAGAGCGGTCGCACAAGCACTGAAACCCCGTCCGTTAACCTAATAGGGTTTGCAAAACAATTGATATGAAGTCCCTGTCTTTTGGTGTTTATTTTAGCCATAGGTGTAATATCGCCTGTTTTGCAAACCATAATAGATTACAGGACGCGGTTTCTGTGTTTGTGCGACCGGCCTTAATGTCAGCAGTAAATATTCAGAAACCACATTAAAAGAATAAACCGCGTGTTATTTCGTCTATGACTGACAACTGAAGTAGGTACCTACTCGTGTATTAATTAAAATGAAACACACAATAAACAAAGTCATGGTTTGTGTGGACAAATTGTTATCGTAATGAAGCGTAAACATAGCTCACCACATAAGCTAGTGTTTGTTTGCAGACAGCGCGACTAGGTACGACTTTCTGTCGCGGCTTTTGATCTTTTTGGCGCGATTGAGCCACAAACATACAAGCCTTACAGATCTATACTAATATTATCTATACTAATCTATACTATCTATACTAATATTATAAAGAGGAAAGATTTGATTGTTTGTTTGTTTGTAACGAATAGGCTCAGAAACTACTGGACCGATTTGAAAAATTCTTTTACCATTAGAATCCTACATTATCCCTCATGAACATAGGCTATAGAATATTTTCAAAAACTTTAGGGATCCGTATGAAAACTTCGATAATGTAACCCAAGGTGTGATAAAAAATCAAAAAAAATCTTTATATCGCGTATGCTGCGGACATTATTGACAATAGAGCAAAGTGATGTACTACAGTTTTAAAGAGGACATCAATATCTACAAATAAATCAACAATACCATATGTCTAACTATTAGGGATCCGTATGAAAACTTCGATAATGTAACCCAACGTGTGATAAAAAATCCAAAAAAATCTTTATATCGCGTATGCTGCGGAAATTATTGACAAAAGAGCAAAGTGATGTACTACAGTTTTAAGGAGGACATCAATATCTACAAATAAGTCAACAATATAATATGTCTAACTATTAGGGATCCGTATGAAAACTTCGATAACGTAACCCAACGTGTGAATCAAAAGTAAAAAAATCCTTATATCGCGTACGCTGCAAAAATTATTGACAATAGAGCAGAGTAATGTACTGCAGTTTTAAAGATTACATCAATATTAACAAATAAATCAGCAATACCATAATTATGTCCAACTATTACAGTTATGTCACAATAACTACTTATTCATGTTAAAATATGCAATAGTAACGCCGCCTGTACAAACTAGGCCACATTATTCGTACCTGGGTATTAATCCTTATCCAAAAAAATCACTTCATTTTCAAGGCCATATCAGTACCTGTAAATTACTTTTTTAATTATACCATTCCCAAATTCCATACCATTCAAAAGTTATTATGAGTGTAATAATCTATAGGCACTAATATTATTATGAGGAAAGATGTTTTGTATGGAATAAATCCAAAAACTACTGGATAGATTTCAAAAAATCGTTTTCCATTAGAATGCTACATTATCTCTAAATAACATAGGTCATATTTATTGTTTGAAAAAAAAAAAAAGGGATCCCTATTAAAACTTCGATAATGTTACCTGGGTAAAAAAATACCCATAAAATCGTAATAATACGTTACTCCCGTGCGGAGCCGGGGCGGACTGCTAGTTTATAATATTTTAGTACCGCGGCTTCGCTCGCGTGGTACTAAAAGTAGCCTATTTGCTATGTAGGTATATTCCAAGTTTCATCCAAATCCATTTTGTCGTTCATTCCTGATTGATTTTCAAACTTACAAACATCCTAACAAACTTTCGCATTTATAATATTATTAATAAGGATATTAGGATTATTCGTATGCATCAAAAATAATTTATTTTAATAAAATCACAAGGATCACTTTGAAACGTCTTAGGAACTAGGTACGCTACGCCGATTCCACAAGACCAAGCCTAGAAGAATCAGGCAACAAACACGGCTTGGGGCCTACCTTTTTTTTAATGATCCTTTCCTTAATGCTATGTAGAGCTCCAGTGTGGTGCCAACTTGCCAACGACGTGCCATCGGTGTGGAAGTTCTCAAATCACCTGATAATACGATCGTGAATACTCAACCTCGAACTCCAAACGCAATACCGTTTCGCCGCCGGTACAAAAATAAACTTCATTCAAAATAGAAGTACCTACCTAATAATATTGTAAGATTTAACTATTTGCGTCGGAAACCGCCTGGTTCAGGCCAACCACCGGTATCTTGGCCCGTGTCCAGATTATGAATTATAGAAATCAACAAGTTGTGTTTATAATCACGGTATAGGTGTGATACCTAGCTAACAAGTAACATGGTGTGGTGTGGACTGTGGATGACTCAGTAATGCAATCTTTCTTAGTCATTTTTAGGGTTCCGTACCCAAAGGGTAAAAACGGGACCCTATTACTAAGACTTCGCCGTTCATCTGTCAGTCTGTCACAAGGCTGTATCTCATGAACCGTGATAGCTAAGACAGTTGAAATTTTCACAGATGATGTATCACTAAAAACTGAATAAATAAATATTTAAGTGGGGCTCCCATACTACAACAAACGTGATTTTTTTTGCCGTTTTTATAGATAATGGTACAGAACAACTCGCACGTGGCCGGTTTTATTGTAAAAATTTTAACAACAAACTAGCAGATATATAATAACACCTAGTCGCTAACATAATCGTATTCCTAACCCCGCACTAGGATTCCCTGTAATTATAATCCTTCTAATATTATAAATCCGAAAGTTTGTGAGAATGTTTGGATGTTAGTGACTAAACCTATTTGGAAGAAACTTGGAATATAGACATAGCCTATGCAATTAAATAGCAAATAGAATACTTTTTATCCAGATACCATGCAAGCTAGTGAATCATAAATCGGATCATGACTATTTCCTAACGGTAGACATCCTCTCAGGAGTTCTACTCTTGAAAACGATCAACGATATATCGGGACAAACGTCACATCGTTTCAGACTATATTTTGAAAAATGAAACTATTGATTTATAGTTTCTTATAGTTATAGTTTCTTTTTAATCTGTTCAGTTGTTTTTGCGTGAAATAGTAACAAACACACACACACAAACTTTCGCATTTATAATTGACATCATGCATTCTACTACCATAGACGAGTTTGGCCGAATATATCGGAGCACTGTCACTGTCGTCGATAATGTCAAAACAGTTTTGCAGAGTAAGGACCCAGGCCACACGTCATTTCGAAATCGAGTGCAGGTGACGGCTGAGTCATTACTCAGCACCTTGACTTTGACATTAAAGGTGACAGCACGCCTATTTCTAACCCATGAATATATGGTCTATTTCAGTGCGACACAAATAATTGATGCTAACGACATTGTAGAGTTCATTATTTTGTTCGAAATATAATAAAATAATTACGTTTACAAAACTAAAAAGAAAACCGACGAAAATGTTTCGACCAATCGAAAAGTCAAGAGACGATATAGTTTTAAGTTTTATGAAGCAACTATTAGTTCGACATGAATATAATTTAAATGGAACCAATTTGAGACTATTCTTTACCTGCACAATAGAAAAAAAACATCAAAATCAAATCACCAGGAAAAAAGCTTTCGACTTTTTTCGTTAGTCAAAAATATCACGACTGTAATTCCTAAGTACGTTATAAATTTCCCATTGTCGCTTATAAGAACACTTAACTGATTTCCTCTCGATATTTCAGTTTCTATCTGACTTACATACAGTACGATCCATGGCTTACGTGGAGTTAGCTGTTCGGCTGCACGTCAAACAATTTTCGACCTTATGCAGTGACACAAAACTATTTTTGCGGTCACACGACTAAATTCTCGTAAGCAAAGATCCGCCGACCGTAATGTACTTCGACTGCTAAGATGTTTTCCTTCACCGTTTTGAGCAAGTTTTTTTGATGCGTATATAAATTTTTCGACCAGAAAAATCCATTGATGCACGCCGGTATGATGATTGATGAAACACACATATACGATCATGTCTTCACTCAACGTATCACATTCACATACATAGGTGGCGATTCTGTTGTGTCCATGCTAAAGTTAAGATTCCTATTAGGAACTATCGCTTTTATTCCTTTACATTAAAGTCTAAATTAGCCTAACCTCAAAATAGAAGTTCCCAAATTTAGAATATTTTAGACATAATCGTTTCACCACTACAAAAAAAGTCCTAATATAATTTTAGTTTCAACACGGTGACTTTTACGTAAAATAACTTAAAACTACCCTTACTTTTTTGAACTTTTATTTTGATATTACGCTAATTTAGACTTTAATAATGAAGAAATAAGAGCGATAGCTTATCCTTAATTTTAACTTTTAGCGTGATCTACAGAATCGTCACCACTGTCTTTCACTCTTTGTTGGCTTCGCAATGTATCTTCCTTTGTATCAAAACCCGACATTGCTGACACTTCTCAGAAGGGTTGCGTCGAGAGCTCGTGACATCAGCTGACAGTAGGGATGTCACTACAGTTTTAATCCGGAGTTTATGTCTCCTGTCTTTTTAGACACCTAAGTTTTTATCTGAAAATTAGTGGAAACCTTCGTGACTTCGTTAACGTCTTTAGGGTTTCTTACCCAAAGGGTTAAAACGGGACCCTATTACTAAGACTTCGCTGTCCGTCTGTCTGTCACGTTCTCAATTTGATATGTTTTTTTTATGTACGACAGCGATGATTTTTCTATTGGGTAGAGAATAGTCCCAAGCTAATCTAGACCCTAGACTAATAGTACTTTCATAAAACTTAAAAATAAAACAATATCATCCTTTGACTTTGCATTGATTGGACGAAAACTTTTCGTCGGTTGTACTTTATGTTTCTCGGGCGTATCTGTGAGCTGGCAACCCTAACTCGGGCCTAGAACTTGAAAGCTCTGGCAACGATCCATAGCCACGTGAACGCCTAAATTCTGCAGCTTCTGTTGTTGTTTCGCAATTAGTGATTCGGATGAATCAGCGCGTGGAAAATTGTAGACGAAAATAACTTTCCAACACTTTTGCAAGGGATGAAGTGTGTCGCGTTGACCGCTACTACACGCAAGCGACTTTGTTTTATACCATGTACATGTAGTGATATAATGAAAAATTAGAGATCCCTACTAAAATTGCAATAATGTAGCCTAAGAAGGTACCAAAAATGTGCTAGTATAAAATAAGTTTTTGTAAAATCCTTCGAACCTTCGAGCTCCAACATCAAACCAGCGAGCTGTCAACTGTCACATAACATTACATTGTCATCGGAACTTGTCAGGTACCTACGCAAAGTTTTAACTATTATTATGTATCTGTCTCCTGTGGCACATCGCTAGAGTAACCCTAATCAAGTCTCCTCGATACAGGCCTAGCTATAACTCCAGAACGCACGAACCGATTTCCACGGTTTTGCATTCGTTGGAAAGGTCTCGGGCTCCGTGAGGTTTAGAGCAAAGAAAAGAACGGGAACGGGAACGGGGTCGGGAACGGGAACGGGAACTTAACACAGCATTTGTTAATTCTAAAGCGATACGAAGTTCGCCGGGTCAGCTTGTACAGTATATATATACAGTATATAACAGTATAATATAATACAGTAATAATATGTACAATTACCCTCGTATTCAAGAACCTCACTATGAGAACACGCACCCACAGTGGACGAAATCTTTTTTCACAAACATCACTTATTGTGTTGAGCGGCACTATGGCGCACGCTACCATGTGCCTTTAGAGCTCAACTTTGGCTAGAGACACACAACAATGTGCCTCTAGTCACACTATGCAGTGTCGCACAACACATAAAGTGATTTTTATGAAAAAAGATTTCGTCCACTGTGAGTGCGTGTTCTCATAGTGTCGTTCTTGAATACGAGGGTAAATGTTCTTCTAACAGCACAAAACATATCATCATTGTGTGTAGATTAGATCACGTTCGTTTATAATCATCAGTTATAATTACTTTGAATTGTCGGCAACTATAATAACAGGACCAATATTAATTTATGTGTTGACTGACGTATGTAGCTTTAATTGGAGACACTGCATTGAGATAAACAATAGATTGATACTAGCTAAGCCGCAGCGCCAAAGTAAACCACATAAGTCAGAGCACTCAGAGCTCATGAGAGTTTACGGCGCTTATAGCACCACTTATACTTCTTCATCGTATACTCGCATGGGTTATCTAAAGGTAAACCACATAAGTCAGACTACTCCGAGCTTGTGGCGCTGATTGCAGTCGCGCGAACCCCCGCATCTTCGTCGCGCAAAGATCGCGGAAGTGGTCATAAGTGAGTGAGAGACGTGCCTTTGACTACCCACTGTTAAATTGATTTTCAACATAATTTTTATGTACATTTCGCTCGAAAATGCTAAAGTGGTCATAAGTGAGTGAGAGACGTGCCTTTGACTACCCACTGTTAAATTGATTTTCAACATAATTTTTATGTACATTTCGCTCGAAAATGCTAGTGCAAGATCTCTGACAATGTTCCTTCAGATTAGATCAAATAGAAATATTGACTTCACCCTAAATAATGAATAATTAAGGTAAGTATATTTGTCAAAACGGTGAAGTATTCTTATAAGCGGCGATGGGCTTGTAAGAATGGTATATTCACGATATCAAATGCTAACTACTGCGAAAATGTGGGCATGTACCAAATATAATGTTTGGACGTGCCTCTGACTACCCCCACTAGACATCTTCAAAGGAGGAGATCTGAGAGGATGTCTACCGTACTTGGGGATTACAGTCGTGATCCTTTTTTTTTTTTTTTTTTTTTTTTTTTTTTTTATTTTATTATTCATCTTTTTACCAGGCGATCCGATTTCGATAAAAAAAATTGTGTAGAGAATAATCCCAAATTGATCTATGTATTCTAACAGTTGCTTTACAAAACTTAATAAAACCGACCAAGTGCGAGTCGGACTCGCGCACGAAGGGGATGCAAGTAACTTCTACTGGTCTGATTGATTCAAAATTTAGTATCCTGTGACTTCAGAGTCGGGGTTATTTAAATTACTCGAAGCTACCTACATATCGAAGGTAATCATAGGAACTCCTCAAATACATCCCCGTCGTGTTTGG
Organism: Hydriomena furcata; assembly: GCA_912999785.1. Lineage (NCBI taxonomy): Eukaryota > Metazoa > Arthropoda > Insecta > Lepidoptera > Geometridae > Hydriomena > Hydriomena furcata. The sequence continues at coordinate 3,439,553 of OU538823.1, read as the reverse complement.
GTATGGCTCGTTGGATTTGTCTTGAGTATAATCCTAGGTTATTATAAAAGCTTATTTTTAACAATGTAGGCACACACAAATTATTATTTTAGGTGAGAGTCAGCCAACTGAGCTGTGAGACTACTCATTCATCAGTTGCGGGGGTTACAAGCACAACTGTCACGTGCATGCAAAACCTAGTCACTACATAGTATAAAGCAAAGTCGCTTTCCGCTTCCCGCGTCTGTATGTAATATGTATGTATGTATGTATGTATGTTTGCTTATATCTTTAAAACTACACAACGGATTTTGATGCGGTTTTTTTTAATAAACAGAGTGATTCAAGAGGAAGGTTTATATGTATAAAATACATGCATAATATAGTAGAGAAACACTGATAATTTTAGAGGTTTCTAATGTGATGTCGTAAATAAACACATTTTTTTGCGCTTACATTGCAAATGCTGGCTGAACCCCACGAGATATATCAGAATAATGTATTACAGTATTGTACACCTTAAAAACGTCTACAAAAAAGTCAACGATGGTATTAGAAATGTCTTACGCACAGCGAAGCGGGCACGGGTCAGCTAGTTAATAATATAAATTGCAAGCAACTGACTGCCATCAATCATACGAAGGGCAGACGTTGGCTACCGACACCCATTCTGTGTCACGACAGACGACGTCACTGCCCACGTGACACGCGCCGCAGACAGCGCGGCGCGTGCGTCTGTTAAGTTTTCTGCACACCGGGTAAATCCTAAATTGAGAATCTTTCAAGAAATATAGCAAAGAAACGTTCTATTTTATGGTGAGTGGTTCGCTAATTGCATTGATTATGTGTAAGTTGTCTGTTCTGTTGATAGATGGCTCACGACTGAGGATCCCGAAGCGTGGTAGACATTGGTGTTACTACCACAAACTTACTCACTTTTCGCAAAATACGATCGATCTTTTTCCTTTCTACAGCGCATAAGGCAGAGTCAACTGAGCTTTGAGGTCAGTCCTGGACCCTTATTCTGCAAAACGATTTTGACATCGGCGACTGTGACAGTGCTTCGATATATTCGGCCAAACCGCACTTGTAGAAATAATCATCTGTCGTAGTTGAATGTATAATGGCAATTGTCAAAAATAATTTCGGTCGTTCCAAATATAGTCGGACATTATATGACGCGAAGGCCCGATATATCGTTAATCGTTTTCAAGAGTAGACCCCTGGTTACCTCACCATGTTTTCTTCCACCGTTTTGAGCATGTATTTGTACGCACATACATCACTACATAGTATAAAGCAAAGTCGCTTTCCGCTTCCCGCGTATGTATGTTTGCTTATATCTTTAAAACTACACAACGGATTTTGATGCGGTTTTTTTTAATAGATAGAGTGATTCAGGAGGAAGGTTTATATGTATAATAACATGCTACCGTGCGAAGCCGGGGCGGGTCGCTAGTTTCGAATAAAAAAATCCTTGGTATCGAAAACACAGCTATTCATACAAAGTTGAATAATCTCGTGTCTCTCAGACGTGACGTCCTCTGAGGCGCTGAGGGCGACTGTCAGACTAGACTGTTTGATCCCTTGTTGGGACAAAATGGTTGCACGATAATGTCACGAAGGCGGATGAGCTGTACTTAGTTGTGATGTGTATATACACGCGTTTTTGTGTGCGTGACTGCGTCTCGGAGCTCGGAGGAATTCGACGATTCGTGAGATGAGACAGCTGTACCTTGATAAACTATTAGAGGCAACATCTGTACTTTTGTATGTTTGTAACGAATAAACTCAAAAACTACTGTACCGATTTCAAAAATTCTTTTACCATTAGAATCCTACATTATCTCTGAGTAACATAGGCTATATTTATTACTAGAAAGGAATAGGGATTTCTACTAAAACTTCAATAATGTAACCCAAGTTGTAAAAAAATAGCCTTAAAATCATTATTACACCCGTGCGACACCGTCCGAGGCGAACTGCTAGTTTCTAATACCCACACCTATTTCCCAGAAGGGTAGGCCACGACCACGGCTTTCCACCTACTACGATATTGACTTACATAATTCACTCTCATCACATTCTTCAAGCACACACATCGGTTTAGAGTACTCTTGACCTGGCCTTTTTCCAAAACGTCACCGATTTAGTCTAAGATTAATACGCCTCTACCAACGGTCCCATTCACACTCGTCTTATACGTTTGGTGTGTTTATCTGTGTCATCTGTCTGTGGTATCATAGCTTCTAAACAGTTATACTATACCACCTAGCCCAACAGATGCATGACTTCATTTCTTCAAACAAACAATTATGTCAAAGCGTTGAGGTATCGAAGAGAGTTGAGAGGTCGAAGGGAGCGGGAAAAAATGCATTCTAAATGGTTGGTTCAAGTTCTCAGTAAATCTGGTAAATCTAAACTGAGATTTTCACGGGTCACCAGAAATGGTCAGAACTAAAGTAAATTTCGCGTTCGGTGTCTTATGTCAGCAGTATTAGCCTAATGTGTTGTGAGAAAGTGTTCGCCTTGCATGGGGATGAAGAGTCTATAGGCTGTGTCGTCAATGGGTTAAACCGATTTCGATTTAGTTTGTTTTTTTGAAGTAGATAGTAAAGTATTAAAGAAAACCTGTTCAACTGTTTGAAGATCATCAGCTCTTTAGTTGTTGTCAGTCGGAACTCCGCTATCAACAATATTAGGTTGTATCTGAAAGATAACATTTATTTTCGTACTGTACGCACTTTTGATAAAGATTGTATTAGAATTGTAATAACTGATAAAAAAAGTATATTGTTTTGTTGCTAATAGATACTTGCGAATGCACGTGCAATTCTGTGGGAACGGGATTTGAGCGATGAGCAAAAGCAGTTCGGATTGAATCTATGTCACGGCAACATGTGTTTACAATTGTAATTATTTCTATTTCGTTCATTTCTATTTCTAGCAATAAAGTTTATATTTTTTAAAAAGACTTTCTTGACCCACCCCGTAACAGAACGCTCGCTAGGTAATAGTTTTATGATATGTTATTGCATGTTTGACAATCAATGGATAATAATTATAAGCTCTAGAATCGCCCGGGTGGTCTAAATTTATAAATTATTACGACCACAATATATTATACGACCATAATATATAATAAATTATTAAAAATACTGCTGTCCCGACAGACGTTGTCCTGTCAAATTTTAATAATCCCACAGAAAAAAAGGGCTCTCAGTTTTATCCGAACTTTACGCCACCCTTATCACTTAGGGGTATGTAAAATACCTTACGACCTATTCTCAGACCTACTAAATATGAACAAAAAAACATAAAAATCAGTCAAGCCATTTCGGAGGAGTTTGGTGACATGGGAATTTTATTTAAGAGATTAGATATTTTCGAATTCAAATATCATTTATTTCAATAAAATCACAAGGATCACTTTGAAACGTCTTAGGAACTAGGTGAAGCTACGCCGATTCCGATTAAAAACAATATTTTCTAATACCAGGGCTCTAGATTCTGTTGTGTAGTTGAGGAGTTCCTATGGCTACATCCGAGCTCTATCATCAGACCGTGTCTGGGTGTTTATAATGTATCTTATGTATGAATTTACAAAATATATATATATAATCTGGTTCCCATAGTACAAGCTTTGCTTTGTTTGACTAGATGGCGACGTTTGAAATGCCCACTAATATTTATTTAGTAGTCGAAGTCGCGCGCAAATTCTAGTCTAGCCAAAACGATAGAAACACATTTGTAGAGATAACAAAAGATTAGGCATTCAAAGATATTATTGACAGCAGAACTTTAGCAACTAATCTTCGATGTCTTTGGATGATAACGTGTTTAAAACACAGCAAAAAAATACTTAACGGAACTACCTACTTCACCTGTGGCCTGATTACGAACCACTATCGTATCGACAACGTATCGTCTAAATGCCAAAACTGACTCTTTTACTACACAAAAAGTGTCAGTTTTGACATTTGGATGATACGTTGTCGATACGATAGTGGTTCATGCTAACCCCCCTGTAACTTATATTAAAGGGCTGGTAGGTCAAGAGATGGTGTAGAGTCCGTTAGTCGGGAGGACATTATGGAACCGACACTGTCGGATACCAACAAGGGTTCCATAATAGTTATTTTATGTTTAAGTTTCAATTCTAAATCAAGTGTAGCGTGTGTTGCTTTTTGAATTTGTGCTGAAGCTCTTTAGTTATTTTATTTTATTGTTGTACGTACTTGAGTAGTAGGTACTTTTAATTATTATTCTTGTTTGAGCCTTCACCTTGTTCGATTGGCACCACACTGGAGCTCTACATAGCATTAAGGAAAGGATCAAAATAAAAAGGTAGACCCCAAGCCGTGTTTGTTGCCTGATTCTTCTAGGCTTGGTCGCGTGGAATCGGCGTAGCTTCACCTAGTTCCTAAGACGTTTCAAGGTGATCCTTGTGATTTTATTGAAATAAATGATTTTTGAATTTGAATAAAAAGTAGATAAAAAAAAACTTTACAATAATTACGTTTAAAAAACTAAAAACAAAACCTACTTTGTGTGTGGAGGTTTGTTGGACGTAAATGCCATATTGAATCTGAGGGTAGCGTCTATTGTTTCATGCGAGTTAGTTAGGAGTTCCGGTGCCCAACTGTGGTCTTCTTCTGGTAAAAAAGGTATCCTACATGCTATTCCACAGCATATGCATATATTCCAAATTTCCCCCAAATCCGTTCAATCGTTTGGGTGTGATGAGCTACAAACATACAAACATCCTCACGAACTTTCGGAAAATATTAGTAGGATTATTTCTGTAAATAAAAATGTATTCATTTTTGCGAATGCATTTTTTTAATAACTTCTTACTAGCAGTCTACCCTGTCTAACTTGGCTTCGCATAGATGTACAATGAAGGTTATTGACAAATTGTTGATACCTTAGGTTACATAATTGCAATATAGAGATCTCTAATTTTTTTCAAAATAAAATATGGCTTATATAACTCGCTAATAATGTAGCTTTTGATAGGTGAAAGATTTTTTAAAATTGGTTCAGTAGTTTTTTAGTTTATCCCTTACAAACAAAAATACTCTTTACATTAATAGTGTAAACAAATCTTAATAATATGTAGTTTTTCCTAGACTTCAGTCTTCGTAACAAGTTTAGGTATTAAGACATGTTTCATTATCTAGGATATAACGAAATGACTAATAACATGAGGTCATGTTTAAGATGATGTTGATTTTGACCAAAACCGTCAAAATATGACGCAAGATACACCTAGACCATTTGTGTACCTACCTGAAATTTCTCATAAAGTTGTTTCCGGCAAGTCTATTTTTTTCAAGAAATTATCTGTACAACAACAAGGCATGACATAATAACGTTTACAAAACTCAAAAGAAAACCCACGAAAATGTTTCGACCAGTTGGTTTTTAGGGTTCCGCCGTACCCAAAGGGTAAAAACGGGACCCTATAACTAAGACTCCGCTGTCCGTCTATCACCAGGCTGTATCATGAACCATGATAGCTAGACAGTTGAAATTTTCACAGATGATGTATTTCTGTTGCCACTATAACAACAAATACAAATAAAAACAGAATAAAATAAATATTTAAGTGATCTCCCATATAATAAACGTGATTTTTTTGCCGTTTTTTTTTATAGATAATGGTACGAAACCCTTCGTGCGCGAGTCCGACTCGCACTTGGCCGGTTTTGTTTATGTTTAGCTATCCTCTCGAATTTCCAGGAGCTCAGATCCTTGATGTAATCTAAAGGGGCATTACATTTGGCACATACTTACCTACATTTTGCAGTAGCTAGCATTCCACACGTGACAGGTTGCAAGCCCGTCGCTGCTTACTAGATTGCTTTTATGTTTTATGAAGGAACTCTTAAGACCAACTTTGTTCTACTCTCTCCCTAAACAATCGAAAAAAAACATCGAAAACAGATAACCAAGTAAAGAAATATGCGCGGTCGTGAGAACCTCCTTATTTTCTTTTATCGGTGAAAAATGTCAAATTAGTTTGACAGTAACAATGGAAATTTGACTAATATAGCCGATTACAATCAAAATCAATCTTCACTCGCTGATTTTCATTGCCAGAGCTCTGAACATCGATTGAAATTTTGTCCAAGTAACCGATATAGATTCATATTCATATTCATATTCTATTCATTTATTGATTCCTCCAGTTGGTTACAACGGTCTTATATTCTTGAATAGAGTGAATGATTCTATAATTTGACCCGGCGAACTTCGTATAGCTTTAGAATTAACAAATGCTGTGTTAAGTTCCCGTTCCCGTTCCTGTTTTCCTGTTTTTCTCTTGAAATTTTTCCTGAATTTTCTTTGCTATAAACCTCACGGAGCCCGAGACCTTTCCAACGAATGCTAAACCGTGGAAATCGGGTCGTGCGTTCTGGAGTTATAGCGTCAGGAAGGAAAACCCGACTTATTTTTATATTATAGATTAATTTATATAGATTATTATTATTATTATTACATTGATATTTTCTAAATTAGTTTATGAGTAAACATTCAACCAACTCATGGAATGTAATTAGAGAAATAATAATAAAAATTTTGTACATAAATACAAATACCATTGAAAATGACTTATTTATTGTTGTTAGCTGTTTAAACTACCGAATCCGACATTGCGCGTAGCCCGACACGCACTTGGCCTCACAATTTTTTATCTATATTAAAAAAATCTTGGTTGTGCTACAATGAATTTCTCTGTTCAAAACATTTACATGTGCAGTTAGTATTCTTGTTAGCAGCAATGGGCTTGTTAGCTGCAAAATGTGGCATGTGCCAAATGTAATGTTTGGATGTGCCTCTGATTAACCCCTTTAAGCATATTCAAGGATCTGAATGCCTGGAGATCTGAGAGGATGTCTACCGTACTTGGGAATACAGTCGTGATACTATTTCATTTCATATTTAAAAATATAATTAAATTAGTTGGTAAGGGTAAGCACATCACTGAGAATAGCTGGACATTCTATTGCTTTTTAAATGTTTGTAATAGTCCAAATAATTATTTTTCAAACTATTGTGTTTAGTAGACATAACTATAGATTTTAACACAGGTGTTTATCACGTAATTACCTTTAATTTATTTTCCCAGTGTCTATTCAGGCTATTGTAACATAGCCAAAATGTCGGTAAAATAAATTAAAGGCAATTACGTGATAAACACCCGTGTTAAAATCTATAGTTAAGTCCAAATAATGTTTAAAAAGAAGAGAAATCAAAAACTTGCCTGAAAAATTGTAATATTCAAGAAAGTGCTTGTCTAGGGGATTATATAAATTTAGACAGGACAAAATCAGGTGGTTCAACTTGTTTTAAATAATGAGAAATTAATAATTATCTAAATATATAAATATCTTGCGTTACTGACTGATTGACTGATCTATCAACGAACAGCCTAAACCAATGGTCAAATGACTGATTGACTGATCTATCAACGAACAGCCTAAACCAATGGTCAAATAACTTGAAATTTAGAGTGTGTATTGTATACTATTCGGTGTACACATCGCAAGAAATTCCCGAAATTCAATCCCTTAGGGGGTGCAGCGGGAGTTGCAGTCTGTTTGGATTTCCATTAGACATATTCAAAGGATCTAAGCGTCTGGAGATCTGAGAGGATGTCTACTGTACTTGGGGAATACAGTTGTGATGCTATTTGTTTTTAGTTTCCACTAGTTTTCTAAAAATTGTTAGGAAATCAGTAAGTAAATTAAAGTAATCAAAATTTTCATTTTGATCATTTTGTTAATTATCAGTAGTGAATTACTTTGTGAAAACTGTGCGATTTTTTTTTATTTATATTCGAATTGTAATTGAAGATAGAAACAAAGATATAAAGCGGAAGACACTGAAAATGTTGAATCTCTGCCAAGAATTACCTGCTCAAAAACATTACCTATTCTCTTAGTAATGGAATTTATTTGACTTTGTATTGGGAGTTATTGTGCCTTACCATCGTGCCATGGGTTTGCAGGCTCGAAGTACTCCGTAACGAGCTGGTTCTCGCTGGGAAAATGCACTGAGCGATTTTTCTTCGCCGTAGTCTCCGTACGCTCGGAGTGCGTACGGTCGCCTTCAGCGAAACCCGTCTCTTTATCACTTTTCGGACATGCCGCGCCTTTATCAGGATCGGCAGACATATCTAGCGAGTGAACTACTGTTACATGTTAATACTTTAGACCACATTAGTAAAAGATCCCACATAAAAAAACACTACACTTTTTGTTATTGCTAAACGAGAAAACAAAGCGGAGATCGATTTTCGAGTATCACAAGCACGTTGGTGCAGCTAACGCGCTACCCGTCGCGTAGTTTTTTCAATATTTGTCGTGATATTTTATTTTTTTTAAAGTTCGATTCGAATCAAAACATTCTGCACCTTTCATACACGGTTTGCCGCCATATTGGATTGAATGAGACAAAAGAAAGCTTGACTTTAGAACCGCGAGAGGCCGCTAGTTATTCTTGGTATTGCCATGTCAAAAAATATTCTAGCGCCATCTAGTGTCAAGTAGCTAAAACTATTCCGTGGGTAAATACTTTGTTTAAAATGTTTCTCAAAAAAAAATATATAGATGGCAGGGCAAACATTTGTGTTAGTTTATCTGGTTCCCTACATACCTACAAGCTTTTCTTAGTTTCGGGACTAGATGGCGCTGTATATAAAATCAACTAATATTTATTTATTATCGCCTAGGAAAGCATTACAAATATCAGGTTGCGTGTTTTAATATAAAAGCTTGTTTGGGTAACTAAAATTATTTATTAAAAATCAACATCACATATTCTTACTAATATCTTACAACTACTTACATCTTGTATATTTTAGTAAATATATATAATAATTTGTATAATTTTGTCATGAACTACCATCATGCGTTTATTTTAACATTGTATATTTAATTCATGGACAGACAAAATACAGATCTTTATCACATATTTTTTATGAATATTTATAACGACATAACTGAGAAAAAAATGTCTACAGAAAAGAAGACAAATAAAAAATTGTGTCTCAGAGATATATCTCTTTGATATGGCTAACGCAAGAAATGTAGGTAAAGATAATTCTCTAGACTCCCTAAACATAAAATTCACATACACGCTAATACTCTACATCCCTATACAGAGTCTCTTGTAAGTCATAATCAAATCGGATAGGCAAAGTCATAATAGTTATTAAATTAATATAAAAATAAAATATCTAAGTTGAAAAACCTATAATTTTAAATACATAACTTTGTTTTTTTTTATTTTCTGTTATCTATTATGACCTATCATCCATTTCCGGCTTGACATCGTCTTACGGGACACCCTGCATATTTATTTGTCTATTATTCCGTAGACAAATTGTTTTATCGAGTGCGAAAGACTTTCACATGAAAGTATTAAGTTCAGCTATATAAGCTAAGTTATGATCGCGGCCTTAAAGCAGCCTAATTAAGACTAGGACCTCTGCCAAACAGATTTTTTCAAATCGCTTGTAATGTGATGTATTTATTTTTAATATAACAAAATAAGCGATTTTTAAAAAGCTCTCACATTAACTAGGGCAAGGGCGCTGGTTATGGGCACTTTCCCAACATTTTAATTTTCAAATAAACGGTTTATATTGAAAAAAAGATAATAAAATGACGATTTTTAAATAATATAAAATAGAGTATTTATCTATATCTAAGGTAAAGCAAAGGTTTGTAACAGGCGATATTTATTAATACATATTTAAATAAAAAAAAGCGTGTAATCATTGGTTGTGGGCAAAACTATTTAGATGCTAAACGCACGACAACTGTCACTAATCAAAACGGACCATAGACAACAAATTGTATTAACTATAGACTCTAAACAAGTTTGTTCGCTATGTTTAGTTATTGACTGCCAAAATTGAAAATGATCAAAGCCGGGGTAGGCACCAAAACCAGGCTCTATTGCCCTATATCCGTCTAATCCTAAAATGAACTCCCCTCCAATGTGTTTACGCTCACATACAAAGTAGGTGTATGCACACATACAAATTCGATGTTGTCATTGGTTATACAATCGACACACGCAAACAAGTGACTAGCGAAGTTGTCTGGCCTCACAGCTCAGTTGGTAGTAACTCTGCCTTCTGCACTGTAGGTTGTGGGCTCGATTCCCACCCAGGACAAACATTTGTGTGATTAACATAGCAGTTTGTTCTGTCTGGGTGTTTTATAAGTATTTATCAGTTATCTGGTCCCCATATTACGAGCTTTTCTCAGTTAAGGGCTAGATGGCGCTGTGTTTAATGTCCACCAATATAATATATATTTATTTTAGTAATGAATAAATATTACCTCTCAAATCGAAACATAAATTTTGGGGAGTTCATTTTAAGATTTGAAGGATTCTACGTACATACAACTGTAATATTAAATTGGCTTCTTATAAACTGTATATCTAATACGTCAATTTTGTTAATCAAAACTAGCTGACCCGTCAGACGTTGTCCTGTCCAAATTTCAATAATCCCATAGAAAAAAGCACTTAGTTTTACCCGAATTTTAAAATGTTCTTTCAGACTCATTGACTAAACAACGATCTTCATTGCCAGAGCTCTTAACATATTATTTAGACAATACATTATACATTGGTATTGTCTAAATTTGAAAGCTGTGGAAAAGAAAATCAGCGGATGAAAATCGATTTTTACTCAAAAGCCTGCCATTCTCAACTGATGAACTTTCATACAACAATGAGTTTTTTTATTTAGATTTTTTTACCCCCCAAAAATGTAGACATAACTTTATTCTCCTTTTCTTACTAAATGTGGGGTTGGCACAACTATATTGACAAACATGCCGCCTGCCTGAAGTCAACCCTCTTTTTTACCCCCCAAAAATGTACTCCAAAAAAGTAATTAAAAGGTGGAAGGTGGCTATTTCAATCTTACTCCTAAATATATAGTAAATATTTTTTTACATCGACAATACAAAAATATTCGATTAGTTAGAATTACCTATAATAACGTAACATGGACGATTGACGTATCTAAGATAACATATAACATTTCCAAGAATTGTATGTCCTTATACAGGGTGAATTAAAACTACTCCCAAAAACTGAAACTGAATGTACAGTTGTTCAGACTATGTATCTTTAACGATAAAAACCGAAAATAAATAGTTACCTTTAAAAACTAAAAACAAAACCTACTACAAGTTTATAAATAAAAATTGTAGTTCTTTAAAATACTCAATGAAAAAATTAACAAACGCACTAGTCGTCCATACGATTTTCGAAAGTTCCCCTCGATTTCTCTGGGATGCCATCATCAGATCCTGGTTTCCTTATCATGGGACCACCCTTGGAATATCTCTTTTCCAACAAAAAATAATCATCAAAATCGGTTCATAAACGACGAAGTTATCCACGAATACACATAAAAAAACCTCCTCCTTTTTTGAAGTCGGTTAATAATCAAATAAAAGTGGCAAACTTTTCAACTGGTTAATTTATTACTGTTCCAAAATCAGATTGCATGAATAAAAATAGTAATTTTTCACTTTGGATTCAGTTCATTAGCAGCCATTATTGCGTTCTCTATTGTAGCATTGTTATTACCATATAATCAGTTCATGTTTTAAATAGATAGAAAAATAGTCAGAAGTTGAACATCCTTTATGATTAAGCAATTATGGTTTTCAATAGGGTATTTATTTTCAGTTTTTTTAAGTCGTCTTAATTCACCCTGTATACATATGTAAAGGTGTGACCAAACATCGCGGGGCATTTGCGACTAGCCGCGCTATGATTGGACGACGGCAACGCGCACATTTACCTTTAGGTTTAAACTAGTCACGCGGTAAACTTGTGTCCTACAAATGCCGCGCTCGAATGCCGCGCAATGTCTGGTCACACCTTTATAGAAATTTGTAAATATAAACTTGGACATACATTATAAATATAATAACTCTATTTTATTCTTCGAACAGGCACAAAATCAAATATAATATCATATTATTTTATATTACATAATAACAAAGTTTAGAAGGATTTCTTTCTTCGCTCAGAGTGAGTTTTTATACATATTTTAATAGTTACCCGACCACGGCTTCGCTCGCGTGGTACTAACAAAAAGTAGTCTATATGCTGTTCCAGGACATAACCTAAGTATGTTCTAAGTTTTATCTAAATCCGTTCGGTAGTTTGGGCGTGAATGCGGCACCAACATCCTCACAAACTTTCAGATTTATAATATTAGTAGGATTTTAAATTACTTTTAAAGTATACTTGTATGTATATGTGGCACAAATCAAGTCGATTTTGGTACAAAATTGTCTGATTTTATATTTAAATATAAAAAATACATTTTAAAAACCCCGTTTTAAAGTCACAGGATACTAAATTTTTAATCAATCAGACCAGTAAAAGTCACTTGCATATCTTCAACTAGAAAAGAGATTGATCTGCAAACAATCACCTTTCAAACAAAAAAAACTTAATAAAAATTGGTTCATCCATTTAGGAGCTACAATGCCACATAAACATCGACACGATAAACTTTCACCCCTTTGTAAAAATCAAATTGTTTTCGCTTTATTTACAAAAAGGTGTTGCAATTTTTTTTAATTACAATCCCCATTGGGATGCCATTGCATACAATGACAAATCTTATATTTAAATTAATTATAATGTTCCCTTTAGCTTATATTAACGTAGATAATATAATATTTGGTCTGAATATATGTGTAATATAATTGTGCTTATAATATAATTTGATTAAAGTTACTTACTGACTCTCTTTCTTTATTTTCAGATCAAGAACACCATCTGAAAAAGAGAAAAATGGTTTAAAAATAAAATAAAAAACCAGCCAAGTGCGAGTCGGACTCGCGCACGCACAAGGGTTCCGTACTATGGAACTTACGTTCTATGGAAGCCCCACTTAAAAAAATATTTTATACTGTTTTTAGTATCTGTTCTTATAGCGGCAACAGAAATACATCATCATTCCACCTTTTAGATTTCCAGGCGCTCAGGTACTTTAATATGTCTGATGGGGTAGTCAGAGGCACGTCCAAACAACACACTTGACTACCCGCATTTTTCAGTAAATTAGATACTTAAAAATATTTAAGTTTGCAGTCACAGGCATTTCCAAATATTACATTTGGTACATACCCACATTTTTGTTTTTGTTGTAATCAGCATTGCAAAATACATTCGAATTGAGAACTTCTATCTTGAAACTCTGTTTAGTCCAGTCATTATAGTAAGTTCACCTCGGAATTCGAGATACCCAGCTGTAAGTCTGTAAATACTTGTATATTGACACCCTAAAAGTTGTCTCAAAACCTACATATGGTAGGGTGTAAGCAACTATTAAATTTCAAGGTCAAAGGTCACAAAAATCGGTTTGTTGCGCTTTTTTTGGAAATATCTCATTTCCTATGGGTTTTTTGCTATTTGTATTTATTATCAATATTGTAGAATATAAAATTCTCTATAAATTTTGTTTAAAAAATTTTTTTATACGGTGAACCGTTTTCGAGATAGAGGGCGGAGAGCACGCGGTCACAGCATCACTTCAGGTCAACCGGTGCCTCCGGTCGAAAACGCGCCATATAGTTGATGAACTATCGATAGATCAATGATTATAAATATTTGTAAATTTTTATTAACTATTATATTATATTTTATCATTTTCTTCATGCATTAAATCTATATCTATTCAATAATACTGATAACCGTTTACTAAAATTAAAAAATAATTAAGCGAAAAACGGAGATATACTCGACTAAAAGTTGACCTGAAGTGATGCTGTGACCGCGCGCTCTCCGCCCTCTATCTCGAAAACGGTTCACCGTATAAAAATTTTTTTTAAACAAAATTTGTAGAGAATTTTGTATTCTACAATATAGATAATAAATACAAATAGCAAAAAACCCATAGGAAATGAGATATTTCCAAAAAAAGCGCAAATAACCGATTTTTGTGACCTTTGACCTTGAAATTTAATAGTTGCTTACACCCTACCTTATGTAGGTTTTGAGACAACTTTTAGGGTGTCAATATACAAGTATTTACAGACTTACAGCTGGGTATCTCGAATTCCGAGATTCTTACCTAATTTAAGCTTAAATGACTGGACTATAAAAACTTACCATCATTGATCGTGCAATACGTGATGCGTCGCGGCGCCGACTGTTTCCTCCCGTGCGATTTCCTCCTACCCTCCTTCACGCACAAATTCAACACTTCCTCCCTCCCAGAGTCTAGCGTCAAACACTTGACATTAGACGTCAACTTCTCATTCGCTATAAACACAGTTTTGGCGAACACCCTCTTTTTATCATTGTAAATATGATTGACACTTTGCTGAACCAACTTTCCGATTTTACACTCAAATATATTCGCGTCAATTTCGTCTTTTATGGCTGTGTTTAGTAAATTCGTTTCGTTAAAATTATTTTTTTCCTTCACACTCATATTGATCGACTCATCTTTCTCCATCTCAAACTCTTCCCTCTCTTTCTGCAGTTCCTGTCTCACTCTCTCATACACGTCGTCGTCGTCTTCATAATCTAATTCCTGTTTTATATTGTCTGGTTGTTTGTTTTTGAAGCAGATGTGTGGTAATGGCGATTTGTTGCGTGTGGCTGTTGCTTTTTTGATGGTACTCTTCTTTAGAGGCAACGGCGGTAGTTCTACTTCTATGGATGGTACATCGGTGGTGTCCGATCTCGCTTGGAGAATCTGGAAAAAGAATATATACAATTACTCATACAAACAACACAATAAAACATTAAATTCAGTGTTAGGTTTATAACATTATAAATATATTGTTCTATCTTGATACCCTATTATATGTATAGGATATAGGTCCTATATCCTAAAAAATAAAACACTAAATAATTCCTAAAACATAACCCAACATCTCAAAACCCAACACTAGATCGCAGAAACGCAACCTAACATCCCCAAACGTAACCCATAAAACCCAACCTCCCAAAATGCTACCCATTATCTCAAAACGCAACCCAATTTCCTCAATGCTACCCAGCATCCCAAAATGTTATCATATATTTTAAATGTTTATTTGTTACCTAATCACGTCACAACGCCTAAACAGATTTCAATAAAACTTGGTAGATATTAGATTATGACCTATACCTACAATGATAATTTTTATCCGGGTAGGTACCACGTAACCGGAAAAAAAACAAAAAAATAGCCTACGTCTCTTCATATGTTGTAATCCGTCAAGTCCTTTGGGCTGTAGAGCGTACCAAATAAATAAACATAATGTACACATACACTCGAAAAATACTACACCCTCCTCCAGGGGCCGTACTACAATCTCTAACCGACTAAAGCAGTATTACTTTAAGAGCGAAAGTGACAACGATATACGAACACATATGGCGTTGTCACTTTCGCACCGCGAGTAATACTACTATAGTCCTATGACCCTAGTGCAGTCAAAATGGCCCCAATTTACGCATACCTGCAATAAATGTCGGCGCAGTCTGGCACACTTGTCTCTGACAGTATCCCTTCTCTCTTGCAACGCGCGTCGATCAGCTAGCGCGTCGTTCCTACACGCGCGCACCGCGCGTAGTTCGCGCGTCAGTCGCCGCAGATGCTCGACCGAGCGACGCCGACTGTTCTGCGAAGCCAACTGCAAATTAATATAGAAACTTTTTAGCCGCGTGGGAGGTAGCTCGACTTCTGTTTCTAAGCGTATTAACACGTGCTTAAAACATAGTGAGGAAACCAGTTAGTATTCATATAAGCGCCGATGGGCTTGCAACCAGTCACGCATGGAATACGAATGCTAGCTACTTGTATTGTGCCAAACATAATATTTGGACATACCTTTGACTACCCCCTTTAAACATCTACAAAGATCTAAGCGCCTTGAGATCTGAGAGTATGTCTACTGTACCTGGGGATTACAGTCGTGAAGTCGTGATCCTATTTTTTTTTTTTTAAACAAAACTTTATGTTTTGCGATTATTGAGAAAAAACGATTCTGCATTCATTAAAAAAAAATTACTTGTCTTGAAATGCCATTGCATTTTGACATTTGATGTCGATTTTGATTATCGAAGATTCTTAGACATTCTTCTCTCATTCTTTGACTTATATCTTATATCTATATTTACAGGATAATGATCTTTAGATTAACATCTTAGAGAGCAAAGTCGTGTGTATTGATACATGAAACGTTTCATGAAAACGAGAAGACTCCAAACAACACGCTCATTTCAACTTTACTTTTTATACAGTGGAAATAAAGACCAATATCCTCAAACAGATCCGCGCAATGTGACACGTAACAATACACACGACTTTGTTCTCTAAGCCGTTAATATAAATATCATTTTCCCGTAAATATAACTTACGTGTAAGACGAAACTTGCGGCTGGCCATAGTAATACAATACGTTGAATTGCATTCTCACGCTGAGTTTTGTGAGAACAATAAGGGTCAAGCTACATAATATCATCACAGCATGCCTCATATGTGCCAATGTGGCTTTCTTTAGAGAAAAAAAGTGATGTAACATAGTATTAACACAAGAAATAAGAACAAATTGTACATACCCAAATTTAGATTAGAAAAAGTGAAGGGGTCGTTTATGGGGAATTGTATACGATTCTATAATAAACTGCCAGAAAACGCAACAAAACTTCCCGTTAGAAGATTTAAAGCCTACATAAAGAATAATCTTATAAACAAAGCGTATTATACTGTAGATGATTATATAAATGACTAGCTGACCCGTGCCCGCTTCGCTGTGCGTAAAACATTTCTAATACCATCGTTGACTTTTTTGTAGACGTTTTTAAGGTGTACAATACTGTAGTACATTATTTTGATATATCTCGTGGGGTTCAGCCAGCATTTGCAATGTAAGCGCAAAAAAATGTGTTTATTTACGACATCACATTAGAAACCTCTAAAATTATCAGTGTTTCTCTACTATATTATGCATGTATTATACATATAAACCTTCCTCTTGAATCACTCTATTTATTAAAAAAAACCGCATCAAAATCCGTTGTGTTGTTTTAAAGATATAAGCAAACATACATACATACGCGGGAAGCGGAAAGCTACTTTGCTTTATACTATGTAGTGATAAATCCTCGTGGCTTGATGTCGCACTGCCACTCGACAGCTAAATATTAATTTACTTAATCTGCACTATTTTTTTTTTGTGTAACATTTGTCTACTTTAATTATTTTTAAGCAAATAGTTATGTTATCTTTAAGTTTTATTTCTAAATCAAGTGTAGCGTGTGATGCTCTTTGAATTTGTGCTGAGGCTCTTTAGTTATTATTATTATTATTATTATTTTTAATTGTTTATGTACTTGAGTAGTACTTTTAATTATTATTCTTGTTTGAGCCTTCACCTTGTTCGATTGGCATCACACTGGAGCTCTACATAGCTTTAAGAAAAGGATCATTAAAAAAAAGGTAGACCCCAAGCCGTGTTTGTTGCCTGATTCTTCTAGGCTTGGTCGCGTGGAATCGGCGTAGCTTCACCTAGTTCCTAAGACGTTTCAAAGTGATCCTTGTGATTTTATTGAAATAAATGATTTTTGACTTTGACTTTGACTTTGACTTTGACTCAGCATTGTAGTCTTATAATATTTGAACATTTCACACAGCGCCATCTAGCCCCGAACCAAGCAAAGCTTGAACTATAGGAATTAGGTAACTGATAGAATACTTTTATACTACTACGAAGCCGTGTAGGCCGAGTGGGAGGTACCTCGACTTTCATTCTGAAAGTTTGAATCCCGGCGTGCATAAATGGATTTTTCTGTATGAAAAATTTATATGCGCATCAAAAACACGTGCTCAAAACGGTGAAGGAAAACATCGTGAGGAAACCAGTTAGTATTCTTATGAGCGGCGATGGGCTTGCATGCTAACTGCATGCCATACGTGGCAGATTGCAAGCCTCCAAGGCTGCAAAATGTGGGCGTGTGCCAAATATAATGTTTGGACGTGCCTCTGACAACCCCCACTAGACATCTTCAAAGGATCTAAGCGTCTGGAGATCTGAGAGGATGTCTACCATACGTGGGGATTACAGTCGTGATCCTATAAATATATTTATTTATTTGTATACTAACGAACTAACTAGGCAAGTTTAATAAAAGTGTGTTCAAATACCAACCCGATTCTTGATCCGTCTCCTCAGACCCTTGAGGAAGGCGAGGTCCTCATCAGGTAGCTTCAGAGACTGCACCCGTTCTGAATACTTGCACGTCGGCAAGCCGGCTACCTCTTCAACTGTCATGTTAATACCTCGAGCTGAAACATAAAATTACGTTTAAAAAGCCGGAGAAGTGTGAGTCGGACACGCGCGCGAAGGGTTCCGTAACATTATCTATAAAAAACGGCAAAAAAAATCACGTTTGTTATTCTGCTTTTAGTATTACGGAACTACGGTACGGAACCATAAAACCTAAAAAGAAAACCGACGAAAATGTTTCTGCCAATCGAGAAGTCAAGGGATGATATTAGTTTTTTAAGTTTTATGAAGGAACAATTAGTTCTACCTGAATATAATTTAAATGAGATCAATTTGGGACTATTCTTTACACTAAACGATAGAAAATCATCGAAATCGGATCACCAGGTTATCATCTCTTTTTTCGTCAATTACTATGTTTGTGGAGGTTTGTTAGCTAAGTATTCCATCAGCTAAAAACAAGCTTTGCATAGTTTGGAGCTAGATGGTGCTGTGTGAAATATTCACCAATATTTATTTATTAAGTCGATAGCTAAGCATAATGTTGATTATGACATAATGAATAATTACTTATATATTTTGAAGTATTTGTGATTCATAAATTTAGTGAAGTAGATGATGTAACTCCATTGTTTGCTGAATTGCCTTGGAAATAACTAGCTTTTAAACGCGACTTTGTTCGCGTAGATTCAGGGGCCGTACTTTATAGTAAGTAATCTTTAAAGTAAGACTAATGCATTATTACTTTAAGAGCCAAAGTGAGAACGCTATACGAACACATATGGCGTTGTCATTTTCGCACCGCGAGTAATACTGCTTTAGTCTTACTTTAGAGATTGTAGTACGGCCCCAGGAAATCGTTTTTTAACGCTTTTATCGAAAAACATTAAAAAAAATATTTTATTTTTTTAGAAAAAAGTAGCCTATGATCGTCCCAAGACTTTAAACTATCTCTATATGAATATTCATCATAATCGGCATAGTGGTTTGGCCGTGACAACGTTACAGACAGAAGAGTTACTATCGCATTTATAATATTAGTATAGTACAGTATATGGATAATAGTTTCAGTTTCAGTAATTTATTCATTAACAATCATACAATTGTGTCTGAAATCTGTACATTATAAAAGAGTTATTATATGACTAGCTCCTCGCCCTGGCTTCGCACGGGTGGTACCTGGATAAAAAGTAGCCTATGTGTTATTCTGATGTATGATGATGATGATAGATACATTACTGTATAGTTTAAAATTTTAATCCGTTCAGTAGTTTTTGCGTGAAAGAGTACCACATAACTGGTAGAATACTTATACTATACTCTTTTTTTTAGGTAAATACATACTTACAGTCGTGGTCAACTAATTAGGGACACTCTTTGGTTAAACCGAATTGTGAATTTATTTTTTATTTTCCAACGAGTCTAAACTATATTCCATATCTCTTACATGTAAGTATAATTAGTCATTTATGTGCCCGATTATACAAACAATAACAACTTCTTAAACATTAAACCTCTTTACAGTATAGCTGATAGATTATCGTAGTGCTATTTGTTCAAATAATGCTGGCTGGCCATTTAATTAGGGACACTGAGATATTGCGTTCTATTTTCAAAATTTGAATCTCAATACTTTTTTACTTCTTCTCTTATTGTTTCGTGGTAGTTTTGGAGGCAATCCCGATATTTATTTTAAGTTTTGAAAAATATTTTGAAGAAAAATGGGTAAAAATAAAAGTTGCGATCCAACACTACGAAAAATTATCATGAAGTTTGTTGTCGAGCATGGTTGGCCATACCGAAGGATAGCAGAACATTTAAATTGTTCAAAAACTATGGTATACAATGCAGTGCAACATGTCAGACGCAATAACACAGATTTAAATGTGCCCAGAACAAAAAGATCGAGAAAAACAACTCCGCAAGAAGATAACCAGAATAATAACCAGGAAGAATGAATGATAACCAGGTTAGCTAAGAAAGATCCGTTTCTAGGCTCTATTTTAATTAAACACGAAGTGTTTGGGACAGACGAAAGAGCTGGTGTCTCAGCGAGGACCGTTCGACGACGTCTGGTAGAAGCAGGGTTGTTCGGAAGAGTGGCTCGCAAAGTACCGTTGTTGAAGAAAGAACATAGAAATGCTCGTTTGGCGTTTGCACGTAAATATGGACATTGGACCTACGCCCAATGGCAACATGTATTATTCTCTGACGAGACCAAGGTTAATTTGATTTCTTCAGATGGAAGGCAATACGTACGGCGTCCAGTAAAAGCGGAAATGAATCCAAGATTCACAAAAAAGCAGGTGAAACATGGCGGTGGAAACATTAAAATGTGGGGTTCATTTTCTGGACGTGGAGTGGGACCTGTGAGGAAAGTTCAGGGTAACTTAGACCAACATCAATACAAGGCAATATTGGAGGAAACGATGCTTCCCTATGCTGAGGAGCATCTCCCTATTATATGGACGTTTCAGCATGATAACGACCCGAAACATACCGCCCGTTCAGTCAAGTCGTTTCTTACCAGTCAGTCAGTATCGGTGCTAGATTGGCCAGCAAATAGCCCGGACCTGAAGCCAAAGGTCCCAATCGAGCACCTTTGGCACGAAATCAAGAAAAAAGTAGCCACTTATCGTACCACAACTTTAGATGAACTTAATGAAGCTTTTTGTGAGGCATGGGCAAACATTCCTGTCGAAACATGCCAGAAACTGATAATGTCTATGCCACATCGGTGTCAAGCGGTAATTACTAACAAAGGTTTTGCTACTGGGTACTGATTTTACACGTAATAAAATGGAGCTGTTAAAGATATTATAATACTGCAGATTATTAGTTTTGTTTAACTCTATTTTTCATTATAGTTTACTGTCCTTAATTAAATGTCCAGCTACAGAATTATACCTTAAAATTGAATACATAATCAACCTTTGATATTAAATACTTTTTTCTATTTATTTATTCTTTTATTTACAGCCATTTAAAGCATAATAATCGGACCAAATTATGCAAATAATAGTTACTGAGAAATCAATAGGGTTTTATATTTGTATGTACATAACCGGTTATTGTTCTTCACTATCTTGCATGTCCCTAATTAGTTGACCACGACTGTATACATAATAACACCCAGACACAGAACAAACATCTATGTTTATCACACAAATATTTGCCCTGGGTGGGGATTGAACCAGCAACCTACAGCGCAGAAGGCAGAGCTACTACCAACTGAGCTGTGAGGCCATTAGTTGACATGTCTGATTGGTCATCATTATTTTTGATTTTTGAAAACATAAAAATGGCATGGCTCAGAATCATTTATTTTCATCTTTTTTACACTCATTTTTTTATAGTATTATTTTTAAATAACAAAAATAACTATCAACTTATTTAAATCAGGCATTTAATTCCAAACAACCCCAGTAATACCGATATTAGATCCAGGTTTAAGTTACCTACCTAAACCTTAGTTTTGCAATAAAAATGTAGATTAGATTATTAGTTAGTACAGATAGAAATAGTGCTTTTTAGTGCTTCTGCAAATTCAAAAAGGCTAGGTAAACCAAACTAATGAACATTATTGTAGATATTCAATACATAGGTCTTTTGGTGGAACTTTCCTAGAATTGTAACAGGGCTTATCTTCCTTTATCTAAAATGTAGTTCCCACAACTTTATTTTGCTCACATTCAAACCAAACTATCTTTTTTAAGCATCGCCCCAGTTAGAATCGTATGAACCAATTAACTGACAAAAAGACGAAGCAGTGATTCTGATTTATCAATTGTAGGAAGTATGCACTGCATACTGCGCCATACATAAATAATATATTGTATTGCAACATACCTGTTGCCTATCTCCGATTTCATTATGCAGAATATCATCGCAAACTCACTTACCTTCGAGTATTTCCTGGTCCACTTGGTAGGAGGATGCGTGCTTCGCATTATCGTCCATTCTTCATATTTAATTGTATATTTTTATCAAGAGTTTACAATAAAATTCTTACGTATTCCAAATTCATGAGGTTAGAATTTCCGACTGACTGGGATTGTCTCATCTGTCAAAAACAAATGACTCAATCAAACAGTTCAGAATATATGTCAGTGTCATTATGAAAGAACTTTTTTCAGAAATAAGCGTGAAGTAGTGGCATTTGCTACTGTTTTGCACAATCGTGAGAACATTGCACAATGAATCAATATTGAGCCCATCGCATTGTATTGTATCCGATAACTTATTACCTTAGATAGTAATCATTTAAAAATTGATAATGCCCAGCATATATGTCTGAATATTTCCAAAATTAACGAATGTAAATATATTATGTTATTCTTTCCTCCTGCTCCTGCCTGACCTGACTCGTTCGTTATGCCGAAGACACACTTACGTGTCGTGGCGCGGCGCGGCGTGTCGCGCCACTAGCCAATCGCAAGACAGCGTTTGCGACACGACACGACACCCAAATATGTCTCTAACCATACTAAATGTATGAAAGCGATTAGCTAGTGGCGTGTCGCGCCACGACACGACACGTAAGTGTGTCTCTGCCATAGTGTGTCGTTAGGTACTTTATCTACTCATATTCTGTTCGTTTGATTTGATTTTACTCGGTTGACTCGCTCTCATTGGTTAAACATTCAGTCAGTTCAGTCAGTTCAGTCGCAGATATACCGATGCCGCTACGCTACCGCTCTTTGTCTTTGTTGCACGCAGACGTCGCAGTCAGTCTGTCAGTTCAGTTGTTTTATGTTGTCAATTTTATTACAATTTTAAATATTGCCAATGCGCCGTTGCCGGCGTAATTAGCATTTTTTTTTAAACCGTAAGTAAAATAGATTTTCAGTAATTGGATTAGCCAGTAATTAATTAATATGTAATAAACAACACAAGAGGTACAAATGGTCCTTGAAAGTCAATATCAATCCAAGAGGCCCTCGTTTGTATTTTACGTGTTTTTTACCACATGTCATGTCATAAACTCGCATATACTTTTTCAACTGTATCTGATTTTGTATCAGTAAACTGAAATATTTATTTTACTGAGCAGGTGTTTACTTTTGCATAATTTAATACTATTATAATAATTGGTGAAGTACCTATGTTATTTTATTGAACAAAAAACTCGTATCTGTCTGGAATATCCTTGCTCTATCTTGAGTTAGAACTAGAATCTAGACTTATTGTTTATAAAGCAGAGGCATTACTTCTATATCAACAAAAAAAAAAAATATTGGCTTAGAATACCTGATCTTACTATCCTAACTTTATTCACATAATTTTCTTACTGATACTTTCACTTTAATTTACTATCTAGTTCCCATCAGGCTAGATGGTGCTGTGTGTTATGTCCATCAATATTTATTTATTATTAGTTGGTCAGAAATATTGGAGGACTTTACACACAGTGCCATCAAGCCCCAAACTAAAGCAAAGCTTGTATCATAATACAGATAACTGATAGAATAATACATTTTTTAGGTTAATACATACTTATACATATTAACACCTAGACACGGAACAAACATCTATGTTTATCACACAAATATTTGCCCTGGGTGGGGATCGAACCCACAACCTGCAGCACAGAAGGCAGAGTTACTACCAACTGAACTGTGAGGTGTGAGGCCAGAAATGTCTCAATACCTAGTTATTTTCAGATAATGATGTCACGGGGCAAGGGTGGCGGCTGGGATCCCATGCAAGATGACTTTGACAATTCTTTTAGTGCTCAGTATACAGATGAAGATGCCAGGTATAGAAGAAAAAAGTTATTACCTATCATCGATTTGGTTTATACATGGAATATACATAGCTTATGCCCTACATGCCTAGCATGATGTCCGAGAAAGTTTCTATTATAGAAGTATTTATACAGATTTATAACAAAAAAAAATGTTTTTGAGCATGGCGATCGTATTAAGGAATGAAAAATTTATTCTAAATTTACATCATGTTTTAAAAAGGTAATAATCACTTTTCTATTACAATGAGCATTTTTCAGACCATGGTATACAGTCAGAACAATGCTGATTCTAAAGGAATAGTAATTTAAATTCTGATGATTCTGATCTTCTGAGATAAAAGAAATAGGATATGGTAGACATCCTCTCAGATTTCCAGGCACTCAGATCTTTGAAGATGTCTAAAAGGCAAAGTGTTTTTGATTTTAGCAGCTGTAACTGTAACTACTGGTGTAGCTTTATCTAGCTCCTAAGATGTTTGATAGTGATTAGTGACGGATGAATCAAATCACATTAGATTGCTGAATAAAAAATAAATAGGATCACAACTGTAATCCCCAAGTATGGTAGACATCCTCTCAGATCTCCAGACGCTCGGATCCTTTGAAGATGTCTAGTGGGGGTAGTCAGAGGCACGTCCAAACATTATATGCCCACATTTTGCATTTTGCTGAATAAGTGACCATTTAGTAACTGTATTTAATTGATAGATTCAACTCACATTTTTAATTATTTTAGTAATTTTTGACTGTGTACCTAATTAAGTATTTTTATTGTTACAAATAATGATTATCCTATTCTATTCTATGTTTAACAGTTGTCCACAACTGGACAACACACAGCTGTACGTCACCAGACTGCCGCCAGCTCTCAGCCAGGATGGGTTCGTCTCCCTCTTCGCCAAATACGGCAAAGTTGTAAAACACTTCTTTAGCAGGGATGCTACAAAGAATTTCGCCTTCGTCACATTCGAGACTAGTGGGTGAGTAGACTTAACTCATGCACCATTCCTTTATTCATATTTGCTGCGAATCCTTCTACTATGAATCTGAAGTATGTATGTTTGTCCCTCAATCACACAACAGCCTGTATGCCAGCCTATGTCCTGGAACAGAATATAATTCTAAGTATCCTAGGTAGGTACCTACTTTAATAGGTAGATAGGTACCATGTAGAAGAGCCATACAAGGTGAATTACATACAGATGATAATTTAAATTATAAATTATAGTGTTGTTACGGAGCCATCAGTGCGTGAAAGACTCTGTCATAGTAGACTGGCTGTCAGTGTCAAAGTGATGACAAAATACAAGGTTTACAAGGACCGGTCGTGTTTTAATTTATGTCTCTGAATTTGTTACAGAGAAGCCAAAATAGCAATGATGAAACTGAACAAAACGGAGCCGTTTAATTTGAACATTGCTTTTGCTCATAGGAAGAATGTGAGTAATGACTAGAACTAGCATTTAAATACAGCAGCTGTGCGCACAGTCTACACATACGCATACTACCTGCAGGCCTAAGCACCCGAGAAAGCGGTTTGTCTATTGTAGAATAGACAAAAATTACATTAAAGTAAAATGTAGATAAAAAATTGTGTACCTACTTTTTTGTAGACAAAACAATTTCTCAGATGCTCATGCTAAGACTGCTGGTGAAGCTTATAATTTTAAAGAGATGGATTTTCACACATGTCTAATATTACTTAGGTTATTATACATGCGTGAAGAGAGTAGGGTACCCATAGGTCATGCTCGAAAAATCGATCACTGTCAGTCAAGACGGCCAAAACATAACTCTTGCTGGACCATGATTAAAATACGTCGTTTTTATGAGCGCGAGTTTCGTTCAGAAACTGCAATTAAATAATATTTTTACAGAACCAGAATAGTCAGCCCAAAATAGATAGGAGTTTGCATAACACAGAAAGACCTGTGATAAGGAACTACTCGCACACTGACAGACAGAACAGAGAAGAATCTGTGAGCATCAGCCAAGGACAAATAAAACGGTAAGTAACCTTAATAAAGGCTAAATAGTGATTTTGTAGTATTGTTTTGTAAAAGTTTGGTTGGCCTAATTATGACCTTCGTTGGGTAACGAACGTATTTCATTTTGTGTAAAAATTATTTATACTTAATCAATATAATCATACACACTGACTTGTTTAGAATACATGAATACTAACTATTTAATTGAATCGCGCCTTTCCGCTCGCTTTGTTTTTCTATTCTACAAAAAATTTGCAAAACGAAATTTTTTCTGCAAAAATTGCTAAATGTAAACAAAACAAACAAGCATCGATATTATTTTTTTCGAGAAAAAACTATTTTTAATTCCTGCTTCAATTTGTATATCAAAATCGATTATCATAAATCGTAGTTTTTTGTAATCGATTTATACGTAGAAAATAAAAATCGATTCTATTTACGATTACTGCATTAAAATCTATTGATCCGTTTATCGCTGGCCTAAAGCATTAAACCAGACTGTCTGGTTTAATGCTGATCGCTGGACATTAAAGGCCCTACTCACGGTTCAACACAACCCACAATCTGCTGACACAATTTGTTGAAGTCGCGATTGAGCGTTCTCTACTCACGATTCATCCAACCCACAATCTGCTGACACAATTTCATTCCGCGCAAAGATTCCGCGATTGCTTGCCACAACGTGTGCACGTCACGTTCGTATAGACATAGGTCCGCCGAAACTAACAAAATTTCAAAAAGCAGGTGTTGCACTTACTGTAGCATCGTTATGTGTATCCAGAGAGCGACGTAAAAACATTGAGTTAATAATTAAATGAAGTTAAATTAAATAAAAATATGTATTTAATATATTTAATAATAAATAATGATTTATTAAATAATATTTGTTAATAATATTATTATTTATATATGTATTATTTATTATTATTTAAATAATTAATATTTATATTATTTAAATAATTTAATATTTATTTATTATTTATTAATTAAATAATAATTCTAATTAACTTATTGAGCCGAGATTGGAGCAATCGCAATACTCACGTTTCAACACGCACACAATCTGCTGAGACAATTTGTCTGGTTGCTTCCGCGCCGATACAATACACAACATGTTGGGTTACGCCCCCAACGTGCCCTCAACATTACTATTGACGACACAATCTGTCGGCTCACTGCAGATTGTGTCAACAGATTGTTGCTGAAATTGAATCGTGAGTAGGGCCCTTTACTCTGTCGACCAATGCGCAATGTTTATCGATATCTGAAATTCCCGCGTCTTTCATATCGTTGGTTATCTGTGGCGATGGCGAGCAAAATTTTTTTTTAACTTTTTTTCTTCATTTTTGTTCACAAATCACAATCACAGGTGCAAGTGGTCGTTTCTTTTGAATTAATTTTCAATTTGAACTTTTGTTTTGATCAAGTGTGTGTGTCCAGTGAATAAATATATATAGTTTTTGGTGATAAAGCGACTTTCTTGCAAGATCTGTAGAGCTCTGGCTGCTGAAATGATGTTGAACAAGTATTTTTCGTCGATTCAACAGAATTCCGACAGCCAGTAAGTTATTGCTGTTTCCGTCTCGTTATCAAAAAAAGAATGTAACCTTTGTTGTACATAACAAACACATACATACATACCATGTAGTTTCACTTTTGAGTCAAGATAATTTTGATTTGATCCGACCGACCGGCACATAACCACAAAAACAAAAGTACTACCTCCAAATTGAAAGAAAAAATATTAAACTAGGTACTTACCTACATTAGTACCTGAGAATGTTTGAGTCAAGATAATTTTGATTTGATCCGACCGACCGGCACATAACCACAAAAACAAAAGTACTACCTCCAAATTGAAAGAAAAAATATTAAACTACTTATGTACCTACATTAGTACCTGAGAATGTTTTTTATAACTTTTGTAGATTTATTAGTAGAGAATTGTGAATGATCGCTCCAAACGGTCTCTTGAAGAACCTTGAAACTTCGTCTTGTATGTTTGGATTTATTCTCAAAGGCTTAAAAATGTTTTTAATTTTAAATATAAATTATAGTGTAAGTTACTCGCTGATAATGTAGCTTTTAATACGTTAAAATAATTTTTAAAATTGGTCCAATTGTTTTTAGGGTTCCGTACCCAAAGGGTATAAACTGGACCCTATTACTAAGACTTCGCTGTCCGTCTGTCCATCTGTCTGTCACAGTGC
Organism: Hydriomena furcata; assembly: GCA_912999785.1. Classification (NCBI taxonomy): domain Eukaryota; kingdom Metazoa; phylum Arthropoda; class Insecta; order Lepidoptera; family Geometridae; genus Hydriomena; species Hydriomena furcata. The sequence continues at coordinate 3,411,343 of OU538823.1, read as the reverse complement.
TGTATCTCGTGAACCATGTTAGCTAGACAGTTGAAATTTTCACAGATTATGTATTTCTGTTGCTGCTATTACAACAATACTAAACACAGAATAAAATAAATATTTAAGGGGATGGGAATTTTTTTCCTGTTTTTATAGATGATGGTACGGAACCCTTCGTGCGCGAGTCCGACTCGCACTTGGCCAGTTTTTATTTATTTTATCTGGTACACCACTTATTTTAATAACATCGTAGACAGTATATTGCAGATTAACAATGATAACAATGATCCCCAAGTACAGTAGACATCCTCTTAAAATCTCCGGGCATTCAGATCCTTGAACATGTCCGGAGGTAGTAGTCAGAGAAAAATTCAAGCAATGACATTTCGCACATGCCCACATTTTGCAGTAGTAAGCATTCCGCAACAGGTTCCAGGTGCCTATTTTTTTTTTAATAACCTCTATCTGCAAATGGTATTTAAAATAATGCTTTTGTCCTTTTACAGAAATGAAGAAGAGCACACTAATGGGGATGAAGATGCTGATGAAACTGAAGGGAGTGAAGCGGTAAGAGTATACTATAAACAAAAGTTTAACCAAACAAACAGAACGATTCTATGTATACGTTGATACTAATTTCTTATTAAGTTAAAATATTATCAGTGTCAGGTCAGGAATTTAATAATTCCTTTTAATTCAATATACCATCTAATCATCACCTTAATATTAAAAGTCGAAGTTCCTCCCACTTGGGCAATACAGCATACAAAAAATATGGTAGGTAATTGTAACCTTTTTTTTGTCTTCCTTACTAACTTATCAAAATAATCTTTGTTGTTTTGCCAAATAAATGTTTTCATTTCATTTCATTTGTATGTGAATATACCCTAAGAGGGGTGGTCAGAGTAATGTCTAAACATTATATTTGCCCCTTGCTCACTTGTTGCTTTAGTTAGCATTCCTTAAGTGTCAGATTGCAAGTACGATAATGACATAGCCTGGTTTGGCTCTTAGTAAACAGATTCAGTGTTTTGCTCTTAGGAAAACATCGTAAGAATACCAGTAAGTATTTTATAGGGGGCGATGGGCTTTCAAATATCTTGTGTAAAATTCTAACAAACTACAACAAAATGTGAACATGTGCCAAATGTAATGTCTGGACATGCTTCTGATTTTTAGACCTTTAGACGTAATGATCTGAGCTAAAGTTCCTGGTTATCTGAGAGGTCTACCATACTCAGAGATTGCAGTAGTGTTTGTTACTAATGTTTTTTTTTAATTAACAGGGTGTTGATCCGAGCCTTGCATATGACTTGGAGCAGTTAAAGCACCAGCAGCTGCAAATAATGGCAGAGCAGTTGAAGGTCAAGCAGAGAATGATGATATACCAGCGGGTATGTTTTTTAATAGTTCTACTGATATAGTTTTTTACAAGCTTTTGTTTAACTAATAGTATATGTGGGTTGATTCTCGCTATTTAATTAAGCAGTTCCCCCGCATACCTGAGTAACTGGTGACAATACAATAATATAGTGACAGCGAGCCGATCTGATGATGGAGTCAGGAGCTGTTTTAAGGACACTTGCAAAGGAACTTCTTAATAAATAGTTTGATTGGGTAAAAACTTTGGAACTTGACAGGTGTCAAGTTCCAATGACAATGTAATATTGGGTGACAGTGCGCTAGTTTAATTTGTAACTCGAAGAAGGATTTTATAAAAGATTGTCTTGAAAAAATATTTTTCAACAGAAAACCAATTTTAGCTTCTTTCAGATCCTTGTGTTTTTAATGATACTTTTTTATTGCAGATGAAAAAAAGTCAAAAAATCGTACCTGTGACGAAACGTCGATTGCTGCCCGACGGGCAAATCCAGGATTTGTAAGTATTATTGTTTACAGGCCGACCCGTGACAGACTGTCATGTCCAGTGTAGTCAAAATTTATGTCAGATTTTTTGCACACCAGCGCCATCAACACTAAAATCATCCCTTGTGTATTTTTTTATCATTTTGGGAATATTTTTCGGATTATAAACCATCCTGTTTTATTTATTTGGACATTATATCTACATCTGCAGCAAATTTCTTCGTAATCTATTTAGGCCTGATTAATTTTTAAACATACAAACTTTCGCATTTATAATATTATTAGGATTACATGATGACCAGCAGACTAGGAAATCCATCAGGAATTGAAGGAACTCCTCGAATATTGAAAGGCATAAATATAGCGATTTTAGTATATATACGGCTGTATTCCCGCTGACAACAACGAAGTGCTGGTGCACTTAGGTGCACAGCAAGTATTTCCAAAGAGGGTTGACGTCAGGCTGGCGGCCGGTTGTAAAACGCTAAGCCAAATCATTTTGACCCCACATGAAGTGGGATAAGGACAAGAAGATATTTTTACTATTTCAGTTTTTGTAAGGTAATTATAATGATGCACCTTTTGTTTTCAGTACCCAAGATAACGAGACGAGTATTACAACCGGCGGCGGAGATTCGGTGAGTAATTATCTATAAAATACTAGCTGTCCTGACAGAAGTTGTCCTGTCAAATTTAAATAATCCCACGGAAAAAGCACTTTAAATTTTACGCCACCCATATATCACTTAGGGGTATAAAAAATTCCGACTACCTTTTTTCAGACCTACCTATTATACACAAAAAGTTTCATAACAATCGGTCAAGCCCTTTCGGTGGAGTTTGGTTACAAACACTGTGACAAGAGAATTTTATATTTTAGATAATAAAAATCAAATGGCTCGCACATTTTTTTGATGAGATAAAAAACGTGTTTAGTTTTTACTTTGTCAAAATTTAATAGGATCACGACTGTAATCTCCAAGCACATCCTCTGTAATTTTGAGGCCCAGCTAAGAGAGGTAGTCAGAAGCGCACGTCCAAACATTACATTTGACACCACATTTTGCAGTAGTTAGCGTTTGAGATATTTTTGTATGTTTGTTTGTAATGGATATACAAAAAAACTGTTTGATAAATTTAAAAAAAAAATTCACTTCTTAAATCTACATTATCAGCGAGTAACATAGGCCATATCTTATTTGAAAATTAATTAGAGATCCCAATAAAAATTGCAATAATGTAACTTATCAAAAATTTGCCTGTAATCTTCATTAGTAGAGACTAGAGACCCGTGCGAAGCGGATATTTAGTGTTGGATAATAGTACAATGGTCGTCTCATCTTGGCAGACCCAAAAGAGTTATACAGGCATGTGTGTTCCTAACCTTATCTTTGCATAGGTAGATAGGTAGGTATACATTTACGCACATACATTGTATACAGTTTCAACTACAGATAAACAAACAGAGTTCCATGAACGCACAATGAGTTATAATCTCATCACTGTTTCTAGGTAGTCTGTTTTGGGACAATGACCTTAGATTGTGATCTTAGGTTATGTTGTTCGGCCCCGGCGGCTTATTCCGTGAAAATCGATTTTCGTTTTTCGATTTTCATTAACACAACTTTGAACATCGATCGAATTTAGAGAATACCAAATTTTCCACGCGCTTCCTAAGACTTTTGATTTGCATGTGATAGCGTATTTTGTTTGGGGATTCGTAAAAGCTATATTTGGTATCAAAAATATATGTAATGCATTGCATGTTACCTCAAACCCATTCAAAATTATAATGTCTATTTTAAGTATTATTTTATTGTAAAGCTTTATGTATTATGTGTACTATATTATATGAACTTCTTCCAAATTACAGGGATATAGCTATTTGAACCTTCCAGTCGACCGAACATCGATCTTACTGTCATCGAAATAGAGTTGACTTTAAGATAATGTGCTGTCGACTTCAAAATTTCAGCTGCTGACATGCATGTGAGCTTAGGAGTGGGGCTTCCTCGATATTTACTCTTACCGCCAAAGGCGCAAGGCTCAAATTCGCTCAAAATCGATACAAGATAATTTGTCTACAGAATAAAACCTGTTCCTGTCAGAGGACGTCTTGGACGAGAGAAGATAGCGACGGTAGCTCCACTCCCTCGACTTGCGTTCTGTGCTCTGAAGATCCCAGTCCAATATCCAAAGTAGATACGGCAAGCAAAACAGACCTACCCCTTAGCAAGGACAGCCAAACTGTAACTGTTAGTAAATCTAAGAATTCGCAGAGTAGTAAAGTCACAGACACCGTCAGCAAGAAATCTGATGCGACCAGCAAGAAATGTGAGGTTAGGAAATGCGCGTGTAGAGTTAACAGTAATCTGACATGTGATTTAAAATTCCGCGACTTTTACGCGGAGACTGACGATGAAGCGGACGAGACAAACAGACTAATACAAATGAGAAATTCTGATTATTTAGATATTGTTGATGATGAGCTGAAGCTTGTGATTGCTTTAGCGGGTTATCCGAAATCGAAGATGCGTTTGCGGCAAATGGAGTTGTTCCAACGTTGTCTTCGGGAAGTCGTCGATATGCAGGCGAAGGCTGGTCTGTTACCCAAGGACCCGTCGTTTTTAGATTACTATCTAAACAGGGGTGCTATTGTGTGTATTTGTAAGGATATAGAGACGAGAGATTGGCTGGTAAGGGTATCCCCAGGCTTACAGGAACGTATGTGTTACAATTTGGTGCTGCTTAACTCTGATGTGAAGAGGCTGTGTTTGGCTGTGCTGAAAATACCTCGCGTTTGTTGGCCAGCTACAGCCCAGGATGCCTTCAAACTCCTGCAGTATTTTAATCCCGCGTTAAAGACGAGCATGTGGAAGATTTACGCTCAAAAAGTTATTGATGATGTCGAGTGTACATCGTTTCTTATAGACCGCGTTTCGGGAGAGATTATCCGAGGTCCGACCTTCAAAAACGTTATAGACTACGAACAGATGGAGTTTGAGTTGACAGGTTACACGGAAATTTATTATGAGTGTCTTCTGTCTGGTATGGAGGAGGATTTAAGCAGTGTTGCTTCAAGGGTTAAGTTGCTAGAGGAGATAAAATCAGCTAAATCCACGCCCCGAATCGAGTCTGCAATTCGCTTAGTGCCGGTAGAGGAACAAGCTGAAACGCAAGAGGATAGAGATGTAGTGGAAACCGAACCTGAACCCACAGAGCCTGAAGATGTAAACGATTCGGATAATGACATGCCCAATGAAGTGGAAATCGAAGAGATTGATATCAAGAAAGTGCTAGAAAGTTCTTTACAATCCGAGGTTTTGAAGAAAATCAAAGATGTCCAATACATTGGTGATAATGATGAAGTTTTAGTTTGGTCTGATGAAACGGCTAACTATCAAGAAGAGAAGACGGAAAAAGAGATTCCTGCTGATTCTCTAGAAGCTGAAACTACTACGACCTCGTTTATGGCATCGTCTGTAAAGTCCGTGTCTATTATTGAAAGCAACGATAAATTTCTCACCAAAAGCACAATCAATATAGACAGTAACAGAGGCATCGCCTATCACAGACGAACGAACTATTTACACGTTGAAAACGAACTAAAAGTAGCAATAACTTTAGAAGGATACCCAGTTAACAAACTGGAAGGCACGCATATCAGACGGTTAAAACATCTCTTCAAAGAATACCTGCATAAGGATATGAAGTCTCAGCGCTTTGCGAACATGATCATCCCCAAGTTTCAAGACATTTATCTCTCAAACGGCGCGGTGATATACATATGTGATAGTCTGGAAACTAAAGATTATCTCACTGAAATTTTGCCTAAATTCATCAACTCGACCGGACTAAAACTCGGGTTCCGAGATGTGAAACATCTGGTGAGGTATACTAGGATTGTGATGAGGCTACCGAAAGAGCAAGCGCATGTCGAATCCATTGTTATTTTGATGGAGCTTCAAGAAAAGCATCCGAAACTCAATCTAGGCTGCTGGAAGTATTATTCAGACGTAGCTGGAAAGCAGAAACGAGAATTTGGCGTTGATCCCGAATCCTTGGAAGTCATAAAGAGTCCCGAATTTGAACCGACGCACGAAGGAGAGAAACTCACGTTTAGAATCATCGATCGACAGAAACGCGACATCAGCTGCGGTGAAACCACCAAATCTGAGGAAACTGAGAACATCCTAATTAAAAAGCAAAGGGAATACGTGACTAAGAATATGTACGCGCCGATCGACCCCGAGATAATGTCCGCACCGCTTACTCGTATTCGAACAAACCACTACTCTGATCTCATCGCTGACGATTTAAAACTCTACTTGGGGCCGACTAACTACCCCGATTCGCGCATCGACGAACCCCAATTCCACGCGATCAAGCGAACGTTCGAGAATATTGTTGCAGAGTCTTTAGAAAGAGGCGACATCTCCGAGGGCTCGATGCCGAAATTCCACGACATGTATCTGTTTGACGGAGTCATATTCATCATCTGTAAAGACATGGACTCGCGATGTGCGGTCGAGAAGTCAGTTGCGTTGCTTAATGAGAAGCTGAGAATAAGCCTCAAGTCTACAGAGTTCCGTGGAGCCGTTGGGATTGTTAGTTTGGTAGTGAAGACGACTAAGGAAACTGACGAAGTAATAGCGATTTTGCAGACGCAAAATCCAAGACTCAGAACCAAATACTGGAGGAAGATCAGCACGGTCCGGACTAGTACGAAACTTGACGTCATTCTACAGATAGACAAGTTATCGGCCCAACTCATTATGGATCCGAACTTCAACAAACTAATTGGTGTTGAACCAGCAGATTTCAAATTAGGCCATCTACGGTCACTAATCAAACCCAAAGAAAGCCTAGAAGAACTGACTAAGATAATGAAAATCAAAAAGAAAACAAGCAAAACTAAACGGGTAACTAAAAAGAAGTCGAAGGAAATAACAAAGGAGACAATCGACGATAGAACATACAACAATAGCGACGTTGAGAACAACAACTCTCCCAAAATACATGACGATAACGAACTAGACCCTATCATCATAGAGCCTGAATCTCCCAAAAACAAGGAGTTTCTTATACCCGACAACTGTTACCAAACTAAAATAATACTAAAAATACCGACTAACATACTCCCTGATACCGAAGACGATTTAAACATAATTTTCGATATCTTGGAAGACAAAAACCCTGGTTTGAATACAGAGATATGGCAGGTATATAGCGAGTCCGACTACCCCTGCAATGGTAAGTTTGTACTGTATGTAGATAACCAATCGTTATCTGTGATTCAAAGCAAAAGCTTTATACCTTTAGTCGGGGGTGAGAGACTGAAGTTTTTCTTTTAAATCTTTGACCAATACATTTCCAGTATTAGATCAATTTGTGATTGAAAATATACCAATTAAGTATTGTTCCTTCCCAAGTAAACATTTTAGTTCAAAGATTCAACTCCTGTTTTGACAGCATTTATTTGACTAGACTTAGACTCGACTCAAGTCTTAAACTCTACAATTGTTAGAATAATTATTGTGATTGTATTGACTTATTATATTTAAGTGTGATGATATTACTGTATATATCATCAGATACCCACCAATTTTAAAAACATTCCTGTCTGTAGCGTTAATTCTAACACACTGCGTGTTTTTGACTACTGTGTGAGCAAGAGTATGATTACTACGCTGTACGCAACTTATTTTATTGTACGTTTAGTAGTATAATTACTGGGCAGTACGCTCTGTGTCAGTATTCAGAAGTTGCAAAATCACGTCTCTATTTGAAACTGAAACAAATTTTACTGGTAACATCCGAATATCTATACTCCACGAGCCGGCCCTAGGTAAGAAAAGACCTAGGACCGGCTCGCGGTGCGAAAGTGATAACACCACACTCATAAAGTAATACTGATTTAGTCTTACTTTAGAGATTGTTGTACGGCCCCTGACCAAGGGGGACTAATGCCTTCCTTCGTTGGAAATCGTAATCGGCTGTAACTGTCAAAATTCCATTGTATTACAGTTACACAATATTAATTTGACAGTTGTAAAATTCAGAACTATCATCAGGAAGGCCCCTGATCACAAGTAATATTAGTACTGTTTTATTATTACTTGTGGTAAGGTTCAGCTATAGGCGACATAGCAAGTATAGATTTTTCGGGCATTGCCTGTAATATTGTCTTAGTTTGAACGCGAATCGATTAGTTAGACCTCTCTACCTCGCCTATCGATCGTGTCTCAACGGCGTATTCGGCATTACCGAGCGAGACAGATATATACCAGTTTGTTTCGTTTTTGAATGTGCTATCTCGCTCGCACGCAGTCTTTATTTTATTCCATGACTAGACCTATTCGTTTATTATCGACAATGTTAGTTTTTAAAATGTTTTACATAAGTTTCTCGATAAGTATTTTTAGCTATGGTTTAGTGTTCTAGTTTAGTTTTTAGCTTTTGTACGTTTAATTTGAATTTGATTTTGTTATTTGTTATTTGTGATTATGAGCCTTGCATGTTATTTTAATTAAATTGCATTTCATTTTATTTTTTTGTTTCACTTTTGGTTTGTTTTTTGAATGGGTTTGCGTTTAGGTAGGTCCAGCTACTTTGATACTGAAGAAAGAATCCGAAAAAAGCGTTTAGTCAGAATATGTTTTGGAATTTTTCTTACATTATGAACTAAAATTATTAACTTTTTGCTACACATTTAAAGTTTATTAAAACAAATAAATAATGGGGCCATACCACAAGCTCCTAAAGTAATATCAACTATTTAGTGTAACTTGTGGTACGGCCCCTGTTAATAGTGGCTTTATTTAAAAGATAGTCTTATGGCATTTGATTTTGGGCATAAGAGCTCCACCAGCTGGCTAAAATGAAGCAAAATCGGGAAGTCCATGTTTCGACCACTATAAGCTACAAATAAAAATAATTGAATAGGAGCATGACTATAATCCCCAAATACGGTAGACATCCTCTCAGATCTCCTGGCGCTCAGAACCTTGAAGCTGTCTAAAGGGGTTAGTCAGAGGCACATCGAAACATTACTTATAGCAATTTGATAATAACTTCCGAGTTTATAGGTTGTCTACAAGGAAGTGCCTGAAAAATAATGGCGAAACAGAAAAATAAGTACAAGAATGCTAGAGCAATAATCACTAGGATCATCTTAGGAGTTACCTAGCTTAGTCTATTAGTTTTCACTATCAGATTTTATCCATCATCGTTTTCATGCCCTGGTCAAACAATATGTGGGATCGGTACAACATGTATTTTTCTTTCATGTCCCTCTATCAGCCGTTATCTCATCACTCCTTACCATGTCATCTTTCACACAGTCCATCCATCTTTTCTTTGGCCTACCTCTACTTCTACATCCATATGCATCCACCTTCATTCCTAACATCCTTCTCGTCACATGACATGCCCATATCACGCCAATCTATCGCTCCTCATCTTTTCTGTCACAGGCGCTACTTTCAAACTTCATTCCATCCGTATCATGAAATATAGCAAAGTATAGCTTGCCTAATTATTTATTTCTGATTCCGCTTAAAAACAAAAGGCAATGGAAATCAGCGGGTAAAGAGTTATTTTTAATTATATTTTGTACTTATTATTTTTTGACATTTTCACATTTCTTCTTATTACATTTTATCTATGACATTCCTTTATGTAGGTATATAATACGAGTAATGTTCTTTTTAATTTAGTATTAAATGATTGGATGTGATATAATGTGTAAATAGTTAGTGTAATTGGTCTTGTACCGTGCTAATCACTACATAGTATAAAGCAAAGTCGCTTTCCGCTTTCCGCGTCTGTATGTCTGTATGTATGTTTGCTTATATCTTTAAAACTACACAACGGATTTTGATGCGGTTTTTTTTAATAAACAGAGTGATTCAAGAGGAAGGTTTATATGTATAATACATGCATAATATAGTAGAGAAACACTGATAATTTTAGAGGTTTCTAATGTGATGTCGTAAATAAACACATTTTTTTGCGCTTACATTGCAAATGCTGGCTGAACCCCACGAGATATATCAAAATAATGTACTACAGTATTGTATACCTTAAAAACGTCTACAAAAAAGTCAACGATGGTATTAGAAATGTCTTACGCACAGCGAAGCGGGCACGGGTCAGCTAGTTATGTATAAATAAATAAATAAATAAATTAAGCAATAAGCCTGCTGCTCCTAACGAGTGAACTAATCAATAACACGGACACCAAACTTTGTATACGCATTCAATTATATTTTAGTGCAGTATAAAAGCGTGTAATTTTTTTTTACTATTATTTTATTGTATTATTATCTTTTAGCTTTCTTCCGCGTAGATTCAGAAAAACTATATTTTAAATTTTATCGTGAAACATTGAATTTCCTGAAAATCGGGGAAAAAAGTAGCCTATGTCCGTCCCAACACTTTAATCTATCTTTGTATGAAATTTCATCACAATCGGCTCAGCGTTTTGGCCGTGATAACGTCACAGACAGAGTTACTTTCGCATTTATATTATTAGTATAGTTAGTAATTTAATATAGATTATAGAACTAGCACCACATACATATCACTCCAACACACAACACTGAATCCACAAAAAATTGTACAGCTTCACATTCCGGGTCTTCAGCGCGAGCCGTCGCGACGCTGCGTCGTATGCTACGCGTCCGCCGGACTTTTCTGCGCGTGCTGCAAAATAACGCCGTACTGCGGCGAGCGGTGTCAGCGGCGTGATTGGGAGCGCCGGCATCGAGGGATTTGTCACAACCTAGCTAGGTGAGCCATCTGGTTTTAGGGTTCCGTACCCAAAGGGTAAAAACGGGACCCTATTACTAAGAATTCGCTGTCCGTCTGTCCGTCTATCTGTCACAGGGCTGCATCTCATGAACCGAGTTAAAAGATTATGTAATTCTGTTGCCGCTATAACAACAAATGCTAAAAACAATAAAATAAATACTTAAGTGAGGCTCCCGGTACAACAAACGTGATTTTTTTGCCGTTTTGTATAGATAATAGTACGGAACTCTTTGTGCGAGAGTCCGACTCGCACTTGGCCGGTTTTTTATAAATGGATTCTACGTTGTCCGATCAAAACAATTTTTATTTATTTAATTCTGTCCCACAAAAGAAAACTAATGTGATACCAAAATAAAAAGTACCTTCATTGCATGGAGCAGTAAAAAGGATTTTTTTTTATTAAAAACGAAACTAATCTACACTAGGTACTACACTAGTGAAGCCGCAGGCGGAAGTAATATTTAACTATTTGATACATAACAACACCCAGACACAAAACAAACATCTATGTTCGTCACACTAATGTTTATCCTGGCGATCGAATCCACAACCTACAAGCGCAGAAGGCTGAGCTGCGCTAAAACTACCAACTGAGCTGATGCTAGTACAGTAACTCATATCTCTCTATCTCACGAAGGCGGGTTGATCTTAATAGTGTGTGTAGATTTACACCCGAGCCGCAGTCATGCACTGCTACACTCACAAAAGACCAACCCGAATTTGTGAGCTAGAACAACTATGGGTACCTCCAACTAAAACAACTCAAGCAATCAGCCTTAAACAATATATTTTAATTTCTAGATCTACAGACGCTGTGAAAACTACAACCAACGATGCAAATGAGTAAGTATAGACAATATAAATTAAACTATTTACCCTATTGCGTAAAATATCTATCAAAGTTTCATTGAAGTGAAAGAATGCATTTTGATATCTTTTTACCTAGTGATCCGATTTTTTTTCTAATGTGTAAAGAATATGTAGGACTAGCCGACCCGTGACAGACATTGTCCTGTCCTGTGTAGTCAAAACTGATGTCTGATTTCAAAATCATCCCTTTTGCATTTATTATCATATTGGGAATGTTTTTCGGATTATAAACCGATTAATAGTAATAATAATATTAAATAATAGTACTATTATTTAATAGCTTTATTCGAGCATTACATCTACATCTACAGCAAATTTCATCTTAATCCGTTCTATCGTTTCGGCCTGATGAATTTTCAAACATACAAACATCCTCACAAACTTTCGCATTTATAATATTACTAGCGACCCGCCCCGGCTTCGCACGGGTAGCATGTTATTATACATATAAACCTTCCTCCTGAATCACTCTATCTATTAAAAAAAACCGCATCAAAATCCGTTGTGTAGTTTTAAAGATATAAGCAAACATACATACATACGCGGGAAGCGGAAAGCGACTGCTTTATACTATGTAGTGATATTAGGACTAATAAAACTTAAACTAATATCGACTCTTGACTTTTGATTCGTCGAAACATTTTCGTAGGTTTCTTTATAGTTTCTAAAAGGTGATTATCGAGTTTTTTTTTCTTTTTTACAGAAATCCGTCCGTCTCTATATTGAATGTTGGTAGCTCGCGACCTCCCGTTCAGTCTCATGACCCTCCTCTTAGTGATTCTGGAGAAAGAGGACTCAAGGTATAGTAGCAACAGACAGACGACAAATAGTGTATATTTATTAAACTTATGCGTTACTAACTGATAGTGCAATAACTAAGAGTTTTATGCGCCCGAACTAAACTTAGCATTTACAGCAAAATAAGGCATGTGTCAAATGTAATATTTGGACATGCATTTAGTCATCTTCGATGATCAGGGGCCATCACTAAAGTAAGAAAATAAAGCATCACGAATGTAATCCCCAAGTACGGTAGACATTCTCTCAGATCTCCAGACTAAAGCAGTATTACTTTAGAGACTGTAGTACGGCCGGCTGTAGTAATCTGAGTTTATTGTCTACTGTGATTGGGGATTAGTCATGATCCTATATTTATTTCATAAAAATAATGTTTTTATTTATTCCAACCAGACTATCCCGCCCGCTGAGAAACATGGGGCACATCAGCAAGCGCAACAACGTAGATCGGCGAACGCGAGAAATGTCAACCAGAACCAGTGTGCCGAGGGGCAGAGCCGCAACTATGCTTCCCACAATAACAATGAGAGGTCTAACCAAGGTAAGAAAATGGTGCCTATTCTGAAGCTTTACTCTGCAATACGATTTCGACATTTTCGACGACAGTGACAGTGCTCCGAATGCTCCGATATATTCGGCCAAACCGCACTCTTAGAAATCTTCGTCTGTCGTGGTAGAATGTATGATGTCAATTTTCTAAAGTAATGTCGATCGTTCCATCCTTCAAAATAAATCGGAAACGATGTATTGTTTATCGTTTTCAAGAGTAGACACTACACGATTGCAATCTCCAAATACGATAGACATCTTCTCAGGTCCTTGAATATGCTTAAGGGCTAGTCAGAGACGCATCCAAACATTACATTTAACAATTATACTTGTTTTTAGGGGGTCAAGGAGACAATAATCAATCATCGAATCAAGCTGTGGTGAGCCGCCGTCATACGCCAAGTAAGAATAAAAAAGACTTCAACCCCTCGCTGTACCCCATTAGGGGTTGAATTTCACAAATTCACATGTTATAATAAATATAATACAACCAACAAAGAATAATTACAGTATAACAGTTAATTATTACAGTGTTATATTATTTTAAATACTTATGTATAATGAATGTATCACGTATTTAAAAAATAATAAGTATATAGATAGATATTCTATCGGTTATCTAGTTTCCATAGTACAACAAGCTTCGCTTAGTTTGTAGCAGAAGCTAGATGGAACTGTGTGAAATGTCCACTATTTTTTTAAAATGTCCAATATTTTATTAATCGCCGATAAAATAGGGGGTTTTCAATTTTAATCATAAAACTTAAAAACCCATTGTTGTCGTCTCTTGACTTTTCTATTGGTCGGAACATTTTAGTCGGTTTTTTTTTAGTTTTTTAAACGTAATTATTGTATTTATTATGAAACTAGCTGACCAGTGCCCGCTTCGCTGGTCGACAGATAGTTTCACATCTGGTATTCCCATCTTCAAAATAAATTATAGCCTATATGTTGCCGAGGACTAATAGCTACATAACAAAAAAAGTTTCATCAAAATCCGTCCAGTAGTTTTTGCGTGAAAACCAGACAACAGACAGACAGACAAAAATTTCAAAATGTAATTTTTTGGCTTGTGTTACTTGTATGAAGACCCTTAAGAGTATATTTTTTATTATATGTATAGATTCCGTTGACCGCCAGCCGTCATTCATAATCAAATAAGCGATATTTTTGTAATGTCATCGGAACTTGACAGGTATGCAAGGTTTCAAACCTCGACAGGATGGGGCACGTCAGAATCGAAATTCAAGGTCTTTTTTAAACCACCAAATTACAATAAAAGGCAAGTTAAATAAAAGCTTGTAAAGAGGCTTGCTTGGCTTGCAAATATGGTATTTACCGCGCTGTTAGGGTGCGTTTCTACTGACGCGGAACTGTGCGAAGTGGACCGTGAATTAGCCAATGACAGTGCTCGAAATTTTTGAGTCAACTATTTCGAGCACTATCCTACTCTCCCCACTCTCCCTACTCTCCCCAATACCTAAAAAGTCAATTTTCTTTCCTCTCGGACTCCCACGACCGTAACCTAAGATCCACGGACACTCTCCTTCTGGCTACTCCTAAGCACTCAACATCTTTCCGTGGCAATTCTTTTGAGGTTACAGCTGTAGGTCTTTGGAATTCTCTCCCAATTAAAATAAAGAAGGCTCCTACTAAACCTATATTTAAAAAACTTGTTTATGAACATTTGCTGCTAAGTAATAGTAAATAAATCAGTAATATGTGTAAACCAATATTTATTATCTTATTGTTTTTATTAAGTTTATTATCTATTAATATTTTTGTAGTATATGTAAGTATTGATATTGTTTATTTATATTATTTTGACTATTGTTATTTTTATACTTTAGGAAATGTTAGGTTAGTTATATTGTTAAATTTGTTTGATTTTGTCACGTATTTTTTAGCACGCCAACCATTTTGTTACCTTTGAGGTTGGCTGGCAGAAAATGCTTTTAGCATTAAGCCCACCTTTTTGTGCAACTGTTTTTATATATTTGTGCAATAAAGTATTAAATAAATAAATAAATAAATTGGTGACTTCACGGTCCACTACGCCCAGCTCATCGCCAGTACGCACCCTTACTCTGATCTTCCTGCGCTTGCTTTCAACCGCGGCTTTACTTGCGAAATGGTTCAGTTAAGTTTATTTTGGTTGTGGTCGCATTAAAACATATCATTTGCCTCCAGTCGCCTTTCTTAACATTGTTTTTAAAATTTCTTTAAGTTTGGTAATATCTCATACATTGCTTACGCGCTAAAAAAAAAAACAGGTGAGTAAATGAATGAATGGAAATGCTTTCAATCTTCTGGTACCCACAATCCATAAAATCCTAAGACTTGGATATCACAAACACACGCACACATCTACACACGCACAAAACACAGAGACACGCACACACACCCTTTCCTAGAAACGTCGAAATATTACATCATAATGTATTCCACTTCCCACCATACAAGCTTTGCTAAGATTGGGGCTAGATGGCGCTGTGTGAAATACTCGTCAATATATATTTATTTTAACATGGTTTATTGCAGGTCAATGCCCGCCGCTACGTCAGCCGGTGAAGCCTACTCCAGAAACTAATCCAATACAATTAGAACAAACACCAATAGCTGAAGACGCAAAGACTGAACCCATAAAACCCGAACCCATAAAACCCGAACCCATAAAACCCGAACCCATGAAACCCAATGTCAGTGCTTCACGATTGGGCAGCTTGGGCGATGTGACGCCGCGCAAGCCGCTCGTACCGACCAAGTGAGTGCATATTTTCGTTTGGTCTCATAAATTTGAGAAAAAAATACCACTTCGTAAAGGTGAAAAAATAGGGGCAACTATAGATTTTTACACCGGTCTTTATCACGTAATTACATTTAATTTTGCCCTCGACCATGGTTATTGTAACATAGTCGAAACTACGGGAAAATAAATTAAAGGTAATTACGTGATAAAGACCCGTGCAATCACGATAGTTAAAAAAAAGAAAAAATAGGGGATCAAAGTCAAAGAATATTAAAAAAAAAATTAAGTAAATGACAATAGATTAATATAAAAATTGCTATCCAGAAAATGAGACGAAAGCAACAAAATTAAAAACGAGATCAAATTTGTTTATTGGACTTATAATTGAGTAATATCTTTATGAGGAATTTTTAGCTGACGGAGGTTTGTCAGGATAACGTCTGTTGGGACATCGTAGTCCTGTCAAATTTCAATAATCCCACAGAAAAAAGCACTTGCAGTTTTTCCCGAACTTTATTCCATCCTTATCACTTAGGGGTATAAAAAATACCCTGCGACCTATTCTAATACCTCCCAAATATACACAACTAATTTCATAAAAATCAGTCAAGCCTCGAGAAGTCACGAGAATTTTATTTAATACTAGCGACCCGCCCCGGCTTCGCACGGGTAGCATGTTATTATACATATAAACCTTCCTCCTGAATCACTTTATCTATTAAAAAAAACCGCATCAAAATCCGTTGTGTAGTTTTAAAGATATAAGCAAACATACATACGCGGGAAGCGGAAAGCGACTTTGCTTTATACTATGTAGTGATTATATTCATTTCAGTTATGTGATCGAGAAACTGCCAGCGGACGCCATGTTCGTCGCTGCGGTGATGTCCCTTGCAACTGAATGCGGCTCTAAGCAACCTGGCTGGGTCTGTCTGACGCTGAACGACCAGTACAGCGGGATGTACGACCAACTTTGCGACGACTTCAAGCTAGAATGCGAGAAGGATAATGATGAGTTATCGTAAGTCTTCTTTTGTGTAGGTAAAACTTATGTGTGCTGCTCATACTAGGCTTAGCGTGAGCAAAGATCTGTTTACGGAGAGGTAGAAAAGAATTAAATAAATCACTAGACTAGATAATTGGTGGAATAATAATAATAATTATTATTATTATCTTTTGTTTAGGTTTTGTAAATTATGTACATAATTATAATTTACAAGCTGACCCGGCGAACTTACGGCATTAGAATTAACAAATGCTGTGTTAAGTTCCCGTTCCCGTATTATCAAACCTAATAAAGGTCAAATTGACTCTACGTTTTAGTTAGAAAACTTTTGTATGGGAAAAAGAAAAGGGCTGTTTTTAGGGTTTTTCCGGCAATTATTCGAATTTTTCTCACCTTTTAAACCTTCTCTAGACCTCCACGAACATTTCAAGACCAAGATAAGATAAATCCGTTCAGCCGTTCTCGAGTTTTAGCGAGACTAACGAACAGTAATTGATTTTTATATATATAGATTAGAACACAAATGAGCACAACACAGTGGGAATCGAACACAAAGTCACTATATGAAATTAGGTGGCACCAAACTATCCATAACACATTATAAAATAATAAAAGGTGGAATACCTTATTAAATAATATAATATAAAGTTTGTGCTGATTAATAATAGTACATCCTTCCAGCGGTCTTCACACTAGGCAAGCCTGTATCGTGAAGACCTAAACTATAGAGTTTATAAGCACAAGCGGATTTACTGCCTCGATCATGTACAGTTGAAACAATATAATGAATACAAAAAGAAAATTCTGAATTACTTAGTAGGTACATTAAAGTTAATTACAGGTAATAGGTATCTACTAAAACACTAAACATAATGGCACACATTATAATACAAATTAACAAAACAAGTGAAATTAAAATAAAAAGAACAATTTGGGACTATTTTCCCAAATAGTGCCTAAAGCAGAGGAATAGTGCCACTTTATTTTAGGAGATACAAGATGACCCGGCGAACTTCGTATCACTTTAGAATTAACAAATGCTGTGTTAAGTTCACGTTCACGTTCCTGTTTTCGTGCTTTTCTCTTGAAATTTTTCCTGAATTTTCTTTGCTATAAACCTCACGGAGCCCGAGACCTTTCCAACGAATGCAAAACCGTGGAAATCGGTTCGTGCGTTCTGGAGTTATAGCGTCAGGAAGGAAAACCCGACTTATTTTTATATTATAGATTTAGGTAATTTAGAGCCTTTTTTTTTTCTCAGGCCCCGTATTGGCGAAACATTCGCATACTTGTGCGAGGACGATACCTTCTGGTACCGAGCGCGCTGCCTAGCTCGCACGCGCGCCGCGTTACTCGACGCGGGTCGTGTCGTCTCTTTCACACCGCGATTGTGCCGCCGCCTGCCGGCATCTTACGCAACCATTCCTGAGTTCATGGCCGTTCTGATGACAGACAAACTTACCGTGAGTATTATATTATATCGGAGTTTTACAAGCGATGTTTTATCTAACTTTCCAACATCATTTTTTGTACAGGGGCGGTATCTTGGGAGGGACCTTAGATAGGAAAGTAATATCAAAACAATATTACTCGCGGTGCGAAAGTGACAACGCTATACGAGTTCGTACTGCGTTGTCACTTTCACACCATAAATTATAGTATTGTTTTAATATAGCTTGTGGTACGGCCCCAGGGCGACGAGTGTTATGGCAAGTTTTTTTAATATTAAAACTAAAAAAAAAACGTTGTTTATTATAAAAAATAAAGGCATTTTAAGATTTAGTTTGAGTGAGACGGAAAGAGTAATTTTACGAAGTCAGAGAGACATATATTGATGCCGCTATAAACTTTTTTTTCAATAAACGAAAAAGGAGGTTTCCAATTCGACGCGCATCTCGCGCATATCATTTTACTTTGGATCCGATTTTGATGGTATTTTTTTTTCAATTGTTTTGTATTTATATAGGACTAATAGTTCCTGCATAAAACTTAAAAAACTAACATTGTCTCGTGACTTTTTGATTGAACAAAACATTTTCGTCAGCTTTTTTTTTTAATTTTAAAACGTAATGATATACCTATTTTCTTGACAGACCGGAGATAACCTACATTGCACAGTTTTAAAAGCGACTTCAGACATCAAGGTGTCGGTTCAAGACTCGTCGGGTAAGATTGTTGCAGTCGATGTTGTGCGTTGGCTGCCCGAGCTTGAGTACACTGCTGAACGTAAGTAACTGACGGCCTAGTAGCATGGTGGTAACGACTTGATCACGGACAACGGTTCAAACCAGATCGATTTTTTAATTAAAAATGTATAAATGTTTTTGATGAATGCAGAATCGTTTTTTCTCAATAACCGCAAAATATACAGTTTTGTTTTTCATGACAAAGATAACTTAAGGATATAATCTAGATAAATTACAGACAGAAACACGATTGGTGAAACTTTTCTCGATAAATTTATTTTCCAAAGTGGGCACTTCAAAAACACTAGTTTCGTTTTTAATCGAAGCTATGAATAGCTAAACAGTTTATTTTTATATAATTCGTAAGATAATCATACTAGCTAAATAAATTACAGACAGTTTCTTTTTAAGTTTGATGGTTTTCGAGATAATGCAGTTTTATCACTTTTTCCGTCTTATCCGGGTAGACTCAGCCCATACAAAACGTCAGAAATTTCACTTATCACCTTAAGTATAATGTTTCGAAGACTCGATTGCGTATAAATACCAATCAGTTAGTAATATTCTAGTGAACTATCGATTATAAACTAGTTTCAACAAAACTTACATACATTTTTTTTTGTCTCGATTATAATCCCCGTGGCAACGGAATTGTATTTAGTTATGATATCAATAGATATTTTAAATTTCATAATTAGATTAATTAGCTATTTGAATATTATTGTCAAACACGCACACACATGCACACCCAAAGACACACACAACACCCATTCATTTAACTTAAAAAACTCAGACCACTGTTATCTTTGCAGCTCAACCCTCGCTCCGACAGCCCCAACTAGACCGGCCAGCAGGACAACAGACTGTGAAACCAGCACAAGCTGAGCCACCACCTCAGGATATAAAGCCAGGAGCTTCGCAGGTGGTCAAAGTGTCGCGTAAACCACTTGTGCCGACTGAGTAAGTCACCGGTTTTTTTATCATTTTACAACGCCATTTTTACCTCTTTACTAATTTTTACACGCGACTTCGTCTGTGCAGATTTAGGAAATCTTTTTTTGGCCATTTTATCGTAAAACATTGAATATCCTGAAAATCAAAAGAAAAATTTGGGGAAAAAAGTAGCATATACAGTCGTGGTCAACTAATTAGGGACACTCTTTGGTTAAACCGAAATGTGAATTTATTTTTTATTTTCCAACGAGTCTAAACCATATTCCATATCTCTTACATGTAAGTATAATTAGTCATTTATGTGCCCGATTATACAAACAATAACAACTTCTTAAACATTAAACCTCTTTACAGTATAGCTGATAGATTATCGTAGTGCTATTTGTTCAAATAATGCTGGCTAGCCATTTAATTAGGGACACTGAGATATTGCGTTCAAAATTTGAATTTCAATACTTTTTTACTTCTTCTCTTATTGTTTCGTGGTAGTTTTGGCGGCAATCCCGATATTTATTTTAAGTTTTGAAAAATATTTTGAAGAAAAATGGGTAAAAATAAAAGTTGCGATCCAACACTACGAAAAATTATCATGAAGTTTGTTGTCGAGCATGGTTGGCCATAACGAAGGATAGCAGAACATTTAAATTGTTCAAAAACTATGGTATACAATGCAGTGCAACATGTCAGACGCAATAACACAGATTTAAATGTGCCCAGAACAAAAAGATCGAGAAAAACAACTCCGCAAGAAGATAGAATGATAACCAGGTTAGCTAAGAAAGATCCGTTTCTAGGCTCTATTTTAATTAAACACGAAGTATTTGGGACAGACGAAAGAGCTGGTGTCTCAGCGAGGACCGTTCGACGACGTCTGGTAGAAGCAGGGTTGTTCGGAAGAGTGGCTCGCAAAGTACCGTTGTTGAAGAAAGAACATAGAAATGCTCGTTTGGCGTTTGCACGTAAATATGGACATTGGACCTACGCCCAATGGCAACATGTATTATTCTCTGACGAGACCAAGGTTAATTTGATTTCTTCAGATGGAAGGCAATACGTACGGCGTCCAGTAAAAGCGGAAATGAATCCAAGATTCACAAAAAAGCAGGTGAAACATGGCGGTGGAAACATTAAAATGTGGGGTTCATTTTCTGGACGCGGAGTGGGACCTGTGAGGAAAGTTCAGGGTAACTTAGACCAACATGAATACCAAGGCAATATTGGAGGAAACGATGCTTCCCTATGCTGAGGAGCATCTCCCTATTATATGGACGTTTCAGCATGATAACGACCCGAAACATACCGCCCGTTCAGTCAAGTCGTTTCTTACCAGTCAGTCAGTATCGGTGCTAGATTGGCCAGCAAATAGCCCGGACCTTAACCCAATCGAGCACCTTTGGCACGAAATCAAGAAAAAAGTAGCCACTTATCGTACCACAACTTTAGATGAACTTAATGAAGCTTTTTGTGAGGCATGGGCAAACATTCCTGTCGAAACATGCCAGAAACTGATAATGTCTATGCCACATCGGTGTCAAGCGGTAATTACTAACAAAGGTTTTGCTACTGGGTACTGATTTTACACGTAATAAAATGGAGCTGTTAAAGATATTATAATACTGCAGATTATTAGTTTTGTTTAACTCTATTTTTCATTATAGTTTACTGTCCTTAATTAAATGTCCAGCTACAGAATTATACCTTAAAATTGAATACATGTTCAACCTTTGATATTAAATACTTTTTTCTATTTATTTATTCTTTTATTTACAGCCATTTAAAGCATAATAATCGGACCAAATTATGCAAATAATAGTTACTGAGAAATCAATAGGGTTTTATATTTGTATGTACATAACCGGTTATTGTTCTTCACTATCTTGCATGTCCCTAATTAGTTGACCACGACTGTATGTCCGTCCCATAACTTTAAACTATCTCTGTATGAAATTTCATCCCAATCAACCCAGCGGCTTAGCTGTGATAACGTCACAGACAGAAAGACAGAGTTACTTTCGCATTTATAATATTAGTATAAAATCTCTAAAAATCTTAAGAGCCGCTTTAGCCAAGTCGGAGGTAACACGAACTTCAATCCGTAGGATTACATTTTTAGGGACAATACTTAACAGAATTGAAAATAATATTTTTTTATGGGTTATTTTAGAATGGTTTTCAAAATCTTGTCAAATAGCCCATTCCCGAAATTCATCCCCCCTGAAGCGGGGGTTGAATTTCGTACTAGTAATTATACAATGTTGTTTCCAGTTATATAATCGAGAAGCTCCCGGTCGGTACCGCTTTCCTCGCTGAAGCTATCGCCTTTGCCGGCGATTGTGCGACCAAACAGACCGGCTGTGTCTGTCTTACACTACACGCGAGCTATAGTGAAGTGTACGATCAACTGTGCGAGGATTTTAAGCTGCAATGTCAGAAGGATTCCGGGGAATACATGTGAGTTTGTCTTATACACAAAACTATAAACACAAATAAAAATAGGATCACGACTGTAGTCCCCAAGTACGGTAGACATCCTCTCAAATCTCCAGATGCTTAGATCCTTTGAAGATGTCTAGTGGAGGTAGTCAGAGGCACGTCCAAACATTATATTTGGCACATGCCCACATTTTGCAGTAGTTAGCATTCCATACGTGACAGGTTGCAGGCCTATCGCCGCTTAGAAGAATACTAACTGGTTACCTCACGATGTTTTCCTTCACCGTTTTGATTACGTGTTATTGATGCGCATATAATAAATCTATTGATGCACGCCGGGATTCGAACTATCGACCTTCAGATTGAAAGTCGAGGTACCTCCCACTCGGCCAACACGGTTTGTAAGTTTGTACTATGGGAACCAGATTACTGATAGATACTAGCTGTCTTCGTCCGCGTAGATTCAGGAAATCTTTTTTTGAAGACTTTATCACAAAACAATCATAAAATATTGTAATTCTTGAAAATCTAAATATCTTTATTGAATATTATGTACCCTATGTTCATCCCAAGACTTAAAACTATCTCTATAATAAATTTGATGACAATCGGCCCACCACCGGTTTGGTCGTGATAACGTTACAGACAGACGACTTACTTTCGCATAATATAATATTAGTATAGATTATCCCAATAGAATTGCTGGAGTATTTTAATTCTCCAGGCCCACTATCGGCGAAACCTTCGCTTACTTGTGCGAGGAGGATAACTTCTGGTACCGAGCGCGCTGTCTCGCTCGCACTCGCGCTGCTTTACTCGATGCGGGTCGTGTCGTCTCCTTCACACCGCGAGTGTCCCGCCGCCTGCCGGCGTCTTACGCAACCATTCCGGAGTTCATGGCCGTTCTGAAGACGAATGATCTTACGGTAAGTTTCTTAATATAAGAGGTTTTCTTAGAGTTTTTTTAGCTTCCGCCCGCGACTTTGCTCCTTATCGAACCTGGATAAAAAGTAGTCTATTTGCTTGCTAGTCCTGAATATAGACTTAGCTGTGATAATTTTCCTTTTAAATTCATTATATGTACCACTATCGTAAATCACAAATTTTTTTCATATCTCCAACCAATAGTTTAGCTGGTAGGGAACAAAAATTGCCACTTTAAATAGCTTAATATTTCAAAAACGGATCCCTTAATCGAAAAGTTGTCTTCACAAAACCTCAATATTTTTAAAGACCTATCCAACACACCTTGGGGTACGCAAGAAAAAAAAACATCCCTATTTTAGGTGTAGGGGAGGTACCTAAACATATTTATTTGTTCAAGATTTTATTGTTCCACTTTGTCGGCGTGACTAATATATATATTCATGCCAAATTACAGCTTTCTAGCACTAAGAGTCTGAACTAATCTGCGGACGGACGGACATGGCGAAACTATAAGGGTTTCCTGTAGACTACGAAGCCCTAAAAAACGTGGTAATTAGCCGTATTTCTGGTTAAAAAGACTGATCGTAGCTTGTTTGTTTTTTTACAGATTGGAGAAAATCTCAGTTGCACAGTGGTCAGTGTATCATCTAACAATCTCCGAGTGATCATAGACCATCCGTCTGGTAAAAAAATGGAAGTTGACGCGATGCGCTGGCTACCTGAACTTGAATATCCCGCTGAACGTAAGCTATTAAAAACATTACTAAAAAATAACCGGCCAAGTGCGAGTCGGAATCGCGCATGAAGGGTTCCGTACCATTATCTATAAAAAACCAGCCAAGTGCGAGTCGGACTCGCGCACGAAGGGTTCCGTACCATTATCTATAAAAACGGCAAAAAAAAACATATTTGTTGTATGGGAGGTTGGGAGGCCCCTTCAATATTTATTTTATTCTGTTTTTAGTATTTGTTGTTAGAGCAGCCACAGAAAGACATAATCTGTGAAAATTTCAACTGTCTAGCTATCACGGTTCATGAGATACAGCCCTGTGACAGACAGACGGACAAACAGACAGACGGACAGCGAAGTCTTAGTAATAGGGTTCCGTTTTTACCCTTTGGGTACGGATCCCTAAAAATTGGTGGTAAGAGCAAAGCTTGTACTATGGGAACTGATAGAGTACTTATATACTTTTTTATTTTGTAAATGCATACACAAGATAACACCCAGACACAGAACAAACATCTATGTTCATCACGCAAATATTTGTCCTGGGTGGGGATCGAACTCACAACCTATAACGCAGAAGGCAGAGTTTCTACCAACTGAGCTGCGAAGAGTCATCAGTCATCAAGAAGCTACTTGCTTTTCATAAAGGTACATTTAATAACAAGATTTAAGATTGTCAGATTTTTACACCGATTCAATGTTACTTACTTATACCGGGGCATAGGCTTTGTCCAAATTTCATCCAAATCCGTTCGGTTATGATTGAGCTACAAACATTCAAACATCCTCACAAACTTTAGAGCTATATTATAAATACGATTTAACAAAAAAAACTTTGTTTTCAGCCACTGCCGCTCCAATCGGTCGACCAGTCGCACCTACAGTACCTACTGCCCAACCAACCATTCCTACAGTACCACGGCCGTCCATCTCGCACAACACCACGTACGTACTTCTCGATGTGACGTCACTGAAGCGTGCGTGTGTGCGACCGTGTGACCCTCGCCTCACCGCCATGTTCGACGGCGTCGTACGGGATACTCTGCTCTATGCTATGACTGGTAAGATAGATAGATTCGTAGATTGACAGATTGATAAATTTATAAACTTCTAGGTTAATAGATTGATAAATAGACAGACAGGTAGATTGATTGCTAGATAAATAGATAACACTGTTTTGTAATGGTGATAATCTTGCAACCTGTCGCGTCCGGAATAACTAGCTACTGCAATATGTAAGCATGTGCCAATTGTAATGTTTGGAAGTGCCTTTAGACAAAATTTAAGAATCATATATATATATATATCATCAATTTCAAACTATAGTCAAAACAATATAATTTTAAAACGAATATTGTCACGTGATATAGCCCCTGAACGCCTGGAGATCTGAGTATCTACCGTACTTGGGAGGTACAGTCGTGATCCTATTTCATTATTATTTAATTTCAAGATATCTGGACAGTATATTTGAGTTTTTTGCTTTGCCTTGTCTACAGCTACGCCGTTAAAGGAGCCACCACAGAAAGGACACACCGTCATAGCCAAGTTTATAGAAGATGGAACGTATTACAGGGCGTTAGTGAAGCGAGTCAACGTAGCCATGAACAAATACCTCATCGAGTATATCGAATATGGTGAGAACTCTTGACTGAAATCATAGCTCAGTTGGTAGTAGCTCTGCCTTCTGTGCTGTAGGTTGTGGTTCGATCACCATTCAGGATAAACATTTTTGTGATGAACAGATGTTTGTTTTGGGTTTGGGTGTTATAATGTAAACATCTATCAGAAAAAAAATGCAAAGTCAGAGAACAGTCCCAAGTTAGTCCCGTTTAAATTGTATGCCATCAAAAACATAACCTGTAAAAAAGCCAAGCCTCGCAACGCAACACAGTTCTTCTACTCTTCTACTCGTAAAAAGTTGTGAGATCCATGTAATACCAAGTCTGTTAATTTATGCAGTGCCTACTTTAAGGGTCCTTCTGTCTTAAGTTATTACGTAAAGGTTAGCTAATTACGTGCCTCCAGATTTATGTAGGATTTGTAATTATTACATGAAACTTAAAAAAAAAACAATATCGTCTTCTGACTTTTCGATTAGTTGGAACGTTTTCGTCGGTTGTCTTTTTAGTTTTTTAAATTGTAATTATTTGAACTGAAAACTTATATCTATATATACTTACAGGCAACGAAGAAATCGTCCCACTAGAACGCCTCTACCCGTGTCCGGCGAAGCTACAACTCGAAGAGGCACCAACGCAAGCGTCGTTTATAAAACTGTCTGATCGAGAGCCTTCAACACTCACGCAAGCCGCCACCAAATACATCGACAACTTGAAGGACAACGCTATCGAACTTATATTGGTAACTACTAAATAACGATCACTTCACTCAATTTATCTTATTGTCTCTATTATGTGGCGTAATAAAATAAAAAACCGGCCAAGTGCGAATCGGACTCGCGCACGAGGGTACCATAGTGTACCCGTACCATTATCTATAAAAAACGGCAAAAGAACACGTTTGTTGTATGGGAGCCCCACTTAAATATTTATTTTGTTCTGTTTTTAGTATTTGTTTTTATAGCAGCAACAGAAATACATCATCTGTGAAAATTTCAACTGTCTAGCTATCACGGTTCATAAGATACAGCCCTATGACAGACAGACGGACAGCGAAGTCTTGTAATAGGGTCCCGTTTTTACCCTTTGCGTACGGAACACTAAAAACTATTCTATTTTCAGACTATAAACGGAGGTATCAAGACCGCCCCAAGCGGCAGTCTAGCCAAACTGCTCATCGCTAAAAACTGTGAAGCTGTCAATATGAAGATTGAAGAGTTGTGCACTCCGGAATGGAAGAAACTATTGGAAAGGGGCGGAGATGTGCTAGGTAAGTTGCAAAACTTCAACTTAGTTTTAAAGCCAAAGTAAAAAGGTTTTTATGTGTGAAATGCGAGCAGGGTAGCGCGCGCGTTTAATGGTCCACTCACCCTGAAGAAGATTCTCTAGATGAATCGAAATATTGTCGGTGTCCTCTTTAACAATTTATCATTTACTAGCAGTCCGCCCCGGCTCCGCACGGGAGTAACGTACTATAACGATTTTATGGGTATTTTTTTACCCAGGTTACATTATCGAAGTTTTAATAGGAATCCCTATTTTTTTCAAAAAATAAATATGGCCTATGTTACTCAGAGATAATGTAGCATTCTAAAAGTATAATAAAAAGATTTTTTTGGATTTTTTATCACACGTTGGGTTACATTATCGAAGTTTTCATACGGATCCCTAATAGTTAGACATATGGTATTGTTGACTTATTTGTAGATATTGATGTCCTCTTAAAAACTGTAGGTACATTACTTTGCTCTATTGTCAATAATTACCGCAGCATACGCGATATACAGATTTTTTTGGATTTTTTATCACATTTGGGTTACATTATTGAAGTTTTCATACGGATCCCTAATAGTTAGACAAATGGTATTGTTGATTTATTTGTAGATATTGATGTCTTCTTTAAAACTGTAGTACATTACTTTGCTCTATTGTCAATAATTTTCGCAGCAAACGCGATATAAAGATTTTTTTAGGATTTTTTATCACATTTGGGTTACATTTTCGAAGTTTTCATACGGATCCCTAAGGTTTTTGAAAATACTATATAGCCTATGTCCATCAGGGATAATGTAGGATTCTAATGGTATAATAATTTTTTGAATCGGTTCAGTAGTTTCGGAGCCTATTCGATACAAACAAACAAACAAGCAATCAAATCTTTCCTCTTTATAATATTAGTATAGATGTGAGTAATTCTCGTTGTTGTAATAATGTGTAGTACAACTCACGAAAGTTTTGAAAGTGAAAAAGGTATTTATGTATTCAAAAAATAGAGGAGGTTCTCAATTCGGTGGTTTTTTTTTATAATGTTTGTTACCTCAGTACCTTTGTTTTTGGTTGGGAGGATATACTTCCAGTTTGGTCCTGTTGTTATCAAAATCTAGTTCTGATGATAGAATCCATGAGGTATTAAGGGGCTGTATGTCGACGATTGCTCTTTTTCGAAACGAAAAAAGAAATACTTCTGAACAAGCCACATCTCCTATTTTTATAAGTATATTACTTCAGGTTCCTACCTAGATTTCTATTAGCTGAAAACATAATAGCAGAAACTTTTCACGATAAAGATATTATTTCAAAATGATACGTTTTAGAATTTATGATCGAAATATTTTGATACCTACTATTAAAATCAACTTGTGATTTATTGTTAAAGATAGGTAATATGTAGATCTAGTTTTCTATTAGAATAGATTTTTGATAAGTAATTATACATAATTTATATCATTAATTTATTCGAAACTAGCGACCCGCCCCGGCTTCGCACGGGTAGCATGTTATTATTATACATATAAACCTTCCTCCTGAATCACTCTATCTATTAAAAAAACCGCATCGAAATCCGTTGTGTAGTTTTAAAGATATAAGCAAACATACATACATACATACAGACGCGGGAAGCAGAAAGCGACTTTGCTTTATACTATGTAGTGAAGCAAAGGCGGACCACGCGCCGACGTGTGTTTGTCGTCATTGCAGCGGTCGGTAGGATTATTTATCGAAGTGATTAAAGATGGGTACATCTTTATTCACATATACTATACATTATAAAATAGGAGATGTGGCTTGTTCAGAAGTATTTCTTTTTTCGTTTCGAAAAAAAAACAATCGTCGACAGGGAACGCCTTAAGGAACTCCTCAAATATTGTAAGCATACTTATAGCGATTTAAGTATTACAACAACAAGTGATTTGCTTTTAGAAAGTATCATTTGATGATAAAGAAGACTACAATTGGGCATCGGAACTCCTACCTAACTCGCATAACACAATAAGCGCCACTCATGAATGTGACGTATATCATGAAGTCGGTTGTCTTTTTAATTTTCTAAACTGAATTATTAATTTTTACAATTGTATTTTAATTTACAGAAATGGAAACCCGCTTCTTTAAACAGCTGAAATACTCACCTCTTCCGACTTCGCGTTCATTCTTTCTGCGCATACCTTTCTGTGACGTGGACACGTTGGCCAGTGGCGCCGTCAGCGGCTACGAAAAGGGGGATAAGTCCGCTGATCTCATTTACGGGGAGCTCACTGAAATGGTATATGGATACTCACTTATATCTTACACTGTACAAGCCGTGTTGGCTGAGTGGGAGGTACCTCGACTATCAGTCTGAAGGGTTCGAATCCCGGCTGGTTCCAATAGTACAAGCTCTGCTTAGTTTGGGTCTAGATGGCGCTGTCTGAATGTACACCAATATTTATTTATTTGTTACAGATAACGGAGTATTGCAACAGTCCGCTGTGCCGAGAGCCCTACATGCCAAGGCTGGAAGAACTATGCATCACGAAGAATAAACGATGTAACTTTACATTTTATAACTTTTTTGTCGACTTCGTTCTAAAGGGGTTAGTCAGAGGCACGTCCAAATATATATTATTAGCCGACCCGTGACAGACATTGTCCTGTCAAATTTCAATAATCGAATAGAAAAGACTGAATGCTTTTAGTCTGTGATGTCAGATTTGTTGCACACCAGCGCCATCTATACAGAAATCATCCCTTTTGCGTTTTTTATAGCTTTCATATTTTAAAGTAGTCTATTATTTATTCAGGCATCTACAGCAACTTAATCCGTTATTTAAGGATGATTAAGGAACAAACATACATACAAACTCACAAACTTTCGCATTTATAATATTATTAGGATTTTGTTAACGTAATTCTCTTGCTTTTCAGTGAACAAATGGGTACGCTCCGTGCTAATCGAGCTACCCCAAGGTCCAGGTAGCAAACAAGCTGATGTACTTCAGATAGACTATGGCGAAATGGAAAGCGTTCCAGCGTCTGGAATACGCAAAATGATGCCAGAATTCGTGGACCAGTACCCCGCTACAACACAACATTGCGAGATCAAAGGTATAATTACAAGTTTCAATTTAATTTACATGTTATATATAAAATTCTCGTGTCACAGTGTTTTTAACCTAACTCCTCCGAAACTGCTTAAGGCTGTATCTCATGAACCGTGATGTCTAGACAGTTGAAATTTTCACAGATTATCTATTTCTGTTGCCACTATAACAGGAAATACTTGAAACAAAACAAAATAAATATTTAAGTGGGGTTCCCATACAACAAACGAGATTTTTTTATAGATGATGATGCGGAATCCTTTGTACGCGAGTCTGACTCGCATTTGGCCGGTTTTTTATGTTTTTTTTTTGTGTATATTCGGTAGGTCTGAGAATAAAAAAAGTAATTAAGTAAGTAAGTAATTAAAAAAAAGGTATATAAGTATTCTATCAGTTATCTGGTTCCCATAGTACAAGTTTTGCTTAGTTTGGGGCAGGATGGCGCTGTGTGTAAAGTCCGCTAATATTTATTTATTAATATTGATGTTATCTTGGTTTCCAGATTTCCCATCCAATGTGTTGACTCCTGTGCAATTGGAGCGCGCAATGCAGCTGATTCGGGTGAACGAAGAGGGCGAAGGCCTACTTCGCGTCACCAAATGCAAACAAATCGATGATGGCATGTTCGAGTTGGAAGCCCCAGAATTTGTCGCGGCGATCAAGGAGTGAGTTCACTAGCTATTATTATTATTATTACTATGAATGAATGAAAAAATGTTTTTTTTTTGTTCACCAATTTTGTTTATTTTTGTAGACATTTCACAGCGCCATCTAGCCTCAAACTGAGCAAAGGTTTGTACTATGGTAAACTAGATGACTGATAAATACATACATATAAGATACGCTTTGAACGCCCAGTCACAGAACAAACATCAATGTTCATCGCACAAATGTTTGTCTAGCAAAATCACACATATATATCACAGTTATACAGCTTGGCTTTACAAGTATACGAGTTAAAGACGTAATAGTCGATTAACTCATAAAATGTACTTAAAAAAGATATAATATTTTTTTTAGTACAAATACCATTGAAAATTACTTATTATAACGTTGTTAGCTGTGTAAACTACGAAACGCGTGCGTGATGACACGACACGCACTTGACAGGGTTTATATTAATCGGTTTTATCTTGTTGAAGACTAAGTAAAGTAAACATACCTTATTTTTACCGACGAAAAACGAAGGAGGTTCTCAAGTCGACGCGTATATTTTTATTTTTCTTTTTATGTATCCACGACCACGCATATCTTTTTACCTGGTAATGAATGATTTTTTATTGTGCAAAGAATAGTCCCAAGTTGGTCCCATTTACATTATATTAATGTAGGATTAATAGTTACTTCATAAAACTTAAAAACTAGTATTGTCCTTTAACTTTTCGATTGGTTGAAACATTTTCGTCGGTTTTCATTTAAGTTTTTTAAAAGTAATAATAATCTTATGTTTAATTTCAGGTAACGGTGGATTCACACAGCGCCATCTAGCTCCAAACTAAGCAATGAAAAGAAAATGCTGAAAATGGAAAAACATGCTAACTAACATTAAGTTCGCCTATGTACATGTTTTCTATTTATCTAGAACTCTTATGTATCTTTTTTATATACTTATTTTATTATAATATAACATCCAGACAAACGTCAATGTTTATTTGATCATACAAACGTTTGTCCTGGACGGGAAATGAACCCACAACCTATAGCACAGAAGGCACAGTTACCAACTGAGCTGTGTGGCTAATCTAAGTTTATCAAAATCGATATATTTTTGTTACAAAATAGTGCATTTGTTAATCATATTAGGTATATAATACGACGGAAATCTTTTATGATTTTTATAAGATAAAACGAAAACCTAATTCACCTAGCTCTTAAGTTTCTAAGTGATCCTTGTGATTTATTGAATAAATACTTTTTGACATTGACTTGGACTTTTAAATCGCCGAAGCCGAAATAGCCAATAGCGAAATTAGATAAATTGATGCAGCCCAATTAAGAGATTTCCAGACTACTGCGTGCATTGATTACGTGAGGCGTTTAGGGGTGGGGGGAAAGGGGACGAGAGGAATCTCACGGGAATTGGTCTCGGCAAATATTACTTAATTTTTTTCCACAAGAAACAATGTAGGTAACATTACGGGGAAACTGGGTTAATTAAGTATATAATATATATTTGAATAAGTTATTATTTTTGTAAGTTAAAAATAATTAAGCAAGTTATGTTTATTTTGAAATCAAATGCAAACAATCACTATAACATTATAGTGTTAGCCAAATCTCACATCACCCACCGGGGAGAGGGTCGATATTTGCCAAAATCACCTCACGTAATTAGTGGACGCCCCCTTATGCAGACAACCAGCGGAAATAGTTGATAGGCTTAGGCTTCTTTTACGATGGTAATGGTGCAAGATGTTGCAGAACAACTTTTTTTTAAACTTGTTTCTTTTACCTTTTTCGATCGGCACCACACTGGAGTTCTACTTAGTATATACGACTAAAAACCAACGTCGCACCGCGCTTCGCCTAATCCGTAGGCACGGTGCTGTGCGGCTCAATGCTGAGACGGGGATCTATTTGCCCCCACATGGCAAAATCTGCTGTTGATTGTTACCTATTGGCATTGTTCTTTTTTACTAGTTGTGCTTGTTCTGACACAAATCAATGTTTTTTTTTCTTCTTTCATTTACGAAAAGGATCATCGAATAAAAACCCTTGCCTGATTATTCTAGGCTTGGTCGCGAAGAATAGGCGTAGCTCCTCTCCTAGCCTAAGGCAACTTTACGACGCAAGCACAGACAAACAAATAAAACAACGCACTGAACAATTATAATATTTATTTCCATTTAGACATCTAGACATTTAACATGGTAAAGCATTATTTCTACAAAAAAACTTCTTCAACACAAGTTGATCTATCTGAACCACAGACATAATTTTTGTCTATGGTCTGAACACACTCTTTGCTTTATGCACCGTAATTTCCTACATTTTTGAAAGATGAATTTAGGATAGAAGTCTACTAGCAAATGCTTTTATTCACACAACTTATTAATCCTCTAGGTAAGTTTAACATGTTGACAGTCCGGGGCTATTCTGGGTATTACCTGGTACGTCCAATCGTTTTTATGTATACGTCCCTAGAAAATACGTCCTAGCTCCCATTTAACGCGGTTCAGTTGCTTTTGAAAAATGCATTATAATGCACGGACGTCTCAGCCAGTCCAATTTAATGCACATACAGTCAACATTTTAAGAATGGACAGATTTACAAACAACAATCTCAAAACAATTACATTTTATATGTTATTAATACGTTATAGTGGTGCGACATTGATGGCAAATATGGCATTTCTGTTGTCTTGACGAACTGTAGCACGAATCACTATCGTATCGCTATCTCATCGACAAAACGTCAAAACTGACACTTATTGTATTGTATGCGATAATGATTCGTGCGATATTGATCGATTATTACCGATGTTTTTGAGGTTTTCAATTCGGTTGTAACATTTTCAATAACAACAATTTAATGTGAATAGAATATAGAATAATGTGTCTTACCCAATTTAATTTAGTTTGTGGTGACAGTAGAATTGCCAACGTTGCCAGAACTAGATTAAGAATTTGACAATACTATGAAGCTTTTTAAACACGCTTTAAGTCCAATTGATAAACACCTAATTGGACAATACATAAGCTATTTAAAGGCACTTAATTATCACGTATTTATGTTAAATTGACGAACTAAAGATGCAGAGGAACCGGTCCAAACGACTAAAACAAGGCTTACTTCAATACACTATGGCAGACTCGAAACATGAGATCTTTTAAGATCCCATGGTGAATCAGATCAATAAAAAAAATATCACTACGATCTCCAGACGCTCAGTTCCTTGAATACATCTAAAAATAGTCAGAGTCACTTCCAATACATTCGCACATGCCCACTTTTTCAGTAGTTAGCATTCCACACGTGACATACTTTTAAATACCTATAATGTTATTTAAAGAAGCCTTTCTTTTTAATGATTGACCGGATAAAACCCTGCATCTTACAACAATTCCATCATTACTTGATCACGGAACGCGGCGTGACGCGATATATTCGTGATCAGCATCAACTGTCAAAATACATTGTCCTTTGACAGTAACCGTTTGTTAAAGATGTTTATTGCCCGACTCTTCTAGACAATGGTCGCGAGGAACAGGCGTAGCTACACCTAGCTTCGAAAACGTTCGAAGTTATCCTTGTGATTTTATTGAAATAAATACTTTTTGACTTTGACTTTACAGTGGAAATTTGACGGTTGACGCCGATTAAAATTGTGAGTTTGGGCAATCATTCGGGGTATTTTTCTGATACGATTAAGGAATCCCAATTCCATTTAGCAGCTCGTTTCAAACCCATTTGTGAAGAGATTGATTGCCAATACACGATCATCGCACCACGCCAACGCCATTAGAAGCTTTTAGGCAAAAAAGTGATCTATAATGTCAATATAAAAGCGTGACCACAACTAAATAAACAACCATTATATAAAACTCTGAAGGCATTTTTATCGATACTATCTTTTTAATAAACATTTCCTAAACTATACTTTATGCATATAATATTCAGTGGCCGGAGGGTCTACTCCGCAATCCGATATATCGTGAAAAACGTCACATCGTTTCCGACTATATTTCAAAGTATGGAACGACCAACATATCTTTTGACAATTGACATCATATTCTACAGACGACGATTTCTATGAGTGCGATTTGGCCGAATATATCGGAGCACTGTCACTGTCGTCGATGTCGAAATCGTTTTGCGGAGTAGAAACCATGAGAACGAATCATTATTGTGGTAAAGGTATCTTCAAAACGTCAAAACGAGACACATACACTGTATAATATAATGGTTCGTACTCAGGCCATAGGTATTCTATATTTTTTTAAGGATTGAATATAATCTTTTAAGAATAAATCCTAGTCGACACATTCAACAATATTATATTTCTAGATAATGCTGGCCATAGACGTTCAAGTAGTTTGATCAATCAGGCTGATTAAAACTGATGTTATCAAAATGGCCTGAACGTCTGTGAGAAAATTTGATCAAAAATGAGATTTTTTGTATTTCTATTTGATCGAACTGATCAAATGATTTGAACGTCTATGGCGCGCTCAAGACTTGATTTCAATAAAGTGACCTCTGAGTTTATCTAAATAGCATTTCTTACATCTACAAGGTACTAAGTACAATTTCAACCTTTCACCATATAAAAACAAGCAGTAAGTACCAAAGAATGACAAAAAAATAGAAATCGGATCACAATTGGATTGTACAATAATATTTATAATATAAGTGTTAAAAATGTACACAAAAAAAAATTTAATAAATTGATTGATATTATCTGATACTTTTCTATCAGATAATATAAAAAAAAGTGTTTTTGTCATAATTCATATTAAAAATTACTCTAACACTTAAATTCTCACACTCTACAAATACTGTAATTTATACGATTATAATTAATTATATAAAAAAACTAATTAACTAATAATGGCACCAAACTGGTATTAAAGTTGATTGACATTTTTTCATATTTAAGTGAATAATCAAATAAAATATAATAGTATATAAAAACACATAAAACTATGAAAAATATCATCGCATGAATAGTGCAAGGATAAACTTTAAAGCGTAGCAATGAAATAGAGCTCAATCTTAATTTATAATTTATTTTTTTTATATTTAAAACAGACACATTTTCAAAACTTCATAACCTATTATATAATTTTTATCAATATTGCTTAACATCTTTTTTATTTCTAGATAAATTGTCCGTTAAGTATTAAAAAACGAAACACAACTATATTTTTTACGTGGGTCTTTATCACGCATTCCCTTTTCGACTATGTTACACATAACTTATGTATAACATAGTATAACATATCGCATGTTGCCATAACCTATAATTACTTGAACACTAAGCCTTAAGAGGCTGCCAGTCGCTGATTGCTCTTTTTCGAAACGAAAAAAGAAATACTTCTGAACAAGCCACATCTCCTATTTTTATAAGTATATTACTTCAGGTTCCTACCTAGATTTCTATTAAGCTGAAAACATAATAGCAGAAACTTTTCACGATAAAAATATTATTTCAAAATGATACGTTTTAGAATTTATGATCGAAATATTTTATATACCTACTATTAAAATCAACTTGTGATTTATTGTTAAAGATAGGTAATATGTAGATCTAGATTTCTATTAGGATAGATTTTTGATAAGTAATTATACATAATTTATATCATTAATTTATTCGAAAAGCTAAGGCGGACCACGCGCGGACGTGTGTTTGTCATCATTGCAGCGGTCGGTAGGATTATTTATCGAAGTGATTAAAGATGGGTACATCTTTATTCACATATACTATACATTATAAAATAGGAGATGTGGCTTGTTCACAAGTATTTCTTTTTTCGTTTCGAACAAAAATAATCGTCGACTGGCAGCGTCTTAATAACTTTTTAAATGTGCATTGTAAACCTGTGAAAAATATAAATAACATAAAACAATCCTACTAAAATTAAAAACACGAAAGTTTGTGAGGATGTTTAGTAAATGCCTCAATTACACTTAAACGACCAAAAGGATATGGATGAACTTGAAATATACATAGCCTATATCCTAGTACAGGATACAGGATACTTTTTATCCAGGTACCACGCGAGCGAAGCTGCTGGTAAAAGCTAGTATAATATAACATAGTATGTAGTATAGCGTAACATAGTTTGTTACAACATAAGTTATGTGTCGAAAAGGTATGACATAATAATTATGAATTAATATAGGATATTTGAAAAACAACATTACACATATTTATCTCTATAAAGAACATAACAAACTAAATTCATTAGCAAAATAATTTCAAGGAATCTCTAATTCGCGTAATATTTCTATAAACACTATCACTAGTGCATCAATAACATTACGTAATGAACTCTATTTTAAGGTAAATAAGTGTTATTCTCGTTTATACTATCCGTTTATGGCACTATAAATAGGTGCCTGTTTCGAATTGACTGTGGCTTATTATTTAAATATAGTAATTATGTTTTTTTTTAAACACAGTAATACAGACCGCGCTGAAAACGAAATAAAATGAAATAAGAACACGTCTGTAATCCCCAAGTACGGTAGACATCCTCTCAGATCTCCAGGCGCTCAGATCTTTGAAGATATCTTACTGGGTAGTCAGAGGCACGTCTAAACACTAGACAGACATACCTAATATTTCGTAAGGCTGCCTCGTTCTCATTCTTCTTTAGTTTTTTAAATATACGTTCGGCTTAGAGGTGCAATTAGTCAATTACTCTATGTTTCTCCCGTCACCTGAAATAAAAAAATATATAATTACTGTGATAATTAAAATGTAAATTAATAAAACACGATAGCCACACTTACAGACTAGCAGCCTTACTGCGTAAGCTAAACTGTCAATTTACCATTGAACTGTCAAAAGATAATGGATTTTGACAGTTTTCCCGACCCCACTAGGATTTCCTATATAGTGGGTAACTACGACTACCTTATCACAACACGTGACAGGTTGCAAGCCCGTCGCCGCTTACAAGAATATTAAACTGGTTTCCTAACGAAGTTTTCCTTCACCGTTGTAAACACGTTTTGATACGCATAAAAAAACGGCCTGGATCTGGATTCGAACCCTTCGGATTGAAAGTCGAGGTACATCCTACTATTTTGGTTGCAAGACCGTTTCCATTCCACCAAAAAACGCTCCAAAACGCTCACCTATCTTGACATTGACATGTGTCACGTCATGTCACTTCATGGGCACGTTGTTGTAGAAGTCCAGATCGTCAAGGCCCTCAGGTTCAAAGGCGCGGATTTGCTCGAAGAGCTCGCTGTCCATGAAGGAGTCCGATTGAGCTGGTGTCTGCGCGCTGAAGTAACTGTTTCGCGTTTTCGTTTGCGATTGGGGGGTTTAGGCGCACAATTGGCGTTATAAATTGCGTATAGTTTTTCGTTTACGATTAGTGTTTTGTGTTGTTAATGTCATTGTGTTGTAAATTCAAGTTAGTTTTGTTAGTATATGGGGTGATAAAAATGTTTAAGTTTGTGCGTTATTTTTAATTTATATAACAAACACGGTGTTCCATTGAACATATCAAATTATTTTTATTAATTTTGATTTATTACGTAAATTCAAAACGCAGATTTTATACGCAAATATTCAGTAAATTTGTGTTATTAGAAAAGCGTTTATAAATGTCAATTTTAAATGCAATAATGTGTTATTGATTATATTTTTTTTTAACGATTTATATTAACGAATGTGTTGTTTAATTGATTGAGTTTTTTTATATTTGTAAAATGTTTTTGTTGAAGTTATATGTTTATTTGTGTCGTGTTGAAGCCGCCGTCACGCCGCCGCAGGGGAATCGGGAAAGAAACAGAAAATGCAACACTTTAGACATTGGTCGGCCGCAAATAAAAAAAAACCTACAACTTACACCCTCGCTCAAAAGGCAGCACAGACCGAAAAGGAGCAGTTGTAGTTTATATATATATATATTTTTTTTTAAATATATTTTAAATACGTAATGAAAAAAAATACAAAAATGAAATTTAAAAAAAATACGACCGTCTGTGTTGCATTTTCGCGTTAGGGCTTCAGAAGTGAAAATTGTCTTTGGTTGTAACGAGTTTTTTTTATATATATTCGTCATATATAAATAATCAAAGACAAAAACTCGACCTAAATATCCAGGAAGACTATTCGCAAACCGTCACGATATATCGCGATAACAATCGTGCGTAACATACAACGATATACATATCGTGATAATAATCGTACTATAATATATGTTAAAAAGTTACATCGTTTTTACTATACTTTGAAAGATGGAACGATCGACATTACTATTGACAGTCATCGAATTTCGTTACCCCAATTTAACATCACTAAAAACAATACGAGACTTTGAATTTGACAACGTAACAAATGTCACGATATATCGCTTATCGGTTCGCGCAGTAGACCCCTGACCACCAGCCATATTACGTAGCTCAAATGTCAAAATCGAATTGTATTTTGACAATTACACATTGAGGATAACGCGATAAGGCTGTCGGAACATGTTTGCAGATCAAGCAAGCGTGGGAATCGAACTGAACGACTCGATATTGCAAAGACAATTGACCTTCGTAAATAATAAAATCAAATATAATCTCACATATATATGTATTACAAAAAGACAGAAACATACTCATATTCAACTTTAACATCGTCATGTATTTAAAAGATCGTTACAATAACAATACATATACTTATTTCTAATTGCGTTCGACTGACAGTCAGTACGTGAACATCGAGTCCAATAGTGGCGATTCTGTTGTCCACTCCATAATTTTGGATTCCTAAAACACGATCGCTCTTATTCCTTTTACGTTAAAGTTTAAGTTCGCGTAACCTCAAAATGGAAGATTCTAAATTTAGGATATTTTAGACATTTCGTCTTATTTTTTTTTCGTGTATTTCGGATATGTAAAAAAAACAGAAAGTCGTAATTTCACTTTTAGTCATCACCTTTTTACATACTGACTAAATTTACGTAAAAATATGTTAAATTATTTAAAACTAGTCTACAATTAGAACTTTTATTACAGTTACGCGAATTTAGACTATAACGAAAAAGGAATAAGAGATCGTTTTTTAGGAATCCTCATGGACACAACATTATCACCACCACTACCTATTTATATGTTATTATGCGACAAATTTCAGAAAGTTAGTATGTATTAACTAAATAATAATAATCTTTTTCTGTTCGCACTAAGAGCTGTTACAGACTTGCGTTTATTCTGCGCGTATACGCTCGTTTTTACAAGATCTCGAGGCGTTGAGATCATTGAAAATATGTAAAGCTGGGTAATCAGGACGACCGTACAATATCGTAAATTAAAGATCCACGCTCACTTTTAATCTGAACAGAATAAGATCGATGGTGTATTGCGAAATTTGAACACTCGTTTGTGAATATTCAGTTGGTAAAATCAACAAACTATTTAGTTTTACATTCAAAACTTTCCAAAAACATAACGTACACTTAACGCAGTTAATCTGCAGTCAAAATGAATAAATCATTTAAATCATGAATTGTTTTTTGTTGTAAGTTCATTTATTTTGATACAGTTATCAGTCTATAACGATATCTTAAACGATGTAGATATAACGATATGTCTAGATCGGTATATTAGGCTCGGTAACTATTGGAATAATAAAAAATTTCAACTGTCTAGCTATCATGGTTCATGAGATACAGCCCTGTGACAGACAGACAGACGGACAGACGGACAGACGGACAGACGGACAGCGAAGTCTTAGTAATAGGGTTCCGATTTTACCCTTTGGGTACGGAACCCTAAAAAGAAACATAAAATTTACAACATAGTGTTGAATCTAAAATATGGACGGTAGATTCTTATAGTCATGGAAAGTTAGAAATAACATTTCGAATTTCAACAGCTCGAAGAGGTAATTTTATATATTTTTTTCATGGATTTATAACCTTGACAGGAACATATACCATTTAAGCAAATTGACAGAAACTGTATCCCAAAAAAAAAAAAAAAGATTCGATAATAAAAATCTCACAAAACATGTGCTTATAATTATGGAATTTTTGCATTCATACGTAAATATTAAATATTTAGTTCATGAATATGAATTTATTGAAATTTAGACACTTGGGTCAGTTATTTATTTTGAAAACGTTGTAGTCTGATTTAAATGATTTATATCAATTAATTATAGCTAACTATTTATGTAATAGTCACATCCATGAATAAATCAAAAATGTCTTATAATCTAATATAATATAAATTCGTTTTTATAAACTATATAATAATAAACGCCAATTGGGAATAATAATATAAAAAATTATATATTATAATTGACCGATCTTAAGCCAACGTTTGGGCCGTTATGACATTTCATATTTAATTAACTATTATTATTTAACATGTGAACAATTAATAAACGAAACATCGAAAATATTATATAATATTTTTTCCAAATCAAATATGGCAGTTTGTAGCCGCCATATTGGATTTCTTGACTTATAATAATATAACTATATCCAGTGGTAAAGAAAATGTTCTATATTGTAACACAATTTAAAATAATTACGGATATGTATGTTACAATAGGCGGTCTTATCGATTAAACGATTTCTTCCAGTTTTCTTTTGTATATTCAAAATGCCCATTATATTTTTTTTTTGCGACGTAGATCGAATAAACCTTCACTTACGCAAGATAAAGTTTATAAATACTCATAGAAATAATAACAATTACATAACTGTTTTTAACATTAACACCAATTAAGAGCTTAATATAATACTTTTCAGTAAAACCTAAAGTTTTGTTCGAATAAAACTAAAACTAAGTCATGGTTAAATTAAATGTACTTCAAAAAATCTAGCACCGAATTATACATAATAAAAAAAATGGATTTATTCATTTGAGTTTGAAGCAATAACTAATGATTAATTCGAATATACTGACAAAAAAATCCTTTTTAACTTAATTGACATTAGTAGATCACCTTTTAAATGATGGGAAATTATGATATAATATTTTGGTCGCCAATTCCATCCGAATACTGAGTTTATCGAATACTAGCTACCGACCACGGCTTCGCTCGTGGACTCGGATGTAAAGTACCTATAAGCTAACCAGGAAGACTACTCGCAAACCGTTAAACGATATATCGTAACAATATTAATTGTGCAATGAAAAAACGAAACGATAGATCGCTACAATATTCGTGCCAAAGTTATATCGTTACTATAGTTTGTCCATCCTTACCATCATTACTTTTGACTATCATCGATATTCGTAATCCTACATTTACATCACTAAAAACGATACGAGAATTTGAATATACATCAAAACAAAAACACGATAATATCGTTTATCGGTTTGCGGAGTAGACCCCAAGTAACAAACTATGTCTACTACAAGTTTAATTCAAATCGGTTCAGCTTTTTCAGTGTATTTTTTAACCTCAATCTTTTCAATTTTGTAGGATTTTTGTCAATTAT
Organism: Hydriomena furcata; assembly: GCA_912999785.1. Lineage (NCBI taxonomy): Eukaryota > Metazoa > Arthropoda > Insecta > Lepidoptera > Geometridae > Hydriomena > Hydriomena furcata. The sequence goes on along the minus strand of OU538823.1, from coordinate 3,369,373 downwards.
CAGTTTCACAACATCAATATTTACCTATCTAAACTTAGAATTAACATTTTATATATAATACAAACAATTGAGAATATAAAATAAGAAAATATAAACCTAATATAAAATGCAAAAGAAATTACATTATTAATTAATTTAACTTTTATAATATTAATTAAACAGCGTGTATATTTTGCGGTTTCGCTTAACAGCCTCAATAATTATTGGGCGATTGATCAATACATTGACATTACAATCATAGCCTACGCTTGAAAATCTGTACGCTAAAAAAATGCATATTTGTGGACCCAGTAATTACTTGTAAATTCTTAAAATAAAAATCAGTCGCTCAAAACAAGAGATTTCTGTTATAGGACGGTTATAAGTTACGTAATGGATTTTTGTTGTTTTATGGCGAAGGATGCACGTCAAGTAAATACTGTCAATAATATACTAAATACTTAGCCGACCCGTGACAGATTTTGTCCTGCCCGAATTTCAGTAATCGCATGAAAAAACATAATAACAACATCCAATTTTTCACAATAAACTTTGTTCTGATAAAATAAATTACGAATTTTGGTAGAATGCGTAACATTCGGTAGTCAAAATCAAAACTAATGTCAGATTTTTTTGATAAAATAATTTTTATTACGAATTTTGGTAGAATGCGTATAATTCGGTAGTCAATTGATTTTGACAAAATAAATTTCCAATACCGACCTTAGTAGGATTCAACCTTTTTGTTAGAATGCGATGGTATGACAACTCAATTTTTCTCGTCTGTGATGTCTATTTTTTGCACATTAGCGCCATCTATACCAAAATCATACTTCTTTACATTGTTTTATCATTTAGGGGTTGTTTTTCGGATTATAAAGTTCCCCCTTCTGTTTATCTGTTTGGTCGTTTAGGTTTGATTATGGTACAAACATATATACAAACTGACAAAGTTTCGCATTTATAATATTATTAGGACAGACTAACAGACCAAGCAAACTTCGTATCGCTTTAGAATTAACAAATGTTGTGTTAAGTTCCCGTATTATTCCGCCAATATTTATTTATTATTTATTTATTAAATGTTGTGTTAAGTTCCCGTATATAGTACCTATAATATAGGAACTTACCTACACTAAATTACACAATATTTACTTAACGTGTAGCATTTGCCAAAAAATTTCGTCTATTAATAACTAGCTTCCGCCCGCGGTTACCCTTGCGTGCGTCAGAGGCACGTCCAAACATTACATTTGGTACTAGCCGACATTTTGCATAAATACCGTGAAACAGCTGATAAATTGAGTTAAATTTGATTTGAATCTAACAGAATTATCCTTCGTATAATGCAAGTTTCATCTAAATCGATACAGCCACCATTGAACCACAAACATCTTTACAAACTTTCGCATTTATATTAGTTTTTTTTTTTACACACAATTTTAGTAATAAACAAATTTTAATATATTTTGTTCTTGAAAAAAAGAACTGTTACAATTTTGAAAATGAATATGTTGTCATATTGTATTTTTCACACATTAATAAACATTTTTGTATATTCTATCTTTAATAAAGTGCTGTAACATTTTTGACAACAAACAATAGGTTTTTTTTAAATTTAAATTTGGTTTATTTTCGTTGTATTCTTATTCGATTATTTCCTAAACAATTCGTTATGAATAATAACGTCTATCTAGATTGATATAATACATTGGTGGCAATTCTGTTGTTGCCACGAAATGAATAAAATTGCGTAATATACGATCGATCCTATTCCTTTTACGTTAAAGTCTAAATTAGCATAACCTCAGAATGTCAGTTCTAAAGCTAAGTTCTAAAGTTTTGACTAAATTGCTCATTTTCTTAATGCGATTTAGAAACGTCAAACTAATTATAATTATCGTGTAAATTGTCGTAGACTTATATGACATTTGGATATGTAAAATATGCGAAATAAAATAGAGAAATGACTAAAATATCCCAAGTTTTAGAACTGTCATTATGTTACGCTAGTTTAGACTTTAACGTTAAAGGAATAAGATCAATCTTAATTTACGATATTTTATTCAGTTTGTGGCAACAACAGAATTTGAACCATTTCATGTTCAAAAAATCCCTGCTTTAAGTATTTTTTTAGTAACCAGAGAATATATTAAATTGGTCAGCATTTAAAAAATCTATCAACCCTGAGTCCCTAACTGACGTATACTGGTTTTTTTTTATCGATACATAAATACTTTTTATAGAGCATTGTTTAAAAATCGTTCAAAAAAAGTACACCACTAAATTTAGTCATTATTTTTTTGCCCTTATTTTAAACAGGGACAAAGACCACTCTCGAAAATTTGATATTCAGAGTTGCATGTTCGTCGAAAAATTCATAAAATTGGTACACACTTCATAAGTAAAGATGTCGATTTTGAAAATTATTTCACTAATTACCAATATGGCTAGTATTAGTAAGGTATTTTCGTTTTTTTTTTTAATCAATATTGTCACATATTTTATTTTGTAAATTTAGTGGTGTAAAATTTTGTTTAAATTCGAAAAAAGCGCTTCAAATCCAAAGAGATCTGTTTTATATATTTTTTTCTAGCTAATTTTCCAATTTCTATCTAGTCTCAATCCAAAGACAACGGTTCTATAGTTTCATAGCCATAAATACAAATATCTAAATAGATATGTCACTCAAAATTCAATTCAATTTTACCATTTATTGTCTAATTTTCGATGTTCACCAATATTGAAAACGATTATCATTAGACTATAGATTGGTATCACGTAAGCTTGGTAATCAAACATCGATCATTTGTTAAACAATTGTTTTTTTTTCCATTATTCACTCATTCAGTTTAAAATATTGCCGATTTCAGATAGATACACAATTTTTACAGACTGCGCTTGAAGTGACATCGTCAAAGATTGAACTCTCATCGAACATCGATGTGTAAACATCGAAAGTTAGGCAATAAGTTTGCGACACCACATTTCGAACTAACACAGCCTCTGAATAATTTAGACATCACTTAGGCCAGCCAGTGAAAACCAAAATTAGGACTAAAGCCTAAATTGTTTAATTGTTCGGCAAATTTAAGTTGGTACTTTCAAAAGTCTTAAAAATAATACTGTATTTTTGTGCCCAGAATCAATAATTAAGTGCATATTACACAAACATTCACTTATACATGTAACACCTTTGACACATATTTAATCGAAGGTTTAAATTTACGAAATATTATAAGGTTGACAACACAAACATCTAATCAATGCAGCTCGTCTAACTAGACTGGCATCCGCCTGTGGCTTTTCTCGCGTGGTGTTTGCTTGTATGTTTCAAGTTTCATCCAAATCCGTTCGGTAGTTAGGGCGTGATAGAGCCACAAACATTCAAACATATAAACATCCTTATAAACTTTCGGATTTATAATATTAGTAACCACCATATTTGTGTTGTCAACCAACCTAGAAGTTATATATTGCACTAAATAATTTGGAGCCATTGTTCCGTTTTTTTTTGCTTTTTTCACAGCTGAAGTATGGTTGTACTGCAGCTAAAAATAATATTTAATTATTATTAAATACTATTATAAAGATATTAATATTCTATATATATTCATATTTAACATATTGTATTCATTATTTATTATACTGTTTGCAACGGTCTTTAGATAGCTAACTGTATCTTGTTTATTTTGTAAATATTCTGTAAATACGTATCAGATGTTATTATACTTCAAAATAAAGATTATTAATTATTCTTAATTAACTCGAAAACATAATACTTTCCAATTTAAGTACAATGGAACAAACATAAAAAAATCTCACTCAAACAATAAAAAACACATATTTTTTTGACAATTCTGAGATCGGGGAAACTCTTTTTGGAAAAAAACGGAGTTATTATGAAAAAGTCAAGTAATTATAACTAAATTTATTAATACTAAAATTGCAATGGTGGCATTTTCTGTTGTTGCCATAAACTGACTAAAATTTTGTAAAATACAATCGATCACTACGATAATCGTAAATTTAGCCAAAACTATTCTTAGTTTTAGAACTGTCATTCTGAGGTTACGCTAATTTTGACATTAACGTAAAAGGAAGCTCCTTTGAAGTAAACGGAATTAGATCTATCGTATTTTACGAATTTAAGTCAGATTTTGGCAACAACAAAAATGTCACCATTATATACTAATAAAAAAACAAATAGTTTGCAAAAGCATATTCAAAAGCACTAAAAATAAATCAATATAAAACGAAAATTAAAATAAGGATGTGACTATTTGTAAAACTAATATAAAAACTAAATATAATAAAAAAAACAGTTCTCCTTCTGATACTACTAAAAGTCAATCATGTACCTAAAGAAAGAAAAAAAAAGAAAATTATAAAAATTATAAAAATAAGCATGCAAAGAGAATGAAATTATGCCACAAAATGCAATGTTTAAGGCGGTTGAAATATATATTTAAAAAAAACTAGGAAAAAATCTCAATTGAAAGTCAAGGTACCTACCATAATGACCATAAGGTACCTACCATTCGGTCATAATGGCTATAAGGTACCTCCTACTACGCCATAATGGCTAAAAGATACTACCACTCGGCCATAATGGCTATAAGGTACATCCTACTTCGCCATAATGGCTAAAAGATACTACCACTCGGCAATAATGACTATAAGGTACCTCCTACTACGCCATAATGGCTATAAGGTACCTACCACTCGGCCATAATGGCTATAAGATACCTCCCACTACGCCATAATGGCTATAATGTACCTACCACTCGGCCAACACGGTTATAACTCTACTATGGTTACCGCATGCCAATGTCGACAAGATTGATTAATCGATAGAGGTATCGAATATAACATAAAAGATAATCGAAAGGCGATAGAGAATGAAAATCAACCAGCAACGCGATAAGCATCGCAGAAGTAGTCTAACTGGAAAGGTTTACTTTTTTACATACAGTTAGGTTACTTGCTTTACACGCTGGGCGTTAAATGAAAAGCAAACATCCTACGCAATAAGCATCGCAGAAGTAGTCTAACTGGAAAGGTTTACATATTTTTACTGACCTGCTTTGCACGCTAGGCGTGTTGCGGTGCGAGTCGGGCGAGTGGGCGTAGGCAGGGGATGCTGACGACATGTAAGGTGGCAGGGTAGTCACTAGAACTGGCTTCACGTACCCATTCTTCAGCATTTCGTTTTCTGTAAGTGATTTCGATATTTGTTAAGGCGCGTTGGCTTAATAATCATAATCTACAATTGTATTTCGTCGTTTCATTCTTCAGATATAATTACTATGTAGTATCCTTTTATTCTACAGGCACTTCCGCACGTTTACAGACTCGATCTCGATCGAATCGTTTAACTACCCTTTTTTTTTTTTTTTTTTTCTTGTCGCTCGGTTGATTCTACTTGTCACCTCATTCCTTTTTTGTGCGCGGCACCGTTCGCACGTGCCTAAGTGAAAATAAGTGCTTAACCTGTAAGGTCGGTTCTTTTTTGGTTACTAACCACGATGAAGAGGAAGAACCAACAAAAGATCGACAATTACAAAAAGAAAATTCGGAAACTGGAAGCAAATAATCGCCCTTACAGGAGGATTGTTTATTCAACGTCGGAGTCCGAGGATTCCGACCAACGATCCGGTAAGTCGAAGTTATTTTTTCTCAAAAATAAATTTGTATGTGGTTTGCATAACAAGTCTCTCGATCTTTTTACACCTGGAGGTTGACCGTGGGTCATCACGAAGGAAGTTATTTGGCCAGGACGTTAACTGCGGGTTAACACGATGGTACAGTCGTTCGATACCAATGGTAAAGACGACTTCGAAATTTTATTTCGAATAATGTGATCGATAGAGAGATAAAAATGCAATAGAAATATTCTATAACATAAACGCCTTGCGGGTGATCGTGAATCACCTTATAGGTTATTTATATAAAGAGTTACAACAGTTTTTTCCACCACAAAAAAACTTACGAGTAATTTTTTTTACCGTACGTCCGTGGTCTCATTTTTCTCTATCTACCCTCAGCCAATTTTAACGATAGTTATTTTGGTTTGCAGATAGTGAACAACCCGAAGAGGCCGAGCCTTCTGAGAACCTACAAAGCGGCGAAAATGGTACGGAAAAAACTGTTCTAGAACCAGCCTTGGACCCTGAAATTCTGACCGCCTTGGGTGAAACCACCGAAGAGACCTTAAAATTTGGTCCAAAGATGCACGATAACTTATCGCAACTCTGGTTACCTATTTTGCGAAAAGGTATGAATAAGGAAGCCAAGGACAAGCTTCTCAAGGATTATTTAATACCAGAGAATTGCCCATTACTCCAAGCGCCTAAACTAAACCCGGAAATCTCTGCCGCTATCCCCGAAGGGTCCAGGAACAGAGACAAAAGAATAGAAAGTACCCAACAGCAACTAGGCCAAGGCATAGCAGCTCTCAACAAAGGTTTAGAATTGCTGCTAGACGAAGGCAAAGATAGGCTTCAGGCCGTAAAGTTTCTAAGCGACAGCTCGCGACTTTTGTGCGACCTGCACTTCGTGGAAACGGAGGCCAGAAAAAAGATGATCACTCCAGGTTTGGACAAAACGTTTCTAAACGTCATGCAAGACATAGACCGCGATGAAATGCTCTTTGGGAACAAACTCTCAGAAAAAATAAAGGCATCGAAAGTTATCGAGAAACATGGACTTCAAATCAAGAAGCCGGCTCCAATCTCGAAGACGCCGACTTCATCATACCAACCAACGACCAGTCGCTCGCGCCCCCAGGGAAACTGGGGAGGCCCTTCTCGCTTCCCGTCGAACAGGGGGGGGAGAGGAGGGCAGAGGAAGGCCTACTCAGCGACCCGGCGAGCCCAGACCAGCGCCGCTGCGTCGAAGCCACCGTCGTCGGCTCAGAACAAGCAGCGTGCAGCGACTCAACAGTAGTTCAGGTACATGCTGGACGACTGCAGCATTTTTACCATTGTTGGCTAAGAATCACTAATAACCCGGTTATTCTTAAGTGGATCCGGAACGGATACACTATACCGTTTGATAGGGAAGTGAGTCAAGTCTCAGTTCCATGTAATACTATTTCAGCGGGCGATCAATCAGATATGTCACAATCGATCCAAAAAATGTTAGATCTCGGTGCAATAGTAGCACGTAGTGCATGTAAAGATCAGTTTATATCAAAAATATTTTTAGCTCAGAAGCCCAACGGGGGCAAACGATTTATTCTTAACCTAAAAGAACTGAACAAATATATATCTACGGCCCACTTTAAAATGGAAGACCATAGGACTGCGGCTAGACTCGTAGCCAAAGATGGTTTCATGGCAATTTTAGACTTAAAAGAGGCATATCTTTTAGTGCCTATTACGCAAGACCAGCGCAAATACTTGCGTTTTGAATTTGACCAAACGACTTACGAATTTACTGCCTTAGCCTATGGCTTATCCGTGGCCCCAAGGGTATTCACGAAGATCATGAAGGAGGTGATCGGCTATTTACGTAATAAAGGCTTTATATCAGTTGTATATCTCGATGATATTTTATGTATAGGAGATACATATGAAGAATGTCGGGACAACGTCCAAAATACACTAACATTGCTTCAATGTTTAGGATTCGTTATTAATTTCGAAAAAAGCGTCTTAAAACCATATAAAATTTGTAAGTTTTTAGGGTTCATTTATAACTCGGTCAACATGACATTAAGTTTGCCAGACGACAAACGAAATGGTATTATGCAGCTGGTCAGAAAGTTTTCCTCACGTCGTAAATGTTCCATTAGAAATCTGTCACAGCTGATCGGAACGCTTACTGCGGCATGCCCAGCTGTGAGGTATGGCTGGTTATACACCAAAGCACTCGAACGTGAGAAATATTTAGCCCTTCTAAAACACGGGGACTTCGAAGCAAAAATTATACTTTCCGAAGATATTTTACCCGACTTACTATGGTGGAAACGAAATATAATGTCAACTAAAAACTATTTAAGGCCAGACAAAGACTATAACTTAGAAATTTACACAGACGCTTCCAGAACGGGCTGGGGAGCCGTTTGTAATGGCAATCGAGTCAATGGAGGGTGGAAAGAAGAAGAAATATCTTTTCATATCAATTACCTCGAATTACTAGCTGTCTTTCTTGGCTTAAAATGCTTTGCAAACAATCATTTTAATTGCTCGATATTACTCCGCGTCGATAACACGACGGCCATTAGCTATGTTAACCGCATGGGAGGAATACGGTTCCTACATTTGAATACACTGACCAAGCGGATTTGGCAATGGTGCGAGAAGCGAAATATCTCATTATTCGCGTCATATATAAACACACGAGACAATACGGAAGCAGATGAAGAATCTAGAAGAATAATTAATGTAGATACGGAATGGGAATTATCTGATTGGGCTTTCCAATCAATAATCCGATCTTTAGGGGAACCAGAAATCGACTTGTTCGCTTCTCGTACCAACGCCAAGTGTCGTCAGTACATTTCGTGGAAACCGGACCCTGATGCCATATCAATAGATGCCTTTACAGTTAGTTGGCATTCTATATTTTTCTACGCTTTCCCTCCATTCGCTATGATTTTAAAATGCTTAAGAAAAATCATCAGAGACCAAGCCACCGGAATCCTAGTCTTTCCACACTGGCCTGGACAAGCATGGTTCCCTTTACTTAATAGAATGCTCATCTCTGATATGATCTTGTTTAAACCTAATAGGGATCTTTTGCGTTCACATTTCAGGACACGCCACCCTCTCTACCAGAGCCTTACCCTGGGGGCCGCAACGCTCTCAGGGCAGCATTTGCAAGGCTGAGTACCCCAGAGACCGCACTAGACCTAATGCTGACATCCATTTCGGAAAATACTATGAAGCAATACGCCGTTACTTACAAATTGTGGTGGCAATTTTGCTTCAAAAATAACGTAAATACCTCTGAGGGTCCCATTTCATCAGTAATGGCTTTCCTCGTACATCTCTTCAATAAAGGGGCCTCATACGGATCTATTAACAGCCATCGGTCTGCCCTATCATTACTCCTCGGGAATAACGTAGGTTCAGACGAACGGGTCAAACGCCTAATGAAAGGTATTTACAGACAGAAGCCATCTCATCCTAAATACACCACCACGTGGGATCCGAAATTAGTACTTGATTGTATATCTAAATGGTACCCCAATCATAATGTAGATATAGCCACCCTCACTAGAAAAATTACAATTTTACTAGCTTTGTGTACTTCACATCGTGTACAAACCTTCTCTCTTATGAGGATTAGCAATGTTAAAAGGTCTCCCTCAGGTGTTAAGGTATATATAACGGACATCATAAAAACTTCGGCAGCTAATCGAGAGCAGCCTGTATTATTCTTACCCTATTTCACAGAAAACCCTGCTATATGCCCGGCTACCACATTAGATGATTACCTTTCAGTAACGTCTGATCTACGACCCGAAGGTATAGATCATATCCTACTGACCATCAAGAAACCCTTGAAAAAGGCATCGTCTCAAACTATCAGCAGATGGATCAAACAAACTCTGGCAGAGTGCGGCGTCGACACCACTGTGTTCAGTGCGCATAGCACACGTCACGCCTCCACCTCAGCGGCGGCCTCTGCCGGAGTCTGCATTGACACCATCAGAAAGACAGCCGGTTGGTCAAATTCTTCTTTAACATTCGCCAAATTTTATAATCGTCCGATTGGAGACGATGGCATCTTTGCTCGTACTGTTTGTGGTATACCGGTAAATAAATAATCAAACTGGAAGTTAGATTTATGTTTATATTGTATGTATGATTTAATAATAGACTTTAAGTGTCTTTTTATGTTTATGCTTTATACATATACTTATATTTTGTCACTCTGATTTAAATAAACTGGTTTTCTACTCTTTAATAAAATGTTTTATTCAATTAAATACACTCTAAGTAGGTACCTAATTACCTAGATAACTCAGTCTCTGAACATCTACATAGTAATTATATCTGAAGAATGAAACGACGAAATACAATAGAAGATCAAACGAACTTCTTGAAGTGAAGTTCGATCATTATTGTATGAGTCGTTTCATTCGAAGATATAAGGTCCTCACCCACCCCAACCCTACGTAGAAAACGTATATATCTCTGAACGGAATGAGGTGACAAGTAGAATCAACCGAGCGACAAGAAAAAAAAAAAAAAAAAAAGGGTAGTTAAACGATTCGATCGAGATCGAGTCTGTAAACGTGCGGAAGTGCCTGTAGAATAAAAGGATACTACATAGTAATTATATCTTCGAATGAAACGACTCATACAATAATGATCGAACTTCACTTCAAGAAGTTCGTTTGATCTTCTATAATATTATAAGATAAAAAACAGGACAAGTGAGAGTTGGACTCGCGCACCAAAGGTTCCGTACAAACTTTTTATAGGTGAACTAGCCGACCCGTGACAAACGTTGTCCTGTCAAATTTCAATAATCGAATATAAAAGACTGAATGTTTTTAGTCTGTGATGTCAGATTTGTTGCACACCAGCGCCATCTATACAGAAATAATCCCTTTTAGGTGTTTTTATCGTTTCGGGGATGTTTTTCATTATTTAAAGTAGTCTTTTATTCATTCGGGCGTTATATTTACATTAACAGCAAATTTCAACTTAATTTGTTTTGTCGTTTAGGCCTGATTTAGGAACAAACATACATACAAACTCACAAACTTTCGCATTTATAATATTATTAGGATTAGGATAAGAAATATGCTACTTTTTAATCCGAATTTTCAATTCATTCCCAAAATTAAAAACGGATGCAAAAGGGATGATGAATGTTGTTATAAATGTGAAAGTTTTTATGTTTGTAGCTCAATCACTTTTAAACGGATTTGAATTAAACTTGGAAAATATAAAACGTTTTTGTACACCAGAAATAAATAAATATATAGGATCACGACTGTAATCCCCAAGTACGATAGACATTCTATCAGATCTCTAGACGCTTAGATGAAGATGTCTAGTGGGGGTGGTCAGAGGCACGTCCAAACATTACATTTGGCACCAGAAACAACCAAGAAAATTTTCTAATTATGTACAATGTTCGGCCTTATCGCTAAAAAGCGATTTCTTCCAGGTAACCTGAACGCTACTATGCTGTAAACAGTTTACTCACCTGGCTTAGTGTAGTACTTGGAGAAGACGTCGTCCTTCGCGATGTTGGGGTAGAGGAACTGCAGTTGGGGCAAGTCCAGAACTCTGTCTGCGAGGGATCGCAGCATTAGGTCGCGAGAGGTGAACGGCTGGAGGCTGAAAACTTCGTTGCCCTCTGAGAACAAAAAAACATTTAATTACTCAAAATCTACATGAATTCATAAAAACTGTATTCTCGGCCGCCATTTTGCGAGGTTGTCGGACATTTTTAGGGTTCCGTACCCAAAGGGTAAAAACGGGACCCTATTACTAAGACTTCGCTGTCCGTCTGTCTGTCTATCTGTCCGTCTGTCTGTCAGTTGAAATTGTCACAGATTATGTATTTCTGTTGACGCTATAACAACAAATACTAAAAACAGAATAAAATAAATGTATAAGTGGGGCCATACAACAAACGTGTTTTTTTTTGTCGTTTTTTATAGATAATGGTACGGAACCCACTTCGCACTTGGCCGGTTTTTATTAGGTACTTACCGCCGACCCAAGCGATGGTGATGCCACCTAGTTCCGAATCGGAGAATCGCAGTAGGAAAGTACCAGGGGGACATTTGGACAGCATCTCTTCAGCACCTTTCTTTTGGATGAAGCCACGGATCAATCTGTTTACAACATTAGGATATTATTAAAAAATATATATCGTACTAATATTATTAAGACGAGCAATAAATGTTTTTAATGAATGCAGAATCGTTTTTTCTCAATAACCGCAAAACATACATACAGTTTTGTTTATTATGACAAAGATAACTAAGGATTTAATCTAGATAAATTAAAGATAGAAACACGATTGGTGAAACTTTTCTCGATAGATTTATTTTCTAAAGTTGGCTCTTCAAAAACACTAGTTTCGTTTTTAATCAAAACTATGAATAGCTAAATAGTTCATTTTTATATAATTCGTTAAATAATCATACTAGCTACCTAAATTAAAGACATTTTTTTTTTTAATTTGATGTTTTTCGGGATAATGCAGTTTTATCACTTTTTCCGTCTTATCCGGGTAGACTCAGCCCATACAAAACGTCAAACATTTCACTAATCACCTTAATCCAAAAGTTTGTGAAGATGTTACTTCGTTACTAAAAAAAATAGGTTCACGACCTTATCTCCAAGTACGGTAGACATAGACATCCTCTCAAATCTAAACGCGCTCTCATCTCTATCTCAGATCATCGAAGGATAACTTAAGGGGGTAGTCAGAGGCACGTCCAAACATTACATTTCATGCCGACATTTTGCATAATATTTTTTATGGGTTCCACAGTCACTACTGAACAATCTAGAATAGTTTTCAAAATCTTGTTAAACAGCCCATTGTTACTCTTAGTTTATAATCACTACATAGTATAAAGCAAAGTCGCTTTCCGCTTCCCGCGTCTGTATGTAATATGTCTGTATGTATGTTTGCTTATATCTTTAAAACTACACAACGGATTTTGATGCGGTTTTTTTTAATAGATAGAGTGATTCAGGAGGAAGGTTTATATGTATAATAACATGCTACCCGTGCGAAGCCGGGGCGGGTCGCTAGTTACACATAAATTAAATTAGAACTATCTACATTTACTCTTTAAATATTCTGTATCTCTCTTTAGAGTAACTTAAATTAAATTTCGAAGGAGGGCGCTAACTTTCGCGACACAGTTTTATAGCTACTGCGGCCGTTGTCTGTCTGTGCTCTCGCCCACTTTGACTGGCCTCACAGCTCAATTGGTAGTAGCTCTGCCTTCTGCGCTGTAGGTTGTGGGTTCGATCCCCACCCAGGACAAATATTTATGTGATGAACATTGATTCTGTGTCTGGATGTTATTATGTATCATTATGTATGTATTTACAAAAAAAAGTATACAAGTATTCTATCAGTTATCTAGTTCCCATAGTACAAGCTTTGCTTAGTTTGGGGCTAGATGGCGCTGTGTGATAATATCCCCCAATGTTTATATTTATTTTATTTATTTACTTACCGGTCGCACCACAACGTTCTCAAATAATCTCTGGTGACCTTAACCACCATATAGAACCACTCCCAGAATGTGAAGTTGCGATCTGGAAGGGCGTCCTTGCAGAACTGCGTCCAGGAGACAGCCATCGCGTTCAACTCCATTGTGTTCATCGGCAGATTTGTCCTGACGAAATAAGAAATATTCTGTAATATGTCATTTCTATACAAAGTATTCCCGAAGAGGGTTAAAGGCAGGCGGCCGGTTGTAAAACATTATAGTTCGGCCGTTCTGAGAATGCGTTCCTGACACGTCGCGATTGTATGACGACGTAACTTTGTAATGGCGTTGCAGTTACGATAAAAATATTATTGCTGGTTGTTTACCGTTTTAACAATTGATGAGCATTAAAACAACATTATTACAACATTATAGTCACTATAACGTGACTAACTGATAGGTGTCAGGAACGCATTCTCTGAACGGCCGAACTATAGCCAAATCCTTTTCGCAAGAAGTTTGTCAACATGTTGTGCCACACCACGTTAAGTGGGTTAAAGGAGAGGAAAATGATGATGTCATTTTCATATAACTTTTTCAATTCTCTTATTTTTAGGGTTTCGTACCCAAACGGTAAAAGCGGGACCCTATTACTAAGACTTCGCTGTACGTCTGTCTGTCACAGGGCCGTATCGTATGAATCATGATAGTTATACAGTTGAAATTTTCACAGATGATGTATTTCTGTTGCCGCTATAACAACAAATACTAAAAACAGAATAAAATAAATATTCAAGTGAGGCTCCCAGGGCTCTTCGGTAATAAACTGACTTCAAAAAGGAGGAGGAGCTTCTCAAGTTGATTGTATTATTTTTTTGTGTTTGTTACTTCAGAACTCCTTCATTTATTAATTTGGTTACTTCCCGTTTGGTCCCATTTCAATTTGAGAAAAAAAAACATTTCTAAGGGTGGGATAAGAGATGAAATTTGTATTAGACTAACTTATAACAATATGAAGTCGATTTTGTTTTTTAAACGTTATTATTATGTATCAGTGATTACCAAAGTTTCCCCTGAAGTCCACGGGAAAATAGACCCCCGGTCTACGATGGAGGTTCACAAGTGTAAATTGTCAAAATCGAAGAACATGGCAAGTGGTCTAAGACAGTGTTCCGCAAACATTTTGTGTTCAAGGTACATTTAGGAAAATTAAATTTTTTGAGTTACACCATAAATTAAAAATCAGTTTTTAAGTAATTTTAATCAACAAAATAATATTTTTTATGAATCAACAAAACTAAACTTTATATTGCAGAAAAGGTATCTAATGCGAAACATGAGCCTGTTTAATTGAGCATAGACGGTCTAAATTTTAAGTAATCGTTGACAGGGCTGCTAAAAATACGTTTATAAGATATTCTTATTTTTCCAAGGCACACCAACTCATGTTCACGGTACACCAGTGTGCCGCGGTACACACTTTGCGGAACACTGGTCTAAGAGATAAAATAGTTTGGGAACCTCTGTTTTAGATGAATGATGGATGACAAAAAACGACAAAAAGAAGTTATTAACCATTCACACCTGAAGATCTTCTCCGCGAGGAAACGTAGATTCTCTTCAGACAAATCGCCACCTGTGGCTGAGCAGAATTTGATGCGCAGCGTTTCGGCCAGCAGGCCCCATGTTACCTGAAAGCATAATAAGATTTATTATCTATACTACTATAATAAAGAGACTAGAAGTCTCGACAGACGTTGGCCTGTTGGCCGTTGGTTCCCGAAACCGGCCAAGTGCGAATCGAACTCGCGCACGAAGTTTTCCGTACCATTATCTATAAAAACGGAAAAAAACATGTTTATTGTATGGGAGCCCCCCCTTAAATATTTATTTTATTCTGTTTTTAGTATTTGTTGTTAGAGAAGCAACAGAAATACATAATCTGTGATAATTTCAACTGTCTAGCTATCACGGTTCATGAGATACAGCCCTGTGACAGACAGACGGACGGACGGATGGACAGACAGACAGACAGACAGCGAAGTCTTAGTAAGAGGGTTCCGTTTTTACCCTTTGAGTACGGGACCCTAAAAATACCCTACCTATTCTCATACCTACCAAACATATACAAAAAAAAACAGAAAAATCGGTCAAGCCGTTTCGTAGGAGTTTAGTCACAAACATTGTGACAAGAGAATTTTAGATACAATTTATATTTTCGTTTGTAATGGATAAAGTAAAAAACCACTGGACCAATTTTCAAAATTACACCTTTCAAAAGCTACATTATCATCGAGTAACATACTAATAGGCGACATCTAATTTACAAAAAAAAATTGAGACGAAAATTACATTAATGTAAGCTAAGGTATAAAACATTTGCCTATTATCTTTATTAGTAGTGTATTAAAAGTGTATCTACTTGTGTAAAAAAAGTGTCTCAGGATTCTGTCAGTTATTTAGTTCTCATAGTACAAGCTTCACTTAGTTTGGGGCTAGATGGCGAGAGTGGAGATTTAAATTACCTTGTCGGGTACGTGGAAAGGCACGCGTCCAGGCGCAGAGAATGCGTTATCCCACGTTACTGTTGCCCACCCGTGGGGCTCCTGGTTGCCGTGGACTATCACCACGACAGGTAGAGATAAAGTCCACACCTGTAACAGAAAAAAAGTAATTACTAAGTGCTTAAATTTGTGTATATTTGGTAGGTATGAGAGTAGGACGTAAGGTATTTTTTATACCCCTAATTGATAAGGGTGGTGTAAAGTTAGGGAAAAACTGAAAGTGTATTTTGCTGTGCGATTATTGAAATTTGACAGGACACCGTCGACACCGTCTGTCGGGACAGCTTGTTAGTAAAATACAAATAAAAAATATATTAAAACAACTAGGAAGACTGGTCTCACAGCTCAGTTGGTAGTAGTAACTCGGCCTTCTGCGCTGATTCCTATTCAGGACACATCAGAACAAACATATATGTATGTTCATCACACAAATTGTGAATCTGGATTTTCTTATAATGTAATAAGGGTATTTTCATTTTTAACAGTGACCAAGTTTAGTAAAAAAGTTTTTTTTTTTTTAATATAGTTTTCTAACTGAAGTACAATTAATACTTTTCCTCAAAAGTGACATGTAAATCTTTGTATCGTCGCTTTTCTAACATAATATTATAGTAACTAAATATATCTATTATTTTGTTTTGTGTTACTGAAGTATATCGAGATATGAGTATGTCTACCGTACTTGGGGATTACAGTCGTGATTCTATTGAATTATATCTCTTACCTGAAAAACGAGTTCTCCGCCGCCAACATTAAACTGCGATTGGAACAAAAGTGTCAGTTTTTCGTCCATAACACTTTCTGTTCCCTTCTTCTCGGCGCGTTTGATCTTACGCAGCTGCATATTCCTACAAAGTGTACAAATTATAATTACGTTTTAAAAACTATAAAGAAAACCGATTGAAATTTTTCGACCAATCGAAAAGTCAAGGTTCCTTACCCCAAGGGTAAAAACTGGACCCTATTATTAAGACTCTGCTGTCCGTCTGTCTGTCTGTCACAAGGCTGGCTCATAAACTATGATAGCTAGACAGTTGAAATTTTCACAGATGATGTATTTCTGTGGCCACTATAACAATACTAAAAACCGAATAAATTATAAAGATTTTTTAGCCGTTTTTTATAAATAATGGAACGTGCGGAAGTCCGACTCGCACTTGGCAGGTTTTATAGACGTATATACGTATGTATCTGAGCGAGATATGAGCGGATGAATATCTGCCATATATTTGAGAACAAATTCCTCACCTAAAACTGACGCACAGCTGGCGATTTGTCGGCTGGTACTCCATAGCTCCCGAGTTGTTGAGGATCTCTCCACATTCCACCGGCTGCTTCCCTTTGCCGGCCTGGGTCTCGCTTTTCAGCAGCAGCTGGGCCTGCTGCTCGGATATAATCGCCACCTAAAAACAAATAAGTATTTTGTCGAAAAATCTACACTATAATCATTTAGGGGTTGTTTTTCGGATTATATTATGTCCCTGTTTTTTATTCGAGTTTATAATCCACTTCAAAGGTTCCTAAACTATTTTGCCTCGTAGACCACTTGCCATGCTCTGTTCCACCTGGACAACTTTGGGAATCACTGATCTACATCTGCAGCGAATTTCATCTTAATCCGTTCTGTCGTTTATGCCTGATTGAGGCACAATAATCTTCAAAAACTTTGACATCACAGCTCAGTTGGTAGTAGGTCTGCCTTATGCGCTGTAGGTTGTGGGTTCGATCCCCACCAATTCATAGTACAAGCTTTGCATAGTTCAGGGCTAGATGGCGCTGTGTAAGATTCATGTGACATTTTTTTTTGTAGTTCATAATTAAACTTACGCTGACTCTAGGTGGGGTCATGTACACGTTGAGCTGACCCCCGACCAGCAATCGGACAGTAGCCGTGAAACTGTGAAAATAAACTAATCATTAGGTGTCACGCTACCCGGAGGTAGTCTGAGGAACGTCCATTATTATTACGCTCACATTTGGCAGTAGTTGGCGTTTCATTCGTGACAGGTTAAAAGCTCATCGCCGCTTAGAAGAGAACTATTGGTTTCCGCATGATGTTTTCCTCCACCGTTTCAAGCACGTGTTAATTATAAATTTATCACAAAATAGAAAATCTATTGATGCATGGCTGGGATCCGAACCCACGGCCATCGGAATGAAAATCGATATGCATCTCACTATAGGCAAACACAGCTACAAGTTCAAAAAATAAAACAAAATCATAATAATTACGATAAGTCCAATACAAAATTATATCCCCTATTTTTTTTTAACTATAGAGGTGATATTTTTTTCTCAAATTTAAATGGAACCAAACGGGATATATATCCTCATAACAAAAAAAAATCGTCCTCCTAACACACGAACCCTACTCGCACTTGACCGATTCTATGTACTTACCGCGTATTAGTCTTCATAACTTGAGGAGGCTGCTTCTCTATCACGAATGTAGATGTCACCAAAGTTGACAGTAGTCCTGTCACCTAATAACAAAATTATATTAATAAACATTTATTTATTAACTCGCCCCGGTTTCGCTCGGGTTATAGGCAATTTTGGTACTTCTATCTTTTGAAAATTCTGTCTATTTTTTGAATATTAAATATATGGTCTATGTTACTCACTGATACTGTAGCTTTTAAAATGTGAAAGAATTTTCAAAATTGGTTTAGTAGTTTTTTAGTTTATCAACACCAAAAGGAATCAAAATTCATCCTCAAAATTAGAGTTTCAAAATCAGTGGTTTAGGCTGTGCGTTGATACATCAGTCAGTCAGTAACGCAAGAGTTTTATATATCTACTAGCGACCCGCCCCGGCTTCGCACGGGTTTAATACATATAAACCTTCCTCCTGAATCACTCTATCTATTAAAAAAAACCGCATCAAAATCCGTTGTGTAGTTTTAAAGATATAAGCAAACATACATACATACATACAGACGCGGGAAGCGGAAAGCGACTTTGCTTTATATTATGTAGTGATTATAAATGTATGTATATACGAATCACATAGGTGTTTAATACAAACGTAGTTACCTGTTTGCTCATCTCATCCAACATATCTGCTAGATGGGGTTGACGCAACTCCACTATGGTTTTTGTGTTGATTCTAGCAACATTGTTCACCTGAGAAAGATGTTAATTAATTTAGTTTTTAAAAATAAGACAATTGTGTCAAACATAATGTCTAGACGTGCCTCTGACTACACCCTTTGGACATCTTCAAGGATCTAAGTACCTCGGGATTTGAGAGTATGTCTACCGTACTAGGGGATATACATTTTCCATTTCAAAATCGAAAAAAAAATTTGCTTCATTATAGGAAGTTTGTAGGGGGAGGAAAAGGCGCATTACTTTAAACATCAACAATTACGGAAATAAGTAACCTTAATTTGTAATAAATTACAAATTAAGGAGTACATTAAGTCAGGTTGCAAGCCTATCGCCGCTTTTAGTAATACCTGCTGTCTGGTGTTCCAGATGAGGTCGGCCAACAGCTCGCACCACTCCTGGATGGTGTTTAGATTGGACTGCATCGGAACCCCATTGCCACTCAGCTGCTGTTCGCGTTTCCATCTGAAATAGTCATAATAAATACCTACGTTAGTAAAAACTAGTTTCTTCTCCAAACTAAACAAACCTTGGCAAGAATATAGGAACTAGATAATTTGATCCTAACTTTCGTGACGTTTCAAAATTATATTTATCTTTTTATAATTTATCAAAAAAAACACGTGCTCAAAACGGTGGAGGAAAACATCGTGAGGAAACCAGTTAGTATTCTTATGAAGCGGCGATGGGCTTGTCACATATGGAATGCTAACTACTGCAAAATGTGGGCATGTGCCAAATATAATGTTTGGACGTGCCTCTGCCTACTCCCTCTAGACATCTTCAAAGGATCTAAGCGCCTGGAGATCCGAGAGGATGTCTACCGTACTTGGGGATTAAGTCGTGATCCTATTTTTTATTTCTTATAAAGTTTTAAACAAGAAATTTATTTTAATTATTTCTAGGTGTAAAATTGCATAATAAATATCTAACGTCAAAAATCATGAAATTAAAGTAGGCCCTAAGTAGGTAGGTTTGCACCCCGGCGCAAGATAGGCTGGTTAATATAACCCTTCCTGCCGTCACAGTCGGTTAAAACTCACTTGATCAGCTCCTCATCCAGGACCTGACTCTGTAATTGGCGCAAGTTTGCGATATTCTCCTTCATGTGGTCTACCAGCTCCATCTGTGATTGGCTGATTTGGGCCACCTACAAAAAAACATAGGTACATCTAATTATATAATTTTTCTGCACGTATGTTTATCACCTAGGTAGGTGACAAGAGACAGTAGACAGACTAGACAGTTGAAATTTTCATAGATGATATATCTCTGTTGCCGCTATAACAACAAATACTAAAAACAGAATAAAATCAATATTTAACGTTTTTTATAGATAACTAACCGACCCGTGACAGACGTTGTCCTGTCAAATTTAATAATCGAATAGAAAAGACTGAATGTTTTTAGTCTGTGATGTCAGATTTGTTGCACACCAGCGCCATCTATACAGAAATCATCCCTTTTGCGTTTTTTATCGTTTTGGGGATGTTTTTCATATTTTAAAGTAGTCGATTATTTGTTCGGGCATTACATCTACATCTACAGCAAATTTCAACTTAATCCGTTTTGTTGTTTAGGCCTGATTGAGGAACAAACATACATACAAACTCACAAACTGTCGCATTTATAATATTATTAGGATATTAGGATGGTACGGAACCCTCCGTGCGCGAGTCAGACTCGCACTTGGCCGGTTTTTTTTTAATTGTTTTTTTTTGTACTCGCTATATTATTTACCAAAGCATTGAGTTTCCTCTCAGTATCTTCAATTTGAACACGCAGACAAGCAACCAAGTCCCGTCGCTCGTTTGTCATCGACTGCTGTAGGTAGTTCATGTGACCTAGGACATTAAAATTTTTTGACGTTTTGTATGGGCTGAGTCTACCCGGATAAGACGGAAAAAGTGATGCCATCAAAAACATAACTTGTAAAAAAAGCCAAGTCTCGCAACGCAACTCAGTTCTTCAGTAAAAAGTAGTGAGATCCATGTAATACCAAGTCGGTTAATTTATTCAGTCCCTACTTTAAGGGTCCTTCTGTCTTAAGTTATTGCGTAAATGTTAGCTAATTACGTAATAACATGCACTGCCGTGCCCCCAGATAAAACTGCATTATCTCGAAAACCATCAAATTTAAAAAGATACTGTCTGTAATTTATTTAGCTAGTATGATTATCTTACGAATTATATAAAAATAAACTGTTTAGCTAAAATCCAAGCCACAAAATTGAGTTGCAAGATTCCACCCAGACAAACATAGTTACATAAACACATACATACATACATTTCAACCTTGTAATTAATTATAAGTATGTATTTATTGGTAGCAATTTTGTTGTTTCCACAAATTAATAAAATTTCGTAAAATGCCATCGCTCTTATTCCTTTTTATATTAAGGTCTAAATTAGTCCAGAGCGGACTAATGAAAATTAAAGGCAAACTTTTGATAGCTTAGGTTAGGTGTACATTATTAAATTTTTTTTAGGTATCTTTAATTTTATTGAAAATAATATATATCCATTGTTACTCGCTGATAATGAAGCTTTTGATAGGCGAGAGTATTTTTAATATTGATTCAGTAATTTATTAGTTTATCCAATACAAACAAATATACAAATTTTAGCTCTTTATATAATGTAGATTTAAAAAGCTTACCTTTATTCTTCAAACATTCATGGTATTGAAGCGAAAACGACTCAATATTGGCTTGCAGACTTCGAATCTCTTCGCCTGCCATATTCACTTTCTGTCTTACTGTCTGTAGACCACCAATCAGCTGCGAATAAACATAATTACATTTAAAAGACCGTGTTGGCCGAGTGTGAGGTACTTCGACTTTCAATCTGAATGTCGTGGGTTCGAATCCCTATGTGCATCAATGGATTTTTCTGTTCGAAAAATTTATATGCGCATCAAAAACACTTGCTCAAAACGGTGAAGGAAAACATCGTGAGGAAACCAGTTAGTGTTCTTATGGCGGAGACACACTTACGTGTCGTGTCGTGGCGCGACACGCCACTAGCTAATCGCTTTCATACATTTAGTATGGTTAGAGACATATTTGGGTGTCGTGTCGTGTCGCAAACGCTGTCTTGCGATTGGCTAGTGGCGCGACACGTAAGTGTGTTTCCGGCATTATAAGCGGCGATGGGCTTGCAACTTGCAACATGTCACTTATGGAATGAATGCTAACTACTGCAAAATGTGGGCATGTGCCAAGTATAATATTTGGATGTGCCTCTGACTATACCCACTAGACATCTTCAAAGGATCTAAGAATCTAGAGATCTGAGAGAGTGTATACCGTACTTGGAAATTACAGTCGAGAACCTATTTTTTTTTTTATTTCTTACCTCGCTGTATTTGCGCTCGGTCGGTTGGGCGGGGTAGTGGGTTCCCATCGCGCCCTGTATCACTTCCATTTCTAACGCGAGACAACGTCGCATATAGGCGTAAAGCTCATGCGGGGCTTGGCTAGAACACAACATCAAATTCGATTAAATGTTCAGTTTAATCGAAAAGTAAAGGGAAGTATTTTTTTTTTTTTTTACTTCTATGAAGGAACTGTGTATTAGTCCTACGTGAATATAATTTAAATGAGACCAACTTTGGAATATTCTCTACACAATATAAAAAAAACATCTAAATCGGATCACCAGGAACGAAGATAATAGTTCTTTTTAGTTCGTCACATACCTATACTGCATATGAAAAGTCTTCGCCGCCTCAATGAGCTTCATTTTCGTGACGAACATGTCCGGTGACAACATAAGGTCAGCATGGCTCTGGATTTCCTGGACCAGTTCATCCACGAAGAACCGCTGCTGCTCCTCCGGCTCCGCTGTCCTGAAGATAACAAGATAAAACAAATTGTTATAAAAATACTAGCTGTCCCCACAGACGTTGTCTTGACAAATTTCAATAATTCCATAGAAAAAAGCACTTTCAGTTTTTCCCGAACTTTACGTTAAATTTTCCAAAAACGGTACGAAATAATTAATCGATCTACCCGTTCTCAGACCTACCAAATATACACAAAAATTACATAAAAATCGGTCAAGCCGTTTCGGAGGGATCTGGTAACAAACTTTGTGAAACGAGAATTTTATATATTAGACTAGCGACCCGCCCCGGCTTCGCTCGGGTAGCATGTTATTATACATATAAACCTTCCTCCTGAATCACTCTATCTATTAAAAAAAACCGCATCAGAATCCGTTGTGTAGTTTTAAAGATATAAGCAAACATACATACATACGCGGGAAGCGGAAAGCGACTTTGCTTTATACTATGTAGTGATAGTGATAGTGATAAAACCTGACAGCTAAAACAGAATTATTTAAAATAGTTATTTGTTATACAAGAGTGCAAAGTTGCTTTTTAACCGCGTGTTCAATTTTGATGTCCGAGCAAGCGAAGGTTTCTAAAATTGAATCACGAGCGCAGCGAGTGATTCAAAATTAGAATCCTGAGCGTTAGCGAGGGAATCAAAAGAGCACGAGGTGAAAAATCTTTGCACTCGAGTGCAACACGTAACTTTTCATTCCACCTCAGCGAGGTAATGACTAAATGCAAAAAAAAAACGTTTACAATCACAAGATAGGTACTTTTATTTCAGTTTAGGTATTAAATACTACATTATGACAGGTAAGTATTACAGAATAATCTTAATAATGACGTGAAAAAATGCCGCGTAAAGAACCGCGTACAAAGCAAATTGAAAAAAGAACACCAAGAAGGTTCCGAGTCTGAGTTTTTAACAAATTAAAAAAAAGTTGTATAATATATTCGGCACCATAGAGGTAGCAGTAAATAGGTTTAATGATTTTTTTAATTCACAAACTTAGTGCACACGATGTTCTAAATTCAATTTACTTTATCCTCTAGAGAATAAAAACGGCTTTTGCACTCAGATATTGAAGAGCAAAAATACTCTTTCCGAGATGGTGGGATGAAAAATATATAGCCTATGTCACTCCCACAATTGAGATGAGTTTAACGACACCTCATCACCTCATATGTTGTAGTCCGTCAAGTCGTATCGGCTGTAAAGCGTGCCAACAAAATGGACACACATAAATACGCTCGAAAAAATTACCCTCCTTCTGGCGCAGTCGAGTAAAAAGAAAGAAAAACAGAAATAAAATAATAACGTTTAAAAAACTAAAAAGAAAACCTACGAAAATGTTTCGACCATTTGAAAAGTCGTAAAATGATATTAGAATTTAAAGTTTTATAAAGGAACTATTAGTCCTACATCAATACAATTTAAATGAGACAACAACCAAAATCAGCTTACCATATCTTGCTTTCGATCCATGGCGCTAGGCAGTGGCGAACTTCGATCGGGAAATGATCCACGTAGATTGTGCGTACCTAAAACATAAACCATCTCAGTATGTGGATTCAGTCAGTGTGGTGTGTCGTAATGTGAACATGGACATATCTATTTCCGAAGACCATGTGAGGGTAGTTTTTTCAACTGCCTCGCTTCTCGACGGTAGCTCCGAGTACCCCAGTCTGCCCGCGACCATGGCTATTGTAACATAGTCGAAACGTAAGGAAAATAAATTAAAGGTACATGATAA
Organism: Hydriomena furcata; assembly: GCA_912999785.1. NCBI lineage: Eukaryota > Metazoa > Arthropoda > Insecta > Lepidoptera > Geometridae > Hydriomena > Hydriomena furcata. The sequence goes on along the minus strand of OU538823.1, from coordinate 3,344,977 downwards.
GAATCTGTGTCAAAATCTATAGTTATTTCTACTAATCACGATAGTTGAAAAATAACATAAACTTTTGTAAAAATAATACATTATAGACAACCCGTGTTCCGCCCTGGTGGCACGGTTGTACAAATTATTTTATGGCATTTTTTTAACATCTTGGGTTACATTATTGAAGTTTTAGCAGGGATCACAATTTTTATTCTAGTATATAGCTTACGTTACTCAAGAGATAATTTAGCATTATAATGTCAAAAGATTTTTTAAATCGGTCCAGTAGTTTTTGAGTTTATTCGTTACAAACTCAAAAATACTAATATTTCTTCTCTATCATATTAGTATAGATACACAGGATAAAAGAGGCAGCTCTACTACCTGGATTTAAAGTAGGAAATCTAAAATATAAAACTCTTATAAAACGCGTTACTGACTCATTAACTGACTGACAGACCGATCTCTCAATGCACAGCCTGAACCACTGGTCCTAGAGACTTGAAATATGGAGGGAGTATTCATTTAGGTGTGTAGGGGTGCACTAAGAAAGGACTTCCCGAAATTCAATCCCTAAAGTCGGCTCTACACTACTCGCGAAGTTGCTTCGACAAAGTACTTGCCGAAGTTGATCGAAGTCCGAAGTACGTGTCTACACACTCGTCTTCGAACTTCGGGACACTTCGAATCCTTTGACTCGGGCGCAAATACCGACACCGAATGGAAGTCGCCCGAGGCGAAGTGAAGTTAGACGAAGTGAAGCGAAGTGCCCTTCTACACTATCGTATTCGCTTAACTTCGGTCAACTTCGCGAGTAGTGTAGGGCCGACTTAAGAAGCAGCAGGGTCTGAAATCTATTTGTATCTTACCTTCTGCAAGCTTTCCTGCGGAAGCTGCTGAGCTCTAGCCCAGAGCGACATCTTGAATCTGTAACAAGACATACATAATAATTATTCATCTATACTAATACTAGCCGACCCGTGACAGACGTTGTCCTGTCAAATTTCAATAATCGAATAGAAAAGACTGAATGTTTTTAGTCTGTGATGCCAGATTTGTTGCACACCAGCGCCATATATACAGAAATCATCCCTTTTGCGTTTTTTCATCGTTTTCTTTGATGTTTTTCATTTTAAAGTAGTCTATTATTTATTCGGGCATTATATCTACATCTACAGCAAATTTCAACTTAATCCGTTTTGTTATTTAGGCCTGATTGAGGAACAAACACACATACAAACTCACAAACTTTCGCATTTATAATATTATTAGGATTAGTTTAAAGTCTTGGGAAAGACAATAAGCAACTTTTTTTTCAAAAAAAATTTATGGATTTTTAGGAATTTCAGTGTTGTCAAAAATCAATGTTGTCAAAAATAATACCACGCGGACAAAGTTGCGGGTAAAAGCTAGTGTTGTTATAAGTCCAACACAAAACTTTATCCTCTATTTTTAACCTTAGAGATAATATTTTTTTCTTAAATCGAAATGGGACGTAGATCGTAAGGCTGTAAACATCCTCATACACTTTCGGATTTATAATATTAGTAAGATAGATGGATGTATGGATATGTACGAGTATAATCTACTAGCGACCCGCCCCGGCTTCGCACGGGTTTAATACATATAAACCTTCCTCCTGAATCACTCTATCTATTAAAAAAAACCGCATCAAAATCCGTTGTGTAGTTTTAAAGATATAAGCAAACATACATACAGACATACAGACGCGGGAAGCGGAAAGCGACTTTGCTTTATACTATGTAGTGATGTAATGCTACCTACCGCGAAATGTGGGAATGTGCCAAAAATAATAATGTTTAGATATGCCGTCTTTCGTGCTCGTATATTTTCTATAATCCGTTTTCTATACTTATCCACATTACTGTTATAGAAATATTTTTTTTTTGTTTGTTATCGATAAACTAAAAAACCGGCCAAGTGCGAGTCGGACTCGCGCACGAAGGGTTCCGTACTATTATCAAAACGGCAAAAAAATCACGTTTGTTGTACGGGAGTCCCACTTAAATATTTTCCTTCACCGTTATAAACACGTGTAACACGCATGTACATTTTTCGAACAGAAATATCCATTGATGCACGGCCAGGATTCAAACTCGAAATTAATTTGAAATTAATAATATCTACCTAGGTACCTATTTACCTAACTACATGAATTCAATAATTCAATTTCAAACTTTTTATTCGATCATGTGAAGTACCATCTATTTACCGACTAACTTTACCGATAGTGGTAAAATAGCGCCACCTGCCAGCGGAATTGCAAACCTCTTTCATCTTACCTCTCAAACCCCGAGCGGTCGCATGAGATCGCGAAAAGTACTTATATTAACGTAGTAACATCACATGAAACTAGATGGCGCTGGAATGCAATGGAATGCAAAAATCAAGTTTGTTGTATGGGAGCCCCCCTTAAATATTTATTTTATTCTGTTTTTAGTATTTGTTGTTCGAGCAGCAATAGAAATACATAATCTGTGAATATTTCAACTGTCTAGCTATCACGGTTCATGAGATACAGCCCTGTGACAGACAGACGGACAGACAGACGGACAGACAGACGGACAGACAGACGGACAGACAGACGGACAGCGAAGTCTTAGTAATAGGGTTCCGTTTTTACCCTTTGGGTACGGAACCCTAAAAACTACTGGACCAATTTTAAAAATTCTTTCACCAATCAAAAACATTTAAAATAGACCATATTTTTCAAATAAAAAACCGGAAAAGTGCGAGTAGGACTCGCGCACGAATGGTTCCTTTGCATCCTAATCACTACATAGTATAAAGCAAAGTCGCTTTCCGCTTCCCGCGTATGTATGTATGTTTGCTTATATCTTTAAAACTACACAACGGATTTTGATGCGGTTTTTTTTATAGATAGAGTGATTCAGGAGGAAGGTTTATATGTATAATACATGCATAATATAGTAGAGAAACACTGATAATTTTAGAGGTTTCTAATGTGATGTCGTAAATAAACACATTTTTATGCGGTTACATTGCAAATGCTGGCTAAACCCCACGAGATATATCAAAATAATGTACTACAGTATTATACACCTTAAAAACGTCTACATAAAAGTCCACGATGGTATTAGAAATGTCTTACGCACAGCGAAGCGGGCACGGGTCAGCTAATAATACGAAAGTTTGTTAGTTTGTTGTTGTTTAGATGTATATACAATGCCCGAATAGAACATAGACGACTTTAAAATACCAAAAACATCCCTAAAGTGATAAAAAACATATAGGGATGATTTTCATCATCAAAATCTGACATCAGTATCGACATCAGTCGTTATAGTAACGTGCGTTACTCTATGCGATTATTGAAAGGGTTTGCTAGATCTATATAACGTTTGTTGTATGGGAGCCTCACTTAAATATTTATTTTATTCTGGTTTTAGTATTTGTTGTTATAGCGGCAACAGAAATACATCATCTGTGAAAATTTCAACCGTCTAGCTAACACGGTTCATGAGATACTGCCTTGCGATAGACAGATAGATGGACAGCGAAGTCTTAGTAATAGGGTCCCGTTTTTACCCTTTGGGTACGAAACACTAAAAAATGATATCTTCACAAAAATTGCAATAATGTAACCTTTCTAAGATATCAAAAATTTGCGTATGTTCTTCATTAGTATGCCCGTGCGTCGGCTACGACTGTAAGTGTTAAAGTTCAATGTATGAACTTTGTGTATGATCTCTTATCAATTAGAGATAAACCCAACTAATTGCTAGTTTAACCTTTTAAATACAACAAAAAAATAATTACAATTGTTTCGAAGAATAAACAAAGTATTAAATGGAATTGTATTGTAACAGACAAACAGGTAGACATAAATGGATTATAGATAAATAGTTGATTGCACTTGTCACCGCAAACGGGTTTTCGATCTCATTAAATGACGGCATGTTCACACTTTTGATATTTTTTAGGGTTCCGTACCTTAAAAGGTAACAAGCAATACATTTTAATAAGTTTTCTGTTATTTTTTTTTTTCAGTAAAAGCTTTCTCAAAATTTTCTTGATTATTTTTTCTTAGTGCATCTACATGCCAATGAGAATACTGTACAAATTTCTAGTTTCTAAGACCAGGGGTTCAGGATGTGCGTTGAGAGATCAGGCATTCAGTAACGCAAGAGTTTAAGAAACGCAAGTGTGGGTAGGGGTGCACTAAGAAAGGAATTCCCGAAATTAAACCCCTAATGGGGTGCAGCGGGGGTTGAGGTCTGTTTGAAAATACCTTCTCATGAACGAAGTCGCGAAGGTTTCCATAATAAATGGGCATAGGGTGGGTGGTCGGAGTTGAAAGTATGAACTATGCGCATAATTCGATCCTATTATTAACAAACTAACCTAATTCATATTGTAACCTTTAAAATCCAAGAAAAAGTCAATTATAATTGTTAAGTAGAATAAAACAAGAAATAGGGGGAATTCTTTAATAGACTAGTGGATACCCGCGCGACTTCGTTCACTTTATTTTCAAACCGACTTCAAATCCCGCTGCACCCCCTTAGGGGTTGAGTTTCGGGAATTCTTTAGTGCACCCGTAGCTCTTACAGACCAAAAGGAATACACTCCAAATTTCATGTTTTAAAGACCAAGTTTCAAGTTTAGGACGTGTGTTTATAGGTCAGTCAGTTAGTAACGCAAGAGTTTTATATTATTAATAAAAGACAGTATTTAATTAAATGTAAATGGTTGGCAGCACATAGTTGCCACCCTGGACAAGTTTTTGTTACTTTATTAACGACTATATTCACACTTTTTAAAAATTTTAGGGTTCAGCTGACTTATTTTTCATAATTACGTTTAAAAAACTAAAAAGAAAACCGACTAAAATGTTTCGACCAATCGAAAAGTCAAGGGATGATATTAGTTTTTTGGGTTCCGTACCCAAAGGGTCAAAAAGGGACCATATTACTAAGATTCCGGTGTGTCGTCTGTCTGTCACCAGGATGTAATTCATGAACCGTGATAGCTAGGCAGTTGAAATTTTCACAGATGATGTATTTCTGTTAACAACAAATACTAAAAAACTGGCTAAGTGCGAGTCGGACTCGCGCACGAAGGGTTCCGTACCATTATCAATAAAAAACTTAAAAAAAAAACACGTTCGTTGTATGGGCGCCCTCCTTAAATATTGATTTTATTCTGTTTTTAGTATTTGTTGTTATATAGCAGCAACAGAAATACATAATCTGTGAAAATTTCAACTCTCTAGCTATCACGGTTCATGAGATACAGCCCTGGGACAGACAGACGGACAGCGAAGTCTTAGTAATAGGGTCCCGTTTTTACCCTTTGGGTACGGAACCCTAAAAACAGAACCGTTTGCCGTTTTTTATAGATAATGTTGAGGAACCCTTCGTATACGAGTCCGACTCGCAATTGGCCGGTTTTATTTAGTATTAAGAAAGAGCTATTAGGCCTACATGATATGAAATATATCCTACTTCCTACTAATATTTTAAATGCGAAAGTTTGTGGGTGTTTATGTGTGTTTGTTACTCTTTTACTCAAAAACTACTGAACTAATTAAAATGAGACTTTACAATAATATAGCTTATACATCAGAATAACATATACCTAGTCAACTTTTTATCCAGGTACCACGCGGGCGAATCCGTTGGCGGAAGCTAATAACAAATATATTCAGTGTGACTAATAGATGACAAAGATTTAATTTAATGACATTATTTAATAGTTTATTTGGCATTTCATTAGCTACTTTCCATATGACTTTTCCTCATGTAAACTCATATAGAGATTGGATACATTAACTGTAAACATATATAAACAACTAGTAAACATATATAAACGTGCCCGCTATGCTGGGCGTCAGACATTTCTAATTGTGATAAATTTGGATGGGTATGGCTTGGCTGTATGGCTATGGCTATGGCTTGGATGGGGATGGGTATCTGCGGAATATACACAAGTTGTCCCGCAACTGGCCCGTGAGGATGGTCATTGGTCACGATTATATTGTCCCGCAAGCTATTGTGTAGAAAATTGTCTCAAGTTGATGCCATTTAATTGTTATTAGCTAAACACGGGTGTACTATTGAAGATTGATATGATACTATTGAATTTTTTGACATTGATTACATTATTGCAATTTTCGTGGCAAATTCTATTTTTTTTTTATAAAATTTAGCATAAGTTACTCACTGATAATATAGCTTTAGATAGGTGAAATAATTTTTAAAATCGGTCTCGTACCCAAAGGGGCAAAACGGGACCCTGTTAATAAGACTTGCTGTCTGTCACAGGGCTGTATCTCATGAACCGTGATAGCTAGACAGTTGAAGTTTTCACAGATGATGTATTTCTGTTGTCACTATAACAACAAATACTAAAAACAAAATTAAATGAATATGTAAGTGGGGCTCGTATACAACAAACGTGATTTTTTTGCATCTTTTTATAAATAATGGTACGGAACCCTTATGTTACATTACAATAGTCATGGCTGACAAAAATGTTTCAACTCATTATACCTAATTAATATGACTTAAATAGTCTAGTATTACTCAATGATTAGCACCATTGCTATTGCTCGGGCGCTATTTTTATCGTCATCATCATCATCATCATATAGTAATGTACAAATTGAATAATGAAAAAAATATATTATTACTAGCTGTCCCGACAGACATTGTCCTGTCAAATTTCAATGATCCCACAGAAAAGAGCACTTTCAGTTTTTTCCGAACTTAATGCCACCCTCATCCCTTAGGGGCATTAGAAATACCCTACGACCTATTCTCGAACCTACTAAATATTATACACAAAAAAAAAACATAAAAATCGGTCAAGCCAGAGAAGTTTGGTAACAAAAACACTGTAACACGAGAATTTTATATATTAGATTTTCAAATAACTCACCAAATATATTGCGTTCTGTTGTGGTACCAACTTTCTAGCAACAATTCCAATAACTTCTAGCCTGAAATAAAATTATATTTATGTACAGAAAGAATAAATATAACATCCTAATTATAATTACTAATATTATAAAACTGAATAATATTATGTCATGTATGGAATGCTAACTACTGCAAAAATGTGGGTATTGTGCCAAATATAATGTTAAGACGTGCCTCTGACAGACATCAACAAGGATCTAAGCCCCTGGGGATCTGAGAGGATGTCTACCATACCCACATTATTGCTGTAGTCTACGAAAGAATAGATAATAATAGATATATAATAGATAGACAATATAGCACCATTATAGGTCTGAAATTTTGATTAAGGCAAGTTTAAAAAAATATTGACTGGCATCGCAGCTCAGTTGGTAATTACTCTGCCTTCTGCTGTGTAAAATGTCCAGCAATATTTAATTATTAAATTTTTTTAAAATGTTTTTTATCATTCTTGCGATTGCCATGCTCAAAAAGTAAAAAATCACAGCATATAACACAAAAAAATATATGTTTTTGTCTATACTTCTGGGTCTAAACTTTTCTCGGGTCATCATGTTAGGTGTGCTGCTTGTAATTTGAATGTCTTTAATTAGTTGGTTTTGTACAATGTGTTGGTAAACTTTTAATTATTAATCAGATTCATAACGGCACTATCTGTGGATATTATTCATGAATTCTGCTTTGAAAAGAATGCATTTTTCTCCGTTGTGCAGAACATTTACATTAAGGTATCCTACTGTTGTTAGCAGATAAAACACTGTTTATTTAATGTAATCTTACTCATTCCGCTCTGAATTGACACATAGTTTATGAGTTCATATTATGGGAACGTAATAGATAAAACATGTCAATAATATTTATCAACTCACTATTACGTAAGCATGACAAGATAAAGGCCTGATTCAAGTTGAATGAGTTAATCGTATCTTTTTACCGTATTTTTTCCTCATAGGCACGTCATTTTCGCATAATTTATCACAGCTAACTACGCTACAAACTTTTAAACTTTCAACTTCACGCTAAAAATACAAGTTCGGGTGCAATAACACTTGAATAAACACCGCACAACGTTGGCTAATAAGCACTCGACGGCAAATGATAATGTAGCCCGGGGAATAAGTGGTTCCACAAAATTTACCTGTATCGAACGGCCCGCGCCTGTTTCTCCGTTTCTCGGAATTTGAACAAGCACACACACCACAAACCCAACTACGCCACTTTAGCACGCACACACACGCAAAAGTTTAATTTTAGCTCTATCAACAAAAATGACCTTTGACTACCTATGTTATGAAGTATTTAGCCGATGTATCCCCTAATTAAGTTTTCACTGCTTTTTTTCATTATTATACACTTACTATGGCGATAATTGGTTTTAAATTAAAATAAGCCGGCAGCGATATTCGTGATCGTGCGAGAGAGACGGACTAAATATAAATACCGAGAAAAAACACAATACCAGGAATATCGTGCAAAAAACACAACCACCCCCCCTCCTGAGTCAGTGGTTTGACAGGTGGAATGATACCACATGAACGATTAATTTTCCCTTAGTCACGGTTAAGGCTGGGAATAGACGTCCGATTTTTTCAGTCGACAGTCGACAGTCCGATCCGATAGTCTGATCAGAAGGCGCTCGTGCCATACATTTTGTATGAACAGCAATACACGTCCGATCCGATAGTCAGAAGGTGCGGTCTGCATACATTTGTACATAGACCAAATAGACGTCCGATTCCTCCTTCCGATTTGCTACCTGTCTCGCTCTTTTGTACTAAAATAACTTTCTGTTTCACTTACTCAAACTTTATCTCACGCGTTATAGGTACATTGCTCGTTATAGAAAAAAGCTTATTTCGATCTGCCATGTAAAATGGCAATGTATTATTCTTTTTTGTAAATACATACTAACATCCAGACACACTGTCTCTAATACTAACTGCCGGGATTCGAACTCAAGAACGGCTTATTATGGCCGTAGAAAAACGGACTTATCACGATCGGCAAATGAAGATTTGGCTTGGGAGGACGTGTTCGCATCACAGCGCAGCTCGAGAACGACTGAGTTCAAAAAATGTCTGACGCAAAAATCGGACGTGTATGGAGTGAATCCGATCCGATAGTCTGATCAGACAATCGGAAGCCAAATCGGACGTCTATTGCCAGCCCAGTAATGATAGTGTTGTGGTATTGAACTCGCCTTCGGATCTGAAGGTCATGGGTTCGAATCTCAGTTGTACAAACGAATGAAAGTATACCTATGTGCGCATTACTGTAGGCAGGACCTACCTACCGAATAATATAAATGCTCTTTAACGGTGAAAGAAACATCTCCAGGAAATCAGGTAGCGGCTTGTTCTTGGTAGGACCTACAGAAAACAATTATCTGAGTTTTATTATTTATAAATTGTGTTTTAGTATACATTGTTCAAAATAATTGGCACGGTTTCCCTACAAAGCTGCAATAATTTTCCTCCATATTTTAATTTATATTTTACTATTGGAAACATATCTAATCTAGTTTACAATTCAAGAATTTTGCCTGAAATTTCGGAAATTTTACCTGAGGTGTAAACCCTGAAATAATTGTTTCTAGGCAACGATGTCGCTACTAGTGATAACCGTACGACCAATTTTACGCAGAACTAAATGTACAAGTATATTTTACTAATATATCGTAAATAGAAGTAAAAGCTAATATTAGGACTTAAATGGCTAAGATGTGACTAAACGAAGCCCGTGCCGACACGGGTGGCAGGCAAAGCGTTGAGACGAATGCGAACGGGTTGCCTTGCTTGCCTACTAAAATAATGATATTAAGCTTATGTTACGTTCCGTTCCAACTCGATGAGTCAACCTCTTTGTTACGGAACTTCAAAGTTGTCAAATGCTTGTCATTTAGCGGCAAATTCAAAATTCATTCAAACTTTTTTTATAAAGTCCGCTGAAAATGTTGAAAAACAATTAAAAATAACGAATACAACATTAATAAATATAATTCATTTAGAAACTCTGCTACAAACTCCAACAATGTGTTCAAGATATGTCAAAAAACCATTAGATCTAATGGAGAAACCAAAAATGAAAAAACCCAAGACAATGTAAGAAAATGTGTCTACTCTCAAACGTTTTTATTGCAGTACATAACTTTTTGAAAATTAATCATTATTTTAGCCAGATGAAATATCCAGCTCCATACTCACAGTCCTGGTCTGGACCACCGAAGAGCGTCAAAAAATCATCTACCAACAGAAGCTCAACGTAAGTTAAATATCTTAGTACATACATAAAATCACGCCTGTTTCTCATAGAGGTAGGCAGAAACCACGGCTTTCCACTTGCTACGATCCTGACATACTTATTTTGCTTCATTCAGTCTCATACTAGCCTTTTTATAAAAACATCACCAATTTGGTCCAAGCTAACGCCGAGGTCTTCCTCTTCCAACGTTCCCATCCACACTCCTTGGAGTTATCCAATAATGGTGGAAAGATTGTCAAAACAGTTCATTCATTAATATCTTTATCTATGTGTTTATCAGTAAACTATTTTTTTTATAGTAGAAAACTTCTCGACTTCGTTTACGTGATGACATTTTCAAACAGAAACCACCGCTACACATCCCTTAGGGGGTTTAATTTCGGAAATTACTTTCTTGGTGCACCCCTACACACCAAAAGGAATACATCCTCCTTTATTTTTTTAGAACCAGTGGTTGAGACTGTGCGTTTATATAAATATGTAGATTGTAGATGTATGTAGATCTATCAGTAACGCGAGACTTTTATACAAGAGTGGTTGCTAGGTTTATTTAAATTATATACCTACGTAAAAAATAATTGCATTTTACGGCAATTTTTTTTTTACGTGTACGATTTCTAACTGGTCCGGTCAGTGATTTGCCACCAGGCTGAGTAGGCTGCGCCTAGGGCGGCAGGTTTGAAGGGCGACAAATTTAGGTTAAATTAACCTAAATTTCAAACATTTTATTTATTTTAGCCATTATCGTCCCACTGCAGGACAAATGCCTCCCTCCCTTCCGTCCACACATCTCGATCTATAACTTAATTTGGCCAAATGTCATACAGGAACATAAAAATAAAAACGTTTATTTACTGTTATTATGTCCACGCACACCATTAAAATCATTAACTTAATCGTTAGATTGTAAAATAATATATTGTCATAGCCTACTGGCGGCAAATGTGTAAGTCCGCCACTGGGTCCAGTAGTAATAGGTCAGTAGTTTTAGTTTATCCTTTACAAACAAATAAATAAATTTTACCGCTTTAAAATCGTAGTACCTACTTTATACATACCTGCTTCACCTACAGCCAGAAATTAGGCTTTCCACGTCGTGACACGCGTCCCCAACTACGATGTCATGGCCCTGACCCTTCAGTACCTCATCTCAAATACGGACTGTTCCCAAAGAGCAGGTAATCGAAGTAACACCTTTGTAGTAACAGATTTGGAATAGTAGTAACATCTTGGAGTAGTGGTAACACCCTTGGAGTGGAGCCAATGGAACGTAACTTTTCACAGACGATTAAGGAGATTCTCAAATCATAAATAAATATATAGGATCACGACTGTAATCCCCAAGTACGGTAGACATCCTCTCAGATCTCCAGACGCTTAGATCTTTTGAGGATGTCTAGTGGGGGTAGTCAACGTCCAAACATTATATTTGGCACATGCCCACATTTTGCAGTAGTTAGCATTCCATACGTGACAGGTTGCAAATCATACGTACCTACATATTTATTATTATTTTTTTATGACCACGCATGTCTATTTTATATGGTGATCTGATTTTGATGATTTTTAAATTATGTAGGCCACTCAATTGGCTTACTTTACACCCAGCGCCATCTAGCCCGAAACTACTATGTACTACTATATCTAGACCACTGTAGGTATATTCTTTAGTGTAGAGAATATTTAAAAAATATTTTTCGAAACTTGCATCGACCAAAATTTCACGTGTCCTGTGCTGTATTCTACGTAAAAATGTAATCCTTGTCTATTCTTTCGTAGACAATTAGTTAGGCCTGCTAGATTGAAAACAGGATTATATTTAACTGAGTACCTACAAGCCTACAATGTAAGCGAAACTTAGTAGGTAGGTACCTAACTTTTTATTACTTTAGGGGACAAACCCGCACCCTGAGTTCGAGCGCGCCTCAAGAAGCCGATACTTCAGAGGCCAAGAAGCCGAGGATAAGGACTCCTAAAGAAGGTGATGACTAGTCTCACAGCTCAGCAGCCTATTGCGTAAACTCACTGATAATCGTAACCGGCATAAACTGTCGTGTTCTTTTGACAGTTACACCATGGGACTTTGACAGTTAGTACCTATTACCAGTGAGCTTAACAAATAAGGTTTTTGGATAAATATTTGTATGAACAATAATAAATATTGGTGGACTTTACACATCGCGCCATCTAGCTCCAAACTAAGCACAGCTTGCACTATGGGATAACTGATAGAATACTTTTATGTACCTATAAAAGATGCCTGTTCTATGTTTGGGTGTATAATCTAAATAAAATAAACACTCAGATCCTTGAAGATTAGGGGTTAGTCGTAAGGGTCGTAGTCGTAGAGGCACGTCCAAACATTACATTTGGCATACCAATATTGATTTATTATAATAATGTACGTATACAGGCGAAGGTTCAGCCCCGTTGTTCGTGGTACGCGCTCTAGACCCGCGCCTAACGCGGCGTCTGTCGCGAGCTGCCAGCACGCATCTCGACATCAAGCCAAGAAACGTCAAATGAACTACAAACCGCTACGAAAGTAGTTCCCTCAAATCGTCCCCAGTCCTACGACGAATCACTATCGTATCGTCAACTGACACTTGTTTTTGGGATAGTGATTCGTGCTGGCGCTGGCCTTCGGAATCTTTAGTCAAAGTCAAAAAATCTAATCAATCTTTCGGGATATCCAACCTACATTAATTTAGGCCACTTTCGTATTATAGAAATATGTAATAAAAACAGAGCAATTAAAGTGTCTTTTATTCAGATTTTGTTCTATAATTTGTGGAGCGAAATAACATAAATTAGCTGATAGCTGCGTCTGGGATCTTTCATTACGTAAAGCCCAATAACCACTCCATTTCCCACATTGACCATTTTCGGAATAGACCATCTACCACTTGTTGATTATAGGTGGTAGAATAACAATTTGCCAGGGTGATTTGGAACACACAATGAGTTCAGGCTATTCGACGGGATCCAATTTAACAAGTTAGAAGTTAAGTCGTAATGGTGTAGGTAATTGGCACACAATCATCCAAAAATCATCACACACTTTCGCATAAACGAAACTTAATGTGGCGAGTGGGCAATACGAGAAGTTTAAATGGGAATGGCCACTGCGGGATGTGGACATGGGTATGGCCAATGTGGGAATAAATAAATATTGACGGACCTTACACACATCGCCATTTAAGCAAAGCTTGTACTATGGGAACCAGATAACTGATAGAATACTTATTCCCACAACCTACAGCGCAGAAGGCAGAGTTACTACCAACTGAGCTGTGAGGCCGGTCAAAATTGTATTTCTGAATATGGACATTCTGGGTTCGAGTTGTCTAGTGACCACTAGTCACTAGACAACTCGAACCCAGAAGAGAAGAACTCCCACGGCAGGACTTTCCCAAACTTAATTCTGCATCAAATAAAATTACAGTTTACAATTCCCGTCAATAATATTTTATTAATAGTGAACCACGGTGTCGCACAAAAATGGCTATTATATATGCATTTTCCAGTTTATACAAATAAAACAATGAATAAGCGAGTAGAATAACTTTTTGTTATTGCGTTTCGGTGAGCACAAAACGCGTTTTATCTAAAACGCAATATCTGTGGACGCGATCGAACATCTACATATAATTGTTCAAACTGCGCCCACTTTCCCTTAGCTCGAGGATTATAATTCAATATGTCCAATAATTGTGACTTAGTTAAAATATTACGTAAAATAAACATTAATAGGACTTATAATTTTAACTAAAACAATCTTATAAGAGCTTTATCAACTTTTTACGGTATAATCAGCAAGAATTATTTTTCTTTCACCTACATAGTTTGTCAGTAATTGTTTTTTTTTTGTCGATTGTACCACAAAAAGCCGATTCCTAAACTTAAAGATAATACAAAAAAAAATATCTTCAATAACAATGCGAAGTTTACTGAAAAGTTTAAAATGATACATACTTTAACATCAGTAGCTCTGTTTAGTTTGAGTTTCGTCCACGACCTTCTTTGTCAAACAAAATGCTTTATTTTTAAATTTTATTTCCTTTGAGATGAAATGTTTTTTTTAATGCCTCTACCGATCGCGACCAGAACGATATAAGATACAACTATTGTTAGCTAAGGTAGAGGATACAACTATTGTTAGCTAAGGTAGAGGCGTCTTACCCTGTTATAAAACATTAAATAAAAATTGCATTAATATCCTATTAATTGGGGTAAGTCCCATTTGTTCTATAAAACATGACGTCATCGAACAAAAGAGCACAGTTTTTTTCTACCCAATTTGTCCATGGAACAGTTGGTATTCTTTTTTCTCAAATTGTTCTATAGAACAAACGACCTACCTATTGTAGATACCTTTTTGAGTAGTCTACTACTAATAGTGTACTACTCTTTAATAATTATCAAACTTTTCACTTGAAAATGTATACTAATATATCATTTAACTATATGCCACCACTTTTCTCAGTAACATTCTATAAATAAATTACTTATAATGGCATGACAGGTCATGGACAATTTGGGAAAAACTTATTTCCAATTTTTTTCCATGACGTCATTAAAGAGTGGACTGGGGTAAAAAAAGCTTGTAGTTCTATGGAACTAATGGGAAAACTGTGCCATTTGTTATGACATAATGTTTTATACAACAAATGGGTCCTACCCGATTAAGTCGGTTAAAATTGCTGCGATTTTTTTTTATAGTCATTTTCCTTCTTTAATAATTTTCTTTATAAACTAAACTATAAACGCTAACAAACCTCTAAATTGTTGGAGACTTTAAATATAATTATAATATTTTTTGTTAATAATTTCCATAGATATGGCTCGCGCTCGGGCTTATTTTATTTCATTGGTGCCTTCTCCTAAACTGTTCCAATTAAATAATAATAAAACCCACAAATAAAAAAAAATGGTGCGATATTATCATAATACATTTTTTTTTACCCATTTACATATTTTTGAACACTAAAACTAGATATATTATGGACTGACCTAAAACTAGTAAGCTATAAGGGCGTTAGGGCGTCTTCAGATTAGACTCTCAAAGAAGCGCCACAGTGGCGCTACAACAAAAGATTCTTACCTAATGAATGAGTGATTGACCACAAACTATACTAAAGTTTTTTTTTAATAGAAAAGAAAGAAAGAAAAAACTTTTAATTGCTCCATAGGCACAATATACGCTGGTTTTTCCGATTAAGTATTTCTTGATGACGGCGCCATCTAGAAAGCGGAACGGAACGGAACTAAGCATCCTAAAGACACTCCTAATTTATAGAAGCACAAATGCAACAGTTGCCTCAATTACTTCTAGAAGTTGTATGAGCAGCATTGGCGCCACAGCTTCGCTTCTTCGTCCGACTAATCTGAAGGCGCCCTTAGTTCTAGGTACTATTTAGGTAACATCCCTCGGCTATAACATTGTCATTTGTCTAGATATTAAAATAATAATAAATATTAATGAAAATTTGACACAGCGCCATCTAGCCCCGAACTAAGCAAAGCTTGTATGGGAACTAGATAATTGATAGAATACTATATAAAATACATATTTTTTTGTAAATACATGCTCATAATACATTATAACACCTATTGAACAAACATCTACCTTCATCACACAAATGCTTGTCCTGGGTGGGGATCGAACCCACAAACTACAGCGCAGAAGTGAGACAAAAGACTAAACATTAGCCGAGAGATGTTACTTAAAAACTGTCGTTTTCATATCCGAGGTTAGCAATTACCCAAGGGTTAACACTAGATGAAAATATTGCTTAATTTTTTTATTAATTTCAAATAATTACGACTACATCTAGCGTTTAAAAATAAAATTGACATATTCGTTCATACCCCCAAACTTGCGCTACCCTCAGATATATATTTTTATATACTTTACGTTTTATATTCACATAACTAAATATTATATACATTATTTTTTATTTTTATATTTTTTTTTAATTCAATAAAATGCAAGACAGAATATATCACATGCTGCAATTCAATTTATACACCAAATCATTGGTTTTGGGGCGAAAATAAGAATTTAGGCCTATGTTTTATAATTAAACATTATTAGGATATTAGAACTAACTCTAAAATAACTTTATAATTTATTTATATATTTTAAACTCCAAAAAAAAAACTATCAAACAAACTTATCTATACTTTTACAGAAACTTCTAAAATTGTATTTCCAAATTCTACTCTACTATATTGTAATGTTTATATAGAAATATGCCAGTTTCAAAATGTACTATAAAGTAGCTTTCTTGCCAGTAATAAGATTTTAAATATTTCCAAATCGCAAAACATATCCTACAACCTAAAGTACTAACTTGGATATTATAATCAGTATTTAACATTTGTATAAGAAAAACTATTTACGAAGTATTTATAATGTTATAAACTACTATAGCTAGCGTCCACCAAACCGCCGGTTGCCGCAAAAATATCTCCACACATGTCACGAGCGGTTTCAGTGGACGCGAGCCTTTAAAACCATCATCGCCGAGTGATTAAAACAATTTGCGTTGTGAACTACAAGTTTTAGATTTCAATCACCCGACCAACAAAAAAAAATTAAAATAATGTTTGTACTGCCGTAATATAATAATAAGGCATTTAATTAAAAATTTACAGAGTATGGCAACACATTAATATCAAACATATGTTGCCAGGTATACAAAAATCACTAACACCCAATTGCATGACCGATGGAGAAAACATTCAAGATAAAAAGGGAATATTTATGTCATCATCGCAGTTTTTTTTTAAATTTCATTTCCATTCACACTTTCTTTTGTAAAACTAATATTTATAGTCTTAAAATGGGAAGAGAGTTAACTAATAGTGCTTGCGTGTTTATCTGTGCAGACCTGTACAATTTACTCAAAATATTACCCCCAACCAAAAAGAGGGGTGAATTAACCCCTGACCTAAGAGGGGTGTTATAAGTTTAATGTGTCTGTCTGTGGCATCGTAGCTTCTTAAACAAATTGACTGATTTTGATGCTGTTTTCTTTTGTAAGCTGACGTGACCAAGATGGTTCTTACCTATAATTGTTAAAGCAACTTCTATTAGTCAGGATCAATTCAAAATGAGGTTTTTAAAAATTAACTTAAATGTTATTTAACTAAACATCTAACCCGACATAAACTAAATTAATCTAATTAAAAAGTCATAATAAAGGTGCCTTTCCACTGACGCGAAGATGAGCGGAGCGGACCGTGAACAGACCAATCAGAGTGCTCGTGCAAATTTTCGAGTCAACCATTTCAAGCACTGATGAATAAAGTCAATTTCTCAATCAATTTTGGTGATTATTGTGGCCTGTTTTAACATAAGGAGTTAAAATTGAATTGTGACAATTGTCACTTTTTCAATGTCACAACTGTCACTGTCGTAATGTCACATCTGTCACTGTCAAGTAACTTTGCATCAGAGTCGATGGTACAGGCCCGAGAACGAAGTTGCACAGATAAACTAACACAAGAGACTGTTGGTATACGCGATTTCCAGTGCGAATTCCGCATTACCGCCCGGTTTTTGTTTGTATTATATCGCAGCTGGTGCGAAATTGAAAAAACCGCGATATACCAGCCAGCACACGCACATCTAAACATGTAAAAATGACAAGACTGTCACCGATATTTACTTGGTGGAGTTTTTCCTGACCTTCTCTTTGCTGCCCTTGGCGGTGCTCTTGATTGGTTTGACTTCTTTCTTCTCTAGCGGCTTGGATTCCTTCTCTAGGGGTTTGAGTTCTTTCTCTATGGGTTTGGGTTCCTTTTCTTGTGGCTTGAGCTCTTTTTCGGTGGGTTTGGGTTTCGGCTTCATGGCCTTAGCGGCCGCGGCGTAGTTGATTGGCTTTGGACCGGGGGGCGAGGCATCTTCTTCTGGTCGCTAGAATTACAACAGTTTATTATTACACGGATCTTTATCATATTTTATACTCCTAGATGAAGATAACATTTTTTGATACCCTAGGGTACATTATTGCAATTTTCGTAGGGATCACTTCACTATATATACAGTTGTGGTCAACTAATTAGGGACATGCAAGATATTTTTTTAATATAACTTACTTGCTGATAATGTAGCTTTAGATAGTTGAAACTGGTTCAGTAGTTATCACTACATAGTATAAAGCAAAGTCGCTTCCCGCTTCCCGCGTCTGTATGTATGCTTATATCTTTAAAACTACACAACGGATTTTGATGCGGTTTTTTTTAATAGATGATTCAGGAGGAAGGTTTATAGGAATCAGCTTTGCACCCGTGCGAAGCCGGGGCGGGTCGCTAGTATGAAGATAACTCTTGTTTCAACTCTTAATCTATAACTACTTAAGGTACGTTATGTATTATTTTTACTGTGAAATAAATATTTTTCTAGGTAAAGAGCTATGCTAATGAACACTAGCTTCTGTCCGCGGTTTCGCTCACGTTGTACCTCAATAAAAAGTATCCTATATGCTAGATCAGGACACAGGCTATGTACGAGTATAATCCAAATGCGTTTAGTCGTGATTGAGCCACAAACATCAAAACATCCTCTCAAACATTCGTATTTATAATATTAGTAGTATTTGAAGCTCACCTTAGGGGCGCTATCCACGGGACTCTCGCTTTTGGAGGTAGTAGATTCCTCCTCATCACTCTTCACAACTTTGACCTCTTTATTTTCTTTGACCTCCTTAACCTCTTTAATCACTTTCGCCTCGGATTTCACCACAATTGGCTTCACCTTCTTCAGCTCTTGAACAATCTGGAGCAACAAAAAAACAATATTCTTAATTACGTTAAAATGCTCTATTAAATCTAAGAGAAGCATTTATTGTTCTGTGTGAGTTAGTTAGGGAGTTTCGGTGCCCAACTGCGTCTTCTTTATCAGTTCCAACATCACCAAATGATACTTTCTGAATGCTTGACTTGCTGATGTAATCACTACATAGTATAAAGCAAAGTCGCTTCCCGCGTCTGTATGTATGTTTGCTTATATCTTTAAAACTACACAACGGATTTTGATGCGGTTTTTTTTAATAGATAGAGTGATTCAGGAGGAAGGTTTATATGTATAATAACATGCTACCCGTGCGAAGCCGGGGCGGGTCGCTAGTTACTAATATACTTTTAATTAACAATTCACATCATACAATCTACTGCAACAGACAACGATTTCTAAAAGTGCGGTTAGTTAGACCGAATATATCGGAGCACTGTTACTGTTGTCGATAATGTCGAAATCGTTTAGCAAAGTAATGGCTTGCGCACATTGGCAGACGGGATTGAAATATATACCTTATTAACTATTAAATTTAGTTGATCAATTTTAAATTCTCTGCCATCCCGTCCGCCAAAGTGCATAGGCAGTAAGGGCCCTGCAGTCTAGCCAGCATCGGTAAAGGTTACCTTGGGCGGTCTCTTGGATTCTGGTCTTTTGTCTCGCGGCTTAGTCTTCTGAATAGGCTGCACGTCGGCTGCGCTCACCTCGGGCGGATCCTTGGGCGGTGGAAGGGTACCTGAGAGTAATTACATCTAATCAGAAAATATATTTATTTCTCAACAAACGGCTTGGCTTGTATATTAAATTGGCTGACCAGCGACTCTTGTCCTTTCCAAATACCAGTAATCACATAGAAAAAATCACTGATTATACTATTTTTCAGACAACTTTTTTATAAGTAAACCTTATCCTGATAAAATGTATGTTAGCCAACCTTCTTAGTCAATATTTTTGGTTGAATGCAGTTGCATTCAGTCGACAAAACTGCAGGGCTATTTTGTAAAAACATGATTATCATGTTATGGTACTGAATGCCATAATACCTACGCTTTTTATGCAGTTTAGGCACCTATACCTACGCTTCCAATACAATCCAACGCAGAAGCGTAGGTATAGGTGCATAAACTGTGCATAGTTACTATGAAAAGTGTACAGATTAGGTATTCTTCTCTAACATTAGGTTATTGCATTCAACATCATAACATGATAATTATGTTTTTACAAAATAGCCCTGCTGTACTGTCTAAATGTCAGATTTCGTGTACTCCAGCTCCATCTATACCCAAAGAAACCATCCCTTTTGCGTCTTTATATCATTTTGGGGATGTTTTTCGGGATTAAAAATAGTCTATTTGTGGGTATATTTACATCGACAGCAAATTTCATCTTATCAGCAAATATTATATCTCAACTAGATATACCTTCTGTATGAGTATCATCTGTGATCTCTGGCGTTGTCTCCGCTGCTTCGCTTTCCGTTCTGCTCGGTGTCTGTTCTTCTGCGCTGACTTCTGTGCTTTCTGCTTTTACTTCTGCAACTATTCAAATTAAATTAAATAAGATCACGATTGTAATCCCCAAGTGAGGTAGACGGTGCGGTTTCCCAAAGAGGGTTGAAATCAGGCAGGCGGCTGGATGTAAAACATAAGCCAAATCCTAATTAAGAGGGGAAAATAAGAAGAAAATGATGGTAGACATTTTCTACAGATGACGAACACAAACAATAAATGAAATTAAATGAAATGACTGAATGAATCAACGCTTTTTTGACTTTGACTTAAATCTCCATGCGATCAAATCCCTAAAGATATCTATAGACGGTAGTCAGAGATACGTCCATACATTTCATTTGGCACACGCAAGTATGCAGTAGTTAAAAAGACAATTAGTCTTGGGATTATGCCAAAAATGATTACCTGTGACCGGGGTCTGTGTTTCTGGATTAGCTGGAGGTAGTCTCACTCTTGTAGGCACGAACTCCGCTGCCAGTGGGTTCAGGGTAGACCGAGACACCGCCTCCTGCAGCGACAGGCCAGGGTTGCCATTACACGAGCTTGTTCTAAAAAAAAAAAAAATATATAATTGGATCACCAGGTAAAAAAATAGGCGCGATCGGTATGTTTAGCTCAGATCTTTCCAAATGTCTAACGGTAGCAGTCAGAGGCACGTCCAAACATTACATTTGCCATGGCTTGGATTCGAACTTACGACCTTCGGATTAATAGTTGATGTACCTGTTCATACAACCAACAATAATGCTGCATGTATATTCGGGTACTCACGTGGGCGCGTTGGGGTCACGTGGGTGCCGGTGGCCGCGTGATCCCCTCCTCTCCCTCTGTTCATCTTCAAGCATGGCTTCTATGCACTGTTCCATCAACGCCTCTTCTTCCAACTGCTGTATAACCTGGTGACATACAAAAATAGTTTAGAGGTTGGTATCATAAAAAAAGAGATTGAAAATATAAACTCGAGGTTGGAATCAAAGTCAAAGGGTATTTCATATTTCAATAAAATAACAAGGATCACTTTGAAACTTCTTAGGAGCTAGGTGAAGTTACGCCTATCATTTTCAATGATCTATCTTATGTAAAGCTTTTAGAATCATACAAAAGAAGTTAGAATCATACAAAACGAGGTTGGAATCATACAAAGAGGTCGGAATCATACAAAAATACACCGGAATCATACGAAACGACGTTGGAATCATACAAAAACATTATTTCTATAAAAAAAGTGACAAACGGGGATTGAATGAAGTCCTCCCTCCTCAAAAAAAACATGCAATATTTCATACAGTTCTCACCTGCTTATCAAACTCCTCCTCGTTCTCCATCCACATGTAGTCCTCAAAGTCCGCTGGTTGAGGTGGCACCGGTGGCGCAAATTGGGGGGGGTAGTATGCGCCTGCCATCACGTATCCGGCTGAGGTGATGTATAATTTATCATTTCATTTAATCCAGAAAACAAATAGCAATTATATATAAATCTATACTAATATTATAAAGAGAATAGTTTTGATTTTTTGTATGTTTGTAATGGATAAACTCAAAAACTACTGAACCGATTTCAAAAATTCTTTCACCATTACCAAGCTACATTATCCCTGAGTAACTAAGGCTATTTTTTATTTTGAAAAAGTTACAATTCTTTATAAGAATGACGATAGTTTGAAGCAAGGTGTAAAAAATTGCTAAAAATTTTGCTTTCTTCGTGTGCGCTACAAAAACTATTGAACGGGAATTGTAACGGGAACGAGAACAGGAACGGGAACGGAAGACAACATTCGTTAATTCTAAAGCGATACAAGTTCGCGGGGTCAGCTTGTCTTATATATAAAAACTAGCTGTCCTGACAGACGTTGTCCTGTCAAATGTCAATAATCCCACAGAAAAAAGCACTTTCCGTTTTTCCCGATCTTTACGCCACCCTTATCACTTAGGGGTATGAAAAATAGATGTTGGTCGATTCTCAGACCTACTCAATATGCTCACAAAATTTCATGAGAATCGGTCAAGCCGTTTCGGAGGAGTACGGTAACTAACATTGTGACATGGAAATTTTATATATTAGATGAATCCCGATTTCCTTTGGTCATGACATCACGCATAAATGGTTGGACCAATTTTGCTAATTCTTTTTCACACAGCGTCATCTACCCGCAATCTAAGTAAAACTTGAACTATGGGAGTAAGTTAATTGAACACATTTTATATACTTTTGTGTAAATACATACACACGTAGACACAGAACAAACATCTATGTTCATCACACAAATATTTGTCCTGGGTGGGGATCGAACCCACACACACACACACACACACACACACACACACACACACTGGCTCACACATAACTGGCTCTCATAGTAGAAAATTTGCTTAGTTTGCGGGTAGATGGCGCTGTCCACCCATATTAATTTATTAGCGACCCGTGACAGACTTTGTCCTGTCAAATATAATAAAAAAGCAATTTCAGAAAACTTCCAATTTTTTTCAATAAATTACGAATTTTGGTAGAATGCATAATATTATTCATTAATCAAAACTATTTTGCTATGACGACTGGATGTTTTTAGTCTGTGATGTCAGATTTGATGCACACCAGCGCCCATCTATAGCAAAATCATCCTTTTTGTGTTTTTTATCATTAAGGTGTTGTTTTACAGATTATAAGTACCCTAATGTTGTAATCTGATATTTTATATAAATCTACAGCAAATTTCATTTTAATCCATTTAGTTGTGTAGGCCTGATTGTCTATCAAACATACAAACATCTTCACAAACTTTCACATTTATATTAATAGTATTTAATTTACGTACCTGGCATGTGTCTCGGGATGTGAACTGGGTATACGGGCCGTACACCCGCGTCCCCGCTGCCCACGACGCCGCCGCCGACGCCGTTGTCTATGATCATGCCGTTCGGCTGCAAATACATTGTCTATGCTCAGTTTTTTTGGCTGTGTCAGCCGCTATAACGGGAGATTAGTGGCGTTCTCCCCACCAAAGGTGTACCTTCAAATCCTAAGGTTGCCTGGAAGATATCGCTTTTAGCGATAAGGTCGCCCTTAGTTACCTTAAAGTTTAGAGTATTTTTTTTCTGTTTATAAGTTTTTGTATCTGGTTATAAATGGTGTTGCTTTTTGAATTTGTGCTGAAGCTCTTTAGTTATTTTATTTTATTGTTGTACGTACTTGAGTAGTAGGTACTTTTAATTATTATTCTTGTTTGAGCCTTCACCTTGTTCGATTGGCACCACACTGGAGCTCTACATAGCATTAAGGAAAGGATCAAAAAAAAAAGGTAGACCCCAAGCCGTGTTTGTTGCCTGATTCTTCTAGGCTTGGTCGCGTGGAATCGGCGTAGCTTCACCTAGTTCTTAAGACGTTTCAAAGTGATCCTTGTGATTTTATTGAAATAAATGATTTTTGAATTTGAATTTGAATCAATAAAGTATAATATAACTATCTTCAGCTGTCAAATTACTATTGTGTCACTTGACTTTCAACTGTTACACAATGGAAATTCGATGTCATTTCTACGACCAGTGGTTTAAGCTGTGGGTTGATAGGTCAGTCAGACAGAAAGACAGTCAGTCAATTAGTAAAACAAGATATTTAAAAAAAAAAACATAGGATTACAACTATATTCAACTACACTCACAACTCACAGACCTCAAGGTGCTTAGATTCTAGTAGATGTCTAAAAAGGGAAGTCAGAGGTATGTCCAAACATTATGTTTGACACAATACCTACATTTTGCAGTAGTTAGCATTCTATAAGTGAGAAGAGTTTCATCTTACTTATAATTTGAATAAATAAAAAACTGGCCAAGTTTGTGTAGGACTCGCGCTCGAAGGGCGACTTCAGCACCATTATCTATAAAAATCCCCACTTAATTTTTTTTTTTTTGTTTTAGCATTTGTTGTTAGAGCGGCAACAGAAATACATTATCATTACCCCTTGGGTACGGGAACCCTAAAAAGAGTATATAATAATATTAATAACTAGCTGACCCGTGCCCGCTTCGCTGTGCGTAAGACATTTCTAATACCATCGTTGACTTCTTTGTAGAGGTTTTTAAGGTGTACAATACTGTAGTACATTATTTTGATATATCTCGTGGGGTTCAGCCAGCATTTGCAATGTAAGCGCAAAAAAATGTGTTTATTTACGACATCACATTAGAAACCTCTAAAATTATCAGTGTTTCTCTACAATATTATGCATGTATTATACATATAAACCTTCCTCTTGAATCACTCTATTTATTAAAAAAAACCGCATCAAAATCCGTTGTGTAGTTTTAAAGATATAAGCAAACATACATACATACATACATATTACATACAGACTTTACAGACGCGGGAAGCGGAAAGCGACTTTGCTTTATACTATGTAGTGATTATGTATGTATGTAAATTATAATACCTCTTGTACATGTATTGTGTAACTTGAATGCAATAAACGACTTTGACAAACAAAAGATGCTTGCTTGCGCTTATCAAACTCTAGAGCCAATATAAAATTACTGAGAAATTAAAGATACAAGTTGGTACTTTGGAATATAACACAGATAACAAACAAGTATTGTACCTACTATGTAATTGAATAATTAGGGTGATAATACTAATTGTGGTCATTTTAACAACATCTTTTAATAACTTTTAGTCTTTTATTGAAAAAAATATTAAACAACGATTTTTAAACAACATAGAATAGATAAAACTGTTAGGATAAGCAAAGGTTTTGTAACAGGCAATGTTTATTGATTAGATATTTATCTTTAAATAGACAAAACGGGAAATATTTAGTTGTGGTCATTCAAATCTAAAGGTATGACATCACAACTGTCACTAATCAAAACAGACCATAGACAAAGAATTATATCTATACATTTTCAACAAGTTTGTTTGCGATGCTTAGTTATTGACTGCCAAAATTTAAAATGCCCAAAGCCCAGTAGGCTCCACAACCAGGTCTATGACCCTACTAAGTAGGATTTGTTTGTATAATTTGATCTATATGCCTAGTATATTTTACCAGTCAATATACTTGTTAGAGATGGATAACTTTTCATGTATAAATGTGGGCATGTGCCTAATATAACGAACATACCTCTGTCAACCCTCTCTACACATCTCTAAGGAACTTAACACCCAGAGACTTGAGAGTATGTCTAAAGAACTTAGAGTTTAGTTGTGATAGGATGTATAACCAATCTATTCAAGATGTTTGTTTGTATTTTAAGTGAAAGTTACGCTATGAGTAACATTTGGTAGAATGTTAATTCAAAGTAGAATATACAGATATGAATACTTAATAGCGAAGAAGATTCAGAAAAAATAAAAAAATATTTAATTTTAACTAGGCTAAACATCTTTTTATTATTTTAATACCACATTCTATGTGTCCATTTGATTCGATCAGGTGGTGATTCTGTTGTCCAGTCTAAAATTTAGGATTCATAAAACACAATCACTCTTATTCCTTTTATGTTATATTAATAATACCTCATCTTAAGACTCACCTGCCACTGTCCATTTTCCTCATTGCCATAATACGCTCCAACATTGGCCGATGTCTCAGGTATCTTCATGGTATCAATAACTCTTAAAACTTTAAACAATAACTATCCATAAACAAAAATTTAAAAACAAAACAATTATTTAAAACTACTTTTAGCTGCTAACTATTACTGGCACAAAATGTTTTTGTAAGTGTTACTATGAGTGAATGAAGTTCTTATATTTTACAGTTCAATCTCAATTTATTTTTTAATTTGTTGGTTTTGAGTTCTAAATTTGAATTTGTAAAGAGTTTTGTTTTGTTGTAGGCACTGTTATCATAAGTTTCTCTATGTCTGTGTGGTTACTGGCAATCCTCATTTCTGGTTTGCTCTGCAACTGGAAAGAATTTTTTTTTAATTCTAGCTCTTAATAGGTAGGTTTGGCCTTGGCTACATTAAAACTCTAGAACAGATTCTTAATTAAAAAATGTTTCATCAACAAAGGAGTTATGACTAAAACGGTACCTATGTTTTGTTACACAACCAAATAAAATGTTAGTCATCAACTCTTAAAAGCTTGTTTCCTAGGTAATTTAAATAACTTGCTAAGCTGACCTAATTCATCTTACATTGTATAATATCACAGACAAAGGTATAAGCATTGATGTACTTGAGCAGTAAGTACCTACCAATTGATAACAATGTTCAGAACATTGAAAACACACATCTATTGATAGCAAGTTGAAGTAGTTAGGTACTAAGAGCAGTGAGGACAAGAACTCATTAGGGAATTCTAATAAGTATTTTTTAATTACTATGTAACAAAACAATATAAAGAGGTTCATTAGCATCATCAACATTTATGTCCTCAACAACCAGTCCACGTAAACATTACGAATCGCCTCAAAATGCATTGGATTTTGTATGTCAACAAACGAAAGGTGCCCCGATTTACATATAATTTATTCAACTTTCTATTTTACACTAGAAAGAATGCTCCTAAAATCTTACACGTATGCTATTTGTTTACGACTTTACGCGGTAAAGGAGTATGAAACTTTTTCACGAAACTAGTGCTGAAGAAAATAGTGCATTCAGCCAACCCAAAAATAGATCAACCCAGAAACCAAAATAATCTTCTCACAATTGACTCCAATCTAGCAGCGACTCGCAGCGAATCAGAGTACAAAGTCGACACTAAATTGCACCTCATAGATGCGTAAATTGAGAAAAATTGAAACTAATAAAACACGTGTAGGTATCCTTGCAACGTAGGATTGCAATTGGGGATGGTACTCACTGTTTACTAGCACATGTGGTGCTTGCTTTAAGATTTAACTAAAACTTCGAGGGGTCACGAGCACTGCAGATAATAATATTGCACTATTATATCTCGTGTTTTATCACTCTAACCTATAATTTCACGAAATTCACACACAAGACCAACAGCCAGCAATCGTGGCGCAAATGGCGACCGACGTGAACTTAGTCACTATCCGATACAGCTATTTGCGCGAAACGAAACGCAGAAAAAGATAACTTCGTGGCAGTGGATACCGGCTTTTTAAGGGAATTTCTTAATGTGAAATTAAATTACAATAAACAGTGTAAATAAATAATAAATTACCTTTTTATGAGACAATCATACTCTTGTAAATTTAGTTGAGCCAAACAAAATGCCAAAAGTGACGTTTCAATTATTTGTTTTTCGAAAATGTCTGATTAAGTCACACTACAATCACAGAAAACTCCTTGGCTTTACACGATTTAAGGCGGAAACACATTTACGTGTCGTGGCGTGTCGTGATGCTTGCTGTCGTGACGGTGAGTGTGCACACTAACGTGTCGTGTCGTGTCGCGCTCTGGCGTTTTTTCTGAATAGAACATAACGAACCTTTGCAGGGTTCAAACATACATAATGTTTTCTTCTGATTTGGATAGTAATTTTGATGAAAACCTTCAATTTCTCTTAGCAATGAAACTCCAAGAGGGCAAATAAAAATTTTCGTTGACGTACAAGTTCAATAAGGTCGACAATCATTATGCTGCAAATTAAATTAAATATGTCTGCTAGGTGTTCGCGCCACGAGGCACGCGCCAGTATAGAAACACATTTGCCTGTTGTGTCGTGTCGCGTCATAACCCCCACCACCGCTCTGGCGCAATCGGTGACGAGCAGTCGGCGCCACGACAGATAGCGTTGCGACACGACACGACACGCAAATATGTCTCTAACCATACTAAATGTATGAAAGCGATTAACTAGTGGCGTGTCGCGCCACGCCACGACACGTAAGTGTGTACGTCAATGAAATTTTTTTTTTGCCATCCAAATCAGAACTATCCTAATCAGAAGAAAACATTATGTATGTTTGAACCCTGCAAAGGTTCGTTATGTTCTATTCAGAAAAAACGCCAGAGCGCGACACGACACGACACGTTAGTGTGCACACTCACCGTCACGACAGCAAGCATCAAGACACGCCACGACACGTAAATGTGTTTCCGCCTTAAGAGGCGGATTGTACCTATTTTAGGACGGTAATTCCCCTGTAGTTTCACTAGGTTCTTCCAAGGCTGCGCCTTACTAACAAATGAGTAGGAATATTCTACTATTAAACCAACACGAAACTCCACGATAATTATAATAATTACAAAGTAATTGCAAAATAGATTTGATTGCGGAACATTATTATTATCATTTTGTTGTTTGAATAAAATAGATTCCCGTATGTTTTTACGACTTGTAATGTAAAAGCATTTAAATAAATGTTGGGGCCTAGGCGTTAAAGCCGCCCGCAACCCGTAACTATCAAACGTCACCTGTCATAATAAGTCGACTGCCAAACAAATGTGACAGAACCAACATAAAACGCCAAAAGTTATGACTGTGACTGTGTGCTTTTGTCATTGTCTTGTCAGTCAAGTATTATCAAAATAGATCTATGTTGAATGGTGTAGTCCAATTAGAACATGCTGAAAAAACCAAATATTTTACGAAAACTGAACAAATGCCTTAGGGAAATGACTGCTCCCTATGTGAAATTGAATACGCCGCTCAGCGAGCACAACGTGGTGTGCCGCTGCTGCCTCGCCGACTGCGGAGAGATGAAAGATATAAGAGAATGGGGACTGATCGAAGATTTCAAAAAACACACCGGAATACAGGTTTTTATAGATTTATTTCAAAACAAATGTCCCCGATGTATCCGTGGCTTGAGAATAAGACACAAAAAGTACGGGATCGATCCGGAACAAACTTACTTCAGCTGTTCTGACCACATAAGTTTTACTTTATAAAATGCTTGCGTTTTTCCAGCTTCGCAGGTCTGACGGTGTATCGGAGCTAATATGCACCTCGTGCGAAGACTCGCTCACCAAATGCAAATCCTTTGTACAGCAATGCAAGAAATCTGACGTCACTCTTCGGAATATAGCTATGGTAAGAGTAAGCCCAGTCTAACTGAATATTTTAAAACGAAAAGCACGTAGCATATGCCCTAGAATAGCAAATAGGCTACTTTTTATTCAAGAAACACACAAGTGAAGCCCCCGCGTGTTTTGATTTTAGTCATCAAAATCTCATACTGCAAGCTCTTATTCACGTGAACTACATGTAGCTCAATTAGATGTGCCTCTGACTATCCCCTTAAGACATCTGAGCGCCTAAAGATCTGCCAGTGAAAACTTATTTAATTAATTTTCAGGAAAAATCAAAAGGTGACAGGACCATTGAAAACAAAGTAGTCTTCAAGTTCAACGAAAAAGAACTGATTTTCACCATCGAAGCACCGGATCAAGATACCAACATCAACTTCCCCTGTCCATACAGGTGCAAGGAAGCTTACACAAAGAAAAATGACCTTTTAAACCACCTCATTAGAGTCCACGAGCATAGCAAAGATTATGACATCGAATACCACTACCATTGCTGGCAACAAGACTGCATTTACCACAAATCAAACAAAGATAAACACTTCACAGGACGAAAATACATCAACCAACATTATAACAAAGTTCACCGAAGCAAGATATTTCATTGCGAACATTGTAAATCCGATTTTGCAACAACTGCTGAGTTTAATAGACATCATGGGGATTGCAACAAGGTTTTTGTATGTGATGATTGCAATAAAGAGTACAGCAATCATGAAAGATTGCTCGTCCACTTAATGCGACGGCATCCAATCAAACACAAGGAGTACAAAGAATCTAGGAAAGCAGAGAAGAGGAAGGCATCAAATGAAGTTGTTACTAAAAAACCCAAAATGGCTTTCGAAAGCTTGTTTGAATCGGAAAGCCCGAAGCGTTCGTTTGGTACCCAGACTAATCCTAAAGCCAGCATCAAGAATGATATCACACTACCCTCCTGGCAGAACAACAATGAGATATCCACCCAGACAGGCTTTGAGGAGTTGCTGTCAATGAAATCAAACAGCGAAGATGACTCTCTTTTCTACTCAGAGACAACTCTATCTGACATCCAAACTCAGACGTTTCCCCTTGAATTCGGATTGGTAGTGAACCGTTCCAACAAGGAAACCCTAACAGAATCCCTCGATATGAGCATTAAAGGTACCCAAACCTGCTTCTGTTACTGCGACTCACCAAAGTTTCCCTTTGGAGTCCTAGACAGCGTGTCTTCCAGCCCCCGCAGTGGAAATCTGACATCTACAGAAACTCAAACAGCTGAGTACAAATCTAGCGTTATGTCAGATGTGCTTTTAAGTTTGAACTCAACGGAGACCCAAACTTGCTTTGATGAAGCGTTTAAAGAGAGTTTGTGACGATGGCAGTTCCAGTAGGTTATGCTGATGCATTGAACCTCACTATCTTATAGACTTATTGCATGCCAGTTTTAAATAACTGGCTGGGACGTATGTGCTACATATCGCAGATTTTTCATGATAAACAAGTGTCACTGTAGTGATGGGATGTTTAAAAAAAAGACTAAATTGACAGCAGTTTTTATTAAAGTGAACAAACAATCATAGAAATATGGTGTCGGCCAAGTGTTTTAGTTTGACGGTTAGTTTGACGGATACACTAGCGACATATTCCGCAATATGTTGCTAAATTTAAACGAACTTTTTACAAGTCACACTACTCAGTGTTTATGGAAATGTTCTCTAAACAAGTGTCCCGCGTACGGAAAATGTTGCGGGGCGTGTTGCGGGACAAATTGTCCCCTAGTGTATCCGTGGTTTGATATTGTTTGGAACATAATGGCAACGGCCCTTGTAATATCTATAGTTATATTTGAGTTCTAGTGTTTTGATTAGTCAAATAATGTGATTGGAAAATGTATATCCTGCCAAATTGTCTATGCTTTTATAGTGAGCTTAGCTCATAGAGTGCATTCTAGTGATGTAGCATGTACTATAAAATAAGAATATACTTTAATAAAGGAGTAGTTCTGTTTATCTTATAAGAAGGCGTCACGCAACATTTCGCTCAACAACTACGTATCTATGACAACTATGTCCTGGGGACAATGTTGTGGAACTTTCTACAGGCCACAACTCATGTTGCAGCAAGCAACATGTCCCGCGTCACGTAAAATATTGCGGGACACTGCAACATTACAGCGTCACTTTATTAAATTGTAATTACTTTATCAACAGACAGCTAATGTTTTCTTCAGTGTCCTTTGTAATATAGCATAACTAAGAAATAAGAGAATAATATCAATAATATAAGCATTTCAAGTTTTTCTGATTAATAGTCACTACATAGTATAAAGCAAAGTCGCTTTCCGCTTCCCGCGTATGTATGTATGTTTGCTTATATCTTTAAAACTACACAACGGATTTTGATGCGGTTTTTTTTAATAGATAGAGTGATTCAGGAGGAAGGTTTATATGTATAATAACATGCTACCCGTGCGAGCCGGGGCGGGTAATAAATATTAATCACATGTATACTTACTTACTGATTTATATATTTACTCAAAAACAATTATAATATTGGACTAGATGATTACAATATTACATAGATCATGTTTGTTTTATTTGGCACAACGCAATGACAGGTTATTAGGATTATTGCGTAAAAATCGATCTTCAGCCCCTGATTTTTATTGCCACGCTTATTTCGTACAAACTATGTCATGTTCTCAAAAATGTATGACAATACCAATTTCATAGTAACTATTATAGAATAGACTAGCCGACACGTGGCAGACGTTGTCCTGACATATTTTTAATAATCGCATAGGAAAAAGCAACTTCAGGCAACTTCCAATTGTTTCCCTACATACCTTACTGATAAAATAAATTACGAATTTTGGTGGAATGCGTATCATTAAATAGTCAAAACTGCGTTGATATGACGACTAAATGTTTTTAGTTTGGATGTCAGATTTGTTGCACACTAGCGCCATCTATACCAAAATCATTCTATTTGCGTTTTTTAATCATTTAGGGGTTGTTGTTTATATTAAAAGTTCCCCCTTTATTTATTCTGATTTTTTATCTATAAGTATACTAAAGCAACTTTCATCAATCCGTTTTGTCGTTTATTTTTGATTAGGGAACAAACATAGCAGCCTTATCACAAACTTTCGCATTTATAATATTATTAGGATAGGATGTAAGTATACGTAAATTGCATTGAAATCCATAACATGATAAACATAGTTTTTACGAAATAAGCCAGCAGAACACCACTCACAAGGAGTATGACACTGGGGTCTATGCATACCACAAAACGCGCGTCGACGACAACGCTTTTTAGGGTTCCGTACCCAAAGGGAAAAACGAGACCATCTTACTAAGACTTCGCTGTCCGTCTGTCTGTCCTGGGCTGTATCTCATGAACCGTGATAGCTAGACAAGTAGACAGTTGAATTTCACAGATGATGTATTCCTGTTGCCGCTGTAACAACAAATACTAAAAACAGAATAAAATAAATATTTAAGTAGGGCTCCCATACAACAAACAAGGTATTTTGCCGTTTTTTATAGATAATGGGACCGGAACCGTTCATGCGCGAGTCCGACTCGCACTTAGCCGGTTTTTTATCCTACAGAGCAGTTTGTTATCGTTTGTATCGATACACATGTGCGTTAGCATCGCGTTTAAAAAACGTGTTGTGCAAATGTCTACAGGCTACGTCTGACTTGCGAGCGTATAGCGTATATATCGCGCGTCGACGCGACGCGACGGCGCGTTTAAATAATCTGTAAAAATTTCAACTATCTAGCTATCACGGTTCATGAGATACAGCCCTGTGACAGACAGACGGACAGCGAAGTCTTAGTAATAGTGTCCCGTTTTTACCCTTTGGGCACGGAACCCTAAAAACGTATTGTGCAAAGGTCTACAGCAGGCTAAGTCTGACTTGCGAGCGTATAGCGTCTATATCGATACAATCGCGCGTCGACGGCGCTTTTAAAAAACGTGTTGTGCATAGGCTCTTACATGTAGTTAGGTATCTAAAGATTGTATCATAGTAGGTACCTACCCCACTTTTACTTGGAAACCTTTGAATCGTAAAACGAAGCTTTGAACTTCATTTAATTTAATCGAAATTGATTTTATGTTGTTATGACTCAAAGAGGTATTCAAGGATTCGAAGTAACAGAAAAAGGAACCGCACACCTAGCACACACATACACACTCGAGAAAAGTTTAATTTAAGTAGGAATAGACAAAAACATTTATGTTTGTGTAAGGTTTAAATTTTATTGGTCATTTTGATCGTGTTTTTCTTAATATTTGCAAAAGGTAGGTACAATACAGCTTTAATTTTAAAGCATTTAGACAAAAACATGATTGGTTAAACTTTTCTAGACAGATTTATCATCCAAAAATATTTACCTGACAATTTTTATATAATTTGGTAGGTAATAATAATATCTACATTAATTAGAGACAGTTTCTTTAAGTTTAATAGTTTTTGAGATAATGCGGTTTTATCACTTTTTCCGTCTTGTCCGGGTAGACTTAAATTTGATAAACTTTCAAAAAACAAAATTTTTAAGTAGGTATCACAGGTAGACAAAAACATTTATTATTGTGTTAAAAGAAGTAATTTATATTTTTTGAGCATGGTAATAGAATGAACGAAAAAATATATTTCTAAACTTGCCTGGACCAAAACGGCGCTATATTCTACGCCCAAATGTAATTCTTGTCTATTCTTTCGTAGACAAAACAATTTCTCGCTTGAATATGCTAGGCCTGCTGTGCCTGTTATGTGTAGTCAGAGAGACAACGCGCTTTTAATTAAAAAAAAAAATAGGATCGAAACTGTAAATTCCAACTACAGTCATAGATCTCAAGGCGCTTACATCCTTGATGATTGTCTAAAGGGGGTAGTCAGAGGTACGGCCATAAATTACGTTTGGCACATTACCCAAATTTTACAGTGGGTAGTTAGCATTCCTTGCGTGACAGATCGCAAGTCCAACGCCGTTTATAAAAATACTAACTAGGTACTCATAAGCTGGATAGGTTAAATTTTTTAAAAATAGTTTTAAAATTCTTAAACTTATTACAATATTACATAGACCTATTGTAATAAGTTAGACGATTTTGTTTTGAATAATTAATTATTATAATAAACGACTGACCACAACGTTCCGTTCGTAGTAGCTCTGTCTTCTGCGCTGTTGATCGTGTGTGGGTTCGATTTCCAGCCAAGACAAATATGTGTGTGACCTATTATAAAACCAATGTGTTTGTTTGTGGGTTTGTTGGTTTGTCCTTGTTTCACGTAGCAACGAAGCTACGGATCGACATGATTTTTTTCAAAAACTCTTTTATTCTACTTTAGTATGCGATTCGAATAATTAATTATTATTTCAAATTGTTGTAACATAGACGAAACGTCGAAAAATATAATATTTTTTCATACAGATATTTCATGGGCCGAAGAGTGTCATATTATACCCAGATACCACGCATGTAAAGCCATGTCGATGTTATATATTTTTCTGTTCATAAATATTTGTATCCGTGTGAACGTGTGTTAATCAATAAAGTGTTATCTATCTATCTATCTATCTATATTTCAGGTACTAGCAGTCCGCCCCGGCTCCGCACGGGAGTAACGAATTATAACGATTTTATGGGTATTTTTTTACTCAGGTTACATTAACGAAGTTTTAATAGGGATCCCTATTTTTTTTCAAACAATAAATATGGCCTATGTTACTCAGAGATAATGTACCATTCTAAGGGTAAACGATTTTTTGAAATCTATCCAGTAGTTTTTGGATTTATCCCATACAAATATACAAAACATCTTTCCTCATAATAATATTAGTACCTATAGATTATTACACTTTTGAATGGTATGAAATTTGGGAATGGTATAATTAAAAAAGTAATTTACAGGTATTGATATGGGCTTGAAAATGAAGTGTTTTTTTTGGATAACCCAGGGACGAATAATGTGGCCTAGTTTGTACAGGCGGCGTTACCATTGCATATTTTAACATGAAAAAGTAGTTATTGTGACATAACTGTAATAGTTGGACATAATTATGGTATTGCTGACTTATTTGTTAACTAGCGACCCGCCCGGGCTTCGCACGGGTGCAATGCTGATACTAAATATACTACAGAATGTCTTTATATAAAACGTTTTTTTACACAGCTTTTTTTGACCCCTTCTAGTACAATTGCTGATTGTTGGAGTACAATTCGTACTATTCCATAGATTTGTAACTGCATTAAAATTAACCCTTATCCACGGTGGGTCCGGCTGCGTAGTATCACACGATTTCTATGATTCTTTTTTTATGGAATAGTTAATAATGTTAACTTTTTTAATGAGGGATGACTGAGAGTTTTATAAACGTAAGAGTAGACACATATAATCAGAAAGCTTCGAACTGCTAAGCTATCGGGAGTTACACGTGTTATTGTAAGTCAACCATAAAAGATAGACATATGCTGTCCTGGGATATTTTTTATATAATTTTAAGGAGAACATTTCCGTCATACGTGATTTTTGTGTAGCTTTAACCATAAAAGTTGCACACGCGACGGAAGCTTAAAAAATTTAGTAACTTCTCCCGTTTTCCCAACATTTCCCTTCACTGCTCTGCTCCTTTTGATTGTAGCGTGATGAAAAGTATACTATAACCAGCTCAGGAGTATGAAAAATAATTGTACCAAGTTTCGTTAAAATCCGTCGAGTAGTTTTTGTTTCTATAACGGTTATACAGACAGACAGACAGACAGACAGACAGACAGACAAAAATTTTACTGATTGCATTTTTGGCATCAGTATCGATCCCTAATCACCCCATGATAGTTATTTTGGAAATATATTTCATGTACAGAATTGACCTCTCTACAGATTTATTATAAGTATAGATAGATATTGATGTAATCTTTAAAACAGCAGTACTTCACTTTGATCTATTGTCAATCATTTTAGCAGCGTACGTGATATAAGGATTATTTTGCTTTTTATTTACATATTGGGTTACACTATCCCTAATAGTTAGACAAATGGTATTGTTGATTTATTTGTAGATATTAATGTCCTCTTTAAAACTGTAGTACATCAATTTGCTCTATTGTCAACAATTTCCGCAGCGTACGCGTTATAAAGATTTTTTTAGGATTATTTTTCACACCTTGGGTTACAATATTGAAGTTTTCATACGGATCCCTAACGTTTTTGAAAATATTCTATAGCCTATGTTCATCAGGGATAATGTAGGATTCTAATGGTAAAAGAATTTTTCAAATCGGTCCAGTAGTTTCGGAGCCTATTCGATGCAAACAAACAAACAATCAAATCTTTCCTCTTTATAATATTATTAGTATTAGTATAGATATGTCGAGTAAAGTCTCCTTAGGAATCTATCTCCTAGTCTAGTATTGATTGCCACAACAGCGCATGCTCGCTTTCATTCCTCTCAAAATCTAAACGCGACCACTCGTACAACAGTTAACGTAAAACGCCAAAGCGCAGAACTCCTTTTAAATCCTTCTCCCAAAGATGAGCGCGCCGTAAATACCTGTATTTCAAACGTAATTCATCAGAGATTTTAATTCTTTTAGCGGAGTTCTTATAAATTTGTGAAAACGGCGTCTATCGGGAGTATTTATATAGAACAAATGCATAACTCGGCTCATGCCGTGTATATAAAAAGTGCCCTTACTTCAACGGAATCTGAAGATCAGTTTTGTCTGCCGTTGCCGCCGGATATCGAGATATGTCGCTGCCAAGAGAGTTCACATTTAATCAGGCAAGTCCAACATACCCCGTTTATCCCTAGCAATTACGTTGTGGCCATGAAGACTTTGGAATTGCAAATTTTTAATAATGCTATGACTTTTCAACATCATCTATGGGGCTCTTTTGACATCGATATTTCACTAGGGCCCTACATAGCACTAAGAAAAGGATAATTGAAAAAAATAAGGCCCAAGCCGTGTTTGTTGGCTGATTCTTCTAGGCTCGGTCGCGAGAAACAGCTTCAACTAAATCCTAACACGTTTTAAAGTGATCCTTGTGATTTTATTGAAATAAATACTTTTTGAGTTGGAGTTTGAGCTCTTCAACTAAAAAGAAAACCGACGAAAATGTTTCGATCAATCGAAAAGTCAAGAGACGACTTGTTTTTTAAGTTTTGTGACAGAACTATTAGTCCTACATAAATACATTTTAAATGGGATCATGTTTGATCTATTCTTTACATAATAGAAAAAAAAAACATCAAAATCGGATCAACAGGAATAAAGATATGCGCAATCATAAAAAAGCACTAAAAAATATACATATCGAATTCAGAGCCATTCGAATTCATTTTTTGTCAGTTAAAAATTGCAAACAAACTTGATCGTCACTGAGCAGTTTTATTAGAAAACTAGATTTTACTTCATCCGCGTAGATTCTGATTTTGATGTCTGTGGTCATATCATGACACCCGGGCATTTACAGTGTTATAAAGTACTCTCACGTGGGCAAAAAAAAGGGCAAACATGTGAAATGAAAAAAATACACTTTAATAAATTAGCAAAAATAAAATTGTGACGTCACAAGCCTATTAGGGGTGTGGGCATGCCCAAGTGCTCCAACAATGGTTCCGCGCTTGGTTACCTTTCGCATTTATAATATTAGTATACGTAGATTAAAATTTCGTCCATGTTTGTTTATTTTCTCCGAAAGGTCACCTGGAAGGTTATTGTCAACTGAAGTGTTAATAAAAGGCTTTCAGCGCTTCCTTTGGATTCATTCCTTACCGACGATAAGAGGAGGTTTTCAATTCGACGCGTATATTTCTTTGTTAGTTTTACTATGTATTAGATTTTTTTTTTAGATGTTTTTTTCTGTTGTATGAATAGTCTAAAGTTGGTCTTATTTAAAGTATTTATTGTTAGCAGCGATGGGCTTGCAACCTGTCACACAATGTGGGTATTGTGCTAAACGGCTAAACGGAATGTTTGGACGTGCCTCTGGCTACCCCCTTAAAAGATCTTCAATAATCTTAGCGCCTTGAGAGCTGAGAGTATGTATACCGTTCTTGGGGATTACAGTCGTGATCCAATTTTGTTTTTGTCTTTTTATGTATCAACTTATATGATGACGTCATCAATGCAGCATCTAGTGCAACTTGAGGTGCTACGAAAATGCTACGTCGTAGAGGCGTAGGGGATCTACGACTCTTGCCAGAAATGGTTATATACGTTTGTAGCTATAAAATGAGGTAAAATTTATATTTTTGTTTATAATGGATTAAATAATAAACTACTAGACCAATTTTAAAAATTCTAAAGTGAATCTCTTGAATCACTCTATTTATAAAAAAAAACCGCATCAAAATCCGTTGTGTAGTTTTAAAGATATAAGCAAACATACATACATACATATTACATATTACATACAGACGCGGGAAGCGGAAAGCGACTTTGCTTTATACTATGTAGTGATGTATTATACATATAAACCTTCCTCCTGAATCACTCTGTCTATTAAAAAAAACCGCATCAAAATCCGTTGTGTAGTTTTAAAGATATAAGCAAACATACATACATACATACATATTACATACGCGGGAAGCGAAAAGCGACTTTGCTTTATACTATGTAGTGATGAAGTGAATAAATACCAATATTCAAAAAAAAATAGAGGTCACCTCGAAAATTGCAATAATGTAACCTAAGGTATCAAACATTTGCCTATAATCTTCAATAGTACACGTGCCAAGCCAGGGGAGCAGCATTAATTTATATATTACTAGCGACCCGCCCCGGCTTCTCACGGGTGCAAACCTGATTCCTAAAAACCTTCCTCCTGAATCACTCTATCTATTAAAAAAAACCGCATCAAAATCCGTTGTGTAGTTTTAAAGATATAAGCATACATACAGACGCGGGAAGCGGGAAGCGACTTTGCTTTAAACTATGTAGTGAAACGCAAATTAATAGCTCCGTAGTGGGTAATAAACGCAAAATTATAACATTACGTAGTACGGCGTAGACCATCTACGCCGTAGACCTTCTACGTGGTCGCAAATTTTACGTAGAACTATAAAATTTGAGTCAAACTGTGCTCAAGTGCTCTTTTAAGCGACTTTACAAAAAGGAGAAAGTTCTCAATTCAGTTGTTTTTAAATGTTTACAAGCTGACCCGGCGAACTTCGTATCGCTTTAGAATTAACAAATGCTGTGTTCAGTTCCCGTTCCCGTTCCCGTTCCCGTTCCCGTTCCCGTTCCCGTTCCCGTTCCCGTTCCTGTTTTCCTGCTTTTCTCTTGAAATTTTTCCTGAATTTTTTGCTATAAACCTCACGGAGCCCGAGACCTTTCCAACGTATGTAAAACCGTGGAAATCTGTTCGTGCGTTCTGGATTTATAGCGTCAGGAAGGAAGACCCGACTTATTTTTATATTAAAGATTACCTCAAAACTCCGTCATTTATTAACCGATTTGGAAAATATTTTTTTTTAGTTGGGGGGATATATTCCCGTTTCGTCTCCTATTTAAATTTGAGTAAAGATTCCACGTTTAGGGGTGAAAAAGTAGGGGATGAAATTTTGATTTACTACTTCAAACAACATAAAGTCAGTTTAATTTTTAAAACTCGATTATTTTTAATCCGAATAAAAAATGAAATGAAATATTATCACGAAGGAAATCCTCAAGTACGGTAGACAACTACTCAGATCGTCACACGCTCAGATCCCTAAATATGACTAGGATAGTCAGAGGCACGTTTAAACATTAATATGGCAAATGCCGGCATTTTGCAGCATTATTTTCTTGGCGAACTGTCAAAATGGTTTAAAGTCATGACCTGCCCCCGACCTACCTCATGAAGAGGCCTAACAGTGACCTGACAGATTAACATACAGTTGTTAAGGTGCAATGTGGTCGTGAAACTAGGTCACTCTGTCACATTTGATTTACTTTTGCACACATGATTGGATTACCAATCTACACTACACTACAATGAGAGTGCTGGATATGGGCATTGTCAACATTTTAATTTTCAAATAAACGGTTTATATTGAAAAATAATTAAAACGAAATATAAAAAAAAGAATTTTCCAAATCGGTTAGTAAATTACGGAGTTATTTAAATAACTAGCAGTCCGCTCCAGCGTCGCACGAAATAATAATGATTTTATAGCCATTTTTGTTTACACCTTGGGTTACATTATTGAAGTTATAGTAGGGATCCCTATTTTTTTCTAGTAATAAATATAGCCCATGTTAATCCTTTATTTAAGTCGGTTAAAACACAGGCTAGTTGATGTAGCTACTGCGACGTTCCGTTCCGGGTTCACGGCATGACCTCAGACTCGGAGCTATTCAATCGATATGTCTGTTAGTATCCTACGCTATCATAGGATTCATAGGTTTGTGGCGTGTGGGCCGAGTGGAAGGTACCATAACACTCAATCCAAAGGTCGTAGATTCGAATCCTGGCCTTGTAACAATGGATTTTTTAACGAAAAACGAGGAGTTTCTCAATTCGACATGTATATATTTTTTGTTGTCTTTTTTTATGCACGAATATATTACCTGGTGATCTGATTCATGATTTTTTATATTGTGTAAAGTAGAGAATAGTCCCAAGTTGATCCCATTAAATTATATTAATGTAGGACTAAGTTCTAATAGTTCTTACATAAAACTTAAAAAAAAGTCTTGTCCATTGACTTTTCGATTAGTCATTAGAAATGATATGATAATGATAATGATGATGATATCTATATATCTATATATATAAAAGAAAGTCGTGTTAATTACACTATTTATAACTCAAGAACGGCTGAACCGATTTAGCTGAAAATTGGTGGGGAGGTAGCTTAGAACCAGGAGACGGACA
Organism: Hydriomena furcata; assembly: GCA_912999785.1. Taxonomy (NCBI): domain Eukaryota; kingdom Metazoa; phylum Arthropoda; class Insecta; order Lepidoptera; family Geometridae; genus Hydriomena; species Hydriomena furcata. The sequence continues at coordinate 3,303,655 of OU538823.1, read as the reverse complement.
TAGGATACAAGAACGGGAACGGGACCTTAAGGGGCTGTATGTCGACGATTGCTCTTTTTCGAAACGAAAAAAGAAATACTTCTGAACAAGCCACATCTCCTATTTTTATAAATATATTACTTCAGGTTCCTACCTAGATTTCTATTAAGCTGAAAACATAATAGCAGAAAATTTTCACGATAAAGATATTATTTCAAAATGATACGTTTTAGAATTTATGATCGAAATATTTTGATACCTACTATTAAGATCAACTTGTGATTTTTTGTTAAAGATAGGTAATATGTATAACTATAGATTTTGACACGGGTCTTTATCCGCGACCATGGCTATTGTAACATAGCCGAAACGTCGGGAAAGTAAATTAAAGGTAATTACGTGATAAAGACCCGTGTCAAAATCTATAGTTATGTCTACTAATCACGATAGTTTGAAAGGTAATATGTAGATCTAGATTTCTATTAGAATAGATTTTTGATAAGTAATTATACATAATTTATATCATTTTTTTATTCGAAAAGCAAAGGCGGACCACGCGCCGACGTGTGTTTGTCGTCATTGCAGCGGTCGGTAAGATTATTTATCGAAGTGATTAAAGATGGGTACATCTTTATTCACATATACTATACATTATAAAATAGGAGATGTGGCTTGTTCAGAAGTATTTCTTTTTTCGTTTCGAAAGAGAGCAATCGTCGACATACAGGGCCTTAACACATTTGTTAATTCTAAAGCGATACGAAGTTCGGTTGGTTAGCTTGTAGAGAATACAGAGAATTCTCAAAGAATATTCTGTAAAGTCTACATCGTTGTACCTAACTGGGAGGATTCCGGGTTCACGATATGACCTCAAACTAGACGCGGATCGATAGACATGTCTGGTGGCGCTGCCTGCACTTGTGTCGTGTTTCTTCGTAAAATGCATTTCATGGCTTATGAAATGAACGGAAATGTCTTTTGTCCTTTAGGGTGGGTTAAATATGTATTGGACATTATCACACAGCGCCATCTAGCCCCAAACTAAGCAAAGTTTGTTTAGGAACCAGATTACTAGTAGATTACTTATATTTTTTTGTAATACATAGCTAAATTTGATACATAATAACGGCCAGACACAGAAAAAATATCTATGTTAATTACACAAATATTTGCCTTGGACGGGGATCGAACCCGCAAACTACAGCGTGAAGGCAGCGTATGGAATGCTGACTACTGCAAAATGTGGGTATTCTGTCAAAATGTGCCTCTAACAACCCCCTTTAGACTTCAAGGTTCTAAGCGCGTTCAGATCTGAGAGTATGCCTACCGTACTTGAGGATTACAGCCCTGATCCTATTTATTTTTTATGAATCGCGTGTTTTAAATTCATTGGCATTGAACTTAACAATCGGTACCGGCACCAGATTGTAGATATCTTCAATATCTGCGCCTGGTATAGCCTGGTATTGAACTGGTCATACAGGGTGTATTAAGACTACTACCAAAAACTGAAACTTACCCTCGTATTCAAGAACGACACTATGAGAACACGCACCCACAGTGGACGAAATCTTATTTCATAAACATCACTTTATGTGTTGAGCGACACTATGGCGCACGCTACCGTGTGCCTTTAGAGTTCAACTTTGGCTAGAGGCACACGACAGTATGCCTATGCGTGTTCTATATGTGTTATATATATGCGTGTTCTCATAGTGTCGTTCTTGAATACGTTGGTATGATATATTCGGCACCATAGAGGTAGCAGTAAATAGGTTTAATGAATTTTTTAATTCACAAACTTAGTGCACACCATGTTCTAAATTCAATTTACTTTATCCTCTAGAGAATAAAAACGGCTTTTGCACTCAGATATTGAAGAGCAAAAATACTCTTTCCGAGATGGTGGGATGAAAAAAATATTACCGTGTTTTTTTTTCATTTCTTCTTTTGTCACACTTTCATGCATTGTCTGTCATCTATCTACATAGATCATCAAGAAATAGGTTTAAAATTATTTACAATATTCCACCTGGAAAACGAGTTAATAAAAAAATTATAATATTCAAAAAATCTATCTTAATTTTTCATTTTTCATTACCATTGATCGAATTTAAAGGATACCATTTTTCCACTTTCATAGTTATATTAAAGAATCATTTTTACACAATCGTTTTAAAAATCAGCTGTGGTGAAGATCAAAGTATACATCATACCAATCGAAATACAGATAATAGTAATGAAAATAGAAAAAGGAAAATCGATTTTTACGAAATAAGCCTGTTAGATGTGATATTTATCACCGAAAAAAACTAAAACAAAAGAGATACCTACATAAAATTTCATAATTTGCAAATTTTTCAAAATGCCGATCAATCATTTTTAATATGTTTTCAGTTTAATAGCGACTATTATTGCCTCCTCTATGGTCTGTAGGGTTACCGTTATCATATTATTTCAGAAAAAAAAACTGTTAAAATTATAGATCTTTCAGGATAACCAAATTTTTCCTTTACTTTTAGGGTATTGGTAAAAGTAGTTAGTGTACTTGTGTTTTCAGTTTTTGAGAGTGGTCTTAGTACACCCGATATTCTACTTTTCATTATAGACATTGATATAATCTACTGCATATACATAAACAGTAACAAGTCTCCTAAGTTGAATCTTTCTTTTTCAATTTTTCATTGAATTAGTTCACGTGCGGGACAAACGGGACATTTTTACACAGCGCCATCTATCTCCAAACTAAGCAAAGCTTGTACTATGAGAACTAGATAACCGAGAGACTTTTTCTTTCAATACACATTCTTTCATACACAAGATAAATTTATAACACCGAGATACAGAACAAACATCTAAGTATGTATGTTCATCACACAAAAGTTTGTCCTTAATGAGAATCGAACCCACAACCTACAGCGCAGAAGGTAGAGCTGTGTTACTGGCTGTGTTACAGGTACTTGTCAAGTTCCGATGTCAGTGTGTCATAGGGTGGTATGCAATCACATTCACAAGTAACTATTGATTCATTGATTTATCTAGTCTAGGCTATTTCAGTTCTTATCATTAATGTATCAACGATAGTCAAGGTCTTCTCAAGGTGGATTTGAAAGAAAAACATACCTATTTTTACCCGACTGCGCCAGAAGGAGGGTAATGTTTTTCGAGCGCATGTATGTATGTCCATTTGTTTGGCACGCTCTACACAGGGTTAGTCCAGATATCCCCATTGGCAGCGCATTGAGTGTGTAATGGGGATAACTGGACTTTTTCTAAAAAAAAGTACAGAAATCCCCATTGATGCATCCCCTACTACACAACAATCCCAACAATTTCTTAGCGTGCTAGGAAGTTGTCAAGTCATACAAATACTTCAAATTTAATTAAAATTAGCCACTTGTGCGCTCATTTGCTTCATTGTGTCTAATAAGGCGGCTGACTAAAAACTCGGTTTTTATGATTGAATATTATTGTTTATTGTTATTTGTACACATCAGATAGATATAGGTTTCGTAATTTCAATTCAATTCAATTCTGTTTCCCTGGCTAATCTAATGCGTCTACTTTTCACGATCCTGCCAATGTAGTTTGTAAACTCAACTCAAACAAAAACTCAATTCATTCTAATTTGTAAACCTTTTTAACTGTGGCATAAAAAATATAAACGCAGAAAATTTGAAATTTTCTTAGTGAGAATAAAGCCGCATTTGCACAAGAGGATATATCGACCGACGTGTCAGGCTATGGGCCGCGCGACGTGTTGCCCGACGCGTATTGTACTACATGTCAGGCGACATGTTGCAGGACAAATGTTCCCTAGTGAAATTGCGGCTTGATTTTACATTTGACGGGGCCCTATCATTTCTTTGTCAAATGTTCGAAAAAGTGAAGTTTATCATTTTGAAATAAATTTTCACAAAGTCAGAAGAAATTCAGACTTGATGGACAACAAATGAGGTGTCGTTGGATTTGTCTCAATTGTAGGAATGACCTAAGCTATATATTTTTTTAAATATGGCGTCCCCCTCCCTTAAAAAGGGGCATAACATTTTTAGTTAATAATTTTTTAGTACTCGGTTTTTAAGCTTTTGTAATAGTTTTTAGGTTATTTTTGTTCGAAGGCCGACGAGATTGTTCATAATTATAATTAAAGAAAATCTGTTCAGCTGTTCGAATATCAATCTATTTTATTTTTATTGAAAGGTGTGCAGCTTTTACTGGTCTGATTGATAAAAAATGTAGTACCCTGTGACTTTAGCGTTTTTAATGTGAAACATCTATAGCGGCGGGTACGTCGCCACGGCATGCTACGTCGAGAACTATACGCGGCTACTCGAACTAGATGAGCTGCTGCCGAAGAAGTGCAGACCGCATCCGAACGGGTTCGCGATATACTGCACGCTCTAATAATTTAAATATGAAAATTTAATAATTTCGATGTTCCACATCTGCCATGCGACGGCTCACTTTTTTTTAAATTACTTATTAGTTAAGCTGGCCTCACAGCTTAGTTGGTAATAACTCTGCCTTCTACGCTGTAGGTTGTGGGTTCGATCCCCACCCAGGGCAAACATTTTGTGCGATGAACATAGATGTTTGTTCTGTGTCTGGGTGTTACTATGTATATTATGTATGTATTTACAAAAAGAAAGTAAATAAGTATTCTATCAGTTATCTGGTTCCCATAGTACAAGCTTTGCTTTGTTTGGGGCTAGATGGTGTTGTGTGTAAAGTCCGCCAATATTTATTTAAGTTACATTACTAAAGTTTTTGGTGTTTTGTAGGAGTTGGCGCAGATGGACGAGCAGGTGCTCGGGTGCTCCGCCCCCTCGGCCCCCGCACCCGTCTCCTGTTCCATCGACCTGCCAACTTGCACGGACACGATTGCAGAGGTAACTTTAATATAATAAACTAGCGACCCGCCCCGGCTTCGCACGGGTAGCATGTTATTATACATATAAACCTTCCTCCTGAATTACTCTATCTATTAAAAAAACCGGCCAAGTGCAAGTCGGACTCGCGCACGAAGGGTTCTGTACCATCACTACATAGTATAAAGCAAAGTCGCTTTCCGCTTCCCGCATATGTATGTTTGCTTATATCTTTAAAACTACACAACGGATTTTGATGCGGTTTTTTTTAATAGATAGAGTGATTCAGGAGAAAGGTTTATATGTATAATAACATGCTACCCGTGCGAAGCCGGGGCGGGTCGCTAGTTATTTATAAAAACGGCAAAAAAATCATGTTTGTTGTATGGGAGCCCCCCTAAAATATTTATTTTATTCTGTTTTTAGTATTTGTTGTTATAGCGACAACAAAAATACATCGTATGTGAAAATTTCCACTGTCTAGCTATCACGGTTCATGAGATACAGCCCTGTGACAGACAGACGGACAGACGGACAGACGGACAGCGAAGTCTTAGTAATAGGGTCCCGTTTTTACCCTTTGGGTACGGAACCCTAAAAACCCGCATCAAAATCCGTTGTGTAGTTTTAAAGATATAAGCAAACATACATACATACATACAAACGCGGGAAGCGGAAAGCGACTTTGCTTTATACTATGTAGTGATTTAGTACGCGGGGGGTTTCGGAGACGATAAATTTATCTAGCTAAGTTTCATTTTTAGAAAACGTCGTTGTGTGTGTTTTCAGGCAATTTAATAAATACTGAGCAATGCTCGGTCATCTAGGTACTAAGTATTATAAAGAGAGAAAATATGTAATACTAGCTGACCCGTGCCCGCTTCGCTGTGCGTAAGACATTTCTAATACCATCGTTGACTTTTTTGTAGACGTTTTTAAGGTGTACAATACTGTAGTACATTATTTTGATATATCTCGTGGGGTTCAGCCAGCATTTGCAATGTAAGCGCAAAAAAAGTGTTTATTTACGACATCACATTAGAAACCTCTAAAATTATCAGTGTTGAATCACTTTATTTATAAAAAAAAACCGCATCAAAATCCGTTGTGTAGTTTTAAAGATATAAGCAAACATACATACATACATATTACATACAGACGCGGGAAGCGGAAAGCGACTTTGCTTTATACTATGTAGTGATAGTGATAAGCGACTTCAAAAAAACGGAAAAGGTTCTCAATTCGTTATACATGTTACCTCAGAGCACTATCACGTAAACTTAGATAATTACTAGCCGACCCGTGACAGACATTGTCCTGTCAATTTTTAAAAATCGCACAGTAAAAAGCAATTTCGGGCAACTTCAAATTTTTTCCCTATAAACTGTGTACTGATAAAATAAATTACGAATTTTGGTAGAATGCGTATCATTCATTAGTCAAAACTGCGTTGCTATGACGACTAAATGTTTTTAGTCCGTGATGTCAAATTTGTTGCACACCAATGCCATCTATACCAATATCATCCTGTTTGCGTTTTTTTATCATATACGGGTTGTTTTTCGGATTTTAAGTTCCCCCTTTATTTTTTCTGATTTTTTATCTACATACTACAGTAAGTTTCATCTTAATCTGTTTTGTCGTTTATTTTTGATTAGGGAACAAGCATAGCAGCCTTATCACAAACTTTCGCATTTTTAATATTATTAGGATTGAGGTTCAGAATCCTGAAAAGATACCTACTTTTGTTGTTTTTTTCAGGCGAGTCTTTCTCCGGACAAAGGGGGCTCAATGCTGTCGGTGCAGTCCGCGCCAGCTCCTGAGAGGCATGCCAGCCTTATGTTAGAGCTGCCATTAGCCACCGTATGTATATTTGTATATCTATCTTCTATATCTATACATAAAATATAAAAAAACTAAAAAAAAACTGTCGAAAATGCCTCGACCAATCTAAAAGTTAAGAGATATTAGTTTTTTATGTTTTATGAAGGAAATATTAACATATTAGTACATGAATAATTTAAATAGGGCCAACTTGAGACTATTCTCTACCTACGTAATTGTAAAAAAAACATCGAAATCTGAACACCGCAGGGAAAAAGATTGAGCGGTCATACTCAACTAAAAACCGAAAATTATTTTTTATTTATTTCACTTAACTTAAAACTTCCCTATATACTACTATATATATATATACTATATACTATATAGACTTGACTAAATCTTCACTGATTTATCGTCTACAGCAAGTGGGAGCGTACTTGTCAGCGATGTCACCAACAGAGCAAGAGGAAGACTCGCTCTTAACGCTTTCCTCAGTGACAGCGCGCCCGCTGCTAGCCGCATCGAGGCGACTGCACAACGCCGAATCCACAGAGCAAGTATCACAGACTAACCAGTCTGGGGGTCTGCTCTTCAAAACGATCAATGATATATCGAGATAAACGTCACATCGTTTTCGACTATATTTTCGCCATCTGTTTTTCCAGTAATTCGCCCCCTGACGGTGGTTACGGCTGGGTGGTTGTGTTTGGCGCTTTCATGGTGCAGTTCTGGGTGGCAGGACTGTTCAAGTCTTACGGGGTTCTGTATGTGGAGATTATGGAGACGTTTCCAGACTCCTCGGAGAGTGTGGCGTCTTGGATCCCAGCGGCACTGTCTACGTTGTGTTTAGCGCTCGGTGAGTTTTGTTTCTCTTTTTAGAAATCATCATCACTACATAGTATAAAGCAAAGTCGCTTTCCGCTTCCCGCGTCTGTATGTAATTTGTATGTATGTTTGCTTATATCTTTAAAACTACACAACGGATTTTGATGCGGTTTTTTTTAATAAATAGAGTGATTCAAGAGGAAGGTTTATATGTATAATACATGCATAATATAGTAGAGAAACACTGATAATTTTAGAGGTTTCTAATGTGATGTCGTAATTAAACACATTTTTTTGCGCTTACATTGCAAATGCTGGCTGAACCCCACGAGATATATCAAAATAATGTACTACAGTATTGTACACCTTAAAAACGTCTACAAAAAAGTCAACGATGGTATTAGAAATGTCTTACGCACAGCGAAGCGGGCACGGGTCAGCTAGTGTTCTTATATAGGAAAGAGCTTACTAATATTATATATCCCAAAGTTTGAGAGGATGTTTGTATGTTTGCTATTCATTAAATAAACAGGATCACGAGTTCACGACTGTGATCCTTAAGTACGGTAGACATCCTCTCAGATCTCAGACGCTTAGATCCTTTGAAGATGTCTAGTGGGTGTAGTCAGAGGCACGGATAACAGTTGTAACCCTATATTTAAAAAAACTTAACCTAACCTAAACCTAACTAAATCTAAGGGATTTTTTTTTAAATATTTTTATGTAACTATTTGTAATGTGCCCGCCAGTTATGAGTCAAAGTTGCTCGATAAAAATTATTTTATTTAAAAAACCGCATCAAAATCCGTTGTGTAGTTTTAAAGATATAAGCAAACATACATACAGACGCGGGAAGCGGAAAGCGACTTTGCTTTATACTATGTAGTGATATTAAGACGCTGCCAGTCGACGATTATTTTTGTTCGAAACGAAAAAAGAAATACTTGTGAACAAGCCACATCTACTATTTTATAATGTATAGTATATGTGAATAAAGATGTACCCATCTTTAATCACTTCGATAAATAATCCTACCGACCGCTGCAATGATGACAAACACACGTCCGCGCGTGGTCCGCCTTAGCTTTTCGAATAAATTAATGATATAAATTATGTATAATTACTTATCAAAAATCTATCCTAATAGAAATCTAGATCTACATATTACCTATCTTTAACAATAAATCACAAATTGATTTTAATAGTAGGTATATAAAATATTTCGATCATAAATTCTAAAACGTATCATTTTGAAATAATATCTTTATCGTGAAAAGTTTCTGCTATTATGTTTTCAGCTTAATAGAAATCTAGGTAGGAACCTGAAGTAATATACTTATAAAAATAGGAGATGTGGCTTGTTCAGAAGTATTTCTTTTTTCGTTTCGAAAAAGAGCAATCAGCGACTGGGAGCCTCTTAAAATAGTGTAATAATGTGTTCTTTCCCAGCCCCGTTATCATCAGCGCTGTGTGAGAAGTACTCCTGCCGCCTGGTGGTGTTCATCGGTGGGCTATTCTGTGCGACTGGACTTGCCCTGTCCTACTTCAGCAGTGGCTTGCTTCATTTACTACTCAGCTTTGGCATCATGACTGGTGAGAGACGATGAAAGATATTTTATGGCCTTGGGGTCTACTCTTAAGGCGAGTAATACATTATTTTGATGAATCAAGAATCGTTTTTTCTCAATAACCGCAAAACATACAGTTTTGTTTTTTATTGCAAACTAGCGACCCGCCCCGGCTTCGCACGGGTAGCATGTTATTATACATATAAACCTTCATCCTGAATCACTCTATCTATTAAAAAAAACCGCATCAAAATCCGTTGTGTAGTTTTAAAGATATAGGCAAACATACATACAGACATACAGACGCGGGAAGCGGAAAGCGACTTTGCTTTATACTATGTAGTGATATAAGTTAAGAATTGAATCTAGATAAATTATAAACAAAACACGATTGGTGAAACTTTTTTTCGTTAGATTTATTTTCCAAAGTTGGCTCTTCAAAAACACTAATTTAGTTTTAACTCAAAACTATGAATAGATAAAAAGTTCATTATTCATAATTCGTTAGATAATCATACTAGCTACATAAATAAAAGACAAAATGTTGCTACCAATCGAAAAGTAAAGAGATAATATTAGTTTTTTAAGTTTTATGAAGGAACTATTAGTCCTACATGAATATAATTTCAAAGGGACCAACTTGGGACTATTCTCTACACATAAAATAAACTTAGATGCTGTGTGCTTTCAGGAATTGGCGGTGGCCTCTCAACGACTCCTGGGATTGTGATTGTCTCGCAATACTTCGATAAACACAGGTATGCATTTAAATTTATGTTATCATAATAACAAAAACACTTCAAATTTTTAGTTTTTTTATGGTCCAGAAAATGTGATAAAAAAGCATTACCTATTCTTGAAAACTATCAAACTCATATTGCCTTTTATTTGTCTAAACAAGATAAAACAAACTATAAAGACATAAAACCCAACAGATAAAAATAAAATTATGCCCCCCATTTTTTGGTGAAATGGACATACGTTCGAAAAATAAACCCTAAACCTTACCTTAAAATCAGAGCTGCAACTGTTTTGTATATCCATCTCTTTTCAGAGCGATGGCGAACGGCATCTGTGTGAGCGGGACGGCTGCAGGCAGCTTTGTGTTCCCGATGCTGATTGAGACGCTGGTGCACATGTACGGACTACGTGGTACTATGCTGTTGCTAGGTAAGTAGGATTTTGGGTGGAACTTTCGGGGTGAAACTTTAGGGTTTAGAATCGAAAGCCGCATTTGCACTAGGGAACATGTCGCCCGACATGTAGAATTCGTGTTGGACGACAATGTCGAGGGACAATATCCCCTAGTGAAATTGCGGCTTTACGTATATAAATCCGAAAGTTTGTGGGGATGTTTGTATGTTTATGGTTTAATTACGTCCAAAAGCCCTAACGGATTTTGATGAAACTTGGAGTATACATAGTTTATGTCCTGGAATAAACGTGAGCGAAGCCGCGGGCGGACGCTAGTTAACGTTTTAACTTTTATTCCATTCACGTGGAACGTGATTGAATAGGAATTTACTCACGTTTATTCCAGGACATAAACTATGTATACTCCAAGTGTCATCAAAATCCGTTAGGTCATTTGGACGTAATTAAGCCATAAACATACAAACATCCTTACGAACTTTCGGATTTATAATATTAGTGAGATCCTGTCGGTTTCCCAGGAGGTGGGATGCTGCATGTCTGCGTGGCCGCCTGCCTTTACCGCCCAGCACCAACGCCTCCGCCCCCCGACTCCCCGCCCACAACCACCACCACAGAACATAGCCTGCTGATCCTACAAGAAGGTAAAATATAAAGATAGGCTTGCCCAGCCGCGGGATCTAACCCACCTTACAGCTAGGCACCACCAAGGTCGTCTTTTCAGGATGCCGCATAAGTCGACATCCAGACAGTACAAGACAATTCAAATGCTCTTCATCATGAGAATCGCCCGCGACCGCGCTCAACGGTAGATCGGCCAATGAATTTCTAATTAATTATTCGCAGGTATTTCTATTTAAATTGATTAAATCCTATCCTCAGTGCCGGATTTACACCCAACCCCTCAATAACTTAAAATAAAGGCTCAAAAATCGATTTCCTGAATCTACGCGGATGAAGTCGCTAGTATAAGCTAGTTAGAACTAAAAGATAGTAGACGACTTTATCGTATCGTATGGAAATTCCAGAATAAAAAAATATTTTTTTGGAATAAAAAGTAGCCTGTTTTCATCCCAAGACTTTAAACTATCTCTATATGAAATTTCATGACAATCGACTAAGGGGTTTGGCCGTGATAACGTCACAGATAAAACAGACAGACAGTTACTTTTGCGTTTTTAATATTAGTTGATTCAAGAGAGATTGATTATGTCATTCATGTCATTCATGTTCTAGGTAAAACGGAGGCCCTCCCGCATTGCAAAGACAACCGCCTCCAGAGCCTGTTCCGACCTGATACAGAGCTGGCTCTCAACCAGCATAACCTACTCTCTGACGAGAAACGGAACTTCATGCACCCAAGTTATATCGAGGTATGTAATTAAATTAGTCACTCTTTATTAGTGCCTGTGCACGTGCACACCGCGTTTTTTAAACGCGCCATCTCGACGCACTTAGTTCCAAAAACGGGAAATTACACACGTAAAAAAAAACCGGCCAAGTGCGAGTCGGACTCGCGCACGAAGGGTTCCGTACCATTATCTATAAAAGCGGCAAAAAAATCACGTTTGTTGTATGGGAGCCCCCCTTAAATATTTATTTTATTCTGTTTTTAGTATTTGTTGTTATAGCAGCAACCGAAATACATAATCTGTGAAAATTTCAACTGTCTAGCTATCATGGTTCATGAGATACAGCCCTGTGACAGACAGACGGACAGACAGACAGACAGACGGACAGCGAAGTCTTAGTAATAGGGTTCCGATTTTACCCTTTGGGTACGGAACCCTAAAAAAGAAGAATATTGTATAGGTACCTAAACTTTAGAAAATGAAATTAGTCATTTAAAACCCCCCCTCCCCCACCTCTGTGGCCTGGGCCTTTACTCTGCAAAATGATTTCAACATTATCGACGACAGTCAGTGGATATATTCGGCTAAACCGCACTCTTTGAAATCGTTGTCTGTAGTAGTAGAATGTATTGTAAGTGATGTCAATCGTCAAAAGTAATGACGGTCGTATCGTACCGTACCGTAACATCCTTCAAAATATAGTCGGAAACATCGACTAGATGGTCGGAATTCGGAAATGATGTGACGTTTATCCCAATATAATAGTTAGACCCCTAGAGAACGCTGAGCACGAATCGTTATCGTATCGACTCGGTCTCATCATCCAAATGTCAAAACTGACACTTATTGTATTGTAGGTATAAGTGTCAGTTTTGATATGTCGTTAGGGATGCAACATCGCTCTTAAAAACATCGATGTATAATAACATCGATGTTCAAACAAAAACATCGATGTTAAAAAAACATCAGTCATAAGAACGATGCATCGATGTTTTGTCGATGTTTTGTTTTTACCTTACGATTCATTGGTAACAAGAAATATGGTTATATAAATCTAAATTAATAAAATATAAATAAAAGTAAAAAAAAATTGAATTAATAAATAATAATAAAATGTATAATTTTTTACAAGTTATTCCCTGTCAAACAAGAATAAAACATTTTAGTATGCAAAAATATTTATTTCAAAAACCAATTTAGTAATGTTACTTATTTTTTCGAGTTCGAATATCTTGAAATTTCTGTCGGCAAATCGAAGTATGCGCATAAAACGACGTGTTATTAGCGTTACGTTCGCGAGCCGACTGAAAAGACAACGATTAACGATGTCGATGTTTATGCCGAACATGAACGATGTATCGGCGATACATCGCTGATAAATACATCGATGTTAACATCGATGTATCGTTTGCATCCCTATATGTCGTCCGAGACGTTCCGCGCGACGTCGTCGCCCAACACGTAGAATTCGTATCGTACGACTGTCGAAGGACAAATGTGTCCTAGTAATTATGGCATAAGAGGTGTTAGTAGGTACCTACTTACAATACCTACTCATGTATTTTCAGAACTCACGCCCTCCGTTCCCGGGTCCTTGCCAATCAGACTCTGAAGATTCAGAAGGACTGGATGTTCTGGGTGTTGTAGGTGAGTGCCGAACTGATGAGGATTGAGGGCATACTAAATAATAATAAATAAATAATAACAAGCTTCTTCTCCTTGCGTGTCAGTGATACAATCATTTAAGTCGGGATTGTATCATTGTGTCGGAAGAATTAGCCAGCCTAGACCCTGCGTTACCGGAGAATAGGTAAAGGCACTATTATGGCACCACTAAAAATCAGCGCTGCATCAACTCTCGCTGTTGCAGCAGTGTGCATTACCCCAGCAAAATGTTGGCTCTAATCAGGATTTGATGTATGCAGTAATGTAGACCATGGTTTCGTGTATTTGTGACCGAATTTTAGAATTTGGGTGTCTACAGGCAAAAAACATATTAATTAAATACACATTCTGCTGGGGTAACGTTACCGCAGCAAAATGTTATCGAAATAATGGATGTATCCAAAAAGTAATTAGTACGTTGGGTAGCTAAAATTTGTGTGCGCTTATGAGCCAAAAATTTAACTCTGTGTGTCCAAGGACTCCAAAGATATTCAGGATTTTGTTAAGTATGGCGAAACTTTAAAGTCATTTTACGAGAGTTTTACATAAGTGAGAGAACTGATATGTTTTACACAAAAAAGAGTATTACAACAGCTAATTATTTTGAATTTTTCAGCGAATTACAGCGAGTGATTTCAGAAATATAATGAAAACTCAAAAACAAACCATAACCGACAAACCCGACTAACAACGAAAGACACTTACAAGGTGGCGCTACGGTACATGATGGCGACCTTCGCACATTGTTCGCACTATAATGAAGTAACTGATATTTACCATAGTACAATATGTTCTGGAAAATAGTAGCGCAATGTTTTCAGTGCCATCACGAGCATTTTATTAATAATCTATGCAGGTATAGATGTACCCACCTGCAGGCTTTATACCGTAAAAATCGATCTTCGTTTTTTATTAAGTATCTACCTACCTACCAGAGCTCTAAACATTGATCGATCAATGTAACTACCTATTTCATAGTAACTAATAAAGAACCATAGAGTTGAATACGTAAAGTATATTATTTCATAATAGTTACCTACCTACTATGAAATAAATTTGATGGGTTTTGCCTGAAAACCCACAATGCATTTTAATGCGGCATATAAAGGTAACCTAAAAATAATTACTATTTTTATTCTATGTTGCTGTTTGAATAAAGTCGAGGTTTCTACTAGTGGCCTATAAATTCATGTTTAGTTATAGGTATAACTAAACATGATAATATAAATAATAATATTAATATTGTAAACACAGGTATGTATACAATATTTAGGTTACTTTTTCATATACATATATTTAACTTACCATCATCATCATCTCCTTGCCTGCATCCCACTGTGACATTATGTGAGGTCGGCACACAAATATTTTTAACTTAATGTCATAATAAATATAATTCAAACAATTGAATAAAAAAACCTACATAATCTTTAGTAAAATTTTTATTATCAAAAATCAGTCAGTCTTTTATAAAATTTTACATACATTTAAAATTTGCATTATTATAATGCGTTGCTTAAGTTATCTACTGTCTATAAAATCACAGAACGTTTTCATATTTTAATATATAATTATGCATCTATTTAAAAAGATACTCGTATAAAATCACATATTGTTTTCATGTATAAATATTTAGGAAAAAATCTGTACTAAGTATAAACAAAGGTTTAATGTACCTACCTAAGTATTTTTATTATGGTACATACCTCGTGCTATTCTTATTAAAGCTAACATTATTTTAATAATCTACGTGAGTAAACTATTATGGAATAATATACTTTACGTATTCAACTCTATGGTTCTTTATTAGTTACTATGAAATAGGTAGTTACATTGATCGATCAATGTTTAGAGCTCTGGTAGGTAGGTAGATACTTAATAAAAAACGAAGATCGATTTTTACGGTATAAAGCCTGCAGGTGGGTACATCTATACCTGCATAGATTATTAATAAAATGCTCGTGATGGCACTGAAAACATTGCGCTACTATTTTCCAGAACATATTGTACTATGGTAAATATCAGTTACTTCATTATAGTGCGAACAATGTGCGAAGGTCGCCATCATGTACCGTAGCGCCACCTTGTAAGTGTCTTTCGTTGTTAGTCGGGTTTGTCGGTTATGGTTTGTTTTTGAGTTTTCATTATATTTCTGAAATCACTCGCTGTAATTCGCTGAAAAATTCAAAATAATTAGCTGTTGTAATACTCTTTTTTGTGTAAAACATATCAGTTCTCTCACTTATGTAAAACTCTCGTAAAATGACTTTAAAGTTTCGCCATACTTAACAAAATCCTGAATATATTTGGAGTCCTTGGACACACAGAGTTAAATTTTTGGCTCATAAGCGCACACAAATTTTAGCTACCCAACGTACTAATTACTTTTTGGATACATCCATTATTTCGATAACATTTTGCTGCGGTAACGTTACCCCAGCAGAATGTGTATTTAATTAATATGTTTTTTGCCTGTGGACACCCAAATTCTAAAATTCGGTCACAAATACACGAAACCATGGTCTACATTACTGCATACATCAAATCCTGATTAGAGCCAACATTTTGCTGGGGTAATGCACACGTTGCAGCATATAGCTGAGTGGTGAGGTGAACAATTTTGTAATCAATGTTGCCATTATTTATGTCATTTGTTTGTTTAGTTTTAAGAGATTATGTTGACACAAAATTAAATTATTCTTTCTTTCTTTCTTTATATAATTTTCTTATACATAAAAATTAATCCCTATTTCACTTGGACATATCATAGCATCACGCGTGAACTGCTGGACCAATTTTGCTAATTCTTTTTTTGTTGCAATCGTTAGTGTCAGAAGAAGGTTCTTAAAAAAGAAAATTTACAGGAATACGTCTGTCAGGACAGCTAGTACATTATTAAATACCAATAATAATGCTCTGATTTTAAATGTAATAATAAAATTAATGTAGGTAAGTATTAAAACCTCAAGTGCCTAAACTAGGCTAAAATAGCCTGTACGATAGACACCTGCGCTCACTATTAAATTCTCAATTTGTTATATTGTTAGGCCTTCCCCGCGAGGTGGCGCGACTCAGACTACGACCGACGCGCTCCTCCTCCATCCTGCATTCGGTGGAAGACTTGTCCACTGACAGCACTTGCGTCTACAAAGCTAGCAGACGGAAGATCAGCCGGTGAGTAAAGCTACTTCTTTCTTTACTACAGTAGCTGTATGATCGTAAAATTAAATTAACCACTTCTAACACACACACACACACACACACGCTTAATATTACCTACTACTTAATTATTTTTGGTTACTACTAAATAACTTTCTGCGTTGTGTAACTTATACTGTACTAGCTGACCCGTGCCCGCTTCGCTGTGCGTAAGACATTTCTAATACCATCGCGGACTTTATTGTAGAAAAAAAAATGTGTTTATTTATGACATCACATTAGAAACCTCTAAAATTATCAGTGTGTCTCTTCTATATTATGCATGTATTATACACATAAACCTTCCTCTTGAATCACTCTATCTATTAAAAAAAAACCGCATCAAAATCCGTTGTGTAGTTTTAAAGATATATGCAAACATACATACATACATACGCGGGAAGCGGAAAGCGACTTTGCTTTATACTATGTAGTGATAACTTATCTAGATTAATTATTTAATGTTCCTGATCTGGTACCTATAATCCCGATATGGAAGAGCGAGGTCTACTAACACAAGATGATGGTTATGGCTACATAAACACTGGTGAATTTTCTGTTGTGTTGTGATTGTGATTGATCGATCTTATTCCTTTTACGTTAAAATCTAAGCTAGCGTAACATCAAAATAACAGTCCTTAGACTTAGGATATTTTAGTCATTTCTCTATTTTATTTCGCATCTTTTACACATCCAAGTGTCATCTTAGTCAACACCAATTTACATAATAATTAAATGTAGCTTGATGTTTAGGTATACATACCTACGAACATCGTAAATTTATGCAAAACTATGCAAAGTTTTAGAACTGTCAGTTTGAGGTTATGCTAATTTAGACTTTAACGTCAAAGGATAAAGAGCGATCGTAAGTTTGCAAAATTTCAGCTTTAGGCGTCAAGTCAAGTCTAGTCAGTCAATCAGTAATGCCTCTTGCATTTTTTTGTCAATGCCTTTTGCAGTTTTATAAATTTAAATATTATTACAGTTCCCTCTACATAAAGCCTCCGCTGCCTGCGCGTATCATCCCTAATAAACTGGAGACCGTCGCCAAACCAGAGAAGGAGGAACTGAAGGAAGAAGTGATCATTGAGAAGAAGACCAGCTGTGTTGACAAGATTTCCAGGTAACTTCATTTATTGGTAGACCTCGGGTGAGTTGTGACCTACACAGCTGGGGGTTAGCATGAACCCTTATTACCCTATTACCACATTATGTAGACGATGCATGGACCACTATCGTGTCCAAATGTCAAAAGTGACACTTTTACTATACAAAAGTGTCCGTTTTGACATTTGGACGATACGTTGTCGATCCGATAGTGGTTCTTGATAACCCCCGTGCGGAGCTGTGCGGAGCGGACCAATGACAGCGTTCAACAATCAGATATCTGTTTCCCATAGTACAATACAAGCTTTGCTAATTTTGGGGCTAGATGGCGCTGTGTATAAAGTCCGCCAATATTTATTTAATTAACGGTACATATCGGTACCTAATGGTTTATTGTGATAGTGCCGCTGACTACTCCCATTAGAAATCTTCAAGATTCTAAGCGCGTTGAGATCTGAGCGTATGTCTACCGTACTTGGGGATTACATTCGTGATGATTCTATTTTTTTCAACAGATATTTAGATGTGTCTCTTCTGAAGTCCTGGCGCTTCGGCCTCCTGTGCACCTCCGTGGCGCTCATGTCTTGCGGTTCGCCGTATGCCCTGTACTACCTGCCAGCCTACACCGTCGCGGCTGGACACAGCAAAACTGCTGCAGGTTAGTCACAATATCCTATCCTAATCCTAATAGTCCTAATAATATTATAAAAGTGAAAGCTTGTGAGTTTGTATGTATGTTTGTTCCTCAATCAGGCCTCAACGATAAAACTGATTAAGTTGAAATTTGCTGTAGATGTAGATATGCCCGAATAAATAATAGACTACTTTAAAATATGGAAAATATCTACAAAATTAAAAAAAAACACAAAAGAGATGATTTTAGCATATATGGCGCCTGGTGTGCAACAAATCAGACTAGAAACTTATTGAAATTTGACAGGACAACGTCTGTGACGGGTCGGCTATTACAATCTATACTTATAATAAATCTGTAGAGAGATCAATTCTGTACATGAAATATATTTCCAAAATAACTATCAGGGGGTGATTAGGGATCGATACTGATGCCAAAAATCCAATCAGTAAAATTTTTGTCTGTCTGTCTGTCTGTCTGTCTGTCTGTCTGTATAACCGTTATAGAAACAAAAACTACTCGACGGATTTTAACGAAACTTGGTACAATTATTTTTCATACTCCTGAGCTGGTTATAGTATACTTTTTATCACGCTGCAATCAATAGGAGCAGAGCAGTGAAGGAAAATGTTGGGAAAACGGGAGAAGTTACTCCATTTTTTAAGCTTCCGTCGCGTGTGCAGTGCAACCTTAATGGTTAAAGCTACACAGAAATTATGTATGACGGAAATGTTCTCCTTAAAATTATATAAAAAATATTCCTCAACAGCATAATATGTCTATCTTTTACGGTTGACTCACAATAACACGTGTAACTCCCGATAGCTTAGCAGTTCGAAGCTTTCTGATTATATTTGTCTACTCTTACGTTTATAACACTCTCAGTCATCCCTAATTAAAAACGCGAACGCACAGGCAGGCGGCTTGCTTGGCACCTAGAGGCTAGCGAGTCACCTAGCGAGTAGCTTCGTAAAACGAACATTCTCGAACGTTCGCAACCGGCCTAGCAGCTAGGCGTCAAACGCGCGGTTCGGCCGGTCGCGAATGTTCGAGAAAAATCATCAATAATTGTCTAATTACAAAAAAGCTGTGAAAAAAAAAACGTTTTATATAAAGACATTCTGTAGTATATTTAGTATCAGCTTTGCACCCGTGCGAAGCCCGGGCGGGTCGCTAGTATATAATAAGATAACAAACCTTCACAAACTTAAAGTCAGTTTTTACCCGATTGCGAAGGGTAATGTTTATCGAGCGTATGTATGAATGTATATTTGTATGTCCGTTGACTTGACGGATTATGACATGAATATGAGGTGTCGTTGGATTCGTCTCAATTGTGGGAGTGTTAGGTTACATTTTTTTTTTTAAATAAACCTTGTCCTGACAATAAGAAACTCATAAAAAAATAATCATCCAATTTGGTGCAGTCGTTCGGAAGTTATGCGCGTACTACATTTCGGCGATTATTTTTTATATATAAAGATTTAGGCACAAATTCTAAATAAAAAAAAATAAGCATTATTTTTTGTTTTTATAATAATTTGTTATATCTTGTTCGTTTTTTAAAAACCTACCTAATTATTTTTACAAGTATTAATGTAACGTAATTATTTTGAGGAGTTCCCTCAATTGCTCATGGATTCCATCATCAAAACTACATCTTTTGTATTTCAGGTCGGCTGGTAGCTATCAGCGCAGTTCTAGACTTGTGCGGAAGGCTGGGGCTAGGCTGGCTTTGCGATCTCCACCTCTTTTGCAGAAGGAAAGCGTATATTATTAGGTAAGAGTTTAAGGGTAGCTAGATACCCGTCAACGCGAGGTTTCTCCATGTTGGTAACACTTCCTTGATAAGTGATTATAAATGTACTTAAATTTTTACAAGAAATAAATTTAACTAGGTAGGTATATTATTAATATAATGTTTTTTTTTCTTTCGAACCCTCTCCTGAATAACAAACGAAACAAAAAAAATATTGCCAAAATCGGGCCAGACGTTCACGCGTGATGCCGATGATCAAGGGAAATAGGGATTCTTATATTACGCGTCACGTTGATTATCCGCGATGGACTCCTAAACTACTAAACTGATTTTAATCAAACTTTGCACACCGTGTGCAGTTTGATCCAACTTGAAAGATAGAATAGCTTACATCTCAATTTATAGTCTCAATATTATTTTATTGCAAACTGTTGACACAGCAACGCGTGGCCGGGTCTGCTAGTTTTTATATATTTTGCATTTTTTTCCAGTATTCTGGTGGCCGGTTTGGCAGTTCTGTCACTGCCAAGTTTGACGTCTTGGTGGGCTCTAGCTGTAGCATCCGGTAAGAATTTTTACAACCAATTAAATCTTTAGATACCTACCTAGACCTACTGTGGTAAAAAAAAGAAAACATTATTCTATATGGGAAAATCATATTTTTACCTAACGACTCTCACTGCACTGCACGTATCGCGATGAATCAACGATATATCATCGCGATACGTGGAGAGATATACATTTTTTAATTTATTCTTGTAAAATAATAAATTACCTAACGTAAACAATAATTTTATGTAGTTTTTGGAAACAACAGAATTGCCACCATTTTGTTGCTAAGCCAATTTGCCAAGTTAGAGGGTCTGTGTATTGTTAAGGTGCGTACGGCCTCTGCCTCGGCTGCTGGTTCCTGCTGGTCCCCGTGCTGTTGGCAGACACGTTCGGCACGGCACGCATCGCATCATCGTACGGGCTGGTGAGAATGTTCCAGAGCATCGCAGCCGTCTCCGTGCCACCGACAGCCGGTAACTATTCCAATACTGCCGTCCGATCACTAAAAGGCCGTTAAGTAACATTTGATTTTGACACGGGTCTTTATCACGTAATTACCTTTAATTTACTTTCCCGACGTTTCGGCTATGTTACAATAACCATGGTCGCGGTCATCATGGTCTGCCCCACGACCATGGTGTTTGTAACATAGCCGAAACGTCGGGAAAGTAAATAAAAGGTAATTACGTGATAAAGACCCGTGTCAAAATCAAATGTTACTTAACGGCCTTTTAGTGATCGGACGGCAGAATATTATAAATGCGAAAGTGTCTGTCTGTGACGTTATCACGAACAACCGCTGGGCCGATTGTGATTAAATTTCATATAGAGATGCTTTAAAATCTTATAAATAAATATTGTAAAAAATATTGGCGGACTTTACACACAGCGCTATCTAGCCCCAAACTAAGCAAAGCTTGTACTATGGGAACCAGATAACTGATAGAATACTTATATATTTTTTTTTTTAAATACATACTTATCACAGAACAAACATCTACGTTCATCACACAAATATTTGCTCTGGGTGGGGATCGAACCCACAACCTACAGCGCAGAAGGCAGAGTTACTACCAACTGAGCTGTGAGGCCATTTTATTGCAAAATATTCTTTCAATTTTCAGGAATTTCAATGTTTTACGAAAAAGACGTCAAAAGTCGATTATTTGAAAACGCGGACAAGGTCTCGGTTCAAAGCTAGTAATATATATTTTCAGGTTTACTGCGTGACGTCACCGGTGGATACTCCTGGACGTTCTACGGCATGGGATCCTGCATGGTACTTGGTTCTATTCCCGTCATAGCGTTCCACATTTGCACCAAAAACGAGGACAGCGAATCTTCTGTTGATTGAACAAAAATTGAAAAGAACGAAGAAAGTTTTCAAAATGAACTTTCAGAGTCGAAAGGCAGCTCGCGATTGTCGCGCCATCTCTTATCTAAAATGTGATTAATATTAATATTGGTTCATTGACTCTAAAGTCCTTTTTATAAAAAAAAAGTTGCAACGTGTTCGCGATGATACATTCCAAACAAAAAAAATAGAATACATGGTTTTTTTTCTTTATCGTTTTATTTAACCATAAGAGTTTTTTTTACGTAAGTAATTTATGAGTGCGGTTTGGCTGAATATATGGGAGCACCTGTCACTGTCGTCGATAATGTCGAAATCGTTTTGCAGAGTAAGGGCCCCGAAGTCTCGATATATCGTTTTCAAGAGTAGACCCCCCGATTGCTTAATTTAAATGTGACAGAAATATATTATTGCGCACCTGTCATTTATAGCCATGCAAGTTCATTGTGTGTGAATAATTTTTAGATACAGACGTATTATAAAAATTAATCAAAATTAAAAAATTACTTATCACTACATAGTATAAAGCAAAGTCGCTTTCCGTTTCCCGCGTATGTATGTATGTTTGCTTATATCTTTAAAACTACACAACGGATTTTGATGCGGTTTTTTTTTAATAGATAGAGTGATTCAGGAGGAAGGTTTATATGTATAATAACATGCTACCCGTGCGAAGCCGGGGCGGGTCGCTAGTTATTTTATAAAGATTGTATGTATGTACTGGCAGGATAATGTGTGACTGAAGCAAGACCACGGTCAAGGTCTACTAAATGATTATTTATTGGTACCTAAAACTAAAGTATAATTTTGCGTAGATCTTTGAGTTACCGCAAGTAAGTAATATAAATATACCTATTGTATTCTATCCCCGACAAAACGTTAAAATAGGTATGTGTTAACGAGTTATATCCTCCGTGCTAGGGATGATCGTCTTTTGGGTGGGTTTTCTAAAGAATGTATACTTCCAGAGATGGTTTTTAGGCGTGAAATGTGTTGGGGTAACTAAACATAACTTATTAACCTTTATGTATGTAGCGATCATCTAAATATATCCAATGTACCTACCGATTTAGGTAGTTTTGGTTTGTTTTCTTTACCTACATAGTACGTAGATATTCAATAAAATTAAATGCATTATGTAAATATTTAAGGAGTGTTTTATTTTATTGATAATATTATTGTTAGGTACAGTGGCTATCAACATCTGTCGTATAGGTATATAATCATATGTATATAATCTATTCTATGGTTCTTTGATAGTTAGTACCTGGATGACCACTTTGCTATTCAATTTCCTGAAAACATGGATAAACGATGTTTTCTAAAAATGAAACCTAGCTGGATCGATTTATCGCCCCCTAAACCCCCTGCATACTAAATTTAATTAAAATCGTTGGAGTCATACAGGAATCTTTATAAACTACCAAAAAATATATGATTGCAGCAGAGGCTACATAAGATCTGAGCACTGTCAGAATTATTTAATAATGCACTATCACAAAGTTATTGAGATTTCTTCACAATGGTCATAGTAATAGAAAATACTACACAAATCGTATGTATAATAAGTATGTATTTACAAAAAAAAAAGTATATAAGTATTCTATCAGTTATCTGGTTCCCATAGTACAAGCTTTGCTTAGTTTGGGGCTAGATGGCGCTGTGTGTAAAGTCCGCCAATATTTATTTATTTATTTATCGATCTCGTATGCACTCCATTCAAAGACGCTCTTAACTCATCCCATCTCCTTCCATCTATTTCATTTCCCTGTCACGGATATTAAGTGTTCTGTTGTATCGCCATACCGCTTGCAGCCTTGCAGTGTTGCAGTACGAGAATGTGACTTTGTGACCATTACCACTAGATATTTTTTCGAACTAAGAAATTGTTAGCTATATATACCTAGGTACTAACATAGAATATAAACACTGGACTGGGTATTTTTTACTCTGCTGCAGCGGGGCCAGCCAACTCTACGTATTTTTACGTAGATCTACGTATAAGCCATTCCTGCAAACCTACGCACATCAGACCAGAACCTACGTATTTTCTTTTCTATCAAAATTGCAAACATAACACACAACTTAGGTATGTATAAGTTTTCCAAATTTCATCCAAATCCGTGGCGCTATTTAATAAAAAACATGATAATATGATATTCATACCAATATTTATTGTTTGAATGCCATAATACCTGCGCTTTTTATGCTGTAACAGAAGAGGGAACTCATAATCTGTAAAACAACCCATAAAATAAAATAAAAATGCAGAAAGGATGATTTTGGTATAGATGGCGCTGATGTGCAAAATTAGACTTATCAACCGATAACATTGAGTTGTCGTTGTCATAGCAACGCATATTCTACCAAAGATTGTAAAAGAATCTGACATCAATTTGACTACCGAATGATTACACCTACCAAAATTCGTAATTTATTTCATCAGGTCAAGGTTTTAAATAAAGGGAAAAAAATTGAAGTTGGCTGAAAGTGCTTTTTCTATGCGATTATTGAAATCTGGCAGGACAAAGTCTGCCACGTGTCAGCTAGTAGGTAATATAAGTTACAAAGGTACGTATATTAAATTAAATACTTACAAAATATAAATGACTTCGTCAGCATTGTTTGTATAGTGTTTAGTCTCTTTATTGCCGAAAAATTAAATGTAAGCAAACAAAAAAATGACAAATGTCACTGTCCATGGTGTGGCTGTCTGGCTGTGTCTGGCTGTGTCCAAAGAGCATATAATATAAGTAGCTGTGTCCATCAATGGCGGCGTATCGATCGCCAATATCGCCATCGCTCGCTTACAATAAATTGCATTTAATTTCTAATTTGCATTGCATTGCAGTACCCGAGTACCACAAAAGGCAGCAAATATATTTTAGAACTAAAAATTATAATCTATGTAGGTACAGTTGTACCATAAAAACACTGGACTGGATGTTTTTTACTCCGCTAGGTATACCTTTGTTTATCTACATAAACAACACAACAATTCTTACACTGAATTATGAGGTATACTTTATTTTTTATCTAGTTACGTTACTTTGATTAACATTGTTATAGGTACCTACTTGTTGGTGTTTTGTTCGGTATCCTAGTTAGCCGCTTTGAAATGGATAATTCGGTGTGCAGAGTGTGTCTTGTCGGCAATATCAGGATGCTGAACATTGATAACATCCACCTCCTGGAGATGTACGAGAAACTTACTGACACCAAGGTAACAATGTCCACCTACCTATTTATTATTTATACCTAGGAAAGTATTTACACGCGAAGCAAATCCTACAACCCATACTTCATTATTAGATGAATAGAATGAGCGCTAGGTACCTAACTATTTATCAAGTGGTTTTTGTTTCAGCTCCACTCAGAAAGAGAAAATGGGCTGCCTAGCACAGTCTGCTATGTCTGTCACCGGCAGCTGCAGAGGTGCCATAGATTCTCTCATATGGCTCAGAAATCCAACAGAATCCTTCAAGATCTGCTGCAAAATAGCACTGAGGTATGAAACAGTACTTCCATTCCATAGGTATTGTGTGGCTAAATAAAAAATATCTCTGTATGATTCTCCCAAACTTCGCATGGGTACTAATGAAGATTTGTTTGAACCAGATAAGCTAAAAAAACTACTATACCAATGTAAAAAATTCTTACACCTATCACCGAGAGTAACATTTATATTTAATAAAAAAAAAAATGAGTCCTATGAAAATTGCAATAATTTGCCTACAATGTTCGTTAGTACACCCATGCTAAGCTAGAACGAACTACTAGTATTGCTGGTACATATGTTGTTTCAGATAGCACATAATGTGTTCCCAATGCCGTCTCAAAGAATGCATAACTTATATGTGACTGCAACAAAAAACATCTCTATAAACATTGATACAGGCACTGGAAGTACTGCTGAAACTATTAAGGAAGAACATGTTGTTGTTAAAGAAGAAGCAATTGAAACTGTTGAAAATGTCATAGAAGATGTGAAATTGGAGATGTTTGATGAAATTGCCATAGAAGAGATGAAATTGGAGATGCCTGATGAAAATGTTGACAACAGCATTTCAAATAAAACAGAACCTTCTCTAAACAATGATAAATACACACACAGTAATGCATCTCCATTGTTATATTGCGATGTGTGCAACATAAAAAAAACATCCAAATATCAGTTATCCAGACATTTAAAATCACACACATCACATTCCTGCAGCACATGTGATAAGGTATTTACCTGCAAAAGTGGTTTAGCAACCCACATGTTAATTCACACTGGAGAAAAGCCATATTCCTGCAAAAGATGTGATAAGGCATTTACTCAAAAAGGTAGTTTAACAACCCATATGCTAGTTCACACTGGAGAAAAGCCATATTCCTGCAAAATATGTGATAAGGCATTTACTCAAAAAGG
This sequence comes from Hydriomena furcata, assembly GCA_912999785.1. NCBI lineage: Eukaryota > Metazoa > Arthropoda > Insecta > Lepidoptera > Geometridae > Hydriomena > Hydriomena furcata. Next base: position 3,277,401 of record OU538823.1, on the reverse strand, counting down.
TAATTTAACAACCCACATGCTTCTTCACACTGGAGAAAAGCCATATTCCTGCAAAAGATGTGATATGGCATTTACCGAAAAATATGATTTAGCCAGCCACATGCTCATTCACGCTGGAGAAATGCCATATACTTGTAAAATATGTAATAAAGCATTTACTTATAAAAGTATTTTAGCAGATCACATGCTACTTCATAGTAAACTAAAGTCATATTCCTGCGGCAGATGTGATAAGGCATTTATTCACAAAAGTAGTTTAACATCCCACATGTTAATTCACACTGGAGAAAAAGAAAAGCCATATTATTCCTGCAGCAGATGTGATAAGGCATATAGTCAAAAAAGTAATTTAGATTCCCACATGTCAGTTCACACTGGAATAAAGGCATATTCCTGCAAAAGATGTGATAAGGCATTTGCTTATAAATCAGCTTTAACAAGACATACTCTTATTTGTTTCCACACTGTTAACAAGCCATATCCCTGCAGCAGATGTAATAAGACATTCAACCAAAGAAGATATTTAGCCAACCACATGAAAATTCATAACGAAGTAAAGTCATATTCATGTAAAATGTGTGATAAGGCATTCACCCAAAAAAGATTTTTAGTCTCCCACATGCAAGTTCACACTGAAGTAATGCCATATTCCCTGTAGCAGATGTGATACGCATTGATCGGAATTGTAAATATAAAGTCAAAAATTATAATAATTAAGAAACATTATTGTGATTTTTTTAAGTAGTAATGTTATTTATCTATTTTAAGTACTGTTTAAGGAAGTTTTTATAATTTGATCTCATGTTATGTTTTTATTTATTTTTTGTTTCAATTTTGATAATAAATTCTGTTGTAAGTTGAGTTCTGAATTCTGTTGTAAGTCATCTAAGTGCATGCTGTGGCGTCCTATAATTGGAAAAAAACACGTAGATGTTTATTAATTATTCATAAAAAAGCAAGTGATTTTTTTCTGTTAAATGTCCAGATGGTACATTATTTTTTTTTCACTTTCATGTGTGAAACTTGTGCCTACAGGCCCAATCCGGACTAATTTTAAATCCATTTATCTAAATTAAAAGACCTTTTGTACATTAATGAAATAAACGACTTTCAGTCATTAATGTACCTGTACATTTCAATTATATCTACATAATAAGGATTCATAGGCTAAAAATTAAAATAAGTTAGTGAAGAGCAGATAAATTTTTCATGTCAATGTCAATGAAGACATCAGCTGCCGAATTGAAAACCAAGCCCATTTTTTGTAGTTTGTTAAAAATTGAGAGGCTATTTTGGTGTATAAATAAAAACAAACTTAATAAACGCAAATTTATTTGAAAACAACAAGATAAAAAAAATTAGGATAGTTTATACTTGATACTTGACTGCAGTGAAGTTCCGTAGATGTATGTAGCGACTTCATGCTAGCGAGCGCCCGCGGTTTCGCTCGCATGGTAATCAGATAAGAACTAGTAGGTACCTACCCTATAAGCCATTCCAGAGGCCATACCACAAAGTCCTAAATTAATATCAAAACAATATTACTCGCGGTGCGAAAATGACAACGTTAAATAAGTTACAAGCCGACTTGTGACAGCGTTGCCTTGTCAAATTTTAATAATCGCATAGAAAAGATTAAATGTTTTTAGTCTGTGATGTCAGATTTGTTGCACACCAACACTATGTATACCAAAATCATTCTTTTTATTTTTTTATCATTTAGGGGTTGTTTTTCGGATTATAAGAACTCTTATGTTGTAATCTGATATATTATTTACATCTACAGCAAATTTCATCTTATTCCTTTAAGTTATTTAGGCCTGATTGACTTTCAAACATACAAACATCCTCACAAACTTTCGCATTTATAATATTATTTATTTATTTATTTATTTGGAAAACAAACAGTACAATTAAACTTAAAATATTTCAAACTGGTAGGTTAAACTTAAACCAATTAAGTTTTCACTATTAATTGAAACATACACGTGAAGAAAAGGTGGACAATTACAATAAATATATAGTTTAGTTTTATAAAGTATAGCTTAGTTTTTGAAAATAATATTATATTCAAAAACCAAGAACTAAGAACGTTAGTAAAAAAATAGAGACAAAAACAATAAAAAACAGCTAAATTACAAAAATGAAAACAAAATCTATAAAGCTATTACAAAGATTATTTTAAGATATCATAATAATTACGAAGATCCTCGCTGATGGCTAATTTAAATTTGGAAAGAGAGAGGTCAAAAATATCAAGCTTAGAAAATATATTATTGTTTGAATTCATGGAACGGTTGATGAAAGAATTGGATGCATAATTTGTAAGGACAAAGCATTTTATATTTTGAGATTAGTATTGCGTTGTCACTTTTGCACCGTGAGTGATATTTCTTATGAGCTTGTGGTACTGCCCCAGGTAACTAACTAACTATAGCTACAGTTGTTCTTTCAACGAAGGCGGGTTGATCTTGATTGTGTGTAGCGCTCAGTATCGTAGCCGCAGTCACGCACACAAAAGCGCGTCTATACACATAACAAATACTGCTCACCCGCCTTCGTGAGATGAACAACTGTAGATTCCTATTATGTTTTCCAAAAATCGTTAAAAGACATTTTTGCGTGATTTAAACACAATTTTCCACAATAAATCAATATTGTTGGAAATTTCACACAGCGCCATCTAGCACCAAATTAAGCAAGTAGGTACTATGGGAACTGATAACTTATAGAATACTTAGGTACTTGTACTTTTTTTGTAAATAAGATACATTATAACACTCAAACACAGAACAAACATCTATGTTCATAACACAAATGTTTGTCCTGGGCGGGGATTGAGTCTAATACAGCGCATAAAGCAGAGCTACTAAATGGCGCTGTGTAAAAACACCACCAATATTTTTTATCAATTAGCCGTATTTCTATTTAAAATGATTAACAATCACTATAGTTTTAGGTCAAAGTCTGTCGCGGGTCTGCTAGTTATATATTCGTGACAGTATAAGCATGGAGTCAGGGCTGTAGCTGCTGGGGGATGTCAAGGTGTTCCTCAACGCGCGCATTCGGCGTCATGGAGCGGCATCTCTGTCGGAAAAACAAACAACGATAAATACATTTGCTGTTGAATAATATTTTTTCGCGCTATCATCTGTCACATAATATCTGTCATACGAACTTGACAGGTATGAAAAGTTTTAACTCAATCGAATTATTTAATAAGGAGTGTCCGTTAAGGCCCTGTATGTCGACGATTGCTCTTTTTCGAAACGATAAAAGAAATACTTCTGAACAAGCCACATCTCCTATTTTTATAAGTATATTACTTCAGGTTCCTACCTAGATTTCTATTAAGCTGAAAACATAATAGCAGAAACTTTTCACGATTAAGATATTATTTCAAAATGATACGTTTTAGAATTTATGGTCGAAATACTTTGATACCTACTATTAAGATCAACTTGTGATTTATTGTTAAAGATAGGTAATATGTAGATCTACTAGAATAGGTTTTTGATAAGTAATTATACATTCGAAAAGCAAAGGCGGACCACGCGCCGCCCATGGTGCCCCGTGAGTTTGTCGTCATTGCAGCGGTCGGTAGTATTATTTATCGAAGTGATTAAAGATAGGTACATCTTTATTCACATACTAGCGACCCGCCCCGGCTTCGCACGGGTAGCATGTTATTATACATATAAACCTTCCTCCTGAATCACTCTATCTATTAAAAAAAACCGCATCAAAATCCGTTGTGTAGTTTTAAAGATATAAGCAAACATACATACATACGCGGGAAGCGGAAAGCGACTTTGCTTTATACTATGTAGTGATACTATACATTATAAAATAGGAGATGTGGCTTATTCAGAAGTATTTCTTTTTTCGTTTCGAAAAAGAGCAATCGTCGACATACAGGGCCTTAAACAGCTCCTGACTCTATAAACAGATCACAGCTTTCGTTACCGATTCGCTAAATAATCATACCAGCTACCTTAATTAAAGACAGTTCCTTTTTAAGATTGATGGTTTTCAAGATAATGCGGTTTTATCACTTTTTCCGGGTAGACACTAGACAGCCCAAAAAAAAACTCTAAATTTCACATATCAACATTAATTTATGCCTCATTGTTGCTCACCTCGCGATAATCAGCCTCAGCTACAACAGGCGTCAACAGATCAACACGACGCATCGGCATTTCCATTCCGTGCACCGCCTTGTACACATCCGAGTTCTGGAGATGGTCCAGATTCACTGGCGGCTTCTCGTACTTCATGAAGTTGATCCTGGATACGTAACACACTATTTTAATATGTTTTCTAAGGAGCTGTGTGCAACCAATGACAGCGCTCAAATATTCGAGTTTGAAAATTTCAAGCGCTGTTATTGGTCCGCTCTTCTCAGCTCCGTGTGGATGGAAACTCATTCTAAGCCATGGATAGTTACACTAGGAGACAATTATAGCGACATGTCGCTCAACAACAACGTGATCGTAGAACTTAAGACAGCACTGCGAGCTTGGTGACACGAGAAAAGTTTATTTTACAGAAGTAGGTATTTACAGTATGTATCAAAATCATTTTTTTTATGTAAAAAACAGTGATTTTTCGCCTTTTTGAGCATGATAATCGCATGAATGAACGAAAAAGTTACTTCTAAACTTGCCTCGACCAAAATTTGACGTCTACGACGCTATATTCTTCATCCAAATTTAATACTTGTCTATTCTTTCGTAGAGAAATCAATTTCTCGGGTCAACAAGCTAAGCCTGCAGGTGTCTCGCGTCCCGTAAAATGTTGTGCGTCATGTTGTGGAATAAAATGTCCGCTAGTGTATAGTATACGTGGCTTAAATGCCTCTGGAGATCAATTGCAACAACGTAGGAGGGAATATCAAGATGGCATGCGAAAAAATAAATTTAAAAAGTATATTTGTCAAGCATTAGCTTGTACAGGTAGGTACAGTTGTTCTATCTCACAAAGGCGGGCGAACTGTAAGTGTAGTTGTATAGACACTACGCTTTTGTGTGCGTGACTGATACTGAGCGCTCCCGAGCTTACGCACACAGGGATAATGTGCCACGTGCATTTACACACAATTAGACCAACCCGCCTTCGTAGAATAGAACAACTAGGTACCTACTAGGTACATAATATCGTTTGAGATGAAATATCATTCTCTTTGAGTTTGATGAGATGTAAAATGGCTTTAAGTGGCAGATTTGAACCGATTAGCCAAATAATGTTGGCTATAATGTTATAATGTAATTGTGGATAAGGCAATTCTGATGTTACCACAAACTAACAAAAAAACCGTAAAGCGATCGATCTTATTCTTATTTAGTTAAAGTCTAAATTAGAGTTACCTCAGAATATTTAAATATAAATATATATTGGCGGACTTTACACACAACACCATCTAGCCCCAAACTAAGCAAAGCTTGTACTATGGGAACCAGATAACTGATAGAATACTTATTTACTTTTTTTAATTGTAAATACATACATATTATACATAGTAACACCCAGACACAGAACAAACATCTATTTTCATCACACAAATGTTTGCCCTGGGTGGGCATCGAACCCACAACCTACAGCGTAGAAGGCAGAGTTACTACCAACTAAGCTGTGAGGCCAGTCAATGACAGTTCTATCTAAAAGATAGGATAGTTTTGACAAAATTTATGATTTTCGTAATTTGATTTAGAAACTTCAACCTATATTTAATCCAGATTTAGAAGATTACGACTGACCTCACAGCTCAGTTATTAGTAACTCTGCTGCGTTGTAGGTTGAGTTTGATTCCCACTCAGGACAAACATTTCTGTGATGAACATAGATGTTTGTTCTGTGTCTGGGCATTGCATGTACTTAATATAAGTAACAAGCTGACCCGGCGAACTTCGTATCGCTTTAGAATTAACAAATGCTGTGTTAAGTTCCCGTTCCCGTTCCTGTTCCCGTTCGTTGTAGTACATGCTATGTATCAGAGATGGCGCTGTATGTGAAAAATGATTTTCACTGTTTTCCTGCTTTTCTCTTGAATTTTTCCTGAATTTTCTTTGCTATAAACCTCACGGAGCCCGAGACCTTTCCAACGAATGCAAAACCGTTGAAATCGGTTCGTGCGTTCTGGAGTTATAGCGTCAGGAAGGAAAACCCGACTTATTTTTATATTATAGACTAGCGACCCGCCCGGGCTTCGCACGGGTACAATGCTGATACTAAATATACTACAGAATGTCTTTATATAAAACGTTTTTTTTCACAGCTTTTTTTGACCCCTTCTAGTACAATTGCTGATTTTTGGAGTACAATTCGTACAATTCCATAGATTTGTAACTGCATTAAAATTAACCCTTATCCACGGTGGGTCCAGCTGCGTAGTATCACACTATTTCTATGATTCTTTTTTTATGGAATAGTTAATAATGTTAACTTTTTTAATGAGGGATGACTGAGAGTGTTATAAACGTAAGAGTAGACACATATAATCAGAAAGCTTCGGACTGCTAAGCTATCGGGAGTTACACGTATTATTGTAAGTCAACCATAAAAGATAGACATATGCTGTCATGGGATATTTTTTATATAATTTTAAGGAGAACATTTCCGTCATACATGATTTTTGTGTAGCTTTAACCATTAAAGTAGCACACGCGACGGAAGCTTAAAAAATGGAGTAACTTCTCCCGTTTTCCCAACATTTCCCTTCACTGCTCTGCTCCTTTTGATTGTAGCGTGATGAAAAGTATACTATAACCAGCTCAGGAGTATGAAAAATAATTGTACCAAGTTTCGTTAAAATCCGTCGAGTAGTTTTTGTTTCTATAACGGTTATACAGACAGACAGACAGACAGACAAAAATTTTACTGATTGCATTTTTGGCATCAGTATCGATCCCTAATCACCCCCTGACAGTTATTTTGGAAATATATTTCATGTACAGAATTCACCTCTCTACAGATCAAAATAATGTACTACATAAAAACGTCTACAAAAAAGTCAACGATGGTATTAGAAATGTCTTACGCACAGCGAAGCGGGCACGGGTCAGCTAGTTTATTATAAGTATAGATTAGTATTCCAACAGTTAACTGGTTCCTATAGTACAAGCTTTTCTAAGTTTAAAGCTAGATGGCGCTGAGTAAAATGTCCACCAATATTTATTTACTTTAACATGTAAATTGGTGTTAGCATAAATGTTTATGCTCTTTAGTTATTTTTTTTATTGTTGTACGTACTTGAGGAGTACTTTTAATTATTATTCTTGTTTGAACCTTCACCTTGTTCGATCAGAACAACACTGAAGCTCTACATAGCAATAAGGAAAGGATCAAAAAAAAGGTAGACCCCAAGCCGTGTTTGTTGCCTGATTCTTCTAGGCTTGGTCGCGAGGAATCGGCGTAGCTTAACCTAGTCAAAATGATCCTTGTGATTTTATTGAAATAAATGATTTTTTAATTTGAATTTTAATGACACTTGGATGTGTAAATAAAATAAAATAGAAAAACGATTAAAATATCTTAAATTTTAAAACTGTCATTTTATGGTTACGCTAATTTAGACTTTAACAAAAACGGAATAAGAACGATCGTATTTTACGAAACTTTAGTCAGTTTGTCGAGAAAACAGAATTGTCACCAAGTCCTTTGATTAACTTGGTGTTACCATGCTCATTCGTTCCCCTAAAAACTTACACTGGCAACATTATTAAAAATATCCACCATTTTTTCACGGACGTTATTTAGGTCAACTAGGTGGCAGTTCGATTCCCTGTAACGTGCAAAATAAGGTAATAGCTGAAGAATCCAATTTGAAACATAAAATATAAATTTAAAAATATCCTGATAGCAATAATTGCTACTAATTATTGTAATTAATTCGGTTCAATTTAGGTATCTAATTAAAATAATAATTATTTAGTCATTAAAAAAAACCAAACATGTTACCTACATTATATTTATGTATAAAACGTGGCAATTAGCCATATAATTATTTATAATTCAAACTTTAAGTAGGTATTCTAGGTATGTATTTACCAAAAAATAATTAAGTCCAATACGAAATTTAATTCCCTATTTTTTCACCCTTAGAGGTGGTATTTTTTCCTCAAATTTAAATGGGACCAAACAGGAAGTATATCCTCCCAACCAAAAAAATATTTTTTTAAATCGGTTACTATATAACGGAGTTCCGTTCCGAGGTAACAAACACAAAAAAACACCGAATTGAGAACCTCCTTTTTTAGGGTTTTTAAATAGTGTAAGTAAGTGTAAGACTTCGCTGTCCGTCAGTCTGTCCGACTATTTGTCCGTCTGTCTATCTGTCCGTAAATTTGTCTGTCTGTCTGTCTGTCACAAGTGACGTGTGCGAGTCCGACTCGCCGGTTTTTATAATTTTAAGTTGGTCCCATAGTAGATTAGGGCTTGATGGCGCTGTGTAAAACGTCTACCTTAAGTATTTATATTTAGTTTTAAATTTATCAACGGCCGTTAATGTTCTTACCTATATTGTCTACAGAGGGATTTGGAATTCTGCCATGGCCAGATGTTGTTCCAATTCTCAATCTGCCACCGCGAGCCAACATGCAAACAAACAGAAAGGCAAACATAAAACTACACACACTACAAGTATGTACAAGCTATGCACTAACTACAGAAGACTATCCCGTGCTATGTATGGCATTTTTGTTTTTTAATTTTCCCCCGATTTTTAACTAATAAAATGCAGAAAAAAAGCAAAGCAAAAAAAAAACAATAGAAAAACAATTTGTACCCAAAATATTTTTTATATTTCTATCAACGTTAGACTAGTTAATTCCCCCCATTCATACTCTTGTAAACCTGATAACTCAAATGGCTGATATATCTTTTGTCATTCATTTCATTGACATAAAAGTGACAATGACATAATATTTATGAATGAGGCCATAACCCTCAAAGACGGAGATCACGATGAAACTTTCATACAATTTTAGATTAGGAACCTACTAATTGCGTCCTAAAGGTGATACCTAAACTCTTGTAGACAGATGCTAAATCTTCAGAAATCTTCAAATGCTAAATAAAATGATAACAGATGGGCTTAATATTAGATACATTATGTTTACTATCTATTGGTATATGGTCTACAACACATACGATCTACAACATTGTAACATTTGAGTATCTATTGTATACAACATTATCTATGATCTACAACAAAGCAACATTTTACTGTTTATTGTTCAACAACACAATCTACAACATAGCCACATTTGATTATCTATTGGTCTACAACACAATTTACAACATAGCAACAATACATAAATTACATAACAAATACTGAGATGAATACATAATACTTATAAGTAATCTAGGTGTAAGGTCCATCCCACATTCAACCTCATAATAATTTAATTCATTTTTCTTTCACCATTTTAAAATTAATCAGTTATCTACTAAACTGTACAACAAACTTTTTTACAAGCTAGGTACTGTCGAATTCAACGCCGCATGATCACGATTATTCAATGTTCTTTAGCAAACAATATGTAAACATATAATATGTGAAAACATGTAAAAATATGTGATCAAGTTGCGCTGCAGTCAGAATACATGCATAATGTAATGTAATGACAAACCTGTCGTCAAATGGTAGTCGATCACTCTCAAACCTAGAATGCAACGAATGATTTAACTACTATAATTATGTTTATATTAAATAATTAAGTTTAAAAAACTAAAAGCAAAACCGACTTCAATGGGACCAAACGGGAATAATATCCTACCAACCAAAAATAGAATTTTCCAAACCAATAAATGACTGAGTTCTGAGGGAATAAACGTAAAAAAATAGAACTGAATTGAGAACTTTCTCCTTTTTCTGAAGTCGGTTAAAAATTATGTTTTTTTTATTAACATATTGTGGTCGAATTTCGACCACGCGTACCTAGTTCAAATAAATACGCCCTGACTAGAGTTAGTGGTATGGTCTACTAGGAGATTCTACCGAAAACAAACTTAATAGTAGTGTCAATTCTGTTGGCACCGAACTAAACTAAAAACGATTAGACGTTTTTAAAATTACTGCTGATTTTTTTACTCTATATGAAACAGAAGGAGAAGGATGCCGCTAAGTTTAGTTTTAGTTTAGTTTTAGTTTAGTCTGGCACCAACAGATTGGCACCATTAACTGTATAGGAATAACTAAGTAAACTATCTATACTTAATATTATGAATGCGAAAGTAACTCTGTCGGTGACGTTATCACGTCCAAACAGCATGGCCGCTTGTGATAAAAAATTATATAGAGATTTTTTAAAGTTTTGGGACAGAGATGGCAATTTTTTTTCCAAAAAAAATCCTTTGATTTTTATGAATTTTAATGTTTTACGATAATGTCGAATTGAATGGAATTAGTAAATAGACTCTGAATCTACGCGGACGAAATAACGGGTTAAAGCTAATATTATTTATACTAACTATAGATTTTTACACGGGTCTTTATCACTTTTACCTTTAATTTATTTTCCCGACGTTTTGACTATGTTATTAATAATAGCCATAGTCGCGGGGAGACCGAAAAATGTGTAAAAATCTATAGTTATATCTATTAATCATGATAGTTTGAAATATAATATATATACTAAGTTATACCCCATGACTTTTCCTTGTATAATCTCGGACTGTGCCTGCAGCGTCTCCGCAATGAACTGGTCATTGAACACGTCTTTGGGGCCCTTCCATCTTCTTCCACCAGGTAGCACCAGCGGCCTAACTTCAGGGTTCTGCGGCCCAAACACCGGCTTAGGTTTGCCCACGCGTGGGGCCCGCTGCTTTAGCTGCCGGGATTCCTGCTCGATCCTCTCTTGGACCTAGGTTTTTGGAAGGTTTTCACAGTATTACACTGTTGTATAACCTCGTAGATGATGCTAAAAGACATTAGGCTTTATTTGTGAGGTCATTAATTTAGTTAATGCAAGTGCCAACTTTATCTATGTTGTGTTGTTACATAGATAAATATCATTGTATTCAATCATTTATTAGGTACCTGCTCTAACAAAATGGCGGGTTATTCGTTATTAGACCCCACGAAAGTAGTCCCACATGGGGTCTGGTGACCAAACTGTAAATAAAAATCCTGCTTGCTAATCAACTAATGCTCAGTTTTTATATTAGAATAAATTAGTCGTATTTTTCGTTTTATAAGCCAACCACACTCACGATAACACCTAAAAAGCGTGAGTGTGGATAACGCTTTCTCGTTTTTGTATATATCGTCGCTTATCTTACTAACTGACGGAACTAACTTTAAGGTGAATCTTCAGGACAAGCTTTTTGCGGTTTCGCACTATGTTTGTTCAATTGTAACTCTCACGATAAGCGACTGATCAAAATAAAATTGCATGAATTATATTATAATTTGGTTATTCTTCCTATATATATATATGAATTGTAAATATTACTGTTAAATAAAAAAATATAAGCATTTAAAACAGATACGTCACTTTTGTTAGATCTTTGTAAAAAAATGTTTTCATATAGTTTTCAGATACGTCTGTATAAAAAAGGATAGTAAAATAACACACAAACCTCAGAATCAACTTTTATTTATTAAAATGGCTCATTATTTTGTACTTACTTATTAAAAAAACAGTTCCTATTATCTTATATTAATACAAAATATGAAATGAGATCCTAAAGTTTCGTAAAAACAGTCTCTTCTAATTTAAATTCTCATAATAATTTAGGTTTAGGTACTGTTAACCCCAACGTATTAAAACTAATCAGTCACAAAAATAAAGCAATTGTTAATAGCTTAATCAAATCACAGCCAACGTTATGTACCTAATATTATGATAAAAAGGTCTTAGGCTCTTACTTATACTAAATAGGAACTTTATAAAATAATAACTTTAAGGATATAAACATATCAAAAACAAAATTATTAACACAAAGTATTTCTTATCTAATCATTAAAACTACCATAATATTCAGTCTTTGGTAGGAGCAATATAAATAAATCAATGAGGAAGCGATTTGTAGAATTCAACATAATCGGGATGTCTGATAACAGCTGTATCACCTTTTGTTAGAGACATTAAGTCTTCATATTTTTCAGTCGCTATTTTGGGTGGATATTCATTAAGTGGACGGATTTCAGCGTAAAGAAGAAACATCTTTTGTCTTTTTAAAGTCAAACTGCGGTACGATTCCTGATCGTGAGAAGTTTTGAAGAAAAATTTTATTGGATCAGACTTTTTAACGCAAAATTCGGTCATTTCGGTCCAATTCACATGAGCTCCTGTGTCGTCTTTTCTCAATGAGAGTAATTGAATGTCTGTAGACATTTTTTTGAAATCTAGAAAGTCAGTATGTAATAAGGAAAATACTCGGTAAGGCTGATCTATTCGAGCTAATCTCATTATCGGGATAAGCTGAGCTGGTATAAAAACATCTCCAGCTTTTTTGACAGCATAGCTGATTGCACTGTGAGCAGAATCTCCGGCACTTTGACCATGGTTTGGTATTGAAAATCGTAAAGTGATTTCTTCAATGTTTAAAGAATTAGTCAGGATATAAATCAATGCAGCAGCTACAATCGAATTGCGATTTTGCCCTCCGCAACCATCTGCAAAGAGATAAATTCGCTTGAAGCCTTTTCTGTCGCTTTCTCTGAGAAAAATGTTTAAGGCAGTCGATATTTCTGATGCTCCTCTTTTACTTACAGCTTCATACCATGTAAAACAGCAACAATCACGAGTACCCAAGTCATAAACCGTTAAATTAAACGTCGATAAACGCCTCTTGTAAAATACTGCGTTTTCATTTGTTATAGGTATTTGAATTACCTGTTGAAGATCAAAAGTAACGCATTGTACCACGCCAGGATTTTCTTTCGCCTGGTTTAAACACATTTTTCTCGTATTGCGAAAAGTAAGCTTATCAAATTGGTGCTTCTGAAATTTTTCTTGCAGTTTAGCTTTCACCTCTTCGGTCCCATTATAATATGTCAGACATAGGCTGCACTGGTCTTTTTTCGGGCGGTGGAAAGACAAATTTTTCCCTTTAAAAACTCTTTTGTAGGTGGAAAAGCTGGGTTTCAATGGATTTCCTTCCAGAGACCTGATAAACATTCTATACATTTTTTTAACGGTCAAATCTGAGTGAAGGTATTCTCTAGTACTACCTTCACGACAATAATGAGACTCAACTCTAGGATAGCGATCTATATGTTTAACACATAGATCTCGAGATCGTGCATCGAGTTCTTGCTTGCTCTGAGGACGGCCTCCTCGTTTATCTTTTATGACAACTCCAGACTCTGACACTTTTTGGACTGCAGTTCTAAGAACGCGTTCAGTTATGCTCAGAGTATTCAAAAATAAATAGCGACAAACATTGACTCTTACTCCATTAAGTGTCAAATAATATTTAAATGTTAATTTTCTTCTCGAATTTACTCCAGCTGTTTTTCGGAGAGTTTCAGTTTTTTCGACATGTCTGGCTACAAATTCACGCTGACGTTGTATATCGCCTTGTGACCAATAGTCTTCAAATATAATTTGACGACTTTCTTCATCAAATTTGTAACAGTCTCGCTTTAGATGTTGGCAATAACTGAGATTGCATAGAGGTCCTAGTTTTTTTGCTGGCATTTTAGTTTTTTTGACTTGAGTAGAATATTCTTTGCCTTGGTCTTTCTGAAGCTTATTTTGTTTTTTCTGATTTATTTTCTTCCTATATGTCATTTCTAATTCTCTAGGATCGCCTTCCATTTCATAGTCCTCTGGAGCTTTGCTCGTAATAGTCGTAGTAATATTAGGAGATTGTATATCGCGTCGAACGTGTAGTTCACATGAAAAGTCGTCATTTACAAAATGATCCCAACATTGAAGAATTAGACATCTAAAGCAAGAACTAAAAACTTCTTTTTGGCATCCAACAACTTCACAAATTTGTTTTTGATGATTTTCACTAGACGCTGTCATCGGACTGAGCTGATCTATCTCCATGTGCTGTAATATAGCTGTATCCGAACATTCATTTCTGGTTTCTGTCTCTCTTAAATAGATTTTATCATTGTCTATTCTTAGGTTTAGGCCTTTTGTAATATCATTTTGGGTAGTTAAAATACTGGGAGATGTTGGTCCGCATTGAAAATGTTGTTCACAAGAAGCATCGTTTTTAAAATGATTCCAACATTGCAGAACTAAGCACCTAGAGCAGGCACTAAAAACTTCCTCGGTACACCCAACAACTTCGCATGTTTGGTTTTGGTAGCTACCAAGCGTTGCTTCTATACCTTCATTGTACAGCTGCAAAGTATTATGATGCAAATCTATAGATTTGTTGAGAACAAGATTTTCATTGAAGATGACATCATCTGCGCAAACTGTAGCATCGCTAGACACAGATAGCTTCCTTGGCTGATTCGACGGCAAAACGAAATCTGGATCACGTGAGTCCTCATCATCATAAAATGGGTCTTCTTTATTTGAAGCTGTTTCGTCTAGGTTTGTCTTTAAATTAGATAATGGTTGGTCGTCATCCGACGAAAACTCTGAGAAATTAGCAGCATTTGATGATTGCTGTGACTGATTTGGTACTTGATTATGTTGGCTATCAACTTCCGTTACCACAACAGTTCCGTAATACCATTTATTTTTATAAAGCATCTTTATTTTTGCACCAACACGGTTGACATTGTTTTGCCCTTTCTTTGCACTTTTTATATCTTTGGTTGAAACACAGTTTTTAGAGCCATCCTGCCATTTTACTATTACATCTGGGGCTACGTCCATTTCTGCCAGTCTAGAATAATAAAAATACAGATATTTGATGAAAATAAATATAAGTAAGGCCAGTAGGTAAGTACAAATACCTAAATACCTACTTACCTTAAAATAACCAGTAACCGAAAGTAAACTTGGTGAGTGTTTGATCAGCTAGCCCGTACCTATAGCAAGAGTGAATAGTTAGTAAAAATATAAAGTTATTACCTACTACGTAACTAAAATAAAACGACTTTTTACATGTCTGTCTGATAAATTGATAATAGGTACCTATATAAGTATCCATCACACGTTACATTTATTAAGTAAAATACAACAGTCGGTACCTACCTACTTATTTTGATATAACAACCTGGAGAGATCTGATCAGATAACTTATGTCACAAGAATAAGTATCACAGTTGCAAAAAATCGACAGAAGTAACTGTAGTGAATTTACCTATTTAAGTAGGGTGCGCCAGGAAGCGACTGACGAGGACGATGTATGCAGTAAGTACCTACTCGTATTCGAGCGACCAGTAACTCGCGTGTCGTCAGTCGCATTCTGGCGCATGTAAGACTGGTCATCTTACAAAATATAGATTAACCAGCAAAACGAACTCCACGCACCATGCGTTGCAAGTCTAGTATTACTCGATATACGATGACGACCAGTCGGTAAAGATTGTTAAACAAGCGCCAGCATGCGTGAGTAGAGATACGAATCACCTGCGTCTCAGCACTACCTACCGATCTGTTGCATTGCACCTATTATATTATCTACTAAGTATTTAGAGACTATTTTAACATGCGGACACAAAACACAAATCTTAATTAAAACAACGCTACCATAGAAATACAAATAGGTACTTACAATAACACGATCCGTATTTTCGTGCACTCCCTGCGGCCAGCAAACGCGTCCTTTCACCACACAATTATTCGGCTACTGATTTCCGAATCGAACGGGGTGGCGTGATCTGTAAACCCCGCAACCCGCACCCCGCACTCCTGTTTCATCTTCAAAATGTTCGGTTACATTTAGGCGTAAGTGAAAAAATATAGACTTTCTTTCGATATTTTAGTTCACACTAAAAGACGTATTTAGATAGGGCTCTTTTTGCTTACAATAAAGATTCTGAAAAATTCAAACTAAATAACGTATGTACTTACGTCGGTTAGCAGAAATCACATTTGTATAAAAAGCTACTTACGTCGAACTGACAAAATGTGTTTTCTCGGTAGCGCTTGAAGATACAGATACGTTTATTAGACCGATCGTTTCGTCTTCAAAATTGTTTTAACTAGTATGAATAACTCATTTTTGACGAAAATACAGATACGTCTGTTAGAAAGATAAGCGACGATATCGTGTTCTCGAGAATTCTCCCTTATGCTCATAAGGGAGAATTCTCGAGAACACGGACGGAACCCTAAAAAAAAATATTTATTATAATTTAAAAGTTGTGCAGAGTGGGATCAAACAGTTAATTATGGAAATTAAATTTATAATTGTTAATAGGTTACTTACGAAAGCACATACCTTCTTCAACTTTTCGCTCTTCATCTGCTCTTCAAGTATCATTTCCTCTTCCCTCTTCAGCGCGGCATACTCTTCGGCCGTCAGTGTGATCTTGCCTTCTGGGATCTCTTCCTGAAAAGTAGCATACAAGCATTTTCAAAACTTTCGTGAGTTGTACTACACATTATTACAACAACGGGAAAAAATTACTCACGTAAATGATAAATTGTCAATGAGGACAAGAAGAAGAGGTCAAGAAACATTGTCGGTGTCCTCATTGACAATTTATCATTTACGTGAGTAATTTCCCGTTGTTGTAATAATGTGTAACATATTAGTAGTTTATGTAACTGTCATATAAGGAAGGGTATTAAAACACGAGTGTGAGTTTATGAAACGAGCGAAGCGAGTTTCATAATAGTAACGAGTGTTTTAATACCCGTGTTATATGCAGTTACATACACTACTTTATCTTCACTAACGTCGCTATCCATTTTTAACTTTTAATTTGTATTTTAAAAACAAAACACATTGCGAAACATTAAATTCACGCGTACGTGTATTGTATTGTCACAGTGAACTTGCCGCCATTAAAATCTAACCAATAAGCAGCTGCGCGCGCAGGGCCAATCAGGAGCGAGCGCGCGCTGTTTTTTTTTTTATTTAATTGGCACAAGATCTTACCAAAGAGTTTTGTGTATGTAAGTTTAGTAGTTTCACGTATAACCCAACTGTTTTCAAAAGCCAGCCTAATATCAACATTTTATACAACTTGTATGAGGATTTTGACATAAGGCTCGCCAGGTTAATATTGGTCGCGTTTTATTGATGTTATAATGAGATTTTACGATATCGATGTGGATATTATACCATCATGTGAAATTGCTTAAATTGAGTGTTTTGTTGTCTGCGCTATAACAGTAGTAATTATAAGTCAAGTATTGGAAACATAAGTAGAATGTTACAACATTAGTGTAGATAAAAGCATTTATTTAACTTACCCTAAATTATAATAATCCTATTAATATTATAATTCCGTAATTTTGTGAGGATGTTTGAATGTTTGTGTCTCAATCACGCACAAACGACCAAGCCTTGTTTGATGCCTGATTCTTCTAGAGTTGGTCGCCAGGAACAGGAGTAGCTTAGCTCCTAAGACGTTTCAAAGTGATAGGTGTGATTTTATTGCAATAAACACCCTTTGACTTTGACTTTGGATGAAACTTGGAACATTAACATAAATAGCCTATGCAATGATAGTATACAGCCTAATTTTTATCTAGGTACCACGGCCAAACCGCAAGCGGAAGCTAGTGAAGTTATAAAGCGAATTAAACAGCTACCTACCTGAATAGAATTTACGTTTTGTTCTGGGGCACCTATTTCCTCGATGGTAACATGACCAACTTCATTATCTTCATATCGTACTTGATTTTCTGCAACGCTTTCGCTGACCCTCACTGAAATATCAAATCAAAGAAAAAATTACCAAAATAATTAAAAACAAAAACGACTTGATGTTATAAAGCCAATGCAAAAATAAAAAAAAACTTAAGAGGTAGTATTTTTACCTCAAATTAAAATGGGACCAAACGGGAAGTATGTCCTCCCAACCAAAAACATCAGGCTATATTTTATTTTGTTATAATTAATTACTATATTATTAATAATAATATTTGTGTATTACTATTAATTACTATATTATTAATAATAATATTTGTGTATTACTCCCAAACGTCCTAATAGATTTGGATGAAACTTGGAATATACATAACCTATGTCCCGGAATATCATATAGGCTACTTTTTATCAAGGTACCACGAGCTAAGTCGCGGCCAGAAGCTAGTTAATAATAACAAGAACTTACGTTCGACTTCCTCGAAGCTTTCAGTCTTCATTTGTGATTCGCTGGTGATTTGCCGTGTTTCCTGAGGACATAACATAAGGTAAATATTTGTGGACATTTGACGTAGCCTTCTAGCCCCAAACTAAGCAAAGCTACTAGCAAACTAAGAGAGCCTCAATGAGAACTAGATTACTAATAGAATATTTTATACTTTAATTTTCAACCGAGACAAAACAAAGGTTTTCAATTTTTTATATTGTGTAGAGAATAGTCCCAATTTGGTACCATTTAAATTGTATTCACGTAGGACTATAGTGCCTCAGTAACTTAAAAACCGGCCAAGTGCGAGTCGAACTCGCGCACGAAGGGTCTATAAAAACGGCAAAAAAAACATGTTTGTTGTATGAGAACCCCCCTTATATTTATTTTATTCTGTTTTTAGTATTCCTTTTATTCTTTTATTCTGTCTAGCTATCACGGTTCATGAGATACAGCCCTGTGACAGACAGACGGACGGACGGACAGCGAAGTCTTTAGTAATAGGGTTCCGTTTTTACCCTTTGGGTACGGAACCCTAAAAAACAAATATCGTCCCTTGGCTTTTCGATTAGTCGAAACAGTTTCGTCGGTTTTCTTATTAGTTTCTTAAACATCTTTTCTTTTTCTCTTTTGTCGTCGTCGCGTCGTTTAAACCAAATTCAGTCCTAAGGGGGTGCCGCGGGAATGTAGTTAGTGACGCGATATACCTGTTGACTGATGTTGTCCAAATGGCTGGTCAACATCTCCAAGGACTGCTGGATGACGCACGGCAGCTGTGCCAATGCTGCAAGTTGCGCACGCATCTGCGACAATTGTTGCTGAAGCGGCGCGTTAGGGTCTGGAATCGAACACCGACCAACACATAAGCCATTATTCAAATATAAATAGGATCACGACTGTAATCCCCAAGTACGGGACATATACTCGCTGATCTCCAAGCGTTATGTTCCTTGAAGATGTTTAACGGGGTAGACAGAGGCACGTGCAAATGTAAATGTAATGTTTGTAAGTGACTTACCCTCGTATTCAAGAACGACACTATGAGAACACGCACCCACAGTGGACGAAATCTTTTTTCATAAACATCACTTTATGTGTTGAGCGGCACTATGGCACACGCTACCGTGTGCCTTTAGAGCTCAACTTTGGCTAGAGGCACACGACAATGTGCCTCTAGTCACACTATGCAGTGTCGCACAACACATAAAGTGATTTTTAAGAAAAAAGATTTCGTCCACTGTGGGTGCGTGTTCTCATAGTGTCGTACTTGAATACGAGGGTCTGACTACTCACTCGAGAATTACAGTCAAGATCCTATTTTTTTACCCGACTGCGCCAGAAGGAGGGAAATATTTCTTCGTGTTTATGTATGTATGTCCATTTCTTTGGTACGCTCTACAGCAGCCCTAACGACTTGACGGATTACAACATATAAGGTGTCGTTGGATTCGTCCCAATTGCGGGAGTGACATCACTACATAGTATAAAGCAAAGTCGCTTTCCGCTTCCCGCGTATGTATGTATGTATGTTTGCTTATATCTTTAAAACTACACAACGGATTTTGATGCGGTTTTTTTTTAATAGATAGAGTGATTCAGGAGGAAGGTTTATATGTATAATACATGCATAATATAGTAGAGAAACACTGATAATTTTAGAGGTTTCTAATGTGATGTCGTAAATAAACACATTTTTTTGCGCTTACATTGCAAATGCTGGCTGAACCCCACGAGATATATCAAAATAATGTACTACAGTATTGTACACCTTAAAAACGTCTACAAAAAAGTCCACGATGGTATTAGAAATGTCTTACGCACAGCGAAGCGGGCACGGGTCAGCTAGTAAGCTATATATTTTTAAATATGGCTGCCATCCTGCCTAAAAAAGGGGGGGCACAACATTTATAGTTAATAATTTTTTAGCAGTCGCGTTTTCTGTTTTTATAATAATTTGTTTTATCTTATTTAATTAATAAACATTGATGATTGCTTGTCGTGCAGTTGGCCCTTTCATTCTCATTAGTAAAATAAATAAATATTAATGGACTTTACACATAACGCCATCTAGCCCCAAACTAAGCAAGGCTTGTGCTATGAAAACCAGATAACTTTTTTTTTGTAAATACATACTTATTATACATAGTAACACCCAGACACAGAACAAACATCTATGTTCATTACACAAATGTTTGCCATGGGTGGGGATCGAACCCTTAACCTACAGCGCAGAAGGCAGAGTAACTACCAACTAAGCTGTGAAGCTTGTCATTAGGATTGATATTATCAAAAGCTTACTCACCAACCATACTCTTGACATTCTGCACCAGCTGTTCAGCCATCTCTTCCACTTCTCCCTTCATCTCTTCTTCCTTCTCTTCTTTTGCGGGAGTTTCTTCTTCTCTTTCTTCCTCGACTGGCGGCGTTTCCTCTGGTTCTAGTATAGATTCGGGAATATCTTCCTTCGGCGGTGGTAAAATAATACCTAAGGAAAAACAATTTAAACAATAAGTTTTTTGTTGAAAAATATTTTTTCAAAACAAGCTTTTATAAAATCCTGATCTTGAAGGATTCAAGCCAGAAATCAGAGCAGTGCGCTGTCACATAATATTACATTGTCATTTGAACTTGACTGGTAAAAACGGGACCCTATTACTAAGACTTCGCTGTCCGTATGGCTGTATCTCATGCACCGTGATAGCTAGACAGTTGAAATTTTCACAGATGATGTATTTCTGTTGCCGCTATAACAACAAATACTAAAAACAGAATAAAATAAATATTTAAGTGGGGCTTCCCATACAACGAACGTGTTTTTTTGCCGTTTCTTATAGATCATGTCATCGGAACCCTTCGTGCGCGAACCGACTCGCACTTGTTCAGTTTTTGCTTGCCTTTTTAACCAACTGCAAGAAGGATAATGTCTGCAATGTACTGACCAGTATCTTGTAGATCCGGCACTTGACTCTCCGTCAGCGGATCAACTGCCTCCAGGAACTCGGGTCCCTCCTCAGGAATGAGGATTGGATCCTCCAGAGCAACTGGTGGGGGAGCGGGCTCGGTTAACGCACGCTGCTCCCAGGGTAGCGGGCCTGTTTCGAAATCCTGTAATGATTCGTGTTGATGTAATGAATAATGATATGAATGATAATTATGATGTTTGTACAGTTTGGAACGTGCATGGTGTCATGGAAGATTTACAAAGGATTGGTTTTGAATCCCTGACGTAAAGGGGATGTTTTAATCTATAAATATATAGGTACTAATATTATAAAGTTAAATAATTGTATTTTTGTATGTTTGTACCAAATAAACTGAAAAACTACTAAACCAATTTCAATAATTATTACACCATTATAATGCTACATTATCTCTGAATAGGGAAATCCATAATGTAACCCATGGTGAAAAAAAATCATTGCGATTCAACCGTGCGACGCCGCGCCGGAACGGACTAGTTCTATTATATAGCATCGTAGCTCTCGAACCATTACTTCTACAAAATAGGGGATTACTTCTACCAACTATGTATTTGAGAATTTCTAGTAAATAGTGGCATTTTCAGAAATCGAAAACTCTATTACGAAACAATGAATGGTGAGGCTATAACGCTGGCGAAACGGTTTTGACCATGATTAATGCTAAAAAACTGTGCCAGAAATTACAATTCTGTTGGTTCTGTTCGGTGGAAATTCTATTGTTACTGCAAACCGCCTACAACTTCGTAAAATACGATCGATCTTATTCACGTTAATGTCTAATTAAGCGTGACCTCACAATTACAGTTCTTAAAAAAACTTCTAAAGTTAGAAGTTTTAGAACTATCATTTTGAGTAGGTACCTACTACTTGACTTTACCGTAAAACGAATAAGATCGATCGTTTTTACGAATTTTTTGCCAGTTTGTCGAAACAACAGAATTGCTACCAATAACCAACAAAATCGTGGTTATGTGGTGCACGACACGAAAGACATGCGACGGAACTAAATACTAAAACCATTACATCGTTTTGCCCATGAGTGTTGAGCGTGTCTTCAACCCTGTTAATCTGAAAGTCGGTTTACCATTCCAAATGTTGATCCTCGGTATAAGATTATCTTTTGAAGAACATTTCTGAGTAACCAACCATTCCAACCATCAATATGGGGGGAACCTGTAGTTTTCATAGGTCCCTTTTTTTTGTGGTTCGGAACCTTAAAAATGAGTGGATATCTCACTCCCAAAATGTATTATTTACATTTAAAAAATTAAGCGTCCTTATTAAAAGACCCTTTATTTTCAGTGCTGGGGTGTGTTCAAGAACAACGCCTGACGACGCTCGACGACGCGCCGGACGTTCATGAAGTCGCCAAACTTCCGGCGCGTCATCGAGCGTCGTCAGACGTTGTTCACACACCTTTGTATGGTAGTTTATATGTCATGGATTTACATGCATGGCATGAGGTAAAAGTCATGCTGTGCATACTGAGGATAAATAAAATAAATTATTAATTAGATTTTTAGGGCGCATTTGCACTAGTGGACATTTGTCCCGCGACATTGTCAACTGACACGTAAGATACATGTCGGGCGATGTCGCGCGATCTACGGTTCACGGACAAGTGTCGCTCGACATGAATTCTACGTGTCGGACGATGTCGCGGGAACATGTCCCCTGATGCAATTGCGTCATTAGTCTACACAGGGACCTCAAAATGCCGCCATAGAGCTGCGTACTGCAGTTTTCATATCTACTACTATTATTACGGGTTAAAAATTGTATTTTTGTTTGTAATGGATAAACTAAAAAAACTACAGGACCAATTTTAAAAATACTTTCACCTATCAAAATCTTCTTTATCAGCGAGTATATATTACTATTACTATACTACTATTATAAGGATATATTTTATTTATTTTATTTAAAAAAAAATAGAGTTCCTCACGAAAGTTGCAATAATGTAAACTTAAGTATAAAAAAATTGCCTATAATCTTCATTAGTTCACTAGTTGTCCGCCCGGCTTCGCACGGGTAGGTATACCCGTGCGAAGCCGGGCGGACAGCTAGTCTGATATATTTAGATGCTTTTTTGAACCTTAGATATACTAGGACGATACATTTTGAGGAGATAGTTAATTTGTTTTCGAAATACTTAATTAGAAGTCGTGCACATTTCCAATTTAATAAATTATACCTGTAATAATAGGTAGTTCATATTTGATAAACAACCTTTTTTTTATTTAATTGATTAATTTACTTAGGGTGTACTCAAACAAGACATAACCAAGATTATTACCATACAAGAATATTAAAAGGAATTATTTGGATCAAAATATTTATTGGAAACTTACATTAGAATTAAAAACATACAGAGCAAAATAAGGATTAACGTCTGTAACATAACTTATTAGGAAGGATAAAGCCACGGATATACAAGGGGACATTTTGTCCCGCAACACATCTAAGGGTCCCGCAACATTTTAGGTGACGTGGGACACCTCGCGCGACATTTCTATAAACACAGAGTAGTGTGGCCCGTAAAAAGTTCCACAACATTGTTCCCAAAACATTCGCGTAGTTGTTAAGCGCTACATTTGTCCCCTAGTTCATCCGTAGCTTAATTATATTAACCTATAGCTATTAATAATAGAGGTAGGTACATAGATAAAGATAATTCAGGAATAATTATTATTATAACACAAGGATGTGGTAAGAAATAAAATAAAACTTAAACAATAACTTATTTAAATTAGTTTAAAATTATTTTCTAGTGTACCCAACAACATTTTAAAACGCAGTAACCCAACAGTTAAAACCATTGTTTTTTATTAATTTAATGTTATTGTTTTTGTGCTTCTAAACCAAACTAAATTGAATCGTATTTTTATTTAATAAAAATTACGGCAATTATTTTTATACTATTTGATGCAAAGCAGAATTGATATGTTCGGCCGTTCAGAGAATGCGTTCCTGACACCTATCAGTTAGTCACGTTATAGTGACTATAATGTTAAAGAAAACGGTAAAGAACCAGCAATAATATTTTTATCGTAACTGCAACGCCATTACAAAGTTACGTCGTCATACAATCGCGTATATTATTAATAGTAAGTATATTTTCTTTATAAATAAAACATAACCTTAAAAATAGCGGCCCAGGCCCATATGTTATTAAAAACTTTTCGGATCTATTCGATATATTTGGGTTATTGCGTTCTCGAAAATATTCAACTAATTAATTTACCTCAGGCTTGTAATCTGGTGCTACTTTCGGTTTAGGTTGCTTAACTATTTTAACTTTATACGGCCCCTGAAAAAAAGAAATAAGTAATCAAATAGTTGGCCCCAAAATTCTTTCAGGGGGGTTAGCATGAACCACTATCTTATCGACAACTGACACTTTTATACAAAAAACTGACTCTGTTTTGAAATTCGGGCGATACGTTGTCGATAACGATAGTGGTTCGTGCTCGCCACAGATCTCGAACTATGTTCATTCCAAATACAGTCGTTACCTCGCGTCGTGTTCAAACAAAATAGAACCCAAATATACAGGTAAACTATTTAATAAAAAGAATTCAGATATTATAGATTTTCTAATAGAGAAATATATGACTAGGGAGCTATCTACATCGAGGTACACTTATCTACGCTACTAATATAAATAAATGTTTGTAATGGATAAACTAAAAAACTACTGGACCAATTTTATTTAATAAATTCTTTCACCAATCAAAATCAACATTATCAGTGAGCAATATCAACATTATCAATAGCCTAAAGAAAAAAACCTAAAGATATCAAAAAATTGTCTAAAATCTTCTTTAGTACCCCCGTACTAAATAGCTACCAAATAAAATTAGGAAAAAAACACTCACAGACACAACCGTAAACTTTAACACCAAACGAAATACTGAAAATAATTAGTATGTTTTGTTTTGACAAACGTAATATTGAATGATGGCCAAACACCTTGAAATATTCAACTAATAAAATCAATCGTAGTTGCCATGAAGTGTCAATCGAATTGTTTTATCAAGGAAATAATTTAAGACGACCTCAGTAGCGTGGTGAACGACTCAGGCGTATGAGGTGCAGGTTCATTCTGTGATTGTATGCTACCGACTGGCCTCACAGCTCAGTTGGTAGTAGCTCTGGCTTCTGCGCTGTAGGTTGTGGGCCCAGGGCAAATATTTGTGTGATGAACATAGCATTTGCGATAATAGCAAATAGCTAACGATACTCGATAGCGACTGTAGTTTGGAAATCTCATAATAGACGTGACAAAACGAGAAATTATTCACGTGAAATATAATGTCGATGAAGGTACCGACAATGTTTCGAGACATCTGGAGAATCTTCATCAAGGTAAGTTAGATCCGCAGCGCGCTCACTACCTTTCGCGTTCACGTCTCAAACTAGTTAGTTTTTCGGTGCTTTCATTTAAATTTCTACTATAGTAATTTCTCGTTTTATTATAATGTGTATTACAACTCACAAGAGTTTTAAAAGTGTAATCTCATATTAAGGCTCTTGTTTTCAACTATGTGTGTGTTTGTGTATGTGTGTGTGTCAAATAAACAAATTCTTATTCTAATTACTAAATACGACTAGACGATTATATTATAATTTCATTTGTCTGCCAGAAACCATGGATGATCTAACCTCTCATCCATCTGGGATGACTTCTTGATGCCAACTTGTCATTTGTAGATTCCGCATACATATTCCCAAGGCCTTATTATAGAATATCAATAAAATATGTCTTTATTTAGATATGACTAGCTTCCGCCCGCGATTCCGCTCGGGTGGTACCTACCTGGGTAAAAAGTATCATATTTGTTATTCATTGACATACTAAGCTAATTATTCCAAGATTAATCCTAATCCGTTTGGTCGTGAATGTTTGTGCCTCAATCACGACTCGTGATTGAGGCACAAACATTCTCACATTTATAAGGTTACTAAGATTTAGACATCCCAATTGGTCCCATTTAAATTGGAGGGAAAAATACTACCATTGAGTGTAAAAAAACCGGCCAAGTGTGAGTCGGACTAGCGCACGAAGGGTTCTTAGGTTAGGTTCGTACCTTTATCTATAAAAACGCCAAAAAAATCACGTTTGTTGTATGGGAGCCCCCCCTTAAATATTGTTTTTATTCTGTTTTTAGTATTTGTTGTTATAGCAGCAACAGAAATACATAATCTGTGAAAATTTCAACTGTCTAGCTATCACGGTTCATGAGATACAGCCCTGTGACAGACAGACGGACAAACAGACGGACAGACAGATGGACAGACAGACGGACAGACGGACAGCGAAGTCTTAGTAATAGGGTCCCGTTTTTACCCTTTGGGTACGGAACCCTAAAAATAGGTTGGACTTATAACATGAAGTCGGATTTTTTGTTTTTATTAGTTTTTGAAACGTGATTATTAAATATGAATTTTACCTGTTCACTCTCCTCTTGCGGCAGGAACCCATAATACCCGCTCTTTGCCCTCGGCGCCGGCCGCTGCGGCTTCTGCAAGAAGGTGGTCCACTTCCTCTCTTCCTTCTTCCTCTCCTCTTCTTTATTCTTCAACAGTTCCTCGTTCAGTGCCGCGATCACTTGCGAGTTCTTTAGCGACTCCATCAACGGTTTGATCTTGTTGAAGTCGACACTAGAATCGTCGGGTTTGCTCATGTGCGAAGTTAGGACCCGAGTCAGCCTGTTACAACCGTTTTTATATCAGTGTCTAATAGACGTTTGTGTGTTTGACTGGCTTCACAGCTTAGTTAGTAGTAACTTTGCCTTCTGCGCTGTAGGTTGTGGGTTTTTTTTTTTTTTTTTTTTTTTTTTTTTTTTTCTTATTTTATTTGATTCACATTTAGAATTTTAATACAATTACCATATTGGGGTCACATAAGGTTATTCGCATGTGAATTCTTAACAGGTGACGCTATTGGATACGTCCCCTGCTCGGAAAACACTTGGGAAGATATAATTTAAAGCGCAATTACAATACAATTTAAAAAAAAACAAAAAGAGAAGCATACAATTAGAATATATTAAGTTCTCTTTTAAGCAGAGGTAGGTTGTGGGTTTGATCCTCACTCTTGACAAACATTTTGTTGATGAACATAGATGTTTGTTGTGTCTGGGTGTTTTAATGTATTAATAAATATGTATTTACAAAATAGTATCTATGTAAGTGCTATACAAGATTCACTTTGTTTGGGGCCAATATTTATAATTATTTATTTATGCGCCACGTTGGTTTAATGGTACCTCGATTTACCTATCGGAAGGTCGAATTATTTCATTCGAATAGCGACTTGCATTAGTGTATCTTTTTATTCGAAAAAATCATGCTCTCGTGATTAAAATAAAACGGTGATATAAGCGACGATGGGCATATATTCAAACTACCAATGATAGTTTTTTTTTGTTATGAATATTGCATGAAAACAAGCTGACCTGACAGAGGTTATGTCAAAATTTCGATAATCACATAAAATACATTTTTAGTTTTACTCAAAATTTTAAATTTTCCGCTGTATTTTCCAAACATTTTCCACATTTTACCTTGTTTAGACAAAATACAAACAACTAAAATCATCTAAATCAGTCTCGCCGTTCTCAACTGGTAATCTTTCTTACATGCGGAAATTGATTTGTAAAAGATAGTTTTGAATATGATTATAATATAATGATATTATGAAAATCCAAAAACTGCATGTAAAGAAGTTTTTTATGATGTTATGATATTGTGTTTGCGTAAATATGATTTATGGTTTGTAACATTGAAGTGATATAAAAACGGTTGATGAGGCTTGATGGATGATAATAAACTAACTAGGGTGAGAGCGCTGGTTGTGGGCACTTTAACAACATTATAATTTTCAAATAAACTTATTACTTACTAGATTTTTAATTAACATCGAAAGGAGTATTTATCTATCGCGTAGGTTAAGCAAAGGTTTTGTAACAGGCGATATTTATTTATTAATTATTCATATAATTTATATAGACAAAATGGGAAATCATTAGTTAAAACGGACTATAGACAATGAATTGTATTAACTATAGATTTTAAAAAAGTTTGTTTGCTATGCTTAGTTATTGACTGCCGAAATTGAAAATGCCCAAAGCCGGGGTAGGAACCACAACCGGGTCTATGCCCCTACAACAAATAAACCAGCATTTTAAGCGGAGGATACGGAGGGCAAATGGAGTGACATCTTCCTAAACATGCCCCTCAACAATTAGGTTCAGCGCCGATTTAGACTTCGGCGTCCCATAGGCAGATATGTTGGAGGCCCACAAATAGTAAATATTGTTCATAAAAATTTGCGTTCATATTTCGTGCTGCTTGATCTCGAAGATTATTAAATTTTAACTTTTCCTCTCAAAAAAAAAAGGTTTAGTCTAACCATTTGTAACAATACTCAGTATTTCTTTGTTTCTACTGAGCTTTTATCGATTTAATTTATTTTTTTGTGGTGTGGTGGCGGCCCCTTTGTTGTGGCGGCCCATAGGCAACTGCCTATGTTGCCTATGCTTAAATACGGCACTGATTGTGGAACTTTTTACAGGTCACACTACTTAGTGTACATATAGAAATGTCGTTTGAAGTGTCCCGCATCAAGTAAAATGTTGCGGGACACTGCAACATTGCAGGTTCCCGTAGATTCAGCGTTGCGCGTCATGTTGTCATATGTTGCGACAAAATGTCCCCTAGTGTATCCGTGGCTTTATTTCCTTGGTTTTAATCCCTTTTATTCTTCTTTCTTTGTTTCAAATTGCCAATTTTATAATATTTTAGTTAATTTAAGTTCACCCTGTTTAACTCAATATTTACATACTTTAATGATTATGTACCTACTTGGAATTACAGTGATACATTTTTGTTATTCTTACCCCATGACATGAGCTTCTCTAAGCATCTCAGCCTCTCCCGAAATGAGTTCCGCAATCTTGTTTTCAGTCAGACCAGGCTTCCCCAGCTCCTCTATAAAATAATTGAGTTATAATCATTTTTGTTGTAATAATTTGTCGATTTGACTAAATTGGGGCATTCCACGTGAAGCGGACAAGCAAAAAAAAGTGAGGTCGTGGATTTTGTTTATATTCCGGTCAATTACACTTACTCTGACAACCCCTCTTGGACATGATCAAAAATCAAAATGTCTGAAGAGTTGAGGGAATGCCTACCGCACTGTTTAACACACTGGCTTCACCTGTAACTGACTATGTAAGAGAATCTTGGATATAGAATTTAACCAATCTCTAACTGTTGGTTCATTATCAAATTTAATAGTTGTGTGTAGTTCTGATGACAATACGATGACATGATATCAACCTGGTGATGCAGCCAGAATCAGCTCCTCATGAGAGAACTCCTCAGTTATCTAGTTCCCATAGTAATTTGCTTAGTTTGGGGGCTAGATCATAGATGGCGCTGTGTGAAAATGTCTACCAATACTAATTTATTATTCTTATACTTACTAGCGACTTCTTCGTCCACCGTGGCTTCTTCCAATCCGTCTATGATCCCTTGCACTGAGCCGAGTGGCTCGCCTGTTTCGCTCAGGTATGGCTGCGGTGTTTTAGCTACTGGCATAACCTGAACAAAGCACATATGACTTACGTTTAAAAAACTATAAACAAATCCGATTTCATGTTGTTAACACAATACAAAATTACATCGCCTATTTTTTCACCCTTGGAGGTATTTTTTCTCAAATTTAAATGGGACCAAACGGGAAGTATATCCTCCCAACCAACAAAAGAATTTCCAACTCGGTTAATAAATGACGGAGTTCTGCGGCAACGAACATAAAAAATACAACCGACTTGAGAACCTTCTCCTTTTTTGAAGTTTGAAGGGGTGTGTCAGAGGCACGTCCAAACATTACATTTGGCACATGCCCACATTTTGCAGTACCTAGTTAGCAGTCTACACGTGACAGGTTCATAATTAATGTTAATTTGTTTAAACTTAAACTAAAACAACATGTATTTTTAATACAAGTGGACCAACCCTAGTTGGCATAGTGGAAGCTTAACTCTTCTTTTTTTTTCACCTCTTCTGAGTATGTGCTATTTTCTTCAATGTTTTTTATTTTTTATTTTTGATAACATTTTGTATTTTTTTTTGTGGTGGCTGAATAAATGGTTTTTCTTTCATTCTTTTCTTTTTTTCTAGGTTGCTAGCCCGTCGCCTCTTACAAGAATACTAACTGGTAACTTTATAATAGCAGTGTAGACATATTAAAAGTACTTACCGGTACCGGCGTATTCTGCCTTGGCAGACCCTCAGGCCTAAAAGCCACCGCTCTGAAGCCATCCAGCTCATCTTCCGGTCTCGTTTCCACATCTTCCGTCTCTATCTCTGGTAGTACCTCCTCTATCTTGTCTATTCCCACCTCCTCTTTGTACTCCTCTATGCTTTTGATGGTTTGGTCGATAGCTGACGCGAGAAGGGAGGATTTCCTTTCGATTTCCCGAATGTATTCCTATCAAAAAACGTATATGTTAATAATTTACATGATTACAGCGCCATCTAGCCCTAAACTCAGCAAAGCTTGTACTATGAGAACTAGATAACTGATAGAATACTTATATACTTACTTTTTTTTTGTAAATACATAATGATGCATTATAACAAACAGACACAGAAAACATCTATGGTTCATTGTACAAATATTTGCTCTGGGTGGGGATCGAACCCACAACCTACAGCGCAGAAAGGCAGAGCTACTACCAACTGAGCTGTGAGACCAGTTTAAGTATTCCACAATAATTTACTTAATTTTTGAAGGATAATTTTCGTTGATACTAATATTACAAATGTTTTTTAATTAGTTTGTTTTTAGAAGTTCGCTACTCGACAATAGATGGCGCTATTTATAAAACAGTGATGTTTGAATCCAGGCAGTATGTTAAACATCACATAATGTAAAACAATGCAGAATTTTGAAAGATAATTTTCGATGATTCCATGTTATTAATGTTTTATTTTATAATTTTCATTTTTGATCGCAGTATGTCTTACCGTTTCTATTTCATGATTTTTTATAATGATACCTGACGTCAACAAGGAGTGTTGAAGTCAAGCAGGCGGCCGGCTTGAAAACAGCCCAAACCAAATCTATTTACAACATCTAGGTTGTACCGACCCCACGAGATGTGAGATGAGGTCATGAGGAATAATATTTTTTATAATGATTTTGTTTTCGAACGAACGATTAGTATGTCTTATTGCTTTATTTTGGCAAATGACTTACCTTCTTGTGACAAGGAACACTCGCGCCCCCTTTGAGGCCTGGTTTGATATAAACGGGACGGTAACCCCCATTTAGTCCTGGTTTAGTATAAACAGGCTCTTTTTTATCTTCCGTAGGAGTAGGCAGAGGCGGGTCATATATAACTGTTTCGCCTACAACCGTCTCAATATGAGGTATCAGCTTCTTTTTCACTATAGAAAGATCTTCATGATCTGGGCTATCCTCTTTTATAAGTAGACCTGTATTCTTAGGTAGGGGTATTTGTAGCTTAAAAACGTATTCATCTGTTAAAGGGGTAGGGGGTACAGTGGAGGGGGTTGGGGTGTCTATATTATTGTTCTCATCGCTTTCAACAGACGACTGACTACTAACTTTAGCTATCAAATCAGTCCGCACATGCAACTTTTCGGATTTAAACGATGATGTTTCGTGGGAAACGAAATTTTCTATCTCTATGCTTTTTTTGACGACTTCTGACTCTATTATCTCGGTTATATCCTCTGTACCATCATCTATTAACTCTTGCTTTATTATTTTTAATGAGGCGTATTCGTCGTCTGGTTTTGGAGACTTTACTTTATCTAGTTCTGTATTTGTTTGGATGATGCCGGCCACAGCTAAGCTACTAGTTTCTTTGATTGTCGCGTGTTCTTCTACTGATACCGCATGTTGTTCTACTGCCTCTTCTAAAGCGAGTTCTGTAGTTTCAATCACTGCAGTGTGCAAGCTCTCTTCCGCTATCATAACAGCTGTTTCAGCTATAGATTCTTTAGTTTCAAAAGTCTCTACTCTAGAATCTTCTATAACAATATCCGTAGACTCTGCGACTGCTATAGCCAGCTGCTCTACTTTACTTGTTGCAACTGTCTCGCTCACTCTTAGCTCAGTCGTTTGTTCCCTGCTCTCTTCTAGGAGAGTTTCGGTAGACTGTACAGCGGCGGTTTTGAAGTTTTCTTCTGAGGTAACAACAGCTGTTTCTTCGGAGACTTGTGAAACGTTGAACGATTCAGCTTGCGTTTCTTCGACTATTTCTGTTGTTTCTGATGCAACGCTTGTAAATAATTCTTGTTTTATTTCAACAGCTTCCTGTTTGAACTCTTTGGATGACTCTAAGCTGACCTCTGTAGTTTCTACAGTACTGGCCATAGTTGACTCGGCGACAGCTATGACGTTTGATTCAAGCGCTTGAGTTATAACTTCAACAGCTTGTTGTTTCTCATTCACTTTAGTGTTCATTTCTTCAGTGCTTTCAGATGTTTCTAACATTTCTTGCAATATTGCTTCTTTGTTTGTATAGACATGTGACTCGACTATTGCCACATACATCTGCTTGCCGGGTTTCGTTTGACTCGTTCTTACTTCTTTAGACTCGTGTTCTGATCTGCTTTGTTTTGATTCTGTGTGTAAGGATTTTTTAGAGGTTATTGCTTGGGATTCTTTTTTCGATAGCCATTCTAGAGGATCACTCTCATTCATGACTTCTTCTTCGATGCGACTACGGCTTCTCGACCTTCGGTTATCAGTAACTTCTAATCTATCCTCTATTCCAGTTTTGTTTTCAAACTCTGATATAACAGCGTCCATTCTATGCGTCAGTTCTTTTGGTTTCCGCTGCGTCATCTGTGACATTTGTGCGCCTGTTAATTTCCTTCTTTCCATTTCCTCAAACTCCATATCAATATGTTCTTGTGTTACCTCATGCTTTTCAACTCGGTTCTTTTCTATATTACATGCATTTTTAGCATTACATTCTTGTTTGACTTCAACATTCTTTCTCACATTGGTTTGTTGTGTGTGTAACTCCTGGTTTCTAACGTCATGTTTAATTTCTTCGCTTCTCAGTCCGATAATAAGGTTGTCTTTTATCACTCTTTCTGCTTTTGTTTCAAGTTCCAAAGCAGGTTGTGTTAATATAAATCGCGACATCGCTACCATTACATCTGTGAGATGAATAAAGAATGTTCTCATGAGTAAATCAAAGTGGTATGATGAGTGCGCCATTCCTTTAATATTGGGTATAGTCTGTAAGCCTATGTTGAAGGATTTTTGCTTGCCTTCCGATTCT
Source organism: Hydriomena furcata (assembly GCA_912999785.1). Classification (NCBI taxonomy): domain Eukaryota; kingdom Metazoa; phylum Arthropoda; class Insecta; order Lepidoptera; family Geometridae; genus Hydriomena; species Hydriomena furcata. The sequence goes on along the minus strand of OU538823.1, from coordinate 3,243,913 downwards.
TTTCTAGTTTCAGTTTCGTATTCTTCTTTTTTTAACTCGGTAACTTCCGTTTTCACTTCATGTGTTTTCGCTTTATTTTTATTTTCCCGAATGTATACGAGCTCCTTGGGTTTATCGAGTTCAACGGCTTTTTCAGAAATCTCAGCAAAAACTTCATACTTACTTTCTTTCGATTCTTTAACAACTTCGTTTTTGGCCTCTTCTTTGTAGACTTCTGTCAACTCAGTCGACGTTAAATCAGCTTCACGTCGCTCGCTAAAGTCTTCAGTTTTCATTTCTTTCTTCACCTGAGAGATTTCACGAGTTGCTGACTCTCTGAGTTCTTCCTCGACCGCTTCTTTTATCTCTTCTGTGACCGACACGGCGCGTTCTATACTTTCATCAACAACTTCTGTAGCAGTCCGCTCAATATTCACTATATCGATATCAAGTTTCATTTCCTCTTCAAACCGAACTTCTTCATCTGTGAGCTGAGTCACATCCATGTGTTGTACAATATCTTTTATCTCTTCTACCTGTAGGTTAAACTGTAACGTTTTGCTTTCTTTCTTAACGTCTCTTTCCACACTCTTCTCAAGAATTCCATCAACTTTCTTCTTATAATTCGGATCATATTGATCATTAACGGGTAATTTATACTTGGTTTCCACCTTATCAATGTCAATATCGTCCAGTAACTCAGCGAATTCATCTTTGAAGCTAGAATTCAGTATAATAGGGTCATCTAGAGGTGGAACGTTCAGTGGTTCGGTGGAGAACGGTCGGTAAGGTTTAGTTTGGGTTAGAAAGGGAGACGCGGTAAGGGAACGTGACTCGGTTATGGGACGGAAGTCGTAGAGGTCTGAGAGGGGAAGTTCGGGTAGGTCTATACAGCGCGGGGGCGATACCTCAGTAGGTTCCGAGCGAAGGTCGGAATCGGCTCTCTCGACCGGCTCGTATACCCCCTCGAAGTCGTCGAGCACTGGGTCGTAGAGGCCGCTGAAACAAAAGGTTAAACATAGTTAGGTACAGTTGGTTGTTCTATCTCACGCAAGCGGTTGGTTAATCAAACTCAACATAAAGTATTTATTTCAATAAAATCAAAGAATCACTTTGAAATGTTTTAGGAACGACCTAGAACAATCAGGCAATAAACACGGCTTGGGGCCTATCATTTATTCATTTTTTCAATGATAATTTACTTAATGATGTGTAGAGCTCCAGTGTGGTGCAGATGGTGGTAATTGTGTGCACATTGTTTCTATGCGCGTAGCTTGGGTATCCTCAATATGAGTCACGCACACAATAACACGTTTCTTTGTTAGATATAACAACCTAATATAAACTTATAAAGTTTGACATCATCTACTTTTGATGTCGACTGTACATGTATAATGTAGTTATTCGTATTCATTAATGTTTATTGTAAAAATACTTTACATTATAATCATTTCTGTTGTATTTCCAAATGATAATTGATAACAGAGACACTTCACTTTTACTTTCGCCACTCATTTTGCAAAATGATAAGTCTTTATTCTATTTTTATATTTAAAGTGTGTATGTACAATGACTTTTATTCATACATGTACCTACAGAAGATCAAAACTTTCATACAAAGTTAGTTTAGCACCAAACACATTTTTTATTTGATTTTTATTTATTTAAATTACACGTTTTTAGGGCGAGTTTTTGACACAACACAATTAAACACATGCCTAGATAAAGTTAAAAAACTTACTGATTCTTATAAATCAAATAGAACTTCATTTTACCGTACTCTTTTTGGTAAAAATAAATAAAAAAACAATATAAATAAGTTCGTTTTCGTTCTACACCGAAAGGCGAATGAAAATAAGAGCATCGCTTGGCCGAATTAGGATAACCATGATTTTAATAGGTAAAGGGCAATCAGATTCGTGACAAATTGACATTCGATTATTTATATCTTGTTACGAATCTATACAGGGTGTGTTAATAAAATAAGTTTTTCAAATATTTTTTCAATGACAAGCTTTTGTAAAATCATTCAAACCATCGAGCACCTGTGCGCTATCACCTGTCACATCATATAACTTTGTCATTGGAACTTGATAAGTATACAAAGTTCTTACTCAATCAAAGTATTTACTAGGAAGTTCTGTTGAACAGCAAAAATATTTTTTCAATACATGCTTTTGTAAAATCCTCGATCGAGGAGATCAGAGTGCGCTATCACCTGTCACATAATATTACATTGTCAATGGAACTTGACAAGTATAAAAAGTTTTTACTCAATCAAACTTTTTACTAAGGAGTTCCGTTGTGAGTGTCCGTTGAACAGCTCCTGACACCATCATCAGATCAGCTCGCTGTCACGATATTATTGTATTGTCACCAGAACTGAAGGTGGATGTCTAAAGAAGGTAGTCAGAGGTACGTCCAAACAATATGTTTGGCACAATACCCACATTATGCAGTAGTTAGAATTCCATACTTGGCAGGTTGCAAGCCCATCGCCGCTTACAAGAATAGGTTCTAACTGGTACTGCATATTCATGACATATTGATCGACTCGCCCCGCCCCGCTTGGCACAGGCGTAAAAATGAAGATTTGTTATAGGCATTTTTGATATCTTAGGTTATAATTATTGCATTTTTTTAGGGATCTCTATTTTTTATGATAAAAAATATGACTTATGGTACTCGCTGATAATATAGCTTTTAATATATGAAAGAATTTATAAAATTGGTCTACTCTTTTTATAGTTTATCTACTACAAACATACATACAATGAACGTAAAACTACTCCCTTTAATTATCTTCAAGGATCTGAGCATCTGGATATCTGAGTATATATCAAACATACTTGGGGATTAGGTACAGTCGTGATCCTATTTCATGTTATTTAATTTTTAAGTACACCCTGTATGTATTATATCAATCAATGTATGAAGTCAAACACGGTATAAATAGCTCTTGTGTAGTTTATCGATAAATTATAATAATAAGACCAGATTGGTCAAATATAGCACGAAAATATTGTGGGTTGTGGCGTATTAACACGTGCTCAAAACGATGAAGGAAAAAATTGTGAGGAAACCAGTTAGTATTCAAGAAACATACATAGGGTGAGAGCGCTGGTTGTGGGCATTTTAACAACATTTTAATTATCAAATAAACGGTTTATATTGAAAAAATTATGAAAACGATTATTTTTAAACAACATAGAATAGAGTATTTATCTATCTATTAGGTTAAGATGATGTGTGAAATTTTTGACTATTTGTATGGGCTGAGCCTACCCGGATAAGACGGAAAAAGTGATAAAACTGCATTATCTTAAAACCATCAAATTTAAAAAGAAACTGTCTGTAATTTACTTAGCTAGTACGATTATCTAACGAATTATATAAAAATGAACTGTTTAGCTTAGGCATGGGTGATATTGACTATTTTGGCTAACGGTTGGGTATCCGATATTTAGTTTCTTTACCGGTATCGTCAACCATTACTCAATATCGGTACTTAATTACAAAAAAAAAAAAAAAAAAAAAAAAAAAAAAAAAAAAAAAACTTGACTTTCAATCTGAAGGTCGTGGGTTCGAATCCGGGCGTGCATCAATGGATTTTTCGGTTCGAATAATTTATATGCGCATCAAAAACACGTGCTCAAAACGGTGAAGGAAAACATCGTGAGGAAACCAGTTAGTATTCTTATAAGCGGCGATGAGCTTGCAACCTAGCACGTATGGAATGCTAACTACTACAAAATATAATGTTTGGACGTGCCTCTGACCACCCCCACTAGTTATTTTCAAAGGATCTAAGCGTCTGGAGATCTGAGAGGATGTCTTACGTAGGTACTTGGGGAATACAGTCGTAATCCTATTTTTTTTCTATTTATAAGTATTTGATTTTCCTTCATGCTTTACAAGGCTTAGGAGTTTAGGACTAGCACATTTTATATTCGCAAGTGGTAGGTAAATATTACGATTTGCTTAAATAAAAAGTGGCGCATTAAAAAATCACCACATAGCTAACTAAAAAATTTACCTACAAACGTCTTAAATTTAATATTCAAATTAGGAACCTACCTACATTGCGCGCAATCACTCAACCACTACAAGTAGGTACAATTCGAATTTAAAAATACAAACAATAACAAGTAGGTTTGCATAGTTGCACACGCCACCATGAGCCGGCCGGGCGCCGGCGCGTCAGTTTAATATCTCATAAAGCTTCTCATCAAAACTCGACCTCATTAGCCTACGAATAAGGTTTATTTGAAACTCTTGGTAGCGATAGCCAAAATGTATGATTTTGGCTCTCAATCAATCACACCAACAACCAGTGTAACTTAATACATTTCTTAAATTGTGCAGGCGAAACTCAACCTTATTTCTCTAACATTAAGGTGTTCGAAACTTGCTTTCATAGGTCAAAGTATAATGAACAATATTTCAGCTATTCGCTAGTCATATCTTCATCTCGCTTACGCGCTTGAAAGTTAGCGCGATAGAGAGGGATACCATAATTATTTTGGGTGCCAACTGAAACAACCTTACAACTTACCAACTTAATGGTCTGACTAGCTGACATGGCTGTTGGTTGTTTCAGTTGATTAGTTGGCACCCAAAATAATTATGGTATCCCTCTCTATCGCGCTAACTTTCAAGCGCGTAAGCGAGATGAAGATATGATCATCTCGCTATGAATCTTATCTGCATCTCGCTTACGCGCTTGAAAGTTAGCGCGGTAGAGAGGGATACCATAATTATTTTGGGTGCCAACTGATCAACTGAAACAACCAACAGCCATGTCAGCTAGTGTTGGGTGACAGATATTTCACCCAACTTTCGTGACTTGCGCAGTTCGCTCGCGCGTTTTCTACAGATATTCGACAACGGTGGTTGGACTTGATTCCACCGGTACGCTACGCTACGAGCATGCCAACGGATATCAGTTACGTTTGGCTATAGCCGACACATGTCTAGTTTAGCTATTCATAGTTTAGATTAAAAACGAAACTCGTGTTTTTGAAGAGCCAACTTTGGAAAATAAATCTATCGAGAAAAGTTTCACCAATCGTGTTTCTGTCTGTAATTTATCTAGATTATATTCTTAAGTTATCTTTGTCATTAAAAACAAAACTATATGTTTTGCGGTTATAGAGAAAAAACGATTCTGCATTCATTAAAAACATTTATTACTCGTCTTATGCAAAGGTTTTGTAACAGGCTATATTTGTTTTATGAATTATTCATATAAAAAATTAAAACGAGAAATTAATACTTCTAATAGTTGTGTAAATTAGTGTAGGTGTACCTACCGGTAGACTCCAAAAGCGACGCTCCCTACAGCCTCGGCGAGGTAGACGCGCGACTCTTGCTGCGTCAGCTCATTCGCCAACTTGTCGCCGACTCGCGTCACCCTGTCGCCGGGCTGTAGTCCCGCCACGTTCGCTGGTGATGACGGATACACCTGGAACAAATTTCTTGTTAAAATACATAAAAAACACGCTTTTATAGTACTGCACTAAAAACAAAACTTTTTAGTCAAAGAAAAGTCTGAAGTTGGTCCTATTTAAATTGTATTTACTATTGTAGGATAAAGTTATGTTAGGACTAAGGTTATATCAGATTAACTTTAAAAAAAATACTAATATCACTTCTTGACTTTTAAATTAAGTAAAAGTTTCGAATATTAAGTACCTAGTCGATTTTAGTCGGTGTTATTTTTATTTATTGAAAAGTACCTAATTTAGTTAGGTACCTACCTATTTCAAATTACCTAATTCATACCGCGAAGCGTCTCACCCTGTTATAATAAACTTAGTAATAGGGTCCCTTTTTTACCCTTTGGGTACGGAAAAACCACATGGTTTTAAAGCATGTGTCAATGTCAATGTATAGGTTTTTTTTTTAGAAAAAAAGCTAGTGTCTAGAGATTCAAATACCTATTAACCCATTAGGCTGACACGATTTACGCGCTATTATTAGAAGCTATTTAAAGTTGTCAATACATGCCAATCGGTCGTTACACAAGATCACTGTCAGCCAAGATCGATAGAATTGGCAGTGACTCTACAACGGCTAAAAAAAGGACTGTGGAGCTATTTTGTAAAAACATGATTATTGATTATTTATTTATTTTTATTTATTTATTAAGGCAGCACCAACAGCACACATAATACACATTAAATACGTAAACATTTATGAAAAAGTATTATAGTATGTGAGCCAATTACAGGCATGCACAGCAGAAAAAAAAAGACAGACAACAGACACAGGATAAAATTGAACAAAAAGAAGGGTAAGAACCTAAGAATAAAAATTAAACTATTCTGACAATAAAAATAAAAATTAGAAAAGGGAAAAGAAAATGAAAATACACTATAATCTCATGTTAGAAGGATGCCTGAAAACTTCTTCATGAGTTTATCATTTTATGATATTCATACCAATATTTATCGGTACTTATTGCCATAATACCTACGCTTTTTATGCTGTTTAGGCCCCTACACCTACGCTTCCAAAACAATACCTACGTTAAAGCGTAAGTACAGGTGCCTAAACAGTAAATAGTTATTAAGAAAAGTGTACAGATTAGGTATCCTCTAACATTAGGTATTGCATTCAACATCATCAATGATAATCATGTTTTTACAAAATAGCCCTGCTGTTCAGATATATAAAACTAGCTTCCGTCCGCAGCTTTGCTTACGTGGTAGCCTATTTGCTATTCCAGCAGGGTTATTTTGTAAAAAAAACATGAATATCATGTTATGATGTTGTTGAATGCAATACCTAATGTTAGAGAATACCTAATCTGTACACTTTTCATAGTAACTATTCACAGTTTATGCACCTATACCTACGCTTCAGCGTAGGTATTGTATTGGAAGCGTAGGTATGGGTGCCTAAACAGCATAACAAGCGTAGGTATTATGGTATTCAGTACCATAACATGATAACTATGTTTTTACAAAATGCTCCACAGGGCATTGGCTATGTACGTTCCATGTTTCATCCAAATCCATTTGGTCGTTTGGGCGCGATTGAACCACAAACATACAAACATCCTCACAAACTTTCACATTTATAATATTAGTAGGATAGAAAGATATACCCGTGTTTATACCGATTTGGAAAAATAATTTTTGGTTAGGAGGATATATCTACTTCCAGTTTGGTCCCAATTTTTGAGTAAAAATACTACCTCTAAGGGTGAAAAAATAGGGAATTAAATTTTGTGTTGGACTTATAACAACACTAGCTTTTACCCACGACTTTATCATACTCATAGATTCAGGAAATCGTCTCTATCGTAAAATATTTAAATTTCTGCAAATTTAAATAAATTTTTTGAAAAAAAATATTATCTCTTGACTATCTCTAGATGAGATTTCATAAAAACCGGCCTAGCGGTTTGGCCGTGATAACTTCACAGACAGACGTGACTTTTGCATTTAAAGTCTTGTTTTTAGTTTTTTAATCGTAATTATCTTTACCTGGCCGATGATGAGAGCTGTACCATACTCCAATCCCCCGACGAAATCCAAGCCCCATGGCTCATCTCCTTCTCTTGTCAAATGCACGTCCAACTCCATCTAGCGGACATTAATCGAAGTTCAGCCATACATAAATAATCTATCTCACGCCTTTAGTCTTTAAACGAGCAATTCTTGTATATAAGCAAAACTCGGTCATCCAGGTATTAAGTTGGTTAAATTAAATGATTCATAAGTTAGTTATATCCTGTCCATCCAAATGTTGCCTGGAAGAGATCGCTTTTAGCGATAAGGCCGCCCATTGTGTACACTGTATTATTATTTTTTGTGTCCCGTTTTTTGTTATGGTGAACAATAAAATTATCTAGATATCAATCAGTTCAGTTGGTATAGTAGCTCTGCTTTCTGAGCTGTAGGTTGTGGGTTCGATCCCTAAGGACAAACATTTGTGTGATGAATATAGAAACTTGACAAGCATGCAGACAAGATTGAGGTTTTACTCAATCGAACTATTTACTAAGGAGTTCTGTTGCGAGTGTCCGTTAAACAGCTCCTGACTCCATCATCGGATCAGATCGCTGTCACCATATTGTATTGTCATGTTAAATTTCAGCTTAAATGGTTTTTGGAAAATTAAATTGCAAGATTTAACCCGCACATACTAACAAACGAACTAACAAAGCAAGTAAGATAAAAGCTTGTTAAATTACATAGGTGTGGACTATACTAAATTCTAGTATAAATAAAGTCACAAATATACTTACATCATTTTTATTTCGCAAAATACAATTATTCTGCATAACAATAACTCGTCTCCACCATTATGTTTTTCATTCCCGCCAAATCACAACCTTTCTAAATTCAAATTCCACTAAGGAGTTTAAGTTTATTCTACCTAATACAAGGAGGCTGCACTATTGTTGTGCCGACGATAACAACAAGTGTATGTCTTATTATTAACATTAAAATAAATATTGGTGGACATTATCACACAACGCCATTTAACCCCAAACAAAGCAAAGTTTGTACTATGGAAACTTAATAACAGAGAGAGTACTTTTATACTTTTTTTTTAATAATAATATTATGGAATTTTATATTAATAATAGTACGTTCCCTAATAACATAACATAGTAGATGACTTAATGAAGGTGGTTGGAATGTGTAAAAGATGACATGGGTAAGAGTAAGTGATGAGATGACGGCTGATAGAGGGAAATGGAAGAAGTGCACATTTTGTGCTGACTCCACCTAAGTGGGATAAAGGCAGGAAGATGATAAGGAATAGATGACATACATAGGTTACTTATACTACTTACTTCCAATTAGTAAGGCAGTCGTTATTCGCGATCTCTAACACTTCCCGCTTTTAAAGCAAGCGGCCACAATCACAGTTAAAATATAACTGCAGTTAGTATTTGGCAGTACCAACGGCGCCCTAAATTTTAACTAGATTTTAGTGCATGGCCTCGATAATGACGAAATGATACAACTTTCTTTGGTCGAGATGGGCGATCTCCCAATTGCTACGCCAAGATACAAGAGCGATTGAAAAACATCAACTCAGTACCTAATTATTATATCATACATACCTACATACATATATATACATAAAATCACGCCAGTTTCCCAGAGTGGTAGGCAGAGACCACGGCTTTCCATTTGCTACGATCCTGACATACTTCTTTTGCTTCATTCACTCTCATCATATTCCTCATGCATGGTCGTCGGTTTAGAGTACTATTGACCTTGTTTATTTATTAAAAAACTAAAGACAACGACCAATCAAAAAATCAAAGGATGATATTGTTTTTTTTTAGTTTTATAAAGAAACTATTAGTCCTATAGGAATATAAAAAAAAATCATCAAAATCGGATCACCAGGTAAAAAGATATATATTTCTATTGTATAGAGTAGTCTCAAGTTAGTCCCATTTAAATTATATTGATGTAGGACTATTAATTTCTTCATAAAACTTAAAAAAACATACATAGTTCGTCGACATTTCGTTTGCTCACAAAGTATATCTAGGAAGGTACCGCGCGGTACGCGAGCGAAACGGAAGGAAGCTAGTAGATAAGTAAATATAAATGATATTATATAAATGTTTTATTGCGTGAATAGATCAATAGTATTATGCTGACGCGTAACAGGTAACGCAGCTAGCCTCCTCTGAGGGTCTCCGAGCCAATCGTAGGGGCCACGCGCACAGACCAACCGCCCCACCAACCATCGCATCAGCTCCAACTTGTCCACAAGGCTGCTGAGTTTCCTGCATAAAATCACAGTTTAATACTTTGACTACAATAGTATAGACAATTACTGTAGTCAAAGTAAAAAAATAAAAAAGCGTTTATTTATTGAAATCACTTGGATCATTTAGAATCGTCAAATTTAGTTAGGTATGTTTAGTTTAATTTCATTTATAGTTTTTTTTTTTTAAGTCTTTCTACTTAGTTTTTAATATGAAATTAAAATCATAATGTCTGTTCTCTATAATTCTAATATATAAAATTCTCGTGTCAATTTGTAACCAAACTCCAAAACTTTTTTTTGTGTTATTCAGTGCTTTTTCTGTAGGATTATTGGCAGGACAACGTCTGTCGGGACGGGACAGCTAGTCTAATCTAATATATAAGATTCTCGTGTCACAGTGATTGTAACCAAACTCCTCTGAAACGGCTTGTCGATTTTTATATATTTTTTTGTGTATATTCAGTAGGTCTGAGAGATTCAGTAGGTGGAGTAAAGTTCGGGAAAAACATGAAGTGTTTCTTTCTATGGAATTATTGATATTTGACAAGATAACGTCTGTTGGAACAGCTAGTTGTTTATACATGTATAACAAGCTGACCCGGCGAACTTCGTATCGCTTTAGAATTAACAAATGTTGTGTTAAGTGCCCGATCCCGTTCCCGTTCCCGTTCTCGTTCCCGTTAAAAAGTAACCTATGTCCGTTTCCTGGTTCTAAGCTACTTCCTCACCAATTTTCAGCCAAATTGGTTGAGCCGTTCTTGAGTTGTAAATAGTGTAACTAACACGACTTTCTTTTATTTATATAGATAAACTCACTCGCACAACGGGCCCCGCGAGCTCTGCTCGCTGGTTTCGCGACAGCCTCGCGTGTCTCTTAGCTCGCCGACCGTTTGGTCCCACACAGCACGTAACTCTGCCTCTTGCGCTTCTCTTTCCCTCAGCAGCGAGTTTAGATGCCTCAGCTGGCCCTCTGTGTGTCTGAACTTTGTTAGGCTCTCGATTATCGCTCTGGAAATTAATAAAACAATTAATTAACCATCAATTTAAAAAAAATATTAAAAACTTACTGAACAGACTCAATATCAGAGTTCCTCATATTATAGGTCAGTGATCGGAATATGTAAACTAATTAACACTTGCTTATAACGGTGAAGGAAAACATCGTGAGGAAACCAGTTAGTATTCTTATAAGCGGCGATGGGCTTGCAACCTGTCACAAACATATGGAATGCTAACTACTGCAAAATGTGGGCATGTGCCAAATATAATGTTTGGACGTCCCACTATACATCTTCAAAGGATCTAAGCGTCTGGAGATCTGAGAGGATGTCTACCGTACTTGGGGATTACAGTTGTGATCCTATAGATTTTATTTTATTTAAATTTACCTAAAGTTGGAAAAAATTTGAGACTTTCTTAAAACAATTTTTCTAATTTTTTTAGTCCCTGTATAAAATATCAACAGGATTATATTGCGTAGTTGAGAAGTTCTATAGCGATAGGGCTACATTCAAGCTACATCTGATGATGTTATATACATCTGATCTGTTATAGTACTCGCGATCTGGTCTGATGACCAGATCGCGAGTACTATAACATAACATTGTCATTGGAAATATGCAAAGTTTTCACTCAATTGGATTATTTTCTGAGGAGTTCCTTTAAACATCTGCTGACTCCATAATCAAATGAGCTATCACCAGAACTAAAGGTGTATGCAAAATTTCATCTCAATGGGATACCAACAAATGGTTGAAAAATGGTTTGCAAATTTTGACAGGCAACATACAAACATACAAATCTTTATTATAAAAAAAACCGGCCAAGTGCGAGTCGGGTTCGCGCACAAAGGGTTCCGTAGCATTATTTATAAAAACAGCAAAAAAAATCATGTTTGTTGTATGGGAGCCCCCCATAAATATTTATTTTAGTCTGTTTTTAGTTATTTGTTGTTAGAGCAGAAACAGAAATACATAATCTGTGAAAATTTCAACTGTCTAGCTATAACGGTTCATGAGATACAGCCCTGTGACAGACGGACAGACGGACAGACGGACAGACGGACAGACGGACAGACGGACAGACGGACAGACGGACACCGAAGTCTTAGTAATAGGGTTCCGTTTTTACCCTTTGGGTACGGAACCCTAAAAATGAATCGCAAAATGTGTTGGTAAGCGCATAACTCAACAACGCCTGGACGAATTTGGTCAATTCTTTTTTTGAAATGTTCGTTGAAGTTCAAGGATGGTTTTTACGGCGAGAAAAATTCGAATAATTGCCGGAAAAACCCTAAAAACAGCCCTTTTCTTTTTCCCATACAAAAGTTTACTAACTAAAACGTAGAGTCAATTTGAGCTTTATTGCTATTGTATAAAGTTCACCGATGTCTAAGCAATGTAGGTGTGTTCCTAAGAACGGGAACGGGAACGAGAACTTCAAACAACATTTGTTAATTGCGATATGAAGTCCGCTGGGTCAGCTTGTCTATACTAATATTATAAAGAGGAAAGATTTGATTGTTTGTTTGTTTGTATCGAATAGGCTCCGAAACTACAGGACCGATTTAAAAAAATCTTTTACCATTAGAATCCTACATTATCCCTGATGAACATAGGCTATAGAATATTTTTAAAAATGTTAGGGATCCGTATGAAAACTTCGATAATGTAACCCAACGTGTGATAAAAAATCCAAATAAAAATGTATATCGCGTATGCTGTGGAAATTATTGACCACTAGCAGTCCGCCCCGACGTTGCACGGGTGTAATAATGATATTATATTAAATTTTTTTACACCTTGGGTTACATTATCGAATTTTTCATAAGGATCCCTAATAAAACATTAAGTATCGCAGACTTTTTTTGTAGATATTGATGTCCTCTTTAAAACTGTAGTACATCACTTTGCTCTATTGTCAATAATTTCCGCAGCAAACGCAAAATAAGGATTTTTAATTAACTTTTTTCACACTTTGGATTACATTATCGAAGTTTTCATACGGATCCCTAATATTTTTGAAAATATTCTATAGCCTATGTTCATCAGGGATAATGTAGGATTCTAATGGTGAAAGAATTTTTCAAATCGGTCCAGTAGTTTCGGAGCCTATTCGATACAAACAAACAAACAATCAAATCTTTCCTCTTTATAATATTAGTATAGAAGTATAGATAGAGCAAAGTGATGTACTACAGTTTTAAAGAAGACATCAATATCTACAAATAATTCAACAATACCATATGACTAACTATTAGGGATCCGTATGAAAACTTCGATAACGTAACCCAACGAGTGAATCAAAAGCAAAAAAATCCTTATATCGCGTACGCTGCATAAATTATTGACAATAGAGCAAAGTGATGTACTACAGTTTTAAAGAAGACATCAATATCTACAAATAAGTCAACAATATCATATGTCTAACTATTAGGGATCCGTATGAAAACTTCGATAATGTAACCCAATATGTGAATAAAAAGCAAAAAAATCCTTATATCATGTACGCTGCAAAAATTATTGACAATAGATCAAAGTGATGTACTGCAGTTTTAAAGATTACATCAATATTAACAAATAAGTCAGCAATACCATAATTATGTCCAACTATTACAGTTATGTCACAATAACTACTTTTTCATGTTAAAATATGCAATAGTAACGCCGCCTGTACAAACTAGGCCACATTATTCGTACTTGGGTATTAATCCTTATCCAAAAAAATCACTTAATTTTTAAGGCCATATATCATTACCTGTAAATTACTTTTTTAATTATACCATTCCCAAATTCCATACCATTCAAAAGTTATTATGAGTGTATTAATCTATAGGTACTAATATTATTGAGAGGAAAGATGTTTTGTATATTTGTATGGAATAAATCCAAAAACTACTGGATAGATTTCAAAAAATTGTTTACCATTAAAATGGTACATTATCTCTGAGTAACATAGGCCATATTTATTGTTTGTAAAAAAATGGGGATCTCTATTAAAACTTCGATAATGTAAACTGGGTAAAAAAATACCCATAAAATCGTTATAATACGTTACTCCCGTGCGGAGCCGGGGCGGACTGCTAGTAGTTAATAAAAGATTGTAGTATGTATAAAACACATACTCCTTCCTCTCAATGAGTTCTACATCAAGGCTGCTGTCGGGAGTGGTGATCAGCGTCTTCACCGCATGTGATTGGGTCATTGATTTTGCAGTCACAAGTTCTAGCACTTTCCACACAGCTGCATCACCGTATTCCTCTAATGCATTGTTGTTTGTTCGTTCTTGTACAAGCTGTGTGGCTGAAACAACATAATATTCAATTAGAAATGTAAAAAACCGGCCAAGTTCGTGTCGGACCACTCGCAATATAGGGTTTCGTAGTTTATACAGCTAACAACATTATAATAAGTAATTTTCATTGGTATTTGTACAAAAAAACAAGATGCTTCAAAATCTGTCCATTCATTTAGAAGCTACAATGCCACAGACAGACACAGATATGCATGACAAACTTATAATACCCCTATTTTTACGTTAGGGTTAAGAAATTGGAATAATTAAAACTACACCTTTGATTTGATATCCTACCAATCAATTTTGAGATTTCTGGGAGTTGGATCACACTGGGGTGGCTTTTTCCTACCCTTCCCCTGGTACCTTTCATTTCACAAGGAAACAACATTCCGTTTTTCAGAGCTTCGTGAATGCACTCCGTTCGTACAAAGCCTCCTTCCTCCTCCCTCACCGAATCCATAGCTGATCGGCAGGATAACAAAGCACAACCAAAACTACTCTCTCATCTGGACTAGTCAAAAACTCGGTTTGTACAATAATATGACAATAAAACTCTTATTTCATATTTTAAAGCTGTCCCAACAGACATTGTCCTGTCAAATTTCAATAACCCCACAGAAAAAGCACTTTCAGTTTTTTTCCGAACTTTACGCCACCCATAACAGGGGTATAAAAAATACCTTACGACCTATTGTCAAACCTACTGATTATTTAAAAAACATTTAATAAAAATCGGTCAAGCTGTTTCGGAGTTTGGTTACAAACACTGTGATACGTGAATTATATGTAGATGATATGAAGATGTGAAGAGAAGATAAACTTGGATGTTAGCTAGCCGAGCCAGGACAGATGACCTTAGAAACTTTTTGATGCTAAAACTTTATTAGATTAGTTACTCACTAGATAGAGCTTTCGCTTTCAATAGCTTCAGTTTTGAAGAAAATAAAGTAAGATCTTTGATTTTCTTTGCAATAGTGTCGTCGAACTTAAGTCCAATTTTGGCTGAAAATAGTTCTGCAGCCACTTGCTGCAAATCGTACTCGAAGTTATTGCTCACGTCTCGAAGCGATTTGAATGCAGTCATTTTTATTATGGATAAATATTATCACAGTTATTATTATAGTTTTTGTATTGTTTGTTTTACTGGCTTACACACATCATTAAAAAAAAACTCAAACCAAATCACAACACAATCACAAGTTTTGTTTTGTTTTGTTTCGCTAAATTTGAATTTTTGAAATAAACTACCAATTTTTTTTTGTTTGGCTGACAAAGGGCAGAATTGAAATTGAAATTGAGCAGTTGACATTGACATTTAATATAGCTATCACTAAATCACTATCACAAGCACAATCACAAGTGCTGCCATTTTAGAAACGTTTTTTTGCTAGACTTTGCTGCTGGTGGACTCATGTTAGTGACGCGAGATCTATTTTTTAGATTTATCGACAAATAAAATGTAGCCAGCCACGCCACGACCGCACAAATATAATTAAATAACTGTCAGATTTGCTTTTAAAAAGTTCACCGAAAGAAAAAACTTGGATACCAACTTATGTATATTACGTACCTACTTACTTACCTTCCTAATTAAAATTACCTACATAACATTTTACAACACTCGAACGAAATGTTCGTTCCGTTGTGGTCTTGTAATCGATCGAAATTCGAAAGTGACATTCTCTCTATGAGGCAACACTTTACTTCACTCACACAGTCACACTCACTATCAATTTACAGTATCAGTACAAGTACATGAGTACATTGAGTAGTGAGTACACAACACACACACAACACAACGCATACGTCTGTGCTGTGACTTTGTCTCATTCCTACTTGCCGGCAGCTTTGAGCTTTAAATTTTTCTATAATTTCACTGATTTTCGACCAGCGAATTAGCTCAAATTCTCCAGCTAACGTATCGCTATCGATTGCCTTGTAGTGAATCTCGTCGCATCGCAATCGCAAACAAAACAAACTATCAATATGTTCGATTCCCATTGAACGTTTGACCTAAATCATGAAATCGCTATAAAAATAAGCATCCATCTACAAGTGAAATCAATTATTTAGTGTTTATAGCAGTTTTCCTAATGGCAGACAGTAGTGCAGCCCCGAGCGGAGCCGGCGAAGCGAGCGGCGAACTGACCCTCGGCATGTTGCCGACGGAAATTGTCTTCACAGTTTTCGGGTTCATTCCGCCCGTCAACTTGTTCAGATGCCGTCAGGTATGTTCCAAATGGAGAGACATCATCGACGCTATCCTAAAAGATCCCGCTGTATGGGAGAAATTCTGTAAGCAAGACTACAACAGCATTTACAAGAAAGCTTTGTGGAAAACACCTAACATTACCAGCTGGTTCGAGTTGTACCGTAGTTTTACTTTGTGGTCGAAGCTGGACCTAGCTCGCGATTCCGTGGACGAGTTCTGTATCAGCGACACAATCGACGAGGAGATGCGTAGTGCGTTGATCCAGGAGAAAGGAGTTATTATGGTCCATAAGAGAACCAGAGTCGCTTTCCATAATATTATGACCCTGGCAACCGCGAGGCGTCAAGGTTTTACCGGACAGTATATTTCGATGCTGGAGTTAGAGGATGTTGTTGTAATGCTCGGACTGAACGCCCAGCTCCATGTAGTGAACAAACCAAAGCATGACTGGAGCTCAGATCTTCTCTTAAACTCTGATGCAGATGACGAGATATGGTTCGGCGATGTTAAGTCCTTCATAGTCGGAGACAGGACGGTTTTCTTCTCCACCTATCGCCAGCAGCTGTTTGCCTTCCACTTTGACAATGATAAAACTTCACACCGTATTAACATCCCGGAGCAATTATCCGAGGGAATCTCGGACGGGCTTGGCGCTATCGGCTATGCTGACGGATGCTTATACATCCTCACGATGACAGAAAACATGTACATGTATGTAAATAGACAAGTGATTCTCAAATTCACGTTGGATACTGTTACTAACTTGATGGACTGCTTTTACCAACACAACATGTTGGAGAACACAGACTGGAGGCATTATTACATCCTGCATTCACGTTTGAAGCACACGCCACACGTCGGGGAACTCCAATACATCAGCAAAATGGCTGTTTACGGGGACGATGTCTTCTTCGTCGGCAGCCAGAGTGGTAAGGTCTTCATCTACTACAAGCCTATAATTGATGGACAGTTGAATTTAGCTAAATTCAAACCAATCAAGGTGTATAATTTTACTTCTAGAATCGATGCACCAATTCTATCCGTTTATCCGATCCTAAACTTTGAAGTTGCTGAAACTGTTGACGGGCATATCGTATTGGTTTGTATGCCACGGAAGATTCTAGCTATTACTTATAAACATGACCTCGAGATGTCAGTGGCTAAAGCTGTTCTGCCACATGTGGCTTTACCAGCTTACAGTGGTTAGAGCCTGCCTGCTCGCAGCTCAGCTGTGACCCTGAATCCCCTAAAGTGTTGTATGCAAAGCAAAAGGAAATACATTACCCATTAGTGTCTTGGGATTTGAGAGTGTGAATGGATAGTTTTGTGTGTGGGGTCAGGATAATTGCATTTGTATTGCTTAAAGCCATGGATATACTAGGGGACTTTTTGTCCCGCAACATGTCCCTCAACCACGTGTCTCGGGGACAATATTGCGGAACTTTTTATGGCCACACTACAGTGTTTATAGAAATGTCGCCCAAGGTGTCCCGCGTCACGTAAAATGTTACGAGACGCATTTCACGTAGACTAAGCGTTGGGCGTCATGTTGCGGGACAAAATGTCCCCTGTGAATCCGTGGCTTAAATTCCGTATTAAACAGTGTGTGTTAAGTCAGCCCTTGCAAACCAAAATAAATGTCAGTATTATAATGTTACCACATTAATTGCATATTTTATTCTAAGTCTTAGCAGCCATGATTTGAATCTCAAGGATATTTTAGCTTATTTAAGTGTGTGAAAATGAAATATGATCACGAATGTAATCCCCAAGTACAGTAGACATAGACATCCTCTCAGATCTTCCAGGCACTCAGATCCTTAAAGATGTCTAAAGGGGTTAGTCAGAGGCACGTCCAAACATTACATTTGGCACATGCCCACATTTTGCAGTAGTTAGCATTCCACACGTGACATTATTTTATTGTGTAGGTACCTGTACAAATATCCAAATATACTTCAATCTTAAAAGCCCCGGCACGCCTCGCTTTTTCATAGAGAATATTGGTACCAATGCTGCCAACTTGACTAAATCAAACATATTCATTTGTATATTTCTCTGCAGAAAATCCATTTCTGTTATTACCTGATTTTTAATGTTTTTGAAAGCCATGCGAATTGCAAAGCAATCATTATCATTTTGTTAGTTTAGGTATGGACAATGTTGTCTGATCTAAACATTAAATTCATATCAACTTTCAGTATAGTCACACTATTAGACTTTCAGAGTTTTATGGCAGCATTAAGAGGGTTTTTTTTATATTTGCCACATTGATTTTATTGTAAAGGTGTGATCAGACATAGCGCGGCATTCGAGCGCGGCAGCCACTCTATGATTGGACGACGGCTGCGCGTACTTTTACCTTTATGTTGAAATTAGTCACGCGGCAAACTTGTGTCCTGCGAATGCCGCGATATGTCTGGTCATACCTTAAGATTAAGATTGGATTAAACTAGATGTATATTGCTACATCCGTTTTGTCGGGTAGGTCCCATTTGTTCTATAGAACATGACGTATAGAACAAAAAGACACAGTTTTTTTCCCAATTGGTTTCATAGAACAGTTTTGTTTTATGAAACCACAAAAAACAGGACTCGGGTGTGAAGCTTGCAGGTAGTTTTATGGTAAAAACTGTGTCTTTTTATTCCATGATATTATGTTCTATAGAACAAATGGGACCTAACCGTTTTGTCTATGCCGTGTCGTAGTTTGACCAACCAACCATATTAAATAAGTACCAATAATCGCACTATGATTTACAATTTACAATATAAATGGTAGTCTGTCTAATCTTAAAATGAACGCCCCTCCACAAAGCATGATAGTTTCAATGGTAGAGAGGAAATACTTATTACAACACTTTACTTGTGTGCGTGGGTACGACCAATGACAACATCTAATTTGTATGTGAGCGTAAACACATTGGAGGGGAGTTCATTTTAAGATTAGGCGGAGTCTAATTTAAGTAAAATCTAGGCACAGAGTCAACTAGACCAAATAATTACAATGTACCTTGTAGTAACCTATAATTCTTTTCTTTATTTTTATAACCTGATTCTATATTTTAAATTGTAATAGACTCAAAATAATTGTTCTAAAATCGGCGGCTATGTATTTGATTTTTTATGTATGTACACCGATAACTCTGTAACGGCTGGTCCGATTACAATTTTTTCGGTATCTTGCCGAGGAACAGTTTGATTCTAATGTATGATTTTGATGATCTGATAATAAAAATCGTAGATCAAAAATTCCTCAAATATAAAGTCAGTTTTTTTAACGCAATTTTAAACATGTCTATATTGGGAAATTTGCAATTGGTACCAAATGTACCTACTTGCAGTACAGGGGCGCCCAATTTTATTCTGTAAGATACTTTTATCTAAATATAAAAATGTAATCTTTCTTATTGCTAGTTTTTAAGTCAATGTGATGTTTTATTACATTATAGTTCGATATAATTTTAACTATCTTCAACGAAGTTCACTTGAACTACGTTGTTATCCATATGCCTACACGCCTGTACCTTGATTTAGATTGCGCTTTAGTTATGTTAGCGTTTATAATCTCTACACAGCTCCCAAAAATTAGAGTCAATATGGATGAGAAAAAATAGATTTGTTTGGTTGGTAACACTGGCCTCGATCTCTGATTTTAGGGAGGTGTAGGGGCTTGTAACGAGTAGTAATATATGTTACCACAATGTTACTATAGGTTTAATAAGCTTTGCATTATCTGTGTATTGTAATATTTTTATAAGTATTAGGTATGTAAGTATATGTAACAGGAATTATATAGAGATGCAACCAAAGAAGTTTTGACAGCACATTTGTCACCTTTATGTACCTACAAGTTGTCCTAGAATTTCCTAGTGTAGTTTTCTCTTGAATCTGTAATGATGCTTTTCCGTATACGGCTGCAAATTGCAAAGCGCACAATTCAAGGCATAATGAACCATAATACGGTGTCGTAACTCAATTAGCCACTTTATATCGCAAAATGAACTCTATCGCGGTTGATTTAGATTCATTATGGCATAAACTGTGCGGTATTGCAGTGTTGTTCATCGTTAGTAAATGTCTTTCCTTTCCGTCGGCAGCTATGGTAACATACATACTTCTGGAACACCCTGTAGATAGGTATGTATGAAACAAAATTAATAGAATTTACTAAGACGCGTATCGTAAAGTATGTAATACATGTTTTGTTTATACATATTGTTGTTTTTATTTTTTGATTACCCTGTAGGTAGCTAAATATTATGTAAATAGCTACATAACTAGCTACCTAATGATAAGTTATGTGCGAGTCGACTTGCATACCGAGGATTTCGTTCAGAAACGATGATTCCTATTCTTAAACCTATTAAACCTCTATGTGCAAGCTTTTCAAATAGGTTGCTAGGTCAAGTGGGGGTGACCTAGCCTCTTTTAGAACTTCACCACCCACTGCCCTATCGATTTATTGATTTAGCGTTTCACACTTTCACATAGAGAACAGTGACTTGAATGATAGGTATAGACGTAATTATACATTTTTTTTATTACGCCTCATTCTTACGTCTACCACTTATTAGCTCAGATCGATTAAATTGTAATTGTCAGATGCGAACTCTCTGATAGTGCTATTGCTGTCCTCCGTAAACTTCAGCAAGTCATGATCGCTGTTCGAGGGAGAAGAGTGATATGCCAGAAATACTTCCTTCTCCTTCTTCTCCGGACGTTTCCTGCAAGGGACTTCGTAGTCGAAGCCGTAGACTTCAAGCGAGTGGTTCGACGATTCGTCAGTATACTCGCGTTTGTATCCACTAACTTCGGAAAACTTGCGAGATATCGACCCGGTCGAGCGGTAATAATCACTTTCGTAATTGGAGCTGGATTTTATGCTGTTTGATATAACTTTGCGTCGCTTCAACATGCACTCAGGAGGCTTAAAAGCCTCTCTATTCTTCACGGATCCATCGAAACGTATAGTTTTCTGTTTACGCTTATTTTTCGCCATGACTTTCAACGCCTGGTAGAGATTCTGCGGCTCCTCGAAAGAGACGTGGTCCATCTTTAACTGTTCCTTCAAAATATTGAGCAAATCCGCTTTTTTATTCTTTCTGTAGAAAGATTTGCGTTGGGATATAACTGCGCTCTTTGACAGAGGAGGTGATATTTTACTCCGCGTGAAGGCAAAAGAATCCGTGTTCATACGCCGTCGTGTCGGAGTCTTTAACGGCAGTTCGATGGTACGCTTTGTAGACGACGGAATGGACTGGAAGTAGTCTATCAGCTTCTCGTCGTTCCAGCCGCTCTCTTCGTTTTTTATGCAGTAAAAGTGCTTCGACGGCTTCTGGATGACGTCATCAAACATTTCTGTACCGACGTTCAGTTTTCTGGCGACAGATTCGTCCATTTCCAGCGCTATTTTTGATGACGCGGCGCTTATTATAGGAGCAGCGTCGTATTCCGCCTTCACGTTGTAAACACTGAAAGTTGTCTCAAGGAGGTCGACGAAAAAGTTGTATAATCTTTTATCATCTTTATGTTCTGATACTAGCGTCGCAGGGTCGGGGTCAATCACTTTAACTTTCTTTTCTTTAATTTTCCTTCCTTCAGCAACTTCCCTGACTAGATTATTCATAGTGGCGTCGTTGGCTTCGTCAGGTTTAACTAGCCTAGGCAGATCCGACCACTTGATATCTTCCTTGTAGCTCCTTTCCGAGTACAAGGAAGGTGTTTGAATTATCTCTCGCTTAGATTGCAGCACTTCGAACTTGTCAGCGTGATATTTGTTTTCGTTCAGAATCTTGGATCTAAACTTTGGTTTTTTTCTTTTTTCGCTTTCCGCGGGAGTTTCTGTTTCGAGCGCGGAAATATCTTGAGCTGGTTTTTTTTTAATTTTGTTTTTTCTATCCGCCTCGTCAGGGTATTGGGTGCCGGTGGTTGATTTGGATAGTATCGTCAGGACAGAGGCGAGGAAGCGCTTGCTGCCAGGTCTGGGTCTTGGAGGTGGCTTGACGGGCTGAATATCGTCTAATTTCGTCTCGGTAGCTGGAACATTGAAAATTATGGCGCATTTGTACCAGAGAACATTTTGTTCCCAGCTCCCATCAACTACATAGCCCAATAGACGTATAATGGCTTTATTTCTTTAAACAAACAACTCTGTCCAACCGTTCATGTGTGCGGGACAATGGGAACGGTAAAATAAAAATGCATACTGATCGACCGGTTAATGTAGTAGTTAATGAATCAGTAGTAAAAGCCTAATGTGTAGTTTGAAAGTGTTCGCCTTGCATGAGGAGTCTATAAGCTGCGTGGTCGATGAAGGCTCGCGACACAGACACTGGTGTCGATTCTGTTGGCACCTTGGCACCGAGCTAATATAAAGATTTAATAAAAAAAAAAAAATCAATTTCGCTCTTTCTCTTACGTTAGTCTAAATTAGAATAGGTGACGATTCTGTTGTGTCCATTTTAAAATTTGGAATTCCTTAAATGCGATTCTCTTCTTCCTATTGCGTTAAAGTCTAAATTTGCGTAACCTCAGGATCACAGTTTTAAAACGTAGGCTAGTTTTAAGTAATTTTACGGTTTTTTACGTAAATTTAGTCAGCATTTAAAAAGGTGCTGCAAAAAAATCTCTTATTATAAAACGTAGGTACTATAGGTGCCTAAATAAAGTAGGTACCTAAAAAGCTTTCAACCTATTTAAAAAACAAAAGACAATATTGGACTTGAGTGAATTTCGTCTCGAACCTCAAAAGTCACAACCTTCACACAGATTTCATTCAATAGACGTCCCGAGTGATCTTAGATGTCCCACCTATTATAGGACATCTAACTAAGGTCAATCATCTATAGCCTTAGTAGAGAGACTTCGTTAGTTAGGTACATACCTATATGTACCTGCTTTATTTTTCTATTCTAGCTCATTAATTAATTTGATTAAATAACTAGTAGGTAGGTACATTACGAGAAGCTGTTTGTCTATTCTATTCTATTCTATTCTAATAATAAAATAGATACCTATCAAAATAATAATAATAAATAAATAATGGTGGACTTTTACACACAGTGTCATAATATTATCAAGCCCCAAACTAAGCAAAGCTTGTTTTTATGGAAACCAGATAACTGATAAAATACATGTAAGTACTTAAGAGGCTGCCAGTCGCTGATTGCTCTTTTTCGAAACGAAAAAAGAAATACTTCTGAACAAGCCACATCTCCTATTTTTATAAGTATATTACTTCAGGTTCCTACCTAGATTTCTATTAAGCTGAAAACATAATAGCAGAATCTTTTCACGATAAAAATATTATTTCAAAATGATACGTTTTAGAATTTATGATCGAAATATTTAATATACCTACTATTAAAATCAACTTGTGATTTATTGTTAAAGATAGGTAATATGTAGATCTAGATTTCTATTAGGATAGATTTTTGATAAGTAATTATACATAATTTATATCATTCATTTATTCGAAAAGCTAAGGCGGACCACGCGCGGACGTGTGTTTGTCATCATTGCAGCGGTCGGTATGATTATTTATCGAAGTGATTAAAGATGGGTACATCTTTATTCACGAGCGACTTAAGGCGCTCCCAGTCGACGATTGTTTTTGTTCGAAACGAAAAAATAAATACTTGTGATTGTGAACAAGCCACATCTCCTATTTTATAATGTAGATATAGTATATGTGAATAAACATGTACCCATCTTTAATCACTTCGATTAGCTTTTTGAATAAATTAATGATATAAACTATGTATCATTACTTATCAAAAATCTATTCTAATAGAAATCTAGATCTACATATTACGTATATTTAATAAGTCACAAGTTGATTTTAATAGTAGGTACCTATATAAAATATTTCGATCATAAATTCTAAAACGTATCATTTTGAAATAATATCTTTATCGTGAAAAGTTTCTGCTATTATGTTTTCAGCTTAATAGAAATCTAGGTAGGAACCTGAAGTAATATACTTATAAAAATAGGAGATGTGGCTTGTTCAGAAGTATTTCTTTTTTCGTTTCGAAAAAGAGCATCAGCGACTGGGAGCTCCTTAAGTAAATACTTTTACTCTTTTTCTTGTCTTACCTCTTGGATTCGAAGGTTTATTCTCGACATAAACACCTCTTTTCTTCACAGCAAGCGTTTGGAACTCTGCACTACTCTTACTTTTCTTCCTCTGGCTCTCTGGTTTGTTTCGCTTTCCCACGAATTTTGTTGTTATAGCGCTATTCGAGGATTTCGATTTTATGACCTTAGATTTTGGTTTCTCCATTGTGCTTGAAGAATGAGGCGCTTAGTACATTTTTTGTGAATTATGTTTTCATATTTTCTAATATGTAGTGGGTTTTGTAGATTTTGAAGTTTTCGTGTCAAAACGTTGCCAAAATGTAAAGCTCACTGAGAAGTTAGAACCAAAGAGGTTTTATATCGTAACAACACAATATTAAGTAGGTAACATATTTTGCCCCGAATCGATAATTAAATAACAACTCGTAACGATATCGTTTGATCTGAAAATTGACTTTAATCAGACAGGTAAATTATAGGTATTATATATTTTGAAATCTTCAGAAACAGACTGTGATTCTTCAATCGTTGGTTTCCGCACTGACGAGGGTTTCCACTGCATCGCCGCCATCGGGCTAAAAAAATAATCTTTATGAAATCTACTAAAATTATGTAACTTTTGTTTCATTATGATTCAATCAACCCACAATCATCTCGAAATGAAATTCATTACCTAGACCTACAGCTACAGACATAAGACCCATTTTATTTATTTACTTAGTTTAAACTAGGGTTAATCTCAAATCGCAATACCTACCTACGGCACCAGCCACAAGTGATAAAAAAAGAAGTTCATTTTTTTTTTCTTTATATTGAGCCCGTAAGTATAAAAAATATGTAACCTGCATATCAGCCACGGTCAGTGGCTGGTCGTCCTCTCTAATCACTGTCTCGCCATCAAGCTTCTTCAAGTTCGGCAAACGCCTGGCCGCTTCCGACCGCCACGCATCAAGCTCGCAGGCGTCGTACAGCGGATTACCGACGAACAACAAGTCCTCTAGATGCGGCAGTTCCTGAATAAATTTCTATTCTTAGAACTTCAAAGTCAGAAGGTACTTCTTCCAATAAAATCACAAGGATCACTTTGAATTAAACATCTTGAGAGCTAGGTGAAGCTAAGCGTGTTCCTTGCGATCACGCCTAAAATAATCAGGTAACAAACACGGCCTTTTGTAGGTAAATACTGTATGTTGAGCTTCATTATGGTGTCGATCAAACAAAGAGGATCATGCATGCCTAATTAATAACAAGAACAAACAAGAAAAAAAAAGTCACATGATAAAAACCTCAAAATAAATACGGGCTTCCATTAAAGTACCTGCAGTTTATTAAACTCGCTCCATTCTTTCACTAAGTTATTGCTCATGTAAAGCACTTTCAGACTTCGCAGCACGTGTATCCCCTTAAGTTTCTCAACGAGATTGTATGATATCCACAGCTCCTCCAGTGTGTCCCCAAGTGATTCCTATAATTTAGCAACCAACCCGCAAGAGAATGAGCACTTAAATCATGTTAAATCGATCTTTAAGCGGAAGAGTAGATACAAATATATCAGACACTAGTAGTCTGCTCCGGCTTCGCACGTGTATACTGATGCAGATTATATGTTTGGTATTATTATTGCAAATTTCAATTTAAAATTAAAATTAGGTAGGTATTGTGAATAAAAGTTTCTATACTTTCCTCAATTCTACATCTCACTCATGCGTGATTTTTGGCCGAGATTGTGCTAAGTCCACGGGTACGTATACGTAGGTATTTCTGCGTACCTGCGTACCTACATCAGTTTCCACATACCATGCCTGCAAAGGACTTCAAGTAATTCCGTCCTAAAGACAGTACCCGTAGTTTCTTGAGGCTGCTTATTCCGGTAACCTTTTCAATCGTATTTGTTGATAGGCTCAACTTTCTGTGAAACAGGATATTACCATTTAGCCTAAAGTGACCCCGACCCAGTAAATGCATATTGTCAATGGTTAGGTTAGTAGGTAGGTACGTGTTGCATGCACGCACATTCGCGCGACCAAATTGATCGTTTACGGATGCAATTAGTCGATTGTCAATTGCAGCTACAGCTCCAAGGACATTCTCATTTAGACAGGCAGTAGGTACAGTACGGTCGGCGGATCTTGTAACGATCTAAGTACATTTAACTATCTAAATCTAAACTATCAATTCATAACATAATTAGATACACACGTGTTAATTTTATCGTCTGAGTAGGTATAGGTTGAAAAATAACTCATCATAATTTTTTTCTCCTTTTCCCACTTAATGTAGGTTCGGCAAACATGTTGCGAGGAGAATTTGGTTTATGTTTTACAACTGGCCTGCCTGACGTCAACTCTCTTTGGAAAAAATAACTAAAAGATAATTAAATGTCATCTTACTCGCATTCAACTAGAGTTGCCAAAGTATTGTCCATTTTTTCAATTGGTGGCCATTGAAAGATTAAACTGACTTCTGTGGCTGTTGTAGATTGAAGCCCAGTTTTGTCCTCCCATTTTTTAATAGCTTCTTTTATTGTAGTCGCTTTAGCCATTTCCATCTTGCTAAATTGTTTGTTACTAACTAAGTGACTTAGAGTATCACCTAGTAACTAGTTATTGATAAAATAAAAACAGAATTACCCAGTTGGCTTGGTAGTTCGTGTCCAACCAAGGTTGGAAACATTCAAAACTTGGCGGCGTCTTGTCCCAATCGTACTCTATGATAGCTGTTAATCTCTATGGTTTCTGCGTTGTAGGATATACCTAATGTGTTCTGTGTTGTAGACAGAGGATCTCAAACTTTAGATTTGGCCCCTCGTACAAAACATGCGTATGTGAACTCCAATAAAATTAATATAAAATTGTAGAGGTAAATAAAAACCTTATTTCTATAGGTTTATATTTCAATGTTTTTACTAAAAAATATTGTAAATTTTGTTCAAGTCATTTTAGTCAGTTTCATTCGTATTCTTGTTCTGAAGCAAGTCGAATGTGTCATGATGGCCCTATTTAAGAGATTACACTTATTTAAATTAACCCATCTAAGCTCGCGCCCGTCTTAAACTTAATTATTATGAACTCAACTACAGAATACGAATACGTATGCACCCCCATTAGGTACGCGTAAATTTTGAGAAACCCTGCCATTTGTAAACCAATGATCAAAATCCCGAAATGGCGTCGCATTGTACTTCATAGCGAACCACGCCTTGCCTTTTTTTGTGAAGATCGAAGTAATTTTATCTTATATCGCGATCGTAGTGCAATACAGTGTATTTTTGGTTTACAAATTGGTCGTGGTAATCGTAATTTGACGTTTTTTGTGCGGCCATACTTCTTTTTATTTTTTTTTTATTTTCACCTCTTTTTTACTCTTAATTAAAAAAAAACAAACGCCAATCTCTCTATTCTCAGATAAGAAGGCAGAAAAAAAAATCAATCAATTTTGTGTTTGTGAAAATCATAATTTATTAAGAAAAGAAATCACCAGCATTGTTTTATCTCGGTAAGCAGACAAAATTTTTGCTTTTTCCTGTTCTAAACCTTCAAAATGTCTGAGTAATGATCATGCTTTTTCCTGCAGCGTGGGGCTTATGGCAGAGACACACTACCGTGTCGTGTCGTGGCGCGACACGCCACTCGCGTGGGGTGGGTGTGCACACTACTGTGTCGTGTCGTGGCTCCACAGAGTATACGGGCGCGCTCCACAGAGTACTATACGGGCGCGCTCCACAGAGTATACGGGCGCGCTCTTTGCAGGGTATAGTAATTTTGATGAAAACCTTCAATTTCTCTTAGCAATGAAACTCCTAGAGGGCAAAAAAAAATTTTCGTTGACGTTTAAGTTCAATAGGGTCGTCAATCACTATGCTGCAAATTAAATTAAATATGTCTGCTAGGTGTTCGCGCCATAGATATAAGAGCGAACCATCCTAAATCTATGGTTCGCGCCACGAGGCACGCCTTGTCGCGTCATAAAAGCATTTTCATTCATTCATTCATTCATTCAACCCCCACCACCGCTCTGGCGCAATCGGTAGCGAGCTGTCGCGCCACGACTAGGCATGGGTGATATTGACTATTTTGGCTAACGGTTGGGTATCCGATATTTAGTTTCTTTACCGGTATCGTCAACCATTACTCAATATCGGTACTTAATTACAAAAAAAAAAAAAAAAAAAAAAAAAAAAAAAAAAAAAAAAAAAACTTGACTTTCAATCTGAAGGTCGTGGGTTCGAATCCGGGCGTGCATCAATGGATTTTTCGGTTCGAATAATTTATATGCGCATCAAAAACACGTGCTCAAAACGGTGAAGGAAAACATCGTGAGGAAACCAGTTAGTATTCTTATAAGCGGCGATGAGCTTGCAACCTAGCACGTATGGAATGCTAACTACTACAAAATATAATGTTTGGACGTGCCTCTGACCACCCCCACTAGTTATTTTCAAAGGATCTAAGCGTCTGGAGATCTGAGAGGATGTCTTACGTAGGTACTTGGGGAATACAGTCGTAATCCTATTTTTTTTCTATTTATAAGTATTTGATTTTCCTTCATGCTTTACAAGGCTTAGGAGTTTAGGACTAGCACATTTTATATTCGCAAGTGGTAGGTAAATATTTCGATTTGCTTAAATAAAAAGTGGCGCATTAAAAAATCACCACATAGCTAACTAAAAAATTTACCTACAAACGTCTTAAATTTAATATTCAAATTAGGAACCTACCTACATTGCGCGCAATCACTCAACCACTACAAGTAGGTACAATTCGAATTTAAAAATACAAACAATAACAAGTAGGTTTGCATAGTTGCACACGCCACCATGAGCCGGCCGGGCGCCGGCGCGTCAGTTTAATATCTCATAAAGCTTCTCATCAAAACTCGACCTCATTAGCCTACGAATAAGGTTTATTTGAAACTCTTGGTAGCGATAGCCAAAATGTATGATTTTGGCTCTCAATCAATCACACCAACAACCAGTGTAACTTAATACATTTCTTAAATTGTGCAGGCGAAACTCAACCTTATTTCTCTAACATTAAGGTGTTCGAAACTTGCTTTCATAGGTCAAAGTATAATGAACAATATTTCAGCTATTCGCTAGTCATATCTTCATCTCGCTTACGCGCTTGAAAGTTAGCGCGATAGAGAGGGATACCATAATTATTTTGGGTGCCAACTGAAACAACCTTACAACTTACCAACTTAATGGTCTGACTAGCTGACATGGCTGTTGGTTGTTTCAGTTGATTAGTTGGCACCCAAAATAATTATGGTATCCCTCTCTATCGCGCTAACTTTCAAGCGCGTAAGCGAGATGAAGATATGATCATCTCGCTATGAATCTTATCTGCATCTCGCTTACGCGCTTGAAAGTTAGCGCGGTAGAGAGGGATACCATAATTATTTTGGGTGCCAACTGATCAACTGAAACAACCAACAGCCATGTCAGCTAGTGTTGGGTGACAGATATTTCACCCAACTTTCGTGACTTGCGCAGTTCGCTCGCGCGTTTTCTACAGATATTCGACAACGGTGGTTGGACTTGATTCCACCGGTACGCTACGCTACGAGCATGCCAACGGATATCAGTTACGTTTGGCTATAGCCGACACATGTCTAGCCACGACAGATAGCGCCACGACACTCAAATGTGTCTCTAACCATACTAAATGTATGAAAGCGATAGGCTCGTGGCGTGTCGCGCCACGACACGACACGGAAGTGTGGCTCTGCCGTTAGCGGGACGGCGGCCATAGCCAAATTTTTATTTTTCTTTAGACGATTTTTGTGTTGGTTTTGACTTTTGTTTTTTCCCGCTTTTTGTTAGATTTGAAATAGTTTCATTGCAATCTTCAAATCAAAATACGATTCCCAAAATCTTGGAAAATAACTAAATAGCAGTGTCCTGTTATACATTTCCTAGTGCTAGTAGTTTTTAAGGTTGTTTTAGCAGAGGTTAGGTTCAAGTTCCTACGATTCCTTCCTCCAAGTATCTACCGGCTACAAAGTTTGTTTATTTATTCTTATTTTTTTAGATTCTCCTGTACCAGGCGATTCATTCATAATGTCCGAAGGGGAACAATTCTATTACGCGCTGTCTCCGGAGATGTTCAAGGTGAGGAAGCACTCAGATGGTTTCCAAAAGACTAATGAACATTTCAAAATAGAAGTGAAAAAATAAGATTGTGCATCGAAATAATTATTTCAGGTGGAACCAGCAGAGTCTGATCCTGAGTTAGAAGTGAGCTGCCGTCTCTGTAACAAAGTCTTTGCCAATTGCATAGCACTGCAGGTACATAACTTACTGTTAATTTAATTTCCATATTACCTACTAGCTTTTACCGGCGACTTTGTCCGCGTAAATCTATTTTCCATATAAAATCTATTTTTAACGACTCATAAAACATTGAAATTCCTGAAAATCAAAAGAACATTTTGAAAAAAGAAATAGCCTATGTCTCTCCCAAGATGTTAAATTATCTCCATGAAATTTCATCACAATCGGCCTAGTGGTTTGGCCTTGATAACGTCACAGACAGATAGACGCACAGAATTACTTTCGCATTTATAATATTAGTATAGATGTAGTTATGTTTCTTAAATGTGGATGGATGCAGGTTTAAAAAGAGATGGATAGACTGTGTGAAAGAGGACATGAGTAAGAAAGGTGTGAATATTGGGATGACGAACGATAGGGGAGTGTGGAAAAAATAAACATGTTGTGCGGACCCTACTTCAGTGAGATAAGGGCAGATGATGATGATGGCTAATGTAGTTATTTTCTTTGTGGTAGTTAAATCAACTGTTTCTAGATTACTTATATACTTTATTGTGTTAATACTTATGATGCATTATAACACCCAGACACAACAAACATCTATTTGCATCACAAAAATATTTATCCTGGGTGGGAATCAAACCGCAGCGCAGAAGGCAGAGTTACAACCAACTGAGCTGTGAGGCCAGTCCATTGTATGATGATTTTGCTTGCAGAACCATGCCCGAATTGCTCATACTGATGCGTACGAGACTGGAAATCCCAAAGCTTGGACGGAACAAGAAAAAGTGGTAGGTTCCCAAAGTCATGATAAAGAAAAATAAGTATTTTTAAATTTTATAAACTACTAACTGTCCGGTTTGGCCTTGCACAGATATATAGGCAAATTTTTGATTGATACCTTAGGTTATATTATTGCAATTATCGTGGAAATCTATTTTTTTTTTAACTAAAAATATAGCCTATGTTACTCAATGTTTATAAAGGTCTAGTTTTATATACAAAAAATACTTTTTACCTCTATATAAAATTAACAGACTTGACTAACATTACTAACAACTAGCCTATAAAAAGACCACTAACAATCTTACTTTGGATTTGGATTTGGACATTTGGATTGTAAAATAAGTTAACAAGTTGGAAATAAAGGGCTTTATTATTATTATTATTATTATATAAAATAGTGTAGATAATGTTATTTGCATGATAGTTAAAATAATTAATTTTATTCTTCCAGTTCTCACCCAAAACCACACCAAAAAAGAAGAATGTCGATACAACCTCGTACATAGACAGGACGCAGGAGATATTAGCCAAGATGAAGCCAACAAACATTACAAGTCTAGCTTCCCAGAACGTGAGCTACATTATCATAAAGAGTGAGGAGCCCCCGCAGGTGAGAAAGAGACGGAAACCAACGAGGGAGAAGCAAGATGTGAAACCAAGGAGGGCTGAGCCGAGGGAGCCTGAAGTTATAACGTAAGTTATGAGAATCAGAATATTAGCTGAGCAATATTACTATTATAAATCTAAGTTTGTGAGGATGTTTGGGGCTCAACCAAGACCAAACTGGTTTAACCTGGGATGAAATATAGGATACATACATTTTTGTAAATACATAGGTACTTGTTATACATTTTAACACAGAATGTTTATTCTCAAACAATTGTATGATAAACATAGATGTTTATCTATGTTTATCATACAATTGTTTGAGAGTACCCAATAGCATCTGAATTGTATTGAAACATCAGTACAACATTGTAAAACATATTAATAGCTCTATTTCGGTTATCACTTCTACACTTTTAGAAGCCAAGGTGGACTGCTAGTTTAAAATAATTAAGAACCACAATTGTTTTGATTCTGTAACTGTTTTGTTTTGTTGCAGAGGTCCATTTGAGTGTCTGGAATCATCAAACTATGGCTCGGATGGAACATGTCACCAGATGTTCTTTTCATGCTGCGAGTATTCTGAACACCAGCTTACCGAGCACACCAGACCCAGAAGAAGAGCTGCCAGGTGTCAGGTAACTATACTTATTTGAAACGGTGATAGATAACAACACCAGGGGGTGTCTACTCGATAAACGATATACCGTTTCTGACTATATTTTGAAATATATAATACTAGCTGACCCGTGCCCGCTTCGCTGTGCGTAAGACATTTCTAATACCATCGTGGACTTTTTTGTAGACGTTTTTAAGGTGTACAATACTGTAGTACATTATTTTGATATATCTCGTGGGGTTCAGCCAGCATTTGCAATGTAAGCGCAAAAAAATGTGTTTATTTACGACATCACATTAGAAACCTCTAAAATTATCAGTGTTTCTCTACTATATTATGCATGTATTATACATATAAACCTTCCTCCTGAATCACTCTATCTATTAAAAAAAACCGCATCAAAATCCGTTGTGTAGTTTTAAAGATATAAGCAAACATACATACATACGCAGGAAGCGGAAAGCGACTTTGCTTTATACTATGTAGTGATGGAACAACCAATATTATTTTTGACAAAAATTATATTATACATTCTAAATGCGGTTTGGCCGAATAAAGGAGCACTGTCACTGTCATTGAAAAGGTTGAAATCATTTTGGAGAGTAAGGGCCCAGATTTTCTGAACATGTATATACATTTTGTGACTTTTTTGTTGACAGGTGTGTGAGCGGCCGCTTTCACAGCTGCACCAGACTAACCCCAAAGACTTCACCTGTGAGGTAAGCTTTTTTTAAGTTTATTGAACACTAGCAGCCCTGGGTTCGCGCGGGTGTACTAAAAAGGATTATAGACAATTTTTTAATACTTTATGTTACACTATTGCAATTTTCTTGAGACTCCCTAATTAAAAAAATATATATACAGTCGTGGTCAACTAATTAGGGACATGCAAGATAGTGAAGAACAATAACCGGTTATGTACATACAAATATAAAACCCTATTGATTTCTCAGTAACTATTATTTGCATAATTTGGTCCGATTATTATGCTTTAAATGGCTGTAAATAAAAGAATAAATAAATAGAAAAAAGTATTTAATATCAAAGGTTGAACATGTATTCAATTTTAAGGTATAATTCTGTAGCTGGACATTTAATTAAGGACAGTAAACTATAATGAAAAATAGAGTTAAACAAAACTAATAATCTGCAGTATTATTAACAGCTCCATTTTATTACGTGTAAAATCAGTACCCAGTAGCAAAACCTTTGTTAGTAATTACCGCTTGACACCGATGTGGCATAGACATTATCAGTTTCTGGCATGTTTCGACAGGAATGTTTGCCCATGCCTCACAAAAAGCTTCATTAAGTTCATCTAAAGTTGTGGTACGATAAGTGGCTACTTTTGTCTTGATTTCGTGCCAAAGGTGCTCGATTGGGTTAAGGTCCGGGCTATTTGCTGGCCAATCTAACACCGATACTGACTGACTGGTAAGAAACGACTTGACTGAACGGGCGGTATGTTTCGGGTCGTTATCATGCTGAAACGTCCATATAATAGGGAGATGCTCCTCAGCATAGGGAAGCATCGTTTCCTCCAATATTGCCTTGTATTAGTGGTGTTGGTCTAAGTTACCCTGAACTTTCCTCACAGGTCCCACTCCACGTCCAGAAAATGAACCCCACATTTTAATGTTTCCACCGCCATGTTTCACCTGCTTTTTTGTGAATCTTGGATTCATTTCCGCTTTTACTGGACGCCGCCGTACGTATTGCCTTCCATCTGAAGAAATCAAATTAACCTTATAATAACCAAACACTTCGCGTTAAAATAGAGCCTAGAAACGGATCTTTCTTAGCTAACCTGGTTATCATTCTATCTTCTTGCGGAGTTGTTTTTCTCGATCTTTTTGTTCTGGGCACATTTAAATCTGTGTTATTGCGTCTGACATGTTGCACTGCATTGTATACCATAGTTTTTGAACAATTTAAATGTTCTGCTATCCTTCGGTATGGCCAACCATGCTCGACAACAAACTTCATGATAATTTTTCGTAGTGTTGGATCGCAACTTTTATTTTTACCCATTTTTCTTCAAAATATTTTTCAAAACTTAAAATAAATATCGGGATTGCCGCCAAAACTACCACGAAACAATAAGAGAAGAAGTAAAAAAGTATTGAGATTCAAATTTTGAAAATAGAACGCAATATCTCAGTGTCCCTAATTAAATAGCACTACGATAATCTATCAGCTATACTGTAAAGAGGTTTAATGTTTAAGAAGTTGTTATTGTTTGTATAATCGGGCACATAAATGACTAATTATACTTACATGTAAGAGATATGGAATATGGTTTAGACTCGTTGGAACATAAAAAATAAATTCACAATTCGGTTTAACCAAAGAGTGTCCCTAATTAGTTGACCACGACTGTATATAATATAGCCTAAATGTTACTCACTGATAAATTGTAATAGTTTTTGATAAGTGAAAGAATTTTTGGTCCAGTAGTTTTTTAGTTTATCCACTACAAACAAAAATACAAATTTTACCGCTTTATAACAGTAGCATTCATGTAAGCGGCGTCGGGCTTGCAACCTGTCACTTGTAGAATGCTAACTACTGCAAAATGTGGGCATGCGTGTATAATTCGCCTCTGACTAACCTCTTCAGACATCTTCAAAAATCTGAGTGCTTGGAGATTTGAGAGGATGTCTACCGTACTTGGGGATTACAGTCGTAATCCTATTTTATTTTCACTTTTTTATAATAGAAGTGTCT
The DNA here is from genome assembly GCA_912999785.1 of Hydriomena furcata. Lineage (NCBI taxonomy): Eukaryota > Metazoa > Arthropoda > Insecta > Lepidoptera > Geometridae > Hydriomena > Hydriomena furcata. Next base: position 3,208,582 of record OU538823.1, on the reverse strand, counting down.
ATATAATATTATTGAATGTTATTTCCAGCAATGCAGTGAGGGCTTCGATACCGTCAACGAACTTTTAGAGCACAAAACTATGTTCCACACTCAGAAGAAGCGCTTTCAGTGTTCCGTCTGTCAGAAGAGATTCTCCGCTCAGGTACATAATTAAAAAAAAATAAAAAAATAAAGAAACCACCACAAAAACAATATAAATAAATATACATTTTAACAGAGGATTACAGTTGCTAGAAGAAACATTAAAAAAAGCAATGATAACATGAATAAAGAAGATAAGCAATGATAACATGAATAAAGAAGATAAATTAAACATAGGAACACAATTGGTGAAACTTTTTTAGATTTATTTTCCAAAGTTGGCTCTTCCAAAACACTATTATCACTTTTTCCTTCATGTCCGGATAGACTCAGCCCATACAATTATAAAGATAGTTAAATAATAATTTATTAGACACCAGAAATAAACAAACACAAATAATTTTCTAAACAAGTACAATGGGCGGCATTATCGCCAAAAAGCGATTTCTTACAGGCTACCTGAGAATGGAAATTAATGAGCGAAGCAACAGTGAACGGCAACACAAAGCAAAAAGATAAAAATAATAATTTTAACTTTGTTTTATCCAGGGTGGCGTTATTCAGCACATGCGAATGCATACGGGCGACCGTCCTTACTCCTGCACGTTCTGCCCAAAAGCATTTACTCAGAAGTCGGGCCTGGAACAACACATTAGGACGCACACTAAAGTTAAACCCTTCCGTTGCGTGATTTGCTCCAAGACGTTTGTGCAGACGATACACCTGAAGCAGCATATGAGGACGCACACTAATGTGGCGCCGTTCCAGTGTGTAGTGTGCGAGAAACGGTTCAAGGTATTTATTTTAATAATTACGTTTAAAAAACTAAAAAGAAAACCGACGAAAATGTTCTGACCAATCGAAAAGTCGAGGGATATTCGTTTTTTAAGTTTTATGTAGGAATTGAATAAATAGGTCCAACATGGGACTATTTTCTACACAATTGAAAAGTTTAACTTATTTATTTTAACCTGCATCGTCCCACTGCACGGCAAAGGCCTCTCTCCCTTCTTTCCACATGGTATTTTCCACAAGCAACCAAAAGTAGATTATACGTATGTGCGGGGAGACGTTTAAATGGTTGCTTGATGTTGAAACGGGACCCTATTACTAAGACTTCCCTGTCCGTCTGTCTGTCACAGGGCTGTATCTCATGAACCGTGATAGCTAGACAGTTAAAATTTTCACAGATTATGTATTTCTGTTGCTGCTCTAACAACAAATACTAAAAACAGAATAAAATAAATATTTAAGGGGGGCTCCCATACAACAAACATGTTTTTTTTGCCGTTTTTATAGATAATGGTACGGAACCCTTCGTGCGCGAGTTCGACTCGCACTTCATACAACAAACATGTTTTTTTTGCCGTTTTTATAGATAATGGTACGGAACCCTTCGTGCGCGAGTTCGACTCGCAATTGGCCGGTTTTTTTTTTTAGTTTATTATCTTACTAATATTGTAAATGCAATTAATAATTAAAATATTTTCCAGCAATCAAGCCATCTGAACTATCACCTGAAGAATCATCCCGCGAACATGTCGGAAGAGCAAAAAGACAAGTACAGAGAGATAGTCGAAGCTATGCGCCACGACGAGAGGGGAGATCTCGAGACAGCGTTGGCTGAACAGAGCATCAGCATGACTGAAGATTGTGTTGTAACATCCGAAGAATGCATCCAGGAGTCTTTTGAGGTGGAGCCAAGAGTGATAACGTGCGAGTTTACCTATGACGAGTAAACATCGTGCTGCATCATCTGAACAAAGCATCAACGCGACTGTACATTGTATTGAATCATCTGAACAATATATCAATATGAGTGAACATTATGTTGTTACGTTTGAACAAAGAATCGAAAGATCTGAACAATTCATCAGCATGAAAGATCGTATTTAAGTTAATCGCCCACGTAACCGCTCTTGTGTAAGCAAATATAATATGAAAAACAGTAGGCTCTCATGCTTGCAGCCCGATTACGATTATCAGTGAGCTTGCGCAATAGGGCTGCGGGTGCAAGTTTGTTGTGGGTTGTGGGGTTAGTCAGATGGAAGATCACCATAAGAATGGAGCAAATAGGGAAGTATTTCTAGTAGTAGTAAAAAGAGGTAATGTAAATTAATAACACAGCTTTAGCTAGCAAACTTTTTTTATGAAAGTTATAAAAAGTGTCTGCCGTCATACGTAGTCTTAATATCTTAATTTTATTAATATTATAAATGCGTAAGTTTGTGAAGAAGTTTATGGTTAGGTTATTTTGGTAGAATGCGTATCATTCATTAGTCAAAACTGCGTACGACTTAATGTTTTTAGTCTGTGATTTCAGATTTGTTGCACACCAGCGCCATCTGTAACATATTTATCCTTTTTGCATTTTTTTATTATTTTGGGATTGTAAGTACCCCTATTTTTAACCAATTTTTTTATTTACATACAACAGTAAATTTAATCTTATTCCGTTTTGTCGTTTAGGCATAATTGACTATCAAATATACAAGCATCCCTACAAACTTTTGCATTTATAATATGAAAGGAATTACTATTATGTATATACTTAAAAATAGATTATGTTATTTATAATGTGTCATGTTCCTTTTCAATTTTACATACTTTTTTAATAATTTAGAGAGTACATACTTATTGTATTGTATTTTGTTGTAAATAAATAAAATTGCACATAAAAAATTGTATATCATTTATTTTATTGCGAAAATAACATCGCTTTTTGGAATAAACCTTGAAAGATTATCCATCACTTGGCTTGCAACCTGTCACGTAAGGAATGGGAATGCTAACTACTGCAACATGTGAACGTGTGCCAAATGTAAGTTAGGACGTGCCTCCGATTCCCCTCTTTAGTCGTCTACAAGGATCTAAACGCCTAGAGATCTAAGCACTTAGATGTCTACCGTACTTGTGAAATACAGTCGCGATCTTTTCTTCCACTTTAGGTACCACTTGGGTTGGCTGGTAGAAAATGCTCTGGCATTATGCCCGCCATTTTGTAATCAATAAAAAACAATATTTTTTTACCAATTTTTTTTGATTTGCGTTTATTAAAAACTCATTGTTACTTCCAATAAGTATCTGTAGGTAGGTAATGCGCAGGTACCTACCTACCTGACAGATTGCAAATTTACAAAACTAGACTTCAAAAATCATGATGGCATACAATTGACTATAAACATGGAAACAAAATTTTCAGTGAAATTACTAACTAATTTACAAGTTGCAATGGACAAGAAGAATAAAGACGCAGATAGAAAAACAGAAAGAGTTAAAGACAGAGGTGATCTTAAGAAAATTAATACTAAACCAAATCGCGAAGACATGGGGTTGAAGGATTTCATGCCTGATCGAGGGGACTCTCAAATAGGTCAGAAAACAATCCCCAAATATGACAAGAAAAAAGAAGACGCAAAAAAAAGTGATTCAAAGAAAGATTCGAATAAAAATGAAATCCCGATTCAGAACAGAACATATCTGGATCTGGAAGGTAGAAAACGTCTCAGAGAAAGGTATACGCTCAGATTGAAAAATAGTCAAAATTTGAGTAAAAACTCTGACTTGAAGGTTGAGACGCGAGAAAGTGATAGTAAAAATGGTAAGAATAACTTAGGTACACTATCTAGGTAGTTAACCTAGGTTACCAGCCAAGAGTAACCTATGCTGCGAAAAAGTCCAGTAAAGATGGTAGGTACATAATAGTACATACCTATATGTTATTATTTTTTTTCACCGACATAAAAGAGGTGGTTCTTTGTTTATTTTTAGGGGTTTAAACTTAACTAGGTAAGTAAATGAAAAGTAGTTAAAATCTTTTGAGCGTTTTTAAATCATGGAGGAAAAATTCTATAAGTACAAACTATAGGTAGGTACCCTACTAGGTATGTTAGGATATTATTTTCCTAAGATAATTCTCTTTCTATTGTTTCAGAGAAAAAACCCGACGACGAATCGACTAAAGGCATCGAATCATCAAAGAACTCTGTCTACACGGAACCAAGAACGGACAAGAAGCCGGTGAAAGAAGCGCCGTGTTGTCAGAGGAAACCGATCATTAAAACTTTTACCGTTAAGAACGATAATCGCGTGTACAAAGCGGTGACATTCGTCGACCAGAAGCAACACACGCCTCTACAAATAAATATTCCAAACGAATACAAAAAGAAGGTTAAAGATATAAAAGTGAAACTGAAAATAAGCAAGGAGTCTGTTAAAGAGAAGCCAGTTGTCAGGAGGCCTAAGAAAAGAGGTTAATCACTTTTAATCCCGATAATTCTAAGACTACCTGTATTTTTTTGGGTACCCACAACGTCAACACAGCCCTACCTAGGCCACTATAATAGCCTAGTGGGCATGTGCCAAATGTAATGACTGGACGTACCTCTGACTAACCCCTTTAGACTGGATGTGTTACAGTTGTGATCCTATTAATTTTATGTAATGAAGTATTCTGTCTTCAGGTAAAAAACGTCGAGTTCTATCACCGGAATTCTTCATCAAAGGTAACGCGTCCCCACCCACGGAGGTGGCAAAATGGGCGCCATCTTCTATCAACCATCACACCAAACCGTATTACGAAGCGTGGGTGGACACCACCCTCGCGGCTATTTCGAAATGCTCAAAAAATGATAAACTATATTTGGAGAATCAGAAAATTATTCAAACTTTTCAAAGGGCGTTGTTAGAGAGGCCAGACACTCCCGATCTTGTGTATGAGAATTATAATGATGAAAGGTATACGGGTAGGATCAAAGTTAGACAGCGGTAATTGTTTTTGAATAAATGTACTGTTATATAATGCTTTGTATTCCTATTCCTACTATCCTACTGATATTATAAATGCGAAAGTTTGCGAGTGAGTTAGTGGATGTGTTTGTTACTCTTTCACGCAAAAAACTACTGAACGGATTAAAATGACACCTTACAGTATTATAGCTTAAACCCTATGCTACTTTTTATCCAGGTACCACCCACCCGTGTGAAGCGAGGGCGAGCAGCTAGTAATATTGTAAACACAAAAGTTTGGATGAGTGAGTTAGTGAGGATGTTGTATGTTTGTGCCTCAATCAGGAAAACGACAAAACGGATTAAGGCGCTCCCAGTCGACGATTGTTTTTGTTCGAAACGAAGAAATAAATACTTGTGAACAAGCCACATCTCCTATTTTATAATGTATAGTATATGTGAATAAAGATGTACCCATCTTTAATCACTTCGATAAATAATCCTACCGACCGCTGCAATGACGACAAACACACGTCGGCGCGTGGTCCGCCTTAGCTTTTCGAATAAATTAATGATATAAATTATGTATAATTACTTATCAAAAATCTATTCTAATAGAAATCTAGATCTACATATTACCTATCTTTAACAATAAATCACAAGTTGATTTTAATAGTAGGTATATAAAATATTTCGATCATAAATTCTAAAACGTATCATTTTGAAATAATATCTTTATCGTGAATAGTTTCTGCTATTATGTTTTCAGCTTAATAGAAATCTAGGTAGGAACCGGAAGTAATCACTACATAGTATAAAGCAGTCGCTTTCCGCTTCCCGCGTATGTATGTATGTTTGCTTATATCTTTAAAACTACACAACGGATTTTGATGCGGTTTTTTTTAATAGATAAGAGTGATTCAGGAGGAAGGTTTATATGTATAATAACATGCTACCCGTGCGAAGCCGGGGCGGGTCTCTAGTATACTTATAAAAATAGGAGATGTGGCTTGTTCAGAAGTATTTCATTTTTCGTTTCGAAAAAAAGCAATCAGCGACTGGGAGCCCCTTAAGATGATATGTAGATATAATGCCAGGATAAAACATAGACGTAACATAATTCAAAAGATATGATTTTGGTTTGGATGGCGTTGGTGTGCAAAATTCTGACATCAGTCATCATAGCAACATGCGTTACTCCTGCGATTATTGCAGTTTGGACAGGACGTCTATCGCGGGACAGCTAGTATGCTATATATGCTCCACTTTTTGTCCTGTCCTCCTGTGCCCGACCACCTGCACCTGAGAGTATTTACTTGAGGCATCGGATAGAGCCATAAAAGTGGCAACTCACTGGAAGGAATCTATTTAACTTATAAGTTTTGAAACCACATGATCACATCAATTCGATGAATTAATGAATATGCTTTGTTTGATAGATGATGATGATATAATACTTTGTTTGTTTGTGGTAGCTGGGTAAAAGTAGTCTGATTGGTATATAGGGATATGTATGTTTTAAGTTTATTAAATAGTAAATTAACTTATGTACCAAGTCATAGTAAAAACATAAATAAATATCTCAGATCACAAGGTGCTCAGTTCTTTGAAGATGTCTAACGGTGTAGTCAGAGGCACGTCCACGTCCAAACACTACACTTGGCGCATGCCCACATTTTGCAGTAGTTAGCATTCCATGTGACAGGTTGCAAAGCCATATCGCTGGTTTGCTCACAATGTATTCTTTTTTGTTTCCAAATAGAAAAAAATATGCATGTCCGAGATTGAACCCACGACATTCAGAATAAAGGTAAAGCTGTATTTGCCTCTCACTCGGCCAACACACAGTTCGTTAAAAAAAACAAAATATACGAGAAATATAATTTTATTTACAAGCCGTACGTACCTACTACCTAAATCTAACTACAATCATTATTGTACATCTTCATAGAAGGCATTCTACTTAGGTTACTAACCACGGCATAAGAGGGAGGGGGTGGGGGGTGATATAACATACCTATTTAAAACACGTTATTTAATTAAAGAAAAGTGGGACCTTCCCCAAAAAAAATACTAGTAGAAACCAATAGATGGCGTTATAGGTATAGATTTCCTCCTCTAACATTCATTTTCTAACATCTCCCATAACATTTATGTACGGAAAAAAAATTAGTTCCTGAAAAAATAGACTTATTAAAAAAAAGCCAAAAGTATATGAACGCCTAGAGATCTGAGGCACGTCCACACACTGGAGCTTTACATAGTATTAAGAAAAGGATCATTGAAAAAAAGAATAGGCCCCAAGCCGTGTTCGTTGCCTGATTCTTCTAAGCTTGGTCGCGAGGAACAGGCGTAGCTTCACCCAGCTCCTGTGACGTTTCAAAGTGATCCTTGTGATTTTATTGAAATAAATGACTTTGTCCAAACATATTCATCGTCGAATACGGGCCGGCACGCCTATTTTCTTTACACACAAGTTAAATGTTTACATAAAAATTATTTGATCATAATTCTACTTTCTAAAAAATATTAATATTAACAAACCGAATATATTTTTTATATATGTATACATTTTATGCCTTATTTACAAATCACTACATAGTATAAAGCAAAGTCGCTTTCCGCTTCCCGCGTCTGTATGTCTGTATGTATGTTTGCTTATATCTTTAAAACTACACAACGGATTTTGATGCGGTTTTTTTTAATAAATAGAATGATTCAAGAGGAAGGTTTGTATGTATAACACATGCGTAATATAGTAGAGAAACACTAATAATTTTAGAGGTTTCTAATGTGATGTCGTAAATAAACACATTTTATTGCGCTTACATTGCAAATGCTGGCTGAACCCCACGAGATATATTAAAATAATGTACTACAGTATTGTACACCTTAAAAACGTCTACAAAAAAGTCAACGATGGTATTAGAAATGTCTTACGCACAGCGAAGCGGGCACGGGTTAGCTAGTTTACAATACTATCAAGAGTATATAATATAGCTAGACTAGCTTTTACCCGTGACTTCGTCCGCGTAGATTAAAAAAATCGATTTATGACGACTTTCTCGTAAAACATTGAAATTCCTTTAAATCTAAATATTTTTTTGGGGAACAAGTAGCCTATGTCTGTCCCAAGCCTAAAATGAATTTCTTTATGAAATCTCATTAAAATCGGCCCAGCGGTTTTTCCGTGATAACGTCTCAGACAGACACGAGTTACTATTGTATTTATAATATTAGTATAGATACAGCCCGCGGCCTCACATGTGGTATCCGAATAAAATCGAGACTATGTCACTCTCAACTATCTTTATGCAACAAAATCATGCTGATCCGAGAAAGGTAACAAACCAACAAACAGACATTTGCATTAATTAGTAATGATGTAATTAATATGTTACAAACCACACCATTATAGTACAATTAATGTTTTTAGAAGCGAAATTTTTAATACTTGACGCCGTATTTGTTTAGCTCGGTTTTTTTTCACTTTTTTACACACTTTCCTACAAGAAATAATTAAGTGAAATAATACAAGGTGTCCCAGAAGTCTACGTCATGGAAACGGAAGCATATAAAAGTTTTTACTATCTGTCTCGCTCACATTTCTTAAAAGTAACCATATCACGCAAATCGCATCTTAAAAACCGGCCAAGTGCGAGTCGGACTCGCGTAAAAAGAGTTCCGATCCATTGTCTATAAAAAACGGCATCACGTTTTTTGTATGGGAGCCCCACTTCAATATTTATTTTAAACTGTTTTTAGTATTAGTTGTTTTAGCGGCAACGGAAATACATCATCTGTGAAATTTCAACTGTCTACCTAGCACGGTTCAAGAAATACTGGTGACAGAAAGACGGACGGACAGAGGAGTCTTGGTCTTGGGTCTTGCCCTTTAGGTACGGAACCCTAAAAAGCTTAAAATTTTAGTAGTAAAACTTTGTGGAACGACTTCTGGGACATTTTGTATTAACTAAAATTTATTTCTTAAAGCTTGTAATAACAATATGTGTTTTTCATGTTTTTTATACATTCATAAAATTACATCTGTTTCTCAGAGTGGTAGGCAGAGACCACGGCTTTCCATTTGCTACGATCCTGACATACTTCTTTTGCTTCATTCACTCTCATCATATTCCTCATGCATGGTCGTCGGTTTAGAGTACTCTTGACCTGGCCTTTTTAGGGTTCCGTACCCAAGGGTAAAAACGGAACCCTATTACTAAGACTTCGCTGTCCGTCTTTCTGTCACAGGGCTGTATCTCATGAACCGTGATAGCTAGACAGTTGAAATTTTCACAGATTATGTATTTCTGTGGTTGCTCTAACAACAAATACTAAAAACAGAATAAAATAAATATTTAAGGGGGGCTTCCATACAACAAACATGTTTTTTTGCCGTTTTTATAGATAATGGTACGCAACCCTTCGTGCGCGAGTCCGACTCGCACTTGGCCGGTTTTTATTTCAAAACGTCACCAATTTGGTCTAAAAAAATACGCCGAGGTATTCCTCTTCCAACGTTCCCATTCACACTCGCCTTGCCTCATAGTCATAATTATAAAAATTTGAATAAAATAATTATTTAAACACATTAAAATATATGCAGAACAAGTTACAACTTAAAAATATGGAATTAATGCCATTGAAAAGAAAATCAGACTTATATTTGCTTATGAGCAAAATTATTCATAATTAAATATACAAAATAATTATCTTAATCACTAAAAAGACTTAGAATTACGTCTTATTTTGATTAAAATGGTCTACACTGTACGACTGACCTCACAACTCAATTGGTAGCTCTGCCATCTGCGTTGTAGGTTGTGGGTTCGATTCGCAGCCAGGGCAAACATTTGTGTGGACATTAGGTCATGATGAAAATCATGTTTAAATGTCAGTTAAATGTATATACAAAGATTGGTGTTTGCTAAGCCGTCCATGAGTTCCCTTGTGAGGAGCTAGATCCTCGCTGCATCATGTTGATATCATATTATTGTATTGTCATCAGAACTAGACACAACTGACAAATTTGACAATGATCCAACAATTACAAGTTGGTTAAATTCGATTTCTAAGAATTTCTTACATATAACTATAGATTTTGACACGGGTCTTTATCACGTAATTACCTTTAATTTACTTTCCCGACGTTTCGGCTATGTTACAATAGCCATGGTCGCGGGTCAGTGTCAAAATCTATAGTTATGTCTACTAATCACGATAGTTTGAAAAATAATATTTCTTACATAGAAATATTATAAATTCCAAATATTAAGACTCAATCTAAAGTTCACTCTAATTTATACCTTAACGTGAATATAATAAGAAAGTTTGTATACTAAACTAGTGAAAACCCTAACTTCGTAAACATGAAGTGATTTTACAGACTCCAAACCTTGAAAACCCTTAGGGGTTGAATTTGGGGAACCCTTAAATACCAAAAGGAATACCCCCTCCAAATTTATAGTTTCTACGCCCAGTGGTTTAGGCATTGCGTTGATAGATCAGTCAGAAACGCAAGTGTTTTATTTTTTTTAGTAAGCCACCAACGTCGTTATACATCTATATCTTCGTTAGGAAATAACGAGCGAGCTAGGGTACTTTGCGTACCAATGCCTGTCTATATCTTCGTTAGGAACTAACGAGCGAGCTAGGGTACCTTGCGTACCAATGCCTGTCTATATCTTCGTTAGGAAATAACGAGCGAGCTAGGGTATCTTGCGTACCAATGCCTGTCTATATCTTCGTTAGGAACTAACGCGCGAGCTAGGGTATCTTGCGTACCAAGCTACCAAAAACTGTCTACGTGTTCGTTAGGTACTAACGAGCGAGCTAGGGTATATTGTATTGTATAGTGTTTCGTGAGTACACATTCACATGTAAATCCTTCGGAGGTGTTGTGCAGTGGTGATGACGTTGCACTGAGGGCATATCTTCTTAGCGTGCAGCGATTGTAGCCAGCAACTCTGAAATTAAAAAATACAATAATTAGAATACTTAAATTTTTTAAAAACTTTTATTTAACTTGAAATGTAAGTATGTAACTATGTTTGTTAAGGGGCTCCCAGTCGACGATTGCTCTTTTTCGAAACGAAAAAAGAAATACGTCTGAACAAGCCACATCTCCTATTTTTATAAGTATATTACTTCAGGTTCCTACCTAGATTTCTATTAAGCTAAAAACATAATAGCAGAAACTTTTCACGATAAAGATAATATTTCAAAATGATACGTTTTAGAATTTATGATCGAAATATTTATATACCTACTATTAAAATCAACTTGTGATTTATTGTTAAAGATAGGTAATATGTAGATCTAGATTTCTATCAGAGTAGATATTTGATAAGTAATTATACATAGTTATATCATTAATTTATTCGAAAAGCTAAGGCGGACCACGCGCCGACGTGTGTTTGTCGTCATTGCAGCGGTCGGTAGGATTATTTATCGAAGTGATTAAAGATGGGTACATCTTTATTCACATATACAATCACTACATAGTATAAAGCAAAGTCGCTTTCCGCTTCCCGCGTATGTATGTATGTTTGCTTATATCTTTAAAACTACACAACGGATTTTGATGCGGTTTTTTTTAATAGATAGAGTGATTCAGGAGGAAGGGTTATATGTATAATACATGCATAATATAGTAGTGAAACACTGATAATTTTAGAGGTTTCTAATGTGATGTCGTAAATAAACACATTTTTTTGCGCTTACATTGCAAATGCTGGCTGAACCCCACGAGATATATCAAAATAATGTACTACAGTATTGTACACCTTAAAAACGTCTACAAAAAAGTCCACGATGGTATTAGAAATGTCTTACGCACAGCGAAGCGGGCACGGGTCAGCTAGTACATTATAAAATAGGAGATGTGGCTTGTTCAGAAGTATTTCTTTTTTCGTTTCGAACAAAAACAATCATCGACTGGGATCGCCTTAAGGTGGAATCTTGCAACTCAATTTTGAAGCAGTTATCTTCAACTGATTGAGCTGACATTTGACATACTTATGTAACTTCGGTGACAATGCAATAATATGGTGACAGCGAGCTGATCTGATGATGGAGTCAGGAGCTGTTCAACGGAACTTCTCAGTAAATAGTCTGATTGAGATAAAACTTTGCATACCTATCAATCTCCAATGACAATATAAATTATGGTACTAGCAAGCTGGTCTGATGATGGAGCTCCAATGTAGATATAGGAACTGCCTAACTACACAACATAACCACGTCGTGTTTGGGCTCATTGGATTTGTCTTGACGATTACTAGAGCCCTAGAATAAGCTTGGTTTTAAAAACATATTTAAAAAAAAAAAAAATGATTTTTGTATATAATTTTTAATTCTGAATGGTCTAAATGTAGCTGTCTTGAAAAAAAATTGTAAGAAAGTTTTACCTAAAGTTAACTATGCCATATAACTGTAACTAACTGTATTGCAAATAAAAACATGATCAAGCATGTATGTGCATCTGTGTGGGTGATGGTGTGTATGTATCTATGCAATGGTGTGTGTGTGTGATAATAAATTGTATAGCAAGTTGTCTTACCTCACAGTAAACATGCCAGCACTGAATGGAAACCGCCGGAGACATGAACGGTCCGAGACATATCAAACATTTTGCCTGAAATAAACAATATTTAATAAAATAAAATTCTCGTGTTTCTAACCAAACTCCTCTGAAACAGCTCAACCGATTTTTATGATTTTTTTGTGTATATTTGTGGTATGAGAATAGGTCGTAGGGTATTTTTTGTACCCCTAAGTGATAAGGGTGGCGTAAAGTTCGGGAAGAACAGAAAGTGCTTTATTCTGTGGGATTATTTAATTTGACATGACAACGTATGTCGGGACAGCTAGTAATAAATTATAAACTGAAATATGAACACGACTGTAAATCTCAAGTAAAGTAGACATACTCTCAGATCCTTGAAGATGTTTGTTGAGGGGATAGTCAGAGGTACGCCCAAGTATTGTTTGGCACAATGCCCACATTTTACAGTAGTTAGCATTCCATGATATTATTAGAATAAAATATGTACATACCTCAGCTCCACCATTTTGTTTATGCTCCAGATCTTTGATCTTCGCTTTTAAAGCTTGTATTCGAGTCTGGAAAAGTGAGAAAATATAATTAATTACATATAAAAAACGACCAATAAATAAATATTGGTAGATATTTCACACAGCGCCGTCTAGCTCCAAACTAAGCAAAGCTTGTACTATAGGGAACCAGATTCCCGGTAGAATAAACAGGGTTGTCTCAAAACTCAACGATAATCTGGTACGCCCTGTACCAGATTAAACCAGTATTCAAAATTAAAGTCAACAACAAAAAAAAACACAAAATTTATTACCTCTGCACTAGCTTCCACTAGGCCATTGGGTTTAGGAGTACACTCCTTCTCTGGCACTTCCTTCTTCTGTTCACCTGAACTGGTATCATCTGGTTTATTCTCGTTTGGTTCCTCAGCTTCGGGCGGAATTTCGGCCTAAAAGAGATTCGAGAAAATTAAGTAAATTTCAATATAAATCTTATCCGTCTGTCTGTCTAGTCTGTAATAGCTAGACAGTTGAAATTTTCACAGAATATGTATTTCTGTTGCTACTATAGCAACAAATACTACAAACATGATTTTTTTTCCGTTTTTATAGATAATGGTACGGAACTCTTCGTGTGCGAGTTCGACTCGCACTTGGCCGGTTTTTTTCAATGATCCTTTCCTTAATGCTATGTTGAGCTCCAGTATCCGATCGAACAATGTCAAAACAAACAAAAATAATAATTAAAAGATCTAACCAAGTACATACAACAATAAAATAGGATTATAAATAACTTACGTCAGGTGCTATCCTGGAAGGTGAATACTGCGCTGGTCCATACAACTCCGTATCTTCATCACCATCGACCACCTGAAACAAAAGAAGTAGTTTAAATCAACAAAATCATCTTTTTATTTTATCAAGTATTAAAACTTGATTTAAAAAAAAACACCACTTTGTTGGCGTGACTATTTTGTATATTTATGCCAAATTACAGCTTGTATGTATGTATGTATGTATAGGGACTCCCTTTCCTGCATTTAGACTCCTATTTGGTCCGTTGTCCGCCAAATTACAGCTTTCTTGTAGTAAGAGTCTAAGCTGCGAACAGACGTGCAGACATGGCGAAACTATAAGGGTTCTTAAAGACTATAGAACCCTAAAAAGGCAGACCTAATGCCAAGGCATTTTCTACCATGGTAGTAAATTGGTTTCCATAGTACAAACTTAACTTAGTTTGGGGCTACTTCGCTTGGGTGTGTCTATACAGTCCAAAGTAATTAAACTTTGCTATTGACTAAACATACCAGTGCCTGGTCGTGCGACACGCGTCTCACGCAAGTAGCTGCCCTCGCCTCGGTGTCCTGCAACGCAGTAGCTCGTACGCGCCACTCGCCACACCACTGGTACTCCGCGAACGAGCCTCCTGGCTCATCACCCTGAAAATATATATAAACTAGTTTAATATAATTACGTTTAAAAAAAGAAAGAGAACAAAAGAAGAAAAAAAGTCAAGGGATGATATTGGATTTTTAAGTTTTATGAAAGAACTTTTAGTCCTACATTAATATAATTAAAACTAGCGACCCGCCCCGGCTTCGCACGGGTAGCATGTTATTATACATATAAACCTTCCTCCTGAATCACTTTATCTATTAAAAAAAACCGCATCAAAATCCGTTGTGTAGTTTTAAAGATATAAGCAAACATACATACAGACATACAGACGCGGGAAGCGGAGAGCGACTTTGCTTTATACTATGCAGTGATGGGACCAACTTCGCATTGAAATTGGATCACCAGATACAAAGATATGCATCAGTCATAAAAAAAAATATATTATGTTAAAAATTAGGCAATTGGATCACAACTGTAATCCCCAAGTACGGTAGACATCTATTCAGATCTCCAGAAGCTTGGATCCTTGAAGATGAATCAAGGGGGCAGACAGAGGCATGTACTAACATTACATTTACACATAAACAAGTATAACATTCATAATTAAAAAAAAACCCGAATCTGAAGTCATATGATACTAAACTTTGAATCAATCAGAACAGTGGAAGTTAGTAACATCTTATCAACAACTAGAAAAGAGATGGATCTTCAGCAAAACAGATTTTCTTCAATTTTAGTTAAAAATATTCTCAAACTATACAAGATGGCATAGACATTTTCAGGGGATATTTGTAGTCTTTCCACAATAAAAAAACACTTTTTTTTTATTATTATTGCAACCTGTACGTAGATACCTAATGCAATGCTTAGATGTGCCTGTACGTATAAGTACATGCTACAGTTATTATATTTTATTTTTCTAATTTTCACATAAAACCTACCTCAACATCAATGGTCCCTTCTTCTTCACTATCAGAAAGCTCGTCCACCGATGCACCCGTCCTCTTCAAGCATCGCAACGCGTGTCTTTGCAGACGGGACACAGGGAGGGTAGCATTGCAGACCGGACACTCCCCCTCTGCCGCGAGGGCAGGGAGGGGGGAGGAACGCCGGCGCGCGCGCAAGCGACGCAACCTGTTTCCATGTACCCTCTGTAAAATTAAAGAATCATCATCATCATCTTCCTACTTTTAGTTATAATAATGCACAATCAATATATCTACAATCATTAGTACACCCATTCAAAGCCAGAGAGGACTGCAGTCTAGTATATACTATTATAAATGCAAAGTAACTCTTTCTGTCTGTTCGCAACATTATCATCACAGCTAAATCGCTAGACCAATTGTGGTGAAATTTCATACAGAGATTGTTTAAAGCTTGGGACAGAATAGGCTACTATACTTTTTTACCAAAATTTTCTTTAGATTTCCAGGAATGTTAATGTTTTACAATAAATTCCTCAATAATCGATTTCCTTTTTCAAATAATTTATTCATTACATAATCTTTTCCTGATAAACATAAAAAAAAAACAACTAGAAACTTAGAGCAGATGTAGTGACCTGAAACTTATAGGCTATTCTACTAATCGAGCAATGCCGCGGCAAATAGTTATTGTTAAAAATAACAACAAACCTGGTAAACATCACTCCCTGGACAACCTGTTACATCAACTTCTTGGTCATCTGGGACGTCGACGTCCGGACTGGTGCTTGGCCCAGGCAGCGCGAACCCTGAACTAACGCTCAATTTCCTCTTACTCCCACAAGTGGACAACTTCTGCAATCTTTCTACCTCCAACGCTACGTGGGACTCCAACTCGCCATGTCGAATAGTACAACTACACACAGGGCAGTTTGGCAGCTCACTAACTTTCTTTCGACTACGTACACAATTCAAAATAACATTCTCATCGTACTGTCCAAAACTCGAATTTAGATTTACGTTCCCGCTTGAACTTCCTTCCATGTTATTGTACAGTACTAATGGTAACATCTCAAATCAGTTGTTGTTGACATCGGTTATAAATCGGTCTTCATCACGGCGGCGGCAACACAAAAGTTCAATAGAACACTTTGCACTTGTAACTAGTAGTTTGTAGAAGCCGCACGAACTTATTTTGCAGTTGTTTCTTTCGTAATTATGTAATTTTATTTCATTGAATTGCAGCAAAACAATAACACCGGATCGTTTACTAGTTTTTGGCACTTTGATTTTGACTTGACAGACTGTAAGCTTGACAGAGTTCAATTCAATAGAGAGGTTTACGCATGATTTTTTGTCAAAGTCAATGTCAGTTTAGTAAAGTACCAACCAATCAAAACCAAACCAATTTTTTTTTTTGTAAATCCTGTCGTTGAAATAACTAAATAGTAGGTATGGAGCTGAATTAATTGGTAGGTTTTTTAAGTAGTACTTAGTAGAAAAAAAGATTAACCTTCATTTTCGACAAAAAAGTATAGCCAGAAGAATTAAAGACAAGTTTTTATTTATTCTTTAAATAACACCATAATATTCATCCAAGGTCCAGTTGGCGTCATGGCCGCTTCTCACCTTATATTGTTCTCGGTAGTGCTGTTTTAGTTCATCCTCGGTCAAAAACTTTGGTTTAGGTGAAAATTCTAAAAAAAAATATATATCTTAGAAACATCAAACAATCATGTCAGTACTGTGATTTTACAATAACAAAAACCGGCCAAGTGCTAGTCAGACTCGCGCACGAAGGGTTCCGTACATCACTAGATCACTACATAGTATAAAGCAAAGTCGCTTTCCGCTTCCCGCGTATGTATGTTTGCTTAAATCTTTAAAACTACACAACGGATTTTGATGCGGTTTTTTTTAATAGATAGAGTGATTCAGGAGGAAGGTTTATGTATAATAACATGCTACCCGTGAGAAGCCGGGGCGGGTCGCTAGTTATCTATAAAATCAGGTTTGTTGTAAAAAATTCAAATGTGATAGCTAGATCTCGGTTCATGAGATACAGCCCTGTGACAGACAAGACGGACAGACAGACGGACAGCGAAATAATAGGGTTCTGTTTTTAACCTTTGAGTACGGAACCCTAAAAATGAACATTCTGGAACACATTAGCGATGGCGTTATCATACGAATCGACATCGCCATGTAATGTGCATTCTAGAGACATAAGCGCATAGACCAAGAGTCTATGTAGAAAGCAGACGGATTGATTGACAAAATAATCCATTCTATCTTCTTTGAGAGTGCGAGCCAATCAGCACCACCATTATCTTATCTAAAAACAATATAAAATATACTTTCTTTTGCCTTGGCATGGCGCGATTCTACGAAAGCAACATTACCGGTAATATTGTTAGAAGTCCGGAGCATTTTTTTGGGGAGATCACTGCCAGGAGACGATGAAATAGCACTGTCTTCTGAAAGTACATCTAGGTTAGGGTCGGTTTGCACCATTATAAATAACCAATGTTATGCCAGCCAAACGGCTAAATTCACGAAAGCCAAGTTCCGCTGAATGTACTGTACTGTAGCTGCAGCCGACCCAGTGGTCCTTCATAAAATAGGACCAAACAATAGTAGTGTCACCGCCACCGCACAAGCGCATGCCAGTCATCCCATCATTACACCATATTCCATCAAATTGACAGATGCCACTTGATTTAACCAATGACAGATCCATTGAAAATCCATGTTTCGAAACAAATCTAAATCTAATACTTATACATTGGCGTTTCTGTTGTGGCCATGCTAAAATTTAGGATTCCTAAAACACGATTGCTCTTATTCCTTTTACGTTAAAGTCTAAATTCGCATAACCTCAAAATGGAAGTTCTTAAATTTAGGATATTTTGGACATTTCGTATTTTTACTACGATCGAGTGATCGTGTTTAAGGAATCTTAAATTTTAGAATGGATACAACAGAATCGCCACCATTCTTTACAAAATACACAAAAACATTATTTTTGGTTCCAGTGGTCTTATTATTATTATTATCTTACTTTACCTGGTGGCGTCGTGGCTGGTCCCTCTTTGGCTGGTCCTTCACGGAGAGGTAGCTTTGCGCCGCTAAATTCGGGTTTTCCGTAAGATTTCAATTCCTTCTTCGATATTTGCTATAGAATTATAGAATATATATATATATATATAAATAACATAGATATTAAGTTAAAAAAGACGGAAACTCTGATTCATATTTAAAAGATAATCAAAAATCAGTTTTTTGTACAGTGACGGTTTGAAAATAATTGTGCGTTGGGAGGCGTAATTTACCTAGTTCCTAAATCGGGAATTTACTATCAGACTGTTTATGTTGATGCAGATCTGTCACATGTCTGCTCGTGAACTATGACGTATTACGTGACGGACACAAGCATTATTGTGCGCAATTCGGGCAGGTGGCAGACTCGAGCCGGCCCAGGCAGCCCCCGCGGGCAATCTGATAGTAAATTCCCCGTTTAGACCCGTTTCAAAGTGATTTTTTAAATTATTATACTACACTAGCTTTTACCTAGCGACTTCGTCCGCTTAGATTTAGGAAATTTATTTTGGACGACTATCGCAAAACATTGAAATTAATAAAAATCAATAGAAAATTTTAGGGAAAAAAAATAGCCAAGATCTTCGCATAACTTTAAACTATCTCTACCTTACCTATGCTTAATCACACAGACAGAGACAGAGTTACTTCCGCATATATAGGAAGTACATACCTATAGATTGGTACATAAAGATTACAAAGAACTTTGTGACATCCTCGTAAGGCTCCGGCCCATCGCATTCCAGTGTCAAAATTTTACCAATTTACTTCAAATTCGCAGGTGCCACTTGATTTAACCAATGACAGTCCATAATATTTTGTTCAGAAATGCATTACACGATTCTAACTTCCCGCGAAATGTAATAGGTACAGTTAGTTTTTCAGGTCCTTTGTAAAGGACCGTTGGGCGTTAAAGAGTACAGAGCTAGAAAATGAGCCGGAATGGCTATGTTTGTTGAGTACCTTAAAAATAACTGTGGGCCTTACGAGGAATACCTTTTGACTTTGACTTACCTCTGTAACATGGATCAGCTTGTCTATGTCGACCTCCATCGCATGTACGAGCTCCATACTAATAATCCAGTGTATCACCTTGTATTCCCGAACGGCCGGCGGAAACAGCTTCGAACGGTGGGTTTTACGATCGAAAGCTTCACGATAAATGTCCATCATGCGTTTGTATTTCTCTCGTACTTTGCCTAATAAATATTTGATTTAAAAAAAAACCGACGAAATAGGTTCGACCAAGAGACTGTCTAGTTTTAGAAAAAATCTATGAAAAAACTATTAGTCGTCATCGATCTATTGTTTATAAGTCGATATTAGTCCTACATAAAACAGAAAATTTGTTCACCAAGTAAAAAGATACGCTACGTATAAATATAAATAATATGCGCGTTTAATTTAAAACCTCCTTTTTTCGTCGGTAGAAAAGTATCTTCATCTCTATAGGTAAATAACCTACACTGAAATAAAACCGGACAAGTGCGAGTCAGACTCGTGCATATAGGGTTCGTATAAACTTCTTATTCCGTCTGTAATCCCTAGTACCGTACGTTAGACATCCTCACACATCTATAGAAGCGCTCAGAGCCTTTTGCATCTCTAAAGGGTTTAGTCAGAGGCACGTCCTCGGGGCACCTACCTATTATTAATCCGACATCATACGCCAGCATCGAATGATGTTGTTTTCGTACCACGTGTATATGCCGTTGCTTGACTTTGGCATCTTTGAGCAGTTCTTCTGTCAGATTCATCATTTTCACCTTATCCTGTCTGCCCATGCGGTCATGCTCGTCTGAAGGGTGCAAAGAGTTTGTGTGGAGGCACCCTGGTTGGAAGATAAATATAAAGATAAAGATAGTTTATTTGCTTGAACACAATGTAGGTTAGGGTGCGTCCATTAATTATTATGTGGTGATTTTGGCAATTTATTGAACCAAGGGGGGAGGCCCCCTTGGTGGGATAAAATAAATAAATATTTGCGAGATGTCGTGAGATTTGGCTAAACCCCCTCCCCCCTTCTCCCTATAATATTACGTGAGTTTTTCAAAATGCTTATATTTAAAGTAAATACGTTAACAAGTGCTTCATTGCATTGGATTGTAAGAAAAAACATAACTTGATAAGAGAACAAACATAGCATCCTTATCACAAACTTTCGCATTTATAATATTATTAGGAAAAGACACAAATGTTACCTACATATTAATTATAAACTCTATATAACATTTATGTCTTTTTATCATCTAAGCTTCGCAACCAAATAGGTCTCTATGACGTACGAGTAAATGCCATTTAACATCGATGGGCTTCCCTACTATAGGATATTAGGAAGGAAATTATTAGGATTAGGATAGTACCTACCTATAAAACAGGATCAAACACGAACTTACATAAGCATAACGATAATATTGACGACCAAGAAAATGATGTTAAAAAACAAGGCATTGCACTTATGTGCACGCGCACGATAAAACCAATACCTACTTTACATAGCTATACTTATTTTTCTACTTTAAAAAAGAAAGTCGGGTTTGTTACAACACTTATTAACTTAAGGAAATAGGTATTTATGTACTTAAAATACATAAACCTGTGTAAAAGATATTTTTTTTGTTATAAAATAATAAATCTAAAATTTAATTAATTTTCAAGTTGCATGAAATTTTAATGGATTCTTCATCTTTAAATGGTTCTTAATCTTTTAATTATTAGTTACCTACGTAGTTTTCAACAGCACCTGTCTAACTACTACATGATCATGAAGGTTATTTAAAAAGATCTGTACCTATATTTGAAATGAAGCATTTCATTTTACTGCTATGTAAGTATAAAAATGTCCCCATTTCGTTTAAATGGTAGAGGTTACATTTTATAAGTTTATCTATTCTTTAACTAAGATTTCGTCCGCCTGTCTGTCTGTGACTGTGTGTCTGTCACAAGGCTGTATCTCATGAACTGTGATAGCTAGACAGTTGAAATTTTTACAGATGATGTATTTCTGTTGCCGCTATAACAACAAATACTAAACAGAATAAAAAAATATTTAAGTGGCGCTCCCATACAACAAACGTGTTTTGTTTTTTTTTTGCGTTTTATTATAGATAATGGTAAGAAACCCTTCGTGTGCGAGTCTGACTCGCACTTGACCGTTTTTTATTTTATATTAGTGTAGGTAGAGGTAGTGTAGATAAGTAAATAAATCAGTAATCTGGCTCTCATAGTACAAGCTACTTATATTTATTAAAAAAAACAGTTATTCTGAAAACCAGAAATGAATTGTTTCAGATTTTGCTAAACTCTGTTGTGCTCAAATATCTAATGAATATTATCATGGACCTGTGGAAGAGAATCCAGAGAAGCCGAAGCCATTTGGAAATCATGGAAAATCAAAACCAATTAGGCGTCAGGTCCCAGGAACTGTATGTAACTACTACTGTCTTACATTTTACCCCTTTTTAGGGTTTCGTAGTCTACAAGAAACCCTTTTAGTTTTGCCATGTCCGTCCGTCCGCAGCTTAGCTCAGACTTATGTCATCTTGAACACAGTCCCTTTTTACCCCTTTTTAGGGTTCCGTGCCCTAAAGGTAAAAATTAGCGATTACCTAAGACGCCGCTGTCCGCCTGTCTGCCTGGCTATCTGTCACAAGGCTGTACCTATCTCATAAACCGTGATAGTTGAAATTTTCACAGATTATGTATTTCTGTTGCCGCTATAAGAACAAAGACTAAAAACAGAATAAAACAAAAAATATTCGATTTGGGCTCCCATACAACAAACGTGATTTTTTTACCGTTTTTTTATACATAATGGTACGGAACGCTTCGTGCGCGAGTCCGACTCGCACTTGGCCGGTTTTTATTATATAATCATACTGCCGTGCGAGACGGCAATGCGAGCAGGGTAGCGCGCGCGTTTAAGGTCCACTTACCCTGAAGAAGATTCTCTAGATGAATCGAAACATTGTCGGTGTCCTCATTGACAATTTATCATTTACGTGAGAAATTTCCCGTTGTTGTAATAATGTGTAGTACAACTCACGAAAGTTTTGAAAGTGAAATAATTATACTAGCTAAGTAAATAATAGATATATCACTTTTTCCGTCTTATCCGGGTTGACTAAGTCCATACAAAAAACCAAATATTTTACTTATCGCCATAATATAGATTTTTAGGAAAAAAACCTGAACATATTTCTACATAACCTACTGAAATTTGACAGATGATACCTAATATCCCACCTACAACGCAAGCGCCGCCATCATCGGCCGCTTCGCCACCACCAGCCGCTCCGCCATCACCGGACGATCCGTCATTACCGCCCCCGCCACGACCCGCATCATCATCAGAGTCAGATTCCGAGTCCGAAAATGAACCTAAACCTACGACAAAAGCGCCATCCACCCACACACCATATGATCCCAAGGCTCAAACACCACCAAAGGAGCACATTATCTCTAATACAGTGTTTGAAACACCGGAGCTGACAGGAACGGCAGGTACCTACGACTATTTTGACTGGCCTCACAGCTCAGTTGGTAGTAACTCTGCCCTCTGCGCTGTAGGTTGTGGGGTCGATTTTCTGGGACAAACGTTTGAGTGATGAACCTACATGTTTTGTGTCTGGAGGTTGACAAAAATATAGTACCTAGGGCATTGTATATAGTACAGGTGGCAATTTAAGGTAAAACGACCATGAAGCCTGTTCTTTAGTATATCCTCGTAAGGCCCAGGGTTGCTAATCGTCCACTTATCATAATAACCCAGTGGTCCTTCCTAAAGGACCACACAAAAGTAGTGACTCCGGACCAGCGCATGCCAGTGTCATCCCATAATTTCACCAATTTTCTCCAAATTGACAGGTGCCATTTGATTTAACCAATGACAGATCCATAGACTTAATTTTTCAGGTCCTTTGCAAAGGACCATTGGGCGTTAATGTGTACAAGGCTGGAAAATGGGCTGGGCAGGAATTACTATGTTTGTAGAGTACCTCAAAAAGAACTGTAGGCTTTACGAAGATATAGTACAATTGACTATAATATAGTACGACATTATATAATATATTACGGGTGGCAATCCTAGGTACAACGACAATGAGGCCTGACCACCCTGAGTTCACGGAGTTTGATATAAACAAGCATTTAAATGTAAGTGGAAACCTTACCGAGCAAGAGATGCAGGATCTGACTGCGGCGGCCTTCGCTGCTCTCAGCAACCGATCGAGCGGTGGCGACGAAGAAGGTACGTATGGATATAACTTAATACTTAAGAGGCTCCCAGTCGCTGATTGCTCTTTTTCGAAACGAAAAAAGAAATACTTCTGAACAAGCCACATCTCCTATTTTTATAAGTATATTAGGTACTTCAGGTTCCTAACTAGATTTCTATTAAGCTGAAAACATAATAGCAGAAACTTTTCACGATAAAGATATTATTTCAAAATGATACGTTTTAGAATTTATGATCGAAATATTTTATATACCTACTATTAAAATCAACTTGTGATTTATTGTTAAAGATAGGTAATATGTAGATCTAGATTTCTATTAGAATAGATTTTTGATAAGTAATTATACATAATTTATATCATTAATTTATTCGAAAAGCTAAGGCAGACCACGCTCCGACGTGTGTTTGTCGTCATTGCAGCGGTCGGTAGGATTATTTATCGAAGTGATTAAAGATGGGTACATCTTTATTCACATATACTATACATTATAAAATAGGAGATGTGGCTTGTTCACAAGTATTTATTTTTTCGTTTCGAACAAAAACAATCGTCGACTGGGAGCGCCTTAAACATATATATAAAAATGTTGTTAAAGTGCCCACAACCAGCGCTCTTGCGTTACCTATTAACTTGTTATTTAGGCGGTGTATACAACGAAAATCAGCAATGGTGGGAAAATCTCCAACAGCGGTTGATCTTCGGCATGGAGTGGATGGTAGGCATTGGGCACGTCGGCACACACGATCAGAAAGTGAAGTCGTGCTACTTCATCGGAGTTACGTATAAAGAAGCGTGAGTACGCAAAAATATTTGCTAACATGGGGGCACCAGCTGGCTTATATCGTAAAAACCGGCAAAGTGCGAGTCGGACTCGCTCACGAAGGGTTCCGTACCATTATTTATAACAACGGCAAAAAATCATGTTTGTTGTATGGGAGCCCCACTTAAATATTTATTTTATGCTGTTTTTAGTATTTATTGTTAGGGCAGCAACAGAAATACATAATCTGTGAAAATTTAACCTGTCTAGCTATCACGGTTCATGAGATACAGCCCTGTGACAGACAGACGGACGGACGGACAGACAGACAGACGGACAGCGAAGTCTTAGTAATGGGGTTCCGATTTTACCCTTTGGGTACGGAACCCTCAAAATCATTTTTATTTATAAACATGAAGTCGGTCTTGTTTTTAGTTTTTAAACGTACCTAATATTAGCAGTTGGGTTTATGTTTTTATAATACCTATTTTGTTTTATCTTACTGTACTTTTGCAGCATCAAGGACATCAGAGACTATTACAAACTAAGATACTTGTATCACAATAACCTGGACTACGAGGTGGGATTTCTCGTTCATGAAATAGTTTTCCATTACCAAATAGCCGTAGAACTCTACCACCTTATGATGAGAAAGTATGGTACTAATCGTTACCGTTACCATGCACCGACAACATACATGCTTTATATGTATACAAATATTCTGTTCCAATGCAAGACAATTTTGCATCTCTGCAATATGCTGCATGAGTTGGAGCCGAAATACAAAAAACATCCGAACACTATATTTCAGGACTATCATAATCCAAGTTAGTTTTTCACTACTAACCCTCGTATTCAAGAACGACACTACGAGAACACGCACCCACAGTGGACGAAATCGTTTTTCATAAACATCACTTCATGTATTGAGCTATGTCGCACACTACCGTGTGCCTCTAGGGCTCAACTTTGGCTAGAAGCACATTGTCGTGTGCCACTGTGGGTGCGTGTTCTCATAGTGTCGTTCTTGAATACGAGGGATAGGCTAGTCGATAGTTTTATTTATCTACTAGCCGATTTAGGTACCTACCAGCAAATTTCAATGATCGCATAGAAAAAGCACTTTCAGGCAACTTTAAATTTATTCCCTATATTATACCTTATCCTGATAAAAGAAATTACGAATTTTGGTAGAATGCCTATCATTTGGTAGTCAAATTGATGTCAGATATTTTTGGCAAATTAAATTTCGACTACCGACCTTCTTAGTAGGTTCAACATTTTAGGTAGAATGCGTTGCTATAACGACTGAATGTATTCAAGTCATATACAGTCGTGGTCAACTAATTAGGGACACTCTTTGGTTAAACCGAATTGTGAATTTATTTTTTATTTTCCAACGAGTCTAATCTAAACCATATATATTCCATATCTCTTACATGTAAGTATAATTAGTCATTTATGTGCCCGATTATACAAACAATAACAACTTCTTAAACATTAAACCTCTTTACAGTATAGCTGATAGATTATCGTAGTGCTATTTGTTCAAATAATGCTGGCTGGCCATTTAATTAGGGACACTGAGATATTGCGTTCTATTTTCAAAATTTGAATCTCAATACTTTTTTACTTCTTCTCTTATTGTTTCGTGGTAGTTTTGGCGGCAATCCCGATATTTATTTTAAGTTTTGAAAAATATTTTGAAGAAAAATGGGTAAAAATAAAAGTTGCGATCCAACACTACGAAAAATTATCATGAAGTTTGTTGTCGAGCATGGTTGGCCATACCGAAGGATAGCAGAACATTTAAATTGTTAAAAAACTATGGTATACAATGCAGTGCAACATGTCAGACGCAATAACACAGATTTAAATGTGCCCAGAACAAAAAGATCGAGAAAAACAACTCCGCAAGAAGATAGAATGATAACCAGGTTAGCTAAGAAAGATCCGTTTCTAGGCTCTATTTTAATTAAACACGAAGTGTTTGGGACAGACGAAAGAGCTGGTGTCTCAGCGAGGACCGTTCGACGACGTCTGGTAGAAGCAGGGTTGTTCGGAAGAGTGGCTCGCAAAGTACCGTTGTTGAAGAAAGAACATAGAAATGCTCGTTTGGCGTTTGCACGTAAATATGGACATTGGACCTACGCCCAATGGCAACATGTATTATTCTCTGACGAGACCAAGGTTAATTTGATTTCTTCAGATGGAAGGCAATACGTACGGCGTCCAGTAAAAGCGGAAATGAATCCAAGATTCACAAAAAAGCAGGTGAAACATGGCGGTGGAAACATTAAAATGTGGGGTTCATTTTCTGGACGTGGAGTGGGACCTGTGAGGAAAGTTCAGGGTAACTTAGACCAACATCAATGCAAGGCAATATTGGAGGAAACGATGCTTCCCTATGCTGAGGAGCATCTCCCTATTATATGGACGTTTCAGCATGATAACGACCCGAAACATACCGCCCGTTCAGTCAAGTCGTTTCTTACCAGTCAGTCAGTATCGGTGCTAGATTGGCCAGCAAATAGCCCGGACCTTAACCCAATCGAGCACCTTTGGCACGAAATCAAGAAAAAAGTAGCCACTTATCGTACCACAACTTTAGATGAACTTAATGAAGCTTTTTGTGAGGCATGGGCAAACATTCCTGTCGAAACATGCCAGAAACTGATAATGTCTATGCCACATCGGTGTCAAGCGGTAATTACTAACAAAGGTTTTGCTACTGGGTACTGATTTTACACGTAATAAAATGGAGCTGTTAAAGATATTATAATACTGCAGATTATTAGTTTTGTTTAACTCTATTTTTCATTATAGTTTACTGTCCTTAATTAAATGTCCAGCTACAGAATTATACCTTAAAATTGAATACATGTTCAACCTTTGATATTAAATACTTTTTTCTATTTATTTATTCTTTTATTTACAGCCATTTAAAGCATAATAATCGGACCAAATTATGCAAATAATAGTTACTGAGAAATCAATAGGGTTTTATATTTGTATGTACATAACCGGTTATTGTTCTTCACTATCTTGCATGTCCCTAATTAGTTGACCACGACTGTATATGCGTGTTTATATATATTTTATTGTGTTTCAGACGACAAACTTATTTATTTTTATTTTTTTAGGTGACAGACAAAACATTACACCTTTTGAAAAGGATAGATTAAACGATAATAACAATCGTCTATTATTGGAGAAAAAACGAAGAGAAAGGGAGCGCAAGAAGATGAGAAAGAAGCTTTTTAAAGGCGGTTTTTTTGTTTCCACCACAATTAACCGACGCCCGAAAAAGGGGTAAAAAATCTTATTATTTTAACTGTAAGATTCTGTAATAGTTACCTACCTGCCTATGGACATGGTATTCACTAGAGTCGATCGATGTTCAGAGCTCTGGCAATGAAATCCATCGGGTAAAGATCGTTTTTTACGCAATAAGACGGTAGGCTATGCATAGCATATTCACCCAAAAAATGGATTTGTCTGAAAAAATAAACTTTTCTCAGGTGTTTAGGCTAGTACGGCTCAAAACGGTGAAGGAAAACATCGTGAGGAAACCAGTTAGTATTCTTATAAGCGGCGATGGGCTTGCAACCTATCACGTATGGAATGCTAACTACTGCAAATGTGGGCATGTCCCGAATATAATGGTTGGACGTGCCTCTGACTACCCTCACTAAACATCTTCAAAGGATCTAAGCGCCTGGAGATCTGAGAGGATGTCTACCGTACTTGGGGATTACAGTCGAGATTCTATTTTATTTTATGCTATAATGGTATTTATTTTGTTTCGTTGCAGACCCTTTCCACTGCACTATGGGTGGTCGATCGAAAATTGGTGACAGCCGAGTATTGCCACATCCTATTCCAGTCCCGACTATGGGTCTAAATATGAAATTGGAGCAGAACGAAAAAAAAATATTTTTGAAAATATTTATTCTGCAGGACACAGGACAGGACTCTATTACTAAGACTCCGCTGTCCGTCTGTCTGTCTGTCACAAGGCTGTAGGCACCTCATGAACCGTGATAGCTAGACAGTTAAAATTTTCACAGATTACGTATTTCTATTGCCGCTACTATAACGACAAATAAAAACAGAATAAAATAAATATTTATGTGGGCTCCTATATAGAACAAACGTGTTTTTTTTTCGTTTTTTTTAGATAATGGTACGGAATCGCACTTGGCCGGTTTTTTTCTTTTATAAGAACCTCTGACAATAACAAACACAATACAAAAAGAATTAGCAGAATCGATCCAGATTCCAGCCGTTCCCGCGTGATGCCATGACCAAACTAAATATAAGAATTTACGGGGCTTTGTCTAACTAGCAATATCATCTACATAGCAAAGTCGCTTCCCGCTTCCCGCGTCTGTATGTATGTCTGTATGCATGCTTATATCTTTAAAACTACACAACGGATTTTGATGCGGTTTTTGGAACGAAGTTCCTTATCGCGCGTTGTGAAAGGGGGCTAGACGGAAAAAATTCTTACGAAAAGTTGTCACGACACTTTTTTGCTATAGTATATCTATTAATATATATATCTATTAATTGTGTCGAGGTCGAGGTCGAGGTGGAAGTGGAGGTCGAGATGGAGGTGGAGGTCGAGGTCGAGGTCGAGGTGGAGGTCGAGGTCGAGGTCGAAGTCGAAGTCGAAGTCGAAGTCAAAGTTGATTCCCCTTCTCTTGTCCCACGTTATTTTGTGAGAACTTCGTTCCATCCGGGTGTCCCTTGACACCTCTCAAGTTTTTTTTAATAGATAGTCCGTAGTGATTCAGGAGGAAGGTTTATATGTATTAAACCCGTGCAAAGCCGGGGCGGGTCGCTAGTAATATATATGTATGTAAGTATGAATGTTTGTTCGGGTGGAATCTTGCAACTCAATTTTGAAGCAGTTTCCCCAACCGATTGAGTTGAAATTTTGCATACTTAGATTACTTTGGTGACAATGCAATAATATGATGACAGCAAGATCATCTGATGATGGAGTCAGGAGCTGTTCAATTGTCGCTCACTACGAAACTCCTTAGTAAATACTTCGATTGAGTAAAAATTTTGCATTATTGTCAAGTTCCGATGACAATGTTATATTATGTGACAGGTGATAGCGCGCTGGTGCTCGATGGTTTGAATGATTTTACAAAAGCTTTTCATTGAAACATATTTTTCAACAAAAAACTTTTTTATTAAATAGATGGAAATAGAGACGCGTTCAAATATTACGTTCCATACGTATAAAAATAAAACAAAATTTGAATAAGTACAATTATTTATTTATCAATTCTCTGTATTTATTTCTATTTGGCAATCATTTTTTAAAGTCGAGGTTCGTTTCCGTTTCCTTAGAGTCGGCATCTTGAGATGAACAGATTGTATGTGGATCTTCAAGGAGTTCGACTGACTGAAGCATTTGGAGCAGACCTCGCAGGCGTAGGGCTTCGCCCCTGTGTGTACCTGTCAAAACAAATATTATAACGTTAAAAACCAAAGAGAAAACCGACAAAAGAAAGGTCAAGAAACAATTAGATTTTTATGTTTTACAAGCTGACCCGGCGAACTTCGCATCGCTTTAGAATTAACAAATGTTGTCTTAAGTTCCCGTCCCCGTTCCCGTTCCCGTTCCCTACGTTTTGGTTAGAAAACTTTTATATGGGAAAAAGAAAAGGGCTGTTTTTAGGGTTTTGCCGGGAATTATTCGAATTTTTCTCACTTTTTAAACCTTCCCTAGACCTCCACGAACATTTCAAGACCAAGATAAAATAAATCCGTTCAGCCGTTCTCGAGTTTTAGCGAGACTAACGAACAGCAATTGATTTTTATATATATAGATAGATAGATGAAGGAATTATTTATCCTACTTAAATACAATTTAAATGGATTTAATGTGGGATTATTGTCGACATACAAATAAAAACTCTATTGGTATGGCCGGGATTCGAATTCACGATCTTCGGATTAAAAGTCAGGGCACCTCCCACTCAGCCAACACGGCTTTTAACGATTTGCTCTGTATAATATAACTATTGGAGTGGTTTGACTTAAATGGTTCACGTACACTTGTAAAAGTTCCAGGTAGTGGTTTGCTTTAGCGATTTACCCATAATATCTGTCAATATTGCAGAGTCTTATGTATGTATCTTGCAAAGAGTAGTCTAACTTAAATGGTTTACCGACACTTACCCGATAATGGCGGTTGAGCGCGGGCTTCTGTGCGAAGGTGCGCGAGCACGCGCGGCAAGCGTAAGGCCGCTCTCCCGAGTGCGTACGCGCATGAACGCGCAAAGCGTGCGAGTCGGAGAAGCGCGAAGGGCAGCGGAGGCAAGCGAACGGACGCTCTCCGCGATGGCGGCGTTGGTGGTAGCGCAGTGAGGCAAACGACTGGAAATAACATTACAAAATCAAATAAAATAAATATCGGTGGACATTTTACACAATGCCATCCAGCCCCAAACTAAGCAAAGCTTGTACTATGGGAACTAGATAACTGATAGAATACTTAAATACGTTTTTTTTTGTAAATACATACTTAATAGTTATCTATCTAATCTATTATACTAATATTATAAATGCGAAAGTAACTCTGTCTGTCTGTGACGTTATCACGGCCAAATCGCTGGGCCGATTGGGATGAAATTTTATACAGAGATAGTTTATAGTCTTGGAATGAATAAGGGCAACATTTTTCCAAAAAAAAAAAAATTTCAGGAATTTTAATATTTTACAGTAAAGTCGTAAAAAAAACGATTTTCTGAATCTATGCGAACGAAGTCGCGTTTAAAAGCTAGTATAAGTACCTAGATGACAGTGCTTTAATCGATATTACCACAAATCATATGCATAGGCAATATAATACCTACTTGAGGTATTACTGAAAACACGGATAAAACGATGTTTTTAGGGTTCCGTACCCAAAGGGTAAAATCGGAACCCTATTACTAAGACTTCGCTGTCCGTCTGTCCGTCTGTCTGTCACAGGGCTGTATCTCATGAACCATGATAGCTAGACAGTTGAAATTTTCACAGATTATGTATTTCTATTGCTGCTCGAACAACAAATACTAAAAACAGAATAAAATAAATATTTAAGGGGGGCTCCCATACAACAAACTTGATTTTTGCATTCCAGCGCCATCTAGTTTCATTTGATGTTACTACGTATTATAGGTACTTTTCGCGGTTTTCATGCGACCGCTCGGGGGTTGAGAGGTAAGATGAAAGAGGTTTGCGATTCCGCTGGCAGGTGGCGCTATTTTACCACTATCGGTAAAGTAAGTCGGTAAATAGGTGGTACTTCACATGATCGAATAAAAAGTTTGAAATTGAATTATTGAATTCATGTAGTTAGGTAAATAGGTACCTAGGTAGATATTATTAATTTCCAATTAATTTCGAGTTCGAATCCTGGCCGTGCATCAATGGATATTTCTGTTCGAAAAATGTACCTATATGCGCGTTACACGTGTTTATAACAGTGAAGGAAAACATCGTGAGGAAACCTGTTAGTATTCTTGAAAGCGGCGACGGGATTGCAACCTGTCACGTGTGGAATGCTAACTACGTAGTTAGGTAAATAGGTAGGTTACGAGATATTATGAATTATTTTTTATGTTTCTAGGGTTCCGTATCTAAAGGGTAAAAAACGGGACTACTAAGACACCGCTGTCCGTCTGTCTGTTACCAGGCTGTATCTCGTGAACCGTGATAGCTAGACAGTTGAAATTTTCACAGATGATGTATTTCTCTAAAATCAGCATAAAATAAATATTTAAGTGAGACTCCCGTACAACAAACGTGATTTTTTTGCCGTTTTGATAATAGTACGGAACCCTTCGTGCGCGAGTCCGACTCGCACTTGGCCGGTTTTTTTAAAATGAAACCTAGCTTGATCGATTTATCGCCCCCGAAACCCACTATATACTAAATTTCATGAAAATTGTTGGAGCCGTTTCCGAGATTCTGATTATATATATATTGATATATATATATATATAGTGACGGCCTCACAGCTCAGTTGGTAGTAACTCTGCCTTCAGCGCTGTAGGTTGTGGGTTCGATCCCCATCCAGAGCAAATATTTGTGTGATGAACATAGATCTTTGTTCTGTGTCTGGGTGTGTAGTATGTATCATAAGTATGTATTTACAAAAAAAAAAAAAACGTACATAAGTATTCTATCAGTTATCTAGTTCCCATAGTACAAGCTTTGCTTAGTTTGGGGCTGGATGGCGATGCGTAAAATGTCCACCAGTATTTATTTATTTATTATTATTTATTTATTTATATACAATAATTGCTCATTTAAAGGTATTAGATAGATTACCGTAAACTGCATGCCGCATAATTCGCACACCACGTGCCGTGCGTACTTCACGCCGAGGTGTTTGCGGCTCACGTGAGCCGCAAGTCGTGATCGGCTGCTAAACGATGCACCACACTATAAGGATAATTACTTTTAAAAAGCTAAAAATAAAATATAGTTAAAAAATCATGTTTGTTGTATGGGAGCCCCCCTTAAATATTTATTTTATTCTGTTTTTAGTATTTGTTGTTAGAGCAGCAATAGAAATACATAATCTGTGAAAATTTCAACTGTCTAGCTATCACGGTTCATGAAATACAGCCCTGTGACAGACAGACGGACAGACGGACAGCGAAGTCTTAGTAATAGGGTCCCGTTTTTACCCTTTGGGTACGGAACCCTAAAAAACTAAAAAACACGCTATAATATTTTTTTTGTCTTCTCATGGATTCTTAATAGGTATGCTAAGTTTCAAATTAATTTGACGTTTTGAAGTAAGTCAAAATCACGTTCAATTATTCCGTTACATACATACAACCCAAGCTTATAAAAGCGTGTTAACCAACTTCATGTTGTTATAAGTGAAATAGAAAATTTCATCCCCTATTTTTCAACCTTAGTGGTGCTATTTACCCCTCAAATTAAATAGAACCAAACGTTAAGTATATACTCCTAACCAAAAAAAGAACTTTCCAAATCGGTAAATAAATTACGGAAGGATGTTTTTTTTTGAATTCGATTAAAAAATAAACTTTTGACTAAACCAAATTTGATACTTACCACATCACAAGGCAGCTTAGCTTGTACGGAGCTAAGGTCAATAACCGGCGCCGGATGAAGAAGTTTTTTTTTGTGGATCTGTAAATATAAAATAAATATATAGTAATGATTTTATTTATATATAAAATAAACATTTAATGCAATAATTATTAAGGCCCTGTATGTTTACGATTGCTCTTTTTCAAAACGAAAAAAGAAATACTTCTGAACAAGCCACATCTCCTATTTTTATAAATATATTACTTCAGGTTCCTACCTAGATTTCTATTAAGCTGAAAACATAATAGCAGAAACTTTTCACGATAAAGATATTATTTCAAAATGATACGTTTTAGAATTTATGATCGAAATACTTTGATACCTACTATTAAGATCAACTTGTGACTTATTGTTAAAGATAGGTAATATGTAGATCTAGATTTCTACTAGAATAGGTTTTTGATAAGTAGGTAATTATACATAATTTATATCATTAATTTATTCGAAAAGCAAAGGCGGACCACGCACCGCCCATGGATCAGTACCACGTGCAGCGGTCGGTAGGATTATTTATCGAAGTGATTAAAGATGGGCACATCTTTATTCACATACACTATACATTATAAAAATAGAGATGTGGCTTGTTCAGAAGTATTTCTGTTTTCGTTTCGAAAAAGAGCAATCGTCGACATACAGGGCCTTAATTACTAGCTGCTCGCCCCGGTACCTGGATAAAAAGTAGCCTATGTGTTATTCTGATGTATCAGCTAGATTACTGTAAAGTTTTATTTTAATCCGTTCAGTAGTTTTTGCGTGAAAGAGTAACAAACACACACACACACACTCGCTCACAAACTTTCGCATTTATAATATTAGTAGGATTTACAAAAAACTTAAGAACCAGTTGAGCTATTTATAGACCGTTGTAAACAATCTTTTCATCCCACCATCTCGGAAAGAGTATTTTTGCTCTTCAATATCTGAGTGCAAAAGCCGTTTTTATTCTCTAAAGGATAAAGTAAATTGAATTTAGAACATCGTGTGCACTAAGTTTGTGAATTAAAAAAATCATTAAACCTATTTACTACTACCTCTATGGTGCCGAATATATCATACAACTTTTTTTTAATTTGTTACAAACTCAGACTCGGAACCTTCTTGGTGTTCTTTTTAACAAGCTTTTTTTTCAATTTGCTTTGTACTCGGTTCTTTACGCGGCATTTTTTCACGTCATTAGATTATTCTGTAATACTTACCTGTCATAATGTAGTAGTTAATACCTAAACTGAAATAAAAGTACCTATCTTGTGATTGTAAACGTTTTTTTTTTTGCATTTAGTCATTTCCTCGCTGAGGTGGAATGAAAAGTTACGTGTTGCACTCGAGTGCAAAGATTTTTCACCTCGTGCTCTTTTGATTCCCTCGCTAACGCGCATGATTCTAATTTTGAATCACTCGCTGCGCTCGTGATTCAATTTTAGAATCCTTCGCTTGCTCGGTCATCAAAATTGAACACGCGGTTAAAAAGCAACTTTGCACTCTTGTATAACAAATAACTATTATGTAGTCCCCGAAGAAAAAAAAACTTTCAGTTTTTCCCGAACTTTACGCCACGCTTATCACTTAGGAGCATAAAAAATACCCTACGACCTATTCTCAGACCTACCGAATATACACAAAAAAATTGTGTGTGTCAGCTCCGACGCACGACTGGAGTTTACCAGATCGTGCGTAGAGCGTACCCCCACTATAAGATGTTTTGCCATCAGTAAGAGTGAGAGAAAGCATTATAAAGTATAGGCAAAGTAAGGGTACACACTACCCACGATTTAGCTGCACTGCTCACATTAAATTAGAAAGTTGCGCACCAAAAACGTAACGAGGTCATGCGTTCAGTAGATTTTACTACTCACATTTTTTTCATACCGGGCGCCTTATATCAAAAACCGATTCATAAGGAGTAAACTCCAAAAAAACATAAAAATCGGTCAAGCAGTTTCGGATGACTTTGGTTACAAACACTGTGACACGAGAATTTTATATATTAGAATAGCAGACCCGGCAACGCGTTGCTGTGTCAACAGATATCGCCATCTGTTATAATCTTTTGGATCATCTTCGACTATAAATTGAGATGTAAGCTATCCTATCTATCAAGTTGGATCAAACTGCACACGGTGTGCAAAGTATGATTAAAATCGGTTCAGTAGTTTAGGAGTCCATTGCGGACAAACAACGTTACGCGTAATTTATATATATTAAGATGTAGAATACAGTGTGATTGATATATGCTTTACCTTAATGTGTTCCGTTAAAGATGAGTGATCGGGGTGGCTCTGCTTACAAATAATACATTGTGTACTGAAAAATAATAAAAAACAAATAAACAAATCATACAGCCCTGTGACAGACAGACTGACAGCGAATTCTTAGTAATAGAGTCCCGTTTTTACCCTTTGGGTACGGAACCCTAAAAAACTAAAAAGAAAACCGATGAAAATATTTCGACTAATCGAAAAGTAAAGATATTCGTTTTTTAAGTTTTATGAAGTAACTATTGATAAAATAAATTACGAATTTTAGTGGAATGCGTATCATTAATTAGTTAAAACTGCGTTGCTATGACGACTAAATGTTTTTAGTCTGTGATGTCAAATTTGTTGCACATCTATACCAAAATCTACCTTCTTTAGTAGTCGGGTTTGATGTGGTAATAATTTATTTTATCTTGTTTAGTCGGTTAAAAACTAACCTATTTTCTCCGGGTGCATGCTTGACGGAACTAAGTAGGTGTCTCTGGTAGGCCTCCAAACCTGCGAATTGTATGTTACAGCTCGCGCAAAACCTCTCAGCCATAGGCACTGCTTGTGTTTCCACCTAAAACATTTCAATATTGGTGATAAGGCGTCACACTGTGGGGGTCTTACAAATGTGACCAATTGTTAAAAAGACCCCGAAAAGGGGTAAAAAACCGGCCAAGTGCAAGTCAGACTTGCGCAAAATGGGTTCCGTACCATTATCTATAAGAAAAGGAAAAAAAATAACGTTTGTTGTTTGTTGCGCCACTTAAATATTATTTTATTCTATTTTTAGTATTTGTTGTTAGAACAGCAACAGAAATACATAATATGTGAAAATTTCAACTGTCTAGCTATCACGGTTCATGAGATACAGCCCTATGTTACAGCAAAGACAGCAAAGTCGTAGTAATAGGGTCCCGTTTTTAACCTTTGAGTACGGAATCCTATAAATCAATAAAATAGTGTGAAGTACTTTATCAATGAATCTATGAGGCCACTGGTACCTTACCTCTGTGTCGCGTTTGTGTGTTTTACTCTTGTGAAGCAATAAGCCATTTTTACCGACAAAGCTATAGCCGCAGAGATCACAAATACTCTCGGTTGGGTGGTTTTTACGCGTGTGGGTCAAATAAGACGTCCTTTTCCTGGAAAAAGAAAAAAAAACACGTTCAAAAAACCGGCCAAGTGCGAGTCGGACTCGCGCTCTAAGGGCTCCGTACCATTATCTATGAAAATCGGCAATAAATCACCCACTTCAATATTTATTTTATTCAGTTTTTAGGGTTCCGTACCCAAAGGGTAAAATCGGAACCCTATTACTAAGACTTCGCTGTCCGTCTGTCCGTCTGTCTGTCACAGGGCTGTATCTCATGAACCATGATAGCTAGACAGTTGAAATTTTCACAGATTATGTATTTCTATTGCTGCTCGAACAACAAATACTAAAAACAGAATAAAATAAATATTTAAGGGGGGCTCCCATACAACAAACTTGATTTTTGCATTCCAGCGCCATCTAGTTTCATTTGATGTTACTACGTATTATAGGTACTTTTCGCGGTTTTCATGCGACCGCTCGGGGTTTGAGAGGTAAGATGAAAGAGGTTTGCGATTCCGCTGGCAGGTGGCGCTATTTTACCACTATCGGTAAAGTAAGTCGGTAAATAGGTGGTACTTCACATGATCGAATAAAAAGTTTGAAATTGAATTATTGAATTCATGTAGTTAGGTAAATAGGTACCTAGGTAGATATTATTAATTTCCAATTAATTTCGAGTTCGAATCCTGGCCGTGCATCAATGGATATTTCTGTTCGAAAAATGTACCTATATGCGCGTTACACGTGTTTATAACAGTGAAGTAAAACATCGTGAGGAAACCTGTTAGTATTCTTGAAAGCGGCGACGGGATTGCAACCTGTCACGTGTGGAATGCTAACTACGTAGTTAGGTAAATAGGTAGGTTACGAGATATTATGAATTATTTTTTATGTTTCTAGGGTTCCGTATCTAAAGGGTAAAAAACGGGACTACTAAGACACCGCTGTCCGTCTGTCTGTTACCAGGCTGTATCTCGTGAACCGTGATAGCTAGACAGTTGAAATTTTCACAGATGATGTATTTCTCTAAAATCAGTATAAAATAAATATTTAAGTGAGACTCCCGTATCCGTACAACAAACGTGATTTTTTTGCCGTTTTGATAATAGTACGGAACCCTTCGTGCGCGAGTCCGACTCGCACTTGGCCGGTTTTTTAATATTTATTGTTATAGCGGCAACAGAAATACATCATCTATGAAAATTGAGATACAGCCCTGTGACACACAGCGAAGTCTTAGTAATAGGGTCCCGTTTTTACCCTTTGGGAACGAAACCCTAAAAAGATTTCGTCCACTGTGGGTGAGTGTTCTCACAGTGTCGTTCCTGAATACGGGGAAAAGTCAATAATGCAAAAGTTTAATGAATTTTGATGTTGTACCTGAATTTCTGGCTGCAAAGCTGACACTCGAAGAGAAAACCCTCATGCCATCTATCATGGTCCCTCGCCTGGTTACTAGAACAATAAATAATTACGTTTAAAAAAATACTAAAAAGAAAAACGACGAAAATGTTTTGACCTATCGAAAAGTCGAGAGATGATATTAGTTTTTTTAGGTTTTATGAATGAACTGTCAGTCCTACATAAATATAATTTAAATTGGACTAACTTGAGACTATTCTCTACACAATTGAAACAAAACCGGCCAAGTGCGAGTCCGACTCGCACACGAAGGGTTCCGTACCATTATCTATAAAAAACGGCAAAAAAAAATCACGTTTGTTATAGGGAGCCCCACTTAAATATTTTGTTTTATTCTGTTTTTAGTATTTGTTGTTATAACGTCAACAGAAATACATAATTAGTGAAAATTTCAACTGTCTAGCTATCACGGTTCATGAGATACAGCCATACAACCCTGTGACAGACAGACGGACAGACAAACAGACGGACAGCGAAGCCTTAGTAACAAGGTCTCGTTTTTACCCTTTGGGTACGGAACCCTAAAAACATCAAAATCGGATCAGCTGGTAAAAAATACGTCAAACTAAGAAACTCCTTCCAAGTGTTTTATCTAGTTCCCATATAAATGCTTTGCTTTTTTTGGGGCTAGGTGGCGCTGTGTACGATGTTCATAATTTACATCACACAAATGTTTGTTCTAGGTGGGTATCGAACCTACAACCCACAGCGCAGAAAGCAGAGCTACTACCAACTGAGCTGTGAGATTTAATAACATTAAAACTCACGTTGTATGAGAGACGTGCTCACACTTATTGCACTTGAAGCGACGCGCGTGCGCGGTCATCGCGTGCGTGCGCAGCAGACGCGCACTGTGATAGCGCAGTGCGCAAATCTCGCAAGAGTGAACGCCGCTGCTCTAAAAAAAAAAAATTAAGCACGGTTTATTAGCAGAAGACAAAATTAGTGCTAAGTTTAACATTACGAATCTACTTATAAGTTGTGAAATGTTAAAAAAAGCAAGTCAAAAAATATCACTTTCTATGAAAAATATTGTACATGTGAAAATAAAATCGGCCAAGTGCGAGTCGAACTCGCGCAAGAAGGGTTCCGTACCATTATCAATAAAAAACGGCAAAAAGACACATTTGTTGTATGGGAAGCCCCACTTAAATATTTATTTTATTCTGTTTTTAGTATTTGTTGTTATAGCAGCAACAGAAATACATAATCTGTGAAAATTTTAACTGTCTAGCTATCACGGTTCATGAGATACAGCCTTGTGACAAATAGACGGACAGACGGACGGACAGCGAAGTCTTAGTAATAGGGTCCCGTTTTTACCGTTTGGGTACGGAACCCTAAAAGTTACATGTATCAATCATGTATCACTGTGTCAAAAATATGCATGTCTCAATACCACCCACCTCATCGTGTTTTTGAGTGTGGTTGGTGTATGTCAGCTGATTTACAAATCCCTTGAAGCACAAGTGACACTTGAATGGAGAGTTTAGGTAGTTAAGTGACTCGGAACGGGCGCGTACTGCGGCTATTTGCTGCTCTTTAGTAAGCAACACTTCTTTGGCATCTATTTTTACATCTGAAACATACATACATAAAATCAGTTGTTTCCCAGAGGGGTAGGCAGAGACAACGGCTTTCCTCTACGATCCTCATCATCATTTTCTTCATTTTTTGTTGATGAACATGTTGCGAAAGGATTTAGCTTATGATTTAAAACCGGCCGCTTGCCAGATGTCAACCCTCTTTAGGAATTCAACTAGCAACAATCCTGACATTTACTCTTTTAGTTAAGTAACATAATTGCAATTATTCTGGCAACTGTTGTAAAATATTACTAATATTTTTTTTTTAATTTTATACTAGCTGTCTCGTAAGACGTTGTCCTGTCAAATTTTAATAACTCCAAAGTAAAGAGCAACTTTCAGTTTTTCCCGAATATCACAATTTTCGGCGAAACTTTTTTTTTTTTCTTTCATAATAACCATCTGACAATAATGAATACAACAAAACATAAATTAGCAAAATTGTTCCAGCCGATCACGCATGATGGCTGAAGGAAAATAGGGATACATTTTATAAGATTAAATTAATCACAACCAAACGAATTCGGATGAAACTTGAAACATACATATATGTAACCTAACTCTGAAATAGCATATAGGATGCTTTTTATGCAGATACCACAAGAGCAAAGCCGCAGGCGGAAGGTAGTAAAATATTTACCTTTTTGATAACCTCGCTTATGTTTTATTTTAACCTCTTTGACAATTTTAAATGACATCAACGGAAGATTATCATCGGAGTCTGATGACATGTTCCGGTCATCAACATAGTCTAAACACATTTTGACATCTGCTGGATCATCTAAAAATATTCAAAAATATATTATGTAAACAATAAATAAATCAATAATAATAAATATATATCATCCTCTCATAGCTCCAGGCCATCAGATCTTTGATGATGTCTGAAAGGGGTAGTCAGAGGCATATGCAAACAATACATTTGGCACGTGCCCACATTTTGCAGTAGTTACCATTCTATATGTGAGAGGTTGCAAGTTAAATTCCATGTCATCAACTTCTTTAACATGACAGGTTGCAAGCTCAACGCCGCTTACAAAAATCATAACTGGTTTCCTCACGATGTTTTCCTTCACCGTTTTAACATGTGTGTATTAAATGCACATAAAAAATTTCAAAAAGAAAAATTTATTGATCCAAATTCATTGTTGTAATACTACTAATGCGAAAGTTTGTAAGTGAGTGAGTGGGTGTGTGTGTATATGTTACTCTTTCACGCAAAAACTACTGAACGGATTAAAATAAAACTCTACAGTAATAATAGCTTATACATCAGAATAACACATAGGCTACTTTTTATCCAGGTACCACCCGTACGAAGCCGGGGCGAGCAGCTAGTTTATAATATTTTTTAAATCACCTTTTATAACTTCAGATAAATCTTTTGACAGATTACTATCAATCGGCTCCTGTTTCACTGAATTAACTTCATGTTTCTCATCCGACAAGTTAACTGTTTCATTTGTGGTAAGTAGAGATATTGACTCGATTGGTGTTACCGAGTAGCTCAGGTTCACTCGGTCCAGCATCAGCATCGCACCTTGGGATAGCTGTCAGGAGTAAAAAGTAAAGTAAAAAAACTGATCATGTGCGAGTCGGACTCGCGCAAAATGGATATAAGTATTCTATCATTAATCTGGTTCTCATAGTACAAGCTTTGCTTAGTTTGGGGCTAGATGGCACTGTGTGATATGTCCAACAATATTTAATATCATAAGTGATTTATACAAACCTCTATGTCACTGTGGTAAAGTTGTAATAGCATTTTTTCCGAACTTTGCGCCAAACCCACAAATTTAAGGCATCTTTGTAACTGCGAGAGACATATATAACACACAGTGGCTGGCCAACCATCTTGGGTGATGAGCTGAAATTAAATAATATAATAATAATAATAATAATAATAATGTTTATTTTTTTCAAAAGAATAGAACAGTCTTGGTACCTTATCATAACATAAAAAAAAATGTCCTAAATATTCCAAATTGAAAGCAGTACCATTAGTTGACTCTGTTCCTCACACTAGGACTATAAAGCCTGTATAGTAAGGTCACAGGGATTCGCTGCCGGTTCTCCTTTAGTTTTATACGTAAGATAAGTACATTAACAGAGATGTTCAGACTGGTTAAAAG
This sequence comes from Hydriomena furcata, assembly GCA_912999785.1. Classification (NCBI taxonomy): domain Eukaryota; kingdom Metazoa; phylum Arthropoda; class Insecta; order Lepidoptera; family Geometridae; genus Hydriomena; species Hydriomena furcata. Next base: position 3,166,678 of record OU538823.1, on the reverse strand, counting down.
GATATAGTGATTAGTAATCATCTAAAAGATAGCGAGTTTCGGTAAATTTGGGAGTAAAAATGACTGATAAAAAATAAAAAATGAAAACAAAATATATATAAAAACAGAAATTAAAAAGTAGAAATTAAAAGTATTTCAAAATTGCCGTGTGTTGTTGTGTGAGTGTTTGTGCATGTGTGTGAGTGTTTGTGTATGTGTGTTCATGTATTATGTGTGTGACTGTTATAAAGATTATTCAATAGTTTCTAAAAGGTTCTCAGTTTCGTTATAATTCAGATTAAGCAAGTAGTTCGTCAATGTATTTTTTAGTTCCCTGTAGTTCAATGTTGCTATCGTAATATCTCCGCTAATGCGGTTATACAACCGCGGACCCATTACACCAATAGATTTTTTTCCAAAATTAGTGCGAGTTCTTGTGTTTTTAAAGATTTTGTCTTGTCTTCGTTGCGTGCTTAGATTTTCCAGAATGTCGTTTGTTAAAAAAAAAAATATTAGTATATTATTGATACAAGTGAGCTTAGTTGCTCATTACACACGAGGCTGTGGGTTGTCTGTCTTTGTGATGTTATCATGTATATTGGCTAAACCGCTGGGCTGATTCTGTAAAATTTCATGTAAATTCAAATTAAAATTCAAAAATCATTTATTTCAATAAAATCACAAGGATCACTTTGAAACGTCTTAGGAACTAGGTGAAGCTACGCCGATTCCATGCGACCAAGCCTAGAAGAATCAGGCAACAAACACGGCTTGGGGTCTACCTTTTTTTTTAATGATTTTTTTAATGAGAGATAGTTTAAAGTTTTGGGGCAGAATAGGCTACTTTTTTCTCCATTCCGGCGGCACCTTAAACCACTTAAGAACATTATGAATTAGATAATCTTTGACTCTATAGTCGAATAAGAAACTCGCATTAAATCAAGATAATGAAATTTAAGGTAGGTAGTGCTCGACCCATGGCAGAATATAAAAGAAATTGGTTATAAGCTATTGATAATCTGCCAATAGTCTGCATAGTTTTACCTTTATTCTAGTGAGATTTTCATATACTTCTTGAAGCTGTGTGTTAGCAATAGAATGCACTCGTATATTATCAGCTAAACACACTCTGCATACAGTAAAATTAGACATTGATCTGTCTGACTAGTGCCTACTCTTTAGTCTTTTTTACGCCTCTCTCTTGTATCTTGTATATTGTTTTTGTTTCAAAGTAGATTGAAACTTATAGGAAGGGTTGTAGTTAGGCTTGTTGGTAATAATAAAAATAAAAAGAAAATAATCAAACCCGAAAAGATCGAAAATTGTAAACGCTTGTTTCCGACACAAACAAAACAAACAACAAAACAAAATACTGGCGTGACAGTGACATACATAACTGACAGAAACTATTGACAATAAATTTTTTTGTTTGCCCTACGGATAATGATGACACAATCTTAGCAAATGTATGAAATATATAAAAAGAATAAAAAAAACTATTTACCTATATATTCTTTAATAGGTGATAAAATTGTATGTCACATGCTCACAGATAGCTCACAGGCACAGATGCTCCTAGAATCAAACATAACATAAGTTATGTTATGTTTGATTATATTATAACAGGAAGGTTTAAAACCGTATATTCTACCCCCATTTCCGAATTTATTTTCGTTCATTCTATTGATTCCGATCGGTCATTGAACTGAACGAACTGTAACAGAAGAGAACCAAATAACAAATAATCAAATTGCTAGTGCTAGGCAAAGGCACAAAACCAAGAAAGAACTGGCAAGAATAAAAAACACAAATGTTCATTGAAAGTGAAAATTTATTGGTTTACTTGTTTAATAATGGTTCTCCGTGATGTAAATATAGTGAAAATCAATAATGGTATCAAGACACGCCTGTAGTAAAAATCGGTAAGTCTAACAAAGATAAAATAAAGCATAAACGCAAAACATACCCTTCTGTGTTAACAAATATTGGTTTGCTTATTTTGATTGATAATTTATCGAGAGCATATAGTACCACTGTTAGATTTTAGCCATTGTTAAATCTTCTCTGTTCTTTACCACACCCAAAACCAAATTGGGTGATATGTAGGTATGCATTTACATGAAGTTCTGATATGATTCCTTACCTACCTACTTCTGTTTTAGGCCTGCTTTTAAAACTCCTCCAGTGCTGGCAATAAAAATATCCCACCTAAGATGACTTGCCAAATAAAATAAAAATATAAAACGTACTCAACAAACAAAATATAAACAATAAAGTAGGTAAGTACTTGAGAATACCAATTTCATAGTAACTATTATTAGAATCTATGTAGGTACCTAAACTGCATTAAAATCCATAACAGAAAAACATAGTTCTTACTTAATAAGCCAGCTGTTCCGAGAATGAGGCACTGTTAAATGTTATTTAGTACTACAATACTAAATTTAAATTATTTCTTCCCGACTAGGCACAAGGAAGCTGTATCAAGCATGACACAGCAACCCTAATCTTCATGTCTAAGCTCCAAGAAGAATGTCTACAGCATCGAGTTTATGTCATGATATAGCAGCTTTTGACATCAGTTCTATTCTAATGAGATCTTTGATATAAAAGTGTCAAATATGATGTGACAGAGAAAGTGTACACATATATAGACGGAGTGCATGTTTAATTCTAACATTAGTTACTAGCTTAAACTCGCAGCATAGGCTACACAACATAGGCTATGTATATTCCAAGTTTTATCCAAATCCGTGTGGTCGGTGTGATTTAGGCACAAACATCCTCTCTTACTGTTGGAGTTGTAATATTAGTAGAATGATATAAAATGAAGTTACAGGATTATCAATGATACCATAAATATTAGAGTAATCTAGAATAACTATAAGTAATGTATGTAAACATATATTATAATCATATAACAAAAGTTCTCTCTAACTGTAGTTACATTATTGTAGGCATTATGTACATTATCACTATTTAAATAGTTTTTAGTAATGATAAGAATCTCAACTGTGTAACCCCAGCTTTAAATACTCAGCATTTTTAAGCATAGAATTAAAACTATTGAAATTGTTAATAATTTTAAATAGAAATACGTAATTAATTATTTAAAATTTAAACTTTTGAAATATTGTTAAGTTTATGTTTCCAGTGTTGTCAATCTAAATGTATTTTAAAAATTGTAGTAGTTTTTGATGTTGTAAACAATCTTATCCCCATAGATAATAATTGTTAACTTTACAAATTGATCTCTATAACCTAACATTTAAAGAAACTATATAGCACTAGAATAAAATAAAAAAAAATATGTAAATATGGCACTAATGTATCAAAACAACTTGGATTACTATTGCGATTATTGCAAACGTGCGTTTACTAGGAAGTATAACCTCCAAACACATATAGAGAACTGTCATAGCAACACGTCTTGCTTCTGCGAGATATGTCGCTGCAAGTTTGGAAGCCCCGCTGGCTTGCAACTACATCTATCACGGGGACACAATAGGTTCAGCCTACCGTCTCCAGAATGTGATATATGCGGTCGAATTTTCACCAGAAAACAAAATATTACATCTCATATGATAACTGTGCATCTCCAAGGCATTGGACCGGAAATCAAATGCAAAACTTGCAACAAAGTCTTCACTACAGAAAGAAATCTAAAGCGACATAAGAATCTGCTGCATAACCCCGATGTAGAGTACCCCACTTGCGATAGCTGCAAAAAGGTTTTCAAAAGCAAAAACTCCTTGGTCGTACATCTACGAGCGGTTCACAACGGACAGGAGAACATTATACAATGCGATCTATGCAACAAAGTCTACACAAACAACAGAAATCTCAAACGACACACGGAGATGTTTCACGGCGATAAGACAGAATACAGATGCGAGATTTGTCCCAAAATCTACACTTCTAATCAGAGTTTGCGGCGCCACATCAGAACTGCACACGAAACGGATACCAACGAATCGAAAACTAGCAAATCTATCATAGATGAAACTGACGATTCAAGCGACATCAACAACGAAATGAACGCGTTCTTATGCGAGACATGCCATAAGCCGTTCAATGAAGAACAACTGCTTAGACAACACATAAAACTGGACCACTCCTTCGATACGTTCTATCGCTACTGCAAGAGTTATTTGCTGAGGCAAAACAACGAACCTATCGTGATGCAGCGAGTTTTTAAATGCGAGTTCTGTTTCTCAGCATTTCTGAATGTCTACGAGTTGAAAGACCACATGAAGTCGCATCACGACATCGAATACAACCTTTCAACTTGTAACGTATGTTTCAACAAGTTTTACAGTAAGGAAACGATTGCAGAACATAAGAAGATATGCCTACCGCCCGCAGGCGTTAACTCCTGCAACTATTGCGATAAGCTCTTCACAGATATCTCCAGTCTGGAGTTCCACACTCGAATCTTCCATCCGCAGTCGCAAATCGCCGATTCCTTCATATCATCGACTAAATTCGAACCGAGCGAAGTTAGCGCGCACAGTTGTCGGTACTGCAATAGGATGTATTTCAGTGAGCGCTCGCTAAAACACCACATCAAGCTGAAACACACTAGTGTTGAGGCTGTCGAATGCGGGTATTGCTCTAAGATCTGCAGCAACAAATACTATCTCGCGTCGCATATCAAAATCGTGCATAACGACTCCTGGGCTAAGTGCGATTATTGCGAGAAGCGGTTCAAATCTAAGAGAAACATTCGGAGGCACATTGAGTATACACATATGGGCGTGCAGAGATACAGGTGTGTCGACTGCGAGACACTGTTCAAAGAGAAACGCAGTCTGCGCAAGCATGTGCGAATAAAGCACCCCAACTCCTCCAACTTTCCTCAATGCCACATCTGTCTCAAACGCTTTGAGTCCGCCAAATCCTGTAAGATACATTTAAAGTTGGTTCATTCTTTCAACCTGGACACGTACCCGTGCGATCTTTGCTGGGTGTCCTTCGGCTCCGACGAAGCACTTAAGATCCACTTAGGAACCAAACACCTGGCCGAGGACGAGATTTACAAATGCGAAGACTGCAATATGGTTTTCAGGGGGCCGGTGAAGTTCGAAGAGCACAATGAGATGTGCCACGCCAGTTACGCCCTTAAAACTAAGCGGAAACCGACACCGCGTTGCGTTGTTTGCATGAAAGACTTCAGCTCGCGGAAGACTTTAAAGCGACACATCAAGAGGTTCCACGGAGAGTTTGAGACGAACGCGGTAGCTAACTACAGCTCTTGGAAGCGTACAAGCGTTGTTGACTGCGAGCAATGCGTTAAAGGCTTCAACGACAATGCGAACATAAACATTTTTAATACCATCAAACACTCCAACTCGCTAGTTTTCAAATGCTCAGCTTGCCAATCCTCGTACAATTCTCTAGAGTTCGCAATACAACGCCAAAGACTCACGCAGGAGAACTCCAAGATGGTACTTAGTGAGTTGTGTACAACGCAGATGAGTGATGATGAAGCAGGCTCTAAGTTCGGTTCTCATGAGTATATGGAACCGGAAAGTACTACAGATGATGTGAAACTTGAGCCTATGGATCTTGGTGAGTATATGATAGAACCGATGTTCTCTTAGTAGGTCCATTGGACGTTGAGGGACGTATGTACCCCGTAATCTACGGGTAAATACGTCCCAATTGTAATGAATAACTAGTGAAAACCCTCGTGATGTTTTAAATAATTTCAAATATATAATCAATTGTCAGTAAATATCAAGTATTTTATTGTACACTTATATCTAAGCCACGAATAAACTAGGGGACAATCGGAGCAACATGTTTCGTAACATTATCGCTTAAAATGTCTCGGGGACAATGTTGTGGAACTTTTTATAGGCCACACTACTCAGTGTTTATAGAAATGTCGCCTTAAGTGTCCCCTGTCACGTAAAATGTTGCGGGGCACTGCAACGTTACAGCGTAGATTGATCGTTGCGGGATAAATGTCCCCTGGGTAACCGTGTTTTAACCCTAGGTTACTCTTAGTAGTACTTAGTACTTAGTAGTACTTAGTATGCTATTGTGCTTGTTGTGCAGTACGGCACCTTAATATAATCAGCCGAACTCTTTGTCGATTTTCTGGTTAATATTATACACGTGTTTAATACGAGCCATATTAAGAGATTTCCAAACTACAGTCGCTATCGAGTATCGTTAGCTATTTGTATGTAATTCAGCGCCTCTAGCGGTAACAACACTGAACTAAAATCTTCCATACAAATAGTTAACGATACTCGATAGCGACTAGTATGGAAAGCTAATAATAGGGCTAAAACGAGTATAAAAACGCTATTATGGTAATAAGTACTAAATCGACCTTGTCTTGCGTTGCGTAGCTCTATGCCATAAAGTAGTTCTTCAATAATAATAAAGTAGTGTCATAATAACATGCAATAAATCAATACTCGCTTACAAGATGTTTTAATTTGACCTACTTACCCTATTCTATTGTAATTAATTACTAAAACAATGTAGTATATCTCTCGGTCTAGTAAGCATAATTTTGTGGAAATGCATAGGTACAGTAGCCATATTATTAGACTAGCTTCTTGTCGTGGTACTTGGATGAAAAATAGCTTAAGTATTATTCTGATGTACAAGATCCGTTCAGTAGTTTTTGCGTGAAAGAGTAACAAACATACATCCATCATCCATCCATCCTCAAAAACTTTCGCATTTTGAATACTAGCTGCTCGCCCCGGCTTCGCACGGGTGGTACCTGGATAAAAAGTAGCCTATGTGTTATTCTGATATACATATGCTATATTACTGTAAAGTTTCATTTTAATCCGTTCAGTTTTTGCGTGAAAAGATAACACACACCCACACACAAACTTTAGAATTTATAATATTATAGTAGGACTAGCGACCCGCCCGGGCTTCGCACGGGTACAATGCTGATAGGTACTAAATATACAACAGAATGTCTTTATATGAAACGTTTTTTTTTTCACAGCTTACATTAGATGATTTCTGTTTTTCTCGAACGTTCGCGACCGGCCGAACTGCGCGCTTGACGCCTAGCTGCTAGGCCGGTCGCGAACGTTGGAGAATGTTCGAGTTACACGTGTTATTGTGAGTCAACCATAAAAGATAGACATATGCTGTCGTGGGATATTTTTTATATAATTTTAAGGAGAACATTTCCCTCATACATCATTTCTGTGTAGCTTTAACCATTAAGGTTGCTCACGCGACGGAAGCTTATAAAATGGAGTAACTTCTCCCGTTTTCCCAACATTTCCCTTCACTGCTCTGCTCCTTTTGATTGTAGCGTGATGAAAAGTATACTATAACCAGCTCAGGAGTATGAAAAATAATTGTACCAAGTTTCGTTAAAATCCGTCGAGTAGTTTTTGTTTCTATAACGGTTATACAGACAGACAGACAGACAGACAAAAAAATTACTGATTGCATTTTTGGCATCAGTATCGAACCCTAATCACCCCCTGATAGTTATTTTGGAAATATATTTCATGTACAGAATTGACCTCTCTACAGATTTATTATAAGTATAGATTAGTAAGATAGGGAGTAAGATTTCCAAATTACAGTCGGCTATTAAGTATCGGTAAGGCGCTATTTGTATGAAAGATTTTAGTTCAGTGTAGTTACAGCTAGAGGCGCTGTGCTGGATTGCATACAAATAGCTAACGATACTCGATAGCGACTGTAGTTTGGTAAACTCTTATTAGGACTACTGTACGATCGGTGGATTTTGGTTTTCGTAACGAGTGACTGCTAAAATAGTTTTGTGTCTACATTAGGTCGAAAACTACATGACAACTACTGCTCACACGTCTTCGTGATATACAACAACTGTATAGGTACCTAACGAATAAAAAAATATTGATTAAGTAGGTAGGTCATTACGCAACGAGTAAGTATTAATTTTATTACCAGCAAATCTTATGTTCACAAACATATTAAGTATCTGTGATAATGTTGTATGGAAAATTTAATTAAAATTATAATTAGTAGGTATATTGTGTCTATGTAAAGATGGTAGGTACCTACCTAAAAAGATGTCCCCCAAAAGTGCTTCTATTAACTCTAATATGCTGTGAGTAAATGTCGTTTTTTATAACTTTAAAAAACACCTACTTTATAGCAGTGGATAGGTTTTTACGTTTTATAAAAGGAATTATTAACCCTCAATAATTGTGTTTATAAAACTAAAACAGACGAAAATGTTTCTAATGATGGAGTCAGGAACTGTTCAACGGACACTCACAACGGAACTCCATAAACAAATAGTTCGATTGAGTAAAAACTTTTTATACCTGTCAAGTTCCAATACCAATTTATCCAATGAATCAGGATAGATTTAATAGACGCGAGAATTTTGTATAAAGTATCTAAAATATACTTTATCTACATGTCGAAATGACCTTCTCTTTTTTCGTCTGTTAAAAATCTATGACAGATCTCCGTTTCGCGTTCGCTTGGCAGCAATACCACTATTGGAGGAATAGAGAGTGGGAAAACGCGGCGGATGTGCCGAAGAGACTGCTGCGTCTAATGAGGAGCTACTACGAGGATGCCAGCCAGAGGATCGCGGAGCAGAACAGAAAGAGGTTCATGTATGAGGAATCGCCACATTACGAAACGGGTTATGTCATGCACGAGATTATTGAGAGGTTTGCATGCCTGTGTTGCCATAAAAATCGTTCTTCACACGCTGATTTTCATTGCAAGAGCTCCGAACTTCGATCAAATTTGAGTTTTTGTCCATAGTAACTATTAATACTTAGAATCTTAGTATAGTTATTTTGTCAAGTGCGACTCGACTTGTGCACCCAAAGTTTCATAAAAACTTCTTATAGGTTTTCCTGTACTCTATATTTATACTTTATAGGAAGAAATGTGTTTTTTTTTTCATAATTATATATAATAAAATAAGCTCAGTAGGTCAGTTGTTTCGGAGATTGGAATTGAGTGACGGACGGACAGAAACACGAGTGATCCTCTAAGTGTTTCGTTTGTTCCTTTTGAGATACGGAATCATAAAAAAACCAGATAAAACAAAAGACCGTATTTCGGTTATTTATTAAAAAAAAATTAACCGTATTAACCGATTCATTGCCCATGACGCACATGCTGCGTCATGAGAAAACCTTCAGTGAGGCCAATGACGCGACAGGTGCGTCATTAGAAAAATGTTGAAATCTCGATTTTTATTGAATTTAAACAAAAAATCCTTGTTTTATAAGTAAAAATGTACACATTATAGACACTATAATCAGTGGCCACTAGATTTTTTTGAAAAATTAAATTATCAGGGGTCGTCAACCACAGGTTTAATTGTTTATTAATCCATCATTCATGGCCTATGACGCATCTAGCGCGTCATAAGGAAACCTGTCCAAATAAAAATCTAGTAGATTATGGTCTATTTTTGAATAAAATGGTCACACACTCATCTTCGTCTTAGTACAAACAAATGGCCGCGCGGACCTAGAAAGTACCCTATATTAATGGACATAAGGTTTATATTTTGCAAAATATTAATAATCGCATAAAACAAGTACCGTCTATTGTTTTCTGGCCGGTCGGATGTGCCAGTTCATGAATGGGGAGAGTCTTTTGCTAATTAGCACCGTATGATCTTCTGTATAGGGTTTATTTTGGCGTAAAAAGAACTTGCGCTCTGTTGTAACTATAGATTTTAACACGGGTGTTTATCACGTAAGTACCTTTAATTTATTTTCCCGACGTTTCGGCTATGTAATAATAGCCATGATCGCGGGCAGATTAGAGAACACGGTGCTACCGTCGAGAAGCGGAGACAGTTGACGAAACTACCCTCACTTCTGTTGTGCTTAGGATGCTTGTGTTCTGTTCTTAGGAACCATGATATCGATTTTCATAGCTGTATTAAAAGATTTTTGAAAAGTCGCTTACTAGAGCCGGCACTCGAACCTTTTTTGATTTGCGATTAAATGCGACCCTAAGGTTTACAACACCTGGTGGAAATCTGTAACTTATCTACCATCTCCTATAAAACACGTAGATAGTCACTTTAAAACATTCTTAGCTAATTAATAAAACAAAACACACAGTATCAGGTCTCACCTTGAATTATTATAGCTGAAATTGCTTAAAATAGCGTAATAACATTACCGGGGGCCAACGATGCGCTAGGAGCGTCATCATTCAGGAGGGCCCATGACGCGACATGTGCGTCATTGAATGTTGTATGGGGCCGGGGTGGAAAGGCTCGAAAAATGAAGGTGGGAAGGAATCGGTTAATACGTGTGTGTTATCCTATTTCATTTTTTAGGGTTTCGTAGTCTACCAGAAAACCTTACAGTTTCACCTTGTCCGTTCGTCCGCAGTTTAGCACTTTAAAGCTTAATATTTCACAAACGGATACCATAATCAAAAAGTTGTTTTTACTAACCACCAATATTTTTAAAAGACCTATCCAACGACACCCCACACTATGGGGTCGAGAAAAAAAAACATCATCACTTTAGGTGTCGGGGACCTCCCTAAAAACATTGTTTTATTTTTACCACTTTGTCGGCGAGACTATATGTAGGTATATTCTTGCTAAATTAAAGTTTTCTAGCACTAAGTTGGTACTTACATAACGTTGTTGGCTGTGTAAACTACGGAACCCTGCATTGCGCGTGGCCGGCTCACATTTGGCCGGTTTATTTTGCCATTCCAGGTACAAAAAAATGGTGATGCATATGGATAGACTGGTAAAATACAAATCGAAAACAGTTTACGAGTGCATTGAACGTACGGAGATGATCCAAAAGCTTTACTTCGAGATTTACCATCTCGTAAACATGATCCACGAAATACCCAAGAAATGGAAGGATATAGGTTGGTTTTAATACTTTGTCTATTTATATTTTTATACTAGCGACCCGCCCCGGCTTCGCACGGGTTTAATACATATAAACCTTCCTCCTGAATCACTCTATCTATTAAAAAAAACCGCATCAAAATCCGTTGTGTAGTTTTAAAGATATAAGCAAACATACATACATACATACAGACGCGGGAAGCGGAAAGCGACTTTGCTTTATACTATGTAGTGATTAGAAAAAAAAGATAAAAAAATTAATGGCCAGCACTTTCATTTTTTGGTACTTTATGTATTGATTAATTTGAATTAAAATTTTATAGGGGAATTTGGAACACGTACTGAACGAACTCCAGTGAACATAACAGATGCGATGAAATCTGCTGCAGCGGGAAAGCTTGCAGAACAGAAGAGACAGAAGAGAGCAGAGAAGGAGAGAAAGAAGATTCTTAAGAAGAGAAGAGAGATGATAATGAAAGGGCTGGCTGTTTTCACAGAGAGGCCGAAGAGCGCAAAGAGGGATCCCTATAATCCTCTTTGGCCTATTGATTATGGATGGGAGATCGATAAGATTGATTGATTTAGAACCTGGTTCATTAAAGAGGTCTTATAGGTCAATAGGTCATCCATAAAGTACGTTACACTAATTTCGAACATTTTTGTACTCCACCGTCCTTCTCACTGTTGGTCACATTTATGTGACCCCCCCTCCCTAGTGTGACGTCACATATTTTTCAATTTTACATCTAGAAATTATTAAATTAAAACAGCAGTTCCGAAATTAGTTTTATTTCCATTTAAATGAATTATTAATATTTAAATAAATAATTTGAAATGTGAGGTCAGGAGACTTAGGACCCTCCCCCCCCTAACGTGTGATGAACGTATGTTATGGATGGGGACCATCCAACAATACGGCCAAGAGCGAATCGGACTCGCGCACGATGGGTTCCTTTTCCATAAAAACAGCAAAAAAAACACGTTTGTTGTATGGGGCCTCAATTATAAGTATATTTATTATATTCTGTTTTTAGTAGGTAGGTAAGTATTTGTTGTTATAGCGGCAACAGAAATTTTCACATAATCTGTGAAAATTTCAACTGTCTATAGCTATCACGTTTCATGAGATACAGCCCTAAGTTACAGACAGACGGACAGCGAAATCCTAGTACCTAATAGGGCCCCGTTTTTAGCCTTTGGCAACGGAACCTTCAATACGAATATTGTCCCTTGACTTTTCGGTTGGTGTATTCAAATAGAAGGCCAAATAAAAACCTAAACTCGCAGTACTTATAACTTTATTTAGCAGGAATGCTGTCTCGTTTACTAGCCAATCTCATTAGATCAATAAGATGACTGATCTCAATCGCCTGATTCGCTATCTGCTCATACGCGTTTATATGCTCAATCGGTTTCCACTCTCCGTAAAACCGTTCCAAAGTACTCGATATATCTGTCATTATCGTATATTTATCTGTAACATCGCCCATTAAATAACCGACTTGAAATGCCGTCATGTTGGTATAATGATCTTGGATTAATTCCGCTCGTTTTACTTTCAAATCGCTGTCTCGTACTGTTTCATACATGAGACGGAATAGTTTTAGTCGCATGTTGTTTTCGTCGGAGGTGATTTCTTCTGGTGGTACTGGTAGGGTTGCTATTGCTACATCCCCGCTTTGACGACGTTTTGTGTCTTTATCCTCTGAATGAACTAATGCTTCGATACCCACTCTTCTGGTCGGAGCACCTGCAATTCAATCGTCTTAGGGTAAGACCCAGGGTTGCTAATCCACTTGTCATAATAACCCAGTGGTCCTGACCACACAAAAGTAGTGACTCCGGCCCAGCGCATGCCAGTGTCATCCCATCATTTCACCAATTTTCTCCAAATTGACAGGTGCCATTTGATTTAACCAATGACAGATCCATAGACTTAATTTTTCAGATCCATTGCAAAATAATTGCAAAGGACCGTTGGGCGTTAATGAGTACAAGGCTGGTAAATGGGCTGGGCCGGAATTGGCATTTTTGTTGAGTAGGTACCTCAAAAATAACCTTGTTGAAGGCCTTACGAAGTTAAAGAAATATTGGTGTACATTCTAAAAATTGTTGATACCTTAAGTTACATTATTGTCATTTTCGCAAGGATCTTTGTTTTTTGGAAATAAAATATAGCCTATGTTGCTCGCTGGTAATGTAGCTTTTAATATATGAAAGAATTTTTAAAATTCAAAACGGCATTATTCGTGATTTGGACCTCCCCTTCCGAAATTACTGCTTAACATTTTGAAAAAAAAAAACGCAGAAAATATTTAGCAGGAAAACCTATAAGAAGGTTGTACGGAACCCTCAATGCGCGAGTCCGACTCTTAACTTTGCTTAGTTTGGGGCTAGATAGCGTTGTGTGTAAAGTCCACCAATATTAATGTATTACTAGCTGTCTCGACAGACGTTGTCCTATCAAATTTCAATGATCTCATAGAAAAAAGCACTTTTTTTCTCGAACTTTACGCCACCCTATATCACTTAGGCGAGTTAGGGGTATTAAACAATTTAGAAATACCAGGCCTATTGAATATATGCATTTTTTTTAAATAAAAATAGGTCAAGCCCTTTCGGAGGAGTTTGGTTACAAACACTGTGACACGAGAATTGCATTTAAGGGGCTGCCAGTCGACGATTGCTCTTTTTCGGAACGAAAAAAGTAATACTTCTGAACAAGCCACATCTCCTATTTTTATAAGTATATTACTTCAGGTTCCTACCTAGATTTCTATTAAGCTGAAAACATAATAGCAGAAACTTTTCACGATAAAGATATTATTTCAAAATGATACGTTTTAGAATTTATGATCGAAATAATATACTTACTATTAAAATCAACTTGTGATTTATTGTTAAAGATAGGTAATATGTAGATCTAGATTTCTATTAGAATAGATTTTTGATAAGTAATTATACATAATTTATATCATTAATTTATTCGAAAAGCTAAGGCGGACCACGCGTCGATGTGTGTTTGTCGTCATTGCAGCGGTCGGTAAGATTATTTATCGAAGTGATTAAAGATGGGTACATCTTTATTCACATATACTATACATTATAAAATAGGAGATGTGGCTTGTTCACAAGTATTTCTTTTTTCGTTTCGAACAAAAATAATCGTCGACTGGCAGCGTCTTAATAGAAGATTTTGCATTACCTGGGGCAAGATACTCAGCCCTTCTTTCCACTTCTTGTTGATTAACGAGCGACATGTTTTGGGGTGCAGGCATCTTTACCTTCATCTCATTGAGTAGCTTCAGTCTGAGGGTCCATGAGAGCTCTTTCAAAAGCTCTTCGAGCTCCAACGGTGTGGCAGACGAGCCTGAATTAATGAATATACTTAATTTAGATAAATTACGTCACGTTGTTTGTCCGCGATGGACACCAAAAATACTGAACCGATTTAATCAAACTTTGCACACCGTGTGCAGTTTGATCGAACTTGAAAAATAGGATAGCTTACATCTCAATTTATAGTCGCAATATTATTTTATTGCAAATTATTTGTTTATTATTTGACAGTCACAATTATCTATTAGCTCCAAAAGATTCTAACAGATGGCGATATCTGTTGACACAGCAACGCGTGGCCGGGTCTGCTAATAATTATTAGTTTTCAGCGGTGACAGGCTTGCAACCTGTCACGTGTGGAATGCTAACTACTGCAATATGTGGACATGTGCCAATTGTAATGTTTGAACGTGCCTCTGAATAACCCCTCTAGACATCTTCAAAGATCTGAGCGCTTGGAGATCTGAGAGGATTTCTACCGTACTTGGGGATAAGAGTCGTGATCCTATTTATTTTAATTTTAGTTTTCTGTTAAAAAATATCCGAACTATTCGAATCAAACTTTTTACTAAAACGTTCCGTTGTGAATGTCTGTTGAATAGCTCCTGACTCCATCATCAGATCAGCTCGCTTTCACCATGTTATTGTCACCGAAGTTACACAGGAATGCTAAATTTCAGCAATTGCATTGCACACAAACTAACGAACTAATAAAACAAAGCAAGTTAAATAAAAGCTTGTAAAAAGTTATGTATTTTCAACCGACCAAAAGAGGTTCTCAATTTTTTTTAATGTACCTACCTATGTACTTTCATATCTTTTTACATGGTGATCCGATATAAATGACTTTTATTAGATTTTCTAGAGAATAGCTTAAAGTTATGATTCGAAACATTTTCGCCGGTTTTCCTTTTGGTTTTTTAAACGTAGGTAGGTAAGTACTATATGGATCTCCATCCAGTTACTTATGAGACACCAGAGACACCATTCGACTATAGTCACTAGTCTAGTCGAATGCTAGTTTAATTTTTATATTATGCCTATAATTTTAAAAATACTTACACGTTTACTTTTTTTTACATAGCTTCTATTCTAATATGAACACCAAACATTATCTATCTATACTTATAATAAATCTGTAGAGAGGTCAATTCTGTACATGAAATATATTTCCAAAATAACTATCAGGGGGTGATTAGGGTTCGATACTGATGCCAAAAATGCAATCAGTAAATTTTTTGTCTGTCTGTCTGTATAACCGTTATAGAAACAAAAACTACTCGAGGGATTTTAACGAAACTTGGTACAATTATTTTTCATACTCCTGAGCTGGTTATAGTATACTTTTCATCACGCTACAATCAATAGGAACAGAGCAGTAAAAGGAAATGTAGGGAAAACGGGAGAAGTTACTCAATTTTTTAAGCTTCCGTCGCGTGTGCAACCTTAATGGTTAAAGCTACACAGAAATGATGTATGAGGGAAATGTTCTCCTTAAAATTATATAAAAAATATCCCACGACAGCATATGTCTATCTTTTATGGTTGACTCACAATAACACGTGTAACTCGAACATTCTCGAACGTTCGCGACCGGCCTAGCAGCTAGGCGTCAAGCGCGCAGTTCGGCCGGTCGTGAACGTTTGAGAAAAACAGAAATCATCTAATGTAAGCTGTGAAAAAAAAGTGTGTGTGTGTCAGCTACGACGCACGATTGGAGTTTACTCCTTACGAACGATAATTATGATATATATCGAATAGAAAAAAAGGGTAAATGAACGCATCTGCTAAAATGATAAGAGAAACAAACATATATCTGTAATTATTCGGATTATTTATATTACTTCAATAAAGCGTATTACATAAAGTATGTTACAAAAAAATAGTTCAAAGTTCTAAAAATAGTTCTTAGTTCATGCATTGAACTATCGTAATTTGCATTCATCTAGT
This sequence comes from Hydriomena furcata, assembly GCA_912999785.1. NCBI lineage: Eukaryota > Metazoa > Arthropoda > Insecta > Lepidoptera > Geometridae > Hydriomena > Hydriomena furcata. The sequence continues at coordinate 3,150,564 of OU538823.1, read as the reverse complement.
TCAGGTGGTCAACAGAGATGATTTTGTTAGGCGTTCTTTTATCTTTCCAAGTTCATCGAACTAAAATAAATAGGATCGCGACTGTAATCCTCAGGTACGGTAGGCAGGCTCGACATCCTCTCGGATTTCCAGGCGCTCAGATCTTTGAAGATGGGTTAGTCAGAGGCACGTCCAAACAGATAAGTAGTTAGGTAGTTTTGGTATGGTCAGTGTTTAATTTAATTTTGGTGGTTTATCGCCACAAATACAGATGTTCCTGCACTAGGCTCACTTAGTGTACCTACTTACTAGGTAGGTACCTACCTACTTACTTAATTTGGTTTGGATTTAAATGGTTAGTAGTACCATACCACACAACCAATGTAACATAATACAATTCTCAAATTGTGTAGACGAAACTCAACCTTATTACTCTAGTTTTAAAGTGTTCGAAACTTGCTTTCATAGGTCAAAGTATAGTGAACGATATTCCAGCTATTCGCTAATAATATCTTCATCTCGCCTACGCGCTTGAAAGTTAGCGCGCTAGAGAGGGATGCCATAATTATTATTAATTTTAGGTTTCATTATTTTACGTTTTATTCGCATAAAAGCATGTACAAAAAGATAACAAAGTCAAAATATCATTAACGTTAAAAACGTAATTTTCATTTTGAGATTACGCTAATTTAGACTTTAACATAATAGTAATAAGAGCGATCGTTTATTATATTTTTCATTCAAGTGTTGTATCTAGCTACAGTTGGTTCAGACAAAAACTACTAGATGGCGCAGAAATAAATAATGCAACAATTTTTATGAGATACGCTGTGTAATGTATTCTATCTCATTCTTTTACACGTTCAATCCTACAGATATATATGTTTGTCTCTTTAACGCCTCAACTTTTCGTGTTACACTTGATTTTACTCCCCATAAAATTTCCGTACCGGGCCTTATAACTCAAATCGTTTCTTAAGGAGTAAACTCCAATAAACTCCAAAAAACGTTTTATATAAAGACATTCTATAGTATTATTTTTCAAACTATCGTGATTAGTAGACATAACTATAGATTTTGACACGGGTCTTTATCACGTAATTACCTTTAATTTACTTTCCCGACGTTTCGGCTATGTTACAATAACCATGGTCGCGGGCACCATGTACCTAAATAGAGTGCAGTGTGAGTTATACGATTTACACTTGGAATGCAGTGAAGTGTTATCTAGTAGTGATTTTGATTTGTGTGACCGGATAACTTATAATCAGGCACAGCGTATTTTTGTTTTGTGTACAGACCAGCATGACAAAAAGTTGCAGAAGTTGCTTGCCAATTGTAGTCGTACACAGGATCGTTTGCAGTCAGAGACAAAAAACTGTAATACCCTCATCAACTTGTCGGACACTACTCTGGATGAAACTACGCAAGCCATCCTAAGAAAAGGGTTAAATTTTGCGCCAACGCCTAAACGGATTCCGTATGAGGATATTATTGGTAGTATAGAGGACACTATTATTCGTAACAAAATACCACCTAATGACGCTGAAACGCTGAGACAAGATGTTGCAATAATATTGCGCAAATCTAACCTACCAAAGTCGAACATCACATCGGGGGAGCGTCAGGCACTCCGAGCCTTAAGGGATAACCAGGAGATTTTGGTCCTTAAGGCGGATAAGGGTAACGCCACCGTAGTGATGAACACTACTGACTACGACGCCAAAATACGGAGTTTGTTGGATGACAGAGAGGTGTATAAATTAGTAAAGTATAACCCAACTGCTAGAGTGACAAAGCGTATTCGTGCTCTCATTTTAGAATACAGGGACCTTTTCACGGAAGATGTGTTTGACCGTTTATATAAGCCTATGATAGTGCAGTCGCCGAAATTGTATGGTTTACCAAAGGTACACAAGAGCAACGTGCCCCTACGACCAATCGTGAGCCAGATTGATTCACCCACATACTATCTGGCTAAACATGTGGCCTCAATTTTACAGCCTCTCGTAGGAAGTACGCCATCTTTTGTAAAGGATTCCCGTCATTTTGTGGACATAATCAGGAGCTTGATGTTGGAACCAGATGACATTATGGTGAGTTTTGATGTGGTGTCGCTTTTCACCAATGTTCCAATAAAGGACTGCCTGGATGTTGTACGAGAGAAGCTAAGTGATAACGAACTGCCTGATCAGTATATTGTTCTCCTTGAAAACTGTTTGGACGGAAACTTCTTTTTATACCAGGGGCAACATTACCTTCAGATTGATGGTGTAGCCATGGGAAGCCCGGTGGCACCAGTTTTAGCCAATATCTGGATGGAATATTTTGAACGAGGCATAGATTTTGCAGCCTATGGTATAAAGTTATGGAAGAGGTACGTGGATGATGTTTTTTGCATCATGAAGGGGGGCAAACAGGAAGTTGAACAATTTATTTTGCAGCTAAACTCAATTCACCCGAAGATTTGTTTCACATATGAAATGGAGAATAACCGGGCTTTAGCTTTTCTTGACGTCAAAGTGATGGTGAAATCCAATGGGTCTATATCGCACTCTGTATATAGGAAAACGACGCACACTGATAGGTATCTAAATGCTGCTTCACACCATCATCCTCGTCACTTACAATCGGTGGTTTGCTCTTTGATCAACAGAGCTCATGATTTATGTGACCCTGAACATTTGGAGAGTGAGTTGGCACATGTTCAGGATGTTCTCAAATCCAACGGATATGTAAGAAGACGATGGCAGCCGAGACGCATGGATAGGATCAAGCCATTGGATGTCAGTCGGCAGTCCACCTTTTTGCCGTATTTGAAGGGGGTGACAGATAAAATTGGAAATGTGTTGAGGAGGTTTTCAATTAAGTCAGTGTTCACTCCTTTATCAAAAGTGGCTGGACAGTTACGGACTCCAAAGGATGTGGTACCTCTACAGATGCCTGGCGTTTATAAGATAGACTGTAGTTGTGGCCGTTCATACATTGGGCAAACGAAAAGAACTGTGGCCGAACGTGTCAAAGAACATATTGCAGCTGTCAAAAATCGCCAGGTGTACAAGTCAGCGATCGCGGAGCATTTAGTGGATTCGGGTCCGTCTCACTGGATTGAACTACATGATCCAAAAGTTTTGTCAAGTGAACGCCATTACTACAAGAGAATAGTCCGGGAAGCTATTGAAATTAAAAAGTACCCAAAAAAATTTTAATCGCGAAGACGGCTTTAGACTCTCTTCTTCATGGAATCCTGTAGTCACTATGTGTGGGTGTCGCGATAGACCATCTCAGTGCGTGGATACAGTCAGTGTGGTGTGTCGTAATGTGAACATGGACATTTCTATTTCTGAAGACCAAGTGAGGGTAGTTTCTTCAACTGCCTCCGCTTCTCGACGGTAGCTCCGAGTACTCCAGTCTGCCCGCGACCATGGTTATTGTAACATAGCCGAAACGTCGGGAAAGTAAATTAAAGGTAATTACGTGATAAAGACCCGTGTCAAAATCTATAGTTATGTCTACTAATCACGATAGTTTGAAAAATAATATTGCAAACCGGTACGGGCCGGAAATTGTAAACAAAGTTAGACGACTAGAATTTCTTCGGAAGAAAAGTGTAAAACTTATTACATCATTGACATTTTTAACAAAATGCCGTGATTGGGACTTGTTACCTACGTGTGTTCGGATTAAACCGCGTAGTGATATCGAACATTCCGACAGAATTCTAGGGAACGCGAGTGTCCGTTTGTTAAAACAAATGATCAGAAATGACCGTTACTACCTAAATAGAGTGCAGTGTGAGTTATACGATTTACACTTGGAATGCAGTGAAGTGTTATCTAGTAGTGATTTTGATTTGTGTGACCGGATAACTTATAATCAGGCACAGCGTATTTTTGTTTTGTGTACAGACCAGCATGACAAAAAGTTGCAGAAGTTGCTTGCCAATTGTAGTCGTACACAGGATCGTTTGCAGTCAGAGACAAAAAACTGTAATACCCTCATCAACTTGTCGGACACTACTCTGGATGAAACTACGCAAGCCATCCTAAGAAAAGGGTTAAATTTTGCGCCAACGCCTAAACGGATTCCGTATGAGGATATTATTGGTAGTATAGAGGACACTATTATTCGTAACAAAATACCACCTAATGACGCTGAAACGCTGAGACAAGATGTTGCAATAATATTGCGCAAATCTAACCTACCAAAGTCGAACATCACATCGGGGGAGCGTCAGGCACTCCGAGCCTTAAGGGATAACCAGGAGATTTTGGTCCTTAAGGCGGATAAGGGTAACGCCACCGTAGTGATGAACACTACTGACTACGACGCCAAAATACGGAGTTTGTTGGATGACAGAGAGGTGTATAAATTAGTAAAGTATAACCCAACTGCTAGAGTGACAAAGCGTATTCGTGCTCTCATTTTAGAATACAGGGACCTTTTCACGGAAGATGTGTTTGACCGTTTATATAAGCCTATGATAGTGCAGTCGCCGAAATTGTATGGTTTACCAAAGGTACACAAGAGCAACGTGCCCCTACGACCAATCGTGAGCCAGATTGATTCACCCACATACTATCTGGCTAAACATGTGGCCTCAATTTTACAGCCTCTCGTAGGAAGTACGCCATCTTTTGTAAAGGATTCCCGTCATTTTGTGGACATAATCAGGAGCTTGATGTTGGAACCAGATGACATTATGGTGAGTTTTGATGTGGTGTCGCTTTTCACCAATGTTCCAATAAAGGACTGCCTGGATGTTGTACGAGAGAAGCTAAGTGATAACGAACTGCCTGATCAGTATATTGTTCTCCTTGAAAACTGTTTGGACGGAAACTTCTTTTTATACCAGGGGCAACATTACCTTCAGATTGATGGTGTAGCCATGGGAAGCCCGGTGGCACCAGTTTTAGCCAATATCTGGATGGAACATTTTGAACGAGGCATAGATTTTGCAGCCTATGGTATAAAGTTATGGAAGAGGTACGTGGATGATGTTTTTTGCATCATGAAGGGGGGCAAACAGGAAGTTGAACAATTTATTTTGCAGCTAAACTCAATTCACCCGAAGATTTGTTTCACATATGAAATGGAGAATAACCGGGCTTTAGCTTTTCTTGACGTCAAAGTGATGGTGAAATCCAATGGGTCTATATCGCACTCTGTATATAGGAAAACGACGCACACTGATAGGTATCTAAATGCTGCTTCACACCATCATCCTCGTCACTTACAATCGGTGGTTTGCTCTTTGATCAACAGAGCTCATGATTTATGTGACCCTGAACATTTGGAGAGTGAGTTGGCACATGTTCAGGATGTTCTCAAATCCAACGGATATGTAAGAAGACGATGGCAGCCGAGACGCATGGATAGGATCAAGCCATTGGATGTCAGTCGGCAGTCCACCTTTTTGCCGTATTTGAAGGGGGTGACAGATAAAATTGGAAATGTGTTGAGGAGGTTTTCAATTAAGTCAGTGTTCACTCCTTTATCAAAAGTGGCTGGACAGTTACGGACTCCAAAGGATGTGGTACCTCTACAGATGCCTGGCGTTTATAAGATAGACTGTAGTTGTGGCCGTTCATACATTGGGCAAACGAAAAGAACTGTGGCCGAACGTGTCAAAGAACATATTGCAGCTGTCAAAAATCGCCAGGTGTACAAGTCAGCGATCGCGGAGCATTTAGTGGATTCGGGTCCGTCTCACTGGATTGAACTACATGATCCAAAAGTTTTGTCAAGTGAACGCCATTACTACAAGAGAATAGTCCGGGAAGCTATTGAAATTAAAAAGTACCCAAAAAATTTTAATCGCGAAGACGGCTTTAGACTCTCTTCTTCATGGAATCCTGTAGTCACTATGTGTGGGTGTCGCGATAGACCATCTCAGTGCGTGGATACAGTCAGTGTGGTGTGTCGTAATGTGAACATGGACATTTCTATTTCTGAAGACCAAGTGAGGGTAGTTTCTTCAACTGCCTCCGCTTCTCGACGGTAGCTCCGAGTACTCCAGTCTGCCCGCGACCATGGTTATTGTAACATAGCCGAAACGTCGGGAAAGTAAATTAAAGGTAATTACGTGATAAAGACCCGTGTCAAAATCTATAGTTATTCTATAGTATATTTAGTACCTATCAGCATTGCACCCGTGCGAAGCCCGGGCGGATCGCTAGTTAAGAAAATAAAAGGGTGGTTCGATGTTAACAACTTCTCCATTATTGATGCCATTAATGACTAAATAAAAACGCGTTAATGTTAGAAAATTTATATAGCCTTTATTTATAAGTTTCAAGGTATGATATACCCTTAGCACACGTGTACCAAGATGGTTCAATGTGTACAAAGGTTTAATATTACATTGGCGAACCCTCAATTTCCTCTCAATAGTCAATATAGAGAACGGGCCCCAACTATTTCACATGGAGTCGTGGCCCGGGGTACCAGGAACACCATGGCGCAAGGGGCGTTCAAGCTTAAGAACATTCCTGGGCCGCCGTTTTTCTATACAAACGTATTCAGCTGTTTCCTCCCTGGATGTTGAAAAAATATTTTTCTACCATACAATCTATGAGAACCACTGAATGCCTCTATGTCTTATTTTTCTCCATAAATTAGTTACCCACTTTAGTTATCACTAATATTGGCCAGTTTTAACCGCCCACTTTAGACAACCAGTAAACAATTTTGACGAATATAATCAATGAAAAAAAGATAAACAGGCGAAATCGATCCGGTTTTGAAGGAGGAAACAGTCCGCGCTGTTGTTGTCTCTATCGCCACTCATACGTTTATATCTTGAGCACAGCGCGACAGCAATAGTTTTTTAAATACATATTTCTCAAATTTGTCGCTGCTAGGATTACCTCAGGTTTGGTCAGGCTGGTTCAATGTGTACAAATAGTTAAAACGGCAAACCCTCAACGTCCCATCCATAGTCAAAAGGAAACGGTCCTATTGGACGTTTAGTTGTGGTGCTCATGTTATAATTCTGTATAAATTTCGCCCATTTGAATTTCTTTTTCTTCGTTATAAACATACCATATGGATTTGGCGGATGAACTATCGGGAGCGATGTAGTTATACCTTTTATCGCTTCCATTTTGTAATCCTCGTTCAAATCTGTTTTTATCTTATACTTTCGTTCGATTTCATGAGCCATATTTGTCAGATGCTCGATTTCCCAGTAGTGATGTTCTATCTCCTCTAAATACATCACTAGCTCCATTATATAAAGTCTTGTGTTCATGAAGTGACTCGTGTTGTATTTGTCTACCATTTTGCGGTATTTCTCTTGGATTGTGTAGACTAGATAGCCTACTTCGAATGGCGCTGATCTTAAGTTGTCTACCTTTACTTTGTATAGTGCGGCGATACGTTCATTACTGTCGTGGATAATGTCTGCTGTGGTGTTTAGGATGATGGTAGCTGACTCTAGATCCTTGCCGCGTAGGGGAGGATTGACAGTTTGATGTCTAGATGCCATGGTGTAGTTGATTGCATCTGTTGGGTGATTGGTTCTATGAGTCCTCTAAGGACTTTTGGGTTAGCATGATATGGGTATGAATTGCCTACCTGGTATTTGTTAAGCTAGCTAGTTGCTTATCGCTAGGTGTGTGTGAGTGAAAGCTCATACAACACTTAATACGCTGTTTGCATTGAGGGACCGTAATGCAATGTCTTCATTATTGTGTTAGCTTTTATTTATTAAAAAGCTAACACATTAGTGAAGAGTTGAAGACAGTGATTTACGAGTATATTTTATTGAGAAACTAGCGTTAAGATTAAGATAAACCTTATTTAGGTGACAGTATTTATTCATTAATTGTACCCTTTTTGTGTTTTGGCAATAAATAAATGGGGGAAGAAAGTCATGTAACGAGAAGAATGTTAGGAATGAATGTGGATGGATGTAGATGTAGAAGTAGACCAAAGAAAAGATGGATGGACTGCGTGAAAGATGATATGGGTAAGAAAGGAGTGATGTGACGGCTGATAGATTGAAATGCAAGAAGAACACATGTGTCGACCCCACTTAAGAGGGATAAGGGCAGGATAATGATGGACTTTTAGGTAGGTACCTAATCCTCACGTAAATATAAGTATTTTTTCCAATCATTACATTTATGAAATTAAAAACAAAACCGACTTCAGGTTGTTATAAGTCCAATACAAAATTTCAGCTTCGTCATTTTGTGCGCGGGTTCATGTCTGATTGAAAATAACTTCACATGGACGAAGTCGTGAGGGTTTCCACTAGTCAACTATAAAATCGTTTTAATTATACTTAGGTTTTTTACCAGAATAAAAAAAAGGATTACGAATCACGAATTAAGTACGGTAGACATCCTCTCAGATCAGGGAGACGTAGGGGCTAGTCAGAGGCACGTCCAAACATTACATTTGACTGTTAGCTTTCCACTTTTCCACACGAGACAGGTATGGTCGGTACAAGAATTCCTCACGATGTTTTCTTTCACCGTCTTGCTCATATACATTTTTCGAACAGAAAAATTAATTGATTAATTGATGGTATTCGTTCGAACCCATCACGCCTACCTAGCTTTTACCTAGGGATATATATATAAAATGATATTTTCTTTCGTAAACTTACATATAAAACACAGCCATAGTAAAATTAGCATTTTTTTTTAAGTATACCGGTAAGTACCTACTCGTACCTGCCTAAGTAGGTACTTATACCTAAACCGTGTAACCAAGACAGATTATACATTTCATAGGTTTTTTATGTCGTACATTTAGTACCTACCTATTAAATTAATCGAACAAACAACCATTAAACATAATATTTTATTTTAAGTTCCTTTCTGATCATTTTGTACCTATTTAGTGAATGCCTTAATAAATCCTAATCCTAATAATATTATACATGCGAAAGTTTGTGAGTTTGTTTGTATGTTTGTGCCTCAACGACAAAACGTATTACGATGTTATTTGCTGTAGATGTACCTAGATATAGGTTGGTATATAATACCCGAATAAAACATAAACTACTTTAAAATACGAAAAACATCCCAAAAATTATAAAAAAAAACACAAAACGGTTGATTTTGGCATAGATGGCGCTGGTGTGGAAAAAAACTGACATAAATGTTGACACCAGTCATCATAGCGTATCATAGCAACATTACTTTATGCAATTATTGAAATCTGGACAGGACAACGTCTGTCGCGGTTCTGCTAGTAATATAAAGTATTCATAGCGAAATAACTAGCTGGTCGGTAGTAAAAACAATACCTACGTACGCCATTAAGTATAAATGTTTATGAAATGATAGCACTAAAAATTAACATTATTGCATACAGCAGTTCCATAGTTCTATTGAAATAATATAAAAATGTGTAAATTTATAATTTTAATATGGTTTTTATTCCTGTTTGAGCAACAGGTAAGGTTATTTTATTATTGAATAAATAGAAAACGCATTATTGCACACATCATAATGGCTTCACAGCTCAGTTGGTAGTAATTCTGCGCTGTAGGTTGTGGGTTCGATACCCACCCAGGATAAACATTTGTGTATACTTATCATAATGTATGATAGTACCTAAGGCCCAGTATGTCGACGATTGCTCTTTTTCGAAACGAAAAAAGAAATACTTCTGAACAAGCCACATCTCCTATTACTCCTCCTAAGTACTTATACTTAGCTATTTACGAATTTACAAAAAAAAGTAGGTGTGTATTATGTAAGTATTGGCGCTGTGTGAAAGATTAAATTAAATTAATTATTTAAATAACAATAACATAAGACTACAACAAACTAAGTAATATTGGAGTACAATGGGCGGTTATATTGCTAGAAGCGATAACTTCAGACAACACGTCCAGACATACGGTGTATGGTGTACGGTGTACGGTGTACGGTGTACGGTGTGTACGGTGTACGGTATTAGGTTAGGTACGATTTTTCCAGTTCGTGCAAGGACAGCGGTTGAAGAATCCGCCGAGCGAGCCACGTTGGCATTTATGGGCAGAGGATATAGTGAATGTACATCTAACAAACATGACTGCGGAGTTATTAAGAGGTGCCTATCTATACTAATACTAATCTATATATATTATTATACTAAATGAATTTGACAGAACAACGTAGCTGTCAACGTAGCTGTCCCGCGACAGATCGCGGGACAGCTAGTGAACTATAAAGCCGGGGTCCCACGGCGCGTAAAACGACGGACCGCGCCGGATGACGCTCCGCCTGTGTGCGTCCGGCGCGTCGCGTACAGAGCGTTCCGAGCACGGGCCACCACGGATGCATCGTTCCCACGGCGCGTCCGTCCGCCTTGGCGCGTGAAAACGCGGGCCGTGGGACCCCGGCATAATAAAATTATTATTCTATTTTCATAAAACAGATATGGAATTGAAACTGGAGCAAATTAAATCGATCCAAGCAGCGTACATGCATTCAATGACGTATGATGTGGGGACAATCGCTGCCAGCGTTCAGGACACCTACCGACAGATGCTAGAGGTTAGAAAGAAAAAAAGAAAAATAGGCCGTGACGGGCCACGCGCAATGTAGGGTTTCGTAGTTTACACAGCTAACAAAGTTATCTAAGCAATTTTAAACGATATATTTGTACTAAAAAGTTTACTTCTTCTTGTAAAGCCTACTTAGCTGTGATATTTTAGGTGTACTTCCCTACCAAAAAAAAAAAAAAAAAACTTGAGAGGTGTCAAGGGACACCCGGATGGAACGAAGTTCTCACAAAATAACGTGGGACAAGGGAAGGGGAATCAACTTTGACTTCGACTTCGACCTCGACCTCGACCTCCACCTCCACCTCGACCTCGACCTCGACCTCGACGTCGACCTCCACCTCGACCTAAACCTCGACCTCGACCTCGACCTCGACCTCGACCTCCACCTCCATCTCGACCTCCACTTCCACCTCGACCTCGACCTCGACACAATTAATAGATATATATATTAATAGATATACTATAGCAAAAAAGTGTCGTGACAACTTTTCGTAAGAATTTTTTCCGTCTAGCCCCCTTTCACAACGCGCGATAAGGAACTTCGTTCCAAAAATGATTTTACTGTACCACTTTGTCGGCGTAACCGATATGTATACTTAGTATAAATAGTGGTATAGATGTAGACTACAACTCTACTACCTTTGTTTCAGATATACAGAATTTTTTCTAATCTCGACCCTTTTATAAAAAACACGTACTCAATGGACCAAGTACTAGATGCCTATCACCTCATACGTAAGTAGGTATACCTATCGGGTGTAGACTCTAAAAAAAAATCACTTTTGTTGTATGGGAGCCCCACATAAATATTTATTTTATTCTGTTTTTAGTATTTGTGTTGCGGCAACAGAAATACATCATCTGTAAAAACTTCAACTGTCTTGCTATCGCCGTTCATGATATACAGGGTGTCCGCTGGCAGATTTTACACTTTGAACTGAGCTCACGGCGCGTAGGAAGGCGGCAGCCAGCGGGGGGAGCGAGGTATCTCTCGACGCGGGAGTGTTGCGGATTATTTAGTAGCCATGAGTCAGTGGACGGGGACGCACCGCGCTTTTGCGGTTGAAGCGTATTTCGCGAACAATAATTCGATCAATGCGAGCGAGGCGTCGGTTTTGTTCTCACTTTGATATCCGACGATTGAAGGATGGCCCGTCGAACCAATTGATATGGGCGTGGGTACAGAAGTTTAGAGAAACAGGATCAGTCGGAAATGAACCTCGTCCTGGACCTTTAACAACTGTAACTACTCCTGAAAACGCAGAACTTGTGAGAAGGGAAATTTTGCGAAATCCGCGTAAGTCTGTACGGAAGATTGCAGCATCAACGGGCATCATCATTCACAAAATTATTCGAAAACAATTAAAGTTCATCCATACAAGCTCCAAATCATTTAGCAGTTGAAAGAAGATGACCACATAAAAAGGCTGAATTATGCTAGAGTCGTTCTGGGACGATTTTCTACGCCGACGCGTTTATCTAACATATTTTTTAGTGACGAGGCGCATTTTCACATTGGGGGTTATGTTAATAAACAGAATATGCGTTATTGGAGTGCTAGCAATCCAAAAGAAGTCCATGAAAAGCCTCTCCACAGCCCGAAGACCACAGTTTGGTGTGCCATTTCTGGAACAGGCATAATTGGACCTTATTTTTTCGGCAGAGGTGAAACCGTTAATGCACAACGGTACCGCGCGATGCTGGACAATTTTTTTATCCCGGAGCTGCATCGTCATGTTGGTTATAATAACAGAACCCATTTTCAGCAGGATGGGGCCACGGCACACACTGCTAGGGAATCAATGACAAAAGTGAAAGAGCTTTTCCCTGGAAAATTGATAAGTCGCTTCGGCGACATAGCCTGGCCGCCTAGATCACCCGATCTGACCCCATGCGATTTTTTCTTGTGGGGATATCTCAAATCTCGCCATCAACAATAGAGGCCCTACAAGAAAATATCCGACGAGAGATTGCAGTTATCAGTCCAGAACTTTGCAATCGAGTTTTCGCCAATATGAAGGAGAGATTGCAAGAATGTTTACGGCTAGAAGGACGCCATTTGAGTGGAGTGATTTTTAAAACCTAAAATCCGCATTATTCCTATGTAAGATAATAAATAAATAACGTTGATTACATTCATATTTTTATTTTATTTTATTTTATTTTTTGAAGTATAAAATCTGCCGGCGGACACCCGTACAACGGAGTCTTAGTAATAGGGTCCCGTTTTTACCCTTTGGGTACGGAACCCTAAAAATGTAAAAAAATCCCGACTTTGAATTCAAAGGATACCTAGGTAGGTATCCTTAATTTTGGTTACTTATTATTATATTTAAAAAAAACCTCATCAAACCAGAGCCAGCGCGCTGTCACTAGTCACATAATATTACATTGTCATCGGAACTTGACGTGAGCAATATGTACTAACTCAATCGAACTATTTACTAAGGAGTTCCGTTGAACAGCTCCTGACTCCATCATCAGATCAGCTCGTCACTGAGGTTACACAGGTAAGTATGCTACATTTCAGGGAACTGGTTTAAAATTCATCGATGAATGTACGATGTCATTGTCAAGAGAAATGTCGGTCGTTCCATCGTTCAAATATAGTCGGATACGCACGATGTGACGTTGGTCCCGATATCGTTAATCGTTTTCAAGAGTATCGTATAAACCCCCTGGCCCCTTCCAGAGGGCAGCTACAACAAGATCCGGATGGAAAAGGACATGTTCTACAAATCAATAGACGAGCACGTTAAGAGACGCGAAAGAAATCGCAAGAGAATACGCGATGCGTCCGGCGCCGGTGGACTTGCGCACCCAAATGAAGAAATACTCCTCGGTATGATGAAACCAAGGCGATCTTTCGGCAATGGACCCTTTAATGCGGAGCTTTCAGATTCCGTGGACGATAATAGCACAGTGCAGGTATTTACCAGTTTTTAATTACTAACCACCTAAGTAGGTATATAGGAGGTATTATTATATAAGAATAAGGTATTAACTATAAGAGCTATTTACTCGACCAGTGGGGCTATTTTGTAAAAACATGTTTATCATGTTATGATATTCATACCAATATTTAATTTTATTGGTACCTACTGAATGCCACAATACCTACGCTTTTTATGCTGTTTAGGAACCTATACCTACGCTTCCAATACAATTACTTATATGCTCTTTGACAATATCTACCCAAGCGTAGGTATAGACCAGGTGCATAGACAGGTGAATAGTTACTAGGAAAAGTGTACAGATTAGGTATTCTCGAACATTAGGTATTGCATTTAACATTATAACATGATAATCATGTTTTTACAAATTAGCCCTACTGGTTTCAAAACCAGCTTTAGGCGTAAAAAATACGTACAAGTATGACGTATTTTGTACCTAAAAGAGTGTTTTTGTACTTTAAAGTATTTTTATACTTGTACAAGCTGACCCCGCGAACTTCGTATCGCTTTAGAATTAACAAATGTTGTCTTCCGTTCCCGTTCCCGTTCCCGTTCCTGTTCCCATTCCCGTTCCCGTTACAATTCCCGTTCAATAGTTTTTGTAGCGCACACGAAAAATGCAAAATTTTTAGCAATTTTTTACACCTTGCTTCAAACTATCGTCATTCTTACAAAGAATTTATTAGTTTTTCAAAATAAAAATAGCCTATGTTACTCAGGGATAATGTAGCTTGGTAATGGTGAAAGAATTTTTGAAATAAAAAAACAATAAATCAAAACTTTTCTCTTTATAATATTAGTACTTGTATGAGTAGGTAATGATGCTAGCTGAGTTGGTTCATGCCGCCATCTCTTCGAATCTCTCGAAATCGTGAATACTAACTACTTAAAACCAGGAGGTATTTTGAGTAGTATAGTATTGGGCATTCTGTCCCACCTGTCGCGCAGTCGAACTAGTTCGCCTACGCTCCGTTGTGACAGAATGCCCAATACTAAACGGATTCGTATAAATTAGGTATTTTGAAACTCATTCATCGCTCGGCAATAAATTCCCTGTCGCTCTGGACGGTGTTTCAGAAAATTCAATAATTAAAGTTCGAATTGATCGATCAAAAATTTATATACGCATAAATCTGTCACTTATAATGATATACAACGAATATTTAGTGTACGAACTGAGTGCCGAGCGTCCAGCGAGGCGAGGCGTGCAGCGTTTGTGTCAAGCAGATCAGATGCATTAACACGTAGGTGTCCTGAGTGGCGGTCGAGCGGAGCGCTTCGAAACGCTGAACGAACCACTGCCGCTGGACGCTCGGCACTCAGTTCATACACTAAGTGTATGAACTTAGAGATTGTGTGTGGGGGTGTGTGCGTGTGTGTGTGTGTGTGTGTATTTTGTTATAGTTAACAGATAACTGATTTCTAAGACAGGTTTTAAACTTCATTTTATTTAATCAAATAAAACAAAGGTCTTTTAATTATTTCATTTTATTTATCAATAAAAAGCCTTGGATGTTCTTCGAACAATTTGTCGGCCAAACGCACAAAATCTTGTAATTTACGCCACTGCGATGTATCCGTATCGGTTTGGAACTTTATACGAACAAGTGCCTTCTTCCATAACGCCATGGAGTCGGTGTCACGCGCATCGCTTGTTTTGTACACTTTACAATCGACATAATATTCACCATTAGTGTTTGCATTTCGTCGCTCGCTGCCATTGGCCACACGGTTTACGAAGAACGATGATAAAACAGGTCGTTTGCTCGATGTCCCCTCGTTGAACTCTGCATCACTTTCGTTATTCGGACTGATACCGAATACATCCATAGGACGGGTCTTTGTTTTATTACTGAAACAACATAGAAAACAAAATGGTTAGTTACATTATTTCTTACTCAAATCAAATGTCTCTGAAAAAAATTATAAGGGTCAAAACGCACTTGCTACTTTTAACATCAGTGATCAACAGTAGCTTTTCGGAAGCTCGAACACTTCAAGCAGTACACATACGAAACCTAGTCGCAACAGTCATATCGCCATTTGTCGTTTTTTTTTTGAGTAGCGACTGAACGCTAGAATGGAACGCAGTTAGTAGTCAAACGCGATGCAGCTTCGAAGCGTTCGAACGCAGCAAGTCACTAAAATACGATATACCTAACAACAATGTCAGTCACAAAATCATCAATCACCGTCAATACTAAATGTATCACGGGTGCTTACAGCTAAATTCTAAAATTAATTTAATACTCGCACTGCGTTATCTGAATATCAAAGCAAAGTATTTTACTCAACATTGTTTTACAACAAAATTTTGTTTACCTTGATTGCGATGAATCTATTGACGATTCTGACTTGCGCTTCCTGTTGTTGTTGGTGGCAGGCTGCTTGCGTGTGAGTTTAGTTTTCTTTTCGATGAATGCAGTTGGATGATAGACTTCGCACTCAGATTCAGACCTGAAATATAGATGTAATAACATTTAATAAAAATCGTAAATGCAAATAGATCAATGGTTTTGGTTAAAACATTCTCAAAATGTTTTTTTTTTTTATCCTATAAGTACACAATACAGTACAAAATATGTTATATACTGTATTGTACGCTAAAATGCATAAAATATTATGATTTATTTATATGCGCAATGAGCCATCTCATTGCGGTCTAGACGATTTTTCTGACAACCTTAGGAAGGACAACATGATAATACAGACAAGTAAAGAGAAAAATAGTACACAATTAAAAAAAAAAAAAAAAAAAAAAAAAAAAAAAAAAAAAAAAAAAAACTTATTAAGTACACTTACATTTCTTATCATACTTACATGTTTTCAATCAACGGTTGTTTTAATGAGAAGGTGGGAGCTTGATGCTTCACCAACTGATGACGGCAGGCGGAGCAGAAGATGTCAGCGAGCGGCAGCAGGTTAGCGATCAACACCGAGAGTAACAACAACTAGTAGTTGTATACTAATGAATGAGCGTTCGCAACGTACTTCTTGAAGACTGTATCCACACTTGAATACTTAAATTCGACTGTGTTTAGGTCTCCGAAAACATGTAGCTTATAAATCAAAATCGTGTGTGTGTGTGTGTCTGTTTTTTCTTGTATGTATTATATCAACGCAAAAATGAAGAGTCATGAATTAGATCACAAACAGTTTCGACACGAATCAAATTGTTAATGCAGCGAAAAACCCTAGGGCTGACTAACTAAACTATGTTATTAATTAACAAGCAACGATATTTACATTAATAAGGTAAATATGTACGCATGCCATCCTTACCTAAGATAGCTGATTTATGCGAATGTGACTTTGCTGACCAGAAAAAAAATATATTAAGGTTGATCAAAGTCCAATAAAACTGACAAATAAGTATTACGAAATATGGAAATATGAAATGGTTACTTTATTGGAAAAAGGTTGTATGAATATTTTTAATATCAGGCTCATATGACTAATGTAATAGTCTGTGCGGTGGTTGACTGAATTATTAACGCGAAATAAATATTAATAATTTAGGAAAATAAAGGTAAATATTAAAACATTTTATCATGAGTGTTATACGTATTACATTTCATAGTATTAACTTAATTAAGTTATAGATATGTATATTCTATTTTTCAGGATGCGTAATTTACATCAACTTGTGTAGAAAAGTGTGGTTTGGAATTTGGTCTGCACAAAAATTTTATCAAGTGGAATCATCATCAAATAGAGATCATAATTCGAGAAAAATAAAATAGGTATATATTTACTCACATTTTTTCACGAGTGATAAAAAAAATACTCTATTAGTACCTCTGAATAGAGTTTTTTTTCAGTACTTACTTTATTAAATCGTATATTATTGTTTGTTATTTTCAGAAAACATTTTTTTAAAACCTTTTGAATCTCCCGGAGATGTTTCCGTACAAGTCAAGATATAACATAGCATAACGTTGAGAAGTTTGGCGTGAAATTCAATGTAAATAATTTAGGATAAAAGGTAAATATTATACTTAGCATTTTTCCCACAAGGGAATAAGCAAATAAAATAGTATACTGCCGTACAGATTTAATTAAATAATTTTGTATGTTATTTTCAGGAAGCGTCTGATTGACTTTTGTTTCCGATTTTCTACTGAGATCACACAACAATATTTGCATTTACATAATATAATAGAGGACAAAGGGCTGTGCGGGAATTTGGATACAAATACGAGATGCATGAAGTACTACATTAATTGGTATTTAAGGTTTCTATCTATTTTACTGTTCTGTATCAATGGAAGGGTTGAAAATCTAAAGGATCCAAGTATCATTTCTTTTTGTGTTCTTTGTTGTAATTTGTATATTACACAGATTGTATTTTCATAAAAAATATTAACATTTAAAACTTTGGCTCATAGATCCTTTAGATTTTCAACCTTTCAGTTATTCTCTTTACTTTTACGTTTATACATTTTTTATTTTAACAAAATGCCTCATTGCTCGGTTTGCGATGTTAATGTAGATAATCGTTGCTGGACCAGTCACTTACGAACTAATAAACACAAAAATAATAGTACTGTACCTCTTATTGAAAACGTTGAAATCTTACGATCATCGTTTAAAGGCCGTATTATTTCTTACAGAGTTATTGCATCCAAAGATGAAGCAAATAATTTTCCAGAAACATTTTTTAGTAATATTCGCGAACAGGTTAAATCTTTAATCGATGATTCACTTAAAAAACACATTTCAGTAAAAATTAATTTTCAACTTTTTTCTTTATTTCTATTGTACAAAAATGATTTACAAGAAATCAAATCTTTCGCCACCAAAAATTTTGTCATACATTTTAATTATGATTTTAATACTATTTATGAAACGGTTGTCACGTCGTTGTTGAAAAAAATTGAAGAATTCGAGGAGAGAGACAGTGGATGGACATTCTTGAGTAATTTACATTTAGAAGTTAATGTTAATAAGTATCAGCCACTTAGTGGGTCTTATTTTATAGATTTACCTAAGTTCATAAAAAACAAAAAAGCGTGTTTGAATATTCACAATAATGACAATTATTGTTTTATGTGGTGCATTGTGGCTGCATTGTACCCAACAAATCAACATCCAGAGCGAGTAACATCTTATCCTCACTTTCACGATGTTTTAAATATTAAGAACGTTTCTTTTCCCGTGACTTTTTCAGATATAAGTATTTTTGAAAAAAATAATCCTTCTTTAAATATATACGTATACGGTTTAAAAAAAAATAAGGTAATAATAGGTCCTCTCTACAGACCTCAATCGTGTAAGGGTAAATCTAAGAGTATTCATCTACTGTTCTTAGAAAATAATAGTTCATCCCATTATTGCCTTATCAAAGATTTGCCTCGTCTTGTTAAAACCCAAATCACAAAACATCATAGTAAATTATATTTTTGCGAAAGTTGCTTATTGTTTTTTCCTACTCCTAAACAAATCGATGATCATCTGTGTGGAGGAATCGTAACTGTTTTACCTGAAAAGGGGTCTGTATTACAATTTAAAAATCATGATAGAAAACAAAATATTCCATTTGCCATATACGCAGATTTCGAAACATTACTGGAACCAACATCCGCTAGTGAACCCGACACTGCTAATACATCATTTTTACAACGACACGTGCCTGTAGCATTTGCCTATAACATTGTTTCCTCGTTAAATTATGCTTTTAATGATGAGGTATTTAAAAGTTATCGTGGTTTAGACTGTGTTTCAAAATTTATAGACTCTCTTTCTGCTGATGTTAAAAAGATTTACAAAATACTAACCGAAACCCAGGTCATGACATTTACAGAAGACGATGCGCGAGATTTTCAACAAGCCTATAAATGTCACATATGTGAAAACCTACTTTGGACTAGTAAAGTTAAAGATCATTGTCATATAACAGGGCGATACCGTGGCGCCGCTCATAGACATTGTAATCTACAGTATAAAATACCTAAATTCATACCAATATTTTTTCACAACTTATCAGGATACGATTGCCATTTATTCATAAAAAAATTAGGTGAAATGCCGGGAAAATTGAGAATTATTCCAAAGACTAAAGAAAAATATATTTCGTTTTCCAAATTCATTCAAATTGCTGATAATGAATACGTTCAAGTACGATTTTTAGATTCCTTTAATTTTTTAGGAGCTAGCTTAGACAAGCTTGCAAGAACTATGCATAATAATGACTTCATTACTCTACGCTCTCAATTTCCTAACAATGATCAATTTAATTTGCTAACAAGGAAGGGTGTATATCCTTATGATTACATGACTAACTGGAAATGTTACGAGCAAACAAAGTTACCGTCAAAACAACATTTTTTTAGCGTTCTAACTAACCAAGCTATTTCAGATGAAGATTATAAACATGCTTGTTTGGTTTGGGACGAATTCAATATAAAAGATTTAGGTGAATATACCGATTTATATTTGAAAACAGATGTTCTTTTACTAACTGATATATTCCAGAGTTTTCGAAAAACTTGTAAACAGCATTACAAACTGGACCCTGCGTTTTACGTAACCGCCCCTAGTTTATCATTTGATGCAATGCTACTGAAAACGGGTGTTCAACTTGAACTCGTTTCTGACTTAGCCATCGTGCGAATGATTCAAAACGGTATTAGAGGTGGTTTGTGTATGTGCTCCCATCGCTATGCAAAAGCTAATAATAAGTATTTAACAAATTGCGATGCTTCAAAACCACAATGTTTTATAGTTTATTTGGACTGCAATAACCTTTACGGTTACAGTATGTGTCAATATTTACCCTATTCAGATTTTAGATTTTTAAATAAAAATGAAATAAACCAATTACAAGTTGAATGTATTGATGATAATGCGAAATGGGGCTTCATACTAGAAGTCGATCTGTTTTACCCTGAATCCTTACACAGCGATCATAATGACTTACCTTTTTGTCCTGAAAAATGCATACCTCCCGGAGGTAAAACTAAAAAACTTGTTTCAAATCTATATAATAAGTATAACTATGTAATTCATTATGTGCATTTAAAAAAATGTTTAGAGCACGGTTTGATACTACGCAAAATTCATAGAGTCATCACATTTAGACAAAGTCCCTATTTAAAGCAATATATCGAATTAAATACACAACTACGACAAAAGGCAAATAGTACATTTGAACAAGATTTCTTCAAGTTGTTAAATAATAGCGTTTTTGGAAAAACCTTAGAAAACACTGAAAACAGAGTGTCTGTTCATTTGGTTAATCAGTGGAATGATGCGAATAATAAAACCAAAAAGTCCTCCTACGCCGAGAGACTCGTGAACAACCCCTATTTTCATAGCGCATCAATTCTTTCTGAAAACTTAGTAGCGATACAAATGACACCAGATCAGTTAATTTTAGACAAGCCTATATATATTGGTTTTACCGTTTTAGAACTGTCTAAATCACACATGTACCACTTTCACTATAATATTATCAAACCTATTTATGAGGAAAAAGTGAAATTATGTTATACAGACACAGATTCTTTTATTTACGAAATATATACTAATGATTTTTATCGCGATATGAAACATTGGTTTTTGCAATACTTCGACACCAGTAATTATAATGAAAAAAATGAATTTATGTTACCTCAAATTAATAAAAAAATTCCTGGACTTTTTAAAGATGAAATGGGAGGAAAAGTTATAACAGGTTTCGTTGGTTTAAGATCTAAACTTTATTCAATAAAAACAGAAGACAAAATAATAAAAAAAGCAAAAGGAGTTAAATCTTGTGTAGTTCGTGATCTAAGTATCACAGATTACGAAAATGTTTTGTTTAATAGTGAAGTCATTCGTAGGAAAAATATTGTGTTTAAATCCCTTAAACATGAAATATTTACGCAAAGTGTAAACAAAATTGCACTCTCTAGCAACGATGATAAACGCGCGATATCTAATTGTAAGATCGCAACCCAAGCATGGGGTCATTGCTCATTTTTAAAATAAGTAATTTAATTATGTAATGTTTATGTAACATGCACTAAAATTCTTGTACCCTAATTTTAATAAGACGTAGTTATAAAAACATAACCACTCAACCATTGTATTTCTAAATAATGTCCTAGTAGGTACGTACTCGTATAATAATATAATTATGTTTAGTAATTATTCTGTATCTGTAGATTCTAAGCACCTACATAAGTGTAATTAATGTTTATTAAATGAATTTTATTATTAATTAATTAATATTGTTTTATTTGTCAACACACCGTTTAATTATTGTTAACCATTAAAAATATAAGCGAATTAGGTTCATATCAATAATTCGCAGGTAACGTCGCAGGACGATGCTAGTTTACGATTGCGATATATGATATACTGCATGTCAATGACACTATAAATGCAAGGTTGCTATTTGTGCATGGTCAAGTTCATACACGTTTAGGGTTACCAACTTTTTTGACAAAAAAAAAACGTATACAATGGTTTGAATAGGATAAAAATAAAGTATTTGGAAGAAAAAAGTATTTTTAAAATTGTATGTTTTTATTGCTTTAAAATAAAAACGTATTTTTGTGTGCTTTTAGCATTTGCTAACAATTTTTTGCTATTTTAAAATATTTCAAAGCTGGTTTGATAACATAATTTAAGTTAACGTAAATAAGCAATTCGTTTTTAATAAAATCGAATACTTTTTATTTCTCTCGCCACTTCAGATGCATTACTGAAAAAGCTCTCTCAGTGAAAGCTGAAGTGGCGTGAACGGAGAGTAAATGAGAAATAAGTTTTTCTACATTTGGTACATCTATTTTTTTACCTACATCTGTTTTAATTTTTAAGTACCGTATTTATCCATAACAAGTGTTTTGATTTTACACATCACAGTAAAGGTTGAAAATAAAGTATTTTCACATACTTTATTTGTATGCAAAAGTATAAAGTATAATTACCAAAAATAACATAAGGTACGTTATTATAAAGTATGGTTGGCAACCCTATACACGTTTCAAATCAACATTCGAACGACTTTTATTTCATGATTAGCCAGTGGTATTTCTTGTGGTGTACGTGTTAATCATGTCAACGGTAAGCAAAATATTTATTTTAAATCTAATTAAAAATTATACTGTAGGTAACGATTATTTTCACTGAATAGATGTTAATCAATTTTATTTTTTGTTTCAGATTTGCGATTCAGAAATCGTATTCAGCCAGTACGCTCAGGATCCTTACGAAAGACTCCCTGAGATGATTTACAACGAACCACCGCACTGCAGTCAACTTACAAAGGAAAAGTCCCGATCTAAACGACAACGTCGAGAAAAGCCTTCTCATAAGAAACAGCCAACGAAATCATTCGTGATGAGTAAACTGCATCGACGCGGGATAAAGCTGATAAAAATATCAGTTATCGATCTCTGCAATAACAATACCAGTGACAGTGATAGTGATAGTGAGAACGTTATAATAAATGCACAGTACATTGTGAAAGACGCTATTGATAGTGTTATGGACGATACGGAATCATTAGTTAAAAAAATATCGAAATCTTTGATAGACAGTGATTTTTAATTTACATCAATTGTATTCAGGTCGAAATTGACATTTTTACATGTTACTGGGCTGAACTCGCAAAAAGACTATTATTCACGCTATATTACAAATAAGTATGTATTTTATTGTTTTTATTAAGTTTTTTAGTTATATTAAGTTTTGGGTGTTGTAACTTCACTATCGCATTAGGTTAAGGCCTGTAATGGTAGTTTTAAGGCATTTAAAATAAATAAATAAATAAATCTATATATATATATATATATATATATATATATAATTGATTGATTTGCATCCTGGTCAAATTTAAAGACGAAATTATGCTAATGATTCTCGACCCAAATCAATTTTTTTGTGGAACAGTGTAGGGTATTAGTATAGGTAAAGTTATGAAATAAATACACTTTTATAAAAAATTATGATTTTTATTTACTAAAAACCTGAAATACACATTTCATTACAAATTCAAATATTTTTTAATACACAACACATTTTTTAAAGCACAATTCTTTAAATGTTTAGTACAATTTAAATTATTGTTCCCGTCACAGTACTTGTTATACAACACAGATAAATTAGAACAGTTTTTTTCACCGAGGTCTGACACATTGCAATTCTCACAAAGATCCTTAATCCACTTAACTTTTTCCAAACCTTTTACAATGATATCCTTATTTTCTAGATAAGGGACGATTATACGTCTGAATTCTCTGTAATCAATATATCCTTCGTTCCATTGAATACCTCTGTTCTTTTCCAACCACTTCACTTGTCTTTTTTCATCAGTTGTTAAATATTTGAATAAATATGGTGGTTTTACTAAGAACAATTGTGTATAATCACGAGTAGCGAACGCTAATTCTTTTACTATAAAGTCGTTGCACAGGTCTTTAAATCCTTGAACATCTAATATGATGGTATCCTGATTCATGATATTTTTTTCACAGTATTACTCAGTGGCTTATATTCAATTATACAGTCATTCAATATAAGACAGTACGCGGCAGTTTGATCTGGTATATCAGCATCACTTTCAAATTCCACTCTAACGTCCACAACCGAACCTGTCTTCAAATTATCTGCTTGCCTAGAGCAGTCGATAACAAATAACGGCGCTAAATCTTTAAATTGTTTCTCACTTAATATGGGCTCTGGACGACGTCCATAGTATGACTGTTGAAATTTAACATATTGTTCGTATAATAAGACGATGTTGTTATTTGCGAAATTCACGTTTAGGTTCTCATATGGAAAGTAAGTTGAATTGAGATACACTCTAACGCTGCGAATATGACAGTGATCGAAATGAGACATGTCAGAACTTGCATTATTTTTTCTATTTGTTTGTAGGCCAATAATAATATATCTTGGTTTTTCTATTTGAGACGAAGTTTTGATCGCCCAAGTATGTTTTGTAGTTTTAGGTAAAGCTGGATATTCATACAGATCCCAATTTCTAAATACCAATTGAAGCGAGCGATCTCTTTCTAACAGTTTCAAGAAATTTATTTTTTCTTTATCAGATATTTTGATATGTGGCACACGCCAAATAATTTTATTTATTTGAACGTTTTCTACAATTTCACCGGTATTTAGTTTTACAGCATTCAAGTTTGTGTTACTTCTTAGTAATATGAGTTCGTGTCTACTATTTATCACAACTTTTTTAAAATCTTCTGCAAAGCCCATAATGTTACAGAGTGGTATAGAAGCGGAAAAATTGCCTCCGTTAGTATTTTTTATACCATCAATATTCCATCCCCAAGAATTAGCTATCTTAGATTCACTTTCGTTCATTGATATTAAAGATTTCATGGTAGTGGTTACGCCCGCATTTTTTATTTTATCTATCTCCACTCCATTTAGCTCATACCTTATATCTTGAAACAAGTATAATAAAGCGTTATTTGTGAATTGAACACTAGGAGCGGGATCCTTAGAATCTCTCTTTCTGACGATAAGATTCCCTTCCAAATACAAGGTGCTTTCGGATGGTAGTACATATAGATCCTGTTGATTGATTGGTATGCGGATTTCATCATTTGTATTAAAACTAGTTACGTAGGGTTTGTAAGAATGATATTCAATTCCTTCTACACTATTGTCGTAAGACGGAGTCGACAAAACATTTAAAATATTCATTTTAATAGACCGATCGCTTTTAAAAATGCCTTATTGTCTTTCGTTAATTTTATTTTCTTCTTAGAGCGAGCTCTTGTATGATTGATTCCTTGATTCAAACTGATGTGTGTAGTTTGTTGATGCTTATATTTATTATAATCGATCATTTCTTCTTCTAAGATGTAAATACAACTGCACCTCTTCACCACGTAAATTGATTAAATGATTATTTATATCTAAAAGTCTAATATTTATGCAGCTTATATTGCTTTGGTTAATGGGGAAGTAAATTGCGTTTTTAGGTATTTCTATAATCCTATATCCAGGTGGCACGTTTAGTGCAAATTCGTGAATAATATGACTTGTTTCACCGTTTATGTAGGAGCCGCTTACAATATCACATTCAACCCTGATCACGGTTGTGGGTAATATGTTTACTGGAAACTGTGACACATGCCATTTATTGGCTTTCAAGATTTGTTTTTCGAACCCTAACAAGCTTCTAAAAGTATTTTCCTTAGAAAAATTAATATCTTTTGTACAGTACAAAGTAGCTTTCAATGTGTTGTTATTACACTGTAGTTTGATTGATGCATCCCTTAATTCAGATTTTAAGTAATCATTAATATCTTGTAATTCATAAGTTCCTTCCGGTATTTCAATAACGTTGTTAGATCCATAGAATAACTTATTGGTAGTTTTATCAATATTTGGAATGGAATTAAATGTTGAAATATGTATTAAAGCACATTCATACTGTCCATCTAATTGTAAGGTGTTTGGGTAGTACGTGGTTAAACTTGATGAATTTCCTGTTATCGACAAAGTGAGTGACATCTTGCGAATGGTGAAAATAAAAGAATGATATATATTTTATACGTTTTTATTCCAAAAATTCAATAGATATTCTAAACATAAGTGACCACAATTAACTGTATTGAATGACTGATATCTTGTATAGTTATAGAAAACATTACAATTATTAAAATAATACATAATTTCTTTGGGCGGTTTCAAGTCGCCAAAACTATCAAAATATTCACAATAGTCATAAACTTTAACATAAGCCACCCAGTGCGTCCCCTCGTTCCTAGACTCATCCAAATTAACAATACCACATTCAATATCTTTTGGTGCTTTTGGTAATTGATCTCTCATAAAAACTCCTCTGAAGTGAGGGATGTCACATGCGTACTCTATTATGTCTATATTACTTAGAGGACGATTAGGTAGCTTACATTTCAGTTTTTTGAAGATTTTATAAATAAACCGTGACCATTTCTGTGCGATTTAATGTATAGACCCTTGCCTAATACTACACCCTCCATAGCTTTGTTATGTCGTTGTGTTTCTTGCAAATTTTTCTGAGCGGATTTGTAATCATTAATGGTTTTTGCAATGCCAGCTGCACCACCAGCTAAGGTTCCTAAAGCTGATAAACCAGCAAAAATTGGGATCAAAGGTAGAATGCTTCCAGTTTTTGGTATAGGTATCACACGTGGTATCCGAATTTTCTTATTGTTTGGAAATACTTTCTTAGCCGCAGAATAAGCAGCGTTGATTAAAGATTTACTATCATTGTGTTTAAATTTCTTGATTTTAGATCTTATTTTTGATACAAATTTTTTAAACGTTTTGATGCCAGCCCCTGTTTTAAGTTTGGTTTTCATAACTTTACTGACTAACCATGAGCTTAGTTTTTCACCTTTGCCTGCATCTTTTGAATTAAGTCGTTGTTTTGCCATATTTAGAAGTTGTAAATCAGCTTTATGACGATAAGGTAGATCTGTATGATTTGCATATGCTATGTCGTGTTGCATACAAGCGTCGTCTAGTTTATTCACCCCGCGATCACCTCGTAGTAAACGTTTCTGAAGTTTTGTGCCAGGTCCACAATAATTGTAACCAGGCAAATGAACTTCAAACGGTAAATTATTAATGATAGTATTAACTAATCCACCGCCTTGCATCACCAAAGTTGTAATGAAATAAATATGACAAAACTTCCTATTTAATAACAATTTTAGCCTAGAATTGCAGTTTTCTCAATCCAACTATTTTCATCATTGCTTAGACCTAACCATTTCACAAACAGCTTATTTCCTTTCTTTTTTAAAACTTTTTCGATCAAATAAACATCAGGATAGCTAGTCTTTTGCAATTCGTGTTCATAGAAAGTTCCCAATATAGTATGCTTTCGTTGATCTTCTAAGTGATATGTTACGGGAACCGTATTTTTAATATTTTTTATCGTAAATAGTTCTGTTGACCAATTAGGAGTATAACCTTTCTCAAAATGCTGTTTGTATTTACTTATTCGAACGTAGTCACCGACTTTGAACTTTGGGATCCGCTCACTCTTTGCTGATATATATTTATATGTTTTTTTAATATTTTCTTTAATAAGGTATTCGTTAGATTTATCTACATTGATTGGTTTATATTTAATAGTACGATGTTTTGTATTGTTATACGTTTTTAAGACAACTTCTAGCAATCCTAACCAGTGATAACTTCCATTTAAACTAAAGCATTTATACAATTTATTTTTGATTGTTTTAATTAACCGTTCAACAATCGAAGCCTTTTTGGTAGAAAAAGTCGAGTAATGGTTTATATTGTTTGTTTTCATGAGAATTTTAAACGTGTTATTATAAAATTCTGTTCCCAGATCAGTTTGTAAATTAACAGGTTTACGATGACTGCTGTATAATATAGATTCGAATGCATTAGTAACACAAATTTTATTTTTTGATTTTATTGGCACAGTCCAAGCATATTTTGAGAAACAGTCAATCACCACTAAAATGTAGTTGAATCCTTTATTATACTTTCTTAAGTTTTGCATATCTATCAGATCTGCTTGCCATAAGTCATCTATTCCTTTTAGAATAACAGGTCTTCGAAGAAAATTTCTTCGTGCTTGCTTGTGTATTTCGTTGACTATTTGTTGTTTCGTCATTATGAAGATTTCTTAAGTAATTTATCAATTTCTGGTTTGGTATAAAACTTCTCTTCCAAATGAGTCTGAACCTCTAACATCTTTGTTTTTATAGCAGCTTGCACGAAATTTTGCATGTCTGTCCTAGTTTGTAAACGCAATTTCCCATTTAGTTTATTTAATTCTTTTACAATATTATCGTGGAAATTATCAACATAATCCTTATTCACGGCTTCATCTGATTCTAAGGGTAATCTAATACCTCTTAGTCGTGATGATTTTAAATCAAACTCTCCGTTTTCTGATTTTGTTAAGACATTATCATAACACTCAAATAGTTCTGACAGACGCAATCTTTTATGAATATAGTGTCCGAATTTATCCACATTCATATTAAAAGTGTACTTTATTCAAAGGCTGGTAGTAAAATGAAAAAAATCCTATTAAAAACCTTTTATTTAAGTATTTATAATTTTACTTTCACGCAATTCTTCAATAATAGATATAATTTCATTGTCTAATCCAGTGTTGCCAGCATCTCGAGATGCAATTAATAACTTTAACCTCTCTACCAATTCATTTGGATCGTCCCAATACACATAATCTATGTTTGTTTTCCATGTTTTTATTAAAGGTAATCCTTTTCCTTTGTGTTGTGTTTGAAGTTTGAAAAGAGGTTTTACAACTTGTAAATATTTTTGTCCTTTATTACTTTTTATTGGTTTACTTGGATCGTAGTCTCGTCGATGAGCATTGGTGTTTAGTAACATTGATTTATAATTTTGCAAATCAGTGTCTGTAACCACACTTAAATCAATGTCTTTTTTTAGCAGCAACTGTTTTATACCAAGTGTATTCTGATATTTGCGTCCAGCTACTACGATATTTTCATCGTCGATTGTTATGCGAGCTGAACCTAACATTAATTTCCCGTTTTCTAATCTAACGCCAAATGGAACATCTGC
This sequence comes from Hydriomena furcata, assembly GCA_912999785.1. Lineage (NCBI taxonomy): Eukaryota > Metazoa > Arthropoda > Insecta > Lepidoptera > Geometridae > Hydriomena > Hydriomena furcata. Next base: position 3,121,578 of record OU538823.1, on the reverse strand, counting down.
TAATGCTTCTGATGATACTGACCAGGATGATGAATCGCAGCCTTGATTGCTTTCTACAATTGATTGATATGAAGAATCACTTTCGTTGTCAGATTGAGATTCGTCTAAATTGCTGTCTTTTGCAATGTTACTTTCAGGGGTAACAATTCTTTTTTGCATAATGCTCTCTGTAAATGGTACTTTAGATCTTTCATCGTCAGCAGCACGAAGGAGAGAATGATTATTTGCGTTAGCAAATAAGTTGAGAGGTTCAGTCACAGGCTTGAAAATTGATTCCATCATTTGTTTATTATCAATATCAATATTCCTCATCAATTTAACTTTTTTCTTTACAGCTTCTGCAGCATTCACAATTTGTCTTTTCAATGATTGTTCCATAATGATAACAAGATAGTGTTCAATTGAGCGTTGTATGAAAAGTAACGATGTCATAAAAGTAACTGATTTATATATTTGTTGTTCTAATCAAATACTACAAAAGTGTCAAATTTATTTCTATAACATCCTTTATTTTTAGAACAATCTTTATTAATTACAACATAATTAAAGGGTTCTTTCCAAATTTCTGAACACATTTTGCGGAATTCAATCCATGTCATGTCTGTGTTCACGTGCTCCTCATAAACATGTCTTAAATTGATATCGTCTTGCTTAAAAAGTATAATCAAGTTCGCATTGTCTCTAACTAATTGTTTTGGAATTTTACTATACGTTTGGTTCAGATAAAAAGCATCAATATTTTTGTGTCTTCCCATCGCAAAGTAATCACGCATATTATTTTGATTTTCACAAGCAACATCATCAAAAATAATAATAGAATTTGGTTTTGCGTCCTGAACCCTTAATACTTCCTCATTTCCCTGATATTTCTGAAGTGAAACAAAAGGTACGAGATGTAAAACCTTTTCTAAATAAACGTACTTCGGTTGTTGTAGAGTTTTCGAATAAACATAAACATTTTGAAATCTTAAGCCATTTTCATGTAAAAGAAGACCAATTAACAAATTGGTTTTTCCACAGTTAGAAGGCCCGCATATGATACATCGTATTGAATTAGGCAATAATTCACCATGACGGGAATCGGTCTGACAAACTTCCTCGCAGATTGTGTTAAAACGCATTGATTGTGGTTGTTTTACAAATTTCATGATTTGAGTGGGCAGTAGTTTGATTGATAATGAGTAATTATACTCATCACATTAATATTTATTAACGTATGTAGTAGACTGAAGACTTCATTCATCGACAACGTGTATATCGTCTTATCATCAGAAACAGTGGTGGGTAGTTTGGCCTACGTGGAGGTGTTAAGAAGAGTGAAACAGTGGATCAAAATGCATAAAACCTAATTCTGATTTTTTTGAACGAATAATCCGAATCCGTTTAGTATTGGGCATTCTGTCACAACGGAGCGTAGGCGAACTAGTTCGACTGCGCGACAGGTGGGACAGAATGCCCAATACTATACTACTATTTTGCACTTCCCCATCTCTATTATAAATGCGAAAGTTTGTAAGTGAGTGAGTGTATGTGTGTTTGTTACTCTTTAACGCAAAAACTACTAAACGGATTAAAATGAAACTTTACAATAATATAGCCTATACATCAGAATAATACATATTGCTACCAATTTAGTTATGTCAACTAATCACGATAGTTTGAAAAATAAATTTACCTTCGTACACAGGTAGACCAAATCGGATGGGTTGCGCCTCCCAGAAAGGAAGATGGCGCTGGTCTTCCACGGCTACCTACAACTACCCTCATTCCGAAAAAAAAATGGAAGCACCGCGCTAAGTGGTTCCCCGAAGAGACGCAGTTGGATAATAATTAATTGATATAAGCCTGACTTCACAGCTCAGTCGTAGCTGCCTTCTCGTGGGTTCGATTCCCAACCAGTACAAACATTTGTGTGATGAACATACATGTTTGTTCTGTGTCTGGGTGTTTTAATGTATAGGTATTTTATTGGTCAACTGTTTCCTTCCGTTTCACACAGCGCCATCTAGCCCCAAACTAAAGAAAGTTTCTACTGATAATAAAGTAGTTTATAAATACATTCTAACACCCAGACTCAGATCAAATATTTATGTTCATCACACAAATATTTGTTCTGGGTGAGAATCAAACTTCCTAGTGCAGCTCTTAATATCTCTGGATATTATAAAATGTTTTTAAAAGTATTTTTATAAATAAATCAAACAAAACAATAATGTATAAAACTCAATATCTCATTTAATTATTTAATTCTTTCTATAAATATAATTCACATACACAATAATAATTGTATTAGCTATTTCTACATCACAATAATTATATATTATGTTAGATAATAAGTAATATTCTCTAGTATTCTACGCACTGGGGCCATACCACAAGATCCTAAAGTAATATTGGCCCCAGGAAATGATTTGAATATAAATCATATATTGGTGGCGATTGAGTTGTCAATACAATATAACTAAAATTGAATAAATTACAGACGATCTTAGGGGCCATCCATAACATAATTACATACGTCACATTTAAATGGTAAAATGAGAACCTATTACTAAGACTCCGCTGACTGTCTGTCTGAATATTTTGTGTTTTAATACTTATGTATATGAGAAATGTGAACGTGACGAAACTTAGAACCCCTTGTCACACTTCGTCAACCCCCCCCCCCCCCCCCCCGACCCTGATTATAATCATTTTAGTCTAAGTTAGCGTGTTTTACTACATTTTAGTTAGTTTATACAGACAACAGAACCGTGACCTATGTACATACTTATGTATTTAATGAGTAATCAATAATTCTGACTATTAAAAGCGTAAATCGAGATTCTTCTATAATAATACACTATCTAAAATACTCGGGTCACCAGAATTTACTAAAATAAATACTAACTAAAATACTTGGTCACCTGAATTTACTAATAGAAACAAACTTACACGCATACTCGACAATCGAATTTCATTTTTGCATTAACACAAAGAAAATATCGTGAGGGCACCAGTTAGTATTCTCGTAAGCGGCGACGGGTTTGCAACCTGTGTCTGATCTGACTGCAAAAAGGAGGTATTGTGACAAACATAGTGTTTGGACGTGCCTTAGACTACCCCCTTAGACATATTCAAGGATCTAAGCACCTAGTTATGAGTCTACCGTACTTGGGGATTACAGTCGTGATCCTATTTATCTATTACTATTTTATAGGCTTATAGGTATTAGTAGGATTAATTCAGTATGTCATGACGTAGGGCTTCAGGGCTTCGGACTTGTCCAGATAGAGGTCCTTCCGCGCCCTTCGAGGTCACAGCTTCTTTTCAAGGATCCAAACGCCTCGCAGTAATTAGCATTATATACGTGACAGGTTGCAAGCCTATCGCCGCTTACAAGACCACTAACTGGTTTCCTCGCGATGTTTTCCTTCACCGTCGTAAGGACGTGTGTAGGATTAATTCAGTCTCGGTGGTGATCATCGACCACAGCCTAGATTCCTCATGAAAGGCGAACACTGTCAGACAACACATATGGGCTACAGGTCCTGTGTAAACAGCCAAGCGCGGTGTGACATTGAACCAAATCTGAGCCAATTTTAATGCATTTTTTCCCGCTCCCTTTACCCCCACACCTCAACGTTTTGACAGAATAGGCTATTTGACAGTATGAAAAATAAAGTGTTGTTGATTGAACCAAATCTGAGCCAATTTTAATGCATTTTTTCCCGCTCCCTTTACCCCCACACCTCAACGTTTTGACAGAATAGGCTATTTGACAGTATGAAAAATAAAGTGTTGTTGATAGTAATCTATGTAAATTATGCCTTCGAATAGCGATATGGAGTAAAATAACTTGAAAATAAATTATCAATTTTCAACGCCAGTCACGTGACACAAAACGGTCAGGATGGTGGTAAACGGTGGTCGAATCGACGATGACGTAACATGCTTGTCAATATGTCTTCGCCTGCCTTCAAAAACTAGACGTTTATTTATTTGTTGACAAACATGTGACGTCACAGAAACTAGTGCGACGCCATTTGCATAAAGAAGCGTTTTTGCGGGTTATTTAAATTGACGATATTTAATTTAATTTTTTAGGGCCAATACTTATCAGAATTTTAAATAATATTGTTTTATGGGTTCCATAGTCACTACTGAATAATCAAAAATGGTTTTTACATTGTTTGTTTGAAGAAATGAAGCCGGGCTATGTGGTCGATGGTGGTGATAGGGCTTCAGGGCTCCGGGGCTGCGCACTTGTCCGGGTACAGGTCCTTCCGTGCACGTCGTGGCCACGGCTTTTTCATATGCACGTGATCGGAATGCGCGCGTTGCTCGCCCGCAGTCGTGAAGCATTTGCCGCACGAGTTGCATTTGAACGGTTTCAGGCCCGTGTGTATCTGTAAAATATTATTATTATAAATAAAATAAATCCCCAAGTATGGTAGACATCCTCTCAGATCTCCAGACGCTTAGATCCTTTGAAGATGTCTAGTGGGGTCTATAACATTATATATTTTGCACATGCCCACATTTTGCAGTAGTTAGCATTCCATACGTGACAAGTTGCTAGCCCATCGCCGCTTATAAGAGTAATAACTGGTTTCTTCACGAAGTTTTCCTTCACCGTTTTGTGCACGTGTTTTTGATGCGCATATAAATTTTTCAAACAGAAAAATCCATTAATGCACGCCCGGATTCGAACCCACGACCTTCAGATTGAAAGTCAAGGTACCTCCCACTCGGCCAACACTGCTGTTAATTTATTATTTACTGCAGATTGAGGGTATTGTGCCAAAAACGTAAATTTGAACGTGCCTCTGACTACCTCCTTTAGACATTTCTCTAGGATCTAAGCGCCTTGAGATGTGAGAGTATGTCTACTGAACATGGGGATTATAAGTCAATCTTTAGTTTTTACGGTTCCGTACTCAAAGGGTAAAAACGGGACCCTACTAAGACTTCGCTGTCCGTCTGTCCGTCACAAGGCTGTATCTCATGAAGCGTGATAGCTAGACAGTTGAAATTTTCACAGATTATGTATTTCTATTGCTGCTATAACAAAAATTAAAAAAAAATAATAAAATATATATTTAAGAGGAGCTCATACAACAAACATGTTTTTTGTCGTTTTTTATAGATAATGGTACCTTCGTGAGTGAGTCCGACTCGCACTTGGCCTGTTTTTTTTTTAGGTTTTCTGAATACATACAAACATATGCCGCCGTCTGTTGTTGTAGAACGCGAACTGCTTCCCGCAAAGTGGGCAGGGGAAAGACGGTCTCGCCTCACTGTGCACCCTCTCGTGGAACACCAGATTGCTCTTCTGCGTGAAGCTCTTGGGGCATCCGGCGCACTTGAACCGCTTCTCCCCAGTGTGGACCCACATGTGATCTTTTAGGAGGGCCATGCTCTGTAAAAAGTTATGTTATATTACGTACTAGCTGACCCGTGCCCGCTTCGCTGGGGGCCAGATAGTTTCACATCTGGTATTCCAATCTTCAAAATAAATTATAGCCTATATGTTGCCGAGAACTAATAGCTACATAACAAAAAAAGTTTCATCAAAATCCGTCCCGTAGTTTTTGGGTGAAAGCCGGACAACAGACAAACAGACGGACAAAAAATTCAAAATGTTTTTTTTTTGGCTTGTGTTACTTGTGTAAAGGCCCCTAGGAGTATTTTTTTAGCCTTTATTCAATGTACAGAACTGAACTCTTCTACAGTTTTATTATATGTATAGACTAGCTGACCCGTGCCCGCTTCGCTGTGCGTAAGACATTTCTAATACCATCGTGGACTTTTTTGTAGACGTTTTTAAGGTATAAAATATTGTAGTACATTATTTTGATATATCTCGTGGGGTTCAGCCAGCATTTGCAATGTAAGCGCAAAAAAATGTGTTTATTTACGACATCACATTAGAAACCTCTAAAATTATCAGTGTTTCTCTACTATATTATGCATGTATTATACATATAAACCTTCCTCTTGAATCACTCTGTTTATTAAAAAAAACCGCATCAAAATCCGTTGTGTAGTTTTAATGATATAAGCAAACATACATACAGACGCGGGAAGCGGAAAGCGACTTTGCTTTATACTATGTAGTGATATATGTATATTACCAAAAAAAATTATATAAATAATAAATATAATTATCTATTATAAATATGCATAATATATAATATGTTCACAAATATATAAAAATAAAAATAAAATAAATAGGATCACGACTGTAATCCCCAAGTACGGTAGACATCCTCTCAGATCTCCAGATGCTTAGATCCTTTGAAGATGTCTAGTGGGGGTAGTCAGATGTACGTCCAAACATTATATTTGGCACATGCCCACATTTTGCAGTAGTTAGCATTCCATACGTGACAGGTTGCAAGCTCATCGCCGCTTATAAGAACACTAACTGGTTTTCTCACGATGTTTTCCTTCACCGTTTTGAGCACGTGTTTTTGATGCGCATATAAATTTTTCGAACAGAAAAATCCATTGATGCACGCCGGGATTCGAACTAACGACCTTCAGATTGAAAGTCGAGATACCTCCCGCTCTGGCCGAGCGGGAGGTATCTCTGCTTTTTACAAATATATAATTAAATATAATTAAGACCAAAATTAAATACACTATTTATAGTAGGTACTATATAATTATATCGTATAATAAGATTTGATACGTAACTTTATGAATTTGTCGCACACTTATCGAACGTAAGCAATCTGCATAGCATCACATCGACGAAAGAGACTAACTACCCACAACACAGGATATTCCTAGGGTGGGAGTTAGTGTTCTTACAGTTATAAATTGTTTGTTTATCTTTAACTAGCGACCCGCCCCGGCTTCGCACGGGTAGCATGTTATTATACATACAAACCTTCCTCCTGAATCACTCTATCTATTGAAAAAAACCGCATCAAAACCCGATGTGTAGTTTTAAAGATGTAAGCAAACATACATCATACATACATACAGACGCGGGAAGCGGAAAGCGACTTTGCTTTATACTATGTAGTGATAATGTAACATGTAGATAGGTAGCTTAACATAACACAAACAATTTTATGTAACTTTTAGTTCCGTAAGCTTTGGATATAAATAAATAATAAATAAATAAATATTGGCGGACTTTACACACAGCGCCATCTAGCCCCAAACTAAGCAAAGCTTGTACTATGGGAACCAAATAACTGATAGAATACTCATATACTTTTTTTTTTTGTAAATACATTCTTATTATACATATTGACACCCAGACACAGAACAAACATCTATGTTTATCACACAAATATTTGCCCTGGGTAGGGATCGAACCCACAACCTACAGCGCAGAAGGTAGAGTTACTACCAACTGAGCTTATTAATTGTGTTGTGCCTTTGGAGTAAATAAATGTATGAAATTGGTATTCTCTAAATTCGAAAACTGTGGCAATGAACACCAGCGGTTGAATATCGATTTTTACTCAATAAGCCTGCAGTTATCTAGTTCGTAATAAGCTTTGCTTAGTTTGGAGCTAGACGGCGCTGTGTGAGATGACCACCAATATTTATTTTATTTATTTATTGTAATAACAGAATTGTCACTATTATCGAAGTCGGTTAAGATAATGTACCTGGAATATCCGCCCGCACAGTTCGCACATGGCCGGCGTCTTCATTGCGGGGTACTTGGTTCGATTCTTGTCTGGATGCGCGCGTCTGAAGTGTTGCGCGTAAAGGCGCAAATCGCGCAGCTGCACGCCACACTGGAATTAATGTCACAAACATTTTTAATTTTCAACATTTTACCGACGAAAGAAAGGAATAGGTACGAAATATTATATTTTTTTATGTCCATACATTAAAAAAAATAATATCTTTCGATGATGATTTTTAATGTTATCATATTTATTTCTTCTAATAGTTCCTTCATAAAACTTTAAAAAAGTGGCCTAGTGCGTGTCGGGCCACGCGCAATGTAGGGTTTCGTAGTTTACACAGCTGATAACGCGATATAAAATAATTTTTAATTACATGTATTTGTACAATTTTTAAAGACCTATCCAACGACACCCCACACAACGGGGTATGCGCGCAAAAAAAAATTACATACCCACTTTATGTGTAGGCGAGGAACCCAAAATGTATATTCATGCCAAATTACAGCTTTCTAGCACTAAGAGTCTCTGAGCTAAGCTACGGACGGACATGGCGAAACTATAAGGGTTTCTTGTAGACTACGAAACCCTAAAAAACGAATATAATCGTCCCTTGTCTTTTCGATCGGTTTTCTTTTTAGTTTTTAAAACATAATTATTATAGTTAAATTTGTACCTGTTCGCACGTGACGGGTCGCGCGACCGGGTCCGCGGCGCCTTGATCCCTCGCATGAACTAAAGGTCGTCGTTCGATACGACGCATAACCCGTCCATTGCGTTCCGCGTTCATACTCTGCGAGTCGTTGCGAAGACGATTGCTGGAATATACGCTTATCTATACTAATATTATAAAGAGAAAAGTTTTGAATTTTTGTTTTTTTGTATGTTTGTAATGGATAAACTCGAAAACTACTGAACCGATTTCAAAAATTCTTTCACCATTACCAAGCTACATTATCCCTGAGTAACATAGGCTATTTTTTATTTTGAAAAAGTAATAAATTCTTTATAAAAATGACGATAGTTTGAAGCAAGGTGTAAAAAATTGCTAAAAATTTTGCTTTCTTCGTGTGCGCTACAAAAACTATTGAACGGGAATTGTAACGGGAACGGGAACGGAAGACAACATTTGTTAATTCTAAAGCGATACTAAGTTCGCGGGGTCAGCTTGTAAAAAGTAAAATGATTATTAAACTATCGTGATTGAAATTAAATAGGACCACGACTGTAGTCCCCAAGTACGGTAGACATATTTTCAAATCCCCTGCATCAACGAGTTTTTTGTTCGAAAATTTATTATTATTTGTATTCGTCATTCATGATGAAGTGAAGAGCATGCATGATGAAGAGCATCTGAATTGTCTCGAAACGTCAGCAATACAATAAAAAACGTGGTAATTAGCCGATAAAATTGTGTTTAAATGTTTGATATTTGGACGTGCCTCCGACTACCCCCTTTAGACATCCCCAAGGACCTGAGCGCGTGGAAATCTGAGTGTATGTGCTTATTCACGTTGACTCGCGGGCGCGGTGGCGGGCGCGGTCACGAAATATCAAACATATGACGTGATTTCCAAGTGTTCACGTTCAAAACGCACGTGCGGTCTAAGTAGCGAGCTAACTAGCGATATGTTTGATATTTCGTGACCGCGCCCGCCACCGCGCCCGCGAGTCAACGTGAATAAGCACTATGTCTACCGAACTTTAGGATTACAGTCGTGATTAATAAAAATATTTCTTAAATTTTTAGGTGACGGTACTCACGGATCGCTCTCCGTCATATGACGTGAGGACAGTTTGAGATGTCTCGCATGAGCCTCCTCACTCGCAAACTGGACTTCACACGTGTCGCACGTGGGACCCTCTAGTGGCGTCTACAGAAAATAAAAGAATAAGGAAACAGGTGGAAATTTCACACAGCGCCATCTAGCTATCTTTACAAGCTATTATATTATTATGTATTTCAAATTATTCAAAATGTCAATCTTTATTATAGAATTATGTATTTGCAATTCCCATTCTTATTATTACTACAATTATTAGTAGTATCTTTTAGTAACTACAATTAGTATGTAGTACCTGTAGGAAGTACTTACTTAGTATGTAAGTAATAAAACTGTTATTTTATGACGTGTAAATTTGTTTACCAATAAATGACTATTATTGACTATTATTTAACTTGTACTGTTTGTTTATGAAAGTTGTCCATGTCCAATGGAAATTCTGCATACATTTTTAGTTCTGATGACGATACAATAATATGGTGACAGCAAGCTGATTTGATGAAGGAGTCAGGAGCTGTTCTATCAAACTCACAACGGAACTCCTTAGTAAATAGTTTGATTGAGTAAAAACTTTTCATCGACAATGTAATATTATGTAACAGGCGATAGGGCACAGTGGCCTGAGCACGAACTACTATCAAAATCAAAATAGCGTTTATTCATTGAAATCACTTGGATCATTTAGAATCGTCAAATTTAGTTAAGTTTAAGTTTGTACATTGTTTGTTATTTTTTTTTAAGTCTTTGTATTTATTTTTAATACAAAATGAATCTTAATTATTATTGATACAGCGAGTTGGAGCAGTCCCAGGTTTTTTGTCGTCTAAATAATCAGATATTTTATAGTAAGCCTTTTTACATAGTTTACGTTTAATTAAGTTTTTAAATTTGCTAATAGATAGCTTTTGCATGTCATTTGGGATTTTGTTAAACGTACACATTGCCCTTGAAATGATTTCTTAGTTTTAGTGAGCCTAGTCGTGGGAACAGCGAGTTTATCCTTATTTCTAGTATTTGCATCATGATTATCGCTATTTTTCTTAAACAAACTAATATTTTTACGAACATACATTAGATTTTCATAAATGTACTGGCTATCGTATCGACAACGTATCGTCCAAATGTCAAAACTGACAGCTCGCAGCATTTTATTTTTCAACAGTAAACTTATTAAACATTTATATTTAACTTACACTATCATCTATAAGGCGATGTTTCTTCCTTTTGTGAACCTCCACACCTTTCCGACTGACAAAGGTGTAACCACACAGCGCGCACACCCAGTCTGAAGCGTGCTTTATGCGGATGTGACCCATATAAGTAGTCAGCTTACTGAAACAAAACAAATTGTATTCTACTTAAACTATGAAAATCACTGCATAGTATAAAGCAGTCGCTCTCCGCTTCCCGCGTCTGTATGTCTGTATGTATGTTTGCTTATATCTTTAAAACTACACAACGGATTTTGATGCGGTTTTTTTTAATAGATAAAGTGATTCAGGAGGAAGGTTTATATGTATAATAACATGCTACCCGTGCGAAGCCGGGGCGGGTCGCTAGTATACTTATAAATGCATGTTATAGACATCCTCTCAGAGATGGTAGTAGCGGGTAGTCAGAGGCACGTCCAAACATTACATTTTACTGGGACAGACAATTAGAATCACGACTCTAATCCTCTTACCACAATCTTAGTTTAGTTTAGGGCTGAATTAAATGTCCACCAATAATTATTTATAGTAGGACTAGCTTTCGCCCGCGGCTTCGCTCGCAAGGTACCTGGACAAAAAGTAGCCTTCATGCTATTTAAGGACATAGGCTATAATATATTCCAAGTTTATACAAATTGGGCGTGATTTAACCACAAATATCCAAACATGCTCACAAACTTTCGGATTATAATAATATTTAAAAAAAACCGGCCAAGTGCGAGTCGGACTCGCGCACGAAGGGTTCCGTACCATTATCTATAAAAACGGCAAAAAAATCACGTTTGTTGTATGGGAGCCCCCCTTAAATATTAATTTTATACTGTTTTTAGTATTTGTTGTTATAGCAGCAAAATAAATACATAATCTGTGAAAATTTCAACTGTCTAGCTATCACGGTTCATGAGATACAGCCCTGTGACAGACAGACGGACAGACGGACAGCGAAGTCTTAGTAATAGGGTCCCGTTTTTACCCTTTGGGTACGGAACCCTAAAAAAGATCACGACTGTAATCCCCAAGTAAGGTAGACATCAGACAATCCTCTCAGATCTCCAGGCGCTTAGATCCTTTGAATATGTCGAGAGGGGGTAGTCAGAAGCACGTCCAAACATAATATTTGGCACAATGCCCACATTTTGCAGTAGTTAGCATTCCATACGTGACAGGTTGCAAGCCCATCGCCATATTTTTCTTCAATTTATCTATCAGCCGTCATCTCATCACTCACTCCTTTTATACTTAGGTATGTAATCTTGAACACTGTCTCTTTTTACCCCTTTTTAGGGTTCCGTACCCAAAGGGTACATGCCCACATTTTGCAGTACTTAGTATATAATACTAGCCGACCCGTGACAGACGTTGTCCTGTCAAATTTTACCTTTTTTTTTTTACATCAAATTTTTTTTCTACCAAGATACTATTCAATAAATTACGAATTTTGGTAGAATGCGTATCGTTCATTAGTCAAAACTACGTTGACTACTAAATGTTTTTAGTCTGTAATGTCAGATTTGTTGCACACCAGCGCCATCTATACCAAAATCATCCTTTTTTTGTTATCTTAAAGGGGTTGTTTTTCGGATTATAAGTTCCCCCTTTATTTATTCTGATTTTTTATCTACATACTTTCGCATTTATAATATTATTATGATGAATAGGATTTAGTTAGCTTACTCAAATTCCATAGCACAGTGGGGGCATTGGTACTTGGTTCCTGCATGCCACTTCTCATGTTCCCTCGCAACACCTCTGCAAAGAAACATTATTGAAAAAATAAAATGAAGGGTCAAGTGCGAGTCGCCTCCCGCACTCTAAAAACATCGAAGTTGTATAAAAACCGGCCAAGCGCGTGTCGGACTCGCGCACGAAGGGTTCCGTAAGTATCTATAAAAAACGCAAAAAAAAAAATCACGTTTGTTGTATGAGAGCCCGATTTAAATATTTATTATTTTATTCTGTTTTTAGTATTTTGCGGAAACATAAATACATAATTAGTGAAAAATTCAACTGTCTAGCTATCGCGGTTCATTAGATACAGCCTTGTGACAGACAGACAGACTGCGGAGTTATAGTAATAGGGTACCTTTTTTTACCCTTTGGGTACGGAACCCTAGAAACTAATATCGTCTTTTAAATTTTTGCTTGGTCGAAACATTTTTGTCGGTTTTCTTTTTAGTTTTGGGAACGCAATAACTCCACTCGCCTGTTCCTCGTGAGGAATGGGCACCCCTTGCAGCTGAACTGCTCCGTGTGCTGCGCAGTGATGTGCTTCCGAAGCGCACGCGCAGCCTTCAGGCGCGTCTTGCAAATGAAGCATTCGTACATACCGCATTTCTGAAAACGAACAATTCATTTCATTCATTTATTCATTCAAAAGCAAGATATGCAGTGTTGGGTGAGTGGGAAGTACCTCAACTTTAAATCCGACGGTCGTGGGTTCGAAACCCGGCCGTGCATCAATGGATTTTTCGATTGATCCTTCAAGGATCCGAGCTCCTGGAGATTTGAGAGGATGTCTACCGTACTTGGGGATTACAGTCGTGATTCTATCTTAATATATAAAATTCTTCTGTAAGTGTGTTTGTAACCTAACATGTCCTAAACGGCTGGAACGAAATGGTTGAAATTTCGTTTGTATATTTCAATGGGTTCCTGGATGGTTTAAAAACACAATTGGACCCGTTAGGTGGCGCTGCTGTCGGTATATCACCAAAATTGAATTAAATAAATAAATAAATATTGGTGGACATTTCACACAGCGCCATCTAGCCTCAAACCAAGCAAAGCTTGTACTATGGGAACCAGATAACTGATAGAATACTTAAATACTTTTTTTTTTAAATACATACTTATTATACATATTAACACCCAGACACAGAACAAACATCTATGTTCATCACACAAATATTTGGCCTGGGTGGGGATCGAACCCACAACCTACAGCGCAGAAGGCAGAGTTACTACCAACTGAGCTGTGAGGCCAGTCATGTATGTTTACATTACAGTTGATGTATGTATACAGTACTCGCCTCGCTGTGTCGCACAATATGTGCATCATAACGGTCTCTGATTTGGAAGCCACGGAAGCACGTCGTGCATTTGAACAACGCGTTCTTGTACGCAGTTGATTCTTGACGTTTCTCCACCTGTCACAATCACAATAATTACGTTTCAAGGTCAAAGTTATAAGGCATTTATTTCAATAATCATCACAAGGATCACTTTGAAACCTGTTCCTCGCAACCAAGCCTAGAATAATCAGGCAACAAACACGGCTTGGGGCCTATTATTTTTTCAAAGCTATGTAGAGCTCCAGTGTGGTGCCGTAAGAACAATGTGATGGCTCAAACAAGAATAATAATTGAAAGTGCTAACCAAAAACGTACAACCATAAAAACCGGCCAAATGCGAGTCGCACTCGCGCACGAAAGGTTTCGTACCATTATCTATAAAAAACCGACCAAGCGCGAGTCGGACTCGCGCACGCGGGTTCCGAGCCATTGTCCATTAGGAGCCATTTTTATAACTATAGATTTTGACACGGGTCTTTATCACGTAATTACCCGTAATTTACTTTCCCGACGTTTCGGTTATGTTACAATAACCATGGTCGCGGGCAGACTATGTCTACTAAAAACGATAGTTTGAAAAAAATGCTATTTTTAATTAGTAAATATATGTAGAAAAGTTTTACCTATCGTAATATTACCTCAGCTATTTGTTCCTCATATGTAAGCGTGTTTATAGTGAATAATGATTCGTCCAATCCATCATTTGGCTTCCGACGTTTTATATCCGATGTTTTGTATCTGAAAGAGAAAACATTAATAAAATAAATAGAATCACGACTGTAACCCCTAAGTACGGTAAAACTCTTCTCAGATCTTTAAAGATGTCTAAAAATGGTATGAGATGGTAGTCAGAGGCACGTCAAAACATTACATTTAGCACACAACCTCATTTTGCACTATGAATGAATGAAAATTGTGTATTGTCTACCAATAATTTAAAAAAAGGCCAAGTGCGACGAAGGGTTCCATACCATTATCTAAAAAATACATGTTAAATATTTATTTCATTCTGTTTTTAGTATTTGTTGTTATAGCGGCAACAGAAACACATCATCTTTGAAAATTTTAACTATCTAGCTATCACGGTTCATGAGATACAGTCCTGTGACGGACAGACGGACAGACAGACGAACAGCGAAGTCTTAGTAATAGGGTCCCGTTTTTACCCTTTGGGTACGGAACCCTAAAAACATTGACAGAATATAAACTTGAACAAAATGTAGTTAGTATTCCACACATGACAGGTATCAAGACCATCGCCGCTTAGGGGCCCTCTTATAATTACCTCAGGAAGGGGGGAGCCTCAAAAATGTGACCAGGAAGGGGGGGGGGGAAAGGGGGGAAAATAAATCATTAAATTCGTGTATATAATGATGGTAAAACACATACTTATCCATAGTAGTCTCGGGATTATCATCTTCCTCTTTTCTTTTAACCGCTTCCGTTTTCTTAACAGTCTTCACTTTCGGTTTCACCTTCTTGAAACAAAAATATAATATACATATACTAGCGACCCGCCCCGGCTTCGCACGGGTTTAATACATATAAACCTTCCTCCTGAATCACTATCTATTAAAAAAAACCGCATCAAAATACGTTGTGTAGTTTTAAAGATATAAGCATACATACAGACGCGGGAAGCGGGAAGCGACTTTGCTTTATACTGTGTACATTGATGACTGTGTAGTGATAATACACTCAGCGGCACGGAATCTTGGCCAAGCACTTGATTTGCGATAACAAAAGTTTGAAACGTTTCTATGTTTTTTTTTAATGTAGTTACTTCGAAAAATGTTTACTTTAGTTCAAGAGGGTTATTCATCAAGTTTACGTTCTACTCTCATACCATTTTTTGAGATTCAGTCGAAACATGTCATTTCAGCGAGCAAGCCGAAGTTTAGGTTTGTTCATTTTAAAAAGTTTATCTGAAAGTTTAGGAAGTTTGAAGGATTTGTGATTGTGATTGGATAATCAAAGCGTCATTACAAGAAAAAAAAATGCCATTAACATCGGAACAAGTTGCACAAGCGGTAACTTTAATCGACCAAGGACTGACACAACGTGAAGTGGCTATTCTGCTGAACGTACCTCGTTCATTAATGCAGTATGCCTTGAAACGATACCAAGAGACTAGGAGCTACACCCGCAGACCAGGCAGTGGAGGCGTAAGATGCACTTCGGTTCGAGACGACCGGTTCATTGTCTTGGAAATATTGAGAAATCGCTTCCTTACAGCTGTTGAGATACGACAGCGGCTCCAAATCATCCGAGGCATAAATGTTAGCGAGCGTACGGTTAGAAGACGTATGGAGGAAGCTAATTTGAAGGCTCGCCGACCAGCACGCGGCCCAGAGCTTCTCAGACAGCACCGAGTAGCTCGTCTTCGGTTCGCACGAGAACATGCCGACTGGACCTACGAGCAATGGGCTAGAGTGCTCTTTACAGATGAATGCCGAATTGCTTTACGAGCTCC
This sequence comes from Hydriomena furcata, assembly GCA_912999785.1. NCBI lineage: Eukaryota > Metazoa > Arthropoda > Insecta > Lepidoptera > Geometridae > Hydriomena > Hydriomena furcata. The sequence goes on along the minus strand of OU538823.1, from coordinate 3,105,402 downwards.
AGACGGCCGAGAGCGAGTGTGGAGAAGACGAGGAGAGCGCTTTTTACCCATTACCACCTCTTAAACAGTGAGTTATCACGGCGGGTCCATAATGATCTGGGGAGGTTTAAGTTCCGAAGCTCGTACGGAGTTGGTTATCGTCGATAACCGGCTTAATGCTGCAAGGTACGTCGAGGAGATTCTCCAGGATCATGTTCAGCCCTATTCCGGGTTCATTGGCCATGACCAATTCATCTTAATGCATGATAATGCACGTCCCCACGTTGCACGGTGCGTAGAGGAGTACCTTCAAGAGGTCGGTATTCAGAAATTGGAGTGGCCAGCTCGAAGCCCGGATTTGAACCCAATAGAACACATATGGGACATGCTGAAAAGAAATATAAAGGCTGGTTCTCACCCACCACAAACCTTAAATGAGCTCCGCAATGCAGCACTAGCCGCCTGGGAAGGTATACCACAAGTGGATATCAAAAACATCATCCAGAGCTTGCCCGACCGAATGCAGGCAGTTATCAGGGCAAGAGGAGGAAACACACGTTATTAAATGTTAAGAAAATTTTCATTAACTCTTGTTTTTAAATGTCTGTGATTTTTTTTATTGAAAAATAAATTTGGTCGTAAACGTCTTAATTTTTGTTTAATTTCCTTAAAAGTGTATTGATCTTGCTGTACTCATTCAATAATTGTAAGAAGTTCATAAAAATACCAAAGATACTAATTTTAGGTCCAACTAATATTCATTTGCCAATAAAAAAAAAAAAAACTAAAGTTATCGCAAAATCCGTGCATGGCCAAGATTCCATGCCGCTGAGTGTATTATACTAGCTGACCGGGCGTACTTCGTACCGCCTTTAATATTAAGAGGCTCCCAGTCGCTATTGCTCTTTTTCGAAACGAAAAAAGAAATACTTCTGAACAAGCCACATCTCCTATTTTTATAAGTATATTACTTCAGGTTCCTACCTAGATTTCTATTAAGCTGAAAACATAATAGCAGAAACTTTTCACGATAAAAATATTATTTCAAAATGATACGTTTTAGAATTTATGATCGAAATATTTTATATACCTACTATTAAAATCAACTTGTGATTTATTGTTAAAGATAGGTAATATGTAGATCTAGATTTCTATTAGAATAGATTTTTGATAAGTAATTATACATAATTTATATCATTAATTTATTCGAACAGCTAAGGCGGACCACGCGCCGACGTGTGTTTGTCGTCTTTGCAGCGGTCGGTAGGATTATTTATCGAAGTGATTAAAGATGGGTACATCTTTATTCACATATACTATACATTATAAAATAGGAGATGTGGCTTGTTCACAAGTATTTATTTTTTCGTTTCGAACAAAAACAATCGTCGACTGGGAGCGCCTTAAGAGTACAGCAAAAGACTGGCCTCAAAGCTCAGTTGGTAGTAGCTCTGCCTTCTGCGCTGTAGGTTGTGGATAATAAACATTTGTGTGATGAACATAGATTTTTGTTCTGTGTCTGGGTGTTAATATGTATAATAAGTATGTATTTAAAAAAAAAGTATATAAGTATTCTATCAGTTATCTGGTTCCCATAGTACAAGCTTTGCTTGGTTTGAGGCTAGATGGCGCTGTGTGAAATGTCCACCAATATTTATTTATTTATTTAAATCAAATTTGGTGACATACCGGGTCCAATTGTGTTTTCAAACCATCCAGGAACCCATTGAAATATACAAACGAAATTTCAACCATTTCGTTCCAGCCGTTTAGGACAAGTTAGGTTACAAACACACTTACAGAAGAATTTTATATATTAAGATAGAATCATGACTGTAATCGTACGGTAGACATCCTCTCAGATCCCCAGGCGCTCGGATCCTTGAATATTTCTAAAGGAGGTAGTCAGAGGCACGTTAGATCATAACATTTTGCATTCCATACGTGACAGGCTGCAAGCCCATCGCCGCTTACAATACTAACTGGTCTCCTCACAATGTTTTCCTTTACCGTCACTAATTTTTAGAACAGAAAAATCTATTGTTGCACGTCCGGGAATCGAACCCACGACTTTCAGACTGAAAGTCGAGGTACCTCTCACACGGCTTTTCACCTTCTTTAGTTTCTCCTTTTTCCTCTTAACCTTCTTCTTAGGCTCTTCTTGATATATCTGCGTTGATAAAACACTCAACGTCTTCTCATCATCGGATTCGAAGTCGTTGAATTCGTTGACGAATATCTCGTTGCTTTCATCTTTGATTCCCACCTCTGGTGCATCCTGTAAACAAATAATTACGTTTTAAATAGTTTTAGGGTTCCGTACTCAAAGAGTAAAAACGGGACCCTATGACTAAGACTCTGCTGTCCGTCTGACTGTCACAAGGCTGTATCTCATGAACCGTGATAGCTAGACAGTTGAAACTTTCACAGATTAATGTATTTCTGTTGCTGCTATAACAACAAATTTAACTAAAAAACGAATAAAATAAATATTTAAGTGGGGCTCCCATACAACAAACGTGTTTTTTTTTTTGGCGTTTTTTATAGAGTCCGACTCGCACTTGGCCTGTTTTTTAGTTTATCCATTACAAACAAAAAATCAAATTATACCTCATTATAATATTAGAGTAAATAACACCCACAGAACAAACATCTATGTACATCACACAAATGCCTGTCCCGGGAATCGAACCCACAACCTACCTTAACATCATCGCCATTATACTCAAAGTCATTGTCACCGTTGTAATCATCATTATATTCATTTTGAGATTCAGTTTTGATGATTTCATTATCTTTGATGTGGAGGTCGGAATCATCACAATCATATATCTTCTGTACTAAGGCACTGACGAGTTGGTTGTGAGTTCTGTTTATAGATTTAACATCTCTTATTGTTATCTGAAACAAGATAAAATAATTAAAAAAAAAAAAAAAAAATAGGATCACGACTAATCTTCAAGTACCGTCGGTTTAAAGGTAAAATTCATTAAGTGACATAATTGATCAAATTCATTAAATTCGTGAAACGGTCTCACCAGGGCAATATCTACAAAACAAAGCAGTTACAAAAGCAACCTAATAATCTAAAAACAAAATCAAACTCAATAGGATTGCATTTAAAACTATGAGCAAAATGCAATCTTTTGCAAAAAATAATTATTATCGCTTATAACTCCATACTTGTTTTTCGCATTTAATGAATTTTACCTCTAAACCGACGGTACGGTACATCCTCTCAGATCTCCAGGCGCTTAGATTCTTACAGATGTCTTGAGGGGGTCTTGGGGTAGTCAGAGGCACGTCTAAACATTATATTTGGCACATGCCCACGTTTTGCAGAGTAGTTAGTATTCCATACGTGACAGGCTGCAAGACAATACAACTGGTTTCTCTACGATGTTTTCCTTCACCGTTTTAAGATGCGCATATAAATTTTTCGAACAGAAAAATCCGTTGATGCACGCCGGGATTTGAACCCATGACGTTCGGATTAAAAGTCGAGGAAGTCCAACTATTAGAAGTTGATTAAATTCCATAACCAAGATATTCTTACAGGTTTTAAAAACTAAAAAAAACTAACGGAATTGAAGTTACTACCAAGCTGTCAGGCCTGTCAATGTCTGTAGATGATAACAAAGCATCTACTTACATAGGTATCAGCGCGCATGGAATCTAGAAGCTGCGTGTGCGCACGAAGCGCTTTGCTTCGGAAGGCTGCGGCGCAGCGTAGGCGGTGCGCACACTCCCAACAGACGCGCTGAGGCAAGCGATCTTCATCGTTCACCTTTAAGAGACATTAGGTTAGACTGGCTGCTTATGATCAAAGTTAGAGTCAGAGCAGAGTTAGAGATAGAGTTAGAGTTAGAGTTAGAGTTAGAGTTAGAGTTAGAGCAGAGTCAGAGAGAGTCAGAGTCAAAAGGTATTTATTTAGATACACAAGGATCACTATTTTTTTTTTAAATATATACATATAATTTTTTTTAAATATTGGTGGACATTTCACACAGCGCCATCTAGCCCCAAACTAAGCAAAGCTTGTACTATGGGAACCAGATACCTTATAGAATACTTATATACTTTTTTTTTTTGTAAATACATATACTTATTATACATATTAACACAGAACAAACTTCTATGTTCATCACACAAATGCTTGCCCTGGGTGGGGATCGAACCCACAACCTACAGCGCAGAAGGCAGAGTTACTACCAACTGAACTGTGAGGCCAGCCAACTTTGAAACATCTTAGGAACTAGATGAAGCTACACCTGTTCCTTGCGACCAAGCCTAGAAGAATTAGGTAAACACAAACAAACATAGCATTATTTCACTTTCAAAACTTTCGTGAGTTGTACTACACATTATTACAACAACGGGAAATTACTCACATAAATGATAAATTGTCAATGAGGACACCGACAATGTTTCGATTCATCTAGATTCTAGAGAATCTTCTTCAGGGTGAGTGGACCATTAAACGCGCGCGCTACCCTGTCCTCATTGACAATTTATCATTTACGTGAGTAATTTCCCGTTGTTGTAATAAACATGGCATTGTTTGCGTGGTACCTGGTTAGAGCCTATATGCTATTCCAGAACATAGGCTATGGTGTATCCCATGTTTCAACCAATTAATCTATTAATTCTTAGAATCTTTCCTCCTCTGGCTATTCTTTAGATGATCTGATGATTCTACTAAGCTTATGATAGTTCTATGCCGTTTATAGAGCGAAAGTTACGAAGGCATATAAGGTACAGATTCAGAGATAGTTCTCCTACATAAACATTATTTATGTTGCATTATTGTTAGCGACTCTCTATGTATTAGGAACTATTATCTCAACCTTTTTGCTGTTTAAATTAAGGTTGAATGGTTTTGTTTTATTTTAAAAGAATAGTTTATAAATTGAGCGTCTAATATCTTAAATTCTGGTTAATACTCACAAGTGGAACGTGATTCCGTGACTTTTATTTGTACTTTTGGTATCATTATTTGTACCTGGTTAGAGCCTATATGTTATTCCAGAACATAGGCTATGGTGTATCCCATGTTTCAACCAATTAATTTCATCAAAATATATTTACTTACAAATATTCCAGTAATCTGTAGATAGAACTGACTGAGTTTCTGTTCTCTGATGTCAAATAATCTGGTGTCCATTGCTAAGCATATCCTGCAAACCTAGAATAAAGAAAGTTAATAAAAATACACCCCGGCTTTACATGTGTGTACTAAAGAAGATAATAGGCAAATTTTTGATACATTATTATTTTGGTGGGAATATCAAATTTTTTGGAAATAAAACATGGCCTATGCCTGAGTTTGAAAGGTGAAAGAATTTTTAAAATTGGTCCAGTAGTTTTTTAGTATATCCATTACAAACAATACATTTTACCTCTTCATAATGAGAGTAGTGTAGTAGTGCTATACAAATATACAGTATGAATGGGATTGTTGGAAAAGGAAGATCTCAGCATATTTTTTTGGACTAAATTGGTAGAGAAAGACCAAATTACCTATAAGCTGATAAAAAAATTAGCTATCAGTTCTGAAACCCTTACCCTGAATGCAGCTGGTGCTTCTAGATCTTCAGCAGATTCCTGAAAGAGATTAATATTGAACAAATTCTTTATTGACGACTATTCAATGTTTTACATTGAAATTCCTGAACATCTAAAGAAATATTTGGAAAAAATGTCCGTCCCATGACTTTAAACTATCTCTATGTGAAATATCATCACAATCGGCCAAGCAGTTTTGCCGTGATAACGTCACAGACAGAGTTACTTTCGTATTTATAATAATAGTATAGAAGTATAGATTAATATAGATAGTATAGAAGTATAGTATATATAATTATACTAGCCGACCCGTGACAGACGTTGTCCTGTCAAATTTCAATAATCGATTAGAAAAGACTGTATTTTTTTAGTCTGTGATCAGACTGTTGCAGTTGTCAGATTTGTTGCACACCAGCACCATCTGTACAGAAATCATCCCTTTTGCGTTTTTTTATCGCTTTTGGGATGTTTTTCATATTTTAAAGTAGTCTATTATACGAGCTTTATATCTACATCTACAGCAAATTTCAACTTAATCCGTTTTGTCGTTTAGGCCTGATTGAGGAACAAACATACATACAAACTCACAAACTTTCGCATTTATAATATTATTAGGATATATTAGTGCACTAGATAAATACTTACTTGAACTATAACAGGTACAGTGCCATTTTTGATCTTCCTCATCCCCGTCTTTGTCTGGTAGAAGTCTTCATTCCGAAAATGTTCAGAGCATATTGTACTCCGTTCCTTGGGGGTCCATTCTGGAGTGCCAATTGCTTCCATCCATGCTGTTCTTAGAATAGGCTCCTTGGGAAACCTGAAGATATAAATACATATACATTAAACGGGCAATTTTTTTATAAAAAAATAAATAGGATCACAACTGTAATCCCCAAGTAAGGTAGACCTCTCAGATCTCCAAACGCTTAGATCCTTGAAGATGTCTAAAGGGGCACACACAGGTCAGAGGCACATATCCAAGAATTTTATTTAACACATGCCTGCATTTTGATAATATTAGATAGAAGCGAAGAATCCAAACCTTTTGAAAGTTAGAATCTTTGCTCCTCTGGCTATTCTTTAGATGGTCTGATGATGCTACTAAGCTTATGATAGTTCTATGCCGTTACGAAGGCATCTAAGGTACAGATTCAGAGATAGTTCTCCTACATAAACATTATTTATGTTTCATTATTGTTAGCGACTCTCTATGTATTAGGAACTATTACCTCAACCTTTTTGCTGTTTAAATTTTGGTTGAATGGTTTTGTTTTATTTTAAAAGAATAGTTTATAAATTGAGCGTCGATAACAAAATAGTATCTTAATTATTGAAATTCTGGTTAGTACTCACAAGTGGAACGTGATTCCGTGACTTTTATTTGTTCTTTTGGTATCATTATTGCAGTTTTGGACGCTGCACCGCATTTTATGAAGCAGAAACCCTCCAAAATCATAGGATTCCTATTAGCCTCGTAGTTTATGTATTCGCGAGGTTTATACGTAGTTATAACGTTGTCCACGATTCAGGCACTCTCACAAAACGTTTAATTTGTTATTAGCTTTCATTGGTTTCATTTAAAATTGCACTTTTTACTCAACTTTTAGTATTTTTTTAATGAGATCGCTTTTCATTTCGCATCACCATAGTCCGTCGCCAAGTCGCCATTCTTGCTTGTTTTTAACAATTTTGGCATGGATTCTAGTCTTTTCATCCCATCAGACGAAGAAGTATCAATCACTTTTGTTAGAAATAATATTTTCAGCGTTTTCAGAACAGCAGTGCATCTACCGAGAATATCAATAAATGAATGAATAAAAGAATGTGCGTGCGAAAGTAAAACACATTGAACGTATTGGACAACACTAAAAATGTTTTATTGCTTTTCTTTTTTTTCTCTTTCACTCTTATATTGCGAACGGGCATACTAGAAGGAGATGGACAATGTTTATATACTTTGTTATTTACCTATTTGTGTACATAAGACATTAGAATACTGTAAAATTATAAAGTATGTTTTTTCTCTCTTTCATTTGACTTTTTGTTTTGATATCTGAGAGAGAAATAGTGTTATTATTTTAATGTTGTAATTTAGTAGTAGTATAGCGATTTGACAGGACGATTTTGTATAAGATTGTGATGTTCCTGTGATTACCGAAAAGCATAGGTTTCTATCGAAAAAAAAATAAAAGCAATCAAAATATTGTGTTTGATGAATGAAACCCACAAAATGATTGTAGTTCTTGTAGAGTTCTATCATCCTTTCGCTGTCGGCCTGCTGTTGAATAGCGTGTGTTGGTATTGATTCATAAAGTTGGTTTCGTTTATTCTCAAAAATACTTCCAAGTAGGTATGAGGTGCGTTGTATCTGGCTGCAAGAATGACTCGAGGAACAATTTCAAGTCTGAGGGCATCACCTTTCACTCGTACGTATAATAAACAGAAACATACTATTTTCTGAGTAAGTTTGTAGTCTGGTCATGAAAAATATTGGTAACTAGTAAAAACCCTTGCCACTTCGTTCACGTGTTATTTTTAAACAGACTCCAAGTTCTGCTGCACCCCTTTATATGAATAACACCCTCCAAGTTTCTAGAACCAGTGGTTTAGGCTGTGCGCTGATAGATCAGTCAGTCAATAACGCTAGAGTTTAATATATTAGATTAATCTATACATATCGCAGGTTTCCAATGGAGCCATCAATGCGCAAGTCGTGGCTGGAAGCCCTGGACAAACCCGACTGGCAGCCAAAGGAGCGTAGCACAATATGCTCGGAGCACTTCCTAGCCGTGGACATGTATGAGACTCCGTTAGGACTGAGGAAGGTGCGGCCGGGTGCTGTACCGTTTATAAATCAGGTATTTCTTACTTCTAATTTTTTTTCATACTAAAGAAAGGATAATTTAAAAAAAGTTATAGGCCCCAAGCAGTGTTTGTTGGCTGATTCTTCTAGGCTTGGTCACAAAGAACTGACGTAGCTTCACCTAGCTTCTAAGACGTTTCAAAGTGATCTTTGTAATTTTATTGAAATAAATGTTTTTTACTTTGACTTTATGATTTTATTACTAAAAAATCCATAATCTATATTTGTAGGATGTTTTAATTATGCTTTATTTCTTATTTTACTTAAAATTTAATTCTTTCAGGAGGATACATCACAAAACTTTGAAGAACCAATCAGCCTAAAGGTAATCATACAAAATCTCCACTGTTTTTTACTGATTCTCATTAGATCATGGGCAATACAATCTCTAAAGAAAGACTAAAGTAGTATTACTTTAAAAGTAAAGTGACAGCGTTGTACAAACACATACGCTTTAGTTTTACTTTAGAGATTGTAATACGGCCCATGATCCTATTTAATTTTTACTTTACATTTGTTGCCTAAAATAAAGATATACTCGCTTTCCCATAACTATGTCAGTCGCAAGACTTTGAACTATCTCTTTCTAATATGTTTGTATATTTCAGGTGTGCAGAATGTGTTTTGTCACCAGCGATCGCCTCATCTCCATTAAGTCATACAACCTGGAACAAGCGTTCAAACAGTTCACTGGCTTATCTGTAAGTATTACCATCTGATACACTTAGAAATTATGAAGGATGGTCTGTATTTTCTTTCTCTCATTTCAACAGTAAGTACAAACGTCATCTGAATTTTTTGGTATATAGGTATAAGGTATAAGGTATAAGGTATCATCCATAAATTGTGACATTGTGTGACAGGATGGGGGGAGGGGTTCTAAGTTCTGCGATGTGAAATTGCAAATCATTAAAGTATTAATCATTTATTAAAGATTTAGTCATTCAAATGAAAATAAAACGAATTTTGGAACTGCTGTTTTAATAATAATTTCTAGTTGTAAAATTGAACGATATGTGACGTCACACTTACTTATTTATGACGTTTCATAAATTTGACACAATCATTAATATGTGTATACAAATAAAAAAATCTAATTTATTTTGTCTAAGTTAAATGCATAAAAGGATAGTTTACGACAGCAAATAAATATAGCAAAATGAAAATTTAAATATTAAAAACAAACAAGAAAAAGATGACTGTTTATATAAACATTTATTATAATTAAATACACAATTAAAAAAAATTAGCGTAACAGCGTATCGCAAACCGGACGTGCGTCGCCTGGCCAACAGACGGTGTAGTTTTGTTGTCCCCGGTGACCGTATCCCCGCCAACGGGGACAGCGGGAATGCATTTTTACAATTAAACATACTTCCCGTTGTCCCCGGTCTCTATCCCCGTTGAAAAAGTGAAATAAATTTAAGCCCGGTGTCCCCGGTGTGTACTTAGCTGAATCAAAAGGAGTCGACGTTTTTTTTTTTATGTGATTAACGATCTGACCCGCCGCTATAGATGTTTCACATCAATAATCCTTCGAAATACTTTGTTATACAGCTAGCAGAAGACCTGCGCTTACCTCAGAATCTGTGCTCAGAATGTGCGACGCGTCTTTACAACTGCGATAAATTCAGAAGCAGAACATTGCTCGCGCATACAATGATGATGGACCTTCTGAAGACTCATCATCACGTAAGTCAACTAAGTATGTGAGTATGTATGTGTATGTTGTGTATATACTATACATATATGTATGTTTGTGAAGCTGTGTTGGCCGAGTGGCAGGTACCTCGACTTTCAATCTGGAGGTTGTGGGTTCGAATCCCGGCGTGCATCAATGGATTTTTCTGTTCGAAAAATTTATATGCTCATCAAAAACACGTGCTTACAACGGTCACACAACCTGTCACATGCAATGCTAACTACTGCAAAATGTGGGCATGTGCCAAATATAATGTTTGGACGTGCCTCTGACTAGACATTTTCAAAGGATCTAAGCGACTGGAGATCTGAGAGAATGTCTACCGTACTTGGGGATTACAGTCGTGATCCTTTCTATGTTTGTGTATTTATGTGTATAAATAAATATTGGTGGACATAACACAGCACATGAGACATGTGGGTAAAATAGCGCCAGTACAATCTTTGCCTTGTTTGGGGCCAGATGGCGCTGTGTTATGCCCACCAATATTTATTTATTTATTTATAGTATCTTGTCTATGTATTTACAAAAAAACCTGTATAATTATTTTTGTGCATACATATACAAGCTTACAACACCCAAACCTAAAACTAATATTTATGTTTATCACACAAAAATCTGTCCTGGGTGGGAATCAAACCCATAATGTATGTGTGTGGACTCCTTGGGTGTCTGGACCACCCGTGCGTGAGTCCGACTCGCACTTGGCCGATTTTATTTAGTTTATCCATTACAAACAAAAATACAAGTTCGACCTCTTAATAACAGTAGAGTAGAATTATACTAAAATATTATTTATTTTTTAGCTAACAACAAACATATTGTGCCTAATATCCGACGAGATCGACCAAACACAGCCAAAATTATGCAAACAATTGTTCATAGACCACTACGACTTCCTCCTACAACATACAGACACACCAACAGACTCGCAAGACGACGAATCCGAAATTAAATCATTAAATAGTGAATTGGAATCTCAAACAGAAACGGTCATCAAAAACGAAAATATAGACAATGAAATATTCGTTGATGATTTTAGTCCAAAAGATGATGTTTCAAAAGACTTTTCAGAGCTAACCGACAGTGAAAAAGACGCTATGCTATCAGAAAAAGCATTCGACACAGACGACAGTCTACCTCTAGAAGTTGCTAGAAAGAAAAAGAAGAAGAAAGAGAAGAAAGCTAAGAAGGTTAAAGTTGTGGAGCCGAAGGTGGATAGAAGAAGGAAGCCATTTTTGAATCAGGATTTGAATGAGACGTTATTTACTGTCACCGATTTGACAGTTGACGAACAACTTGCTGAGGTTTTTAAGAGGCAGGATACGGATAATTATAAACATTCAGTTTTCAAATGCACGGAGTGCTACAAGGGGTTTCTGGATCAGGATGCATATACTAGTCATATGGTCAGGCATACTGTTGTAAGTATTAAAAAAAAATGTAATCCTCAAGTACCTACCGTAGACTTCTCAGATCTTGAGGCGCTCAGATCCATGAAGATTCTTAAAGTGTGTGTGAAATCTTAGAGGATGCCTACTTATTCTATATCTGTGATCCTATTATAGAATTAAGACTATCGTGGTTGTTAATCATTTTATCACAAGGTTAAATGTGGTAATTGAAGTATTTTTAATTAAAATGATCCTATTTTATTTCAAACTTAGCTGTCCCGACAGACGTTGACTTGTCTAATTTAATTTTTTTTTTCTACCTTCTGATAATAACTATTACATCAATAAAAGAATTAGCAAAATCGGTCCAGCCGTTCACGCGATATACTATGACCAGGAAAATAGGAATTCATTTTTATATATAAGATTATTTGATTTCAGGAATGCGGTGAACACAGATGCGATATTTGCAAAACCCACTTCAAACACTCGCACGCGCTTCGCAAGCACATAACCGCGCATCATTTACAGCGATTCAGTTGTAACCACTGCCCCTACGTCACTACGCATCGACAGACGGCGAGGTTGCACGAGCGATGGCACAAAGGCACGAAATATCAGTGCCCGCATTGTAGTTTGGAGTTTTTGTAAGTTGTTTAGTGTCTTCATTTATCCTACCGGCTGCGCCAGTTTTATTTACCCGATTGCGCTTAAATTTTTCAGCTGTCGGGTTTTATGTTTTTAATTTGTCTCATCTCGTTTTCTCTTTATAATATTAATATAGAAAAATTATAAATATGTTGTTTCAGAAAGTTTACTACATATATGGGACACGTTCGCATAAAACATCCATCCGACTTCGTTTGCGAATTGTGTGGATACTCGTTTGTGAGTGCTAAAGGCATCGAACTCCACAAGAAACTCAAACATAGAGGGGATGATGCTACTGTGAGTGTAATATATCCACCTTTTTACAAGCTTTTATTTTACATAGGCAAATTTTTGATACCTTAAGTTACATTATTGCTATTTTCGCAGAGATCTTTATTTTTATTATATATAATGTTACTCACTATATTTTATTTTCATATATATAATATAAATGTTACTCACTGATGATGTAGATCTTGATAGGTGAAAATATTTTGAAAATTGGTCCAGTAATTTTACCAAAACCAAGCCAAACTAAGAAAAAAGTTGTTAATTTTGTACACACAAGTTGATTTTAATAGTAGGTATATAAAATATTTCGATCATAAATTCTAAAACGTATCATTTTGAAATAATATTTTTATCGTGAAAAGTTTCTGCTATTATGTTTTCAGCTTAATAGAAATCTAGGTAGGAACCTGAAGTAATATACTTATAAAAATAGGAGATGTGGCTTGTTCAGAAGTATTTCTTTTTTCGTTTCGAAAAAGAGCAATCAGCGACTGGCAGCCTCTTAATGTATTTTCTTTTCGTTAACTAGATACCAGAGAATGGTCCGTACTGTGAGCCGTGCAATGTCCGCTTCGTATCTATGGATGCTCTAAGAAAGCATACGAACGTGTCAGCACGACATGCGGGCTCCGAGCGAGAGAACAACAAGCCTACGCGCGGCCGGAAGGGGCGGGACCAAGTTGAGAGGTTCGTACACTTCGTACAATACAGTAGCAAGAGACGGGACAAAGTTGAGAGGTTCGTACACTTCGTACAATGCAGTAGCAAGGGACAGAACCAAGTTGAGAGGTTCGTACACTTCGTACAATACAGTAGCAAGAGACGGGACAAAGTTGAGAGGTTCGTACACTTCGTACAATGCAGTAGCAAGGGACAGAACCAAGTTGAGAGGCTCCTACACTTCGTGTATACTAGAGCCAAGTATAGGTGCGGCCGCAAGGGTTAGGAGCTAGTCTAGAGGTTCGTAAATACGTTTGTTTTTACTAGATTGATTGTCGAACTAGTGAGGACAAAATTTTGTATGTGAGTTGTATGTACGAACTGACTTACTACTGAGCACACGGACGCGGCCGCAAGGGATAGGACCAAGTCGATAGGTACGTACACTTCGAAGTCGCAGTGGTCCCCCCCTCCATAAGTATGTAGATATATGAACCGGATACAACAAAATTTGAAGTGATTCTTGTGATTTTATTGTAAAAAGATACTTACTCTATGACATTAACTTGATTCTCGTCGTGTTTCAGGGAGAAGTTGAAGAATACTGATGAAGATGACAAGAGAAGAATGCATCCGAGTCAGATGAGGAAAGTGGAGGGGCCCATATCTTGCGAACAGGTTTGTAATATAATATCATTATTTTTGATTTCATTTTAATAAATAAATTAACTAACATAAATCTACTGATTAAATGACACCAATAAAAGGAGGATGTTCTCAAGTCGGTTTTTAGGGTTCCGTACCCAAAGGGTAAAAACGGAACCTTATTACTAAGACTTCGCTGTCCGTCTGTCTGTCTGTCCGTCCGTTCGTCTCAGGGCTGTATCTCATGAACCGTGATAGCTAGACAGTTGACATTATCACAATAGATGTATTTATGTTGCTGCTATGACAACAAATACTAAAAACAGAATAAACTAAATATTTAAGTGGGGCTCCCATACAACAAACATGTTTTTTTCCCGTTTTTTATAGATGGTATGGAACCCTTCGTGCGCGAGTCCGACTCGCACTTGAAGGGTAATAATTTATGGGTATTGGATAAGGTGTCCAAAAAATCAGTTGATTTCAAAGTTTTTTTTATGTCTCAGTGCGGTATGCAGTTAGAAGACTCGCGGGCCTACCACGGTCACTTCCGCCGTGTGCACCCGGACAAGAATCGAACCAACTACCCCTCTATGAAGTCGCCGTGCATGTGCGAGGTTTGCGGACGAATATTCCAGGTTTGTATATTTTGTTTTAATTATTTACTTTCATTCTGAATGATTAGGAATATAATCCCCAATTACGGTAGACATCCTCTCAGATTTTTGAAGATGTCTAAAGGGGTTAGTCAGAAATAAGTCTACCGCAGTCTATTTAACTTGCACTGTTTGTATGTTATTTTGTAAGTTGTCAGTCAAAATGTGCAAACCATTTTTCGACCATTTGCTGGTGAAGTCAGAATCTGTTCAATGGGCACAAAATATTACTTATTTATTTTAACTTATTTATTTATTAACTGTCCCGACAGACGTTGTCCTGTCAAATTTCAATAATCCGATAAAAAATAAACAAAAACTTTTAGTTTTTACCAAATTTTACAATTTTACGCTGGATTTTCCTAAATTTTCTTTCATAAGAACTCTCTCCTGACACAAACGAATACAACAAAAAAAAAATTGCAGAATCGGTCCTTTCGGGTAACGAGTGATGCCGCGACCGTGGGAAATATAGATTATTTATTATATACATCACTACATAGTATAAAGCAAAGTCGCTTTCCGCTTCCCGCGTATGTATGTATGTATGTTTGCTTATATCTTTAAAACTACTCAACGGATTTTGATGCGGTTTTTTTTAATAAATAGAGTGATTCAAGAGGAAGGTTTATATGTATAATACATGCATAATATAGCAGAGAAACACTGATAATTTTAGAGGTTTCTAATGTGATGTCGTAAATAAACACATTTTTTTGCGCTTACATTGCAAATGCTGGCTGAACCCCACGAGATGTATCAAAATAATGTACTAGTATCGTACACCTTAAAAACGTCTACAAAAAAGTCCACGATGGTATTAGAAATGTATTACGCACAGCGAAGCGGGCACGGGTCAGCTAGTATATTATATTACTAGCGACCGCCCGGGCTTCGCACGGGTGCAATGCTGATACTAAATATACTACAGAATGTCTTTATATAAAACGTTTTTTTTCACAGCTTTTTTGTCATTAGACAATTATTGATGATTTTTTTTTTCTCGAACGTTCGCGACCGGCCGAACTGCGCGTTTGACGCCTAGCTGCTAGGCCGGTCGCGAACGTTCGAGAATGTTTGTTTTACGAAGCTACTCGCTAGCCTCTAGGTGCCAAGCAAGCCGCCTACCTGTGCGTTCGCGTTTTTAATTAGGGATGACTGAGAGTGTTATAAACGTAAGAGTAGACAAATATAATCAGAAAGCTTCGAACTGCTAAGCTATCGGGAGTTACACGTGTTATTCTGAGTCAACCATAAAAGATAGACATATGCTGTCGTGGAATATTTTTTATATAATTTTAAGGAGAATATTTCCGTCATACATGAATTCTGTGTAGCTTTAACCATTAAGGTTGCACACGCGACGGAAGCTTAAAAAATGGAGTAACTTCTCCCGTTTTCCCAACATTTTCCTTCACCGCTTTGCTCCTATTGATTGCAGCGTGATAAAAAGTATACTATAACCAGCTCAGGAGTATGAAAAATAATTGTACCAAGCTTCGTTAAAATCCGTCGAGTAGTTTTTGTTTCTATAACGGTTATACAGACAGACAGACAAAAATTTTACTGATTGCATTTTTGGCATCAGTATCGATCCCTAATCACCCCCTGATAGTTATTTAGGAAATATATTTCATGTACAGAATTGACCTCTCTACAGATTTATTATAAGTATAGAATATGTTTCAGAGTTTCGCCCTCCTAAAGGACCACACATGGGTACATACAGGCGAGCGCCCCTTTAAATGCGAACAGTGTGGAAAGAGCTTCCGGATGAAGCAGCGGTTAGTGGCGCACCGCAGAGTGCATAGTGACGCGAGAGCCAGCTACTCGTGCGGGGTCTGCGGAAAGTGTTTTTCTACTCATAGTAATCGACAGAGGCATATGTTTGTGAGTATTTAAAGTATAACTATTTACAAAAAAACCGGCCAAGTGCGAGTCGGACTCGCGCATGAAGGGTTCCGTACCATTATCTATAAAAACAGCATAAAACACGTTTGTTTTATGGGAGCCCCACTAAAATATTTATTTTATTCTGTTTTTAGTATTTGTTGTTATAACAGCAACAGAAATACATAATCTGTGAAAATTTCAACTGTCTAGCTATTACGGTTCATGAGATACAGCCCTGTGACAGATAGATGGACAGCGAAGTCTTAGTAATAGGGTCCCGTTTTTACTTTGGGTACGGAACCCTAAAAAACATGCCATCAAAAACATAACTTGTAAAAAAAAAACCAAGTCTCGCAACTCAGTTCTCCTACCGTAAAAAGTTGTGAGATCCATGTAATAGGTGCCAAGTCGGTTAATTTATTCAGTCCTTAATTGAGGGTTCTTCTGTCTTAAGTTATTACGTAATTAGCTAACCTAACAACATCTTTAGTGGTCATATCAATAAATATTGAAAATCTTTTATGTTTTAAATAAATAGATTGACTTGGCCATCGCATGAAAACACAATGTAATATATCTATATACAGTCGTGGTCAACTAATTAGGGACACTCTTTGGTTAAACCGAATTGTGAATTTATTTTTTATTTTCCAACGAGTCTAAACCATATTCCATATCTCTTACATGTAAGTTTAATTAGTCATTTATGTGCCCGATTATACAAACAATAACAACTTCTTAAACATTAAACCTCTTTACAGTATAGCTGATAGATTATCGTAGTGCTATTTGTTCAAATAATGCTGGCTGGCCATTTAATTAGGGACACTGAGATATTGCGTTCTATTTTAAAAATTTGAATCTCAATACTTTTTTACTTCTTCTCTTATTGTTTCGTGGTAGTTTTGGCGGCAATCCCGATATTTATTTTAAGTTTTGAAAAATTATTTGAAGAAAAATGGGTAAAAATAAAAGTTGCGATCCAACACTACGAAAAATTATCATGAAGTTTGTTGTCGAGCATGGTTGGCCATACCGAAGGATAGCAGAACATTTAAATTGTTCAAAAACTATGGTATACAATGCAGTGCAACATGTCAGACGCAATAACACAGATTTAAATGTGCCCAGAACAAAAAGATCGAGAAAAACAACTCCGCAAGAAGATAGAATGATAACCAGGTTAGCTAAGAAAGATCCGTTTCTAGGCTCTATTTTAATTAAACACGAAGTGTTTGGGACAGACGAAAGAGCTGGTGTCTCAGCGAGGACCGTTCGACGACGTCTGGTAGAAGCAGGGTTGTTCGGAAGAGTGGCTCGCAAAGTACCGTTGTTGAAGAAAGAACATAGAAATGCTCGTTTGGCGTTTGCACGTAAATATGGACATTGGACCTACGCCCAATGGCAACATGTATTATTCTCTGACGAGACCAAGGTTAATTTGATTTCTTCAGATGGAAGGCAATACGTACGGCGTCCAGTAAAAGCGGAAATGAATCCAAGATTCACAAAAAAGCAGGTGAAACATGGCGGTGGAAACATTAAAATGTGGGGTTCATTTTCTGGACGTGGAGTGGGACCTGTGAGGAAAGTTCAGGGTAACTTAGACCAACATCAATACAAGGCAATATTGGAGGAAACGATGCTTCCCTATGCTGAGGAGCATCTCCCTATTATATGGACGTTTCAGCATGATAACGACCCGAAACATACCGCCCGTTCAGTCAAGTCGTTTCTTACCAGTCAGTCAGTATCGGTGCTAGATTGGCCAGCAAATAGCCCGGACCTTAACCCAATCGAGCACCTTTGGCACGAAATCAAGAAAAAAGTAGCCACTTATCGTACCACAACTTTAGATGAACTTAATGAAGCTTTTTGTGAGGCATGGGCAAACATTCCTGTCGAAACATGCCAGAAACTGATAATGTCTATGCCACATCGGTGTCAAGCGGTAATTACTAACAAAGGTTTTGCTACTGGGTACTGATTTTACACGTAATAAAATGGAGCTGTTAAAGATATTATAATACTGCAGATTATTAGTTTTGTTTAACTCTATTTTTCATTATAGTTTACTGTCCTTAATTAAATGTCCAGCTACAGAATTATACCTTAAAATTGAATACATGTTCAACCTTTGATATTAAATACTTTTTTCTATTTATTTATTATTTTATTTACAGCCATTTAAAGCATAATAATCGGACCAAATTATGCAAATAATAGTTACTGAGAAATCAATAGGGTTTTATATTTGTATGTACATAACCGGTTATTGTTCTTCACTATCTTGCATGTCCCTAATTAGTTGACCACGACTGTATATAAAATAAAGTTGTGTTAGTTACACTATTTATAACTCAAGAACGGCTGAACCGATGTGACTAAAAATTGGTGGAGAGGTAGCTTAGAATCAGGAGACGGACATAGGATACTTTTTATAACGGGAACTGGAACTTAACACAGCATTTGTTAATTCTAAAGCGATACGAAGTTCACCGGGTTAGCTTGTATTATATTAAACTAGCCGACCCGTGACAGACGTTGTCCTGTCAAATTTTAATAATCGAATAGAAAAGACTGAATGTTTTTAGTCTGTGATCAGCCTGTTGCAGTTGTCAGATTTGTTGCACGCCATCTATACATAAATCATCCCTTTTGCTTTTTTTATAGTTTTTGGGATGTTTTTCATATTTTAAAGTAGTCTATTATTTATTCGGGCATTATATCTACATCTACAGCAAATTTCAACTTAATCCGTTTTGTCGTTTAGGCCTGATTGAGGAACAAACATACATACAAACTCACAAACTTTCGCATTTATAATATTACTAGCGACCCGCCCCGGCTTCGCACGGGTAGCATGTTATTATACATAAACCTTCCTCCTGAATCACTCTATCTATTAAAAAAAACCGCATCAAAATCCGTTGTGTAGTTTTAAAGATATAAGCAAACATACATACATACATACATACGCGGGAAGCTGAAAGCGACTGCTTTATACTATGTAGTGATTAGAATTAGGATAGGATTCGATTGTTTAGTGCATTTGCCAAATCTAGAGTCTAGATGGCGGTGTATGAAATATCCACCAATATTTATATATATTCGGCAGATCCACACAGGACTGAAGCCGTTCAAATGCGAGATGTGCGGTAAGGGCTTTAAGCACGCTAGTGAAAAGCGCGCTCACGTGACCTACGTGCACCTCAAGAAGCCGTGGCCCAAACGAGCACGTTCTAAGCGGTCTCACAGACCGGTAAGTACTTTACAAGTAGCTCTACAGATCGATGCGTACTATACAAGAAGCTCTTTATACTGGTACTTACTATACAAGTGGTCCTACAGACCGGTACGTAATATACACGTGATCCTACATACTATTACGTACTATAAAAGTGGTCCAACGAACCGGAACGTAATTGAATCAACTCTACATACCAGTCCATTAGTCCATTAATTGTAATCACAACAATATTTGTTTATTTGCTTACATCTGTCTCTTTCCAGGGCTCACCTTTGGTCTCGAGTGCGAGCGAGATGGAGATACAGCCGGTGTGGCCCGCCTGCGACCCAAAACTCACAGACATCAACATGATGGACGACAAGCCCATCTACTACAGATAACCTATTATAAAACCCCGATGCAAAAAGAGGGGTGTTATAAGTTTGACGTGTCTGTCTGTCTGTGGCATCGTAGCTTCTAAACGGATGAACCGATTTTGGTTTCGTTTTTTTCTGTTTGGTAGGTGATTTGAGTGTTCATAACTTTAAAAAAACTCTGTTCAAGTGTTTAAAAATCTGGTTTTTCTTTTTATTTTAACCACGATTTTGCCAATGTTGGTATTTATTGCGCATTGACACAAATCTTTATAACCTCGTAAGGCCCAGGGCTGCTAATCGTCCACTTGTCATAATAACCCAGTGGTCCTTCCTAAAGGACCACACAAAAGTAGTGACTCCGGCCCAGCGCATGCCAGTGTCATCCCATCATTTCAACAATATTCTCCAAATTGACAAGTGCCATTAGATTTAACCAATGACAGATCCATAGACTTAATTTTTCAGGTCCTTTGCAAAGGACCGATGGGCGTTAATGAGTACAAGGCTGGAAAATGGGCTGGGCCGGAATTGCCATGTTTTTATGTATCTCAAAAAGATCTGTAGGCCTTACAAAGTTAATATTATAAATAAAACAGCTTGTAAGAATGTTTGTATGTTTGTGGTTCAATAACGACAGAATGGATTTAGATGAAACATGGAATATACATAGCCTATGCCGTGGAATAGCAAATAGGCTACTTTTTATCTTGGTACCACACGAGCGAAGCCGCGGACGGAAGCTGGTTATTAATTAAACATTTATTGAGATTCAAATTAAGGGGCTCCCAGTCGACGATTGCTCTTTTTCGAAACGAAAAAAGAAATACTTCTGAACAAGCCACATCTCATATTTTTTATAAGTATATTACTTCAGGTTCCTACCTAGATTTCTATTAAGCTGAAAACATAATAGCAGGATATTATTTCAAAATGATACGTTTTAGAATTTATGATTGAAATATTTTATATACCTACTATTAAAATCAACTTGTGATTTATTGTTAAAGATGGTAATATGTAGATCTAGATTTCTATTAGAATAGATTTTTGATAAGTAAATACATAATTTATATCATTAATTTATTCGAAAAGTCATTGCATCGGTCGGTAGGATTATTTATCGAAGTGATTAAAGATGGGTACATCTTTATTCACATATACTATACATTATAAAATAGGAGATGTGGCTTGTTCACAAGTATTTCTTTTTTCGTTTCGAACAAAAACAATCGTCGACTGGGAGCGCCTTAAGTTATAACAGCTAACTTGTATATTTAATATTATAATAATTAATAAGCTTTGTACCGTGATCTGATGTAAATAATAGATTTTAAAATGCCATATAGTCTTAGTATTTAGAAATAAGAACTAAGTTGTATCGCTCGTAGAAATATAATATAATACCTAAAATACAACAAATTTTATTGGTAATTTAACAAATAGCCTAGTAACTTTTATAGTACATAAATAGGGTAAACCATGCAATAACTAGCATACGCTGCCAATACTGACTGCTGTAGTTCTAAGACGCGCCATTTAAATTAACTTTTAATCATCATCATCATCATCTAGCCTCATAGCTCAATTGGTAGTAGCCTTCTGCGCTGTAGGTTGTGGGTTCGATCCCCACCCAGGACAAATATTTATGTGATGAACATAGATGTTTGTTCTGTGTCTGGGTGTTATTATGTATCATATGTATGTATTTACAAAAAAAAAAGTATTTAAGTATTCTATCAGTTATCTAGTTCCCATAGTACAAGATTTAGTTTGGGGCTAGATGGCGCTGTGTGATAATGGCCACTAATATTTATTTATTATTATTATCTTCCTGCCCTTATCCCACTTAAGTAGGGTCGGCACAACATGTGTATTTCTTCCATTTTTCTCTATCAGCCTCCTTTCTTATAGTAGAGGAATGTTTATCTTTTTGAATATAATTATTACTATTACCAAAAGTTAAAAATACATGGTGTTTGGGGGGGGGGCTTGTTTCCCTCTACAGTGTAATATCTACCCTTTCTGGGGGTTATCCTAAACGTCACGGTAGTTTAGATATGTTAGGGAGGGGCATACTGCCGTATGATCCAACCCCCCTCAAAAAATCCTGTCGGTCAAAACAAACATCACGTAATAAGGTCGTTTTGATCAATATTAAAACGCGCGCGATTATTTGGAAGATAATTATTAGTATTGCAAAAAAGCTACTATACATTAAGTTATGATAAAACGGGAATTTACTCACGTAAAAATACATTGTCGTTGAAGGCACATAAAATTGCCACACTGATGAAGATTCTCTAGATGAAACGAAACATTGTCGGCGTCTTCATCGACAATATATTTTTAAGTCGGTATTTTTCCGTTTTGTCATAATGTGTAGTGTAGTGTAGCTAGTCTATTTATTAAACACTAGCTGACCCGTGCCCGCTTCGCTGTGCGTAAGACATTTCTAATACCATCGTTGACTTTTTTGTAGACGTTTTTAAGGTGTACAATACTGTAGTACATTATTTTGATATATCTCGTGGGGTTCAGCCAGCATTTGCAATGTAAGCACAAAAAAATGTTTTTATTTACGACATCACATTAGAAACCTCTAAAATTATCAGTGTTTCTCTACTATATTATGCATGTATTATACATATAAACCTTCCTCTTGAATCACTCTATTTATTAAAAAAAACCGCATCAAATTCCGTTGTGTAGTTTTAAAGATATAAGCAAACATACATACATACATACATACGCGGGAAGCGGAAAGCGACTTTGCTTTATACTATTATGTAGTGATAATAAGGTCGTTTTGACCAATCTTTAGACGTAAATGATGGTAAGTTTCAAATGAAATAGGATGACGACTGTAATCCCCAAGGTAGTAGATATCCTCTCAGATCCTTAATGTTTACAATTGTTTTAAAAATGGCAGAAAATTAAGCTACAGCTAACTTCCCTCTATTTATAGTCTAGTAAGGATCTGAACAAATTATATTTTTAAATAGAAGTAATTTTACAATGTATTTATTATTTATTTTAATTAATAAAACATACAAAATAAACGATGTTTTTTAATCCCATGACGTTTCAAAGATCCTTGTGATTTTTATAAAGTATCATTGATGGATTGGGAAAAAAACTCACTAGTCACACGGTACTACTGGGAATAATGTGACAGGTGACAGCGCGCTGGTTTGATCTCTAGCTCAAGGTTTGTACAAAAGGTTTGAAAAAAAAACAAACGTTTAAAGAAATCGACAAATGTATTTTTAATTTATTTATCATATAATTAACAGTACTTGGTAAGTGTAAAATAAAAAATCATAACTAAACTTAATGCACAGATTCTTACTAAGTAAATAATGTTTTGCATTGATTGAGAACCATAGCCAGAGAGTGACATAATACGAGATACGGGAAATATAATACTCTAACCCTTCAATACAATGAAGTATCTTCACATAGTTTTACTAAAGGGTAAGTAGGAGCTAAAAACCCTATATTTTTCAAATTCCTCATGTAATATTCTCCTGAATAAAGCTCGATTTTAATCAATAAAAAATCAGGAAAAAAAATAACAATATTTGCAGCTGATTTAGCTAGGCAACTCTTGCGATTTATCAATATACATATTTTTTATCATAATCAAATAACAGATATAGGTATTTCTTAACCATGTCTTAGACTTATAGAAAATATAGAGAATTTAATCTATTAAATATCCGTAACAATTTATTGATTAACCAACAAAAATGATCAATTAATTCATTAAACCTTACCTTGGCGGGGCTAGTTTACCATAAGTACCGTTGACGGTACCTCCGGGAAAAAGTCGCACTAGTTCCATGGTACTATTGCGAATAATATTCTAATTACCTGCTATGAATTCGAATATTGTGTCGCTTCAAACCGCTATTGTTTGAAAACGCCCCGTCGCACAGGGTACATCTATACGGCCTATCCCCACCGTGAATTCTGACACAATGGCTATAAGCTCGGTCTACACTCGAGAATCCCTCTTCGCATACATTACATGCGTACGGCGTTACCCCACCATGCATCACTTGATAATGGCGATTTGTAAGACCTTTATTTAATATTATATTGCAAAGAGGACATACATTTTCCTTATCAGCCTTATGTTTTTTGACATGTTGTGATAGGTTGGTGATATTAGTAAAGGTGCGGGTACACTGGTCGCAGCTGAGTCTGTTTCTGCGGTGGGTTTTTAGGTGGTCGGTGAAGTGTTGCCTTTGGGTGTGCACCTTAAAAAGAATAAAGACTTTAAAAACGATGGAAATGGCAGTTAAAAAGTCGAGATTTTTGATAAATTTTATGAAGAAACTATTTGTTAGACCTCACTATTGAACTATTTGTTTGTTAGGTTGTCGGTTCGATTCCCACCCGGGACAAACATCTGTGTGATGAACTTGAATGTTTGTTCTGTGTCTGGGTGTTATAATTTATTATAAGTATGTATATAGTACAAGCTTTGCTGAGTTTGGGGCTAGATGGCGATGTGCAAAATGTCCAATCTATTCTATATCTATACTAATATTATAAATGCGGAAGCAACACTGTCTGTCTGTCTGTGACGTTATTGTGATGAAATTTCACATACTACTTTTTCCCAAAATATATGAGGCCAGTCTATAGAAGTATAGATAGTATAGATTAAGATTTACTCACCTTAAAACAAATGTCACAGATATAATGTTGCACTGTATCATGCATGCTTGTCACATGACAAAACAAAGAGCGCTTTTCACAGAAAGTTTTGTCACATTTATCACAAGGATACCTAACTTCGGGTCTGTGAGCGGATTTCTGCTTCATACCATTATGCATACCTAAGTGAATCTTCAAATGAGATCTTCTTAAGAAGCGTTTCGTACATATATAGCATTCGTGCGGCTTAATTCCCGCATGCATCTTAATATGCGCGCTTAGATTTCCGCTAGTAGCGAAGGATTTATCACAAATGTTGCATGGATACGGCTTGTTACCGATATGACCGCGCATATGCACGGACAGATCTTTAACACTTTTGTTGCACACTTTGCATGTCACGTATGGCGTCGGTTTTTGTGGTTTGTGACGGTACATATGTAATCTTAGCTCCGCATTGAGTGAGAAACGCTTGCCGCATATGTTGCACGTGTACGTCTCCTGCACACCTGTCTCGTGCACCTCTAAATGTTCTTTTAGGAAATACTTTCTTGTATACTGCTTGTCGCATAAATTACAGGAGAATTTGGCTCTAGTGTGTAGTTTCATGTGGTTTTTTAGTGAGTTTGCGCTTTTGTAGCGCTTCGTGCACACAGAACATACGTGCGGTCGTTCTTCGCTGTGTTGCAGTAGATGTTCGATAAGCTGGTATTTAGTACGGTATTTTTTTAGGCACAAATCACATTGGAAGAGACCATCGGAGTGCACTAGCTGGTGCTGACTTAAATTCGCCTTATGATAGAACACTTTCCCACACACTTCACACGTAAATCTGACGTTCTTAATATGTACCCTGATAATGTGTTTTCTGATCTGACTTTTATCCGGGAACGTTTTGTTACAAATATCACAAACGCAGTGTGAATGTTGGTCTTTTACGTGCTTGCGCCGCAACAGCTCGGACGGGAACGAAAGTTTACACTTCGGGCACGGGTATCTATCACCGTGCACTCTAAATTTGTGTCCCCATAACACAGATATCTTTTTGTAGGTGTTGTCGCATTTGTCGCAGTTGTACGTTATCGTGTTGTGCGTCTGTGCGTGCATGTTTCGTTTGCGTATTTTGGCGAACATCTTATTGCAGTGTGGGCATTTGTAGCGGTTGGTGTGGATCAGTTTGTGCTGCTTCAGATGTGAACAGCTGGAGTAGCGTTTCGAGCATACATTGCACGGATATCGGCGTTTAGCGTCGTGCAGACGTAGATGTTCTTGCATGCGCCGGCCGCTGGGACAACGGAATGCGCAAATGCCGCATTCTAGCTGTTCTTCGTTTTGCTGTGGCGATGGAGGTGTTTCCTTCGGTGCCAAGAGTGAGAGTGGAACTGTAAATGGAAAATTATTGTAGTAGGGTCCAGTGGCGCCCCCAATTGATTTTCAAATAAAAAAAAAGATTTTAGCTTGTTTTTAGAGGTCCGTACTTCAAAAGGAAAAAACGGAACCCTTATAGGATCATCAGGTGTGTCTGTCAGTCCCATCATTCCCCCTCCCCCCTTATCTCAGAAACCATTGGACCTAAATGTTTGAAAAAAAAATATACAGGAAATAGTCTTAAATTGAGAGCTCCACTTAAATATTTATTTTATTCTGTTTTTAGTATTTGTTGTTATTTCAACTGTCTAGCTATCACGGTTAACGAGATGCAGCCTTGTGACAGACAGACGTACAAATGGACAGACAGACGGACAGACGGACAGCGTAGTCTTAGTAATTGGGTCCCTTTTTTAAAAAGCAATTTCAGGCAACCATTTTTTTCCTTATAAACCTTGTATTGATAAAATAAATTACGAATTTTGGTACAATGCACATCATTCATTAGTCAAATTGCGTTGCTATACTGTAAAGTTTCATCTAAATCCGTTCATTAGTTTTTGAGCGTTTGTTACTCAAACACACACACACACACACACACACTTACAAACTTTCACATTTATAATATTAGTAGGATTATTAGAATTGCTGATGTTTCAATACAATTCATCATGAGCATCGCCCGCTCAATGATAAATCGGTTAAATTAATTAACAACCACAATATTTTAAAGTTTAGTTACCTTTAGTCCTCTCAATAAGAACATACAATTGCTTGGTGACCACATTTTTGTTGACGGACGTAGGATAATTGTCTTCATCATTACAATATGATACGGACTCTACTGGGGTTTCCACAAGGCTGTTTTTCAGTCTACTGTTGAGAACAACTATTGTGTACTGCGTTAGCTGAAAATATGCATAACCTATTTTAGTTTTATTGTGGAAGTCTCAAATTACTAAAATCAATAGAGAAACACAGAAAGAAGCTTCTATAAAAAATCACTAGCTAGACTCTTGTTTTAAAAAAAGTATTTTTCAACTTAAAACTTTAAAATAATCAGTAGAAGCGATCGCAGCTTCAATCACGTGAAGGTATTTTCAAACCCCGCTACACCCTGTTAGGGGTTGAATTTTGTGAATTCCTTTCATAATGCACACTAAAAGAAAAACACCATAAAAACTTCCAAGTTGTCTAAGACCCATGGTTTAGGCTGTGCGTTGATAGATCAGTCAATCAGTCAATCAGTCCATCAGTCAATCAGTCAGTCAGTAACGCAAGAGTTTTATATATTTAGATTAGCAAGAGAGTTACCTGAATGTTGTTACGAAATAGTTCTGTCATTATCTTCTCTGATTTCATGGATTTTTGAATGAATTTACGGCATTTTATCAACTGCCAGTGACAAATGTAACAAACTCTGACAGCACCGGATATAGACGCCAACTGGAACAAACATTTTAATTACTGAAATTAATGAAATATTAATTTCAGCCGTAAAAAAAGCCGTGTTAGCCGAGTGGGAGGTACCTCGACTTTCAATCTGAAGGTCGTGGGTTCGAATCCCGGCGTGCATCAATGGATTTTTCTGTTAAAAAAATTTATATGCGCATCAAAAACGCGTGCTCAAAACGGTGAAGGAAAACATCGTGAGGAAACCAGTTAGTATTCTTATAAGCGGCGATGGGCTTGCAACCTGTCACGTATGGAATGCTAGCTACTGCAAAATGTCTGACTACCCCCACTAGACATTTTTAAAGGATCTAAGCGTCTGGAGATCTGAGAGGATGTCTACCGTACTTGGGGATTACAGTCGTGATCCTATTTTTTTTATTTTTTATTAATTAAATATTAAATCCCAAACTAAGCAAAGCTTGTCCTATAGGAACTAGATAGCTGATAGAATACTTTATACGATTTTTTTGTAAATAGATACATATAATACACTAGCTGGACCCGCGACAGACGTTGTCCTGTCAAAATTTCAATAATCTCATTGAAAAAGTACTTTCAGTTTTTAGAATTTTTCAATTTTTAATTCCGATTTCAGTGCACAAAAATGTACAACAATGAGTCTTTGAAGAAAATGTTTCATAAAAACCAGATTTTTATACAAACTTTGCCCCCATTTTTTACCCTCCTAGGGGTAGAGTTTCGGAAAATGCTTTCTTGTCAGATGCCTACGTCATACAAAGAACGCACCCTCCAATGTTCATCACACAAATATTTTTCCTGGCTGGGGATCAAACCCACAACCTACAGCGCAGAAGGCAAAGCTACTACCAACTGAGCTATGAGACTGGTCTCATTACAAACATACCATAGTGTCCGTTAGTTTTTCATAGATTAATTGTAGCGGTGTGTCTTTGATGGAACTGGTTGTGTTGTTACCGATGAGACACATCCTGCAAGGAACCACATCATCACCTTCAACCTCTGAAACTAAACAAAAACGTTTTAAAAACAAAAAAAAAAACCGGCCAAGTACGTGTCGGACTCGCGCACGAAGGCTTCCGTACTATAAAAAACACGTTTGTTGTATGGGAGCCCCACTTATATATATTTGTTTTATTCTGTTTTAGGTATTTGTTGTTACAGCGGCAACATATATACATCATCAGTGAAAATTTCAACTGTCTATCTATCACGGTTTATGAGATATAGCCCTGTGACAGACAGACAGACAGACGGACAGACAGACGGGCAGCAAAGTCTTAGTAATAGGGTCCCGTTTTTACCCTTTGGGTACGGAACCCTAAAAAGAGCCGATAAAAATATTTCGACCAATCGAAAAGTCAAGAGACGATATTCATTTATTAACTGACGACAAAAGAGGAGTCTAATTCAACATGTCTATATATTTTTTGTTTCTTTTTAGGGTTTTGTATTTATATATGTATGACCGCGCATATATTTTTACCTGGCGATCCGATTTTGATGATTTTTTTTCTATTGTGTAGAGAATAGTCCCAAGTTGGTCCCATTTAAATTACATTCACATAGAACTAAAAGTTGCATAACATCAACATATTTCGTTTTTAAGTTTACCATCTAGGTTGGCTTGTAGAAAATGCATTGGCATGAAGTTTGCTTTTTAATATAGTATTTTTTACAGTGCAACTAAAGTATTATATAATATAATGAATAAATTACCACATTAACAACATACCAGTTGCTTCACCCATCTCAACTTGCGTATCCTTACTAACTAATTCTTGTTTGATAGTTGGTTCCTCCTTCACAATGACTTGACTGACATTCGGGGAGTTGTAGGCCTCCGTGGGAGTCACGCAGAAGTCATGCTGCACCCCTTGATTCAGTATTGATACAGTTTCTGGTAATATCTGAAAGGCAGTTAGTTAACATCAAAACGTGTGCTCAAAACGGTAACGGAAGAGTTCCTCAAGTGACAGGTGCAACCCATCGTCGTATAACCTGTCACAATGTTTTCCTTCACCGTTTTAAGCTAGTGTGATAACATATAAAAAAATAAAATATATAGGATCATGCATGCAATCCCCAAGTACGGTAGACATTCTCTCAGATCTCCCGACGCTTAGATCCTTTGAAGATATCTAGTGTGGGTAGTCAGAAGCACGTCCAAACATTATATATGGCACATGCCCACATTTTGCAGTAGTTAGCATTCCATATAGGTACGTGACAGGTTGCAAGCCCATTGCCGCTTATTATAAGAATACTAACTGGTTTCCTCACGAAGTTTTTCTTCACCGTTGTGCATGCCAGGATTTGGACCCACGAACTTCAGATTGAAAGTCGATGTACCACCCACTCGGCTAACACGGCAATAACATATAAATTTTTAAAATTGCAAAATCCCTTGATTATTAATGTTTCAAATCCACAACCATTGATTATGTATCCACCTACATTTTTAGTCATAACACCTGAATACCACTATATTACTAATTAATGTGGATGGATGTAGAAGTAGAGGTAGGCCAAAGAAAAGATGGATGGACTGCGTGAAAGATTATATGGGTAAGAAAGGAGTGAGTGATGAGATGACGGCTCATAGAGGGAAATGGAAAAATGGAACATGTTTTACCAACCTAACTTAAGGCGCTCCCAATCGACAATTATTTTTGTTCGAAACGAAAAAAGAAATACTTGTGAACAAGCCACATCTCCTATTTTATAATGTATAGTATATGTGAATAAAGATGTACCCATCATTAATCACTTCGATAAATAATCCTACCGACCGCTGCAATGAAGACAAACACACGTCGGCACGTGGTCTGCCTAAGCTTTTCGAATAAATGAATGAAATAAATTATGTATAATTACTTATCAAAAATCTATTCTAATAGAAATCTAGATCTACATAGTACCTATCTTTAACAATAAATCACAAGTTGATTTTAATAGTAGGTATATAAAATATTTCGATCATAAATTCTAAAACGTATCATTTTGAAATAATATCTTTATCGTGAAAAGTTTCTGCTATTATGTTTTCAGCTTAATAGAAATCTAGGTAGGAACCTGAAGTAATATACTTATAAAAATAGGAGATGTGGCTTGTTCAGAAGTATTTCTTTTTTCGTTTCGAAAAAGAGCAATCAGCGACTGGGAGCCTCTTAAGTGGGCATAAGAAAAAATTATGATGAGTACCTGAATACCATTGTTAATCAGTTGTGTCAAGATTTCTTCCGATTTATGTGATTTGTCCATAAGTCTATGATATCTCTGTAATTGACTGTGACATATATAACACACTGTCTCGGGCCTTCCATCGTCTGTAGATAGCTGCAAAAAAGAATGGTCAAGAGTGAGTCAGCTCTGTATGATTACTTATGTCTGATACTGATGTATTTACAAAACAACGGCAAAGTGCGAGTCAGACTTGCGCATAAAGGGTTCCGTAGATACCATTATCTAAAAAAAAACAGCAAAAAATCTGGTAAGTTGTATGCGAGCCCCACTTAAAAAAATATTTTATACTGTTTTAGTATTTGTTGTTATAGCGGCAACAGAGATACATCATCTGTGAAAATTTCAACTGTCTAGCTATAGAGGTTCATGAGATACAGCCTTGTGACAGACAGACGGACAGCGGAGTCTTAGTAAAAGGGTCCCGTTTTTACCCTTTGGGTACGGAACCCTAAAAGTATTATCAGGTAACAATTTTTTTTTATAGTTTCCGTTGTAAAAGCTTTGCTTAGCTTGGGGCTAGATGGCGCTGTTTGAAATAACCACCAATATTTCAAAAATGTTGATTTATGTGTGAATACCAAGTCAAGGTTTACTTTTATTGATCAATTTGATCATTTTAATTTATGATTAGTAGCTTTACATAATATACATGCATGTGATGTGGATATGAAGGTAGGTTAGGTACTCACCTTAGAGCTCGTAAGTTTTTCGAAGATTACTTGCAGTGGAGTATAACGGATTAAATGTTTTACTATATTACCAGATAGGCACACTCTACATATAAAAAGAACAGGCATTTTTAAAACATTTCACAAGTTCGAAGTGCGAAATATTTTGTTTACGTTTGCAATTTGCTTGCGTGCTTGCTTTGCTTGCAGTTTGCAGATATTTTTTTTTTCAGTTATGCTAATGTGGTTTTACCATACCACCCAGTCTTTTTCATAAAATAAAATAAATAATTTTATTCTCAACAAGTTGGTACACAGACAATTAACTGGACGATCGACCACAATCAAAACCACAATCTCCAAGACTATTCCACCAACACAAATTATTCTACAAATTTAATTTTTTTACTAATCTTGCTCGGACAGATGCCCAGAACACCTGTATCCTACGGACTTACGGACTCACTCCATTATAGTGATTACATACTCTTTGGTTCACTCCCTACCCTACTATTCCTCCAAGTCAAGTAAGATCCCAAATCAATAAAACGAAAGAGAGAGACATACATTGAAATTGAAAATGAAAACGTCGGATTAGGCGGTATGGTCTAAGACTATTAGCCTGCCATTTAAGCTAACTAAATAAAAAAATAAAAAAAAAACAATCAAATCAAAAACATCTGTGTTGTGTTGTGGCTGTCTTGTTTGTGTTTACGTACTTTATTTTAATCCGGCATCATGGAAATGTGCAGAGCGTGTCTCACAACGGGAACAGCAATGATTCCAATGGACGAGAATTTCTTAAACGAATACAACTTGTTGACTAGTTTGAATGTAAGTTCATAGTTCTAATGTAAAAAACTGTCGCAGATTGTAATTATGCCGGTGCCGGTCTTATTATTACTACATTTACCTAAAAATCAGAAAGTATGTGAGGATGTATATTTGAATATTCATGGCCATATTTGTGGCCTACGCTCTGGAAATCTGGAATAGCAAATAGGCTACATAATATGTACGCTACGCGATCAAAGTCGCTGACTAAAGCTAGATAAACTTTTTATAGCTACCAAAGATACTTGGGAATGCACCTAGACCAGCTTATGTATTATAGCATACAGTACCAATAGGTAATATTGGTTTGAATATCTCAACAGTTTATAGTTTTTACAAAATAGCCCTCCAGCTCATAGTCTGTAGACTGATCGCTGATGAAAATAGAACTATAAATTAAATATGAACTGATGAATTTTCTGGTTTTCAGATAACAATGGAAGATATGCCACTCTTCACTTGTCGTAAATGCTATGATGGAGCCAAATTCTGTGTTGAGTTTCGGGAAAAATGCATTGAATCAGATCAAACATTGAAAAATATATTATGTCCAGTAAGTCATAAGTATAGTAAAGTAATGTTTATGACTCAGACTAAACCCTTTAGACAGCGCTTGTAGATCTAAAAATGAAAAGAAATAAAGATTATTTTGACATAACCTAAACAGAATTTTTGGTGGTTAAATATTTGGACGTGCCTCTGACTAATCCCTTTAGTTATCTTTAATGATCTGAGCGACTGGAGATCTTAGAGGATTTCTACAGTACTAGGGAGATTATAGTTGTGATTGTTTTTTTTTTTCAGTATACCAAACAAGAAAAAGCAGAAAGTGACTATGAAAAGGTAGTTTCAAATTTGGGCATGTGCCTAATGTAATGTTTGGACGTGCCTCTGACTAACCCCTTTAGTCATCTTCAAGAGTCTGAGCGGCTGGAGATCTGAGACAATGTCTACCGTACTTGAGGCTTACAGTCGTGATCCTACTTATTTTTTATTCATATTCTTTAATTTATTAATTATTGCTCCAGTTTTATATTGGATTCGGAATATAAACTAATAATCTAATAATTATCTATTAAGGGGCTACCAGTCGACGATTGCTCTTTTTCGAAACGAAAAAAGAAATACTTCTGAACAAGCCACATCTCCTATTTTTATAAGTATATTACTTCAGGTTCCTACCTAGATTTCTATTAAGCTGAAAACATAATAGCAGAAACTTTTCACGATAAAGATATTATTTCAAAATGATACGTTTTAGAATTTATGATCGAAATATTTTATATACCTACTATTAAAATCAACTTGTGATTTATTGTTAAAGATAGGTAATATGTAAATCTAGATTTCTATTAGAATAGATTTTTGATAAGTAATTATACATAATTTATATCATTAATTTATTCGAAAAGCTAAGGCGGACCACGCGCCGACGTGTGTTTGTCGTCATTGCAGCGGTCGGTAGGATTATTTATCGAAGTGATTAAAAATGGGTACATCTTTATTCACATATACTATACATTATAAAATAGGAGATGTGGCTTGTTCACAAGTATTTCTTTTTTCGTTTCGAACAAAAATAATCGTCGACTGGGAGCGCCTTAAGGTGATGCTTGTAATTTTTAGTTTTCTGTATGGGCTGAGTCTACCCGGACAAGATGGAAAAAGTGATAAAACAATATTATTATGAAAACTATCAACTTTGAAACTGTCTTTAATTAAGGTGGCTAGTATGATTATATAACGAATAATATAAAAACCGGCCAAGTGCGAGTCGGACTCGCGCACGAAGGGTTCCGTTCTATTATCAATACAAAACGGCAAAAAAATCACGTTTGTTGTATGGGAGCCTCTATTAAATATTTATTTTATTCTGTTTTTAGTATTTGTTGTTATAGCGGCAACAGAAATACATAATCTGTGAAAATTTCAACTGTCTAGCTATCACGGTTCATGAGATACAGCCCTGTGACAGACAGACAGACAGACGGACAGCGAAGTCTTAGTAATAGGGTTCCGTTTTTACCCTTTGGGTACGGAACCCTAAAAACGACTCTGCATTCATCAAAAAAATTTAATACTTATCTTAATTATTATTATTATTTCAGGATACCAAAGAAGAAAAAGCAGAAAGTGATGATGAGAAATTAATCTCCGTGAAAAATGAGCTTAAAACAGATATGAGTGATGACGACATTGAATTCATAGAAGAATGTTATATTTATGGCAAAGACTATGTTCTACCTTCTAAACCAACAGAGGCTGTTACAGATAGCATTGATAGTGAAGAATATACTGAAAATATAACTAAGCCATCGGAACAACAAGAAAAACAGACTATGGATAAGTGCTTTACCAGTAAAAATAATGTAAAACCTATTAAAGAACCAAAGAAACGTACTTGTAAAAGTAAAATTGTTAAAACTGATGTTGTCGATACTAAATTCCTCTGCGGTAAGCTTCATTAGGGTTCCATACCTCAAAAAGAATAAACACTAAACCCTTACTTACTTGGATGTCTGAATGTCTATCTCTCAATTACCTAGGTAGTACCTCAGCCTTCTTTGTTTGGGGAAAGATGGCGCAGTATGTAAAATCCACCAATATTTATTTATTTACTAGCAGACCCGCGACAGACGTTGTCCTGTCCAAATTTCGATAATCGCATAGAGTAAAGCACATTGCTATGTCGACTGATGTCAGATTTTTTGCACATCAGCGCCTTCTATACTAAAATCATCCCTTAAGCGGTTTTTTATCATATTGGGGATGTTTTTCGAATTTTAAAGTAGTCTATGTTTCATTCGGGCATTATATCTACATCTACAGCAAATTTTATTTTAATCCGTTTAGTTGTTTAGGCCTGATTGAGGCACAAACATACAAACAAACTCACAAACTTTCACATTTATAATATTATTAGGATTTAATATGTTAAAACTACAGGCCTAAAGATTAAAAAAAAAATACAGAAAATAGTTCTTTATATATAGATTACAGGAAAACCTATAAGAAGTTTGTACCGGAACCTCGGTACGTGAGTCCGACTCTCACTTGTCCGGTGTTATATATTTTGTCAAAGTCATATTGTACAAAACCGCTTAAAAGTTAAATATGGCGTTCAACGTGAGTAATGTTTAGACCAGTGTTCCGCAAACATTTTGTGTCCAAGGTACATTTAGAAAAATTAAATTTTTTGAGTTACTCCTCAAATTAAAAATCAGTTTTTAAGTAATATTAATCAACATTTATTATTAATCAACGAAATCATATTTTTTATTAATCAACAAAGCTAAACTTTAAATTGCAGAAAAGGTATCTAATGGGAAACATGAGCCTGTTTAATTGAGCATAGACGGTTTAAATTTGGAGTAATTGTTGACAGGACTAAAAATACGTTTATAAGATATCCTTATTTTTCCAAGGCACACCAACTAATGACCACGGTACACCAGTGTTCCGCGGTACACACTTTTCGGAACACTGGTTTGTTTTGACATGCCTTCATTAGACATTTTGAAGGATTTCAGCGTTTTTTACCATACTTGGGAAATTTCATATTCTTTTTTTTAATTTCAGGAATATGCCCAAATGTTTATAACGACATAGATGAGCTTATCAACCATTTGGATGATCACAAAAAGGATTATGCATGCAGCATATGCAAAGACAGTTTGATAAGTGTTCCGCATATGCTGGGACATAGAATAAAGCATGTGCCAGAACAACAAAAGAAATGTCACATGTGCAAAAAAAAAATGAAATCGTCAGAAAGTTTGGAATTTCATTATATGAGAGTTCATGAGATGGCAGAGAAAGTAAGATTTTTTTTACAGTCACAGCTCAGTTGGTAGTAGTTCTGCCTTCTGTAGGTTGTGGGTGCGATCCCCACCCAGGGCAAATATTCGTGTGATGAACATAGATGTTTGTTCTGTGTCTGGGTGAATGAATGAGTGAATGAAAATACATTATTGTACACCAATAACTTAAATTAGACCAAACACTGTACAATGGGCGGTCTTATCTGGTTCCCATAGTACAAGCTTAGCTTAGTTTGGGGCTAGATGGCGTTGTGTAAAGATAGCGAATATTTATTATTATTTTTTATTATATTAGTCACAGTTCAGTTGGTAGTAGCTCTGCCTTCTGTACTGTAGGTTGTGGGTTTGTACGGAACCCTTCGTGCGCGAGTCCGACTCGCACTTGGCTGGTTTTTTTATCTATATATACTTACCTCTATTTTTTTTTAACTTCTATTTTTCAGGATGCAGAAATTCAATGTAAAAAATGCTTAAAACCATTTCTATCAGTTAGGAAATTACTAAAGCATGCTGGTCATCATGCAGAATCCAAGTATACCTGTGATCATTGCTCGAAAAGGTATATTTTCATATCTATACTAGGGTGAGAGCGCTGGTTGTGTTGTGGGCATTTTAATTTTCAAATAAACGGTTTATATTGAAAAGATGATTATAACGACGATTTTTAAACAACATAGAATAGAGTATTTATGTATCTCTTAGGTTAAGCAAAGGTTTTGTTAGAGGCGATATTTATTTAATAATTATTCATATTTAAATAGACAAAACGGGAAATCAATAGAGGTCAAATCTAGAGGTAGGTATAACGCATCACAACTGCCACTAATCAAAACGGACCATAGACAAAGAATTGTATTAACTATAGATTTTTCTGTTCTAAAAATGTATATGGGCATCAAAACACGAGCTGAAGACGGTGAAGGAAAAGATCGTGAGAATACCAGTTAGTATTCTTATAAGCGGCGACGGGCTTGCAACCTGTCATGATGGAATGCTAACTACTGCAAAATGTGGTTATTGCATGTTTGTGCGTGCCTCTGACACCTATAGACATATTCAAGGATATAAGCGCTAACTATATGTTACTGCATAATGTAGGCCAAAATGTAATCGTTGAACGTGCCTCTGATTACCCTCATTAGAGATCTTCAAGGATCTAAGCGCCTGGAGATCTGAGAGTATGTCTACCGTACTTGGGGATTGCAGTCGTGATCAAATTTAATTTATGTCAGGACAAATATTTGTGTGATAAATATGGATGTTTGTTCTGTGTCTGGGTGTAATATGTATAATATATATGTACAAGCTAAACCGGCGAACTTCATATCGCTTTAAAATTAACAAATGTTGTGTTAAGTGCACGATCCCGTTCCCGTTCCCATTTAAAAATATCCTATGTCCGTCTCCTGGTTCTAAGCTATTTCCCAACCAATTTTCAGCCAAATCGGTTCAGCCGTTCTTGAGTTGTAAATAGTGTAACTAACACGACTTTCTTTTTTAGATATAAATGTACAAATGTATAATATAAAAATAAGTCGTGTTTTTCAAACTATCGTGATTAGTAGACATAACTATAGATTTTGACACGGGTCTTTATCACGTAATTAAATGTAATTACGTGATAAAGACCCGTGTCAAAATCTATAGTTAAGTCGTGTTTTCCTTCCTGTCGCTATAACTCCAGAACGCCACGAACCGATTTCCACGGTTTTGCATTCGTTGGAAAGGTCTCGGGCTCCGTGAGGTTTATAGCTAAGAAAATTCAGGAAAAATTTCAAGAGAAAAGAAGGAAAACAGGAACGGGAACGGGAACTTAACACAGCATTTGTTAATTCTAAAGCGATACGAAGTTCGCCGGGTCAGCTTGTAATTAATATATATGTATAATATACTTATATGTATAAAAAAAAGCATCTATATACCTATTCTATCAGTTATCTGGTTCCCAAAGTACAGGCTTTGCTTATTTTGGAGCTAGATGGTGATGTGTGTGAATTCCGCCAATATTTTTTTATTGTAAACTTAATTATTTTCCAGTTTCCGCCGTTTAAACGCTTTGAGAGTGCACATGAACAAACATAGCACGAAGAGGACCTTCAAATGCAATCTATGCGATCATACTAGCAAGTACGCTAACGGAATTTACGTAAGTTCGAATCCCGGCGTGCATCAATGGATTTTTCTAATCGAAAAAATTATATGCGCATCAAAAACACGTGCTCAAAACGGTGAAGGAAAACATCGTGAGGAAACCAGTTAGTGTTCTTATAAGCGGCGATGGGCTTGCAACCTGTCACGTATGGAATGCTAACTGCTGCAAAATGTGGGCATGTGCCAAATATAATGTTTGGACGTGCCTCTGACTACCCCCACTAAACAGCTTCAAAGGATCTAAGCGTCTGGAGATCTGAGAGAATGTCTACCGTACTTGGGGATTACAGTCGTGTTCCTATCTATCTATTAATCACGTAGAAAGAGAGGCTCGAGAGGGGGAGGGGCAAAAATCACGAAATATCACAAGGGGGGAGGTGTAGTAAGATATCACGTGTATTTATTTTTTAGTGAAACGCGCGATTTCAAAACCATAATACCTACCAGTCAAAAACAACTCAAATTCAAATTAAAATCTATATTTGTAAAACACAGGTTATTTATTAGTTGTTACAAAATGTTGTGTGCACTGTGATCTGCGGTTAGCGTACAAATGTTGTTTAGATTGCTTACTTGCTAATATGATGACATGCTGACAATTATTTATTATATAAAATACTAGCTGACCCGTGCCCGCTTCGCTGTGCGTAAGACATTTCTAATACCATCGTTGACTTTTTTGTAGACGTTTTTAAGGTGTACAATACTGTAGTACATTATTTTGATATATCTCGTGGGGTTCAGCAAGCATTTGCAATGTAAGCGCAAAAAAATGTGTTTATTTACGACATCACATTAGAAACCTCTAAAATTATCAGTGTTTCTCTACTATATTTTGCATGTATTATACATATAAACCTTCCTCTTGAATCACTCTATTTATTAAAAAAAACATCATCAAAATCCGTTGTGTAGTTTTAAAGATATAAGCAAACATATATACATACATACATACATATTACATACAGACGCGGGAAGCGGAAAGCGACTTTGCTTTATACTATGCAGTGATGAAGTTCTAATTTAATTAACGAACTGAAAACAATGTACCTACCTACAACCTTTCTGTCCAGACATTTTTATCATGGTCCTTAATTTTCTACTTTTCTAGTCTATGTTTTATTTGGTCATTTCTAATACTACTTAATTTTCACATTCATAATATTATTATTTTTCAAACTATCGTGATTAGTAGACATAACTATAGATTTTGACACGGGTCTTTATCACGTAATTACCTTTAATTTACCTTTTATTTTTGAGTCTGCCCGCGACCATGATTATTGTAACATAGCCGAAACGTCGGGAAAGTAAATTAAAGGTAATTACGTGATAAAGACCCGTGTCAAAATCTATAGTTATTCATAATATTATAAAGATGTCGTATTTTAGACGCACAAAATGAAGAAACACACCACTGAGAGCGTGGTCTGCAAGACGTGCGGCCGCGTATTTGCTAGCCAAGAGAAGTTGGACAAACATGACTGCAGACATCGGTTGCCGGTTGTCTGCCCCATCTGTGGTATTACCTTTCAGGCGAAGGGAAAGAGTACGGTAAGAGACAGAAAAAAACCGGCCAAGTGCGAGTCGCGCACGAATAGAACCCACAATCTACAGCGCGGAAGACAGAGCTACTACCAACTGAGCTGTGAGGTCAGATAAGTGAACTCTGATAGTCAACACATTGGGCAACAACAATGGGACAGTTGCGAGAGATTACGGCTAACACAGCCGATTTTTTAGTTTTTACCTCCCACACTGCCGATACAGCAGATTTTTTAGTTCGTTACCTCCCACACGGCCAAAACAGCTGACATTTTCGTTTTTAGAATACATAAATACATTATTTCTGTTCATCTATGTCCGGTTAGTTCACGGAGCACCTTCACTCGCACGACGAAAAGCCGCGCTTCCGCTGCACGCAGTGTCCTGCCACGTACAGGTCGCGAGCGGCAATGCGCGCGCACACTGACCAGCACGACGGAACTCCGCGGTTCATATGTAATGTGTGCAAGCGCGCTTTCTACGCATGCTCCGCGCTGATCCGGCATCGCAAGACGCATACAGGTACGTCATTTACTTCACCAAAATCTATACATATAATAAAACTGTAGAAGAGTTCAATTCTGTACACTGAATAAAAAATAAAAAAAATACTACTATAGTTCGGCCGTTCAGAGAATGCGTTCCTGACACCTATCAGTTAGTCACGACTAGTGACTATAATGTTGTAATAATGTTGTTTTAATGCTCATCAATTGTTAAAACGGTAAACAACCAGCATCGTATCCATATCGTAACTGCAACGCCATTACAAAGTTACGTCGTCAGTTCAATCGCGACGTGTCAAACGCATTCTCTGAACGGCCGTAGTATAGGGGTCTTAATACAAGTAACACAACCCAAAAAAAATATTTTAGAATTTTTGTCTGTCTGTTGTCCGGCTTTCACGCCAAAACTATTAGACGGATTTTGATGAACCTTTTTTTGTTATATAGTTATTAGTTCTCGGCAACATATAAGCAATAAAAATAATGTAATATAAGGTATCAAACATTATCAAGTCTATAGTCTTCTCACATCCATGCGAAGCCGGGGCGACTGCTAGTATTATAATAAAACTCTTGCGTTACTGAATGTCTGATCTATCAACGCACTGCTTATACCACTGGAAAGCACTTGAAATTTGGAGAGTGTATTCCTTTTGGTGTGCAGGGGTGCACTAAGAAAGGTATTCCCGAAAATCAATTCCTAATGGCCGGCGCAGTGATGGACGATAGCGCAGAAGATTTCAAATTTACTAATTTAATTTAATCCGAAAAGTTATCCAAGTGAAACCTATATATATATAAATCAATGCCACTTTTCGATGTAATTTAATAACTCAAGGACGGGCTCACCTAACCAAACCAAATGTTTAGGCTTTGATCGGACTATTTAGTAGATGGTTTATGTGAAGTTTGCAGAAAATCGGTTGACTTTTTATCCAGGTACCACCCGTGCGAAGCCGGGGCGAGCAGCTAGTAAGGTATATATTTCAATGAACGGTAATCGGCCTCGGAGCTTCGCAGCGCAGTTTTGCTAAGGGGGTGCACCCCCTTAAAGGGGGGTTAAAGTATGTTTAACTATAACTTCACGTGAACAAAGTCGCAAGGCATAACTATAGATTTTGACACGGGTCTTCATCATGTAATTACCTTTAATTTTTTATCCTGACGTTTCGAATATGTTACAATAGCCATGGTCGCGGGCAGAATGGAGTACTCGGAGCTACCGTTGAGAAGCGGAGGCAGTTGAAGAAACTACTCTCACTTGGTCTTCAGAAATAGAAATGTCCATGTTCACATTACGACACACCACACTGACTTTATCCACACACTGAGGCCATATTGACGCCATATTGATCTATCTATACTATCTATATCTATACTTCTATACTAATATTATAAAGAGGAAAGATTTGATTGTTTGTTTGTTTGTATCGAATAGGCTCCGAAACTACTGGACCGATTTGAAAAATTCTTTCACCATTAGAATCCTACATTATCCCTAATGAACATAGGCTATAGAGTATTTTCAAAAATGTTAGGGATCCGTATGAAAACTTCGATAATGTAACCCGACGTGTAAAAAAATAAAAAATAAATCCTTATATCGCTAACGCTGCGGAAATTATTGACAATAGAGCAAAGTGATGTACTACGGTTTTATAGAGGACATCAATATCTACAAAAAATTATGTGATACCATATGTCTAACTATTAGGGATCCCTATTAAAACTTCGATAATGTAACCCAAGGTGTAAAAAAATTTGAAATCTTTATTACACCCGTGCGACGCCGGGGCGAACTGCTAGTAAATAATAAAGTCGCAAGGGTTTCCACTAGTTCCTCATAAAGATTGTGTTGTCTGCAGGTGAAAAGCCCTTTGTGTGCAATATATGCAGCCGCGGCTTCGCAGGCAGCTATAACCTAAAGATTCATATGAAGGTGCACGGCATTGTCAACTTGATCAAGAAGAAGGAAGACACCTAAATTACCAACCACACTAAACTTTATTAACAGTTCAACAGTTAGTGTTCTTATAAAAACCCGGTCAGAATATCTGT
The DNA here is from genome assembly GCA_912999785.1 of Hydriomena furcata. Lineage (NCBI taxonomy): Eukaryota > Metazoa > Arthropoda > Insecta > Lepidoptera > Geometridae > Hydriomena > Hydriomena furcata. The sequence continues at coordinate 3,063,198 of OU538823.1, read as the reverse complement.
GCACCTCGCTGGAATGCGGCGCCTCTCCCGCTCTCTCTCCCGCCTCGCCCGTACTATGACGTCACGAGGTCAGGTGCACAGATATTGTGACCGGGTTGTAAGTGGCGATGGGCTTGATGTTGCAAGCAAAATGTTGTAATGTAAATGTTGCAAGAAAAGATTCACGTATGGAATCTACTACAAAATGTAATGTTTGAACGTGTCTCCGACCCACATCTTCAAGGATCAGGGGCCGTACTACAATCTCTAAAGTAAGACTAAAGCAGTATTACTTTAAGGGCCTGTTTCATCATCTTCAAGTAAAGTTTTGATTAGTTGATTACCCGTGTCAAAATCTATAGTTATGTCAACTAATCACGATAGTTTGAAAAATATTTTTTCTTTCCAGTTAGCGCTAGATTAATGTATGAAAGTGTCAAAACTATCAAAATGTCAAATGGTACGTTCGCTTTTGGTAATCGCCGGGTAGCTTACCTATGACTTTACTTGAAGATGGTAAAACAGACCCTAAGAGTACTGCTTTAGTAACTTTAGAGATTGTAGTTCGGCCCCTGAGCGCCTGGAGACCTGGGAGGAGGTCTACCGTATTTGGGGATTATAGTCGTGATTATTTCATTGAATTATTATCTGCCAATCTGTGTTGGCCGTGTGGGAGGTACCTTCATTTTAAATCCGAAGGTTGTGTATCTATGTATTTATCTATTCGAAAAGTTTACAATGAAGAACTTCGTGAGGAAACCAGTGTTATCGGCGATAAGCTTGCAACTCGACACGTATGTAACGCTGATTACTACAAAATTTGAGCATGTGCCAAATGTAGGTAATGTTGTTCTGATCGAAAATCGAGGTACCTCCCACACAGCCAACACTTCTTTTTTTGGCAGATTTATATGGCCTCATAATCTTTTAAAAATAAACTATATTTATAGTAAGTAATATCATATTCATCAACCTATAATTATTGGATATTATCAAAAAGGACGGAAAACAGTTAAAACGCATCTTGTGAACAGATGTACTTACTTTATTAAAGACTTTGAAATTATTATTCACCTATTATTTATAATTACCATGTTTAAGTAGGAAAATATAGGTACTGCAATGTAGTAAATAATTAATAAATATTGGTAGACATTTTTCACAACGCCATCTAGCTTCAAACTAAGCGAAGCTTTTTAATAGGAAGTAAATAACTGATATAACTTTATACTTTTATTTTTGTAAATATATAAACAGCCAAACAACAATATTCATCACACAAATGTTTGTTCTGGGTAGTGGTTGAACCCACAACCTACTGCGCAGAAGGCAGAGTCACTACCATTGGAATTGAGCTTTAATCAATCAATATGAAAATATTCTTGTCTGACACATATCACATGTGTAAGGCGTCCTTTCCCCATTATGTATCGTCCTATGGATACCATAAATATGCTTTTGTTGAAACACCTCAAACTCCTTCGCAAACATTTGTACTTCATGGCTCAGCATATGCTGAATCAACTCACGGTTCAACGGAAACATTTTATAACACACCCTGCATGAAAACAGCTTGTCGCCTGCATGGAGTCGCTCCACATGAGTTAGAAGATTAGCTTTCTGTAAGAACATTTTATGACAACTCTCGCATGAGAAAGGTTTTTCACCGGTATGGAGACGCATATGCAAGGAGAGACCACTTGGACTTTGCAGCACCCGTCCACAAACACTGCAAATACATGATGTGTTCTTCTTTTTATGGTTGTAAAGTTTGTGGCAGTTTATAGTTCTGCGGAAGGTCTCTGTGTCGAGCGGCTGGTTTCCATGGATAAGCATATGCCGATCCAGGTATGATTCAAACGGGAATATTTTATTGCAAATATAACACGGGTACTGTTTTTCCCTGGTGTGTACTCTCATGTGGGTTCTGAGGTTTGTTTTTTGGTTGAAACCCCTACCGCAGCTGTCACAGTAGAAAGGTTGTATACCAGTGTGGAGTCTCACATGAATTTTCAACCCGTGGAGGTTGGAAAACTTCTTGCCACAAATACTACAAACCGTACAGTAGTTTCGGTGATCCGCTAGTTTCTTCTCGGATATAAAGCGATGTAGACAAAATTCACACGAGTACATGTAGCCTGGGTTATGCACTCTTATATGTAGACTTAAAGCTCTTGAAGAGTTGGATTTGTATCGGCATAATGTACATCTGTAGTTGTATGTACGGGTTTCAAATTTGGAATAATCCGATGTTTGTTTTAATGGAATGCCTTCTAGAGCCAAGGTTAAGTTTTGCAAAAATGATTTTGCGATGTCAGAGTTCTCTTGGTTTTTAGTATCTTCGGTTTTGACGATGACTTCCTCATGAAGTTCTGGTATTGGCCATAATGTAGGTATGTCTATTAGTTGCTCCTCGGAATTTAATCCAGGTAGAGTGTGGAGTATAGTGGTTTCATTATCTTCATTAAGTGTCTCATCTGGTGTTGGATCTGAAAAAAGTATGAATACAATAAAAAAAAAAATTGTACCAGTAAACATTGTGGGGAAACCAGTAAGTGAAAGCAATAATGGGCTTGTAGTCTGTCACATTTCACAGTAAGGAATGCTAACTTTTACAACAAAGAGCATGTGCCGATAAGTAGTTGTAAAAAAAAAAATGTTTTAATGGAACAAATTTAAAATATTCTTTCACTTATCAAAAGCTATATTATCAGTGAGTAACTTATGCTATATTTTATATAAAAAAAAAACAAATATCCTCATGAAAATTGCAATGGTACTTAAGGTATTAAAAATTTGCCTATAATCTATAATAGTGCAGCCAGCTAGGTAATCACCTAAATATTCCTCTTTATACTCTTCTTCCTCTTCAAATTCAATTGGCTCTTCTTTGATGGTCACGGTTACTTCAGGCTCAATCTCTTCACCGTTATCAATAAAAGATATAGAGTTAATCGATGTTCTTGTTAAGTTGCAAAGTGATTTCATCCAGTTCGGAGTCTCAAATAATACCTGAAATTAAATAAAAAATGTATGCAAATCACTTTTAAGTTCTTTACTGATTAGAACATACTTTTTATGACTGTAAGTTTAAGACCATATGACCTATGTATTAGCATTGACATGACATTTATGTATAACCTGTATAAAGACCGTAGTTTAATATGATGCAGTCGGTAGCTATAACTTAAGAATCTATACTTGCATCTGGGTGACATTTAAAATTAAATACCTAATTAATTATAATATTAATTTAGCTTTTATACAGAGAAGGCAGATAGTTATTTCATTACTTACCTCAACACCACCATTAAGCTGTTTTGTAAGAATTTTCTCAGCTTTCTTTGACATTTCAAAGAATTTAACGAATTTTTGCAATTTTGAGTTACAGATATAGCAGACTGTGTCAGGCATTCCATCTTCTGTGCTGAGCTGAAATAAGAAAACAAGTTTTTGAATAGAAGTTCACGGAAATTGCGCTTTTAAGCGTGCGAAGTTTAAAAGACACGTACCTTATTACCAGACAGTTTCTCGTATATTTCTTGAAACCGGGTGTTACTAAGTAGGTGCATACGCACGTTATCTACAAGACACGCTCTGCATTTAGACATAGTAACTATTTAATGTAACTTTAGAAAAAAATCCCTCTTAACTTTCAAGCTGAAATGATTTTTAAAAGTTTGACTTTAGCAGAGTAGGTATGTACTTTTTTCACTTGAGTTCTATCAAACAAAACCAGTCATTTTCGTTCATCTTTGTTTGGTGCTGGTAGGTTTGTAAGTTTGAAAAAATAAAGTAAATTAATTCTGTCAGATCGATGATGTTGTCAGAAACTTAAGTCTGCAGAATCGCAGAAGTTTACGATGTATCGATTAAATAAAAAAAAACAGTTACATTAACGATGACATATTAAATAACTGTCACCTTTCAAACGCTTTTATGTGTGGTAGAGTAGAGACGAAAATTGGAATTGGACAGTCGCCGGTCGTTTAGCCGTACCGTACTGTCATAAAGCATAAAGTATACGTCTTAAATAGTAAAAAGAGTGTGTTTCTTCAACGTTTTTTCTCCCAGTCGCTGCTTGCTCTTTTTAGAAACGAAAAAAGAAATACTTCTGAACAAGCCACATCTCCTATTTTTATAAGTATATTACTTCAGGTTCCTACCTAGATTTCTATTAAGCTGAAAACATAATAGCAGAAACTTTTCACAATAAAGATATTATTTCAAAATGATACGTTTTAGAATTTATGATCGAAATAATATACTTACTATTAAAATCAACTTGTGATTTATTGTTAAAGATAGGTAATATGTAGATCTAGATTTCTATTAGAATAGATTTTTGATAAGTAATTATACATAATTTATATCATTAATTTATTCGAAAAGCTAAGGCGGACCACGCGTCGATGTGTGTTTGTCGTCATTGCAGCGAGCGGTCGGTAAGATTATTTATCGAAGTGATTAAAGATGGGTACATCTTTATTCACATATACTATACATTATAAAATAGGAGATGTGGCTTGTTCACAAGTATTTCTTTTTTCGTTTCGAACAAAAACAATCGTCGACTGGGAGCGCCTTAAAAGTACTTAAAACTTTTTTCACTAGTTATGGATTCTTGAGTAGATCATATTCCAAACTCCTTGGTAGTCTGTGATCTGTGATCTTTTCGTCAGTTGAAGAAAGAAAATGTCAGACTGACGTAAATTTTAGGCTAATGTCAAAAGACAATTACATGCTAGAATTGTCAATAGTCGCTAGCCATAAAAAAAACAGAACTGAATACTATGCATTCTATCTACCTACCTCTACTTAGGAAGTGAGTTAGTACTCTACTATTTTACCTTTGGTTTGATCAGCTTCAGCTATTGATATTAAAAAACGCAACTAAAAATTTGCTTCCCAACTTACAATTTTACTTGGCAGACAGTGGCTGAACCTTGTACTTATTATTCCATAACTTCTTGTTCCAACAACTGATATGAGAAATAATTAATTCGTTTTAAGATACCTACTACCTATTCAGAATACAAAAATACTCAATTTCTGGGATATACATGAAATATTAGGTAGGTACCTATTTCTTATAAACGTCAAAAAAACAGTAGGTAGTAGGAACACACAACATTAATAAAACGTAGGTATGTAATGCATAAATATTTATTTTAATATCACACAAGTCTAAACATAAAAATCGACCCATAATCCGTTAAAAAAAGATCATAACTACCTACCTAGATATTTGTAGGTAAGTATGTAACTAAATATATAACCGAAGGCGAGTGAGCTGTACTTGTAGTTGTGATTCTTGTGATTGTGTGTGTGTACGCAAACAAAGGAACGCTCCTTTGTTGCGTGACTGATACTGAAACAATGTCTATCTATGACAAATCTACACACACAATTAAGATCAACCCACAATCGTGAGACAGAACAACTATAGGTACCTATTTATCTAAACACATCAGTAATCTTTTCACAAAGCAATTATGTAACAATAAGAAAGCTTAAAATAAAAAGTAAAAAATAAAATAAGTAATTATCACCAAATTTTTTTTTATAATTTTAGCCTACCACAATTAAAAAAATAATAAAAAAAAATCCCCAAAAATCTTTATGAGTATATCAGGTAACCGAAAGATCATACAGCGCCATCTAGGCAAAGCTTGTAAAGTAAGCTTGGGAAGTAGCTTGTAGTAGCTTGGGAAGTAAATAACTGAAAGAATACTTATGTACTTTTTTTTAATAATATAGGTACATAAATATGATACATTATAACACACACAGAACAAACATTAATGCTCACCACACAAATGTTTGTTCTGGGTAAGGATCGAACCCACAACCTACAGCGCAGAAGGCAGAGCTACTACCAACTGAGCTGTAATCGCACTTTGGCCTAAAAGTCAGTCAAACTTTACAACAAGGTTTCACTCCGACACTATCATCGCCTTTCTTCTGACAACATGTATCTCTCCGTCCCTTTCCCGCAATAGGTTTGTCTCGCTCGTCCCACACGACGACGCCATCGCATTGACATACTCGCTTCGGGTTCTGTAGAACTCCAGCAGAGCGCGCTATAATTCCACACGCGATCCTAAATAACAATAAATAATTTATCAATATATAGTGATTAGAGTAGACAACTATAGATTTTTACACGGGTATAAATCGCATAATTACACTTATAGATCCGTGTAAAAATCTATAGTTATAACAATATATAATTGCGTTTTAAGAACTAAAAAAAAAGATTAGGTTATACATTTATGAAATTTTAAGGGATAATACTTGCTGAAATATATTTGAATGACCTATAGGTTAATTCTATTACAACTTTTTGAATTAAAGAAACGCCTATTTTATTTCGATAATTAATAAACACAAAAGGAAAGGGTGGCGTAAAGTTCAGGAAAAACAAAAAGTGCTTTTTTTCTGTGAGATTATTGAAATTTGATAGGACTATGCTGTCGGGACGCAGCTAGTAATATCATAAAATTGGTATATGAAATTAAATACCACTGCAGGATTTTAATCACCACAATAATTACTTTAATAATCCCTATCGGCGGGGATTGTGATACAATTTGACACAAAGCTTAACAATCAAGTTGTTTCATAATCCCAACTGGTTGGCTAGCTTTGGTGGGGATTATGCCACACTCTTATTACCTAGTTTAAGTTTTGTATATTACTCATTGGTAATCTATATAAATATAATTATCTGCTTACGCTTCGCCGCTGTTTCCGTCCACTTTGGAGTTCGGAGTCGAGCCTCGGCCCAAGTCGTCAGCTCGCTCCGTTATAGCGATGCATCGCCCGATTATTTCTCCGATCTGAAGCGATCATAAACACGTTAATAAAATAATACAGCGATAAGATATAATAGATGTTTGTTCTGTGTTGTGTTCATCTATCATTGTTTTGTTTAGTGTACAATAATAGTTATTTGATACAAGAGTGCAAAGTTGCTTTTTAACCGCATGTTCAATTTTGATAACCGAGCAAGCGAAGGATTCTAAAAATTAGAATCCTGAGCGTTAGCGAGGGAATCAAAAGAGCACGAGGTGAAAAATCTTTGCACTCGAGTGCAACACGTAACTTTTCATTCCACCTCAGCGAGGAAATGACTAAATGGAAAATAATACGTTTACAATCACAAGATAGGTACTTTTATTTCAGTTTAGGTATTAACTACTACATTATAACAGGTAAGTATTACAGAATAATCTTAATAATGACGTGAAAAAATGCCGCGTAAAGAACCGCGTACAAAGCAAATTGAAAAAACCGGCCAAATGCGAGTCGGACTCGCGCACGAAGGGTTCCGTACTATTATCAAAACGGCAAAAAAATCACGTTTGTTGTACGGGAGTCCCACTTAAATATTTATTTTATGCTCTTTTTAGAGAAATACATCATATTATGTGAAAATTTCAACTGTCTAGCTATCACGGTTCACGAGATACAGCCTGGTAACAGACAGACGGACAGCGGTGTCTTAGTAGTCCCGTTTTTTACCCTTTAGGTACGGAACCCTAGAAACATAAAAAATAATTCATAATATCTCATACCTAACTACTTACGTACCTAGTTAGCATTCCACACGTGACAGGTTGCAAAGCCGTCGCCGCTTTCAAGAATACTAACAGGTTTCCTCACGATGTTTTCCTTCACCGTTATAAACACGTGTAACACGCATGTACATTTTTCGAACAGAAATATCCATTGATTCATTGCACGGCCAGGATTCAAACTCGAAATTAATTAGAAATTAATAATATCTACCTAGGTACCTATTTACCTAACTACATGAATTCAATAATTCAATTTCAAACTTTTTAGTCGATCATGTGAAGTACCATCTATTTACCGACTAACTTTACCGATAGTGGTAAAATAGCGCCACCTGCCAGCGGAATTGCAAACCTCTTTCATCTTACTTCTCAAACCCCGAGCGGTCGCATAAGATCGCGAAAAGTACTTATATTAACGTAGTAACATCACATGAAACTAGATGGCGCTGGAATGCAAAAATCAAGTTTGTTCTATGGGAGCCCCCCTTAAATATTTATTTTATTCTGTTTTTAGTATTTGTTGTTCGAGCAGCAATAGAAATACATAATCTGTGAAAATTTCAACTGTCCAGCTATCATGGTTCATGAGATACAGCCCTGTGACAGACAGACAGACGGACAGACGGACAGACGGACAGACGGACAGACGGACAGACGGACAGACGGACAGACAGACGGACAGCGAAGTCTTAGTAATAGGGTTCCGTTTTTACCCTTTGGGTACGGAACCCTAAAAAGAACACCAAGAAGGTTCCGAGTCTGAGTTTTTAACAAATTAAAAAAAAGTTGTATGATATATTCGGCACCATAGAGGTAGCAGTAAATAGGTTTAATGAATTTTTTAATTCACAAACTTAGTGCACACGATGTTCTAAATTCAATTTACTTTATCCTCTAGAGAATAAAAACGGCTTTTGCACTCAGATATTGAAGAGCAAAAATACTCTTTCCGAGATGGTGGGATGAAAAATATTTTTCCAATGCTCTGGAGTAGCATATCATATTCAGATACCACGCGAGCAAAACCGCGGGCTGAAGCTAGTATTAAATGAGTTATTGAACAACATAAAAATTAATAGTGATGCTGTTAAACATATAAAAATGAAATGTCGTATAATGAATGAATGAATAAGGAACGCTGTCATATAATGCATTTTATTTGGACTTCAATAATTATCATTATATTTTACAATACATCACCTGCAAAACTGCATCTTGGATGCGAAAAGTCGCGCGACCCGCTTCGTCAGCGACTATGTTCCCTAGGTCGCCGGCGTGTCGCGCGCCCGGCGGGTCGTGTGGCGAGCCGTGCTTGCCACCTGCGGGGTCGTAATGCGGGCCCAAGCCACTGCAGCCCTGGAAACATAATAACATAAATATTGGTAGACATTTCACATTTTTCACAGCGTCATCTAGAACAGTGTTCCGCAAAGTGTGTACCGCGGCACACTGGTGTACCGTGGTCATTAGTTGGTGTGCCTTGGAAAATTAAGGATATCTTATAAACGTATTTTTAGCAGCCCTGTCAACGATTACTCCAAATTTAGACCGTCTATGCTCAATTAAACAGGCTCATGTTTCCCATTAGATACCTTTTCTGCAATTTAAAGTTTAGTTTTGTTGAGTAATAAAAAATATTATTTCGTTGATTATTAATAAATGTTGATTAATATTACTTAAAAACTGATTTTTAATTTGTGGTGTACCTTGAACACAAAATGTTTGCGGAACACTGATCTAGAACAAGGTAACTGATAGAATATATTATATAATTTTGTTATTGTAAAAACATAGGCATTTTTAATACATTATAATGCCCAGACACAGAACAAACATCTGTGTTCATCACACAAATATTTGTGCTTGGGGATCGAACCTACAACCTACAGCGCAGAAGGCAGAGCTACTACAACTGAGCTGTGAGGGCAGTCAAAAAAATTCACAGTTTTCCTCATAGTCATAACATAACACAACACTATAACTACTGCAAAATGTGGGTATGTTTTAAATATAATGTTTGGACATGCCTCTGACCTCCTTTGGATATCTTCAAGGATATAAGCGCCTTGAGATCTGAGAGTATATCTATTCAAATTCAAAAATCATTTATTTCAATAAAATCACAAGGATCACTTTCAAACGTCTTAGGAACTAGGTGAAGCTACGCCGATATAGAAGAATCAGGCAACAAACACGGCTTGGGGTCTACCTTTTTTTTAATGATCCTTTTCTTAAAGCTATGTAGAGCTCCAGTGTGATGCCAATCGAACAAGGTGAAGGCTCAAACAAGAATAATTATTAAAAGTACTACTCAAGTACGTAAACAATAAAAAATTATAATAATAATAATAACTAAACTAACTAACTATTACATTTGTATTTTATGAGAATTATCATACCTGACTGAGGTCTCCGTGAGCTCGCACATGTAAACCATGCGCTCCTGGTGTCAGGCCATCTACGCAGCCATCAGCCAGCAGTTCCTTGGAAGGCCCCACCGCCTGCTGGAAGCGGATGACCCCAAGAGCGCCTGTGGGGCCTGTCAGCATTGCTACTGCAGACATTGTATCTGTAAAAGAAGTTTAAAAGAGCATGTAAATATAAATTCAAGAATAAAAATTAAAATAATTGGTGGACATTGTCACACATCGTTACACACATTGTAAACTGGCCTCACAGCTCAGTTGGTAGTAACTCTGCCTTCTGCGCTATAGGTTGTGGGTTCGATCCCCACCCAGGGCAAATATTTGTGTGATGAACATATAGGTGTTTGTTCTGTGTCTGGGTGTTGATATGTATAACAAGTATGTATTTACAAAAAAAAAGTATATAAGTATTCTATCAGTTATATGGTTCCCATAGTACAAGCTTTGCTTAGTTTGGGGCTAGATGGCGCTGTGTAAAGTTTAAAAAAAAAAAAAAAAAAAAAACTAAGCAAATCTCGTTTAATAGTGTGTATTTAGTTGTGATCATATTTTATAATATTATTTCTACCTCCAAATCCTTGCAACACAGTGCGTTTCCCCGAGCTCTCGGCGACCAGATCAAGGATCGCCTGATTGGGTAATGTAGTCTCAACAATAATAGCTCCATCTTTAAATATTGCATTTTTGACTCCATCCCGGGACTTCAGGTCATCCAGTGTTCGGTTAAGGACATTTTCATCGGGTTTTGGACCAAAGTCTACCAGCACTTCAAGCTGAAATTATTGATAATAAACTTGAAATTTTAAAATAGGATAGGACTGTTTATTACTAATGTAACTGCAGTCTGAAACTGAAACTAGCTAGGAGGATTATTTATATATTAAAATGTAGAGGAAAAAGAGGAACTTTGTATTCTTGTATGTAATGAATAAACTCAAAAACTACTAGACTGATTTCCAAAATTCTTTCACCATTAAAATGCTACATTATTTCTGAGTAACATAAGCTATATTATTACTTAATAAAATTAGGGATCCATACTAAAACTTTACGCCCGTGCGAGACGCCGGGGCGGACTGCTAATAATGCTAGTATATTAAAACAGACTGTAAATAGAACTTAGTTTTCGGCATGTCCATTGTGTGTTCTGATTAACAATACTTTTACGTAAGTAATTGGTACTTTGTAAAGATAACACGCACGAGATATTTATCAGAAAAACCTTACCTTAGAAGTTAACATTTTTATATTGTTGATAAAGGATTTAAAGGATAAAGGCTCATAGACAAAATTAAAAGTGGATATTGGGTTTCAAACATCCACAAACTCCGCAACACCAACACACTAAGTAGATAATAATTTCTAGAAGTTTTTAATCTTGTCTTTATGTATGTAAATGTATACAACAACACGGAAAACTGTGCCTAGCCTTGTAGCCTTGCCTGCGGTTATGCAGTGTTGCTACCGAATTACCGATCAACACGTCAATTCTGACGCATTTTATTCAATAATAAATCTTTCTATCAATTTAATACCTATAAACGAGCAATTAAAGGTTTATTATAATCGGAATCTAGAAAACGGCTACAACGATTTTCTTGAAATTTATGTACCTATATTTATTTCGGGGGAGATAAATCGATCTAGCTATAATCGATCGATCTAGGTATAAAACGTCGTATTATCCGTGTTTTCAGGCAATGAAATACCGAGCAAAGCTCGGCCACCCAGGTAGGTACCTACTCATATTTGAAATATGTATGGATCCCGTACAAAATCATAACATTTTGTAATAACATAGGTCAATTGGTAGTAACTCTGTCTTCTGCGCTGTAGGTTGTGGGTTCGATCCCCACCCAGGGCAAAAATTTGTGTGATGAACATAGATGTTTGTTCTGTGTCTGGGTGTTAATATGTCTATTAAAGTATGACTGTATTTACAAAAAAAAGTATATAAGTATTCTATCTGTTAACTAGTTCCCAAAGTACGAGCTTTGCTTAGTTTGGGGCTATAGGCGATAGCGCTGTGTGTAAAGTTAGCCAATTTTTATATGCATTTATTTATTTACCTAATCATTGTAGTTATAATTAATTTAATACGCGTCTTGTTTTAACATATTAAATTAAATTAGGCTTTAGGAATCTAGTCTAATCTAACTTGAATCTGTCAATAAACTGCTAGTTCCAGCTACACTTCAGTTATAACGGCAACACACGCAGAAGGTTAGTGTCAAGGCTATTTATGTCAATTGTCATTTTGTCATTGACATACTCAACTTGTAAGAAAAATATGCCAAGGACAAGGAGGTTGAACTACGTACGGCAGGCATATGTATTTGTTTTTAATTAAAAAAAAAAATGATTTCAGTTGATTTTGATTTTGCTTTTGAAAAACAAAACAAATAAATAACTACGGAGTTTTGTTAGGTCTCCTCATCTGGATTTGTGATATTTCCATAGATAAGCTTCAGTGACTAGGGTTTTTTAACCCTCCGACCCGAGGGTCGTTATAGCATAACTTTAGGAACTGCCCACTACTAAGCCATACCTACCTACAAGATAATGGATCAAAACGAAATCTCTAAATTTAATTGATATGAAGAATTAAAAATAAAATTACACTGATCAACATTGGCTTGCATAGATTTATTATTAAAAAATAGAATGGTAGGGTAGACAAGACATCCTTTACGTAGCCCTAGAGATTTCCAAATTAAAGTCGCTATCGAGTAGGTAATCGTTAGCTATTTGTATGGAAGATTTTAGTTCAGTGTAGCTACCGCTAGAGGCGCTGTGCAGGATTCCATATAAATAGCGCTACACGATACTCGATAGCAACTGTAGTTTTGGAAATCTCATAATTACAACAGATATTGAAGCGCTCAGTGGCTATTATATCTGTTGTACGTAGACGATTGGTATTTATTATTTGCAGGGGGACGATATTGGTTTTGGTTCATTTGGTTGTTTGAAGACGGTCTGACTGGACGGCGTGTGACCGGTTCGCTAGAAGTCACTTCGCAAACTGTTCCTGCGATTAATTCTTCCACTTTGGCCCTGGAATAAAAATATAAAAATAACAATCTTATCTTCTTATATAAAAAGGAAGGAAATTCTCGTGTCACAGTGTTTGTAACCAAACTTTTGGTTACAAACATTTGGCAGGTATGAGAATAAATACATAGGTCGTAGAGTATTTTTTATATCTCTAAGTGATAAGGGCGGCATAAAGCTCGGGAAAAACGGAAAGTGCTTTATTCTGTGGGATAATTGAAATTTAACAGGAAGTCTCTCGAGCCAGCTTGTATATCATTGTTACTAGGTAGGTAGGTACCTAATAAGTATTATAGATGTGAAAAAGCTTGTGAGGATGTTTCGGTGTTTGTGGTTCAATCACGCCCAAACGACCATACGGATTTTGTTGAAACTTGGAATATAGGTAGGTACCTACATAGCTTATACCCTGGACTAAGCCTGGAAGCTCACATGCATTTTATTCGGCGAATCTAAAGCTAATCCTATCCTAATATCCTAATCATAATAATATTATAAATGCGAAAGTTTGTGATAAGGCTGCTATGTTAGTTCCCTAATCAAAAATAAACGACAAAACGGATTAAGATGAAATTGGCCTTAGTATGTAGACAACAAATCAGAATAAAGAAAGGGGGAACGTATAACCCGAAAAACAACCCCTAAATGATAAACAAACGTAAAAAGGATGATTTTGGTATAGATGGCGTTGGTGTGCAACAAATCTGTGACATCACAGACTAAAAACATTTAGTATAAACAGCAGCGCAGTTTTGACTAATGAATGATACGCATTCTACCAAAATTCGTAGTTTATTTTATTAGTACAAGGTTTGTAGGGAAAAAATTGGAAGCTGCCTGAAAACCTTTTTCCTATGTAATCAATATAAAAAAAAATATTGACAGAACGTTTGTCACGGGTCGGCTAGTAGGTAATTATATAAACGTTTACACAATATTTGTGCAATAGTATTTAAGAATCATAGTGAATATCTTAAAATGAATGGAAAATAAATTAAAGGTAATAAAACATCGACACAAATGATAACGGAAATCGATTATCGGATCAACAGGGAAATAACTCACTTGTAAACGTAGAAGTTGTACTCGTTGGGGTTGAACCTGCTGTAGCCGAATCTTGGTAGCGTGTTCATGATCACCCACACCTCGTCACCCGTCACGTGGATATCTGCAAATAAATGAAATGAAAATGAAATACCTACATTTATATGTCACACACTGAGATAAATAGGTAATTAACATGGATCATATAAAAAAAAAAAAAAAAAAAAAAAGGTAGACCCCAAGCCGTGTTTGTTGCCTGATTCTTCTAGGCTTGGTCGCGTGGAATCGGCGTAGCTTCACCTAGTTCCTAAGACGTTTCAAAGTGATCCTTGTGATTTTATTGAAATAAATGATTTTTGAATTTGAATTTGAATTTGAATTTGGTCCGGACACATTTCATCTAACAAATTTGCCTTTCTAATGAAGAAAGTACCATCGCCTTAATTGTAACGTTTGCGAGTGTATAGAAGATGTTTAACATATTCTGATGGAATGTGTGCGGAATGCTGATGATAGAAGAACTATGTTTGGTTCAATGTTTGATGTTACAGTATATTGGCTTCACCGATGTCTGATGAAGCCAAAAAAATGTATTTCCTAGCTAATAAGTGCTTACACAGGAAATAAACCTAATTCTTTTTTCTCTCTTTTCGCTCCTTCTTTTTTTTGTTAACCTACCGATTGGGCGGTGTGGTCGCAAAGCGACAAAGCCCTTTTTTTTCTTAAGGCGATACTTGAAATTTTTGACTTTTTGTATGGGCTGAATCTACTCAGATAGGACAGAAAAAGTGATAAAACTGCATTATCTTGAAAACCATCAAATTAAAAAAAACTTGAGAGGTGTCAAGGGACACCCGGATGGAACGAAGTTCTTTTCGATTAATTAGTGAAGGAATTGTAATAAAATTTTATTTCTTTTAAGTTAAAATAATATGTTTTTTATTATTATCAAATTTAATGTAATATAAACTCAATCAGTAAGCTCAATTTTTGTTAATCTAGCTAGTTAGATGAGAAACAAACGCAAAGCAAATAAATAGGTAAGTACCTACCTTCCTAAGTAGATACCACCTAACCAACTAATGATGTTTTGGTAATCTCCTACTTGCACAATAAGTCGTTTATTAGTTTACAGTTATGTTGTACTGAACACAAAATAACGTGGGACAAGGGAAGGGGAATCAACTTTGACTTTGACCTCGACTTCGACCTCGACCTCGACCTCGACCTCGACTTCGACCTCAACCTCGACCTCGACCTCGACCTCGACCTCGACCTCGACTTCGACCTCGACCTCGACCTCCATCTCGACCTCCACCTCCACCTCCACCCCGACCTCGACCTCGACCTCCACCTTGACCTCGACCTCCACCTCGACCTCGACCTCGACCTCCACCTCCATCTCGACCTCCACTTCCACCTCGACCTCGACCTCCACCTCGACCTCGACCTCGACCTCGACCTCGACCTCCACCTCCATCTCGACCTCCACTTCCACCTCGACCTCGACACAATTAATAGATATATATATTAATACATATACTATAGCAAAAAAGTGTCGTGACAACTTTTCGTAAGATTTTTTCCGTCTAGCCTCCTTTCACAACGCGCGATAAGGAACTTCGTTCCAAAAACCGTCTGTAATTTACTTATCTAGTATGATTTTCTAACGAATTATATAAAAAAATAACTGTTTAGCTATTTATAGTTTGATTAAAAACGAAACTAGAGTTTTTGAAGAGCCAACTTTGAAAAATAAATATATCGAGAAATGTTTCACCAATCGTGAATCTGTCTGTAATTTATCTAGATTATATCCTTAAGTTATCTTTGTCATAAAAAACAAAACTGTATGTTTTGCGGTTAATGAAAAAAAAACCATTCTGCATTCTTCAAAAACATTTAGTTATCTCTTAAGTTATCAAATAAAAAAAAAAAAGAGATAAATAGGTAAGTATAGGTACCTATTTATTAAGAAGAAAGGAGTATTGCCTATTGCATGATCATTGATTTAGAATATAGGAATAGAAAGGATATAGTTCCTATATCCTAAATCAATGTGCATGATATAATGTTTATGATTTAGTTAGATGATTATAATGCCTAAATAATAATTAGGCGCTGAGCGTCCAATGGCATAGCGCCTAAATTGATTTTATAGGTATTATATTGTAGGTAGGTAAATTTGCAGAAAAGAAGACCGTCATATATTGTAGGTGACTGACTCTAAAATACTGACTATAAAATTGTTTTGTGTCGCATAAAACTATTAAAACTAAAGCTTTTAACTGCAATATAATAGTTAGTAGGTACTTAGTAGGAAGGTAGGTGGTAGGTAGTTTGCCTAGGAGCATCGCCCAAACGAACTAGAGTCGAGACGAGGGCGAGCAAGCGGCGCCTCTAGCTCGTGTGTGTGATGCGCCATTAGTCTTAGATTTTCTGTTATGTTGGCTATATTTACCAGCAGGGTAACTCATGAGAACAGGATCACTGGCCAACATGTGGAAGCTCTGGGTATCGAGAGGACGGTGGCTGTTCCAACACGCAACACCGTCAGAGCCGATGTTAGCGTAAAACAAAACGCCTGAAGGATGGATGTCGTGCATGGTCGTCTGAGTGTTAGCTCCGCGTTCGCCAATAATCTGAAACGAAATAGCAATCAATTAAGGCGCTCCCAGTCGACGATTGTTTTTGTTCGAAACGAAAAAAGAAATACTTCTGAACAAGCCACATCTCCTATTTTATAATGTATAGTATATGTGAATAAAGATGTACCCATCTTTAATCATTTCGATAAATAATCCTACCGACCGCTGCAATGACGACAAACACACGTCGGCGCGTGGTCCGCCTTTGCTTTTCGAATAAATTAATGATATAAATTATGTATAATTACTTATCAAAAATCTATTCTAATAGAAATCTAGATCTATTTATTATCTTTAACAATAAATCACAAGTTGATCTTAATAGTAGGTATCAAAGTATTTCGATCATAAATTCTAAAACGTATAATTTTGAAATAATATCTTTATCGTGAAAAGTTTCTGATATTATGTTTTCAGCTTAATAGAAATCTAGGTAGGAACCTGAAGTAATATACTTATAAAAATAGGAGATGTGGCTTGTTCAGAAGTATTTCTTTTTTCGTTTCGAAAAAGAGCAACCGTCGACTGGGAGCCCCTTAAAGGCATTTTTATTTCCATGTTTTTTTTTATTTTTTTACATTTTCATGCATTGTTATCACTTGTCACCCACTTCTGAGCTATGTTCCAAATTTCAAGTAGGTATTCTCATCTGGAAGTTGGTTTAAAATCAATGACAAAATTCCACCCGGAATATGGTATTAATAATAAAATAATAAAAATAAAGAAAACCGGCCAAGTACGAGTCGGACTCGCGCACGAAGGGTTCCGTACCATTATCTATAAAAAACGCCAAAAAAACATGTTTGTTGTATGGAAGCCCCACTCAAATATTTATTTTATTTTGTTTTTAATATTTGTTGTTATAGCGGCAACAGAAATACACAAACTGTGAAATTTTCAACTGTCTAGCTATCACGGTTCATGAGATACAGCCCTGTGACAGACAGACGGACAGCGAAGTCTTAGTAATAGGGTCCCGTTTTTACCCTTTGGGTACGGAACCCTAAAAACTAAAAAGAAAACCGACGAAATTATTTCAACTAATCTAAAAGTGAGAGACGATATTGGTTTTTTTAGGTTTTATGAAGGAACTATTAGTCCTACATAAATAAAAATCAAATGGGATTTCTTGGGGACTATTCTCTACATATAAGAAAAAGAACATCGAAATAGAATCATCAGATAAAAAGATATGCGCATAAAAAAAGCAACATAAAAACATGTTGAATTGACAACCTCCTCTTTTTTCGTCGATAAAAATACACAAAAAAATTGAGCTATCTAAAGTTCGTTCCAATCTATAGATAGCTCAACTAAATTGTATGGATTAAGGTGATATGTGAACTATTTGGTTTTTTGTATGGGCCGAGTCTACCCGGAGAATACGGAAAAAGTGATAAAACTGCATTATCTTGAAAGCCATCAAACTTAAAAAGAAACTGTCTAATAATTATTTATGCTATTACATATTATGCTATAACGATTATCTGACGAATTATATAAAAATGAACTGTTTAGCTATTCATAGTTTTGATTAAAAACTAAACTTGTGTTTTTGAAGAGCCAACTTTGGAAAATAACTTTATCGAGAAAAGTTTCACCAATCGAGTTTCAGTCTATAATTTATCTAGATTATATCCTTATCTTATCTTTGTCATAAAAAACAAAACTGTATGTTTTGCGGTTATTGAGAAAAAACGATTCTACATTCATCAAAAACATTTATTACTCTTCATAACTCACCTCGTACTGCGTCCAGTAGTTAGAGTCAGCGCTAGCAGTACGATTGTTGAGGATACATGTGCTGACTTGGAACTCCTGAGTGCTGATCAGCGGATGGAAGTAAGCGTTGCGGCACCCGGTGCCGGGCGCTAAAGCTATGCTGAATATACCATCGCTCCACTGAAAGGTTTGGCCTGTACAAAAAAATATAGTTTAAATAAAACATGCCAAGTACGAGTCGGAATCGCGCACGAAGGGTTTCGTTCTATAACCGTATCTATAAAAAACGGCAAAAAAAAACTCGTTTGTTGTATGGGAGCCCCACTTAATATAATATTTATTCTATTCTACTTTTAGTATTTGTTGTTATAAAGGCAACAGAAATACATCATCTGTGAAAATTTCAACTGTTTAGCTATCACGGTTCATGAGAAACAGCCCTGTGATAGACAAGACAGACTGACAGCGGAGTCTGTGTAAAATTTGTCGTATTTGACGGATGTTCGTTTCTCACCAGCAATATTCAAGTTGACAGCGGCCGGGTTGAAGTGCATGTAGCTGTGTGTCACACGCCAACTGTCATTGTCACGGAGAGAGTACACCACTATACCGAAGGTGGTCAGGTCGGGTATGTACGCGAATATGTCTGAACAACCCTTGCTTTCGTCTAGAGTTATGGAGGCGAGCCCTGGAAACAATAATATAGATTTTTAATAACATTTAAACTTAAATTTTAAAAGTTTTTTTTATTATAAATATATTTGAAAAAACAAGCTTTTATAATCCCAGAGCTCGTCAAGACAAATCCAATGAGCCCAAAAACGACGGGGTTATTTTGTGTAGTTGAGGAGTTCCTATGGCTACACCAAAGTTAGGTACATAGGTAGGTAGTTATGCAAAATTTCAGCTCAATCAGTTGGTGATAACTGCTTCAAAATTGAGTGGTAACAATGTTAGTGAAGGTGGAACTTGCATTCCACCTTCACTAACATTGTTACATACCTACATACATACATACATACATTCATACATATATACATACACACATACAATGCAAGTAAAATAAAAGCTTATAAAAAACCCGAGGGTTTTTTGTATGTTTGTAATGGATAAACTCAAAAACTACTGAACCGATTTCAAAAATTCTTTCACCATTACCAAGCTACATTATCCCTCAGTAACATAGGCAATTTTTTATTTTGAAAAAGTAATAAATTATTTATAAGAATGACGATAGTTTGAAGCAAGGTGTAAAAAATTGCTAAACATTTTGCTTTCTTCGTGTGCGCTACATAAACTATTGATTATACATAAACAAATATGATACATATTAAATGTCCTTATCAATGCGCATAAGAAAGTCTGCAAGATGGTATGTCTCAATATTATACATTAGGTATAATAACCGTTTGTTGTTGAAATTTGTTATTTAAAACATGGTTTGACAAAGAGAGATTCTATCCATATCATGATGTATCTATAAATATAAAAATCAATTGATGTTCGTTAGTCTCGCTAAAACTCGAGAACGGCTGAACGGATTTATCTTATCTTGGTCTTGAAACGTTCGTGGAGGTCTAGGGAAGGTTTGAAAGGTGAGAAAAAATTACAAAACGGACACTTACCTACTATACAAAGAGTGTCAGTTTTGACACACAGTTTTGACGATAGTGGTTCGTGCTCGGGTCACTGCTCTCGAGATTTGCGCTTAGCAACACATTCAGCGATTCATTTTTATATTAAAGAGATAGATAAGGAATAAGGATATGGGAATAACTCGAAGTTATCCTACATTGGATACAATGTGCACATTTTGCAGTACCATTCTATAAGTTTAAGTACTTAAACAAGTTGCAAGGTCATCAAATCATAAAAATACTAACTGGTTTACGATCGATGTTTTCCTTGAGCTTGTAATAATGCAAACTATTTAGTAGGTAATTCAATTTTAACGCTTTTAGGCGCTCCCAGTCGACGATTGTTTTTGTTCGAAACGAAAAAATAAATACTTGTGAACAAGCCACATCTCCTATTTTATAATGTATAGTATATGTGAATAAAGATGTACCCATCTTTAATCACTTCAATAAATAATCCTACCGACCGCTGCAATGACGACAAACACACGTCGGCGCGTGGTCCGCCTTAGCTTTTCGAATAAATTAATGATATAAATTAAGTATAATTACTTATCAAAAATCTATTCTAATAGAAATCTAGATCTACATATTACCTATCTTTAACAATAAATCACAAGTTGATTTTAATAGTAGGTATATAAAATATTTCGATCATAAATTCTAAAACGTATCATTTTGAAATTAATATCTTTATCGTGAAAAGTTTCTGCTATTATGTTTTCAGCTTAATATAAATCTAGGTAGGAACCTGAAGTAATATACTTATAAAAATAGGAGATGTGGCTTGTTTAGAAGTATTTCTTTTTTCGTTTCGAAAAAGAGCAATCAGCGACTGGGAGCCCCTTAACTTAAGAGATAGATAAATACTCTGTTCTATGTTGTTTAAAAATCGTCGTTTTAATCGTTTTATTTTTCAATTATAACCGTTTATTTGTTCTAAAATGTTGTTTATGTGCCCACAGCCACCGCTCTCACCCTACCTGTAGGTGTATTGTTAGCTGGTACGTCAGATTGCTTCAACTCGTAGCGTAGGATCTGTCGGTTGGTTTTCAAATCGAACACCACGATGGCTGGCTGCTGGACTTGGCGTGGATTTACTGTGGATAATATATAACTACTTAGTACTTAGTACCTATTCATAATATCAGATTTTTACTTATTTTTATTTTTAGTTATAGTTTATGCAAGATTTTCAAATTAATAATTACGTTTAAAAACATCAAAATTTCATCCCCATTTTCACCCTTTTTGGTATTTTTTTCATCAAATTTAAATGGGACCAAACGAAGTATATCCTTATAAGCAATATAAAAAAAAGAATTTTCGATCGGAGTTCTCAGGTACAAACATAAAAAAATATATGCTTTCCGTTTGACCCTCTAAGGATGAGAAAATAAGGCAAGAAATTTTGTACTGGACTTTTATCATGAAGGCGGTAGTTTTTAGTTTTTTAAACGTAAATAATTATGTGCTAGAAGTTACACAATAACGAGAAAAATAGCGTAACTATATATTTACCAGGTAGTTCCAGTAGTCCTGTATCCACAGCCCAAAGACGGCCGCATTTGTCCGCTCGGGTTCTGTACACGGAGACTAGACCAGCACTATCTTTCAATGAGGGGTAGGGGCGCAGATGGGGCGAACGAGATGTGTCGCTAAGGTCTATATAATTCAAGGTGGCTGGTATACCTAGAAGCATTCATTTTTATACATATCTATACTAATACTAGCTGTCTCGACAGACGTCCTGTCAAATTTCAATAATCCCAAAAAAAACTTTCAGTTTTCCCCGAATTTTACAAAGGTATAAAAGGTACCTTACGACCTATTCTCACACAAAAAAAAATATAAAATAACTAAAGATTTTGACACGGGTTTACGTAATTACCTTAACCCTCGTATTCAGGAACGACACTGTGAGAACACGCACCCACAGTGGACGAAATCTTTTTTCATAAACATCACTTTATGTGTTGTGCGAGGTGAACTGACGTGTGCCTCTAGCCAAAGTTGAGCTCTAAAGGCACACGGTAGTGTGCGCCATAGTGTCGCTCAACACATAAAGTGATGTTTATGAAAAAAGATTTCGTCCACTGTGGGTGCGTGTTCTCATAGTGGCGTTCCTGAATACGGCGGTTAGTTATGTCTACTAATCACGATAGTTTAAAAAATAATTTTAAATTAATAAATATCAATAAGTTTCTAAGTGTTTGTACTTGGAAACTTACCTTAGTCATTATCTAGGTAGGGTCATAGACCCGGTAGTGGTGCCTACCCCGGCTTTGGGTATTTTCCTAAGCATAGCGAACAAACTTGTTTCAAATCTTTAATTAATACATTTCCTTGTCCGTTTTGATTAGTGACAGTTGTAATGCGTTATATCTCTAGATTTGATTGACTAATGATTTCCAGTTTTGTCTATTTATACATACATATAATTAATAATGAATAAATTAATATCGCCTGTTACAAAACCTTTGCTTAACCTAAGAGATAGATAAAGAAAATACTCTATTCTGTTGTTTAAAAATCGTCGTTTTAATAAAAAAAAATCAATATAACCGTTTATTTGAAAATTTAAATATTGAATTAATAAATATATTGGTGGACATTTCACACAGCGCCATCTAGCCCCAAACTAAGCAAAGCTTGTACTATGGGAACCAGATAAATGATACGATTTTTTGTTGTAAATATATACTTATTATATATAACACCCAAACACAAAACAAACATCTATGTTCATCACACAAATATTAAGCTACAGCGCAGAATGCAGAGCTACTACCGACTGAGCTGTGACGCTGTGAGGCCAGTCGGTAAATTTTGCTAAAGTGCCCACAACCACCGCTCTCACCCTATAAGATACATGGTGACTTACCATATCTCCTCCGCGGTAATGCAACGAAGAGCCGGTCACCCACCCTCTCAGCACCCATCGGCACATTATTGTACTTTATGAAGAAATTGTCGGTTGTTTCTGCAATTTTCAAGCAAATTACATACTCGAACAGGAATACCAGGACACGGAAGTTCCGTGTCCTGGTGGTTCCGTGTTTGTTCCGTGACGAAACAAACATCTATGTTCATCACACAAATATTTGCCCAGGGTGGGAATTGAACCCACAGCCTACAGCGCAGAAAGCAGAGTTACTATTAACTAATCTCAGAGGTCAGTCAAGTTAGATTATATCATGCATTACACCACTGACTACCCTAAGATAAGAGAGTTCGTGATCTTCTGCCCTTGTCCTACATATGTATCTATACTGTAGTATTATATACAGACCCGCGACAGACGTCCTGTCCAAATTTCAATAATCGCATAGATTAACGCACGTTGCTATGACGACTGATATCAACGCTGATGTCAGATTTTTGCACACCAGCAGGCTCAGAGGGGTTAGCATGAACCACTATCGTATCGACAACGTTATTTAATTATAAGTGTTCTAGAATTATTAATAACTCACCATCTAACTTTGGAGAAGTGTCGGAGCTAGTGTCCATGCTGCTACTGCTACTCGACGAATCTGTTTATGAAAATATAATTAATATATTTTAAATGGGACCAATTTAGGACTAATCATCGAAATCGGATCACCAGCTAAAAAGATATGCGCGGTAATACATAAAAAAAAAAACTTGAGAGGTGTCAAGGGACACCCGGATGGAACGAAGTTCTCACAAAATAACGTGGGACAAGGGAAGGGGAATCAACTTTGACTTCGACTTCGACTTCGACCTCGACCTCGACCTCGACCTCGACCTCCACCTCCACCTCGACCTCGACCTCGACCTCGACCTCGACCTCGACCTCGACCTCGACCTTGAAATCGACCTCGACCTCGACCTCGACCTCGACCTCGACCTCGACCTCGACCTCCACCTCGACCTCGACCTCGACCTCCACCTCCATCTCGACCTCCACTTCCACCTCGACCTCGACCTCGACACAATTAATAGATATATATATTAATAGATATACTATAGCAAAAAAGTGTCGTGACAACTTTTCGTAAGAATTTTTTCCGTCTAGCCCCCTTTCACAACGCGCGATAAGGAACTTCGTTCCAATAACAAAGAAAATATATCAAACTAGCCGGCCCGTGACAGACTTTGGTCCGGTCTTGTGTAGTCAAAATTGATGTCAGATTTTTTGCACACCAGCGCCATCTATACCAAAATCATCCCTTATGCGTTTATTCATCATTTTGGGAATGTTTTCGGATTATAAACCACCCTATGTTTTATTCGGGCATTATATCTACATCTACAGCAAATTTCATCTTAATCCGTTTTGTCCTGATTGAGGCAGAAACATACATACAAACTCAAAAACTTTCGCATTTATTATATGGGTTGAGTCTACCCGGATAAGACGGAAAAAGTGATAAAAAAGCATTTTCTTGAAAACCATCAAACTTAAAAAAAAAATTCTTTTATTTATGTAGAAATGATTATCTAACGAATTATATGAAAATGAAGTGTTTAGCTATTCATAGTTTTGAGTAAAAACGTAAATAGTGTTTCGGAAGAGACAACTTTGGATAATCTATCGAGAAAAGTTTCCTTTGTCATTAAAACAAAACTGTATGTATTTTTTGCGGTCATTGAGAAAAAACTGTTTTATGTTCATCTGAAAAATTATACCACTAGGTATACCTACACTTTTAGGCTAAGTATGGTACATACCCTGATTCCAGACCCGTTCATCCTCTTGTGAGTCATTGAAGTGTATGATAGCGGAGTTTTTATCTGATTGGTAACTTTGCCTCTTATTTCTTGTTTGTAACCCGTCAGAGGTTGCGCGATCTTGGGTTACTGAAATGAAATTCATTTATTTTATGCATGGTATTATTGCAGTGTTGGCCGAGTGGGAGGTACCTCGACTTTTATTTCGAAGGTAGTTCGAATCCCGGCGTGCATCAATGGATTTTTCGGTCCGAAAAATGTATATGCTCACTAAAAACAAGTGCTCAAAACGGTGAAGGAAAACATCGTGAGGAAACTTAGTATTGGCTTGCAATCTGTCACGTATGGAATGTGGAATGCAAAATGTGGTATTGTGCCAAAGATAATGTTTGTACGTGCGTCTGACTATCCCCTTTAGATTTAGACATCTTCAAGGTTATAAGCGCCTTGAGATCTGAGAGTAGGTATGTCTACCGTACTTGGGGATTACAGTCGTGATTCTATTTTTTTATAAATAAAAAAGCAATAATAAACTTGTATAGTTTATTGTTTTTTCGTTAGTTGAAGATGCATTTCAGGATTTGCGTTCGTTTGTTCGAATAATGGAAAATAAATAAATAAATAGATTTTGAGTGGACATTTTGAGCATCCAAACTAAGAAAACTTGTAGGTAGGTACTATGGGAACTAGATACATAAAATACTTTTATGTGTTATATGCTTTTTTTTGTAAATACATAAGTGTTCCATGTTCATTATACAAATATTTGTCTTGGGTGGGAATTGAACCAACAACCTATAGCGCAGAAGGCAGAGCTACTACCAACTGAGCTGCCAGGTCAATACTATTGGATTCTGTACCTATTTAGATAAGTAGGTAGGTAGTAACATACAAAATGTTTCTCAATAACACAAGAATCTAGGTAGGTAGGTACTTGTAGGTACCAAAAACCGGTTAGGTTTTTTGCTGCACTTCATTACAATACAGATTCCCACGTCTTTATATGATTGCACTAGTTTCTGCCTGCAGTTTCACTTGCGTAGTGACTGTTTGATAATGTTGAGGACTTACCGTTCGCAGGGTAGGCAGGGAACAGGAACCACTTTGGATGAGTTTTGTATGAGAAATTAATATTTTTGTGATATTAGCGTGCGCATGCGACCGGTGCTTTTTATGAAGAGAAAGAAATAGGGAGGGGACATAGAAAGGATGCGGGATACTAGGGTGGTCCCCTCAATCTATACTAATATTATAAAGAGGAAAGATTTGATTGTTTGTTTGTTTGTTTGTTTGTTTGTATCGAATAGGCTCCGAAACTACTGGACCGATTTGAAAAATTCTTTTACCATTAGAATCCTACGTTATCCCAGATGAACATAGGCTATAGAATATTTTCAAAAACGTTAGGGATCCGTATGAAAACTTCGGTAATGTAACCCAAGGTGTGAAAAAGAATCCAAAAAAAAACCTTATATCGCGTACGCTGCGGAAATTGTTGACAATAGAGCAAAGTAATGTTCTACATTTTTAAAGAGGACATCAACATCTACAAATAAGTCAACAATACCATATATCTAACTATTAGGGATCCGTATGAAAACTTCGATAACGTAACCCAACGTGTGAATCAAAAGCAAAAAAAATCCTTATATCGCGTACGCTGCAAAAGTTATAGACAATAGAGCAAAGTAATGTACTAAAGTTTTAAAGAGGACATCAATATCTACAAATAAGTCAGCAATACCATATGTCTAACTATTAGGGATCCATATGAAAACTTCCATAATGTAACCCAACATGTGAATAAAAAGCAAAATAATATGAGTGTAATAATCTATAGGTACTAATGTTATTATGAGGAAAGATGTTTTGTATATTTGCATGGAATAAATCCAAAAACAACTGGATCGATTTCAAAAAATAATTTACCATTAGAATGCTACATTATCTCTGAGTAACATAAGCTATATTTATTGTTTGAAAAAAATAGGGATCCCTATTAAAACTTCGATAATGTAACCACCTTGGGTAAAAAAATACCCATAAAATCGTTAAAATACGTTACTCCCGTGCGGACTGCTAGTCAAACAATATTTGCGATCAATCGAGTCAAAAATCAGTGGTGTTTACGAGAATGCATGAATACGTAACAGTGACTGAATAAACAATGTGAAACAGTTTTTTGTAAATTTATTTTATTTTTTCGTACCTTCGAATACAAGAACAAGTAGGTAGGTACTAGGTACCTTGAATAAGTTTTAGGCTGGTTAGTAGTGATAATGTAAGTAAATTTTAGTTCCTAAATGTATAATAAATTTAAGTAATTGCATAAATAGTCTTGGCAAAGATTATCAAATAATAAAATTCCTCAATTTTAAAGTCGGCTTTTTTAGGTTTTAATCGATTTATGTTCCTAATTCCTTTTGAGGTAGGTAACATAATGTAAGAGAATTATATTAAAATCCACTTATTATACATAATATTGTTTCCGATGTCTTAAATTAATGGTAATGTGTAATAAATATACAAAGAATGAAATATAAATATCTATCTAATTTCATAGCAGAATACCATAGTTAAGTTATTACTTAGTATATAGTATAGGTAAGGTAACCTACCTTGACTTATACAGCTGGATACAATATATTACAGAATATTTACAAAATCACTACATAGTAGGTATAAAGCAAAGTCGCTTCCCGCTTCCCGCGTCTGTATGTATGCATATATCTTTAAAACTACACAACGGATTTTGATGCGGTTTTTTTTAATAGATAGAGTGATTCAGGAGGAAGGTTTATATGTATTAAACCCGTGCGAAGCCTGGGCGGGTAGCTAGTATATTATAAGAACCAGTATATAAGTATTCTATCAGTTACCTGGTTCCCATATTACAAGCTTTGCTTAGTTTGGGGCTAGATGGCGCTCTGTGAAATGTCCATAAATATTTATTTATTTATTTATTTATTTGTTACCGATTTGTAAAACTAAGTGTGAAAAAACATCTATCTACAACAACTTTATAATAATTTGAAGTCGGTTTGTTTTTAGTTTTTAAAACGTAATTATGGAATACCTATCCTGATATACACATCATATCATCCCCTTTGAAGGGGAGGGGTTTATTTTTCGCCAAATCATTGAAAAAGGTGATAGGCCTCAAGCCGTGTTTGTTGCCTGATTCTTCTAGAGATGGTCGCGAGGAACAGGCGTACCTTTACTTAACTCGACGTTTCAAAGTGATCCTTGTGATTTTATTGGAATAAATGCCTTTTGAATTTGATTTGAATCCCGAATGTTAACGGCCTAATACTCGTTCAAAATAGCTTACAATATTAACATGTTGCAATGTGAATAAGTGATGTTGTTTTCCTTAGCGACTAAGATATTATTATTTGATCGACCGTAGCAAAATTCTCGTTATACTGAAGGTGAGCCTAAGGAGATCTGCACACGGTGACGCACGATCGCGCGTTTCGCCAAAGTAATTCGGAGAAGTGTATACAATGTTTTCCTCCTTTCTGATGTGAAATGAAGGAATAAATCTAAAAAAACATAGTAAATATTATAGGTCCCTGAAGTTAATAATTTATTTATTATTTTTACTTTTATCTGGCTTTTACTGTCATTATTGAAGATCTATCGGTATATTCGCTGCGAACAACTGTACCTAGTTACCGCGCGTAGAATCGGTTTCTGTGTGAGTCGCCTTATTTTAGCTTGCTTGTAAATACTTAGTGGTTTTTTAGTAATAATAATTAAATTATGTTTATTTTCTCACAAAGGTTAATAATAATGACTTGGCGATAGGCAGAGGCAGGATACACAACACACACACAATTATGTAAACCTGTTTATGGGGGGAGACTGGTTAAGGTAGGTTTGTATTGACAAGGTATATAAGAAAATAAATCTATCGTGAAAAGTTTCACCAATCGTGTTTCTGTGTTGAATTTATCTAGATTAAATCCTTAAGTTATTATTGTCATAAAAAATAAACCTGTATGTTTTGCGGTAATTGAGAAAAATCAATTCAGTAATTCATCAAAAATAAATATTCCTTGTCCTTTATTCTAAAGCGGTACGAAGTTCAATGGGTCAGCTAATGAAAAATAAATGAAATAGGATCACGACTTTAATCCCCAAATACGATAGACATCCTCTCAGATCTCCAGGCGCACAGATCACCGAACATACCTAAAGGGGTTAGTCAGAGGCACGTCCTGCACGTTTTCAGAGGATTCGTGACAGGTTGCAATCTCATCGACTAGGTATGTACTTACGTATATTTCCATTGATGTTGTAAGTGATCTGTTTCCATGCATACACTTCAGTGAACTTCCCCACTCTCCTCTTCTGAGTGTGGACGAGCGCGCATACTCCCAATAGTAATAATACTAGTCTCATTTTGAAACCTCTGCAAAAAAAAACCTTTACTTATGGAAACACTCGCAACTTTGTTCATGTAAAGTTATTTTCAAACAAACTTCAAACCCCGGTGCAACCCCGGGTTGCATTTCGGGAAGATAGATAGATAAGATAAGATAGATAAAACTAAATAACTAAAATAAAAAAACCGGCCAAGTTCGAGTCGGACTCGAGCACGAAGGGTTCCGTACTTATCTATAAAAAAACACCTCAAAAAAGATTTTTGTTGTATGGGAGGGGAGCCCCACTTAATTGTTGTTATAGCGACAACAGAAATACATCATCTGTGAAAATGTCAACTGTCTAGCTATCACGGTTCATGAGATACCGCCCTGTGACAGACAGACGGACAGCGAAGTCTTAGTAATAGGGTCCCGTTTTTACTCTTTGAGTACGGAACCCTAAAAACACGATTTTATCTACTATATCTCTTATCTATCTCCTTTACAGCACTCGAATAGGAGCTGATCCTGGCTTCATCATCATGTTGATATCATATAATTGTGTTGTCATCAGAACTACACACAACTGCCGAATTTAATAATGATCCAACAATTAGAAGTTGGTTAAATTCGATTTCTAAGATTTTATTTTAGTAGACATAACTATAGATTTTGATACGGGTCTTTATCACGTAATTACCTACCTTTAATTTATTTTACCGACGTTTCGACTATGTTACAATAGCCATGGTCGCGGGCAGACTGACAGTCAACATATTCGAAACGTTGGGAGGTAATTACGTGATAAAGACCCGTGTCAAAATCTATAATTGTTCCAAGATTTTTTTACATCCTACTAATAATATAAATGCGAAAGTTTGTGAGTGGGTGTTTGTGTGTGTTTGTTACTATTTCACCCAAAAACAACTAAACGGATTTAAATAAAACTTCACAGTAATATAGCTTATACATCAGAATAACACATAGGTTACTTTTTATCCAGGTACCACTCGTGCGAAGCCGGGGAGTGCAGCTAGTAATTATATAGTTACAGGTGAAGCAATTAAATCTAACGACTCAAAACGACGATGGAAAACTACGTAAATTTGACTGTTTTTAATGAATCTTATACTTATGTAAAGTAACTATCTAACATCCTAGTAATCTACACTACTATTACCTACCCATTAAGAGGTATCTTTGTTTGTACTGGATAAACTAAAAAAAACTACTGGACCAATTTTAAAAATTCTTTCACCTATCAAAAGCTACTTTATCAGCGAGTAACAAAGCTTATATTTAATTTAAAAAAAACATTGATCCCTACGAAAATTTGCAATAATGTAACCTATGGAATAAAAAAAACCTATAATCTTCATTAGAAGGTATACCCTGGGCGGCCTGCTTGTAATAATAATAAATAACTATAGATTTTTACGCGGGTCTTTATCACGTAATTTATTTATTTCTTATTTAGTAGGTACCTGAATGAGACAGAGCTTTGCTCGGTATTTCATTGCCTGAAAACACGGATAAAACGACGTTTTCTAAAAATGACCTAAATATATCGATTTATCGCCCATGAAACCACCTGCATTATAAGAATTGCTCGTTTATAGATATGTAGATAGATATAGATAGATATTATTTTTAATATATTTTACCGACCTTAGTGTAATGAAATGAAAAACATTTTTATAGAATGACAACAACAAAATACTGATTATATAAAGTAAGTAATGGAAGTAATATACATAAATAACGAACTAAGTATGTACATATTGGTAAGATAAGAATAGACGCAGGAGTGAGGTAATTATGTTTTTTATTTTGTTTGTGTGGTCCCTCGCCACAAAGCATGATTCTACCAACATCAACATTCTACCATTTTAAAATCTAAATAAATATTGGTGGACATTTTCTTACAGCGCCATCTAGTCCTAAACTTAGCAAAGCTTGTATGTGACGTAGATAATTGATAGAATACTTTTTGTAAATTCATAAACAAGATCAGTCAATGTAGCGGGTAGACTCTTTCGAACAAATTCGTAAAACGATAATAAATCCAAAAGTTTGTGAGTATGTTTGGATGTTGTGGCTTAATAAACAATCGTCTTCTTTCTCTTATTGTTACCTTTTCTATACATATAATAAAACTGTAGAAGAGTTCAATTTTGTACATTGAACAAAAACTAAAAAAAATACTTCTAGGGGCCTTTACACAATAATACAAACCAAATAAAAAAAAAAATTGAAATTTTTGTCTGTCTGTCTGTCTGTCTGTCTGTCTGTCTGTTGTCTGGCTTTCATGCAAAAACTACTGGACGGATTTTGATAAAACATTTTTTGTTATGTAGCTATTAGTCTTCGGCAACATATAGACTATAATTTATTTGGAAGATTGTAATACCAGATGTGAAACTATCTGTCCCCCAGCGAAGCGGGCACGGTTCAGTATATAATAAATCCATAGATATATATCTTTAAGTTGTTAAAAACTCTTCGCATGTTGTGGTAACCCTATAATTGCGGGTGCACTTTGCTTGAACTTTTTGTATTACTTTTTTTTAAATGTCAATGTGTACACCTGTGTTGGGTAACCTTTTTAATAAAAGGAACCAAACGGATTGAATGAAACTTGAAATATCCCTATGTCCTAGCATATAGGCAACTTTTTATCCAGGTAACCGGGTTTACACGGGTTTACTAATGAAGATTAAAGCAAATTTTTGATAACCTGGGTTACATTCTTGCAATATAGTAGGAAAACCATTTTTCTTGAAAATAAAATATAGGTTATGTTACTCTCTGATAATATAGCTTTTGTAAGATGAAAGATTTTTAAAATTGGTCTACTAGTTTTTTAGTTTATCCATTACAAACAAAAAAACAAAATTTTACCTAATAATATTAGTATTGATATTATTTTTCAAACCTTTATGATTAATACACATAGCTATGACAAGTTAAAGGTATATTTAATACTAGCGACCCGCCCGGGCTTCGCACGGGTGCAATGCTGATACTAAATATACTACAGAATGTCTTTATATAAAACGTTTTTTTTACTGCTTTTCTTGACCCCTTCTGTCCCCCTTCTACAATTCCTGATTTTTGGAGTACAATTCGTACAATTCCATAGATTTGTAACTGCATTAAAATTAACCCCTAACCACGGTGGGTCCGGCTGCGTAGTATCACACGATTTCTATGGTTCTTTTTTATGGAATAGTTAATAATGTTAACTTTTTTAATAAGGGATGACTGAGAGTGTTATAAACGTAAGAGTAGATGTGAGTCAACCATAAAAGATAGACATATGCTGTCGTGGGATATTTTTTTATATAATTTTAAGGAGAACATTTCCGTTATACATAATTTCTGTGTAGCTTTAACCATTAAGGTTGCACACGCGACGGAAGCTTAAAAAATGGAGTAACTTCTCCCGTTTTCCCAACATTTCCCTTCACTGCTCTGCTCCTATTGATTGCAGCGTGATGAAAAGTATACTATAACCAGCTCAGGAGTATGAAAAATAATTGTACCAAGTTTCTTTAAAATCCGTCGAGTAGTTTTTGTTTCTATAACGGTTATACAGACAGACAGACAAAAATTTTACTGATTGCATTTTTGGCATCAGTATCGATCCCTAATCACCCCCTGATAGTTATTTTGGAAATATATTTCATGCACAGAATTGACCTCTCTACAGATTTATTATAAGTATAGATAATAATATTTGTATAATACTGGTATATATAAGGTGTAAGAATCAATAGTGTTAATACCTATGTTTTATATAGATTTAAATGTACTTACTCAGTTAAACGGTAAACACGGTAACACACGTCTATGTCTAACGGAGCTTGCCACAGACTGATGTTTATACTAGAACTAGCAGTCCGCCCCGGCTCCGCACGGGAGTAACGTATTATAACGATTTTATGGGTATTTTTTTACCCAGGTAACATTATCGAAGTTTTAATAGGGATCCCTATTTTTTTCAAACAATAAATATGGCCTATGTTAGTCAGAGATAATGTAGCATTCTAATGGAAAACGATTTTTTGAAATCTATCCAGTAGTTTTTGGATTTATTCCATACAAATAAACAAAACATCTTTCCTCATAATAATATTAGTGCCTATAGATTATTACACTCATAATAACTTTTGAATGGTATGGAATTTGGGAATGGTATAATTAAAAAAGTAATTAACAGGTACTGATATGGCCTTGAAAATTAAGTGATTTTTTTGGATAAGGATTAATACCCAGGTACGAATAATGTGGCCTAGTTTGTACAGGCGGCGTTACTATTGCATATTTTAACATGAAAAAGTAGTTATTGTGACATAACTGTAATAGTTGGACATAATTATGGTATTGCTGACTTATTTGTTAATATTGATGTAATCTTTAAAACTGCAGTACATCACTTTGATCTATTGTCAATCATTTTTGCAGCGTACGTGATATAAGGATTTTTTTGCTTTTTATTCACATATTGGGTTAAATTATCGAAGTTTTCATACGGATCCCTAACAGTTAGACATATTGTATTGTTGACTTATTTGTAGATATTGATGTCCTCTTTAAAACTGTAGTACATTACTTTGCTCTATTGTCAATAATTTTTGCAGCGTACGCGATATAAGGATTTTTTTGCTTTTGATTCACACGTTGGGTTACGTTATCGAAGTTTTCATACGGATCCCTAATAGTTAGATATATGGTATTGTTGACTTATTTGTAGATATTGATGTCTTCTTTAAAACTGTAGTACATTACTTTGCTCTAATGTCAACAGTTTCCGCAGCGTACGCGTTATAAGGATTTTTTTTGGTTTTTTTTTCACACCTTGGGTTACATTATCGAAGTTTTCATACGGATCCCTAAAGTTTTTGAAAATATTCTATAGCCTATGTTCATCAGGGATAATGTAGGATTCTAATGGTAAAATAATTGTTCAAACCGGTCCAGTAGTTTCGAAGCCTATTCGTTACAAACAAACAAACAAACAATCAAATCTTTCGTCTTTATAATATTAGTGTAGATATAGATATAGATGACCATGTCCGTCAGATCTCGGAGGGGTTAACTTAGTCTACATATACATGAACGCTTCAGCAACACGGCTGGGTGTTTACGTCTACTCCGCAAACCGAAAACGATATATCGTAACATTGCTCAAATCTCGTGCTCAAAACGGTGAAGGAAAACATCGTGAGGAAACCAGTTAGTATTGGCTTGCAACCTGTCACGTATGGAATGCTAGCTACTGCAAAATGTGGGCATGTGCCAAATATAATGTTTGGACGTGCCCCTGACTACCCACACTAGACATCTTCAAAGGATCTAAGCGCCTTGAGATCTGAGAGGATGTCGTGCTTGGGGATTACAGTCGTGACTTTGTCAAATTCAACTCAATTCGTATTGTCCTATCTGGGGGCACGGCAGTGCCCCCGCCAAGTCAAGCAATAAAGCGGCACGGTTTACAAATTACTAAAACACGTACGTCAAAAGTAATGGTCCATATCGTTCAAACAATAATCAAAAGGATGTAGGGTCATGGTGGTTGTGGTGCCTACCCCGGTTTTGGGCATTTTCAATTTTGGCAGTCAATAACTAAGCATAGCAAACTAACTTTTTTATAATCTATCTTTAAATATAAAAATCAATTTAGTCTCGCTAAAACTCGAGAACGGCTGAACGGATTTATCTTATCTTGGTCTTGAAATGTTCGTCTAGGAAAGGTTTAAAAGGTGAGAAAAAAACGAATAATTGCCGGGAAAACCCTAAAATCAGCCCTTTTCCTTTTCCTATACAAAAGTTTTCTAACTTAAACGTAGAGTCAATTTGAGCTTTATTAGGTTTGATAATATGGTAACGGGAACGGGAACGGGAACGGGAACGGGAACTTAAGACAACATTTTGTTAATTCTAAAGCGATACGAAGTTCGCGGGGTCAGCTTGTGTAATTAATAAATAAATGTCGCCTGTTACAATACTTTTGCTTAACCTATGAGATAGATAAATACTCTATTCTATGTTGTTTAAGAATCGTCGTTTTAATCATTTTTTAAATATAAACCGTTTATTTTAAAATTAAAATAGCGTTAAAAATGCCTACGATCAGCGCTCTCAACCTATAATAGGTAGGTAATTTTGGCACGAATATTTTTAAGATAGTAAGGTGGACATTTTTCACACATCGCCATCTAGCCCCAAACTAAGCAAAGCTTGTACTATGGGAATTAGATAAATGATAAAATACTTATAATTTTTTTTTGTAAATACATTACGTACTAACACTCAGACACAGAGAAAACATCTATGTTCATCACACAAATATTTGCTCTGGGTGGGGATCGAACTCACAACCTACAGCGCTGAAGGCAGAGTTGCTATCGACTGAGCTGTGAGGCCGTCTATATAGGTATATCGTTTTCTGTTCGTGAGCAGTAGACCCCTGTTACGAACTCGAATCCTTGCTGGTTCGTACCTATCTATACTAATATTATAAAGAGGAAAGATTTGATTGATTGTTTGTTTGTTTGCATCGAATCCTACATTATCCCTGATGAACATAGGCTATAGAATATTTTCAAAAATGTTAGGGATCCATATGAAAACTTCGATAATGTAACCCGACATGTGAAAAAAAATCCTTAAATCGCTTACGCTGCAGAAATTATTGACAATAGAGCAAAGTAATGTATTACAGTTTTATAGATATTATCAATATCTACAAAAAAGTCCAGAATACTATATGTCTAACTATTAGGGATCTCTACTATTAGGGGTCTAACTATAGGGGAAAAAAGATTTCGTCCACTGTGGGTGCGTGTTCTCATAGTGTCGTTCTTGAATACGAGGGGAAATCTTTTTTCATAAACATCACTTTATGTGTTGTGCGACACTGCATAGTGTGACTAGATGCACATTGTCGTGTGCCTCTAGCCAAAGTTGAGCTCTAAAGGCACACGGTAGCGTGCGCCATAGTGCCGCTCAACACATAAAGTGATGTTTATAAAAAAAGATTTCGTCCACTGTGGATGCGTGTTCTCATAGTGTCGTTCTTGAATACGGGGGTAAGACTTCGCTGTCCGTCTTTCTGTAATAGGGCTGTATCTCATGAACCGTGACAGTTAGACAGTTGAAATTTTCACAGGTTTTTTGACAGGATTTTGAGGTAATAGCAAACATACATCAATACTTAATATTATAAATGCGAAAGTAACTCTGTCTGTCTGTCTATCAGGGCCAAACCAAAGAGCTGATTGAGAAATTTTATAAAGAGATAGTTTATAGTCATGGGACGCACAGGGAACATTTTCCCCAAAATTTTTTTTTTATTTTCAAGAATTTCAGTGTTTTACGTTGTCAAAATCAAATTTATAAATCTACGCGGACAAAGTAATAAAAACCTAGTACTTATCTATAGGCTTATGTAAAATAAAAGCATGTAAGTAATAAGAAAAATTAAAAATATATTTGATAGAAAAAATTACTAACACAATTACTTTTCTCTCTCCTATTTGTTTCTGTATTTAATTTGATTTGAATACCAGCCTTATTACGTAAACTTATGGTCACATTGCGATTGTGTAGCTGTCAAAAGACAATGTTATGTTGACAGTTGAAGTCAATCACGTTTATCAGTGAGTGGCGCAATAGGGCTACTGTAAAGGAAGGTATTTCTACCTACCAGCCCCTGCCTACCCCTACATCTTTCTTGCTCATCTCTTGTCTCTTTCACGCTTCACACGGCGTCCCCTTAATCAGGTCCCTTATTTTACCTCTGAAACAGAAAAACCAGTTAGTATTCTTATCTCTTAGGGTGGCAGGGCATCTGTCAATCCAAAACCTTTGTGTGGCACGAGACCATATGGATCCACGACCCGCCACGCCGCCGTCACGCCCTACATGCACTATTAGGCATGTGCCACAAATTAATAATGTTTGGACGTGCCTCTAACTGCCTCCCTTCGATGATCTGAGAGGATATCTACCGTACAGTCGTGATACTATATAAATTAAATAATGAATTTAAAAAATGACAAATAAAAAAAACAAACACGTCATTCATGGAAATTATTACATTTTGCCGAATTTACATTACGAAACAAGTTTCATGGATGATTAAATTAATTTTATGACACTACTTTCAGGTACCTGTGCACTAATTTCATAAAAAAATAATAGTGTCGTGAATTTCATAGTATCATGTTAGTGGCTCCGCCAACATCAACGCTATACTAATTTTACTAAAAACTGGCCAAGTGCGTGTCGAGACTCGCGCAATGTAGGGTTACGTAGTTTACACAGCGAACAACGTTAATTATGTAATTTTCAACGATATTTGTACTAAAAAAATTGATTATTTCTTCCTCAAGTACATTTTATAAGTTGGTCGACTATTACGTCTTTTACTCGAAAACTTGTAACGTTTACTTAGCCGTGATAATTTTCCTTTTAAGTTCGTTATATGTACTACTTCCGTGAATTTTATCATGCCTCCAAACCCAATAGTTTAGATTTTAGAGGGGGGGGACACTCGTTTTTAACAAAAATGTCAGAGAGTTGTATAAATACACCTTATATTTCTCTGATTTCTCACCTGTGTATGAAGAAGTTGTCTTCATTTGGATCCAGAGATGAGTACACAAAACGTGGCATTTGGTTGACCAGCACCCAAACATCATCCTTGACTACTGTAAGATCTGCAGAATTTATTAAAGTTACAGTTTTAAATACTTAAAACGATGGCTTCATCATCAGGTTGATAATAGTGTAAATATTGTTTTTAAGTGCACTTCGATCAATCTTCCTAAAACAATATTTATGTACCTACACTCCATCTTAAGGTTGTCTGGACGAGTTCTCTTTTTAGCGATACGACCGTCCGTATAGTTTGAATCTAGTTTATGTTTCTTTCATTATTTTTTTTTCTATTGGTGTACAATAAAGCACATTCATTCATTCTTTCATTCATTCATTATTTCATTCATTCTTTCATCCATTCATTTAAGCGGAAGCTAGTGTTATACAAACTTACCAGATATATATACAAGTTTCTTATGATCCTGAGCGGCCACGCCAACGTTTTCAGGAACAAGGGGTTTGTCGACGTTCCAGCATAGAATTGCGTCTTGTGCCAAGCCAGCGAAGAATAGCGTTCGGGTGGTAGCGTGGAAAGCATGGGAGCCGCTCTGGGTGTTGGGACCTTTATTGCCTTCCAACTGTAAGATTAAAAGATAAATAAATACTAGGATCGGTGGTTTTTAGCATTTTTGTTTTGGTTGTTTTTCGGATTATATGTTCTCCCTTCTGTTAATCCGATTTTTTATCTTCATATATTCAGTATAGGTATTTCATCTTAACCTAAACGATCAAACTGCGTTTAGTTTTTAGGGTTTATTAGGGTACAAACATATATAAGAAACTCACAAACTTTCGCATTTATAATATTATTAGGATTTAAGATAGTGTAGATAGAACCTACTTAAGGTTTAATTTCTTACCATGATATTTAGTTCCTTATTCCCTTTCACCTTCAGCTGGTCTGTGTACACAGAGAACTCCTGAGTTGAGGCCATGGGGTGGAAGTACAACTTCTTCCTGCCACCAGCGTCAGTGGCCAATGCCAGACTGAACAGTCCATCTTGCCAGGGTACCACGTGACCTGATGATATAGTAATTTATGAATCCCACAATCTCGGACACTTTATGGAACAAAATTGGTTATATTTGGCTGTTTCTCAATATGTAATGGAAATTAAAGAATGGTACGGAATAAGTTTAGGTCATTTTTATATTATTATTGCAACCTGTCACGTATGGAATGCTAACTACTGCAAAATGCAGGCATGTGCCAAATATAATGTTTGGACGTGCCTCTGACTACCCCCACTAGACATCTTAGAAGGATCTAAATACTTGTTCACGTTGACTCGCGGGCGCGGTGGCGGGCGCGGTCACGAAATATCAAACATATGACGTGATTTCCAAGTGTTCACGTTCAAAACGCACGTGCGGTCTAAGTAGCGAGCTAACTAGCGACTAGCGCGTGCGGCGCGCTCGCGGCAATTTCAAACGCGTGAGACGTTTGTGTGTGTTCATGTCAAACTAGCGGCGGCGCGCGCGATTCACTCGCGAGCTCGCAACGTTTCCCGCGCCCGCACCCGCCCCCGCGCCCGCGTGTACCTACGTGAACAAGCATGTGCTTGAACACGTTGACTCGCGGGCGCGGTGGTGGGCGCGGTCACGAAATATCAAACGTATGACGTGATTTCCAAGTGTTCACGTTCAAAACGCACGTGCGGTCTAAGTAGCGAGCTAACTAGCGACTAGCGCGTGCGGCGCGCTCGCGGCAATTTCAAACGCGTGAGACGTTTGTGTGTGTTCTTGACCGCACGTGCGTTTTGAACGTGAACACTTGGAAATCACGTCATATGTTTGATATGACGTTGCGACGAAGACGTAACGAAACGCTTATCTTTATAAACCGCAGAATCTAGCCTAGCTTAGGTTGATAAAGGGAAATAGTGTATGTAGTCTTAGATTGTCTCTCATACCTAAGACTCTCTAGCTCAGTACAGGGATCAGATTACGCACTAGGGTGCATTATGGCCGACTTAAGGAATAGGCTGTTCACTAAACCATGAGGGTAACTTAGTTATTATTTTACTTTAGCGTTCTGTATATTCTAAGTCCTTATTTGGGGGCACGGCAGTGCCCCCGCCAAGTCGAGCGCGAAGCAAACACTGCCGTACCATCCTTTACTGGAACCATTTCGCCGCATTTTCAGGCCCCTTTTTGAGAACCTCTGGATAAGACCAGAACGCTGAAATTTTCGTCATCCAGTAAGCCCTAATCACGTACTTAAAATCCAAAATTTCAAGTCTGTAGGTCATTTAGTTACGAAGTTAAGCGAAAGCAAAGTTTCGCATTTTAGACAGACACTCACTCACTCACTCACTCACTCATGATCATCAGAATAGAACTAGTACTTCCCATAAACTCAGAGAGCTGAAATTTGGTACAGAGTTAGGGTTTAATGGCCACATAAAGGGAAAACCATAAAAACTAGGATAATCGAAGATCTGGAGTACCTGGTGACCCTGATAAGAAAACACAAAAGCCTAACCAAACTATTAGAGATCGACATACCGCCTTTACAAAAAATATTCAACTACTGGACCGATTTGAAAAATTCTTTCACCATTAGAATCCTACATTATCCCTGATGAACATAGGCTATAGTATATTTTCAAAAATATTAGGGATCCGTATGAAAACATCGATAATGAAATCCAAAGTGTGAAAAAATTAAAAAAAAATCCTTATATTGCGTTTGCTGCGGAAATTATTGACAATAGAGCAAAGTAATGTACTACAGTTTTAAAGACGACATCAATATCTACAAAAAAGTATGCTATACTATATATGTCTAACTATTAGGGATCCGTATGAAAACTTCCTAACCCAACGTGTAAAAAAAAAACCAAAAAAATCCTTATATCGCGTACGCTGCTGTAATTGTTGACAATAGAGCAAAGTGATGTACTACAGTTTTAAAGAGAACATCAATATCTACAAAAAAGTATGTAATACCATACATCTCACTATTAGGGATCCTTATGAAAAATTCGATAATGTTACCCAAGGTGTAACAAAATTACCTTTATCATTATTACATCCGTGCGACGCCGGGGCGGACTGCTAGTACGCAATAAAATTAAAGGAAAACTCTGGATAAGACTAGACTGGCTTTTATACTTACAAGTTTACAAGAAGAAATAGTTGAACGATTAACTTTATTCTACTCGAACATTACACAAATTGAATAAACAAATTAACAAATTAAATAAACTAAAAAAATATTAATTTCGCTCAAAATTTGATAAAAATATAATGCATTGGACTAAGAGTGGCAGTGATACCAGCGCACACGTCGCTAGATGGCGCTGACTGTATTTTAAACGCGCTTACGATTTGTTTTTATAATAAAAAAACAACTCATAAAAGGAAAAAAAAAACTGTGTCAAATAAGAAA
Organism: Hydriomena furcata; assembly: GCA_912999785.1. Taxonomy (NCBI): domain Eukaryota; kingdom Metazoa; phylum Arthropoda; class Insecta; order Lepidoptera; family Geometridae; genus Hydriomena; species Hydriomena furcata. Next base: position 3,021,976 of record OU538823.1, on the reverse strand, counting down.
ATCTAATAAAATAAATCAATAAACCCACGTTTCTACAAAAAGAAGTGAAATCCCACCAAAAACATTCTGTAAAAAACTAGCCAAGTCTCGATGGAGCTGCTTGTTTATCTCTAAAAAGTAATGAAATCTAGACAAAGTCGTGTCAAGTCTGAGGTTCTTTACTGCGATTTCTTTATTATTATAGAATGTTATGTGACTTGGCCGTCAAAATACGTCTATTTTATGTTAGATTGGTGGTCGATTTGACGCTCCAAAAAGAAGACAGCAGAAGTCAGCATTGTCAATGCTGAATGCATGTGTTGCACGATCAACAACAGCCTAAACTAAGACACTAGCGTCCAATTACCAATACCTGTATTGGCTATTATCTTGCATAACAAACATAGGTAGTTACAACAGATATAACATTACGTGTAAACAAAATTGACTTGTACCCACTAACGTATAAAGAATGTTCAACGGCCAAGTCACACAACATTCTATAATAATAAAGAAATCGCAGTAAAGAACCTCAGACTTGACACGACTTTGTCTAGATTTCATTACTTTTTAGAGATAAACAAGCAGCTCCATCGAGACTTGGCTAGTTTTTTACAGAATGTTTTTGGTGGGATACATATTTTAAGGTACAGATTCATAATTCAAAGAAAGAGCAACAGTAATATTACGTAAAATGGCAAGCTTATAGCAAAACTCACTCACAGCCAAACTTTTCTACCATTCTGTTTTTACGCGTCATTTGTGCGAGCTACTATTGGCCAACTGTTGTGTCTACATAGTTCGTAAACCTTCTTTATGATTACTAATCCCACTATCAGTCATCCATTCATACGTAGCACTAAAATGTGTCTATATGTTATCTGTGCTGTGTAGAAAAAATACGCCATAAATGTTCCTGTTTATGTCGCTGTCGGACGTTCGTGACATGTCCACAGTCTTTCTATGTCCAGCCTGCTGCCACAACAAGCAAGCAAGCAAGCATTTCCTAAGTGTGTGTTCATGTCAAACTAGCGGCGGCGCGCGCGATTCACTCGCGAGCTCGCAACGTTTCCCGCGCCCGCACCCGCCCCCGCGCCCGCGTGTACCTACGTGAACAAGCATGTGCTTGAACACGTTGACTCGCGGGCGCGGTGGTGGGCGCGGTCACGAAATATCAAACATATGACGTGATTTCCAAGTGTTCACGTTCAAAACGCACGTGCGGTCTAAGTAGCGAGCTAACTAGCGACTAGCGCGTGCGGCGCGCTCGCGGCAATTTCAAACGCGTGAGACGTTTGTGTGTGTGCTTGACCGCACGTGCGTTTTGAACGTGAACACTTGGAAATCACGTCATATGTTTGATATTTCGTGACCGCGCCCACCACCGCGCCCGCGAGTCAACGTGTTCAAGCACATGCTTGTTCACGTAGGTACACGCGGGCGCGGGGGCGGGTGCGGGCGCGGGAAACGTTGCGAGCTCGCGAGTGAATCGCGCGCGCCGCCGCTAGTTTGACATGAACACACACTTAGGAAATGCTTGCTTGCTTGCTTGTTGTGGCAGCAGGCTGGACATAGAAAGACTGTGGACATGTCACGAACGTCCGACAGCGACATAAACAGGAACATTTATGGCGTATTTTTTCTACACAGCACAGATAACATATAGACACATTTTAGTGCTACGTATGAATGGATGACTGATAGTGGGATTAGTAATCATAAAGAAGGTTTACGAACTATGTAGACACAACAGTTGGCCAATAGTAGCTCGCACAAATGACGCGTAAAAACAGAATGGTAGAAAAGTTTGGCTGTGAGTGAGTTTTGCTATAAGCTTGCCATTTTACGTAATATTACTGTTGCTCTTTCTTTGAATTATGAATCTGTACCTTAAAATATGTATAAGGACTTAGAATATACAGAACGCTAAAGTAAAATAATAACTAAGTTACCCTCATGGTTTAGTGAACAGCCTATTCCTTAAGTCGGCCATAATGCACCCTAGTGCGTAATCTGATCCCTGTACTGAGCTAGAGAGTCTTAGGTATGAGAGACAATCTAAGACTACATACACTATTTCCCTTTATCAACCTAAGCTAGGCTAGATTCTGCGGTTTATAAAGATAAGCGTTTCGTTACGTCTTCGTCGCAACGTTTCCCGCGCCCGCACCCGCCCCCGCGCCCGCGTGTACCTACGTGAACAAGCACGGTACTTGTTCACGTTGACTCGCGGGCGCGGTGGCGGGCGCGGTGGCGGGCGCGGTCACGAAATATCAAACATATGACGTGATTTCCAAGTGTTCACGTTCAAAACGCACGTGCGGTCAAGCACACACACAAACGTCTTAACTAATTTATTTTTTAATTTTTTTTAACGCGTTTTTGCCGCGAGCGCGCCGCACGCGCTAGTCGCTAGTTAGCTCGCTACTTAGACCGCACGTGCGTTTTGAACGTGAACACTTGGAAATCACGTCATATGTTTGATATTTCGTGACCGCGCCCGCCACCGCGCCCGCGAGTCAACGTGAATAAGCACTTAAGCGTCTGGAGATCTGAGAGGATGTCTACCGTACTTGGGGATTACAGTCGTGATCCTATTTTTATTTTTTTATTGATGATTAAAAAACAATGGCAAATGAATAAACAAATAACATAATATGATCAAAATAAAAATAATGATGAATTTTTTGTCCATGTAATGTGCAAGGAAAATCTAGTTACACCCGATGGTGAACAGAATCCAAATATGAACAACAAAGAAAAAATTTATACAACAATGACGTCAATGACGTAAGCATTGTCAATCGCAATTGACACTCTGGAGATTCACACCTGCAACAGTGAAGTTCAAAGCGCTGGGATCATGTTTGAAGCTCGGATGGCTGAAGCTCCAGCTGTCCAGGTCCTTGAGGGAGAAGACCACCAGGGTATCTGTGGCCAGGTCGTTGATGTAGGCATAGGCATCTCCACAGGAGTTCGGGTCTACCTCCACTGTTATTGATGTTAGACCTGGAAACGTCATAACTAAATATTGGTGGACTTTTATCGTGGGATGTACCTCGACTTTCATTCTGAAGGTCGTAGGATCGAATCCCTGCCGTGCATCAAAGAATTTTCTGATAGGAAAAAAATATATGCACATTAATACACGTGCTCAAAACGGTGAAGGAAAACATCGTGAGGAAACCAGTTAGTGTTCTTATAAGCGACGATGGGCTTGCAACCTGTCACGTATGGAATGCTATATCTACTGCAAAATGTGGGTATTTTGCCAAACACGTTTTTGCGTGCCTCTAACTACCCTTTAGACATTTTCGAGGATTTAAGCGCCTTGAGATTTGAGAGTATGTCTACCGTACTTGGGGATTACAGTCGTGATCCTTTAAACTTTATTTTTATTATAATAATAAATATTCGCGAACTTTACACACAGCGCCATCTAGCCTCAAACTAAGCGAAGCTTGTACTATTTGAACCAGATAACTGATAGAATACATATACTTTTTTTTATTTTTTTTACATACCTAATATTCATTTTAACACCCAGACACAGAACAAACATCTATGTTCATCACACAAATGTTTGACCTGGGTGGGGATCGAACCCACAACCTCGTAGAAGGCAGAGTTACTACCAACTGAGCTGTGAGAAAGGAAATACAAACTTACCGCCACTAGTTCTATTGTTAACCAAATCAGTCGACTTTAGCTCGTATTTGAGGAGTATTGCGCCGTCGTTAGAATCCATATCGATTATTACTATCGAAGGAGGCTGCACTTGCTTTCTTGCACCTGCAATTACGTTTATGTTATGACGAGTAATAAATGTTTTTGAAGAATCGTTTTAGGGTTCCGTACCCAAAGGGTAAAAACGGGACCCTATTAAAAAAAAAAAAAAAAAAAAAAATCATTTATTTCAATAAAATCACAAGGATCACTTTGAAACGTCTTAGGAACTAGGTGAAGCTACGCCGATTACTAAGACTTCGCTCTCCTTCTGTCTGTCACAGGGCAGTATCTCAAGAACTGTGATAGCTAGACAGTTAAAATTTTCACAGATTATGTATTTCTGTAACAAATACTAAAAACAGAATAACATAAATATAAGGGAGGCTCCCATACAACAAACGTGATTTTTGCATTTTTAGCGTCATCCAGTTTAATTTTTTTAATGCATTGCTGAAGTTTCGAGACAATTTAGATGCTGAAATATCGTGAGGAAACCAGTTAGTATTCTTATATGCGGCGATGGGCTTGCAACCTGTTACCCTTGGAATGTTAGCTACTGCTAAATGTGGGCGTGTGCCAAATATCATGATTGGACGTGCTTCTGACTACCTCCTCTATTCAAAGGATCTAAGCACCTGGAAATCTGAGAGGATAATGAAATGAAAGTAATTTATTGCCTTACCTTACTATTACACACAATATACATCTATACTTATAATAAATCTGTAGAGAGGTCAATTCTGTACATGAAATATATTTCCAAAATAACTATCAGGGGATGATTAGGGATCGATACTGATGCCAAAAATGCAATCAGTAAAATTTTTGTCTGTCTGTCTGTCTGTCTGTCTGTCTGTCTGTCTGTATAACCGTTATAGAAACAAAAACTACTGGACGGATTTTAATGAAACTTGGTACAATTATTTTTCATACTCCTGAGCTGGTTATAGTATACTTTTCATCACGCTACAATCAATAGGAGCAGAGCAGTGAAGGGAAATGTTGGGAAAACGGGAGTAGTTACTGCATTTCTTAAGCTTCCGTCGCGTGTGCAACCTTAATGGTTAAAGCTACACAGAAATCATGTATGACGGAAATGTTCTCCTTAAAATTATATAAAAAATATCCCACGACAGCATATGTTTATCTTTTATGGTTGACTCACAATAACACGTGTAACTCCCGATAGCTTAGCAGTTCGAAGCTTTCTGATTATATTTGACTACTCTTACGTTTATAACACTCTCAGTCATCCCTAATTAAAAAAGTTTACATTATTAACTATTCCATAAAAAAAGAATCATAGAAATCGGTATAGAAACACCAAAGTTATGCATGAAATACGCTAATAATAAGCCATCGCGCGTGAATACTGAATCATGCTATAAGGATTATTTTTGTATATAAGGTCGCGAACGCACAGGCAGGCCTTTTGGCCCACGCAGCACAGTAGACTCCTTCCTATTTTTTTGTTGTATGTTTTTGTATTCTTTTTATATATTGTATCCCTCTGTCTTCTGTGTGTGTTTGTGTCAAATAAATATTTTCAGGTGGCTTGCTTAGCGCCTAGAGGCTAGCGAGTCACCTAGCGAGTAGCTTCGTAAAACGAACATTCTCGAACGTTCGCGACCGGCCTAGCAGCTAGGCGTCAAGCATGCGTCAAGCGCACAGTGCAGCCGGTCGCGAACGTTCGAGAATCGGTCGCCGCGCTCGACGCGTCTCGCGGCCGAAGGTATAAAAAGGCGGGGCGTCCGAGCGCGAGCTTCATACAATTTTTGTATGATACTGCGCATGCGCAACCGGACCCACCGTGTTTAAGGGTTAAAATGCATTTACAAATCTATGGAAATGCATAGTATTAAATTACCTTAGGATTGACCCAATAAAAATGTTTAATTTTTTTATAAAATGGTCAATTAGTTTTTTTACAAATAGCTAAATAAATAAAAGTGTAGTAAGCGGTGTTGGTCGAGCAGGAGGTACCTCGACTTTTAATTTTAAGGTCGTGGGTTCGAATCCCAGCGTGCATCAATGGATTTTTTGTAAGAAATAAAATCCAGTTAGTCCTACTTCCTACTAATATTATAAATGCGAAAGTTTGTGAGTTTGTTCGTATGTTTATGCCTCAATCAGGCCAAAACAACAAAACGGATTAAAATGAAATTTGCTGTAAATGTAGGTATAATGCTCGAATAAATCATAGACTACTTTAACCCTATACTTGACAGAGTGCCTAATTTGGTACGTTCAACTTTCAAAAATTCCCAACGCGTGAAAAAATATTTTTAATCTATTTTAAATATTACATAATTTAGAAAATATTGTCCCAATTCTACTAAAAAATACTTTTTGATGATTTGCAACTCTCAATTTGAAGTAGAGCGAATGATAGCTGACCAGTGACAGGAGTCTTGGCACCGCAGGGTAAAAAAATTAAATATTACTAGTATTTTTTTAGTATTTCTGTCAAAAACGGTTGATATGTAATAGTTAACATTTTTTTACACCCGAAATTAATATTTTCATGTACCTAAATGAATTACAATGGCATGCAATCAACTGGTTTTTCATGATGTACCAAATAAGTCACATTGCCAGATGAGCGCCATTCAAGTTTATCTTTACTATGTACCTGATATGTGACATTGCCATACTCGTATAAATTATATTTTTTCAAAATTACATACATTTATGATTTTTGATCGAGCGAAGCGAGATCTCTTTGACAACTCGGAGGTGTCGTCGGCCCTTTTATGCGAGTATGAATGTTTTTTCGACGATAGCATTCTAATCGTTGCTCTAATAAATCGAAATTCACCAATTGTAATAAAATTTTCAAGCTTGAGCTTTAATTGTCAAGAAATTATAGAGATAAGAATGTACGTAAGGTGTCAGTTTGATGCGAAGTACTTGCTAAAATGACATTTTAGTGCCACAGGTGCCGCAACTATATCAGCAGCAGCAACATCGACCTCGTCAACTTGTGGGTCTTATCTTCAAGTCGGGGGCAAGTCAGATTTAGACGAAATTTAATCATCAGATGATGAACAATAGCAATGCTGTGATAGCAGTTCACCGCCTTCACACTTTCCCATTGCTATTTTCACTGGAAAACCTATACTTTTTATGAAATGTTGATAATGAGATGAATCAAGTTGTTACATCAACATTTCTGCTACAATATCAACTGTCATCGCTGTCGATCACTGTTCATTGCCCGTTGATTCTGAACAAGTACCTTCCCTATTGTAGGTATGCAGCCTTGACCCTAAGCAGCTACTTAATCAATAAGACCTAGTGTATTAGGCACGAAGGAAGGTCTCAAAGACTAACACCTTATTGGCGTTGTAAAAAGTTCACTTGTTCTGCTGAAGTCAAAGATCATGTCTTCTTTGGGGTTTGACTTGCAGGAAAGAGTGACATTCAATACTTCAAGCTGTTCTACTTAGATGACATCATCTCTCTATGTGCAAAAATAAATCTTTACAGCACATAAATAACTAGCACTTCTTCCGAAGTTTCAGAAGGCGATGAAAAATATTTTTGACAATCATTTTCTGATCTAGCAGATCGTTTTGGGGCATATACATCATTTCGGGGCTGTTGATAATACTCGCCTATCTTCTCTCAAACGCTTGATTAAATTTCTCATTACCCAACTTTCAAATTTAGCAGAGGGAGGTGCATACATTTCACAAAAGTGCAAACTAAGAAAGGATTAGGGGAATACTAAAGAGTTTTATATACTTATATATATATTATCTACAGATTCTAAATTGAAAATGAATATAACGTAATCGCAAATTATTTTTAGCATGTTTTTGTTACTTTTTAATGTAAGAATGTAATATTTTTGTTATATAAAGTGATAAACACAAATGTATATAAGCCTGGCAGTGTGACACATATGGTACGTTGATTTAGTAAAGTTGATTATAACACATCTGGCAATGTGCCAAATATGGTACATTCAATAAATCTAAAAGTATTGATAATATAATTTTTTTTTTCATACTATCCCTTCTATTAATGACCCTAGATCACAAATTATACAAAAAAAAACAACATTTCTAAAATAAAAATTCCTGCCAAGTATAGGGTTAAAATAAGAAAAACATTCCCAAAATGATAAACAAAACGCAAGTTATACGCGGGTGAAACCGCGGGGTACAGCTAGTACATAATAAAATACATTTATCTAATTAGTGAGCGTTTTAATTCCCCTGGCTAACTATTTATACACAGAAAAGATAATATATATATCAATCACACAAAAAGTATTTTAAAATACCAATATCTAAGCTAATTATATGTGAAATGTTTGGTTTTTGTATGGGCTGAGTCTACTGGACAAGACGGAAAAAGTGATAAAACTGCATTATCTTGAAAACCATCAAACTTATATAGAAACTGTCCATATTTTACCTAGTTAGTATGAATATTTAATAAATTAGTTTATTTTAATTAATTAGGATGTTTACCGAACTTGGGGATTACTGTCGTGATTTATTTTTACCTGGTATTTCAAGCAGTCCTGTATCTAAAAGCCACAGCCTCTTGCAGCGGTCTATTTCAGGTCGGTACACGGAGATCAGGTCTTCGAACCTCGGCGGTTCCGGCACCGGAGTCAGAAAAGGAGATTGGCTTCTTTTGGAACCAGAGAATGAAACCACTGTCGCTGGTATTCCTAAAAAATAAAACTAGGGTCATAGGGTTGTGGTGCCTACCCCGGCTTTGGGCATTTTATTTTTTCTATTCAATAACTAAGCATAGCAAACAAACATTTCCGTTTTTAGGGTTTTCCCGGCAATTATTCGAATTTTTCTCACCTTTTAAACCTTCCCTAGACCGCCACGAATATTTCAAGACCAAGATAAGATAAATCCGTTCAGCCGTTCTCGAGTTTTAGCGAGACTAACGAACAGCAATTGATTTTTATCACTACATAGTATAAAGCAAAGTCGCTTTCCGCTTCCCGCGTCTGTATGTATGTATGTATTGTATTGCTTATATCTTTAAAACTACACAACGGATTTTGATGCGGTTTTTTTAATAGATAGAGTGATTCAGGAGGAAGGTTTATATGTATAATAACATGCTACCCGTGCGAAGCCGGGGCGGGTCGCTAGTATAATATAAAGATAAAGATAGATAAAAGAAAGTCGTGTTATTTACACTATTTATAACTCAAGAACGGCTGAACCGATTTGGCTGAAAATTGTTGGGGAGGTAGCTGAGACCAGGAGACGAACATAGGATACTTTTTAACGGGAACGGGAACGGGAACGGGAGTTAATTCTAAAGCGATATGAAGTTCGTCGGATTAGCTTGTATTAAATAAATAACCGGTAAAATAATGACTGTACTAACCGTAACGCCTTCTAGGAACGGTGATTACCATGTTCTTGTTCTCTTCCACGGTAAGACCAACCGGTACGTTGTTGTATTGTATAAAGTACTTCTCACTATTATTCAGATAGTCCTGTTTGAAGATAATTGGACCAGATGCCTTTCTGTAATCTGAGTCTTCCGTGTCTGAAAATGAGTTTTAAAATAATGCAAATGAACTGGACAAGTGCGAGTAGGACTCGCGCATCGAGGGTTCCGTATGAACTTCTTATGTTTTCCTGTAATTTATAGATAAAAAACTATGTTCTTTAATTTTTTTTTAATTTTTTAGGCTATTAATTTTGAAGATAAGGGACGGTCGGACAGACACACGAGTAAGATCCTATTAGGGTTCCGTTTATTTTGAGGTACGGAACCCTAAAAACACACTCTTTTTATTAGGTGCAGCTTTGTTAAATTGTTTGATTATTATCAAATTTGGCAAAAATTCCAAATTATAAGTTGGCTATATTCGATTTACAAGATTTTATTACATACTAGCCGACCCGTGACAGACGTTGTCCTGTCAAATTTCAATAATCGAATAGAAAAGACTGAATGTTTTTAGTCTGTGATGTCAGATTTGTTGCACACCAGAGCCATCTATACAGAAATCATCCATTATGAGTTTTTTTATTGTTTTGGGGATGACTTGCATTTTTAAAGTAGTCTATTATTTATTCGGGCATTATATCTACATCTACAGCAAATTTCAACTTAATCCGTTTTGTCATTTAGGCCTGATTTAGGAACAAACATACATACGAACTCACAAACTTTCACATTTATAATATTAATGGGATTTATTTGTTACAAATGAAGCCAATATAAAAACTTGTAAAATAATCTTATAAACTTACACACTAACAGACCCGGCCACGCGTTGCAGTGTCAACAGATATCGCCATCTGTTAGAATCTTTTGGAGCTAACAGATAATTGTGACTGTCAGATAATAAACAAATAATTTGCAATTAAATAATATTGCGACTATAAATTGAGATGTAAGCTATCCTATCTTTCAAGTTGGATCAAACTGCACACGGTGTGCAAAGTTTGATTAAAATCGGTTCAGTAGTTTAGGAGTCCATTGCGGACAAACAACGTGACGCGTAATTTATATAATATTTAATTCACCCTCACAATTTGACTGTTTTAGTGTAGGTATTTTTATTTTACATTTTAGATACAGGATATGATTAATTTAATTTAAAATGCGCAATGTTCTATACATAGGTATAACTATATGCATTTATATTTTTATTATTATAGGTATCTTTTGTATAAAATAAAAAAAATATGAACAGAATTGAATAAGAGAAAAATGACAAAAAATTACCATTGCTACTAGGAAAACAGAACCGACGAGCATGCATTAAGAATGTGATAAAAGCCTACCCCTCAAAAAGCGTGATTTTATGTATGTATTCACTTACATTTCGGTCCATAAACGTCATATTTCAATTGTTTCCATGAGAAATACTCCTCCATCTTCCCTTGAGCGACACTTTCGACATATTTTAGCACAAAAATCGTAAATAAAACTTTTAAAAACATCATCTACGAAGTTCGACGACTTACTGAAGTTACTGTCTGGTTTTGTAGCCTTGGTTTTACCCACAAACAACTCCTACGCAGATATAGCTACATCTCTCTATACTAATATTATAACAAGAAATCATTTGTATTTTTTTATGTTTGTAAGGAATAAACTCAAAAACTAAATGACCGATTTTAAAAATTCTTTCACCATTTGAATGCTACATTATCTCTGAGTAATATAAGCTATATTTATTACTAGAAAACATTTAAAAATCTTGAGACGAACAGACTACTTCTTTTTATACATTGTTTTTTTTTTATTTCGGGAATTTTAATGTTTTACTTAAAATCGTCAATCTAATGGACCAAGTCGCGGGTAAAATCTAGTAATGATAATGAAGACGTAGGATGTTTTTTTTTATCATGTTGGTATTATTGTTTGTTGTTTCCATAATTTTTACAAAAAAAAACCGGCCAAGTGCGTGTCGCGCCTCGCGCAGTGTTTCATAGTTTACCTAAGTAGTTTTTAAAGATATTTGTACTAAAATTTTGTTATTAGGTACTTTTCCAAATCATTTTTTTCAATTGTTCGACGATTACTCGTAAACTACTGTGATAGTTTTTCTTTTAAATTCATTATACCGTGTTTTTTTTCACACCTCCAAAATTAATAGTTAAAGGGAGGGACACTTGACTCTAACTTGAAAACAAATGGTGATAAGTTAAATTTTTGACATTTTGTATGGGCTGAGTCTACCCGCATAAGACGGAAAAAGTGATAAAACTGCATTATCTCGATAACCATCAAATTTAAAAAGAAACTGTCTGTAATTTATTTAGCTAGTATGATTATCTAACGAATTATATAAAAATTAACTGTTTAGCTATTCATAGTTTTGATTAAAAACGAAACTAGTGTTTTTGAAGAGCCAACTTTGGAAAATAAATCTATCGAGAAAAGTTTCACCAATCGTGATTCTGTCTGTAATTTATCTAGATTATATCATTAAGTTATCTTTGTCATAAAAAACAAAACTGTATGTTTTACGGTTATTGAAAAAAAACAATTCTGCATTCATCAAACACATTAATTACTCGCCTTAAAGCTTAATATTTCACAAACGGATCCCTTAGACGAAAAGTTGTTTTCGTAAACCCACAATATTTTCTAAAGACCTATTCAACGACACCCCACACCAAGGGGTACGCAAGAAAAAAATCATCCCCATTTTAGGTTTAGGGGAGGACCCTAAAAATATTTTTTCCAAGTTTTTATTGTGCAACTTTGTTGGCGTGACCAATATGCATATCCATGCCAAATTACAACTTTCTAGCACTAAGAGTATCTAAACTAAGCTGCGGACGGACGGACGGACGGACATGGCGAAACTATAAGGGTTTCTTGTAGACTACGAAACCCTAAAACGCTGTGTGCCATAAAAAGGAGTAATTAACAGTAATCTAGAATTTTACCGGGTACCTATTTATTGAGAAGTTCAAAGTTGCTTTTTAATGATAAGTTATCAGGAGGAATGAACTTGAGGGGTTATTTAATGAAAACAAACAAAAAACGAGTGCCAAGTGCGGCCAAGTGCGAGTCGGACTCACGCACGAAGGGTTCCGTACCATTATCTATCAAAAATGGCAAAAAAAAACACGTTTGTTGTATGGGAGCCCCACTTATATATTTGTTTTATTCTGTTTTTAGTTTTATTTGTTGTTATAGCGGCAACAGAAATACATAATCTGTGAAAATTTCAACTGTCTAGCTATCACGGTTTATAAGATACAGCCTTGTGCCAGACAGACAGACAGATAGACTGAAAGGCAGACGGACAGCGAAGTCTTAGTAATAGGGTCTCGTTTTTACCCTTTGGGTACGGAACCCTAAAAAATGTGACTTGTACGTTATCACTAACTAACTAACACACGAACTAAAACGGCAAGTTAAAAAAACAGTCCGTAATTTCACCACGGCCGCTTTTTAGAAATCAAAACTCAACTTATAAGGATAAACTTAAGGGGCTCCCCGTCGCTGATTGCTCTTTTTCGAAACGAAAAAAGAAATACTTCTGAACAAGCCACATCTCCTATTTTTATAAGTATATTACTTCAGTTTCCTACCTAGATTTCTATTAAGCTGAAAACATAATAGCAGAAACTTTTCACGATAAAGATATTATTTCAAAATGATACGTTTTAGAATTTATGATCGAAATATTTTATATACCTACTATTAAAATCAACTTGTGATTTATTGTTAAAGATAGGTAATATGTAGATCTAGATTTCTATTAGAATAGATTTTTGATAAGTAATTATACATAATTTATATCATTAATTTATTCTAAAAGCTAAGGCGGACCACGCGCCGACTTGTGTTTGTCGTCATTGCAGCGGTCGGTAGGATTATTTATCGAAGTTATTAAATATGGGTACATCTTTATTCACATATACTATACATTATAAAATAGGAGATGTGGCTTGTTCGCAAGTATTTATTTTTTCGTTTCGAACAAAAACAATCGTCGACTGGGAGCGCCTTAATTTTATTTGCACATGCATGTAGGTAGAATGTGATGAGAGTGAATGAAGCAAAAGAAGTATGTCAGGATAGCAAGTGGAAAACCGTGATCTCTGCCTACCCCTCTGGGAAACAGGGGCCTACAATCACTTAAGGCCCTGTATGTCGACGATTGCTCTTTTTCGAAACGAAAAAAGAAATACTTCTGAACAAGCCACATCTCTTATTTTTATAAATATATTACTTCAGGTTCCTACCTAGATTTCTATTAAGCTGAAAACATAATAGCAGAAACTTTTCACGATAAAGACATTATTTAAAAATGATACATTTTAGAATTTATGATCGAAATACTTTGATACCTACTATTAAGATCAACTTGTGATTTATTGTTAAAGATAGGTAATATGTAGATCTAGATTTCTACTAGAATAGGTTTTTGATAAGTAATTATACATAATTTATATCATTAATTTATTCGAAAAGCAAAGGCGGACCACGCGCCGCCCATGGTGCCCCGTGTGTTTGTCGTCATTGCAGCGGTCGGTAGGATTATTTATCGAAGTGATTAAAGATGGGTACATCTTTATTCACATATACTATACATTATAAAATAGGAGATGTGGCTTGTTCAGAAGAATTTCTTTTTTCGTTTAGAAAAAGAGCAATCGTCGACATACAGGGCCTTAAGTAAGACTAAAGTAATACACTTTAAAAGCGAAAGAGACAACGCTATACGAACACGTATGGCGTTGTCACTTTCGCACCGCGAGTAATACTGCTTTACATGCGTATGTAGGAGGAGGATAGGAGGATAAACATGATTTTATTCGTGTAATATACCGTAAATACCTACATACGTACTTATATAATACCTTTAAGGAAAATACTAACTTGTAATAAAGTAGAGATGGCAATCCCATTTTAAGACAGGTTATATTTTGTTTTCGATGAATGCAGAATCGTTTTTTCTCAATAACCGTAAACATACAGTTTTGTTTTTTTATATTAAAGATAACTTATGGATTTAATCTTGATAAATTATAGACAGAAACACGATTGGTGAAATTTTTCTCGATCGATTTATTTTCCAAAGTTGACTCTTCCAAAACACTATTTACGTTTTTGCTCAAAACGATGAATAGCTAAACAGTTAATTTATATATACTTCGTTAGATAATCATACTAGCTACATAAATGAAAGACAGTTTCTTTTTAAGTTAAATGGTTTTCAAGATAATGCGGTTTTATCACTTTTTTTGTCTTGTCCAGGTATAATCGGCCCATACAAAAAAATAAAAAAAAACAAACATCACCTAACACGCTTATTCTTTCTTTTTAGCTAAATCTGTAAGAAACTGACATTTAAGCACATTTATTGGGAATCTAATCCTAATTGCTATGGGCTTGTTATTAGGCTAGAGGATGTCTACAGTTCAAGGTGCATTGTCGAGCATTTGCGTCGATCTCTCCTTCTCATCCCGCCTTCATGTACCAATTTTTAATCTATTTCCACATATCCAATCCATCTCCCATCCTTTCAAATTATGTAATTGTAATCAATAAAATCAAATCAATATAAATCAGTAAATAATAAATAAATAAATAAAAACATGTGTTACTTTTACCACAGACAAGTCGGACAGACCGAGACCGCGACCACAGAACACCTATCGCTAAAGATGGATTACGTGTATTTTAATTTTTTGTTTTTCATTATATTTAATTATTTTCGTTTACCTTTATATATATTATGAATATTTATATTTACCATGCACACTCGCATACTACTTTGATATTTATTTATTTTATTGTTTAGTCTATTGTACGTAAATTCTTTAGAATTATGACTTATTTCTTATTTAGTTTATCGACTTGTTGTGTCGCCACATCGCGTCCAGGCCCCGACTGAAAACCAGCGTCGCACCGCGCTTCGCCTATTCCATAGGTTCGGTGCTGAACGGCTCAATGCTGAGACGGGGACCTATTTGCCCCCACATGGCACAATTTGCTGTTCATTGTTTTTTGTTCTCTTTATTCATTAATTGTGTTGTGCTTTTGGAGCAAATAAATGTTTTTTCTTTCTTTCTTCTTTCAAGGTGCTTTTTTCTGTGGGATTATTGAATTTGTCATGACGTCTGTCGGGACAGCTAGTAATTAGGCATTATAAATAATCAAAAGTAATTTATTTGTTCACAAAATACAATGGAATATAGAAAATTATCATTAATATTTGGAATGATGCGTGAAATCACTGGTTTGCTGCAATTTCTGGTTTGCAATCTGTAAAATAAATAAATAAGTTTTTAAAACTAAACAGAAAACCGACGAAAAGTCAAGAGACATATTCATTTTTAACCGATTATAAAAAGGAGGTTCTCAAGGTGGTATGTTTTTCTCAGTTATTTATTAAAATATCTGGAAAATTATTTTTTTGGGTGGGACTTAATTTCCTATTGGTCCCATTGTTTTCAAAATTTCATTGTTTTCATTGTTTTCTATTTATTTTATAGATAGATATTATAGAGAGATTGTTGTAAATCTACCCTGATGTGATAAAGACCCGTCTAAAATTATATAGTTGGTTAAAATTAAGACTAAACAAGAGAATAAACATTTTAAGAGCAGGTACCTACATTATACCACTCGGTTATGAGACATTCCAATATCGCGCCAAGTGGCGAAGTACTGCTTGAAGATAGCAGGTTCAGCGTTTTGCAGGACCCTTTCCACCTTCACCTGGAAATTAAAATTATGGTAAAAATATATATAAAAAACTGGTCATGTGCGAGTAGAAGTCGCGCACGAAAGATTCCGTTTCATTATCTATAAAAAACGGCAAAATAACACGTTTGTTGTATGGGAGCCCCACTTATATATTTATTTTATTTTGTTTTTAGTATTTGTTGTTATAGCGGCAACAGAAATATATAATCTGTGAAAATTTCAACTGTCTAGCTATCACGGATACAGCCCTGTGACAGACAGACGGACAGACAGACGGACAGACGGACAGCGAAGTCTTAGTAATAGGGTCTCGTTTTTACCCTTTGGGTACGGAACCCTAAAATGTAACATTCGGTATTACTTCGGTATTTAAAAAAGATTCCATAATCCTAGAACCTAATAAAATAAAAAAAATAATAGGATCACGACTGTAATCCCCAAGTAAGGTAGACATCTCAGATCTCCAGGCGCTTAAATCCTCTGAAGATGTCTAAAGGGGTTAGTCAGGGGCACGGTGCACGCATGCCCACATTCGTTGTGCTACTTACCCAGGCAGGGTATTTCTTGGCAGAGTAATACTCCTGCGCCTTAGTCATGGCTTCGGACTTTTCCCTCTCAGTAGCTTGCTTCCCAATCCACACGTAAATACTACCGCTGATAGTGTCCAAGATGTATACATCCTGGAAATAAGTTGTTCATATTCATATTCATTTACTAGCGACCCGCCCCGGCTTCGCACGGGTTTAATACACACACACACGCACACACACACACACACACACACACACACACACACACACATGCGCACACACACACACACACACACTTAATATTTATCATCACTAATTACCTACTTAATTATTTTTGGTTACTACTAAATAATTTTCTGCGTTGTGTAACTTACACTGTTTAACTTTAACTTTATATTATATTATATCTTAAGTGCCTGATCTGTAACCTACAATCTCGATATGGAAGAGCGAGGTCTTCTAACACAAGTATTTATTACTTAAAAGAAGGCCTCAACCTAGTGATAGATTTATGTAATTTTGGGTACAGAAATAAATAATTTTGATTTTGATTTGAATACATATAAACCTTCCTCCTGAATCACTCTATGGGGGGGTGCTGTACGTGTGTGCCCAGGCGTAAAAATACTATAAAAGTAAAAAAATACAAAATAACAAAAATACTTTAAAGTACAAGTTCAAACTGTGACGTCATAACTGGTTTTTTACCGGTTTTTTTGTTTGTACGTAACCTGGTCGAGTAAATACGCACCACCTCTACAGGTCGCTGTCACCAGATGTATTTACAAAAAAATATTTGTATGTATTCTATCAGTTATCTAGTTGCCATAGTACAAGCTTTGCTTAGTTTGGAGCTAGATGGTTCTGTGTGATAATGCTCACCAATATTTATTTATTTATGCTCATATATGCCTTCCATTGGCAGGTTAATAAAACAATAGATATCTACCGTTTGCTTGAGCTGTTGCTGTGTATAAGGGCGAGTGACAGGAATGACCTTCACTCTTCCCGTGCTGTCAGACACCTCCGAAAGGAGGACTGAAGTCTCCTCCTTCTTCTCGAAGGCCTGGAAGAGATAAAAGTATGTTAAAATAAATATAAATTTTATCACGATTGTTATTCCCGAGTTCAGTAAATCCTTTCAAATCTGCAAGCGCTCAGATCCTTAAAGATGTCTAAAGGGGTTAGTCAGAAGTTTTAATGAATGATTTCCCGTTTTGTCTATTTAAATATGAATAATTAATAAATAATTATCGCATGTTATGATGTACTATATTCTATGTTGTTTAAAATCGTCATTTAAATCAATTTTCAATATAAGTTTATTTATAGAATCGAATTTGTTACCCACACAAGCGCTCTCATCCTACGTCAGTTTGACGTTTGCACTTGACATGGAGTTACCTGATCATCACCACCTGCAGATTCTTCCGGCACCAGGTCCTTGTTGCCGGAGCCGAGGGCTGTAAAAAACTTCTCGAAGTCCACCTCGCTGGAGTAAGCATCTGAGGTGAGAAAATGTGTCGTGATTTTTAGGTTATATTTGAAATATTTCGGGTTTTGTATGAGCCGAGTTTCTGTATCTGGACGGAGAGCTCTAACTCTAGGATTTTAGTAATAATAGTAATAATTTCGAAAATTGTAAGACGGAAAATGTGATTAAAATGCATTATCTTAAAAACTATCGACAAGTATAGACTGTTTGTTCACTGGTTCATATGTATTTTGTAAATATTCTGTAACATATATTTAGTACTAGCTGTACCCCGCGGTTTCACCCGCGTATAACTTGAAGAAATTAGAACTTTTTAGCGTATTGCCTATAGCAGACCCGCGACAGAAAAGTGTAAAGGTGTCGTCGTGACTCGTGACAACTTTTCGTCCGATTTTTTTCCGTCTAGCCTCTTACGCAACGCGCCTTAAGGAACTTCGTTCCAAAAACGATATTTTTTGGATTGATTGTAGCAATCACACTTCGTACAAACTCTGAGGTCTACAGCGAATTCTTCTAGACTGGAGTACAATTTGTACATTTCCATAGATTTGTAACTGCATTTTAACCCTTAAACACGGTGGGTCCGGCTGCGCAGTATCACACAAAAATTGTATGGCGCTCGCGCTCGGACGCCTTTTCATACCTTCGGCCGCGAGACGCGTCGAGCGCGGCGACCGATTCTCGAACGTTCGCGACCGGCCGCACTGCGCGCTTGACGCATGCTTGACGCCTAGCTGCTAGGCCGGTCGCGAACGTTCGGGAATGTTCGTTTTACGAAGCTACTCGCTAGGTGACTCGCCTCTAGGCGCTAAGCAAGCCGCCTGCCTGTGCGTTGGCGACCTTATATACAAAAATAATCCTTATAGCATGATTCAGTATTCACGCGCGATGGCTTATTATTAGTGTATTTCATGTATAACTTTGGTGTTTCTATACCGATTTCTATGATTCTTTTTTATGGAATAGTTAATATTGTAAACTTTTTTAATTAGGGATGACTGAGAGTGTTATAAACGTAAGAGTAGACAAATATAATCAGAAAGCTTCGAACTGCTAAGCTATCGGGAGTTACACGTGTTATTGTGAGTCAACCATAAAAGATAAACATATGCTGTCCTGGGATATTTTTTATATAATTTTAAGGAGAACATTTCCGTCATACATGATTTCTGTGTAGCTTTAACCATTAAGGTTGCACACGCGACGGAAGCTTAAGAAATGCAGTAACTACTCCCGTTTTCCCAACATTTCCCTTCACTGCTCTGCTCCTATTGATTGTAGCGTGATGAAAAGTATACTATAACCAGCTCAGGAGTATAAACAATAATTGTACCAAGTTTCATTAAAATCCGTCCAGTAGTTTTTGTTTCTATAACGGTTATACAGACAGACAGACAGACAGACAGACAGACAGACAGACAGACAGACAGACAGACAGACAGACAGACAAAAAATTTACTAATTGCATTTTTGGTATCAGTATCGATCCCTAATCATCCCCTGATAGTTATTTTGGAAATATATTTCATGTACAGAATTGACCTCTCTACAGATTTATTATAAGTATAGATTAGATGTTATTTGTTTCTGTATTAAAGTACAATATTTAGATCTAATTATTGTCCGAGTGGTATATACCTCGACTTTCAATTTGAAGCTCGTGGGTTCAAATCCCGGCGTGCATCAATGGATTTTTCTGTTCGAAAATTTATATGCGCATCAAAAACACGCGCTTACAACAGTGAAGGAAAACATCGTGAGGAAACCAGTTAGTGTTCTTATAAGCGGCGATGGGCTTGCAACCTGTCAATATGGAATGCTAACTACTGCAAAATGTGGGCATGTGCCAAATATAATTTTTGGACGTGCCTCTGACTAACCCCACTAGACATCTTCTTAGGATCTAAGCGTCTGAAGATCTGAGAGGATGTCTACCATACTTTACAGTCGTGATCCTATTTATTTATTTTATTTTTTAATTATTGTTTAAAAGTCTACATCTATTACACATTTTTGAATTCAAATGTTTTTTTTTTCTGAGCTTACCAATAATCTCAACACGTGCACGGCCCCTGTGGTCCTGATCCCTAACTTGGTTGGCGATCGATGTGGCCTTCAGTTTCTCCACATTCTTTGCTTTGGGGCCGACGTAGACGTAGATATCGTTGTCTTTGTCTAGAATGAACACGTCTCCCTTGTTCATTGACGAGATGAGGGGGTCGACCTGGAAAAAGTTTGAGGAGTTTGAGATTTTGTAGATATAAGAAAAAAAAACCGGCCAAGTGCGAGTCGGACTCGCGCACAAAGGGTTCCGTACCATTATCTATAAAAAACGGCAAAAAAATCACGTTTGTTGTATGGAAGCCCCCTTAAATATTTATTTTATTCTGTTTTTAATATTTGTTGAGCAGCTACAGAAATACATAATCTGTGAAAATTTCAACTGTCTAGCTATCACGGTTAATGAGATACAGCCCTGTGACAGACAGACGGACAGACGGACAGCGAAGTCTTAGTAATAGGGTTCCGTTTTTACCCTTTGGGTACGGAACCCTAAAAATGTATTTCTTAGCTAAATATTAGTTAATAGGACGGATACTAAACTTTGTATGTATACGACTGTGACAGCTAAACATGATTTCCATTATGACCTTATGATACCAGCAAGGATCAGCCCCTAGTACCTAGGTACTGTATTTTAAAAGCATGATTTTAGAGTTTTACGACAGACGTTGTCTTGTCAAACTTTAATAATCCTACAGAAAAAAGAACTGTTTTCCCGAACTTTACGCTATACCTTACCACCCATTTTCAGAACTACGGAATATACCTACAAACAAACATTAAAATCGGTCAAGCCGTCTCGGAGGAGTTTGCTTACAAACACTGTGACACGAGAATTTTATATAATACTTAAGATAAACTATAATTTTATGTATCTAATCATCTGGACTATGTCGGTGACTCCAGTTCAGTGGTCATCACACTTTTCTGGCCGAGAACCATGTAGGACAAAATGGGTATCATTGCCGCCTCCCCCCACCGCACAAATACCGGGCTGCATGCGCCACACTTTGGCGACCACTGCCCTAGTTCATCTACGGGTTCCCTCATTTCTGAATCGACCTCTAAGCAATAAGAGTACAAACCTCGCGAACTCTCACGTTCCTCTTGCCCTTAACTTGCAGAAGACGCTTGGTGGCGCCAGCGTTCGTCACCACATGGTTGAAGCCTGACGGGTTGCCTCCAGCCAGATAGGTCAGAGCTGAAACAAATATACATTTTTATTTAACACTAGCTGACCCGTGCCCGCTTCGCTGGGCGACAGATAGTTTCACATCTGGTATTCTAATCTTCAAAATACATTATAGCCTATATGTTGCCGAGGACTAATAGCTAAATAACAAAAAAGTTTCATCAAAATCCGTCCAGTAGTTTTGGCGTAAAAGCCGGACAGCAGACAGACAGATAAAAATTTCAAAATGTTTTTTTTGGCTTGTGTTACTTGTATAAAGGTATTTTTTTTTAGTTTTTATTCAATGTACAGAATTGAACTCTTCTACAGTTTTATTATATGTATAGATAGATATAGATGTATAGATAGGTACCGTAATGAAAAATAATTACGTTTAAAACTAAAAATAAAACGAAAGAAAAGTTACGATCATTCGAAAAGTCAAGAGTTGATTTATAGTTTTTCAAGTTTTATTAGTCCTACACAAATCTGCCCACCCCGGCTTTGGAGCGGGCAGATTTGGTTGTTTTTTTGTATGGGCTGAGTCTACGTATAAGACGGAATAAGTGATAAAACCGCATTATCTTGTAAACCATCAAACTTAAAACAAAACTGTCTTTCATTTATGTACTTAGCTAGTATGATTATCTAACGAATTATATAAAAATGAACTGTTTAGCTATTCATATTGTCCCCCCTTTCCCAGACTCTTTAGAGTCTGGTATCTTGGAGACTTAATACACAACGTCCATCTTAAAACTCACACACTCTTTTTTTCTCAAACTCTCAAAACAAACAAAAAACTCAAACATTTACAAATCTCATGAGAGATTTGTAAATGTTTAAATATAAAAAAAATCACAAAAGAAATAATAATATTAATAATTGTAATAGTTCGACTTTGTAACCATTAATATGGCTATGGAAGAGCGGAACTTTCTGGCACAAGTACTCTGTACTTAAAGAAGGTTCCAACTTTGTTTATGTATCTGTAATATTTGGCTACTGAAATAAACTATTTTTATTTTTTTTTATTTTTATCATCGTTTTGAGTAAAAACTAAATTAGTGTTTTGGAAGAGCCAACTTTGGAAAATAAATCTATCGAGAAAAGTTTCACCAATCGTGTTTCTGTCTATAATTTATCAAGATTAAATCCTTAAGTTATCTTTGCCATAAAAAACAAAACTGTATGTTATGCGGTTATTGAGAAAAAAATATTCTGCGATCATCAAAAAAAAATATTACTCTTCTTAAATTTCTATAAATTCTTATATTTACTTCGATTAAGAATCTATGTAGAGTTACAAATAGACAAACAACACAATAATTGACCATTGAACATACCTGTAGGCAATTTTGTTGTGAGTCAACTGCCCTTGGGTTCACTTAATATTCATTAAACAACTCAGGCATAGAGCATCGATCACATTCATACCATATTTGGTACCAGTCATTAATTGATGATGTCAACGAAGCTATTGACCGGTATCTTACAATGACTATAATCAGACATAATCACTATGTAGATCTGCCTCTAAAAGTATTAACACAAAAATAAACGTTTCTCTATTGTGTAGAGAATAGTCCCAAGTTGGTTTATACGTACACTAATAAATTCTAAAAGGTATATTTTTTATTATGGTTTATAATGGACAAACTAAAAAATACTGAACCAATTTTATAAATTCTTTCACCTATCAAAAGCTACATTAACAGCGAGTAAAATAACCTATATTTTATTTTCAAAAACATTAACGTTCTCCACGAAAATTGCAAAAATATAACCTAAGGCGTTAAAAAATTGCCTAAAACGGCAATTTTTTAATTCATCTTACTAATCCTACTAATATTAAAAATGCGAAAGTTTGTGAGTGTTTGTTACGCTTTCACGCAAGAACTACTGAACGGATTTAGATGAAACTTTACAGTAATATAGCTCATACATCAGAATAACACATAGGCTACTTTTTATCCAGGTACCACGCGGGCGAAGCCGCTGGCGGAAGCTAGTCATAATACAAACTCACGGCTAGAAAAGTATCCCAAGAACAAAGGGCTCTCGTATCCCTCAGTCTCCCTATGCTGAATGGCGGCTCCATCGAACTTGTCGTCCAATCCCACTGTGAGGATAGCTGCAGCGCCCGACTCGTCCTGCGAAGACTCGCTACCGATCCAGTAGTGGATGTCCCAGGAAAAGCGGTTCTTCTTGTCTTTGTTTGTCTGGAAAAAAAATAAAAAAACTGTTTCACTTTCAAAACTTTCGTGAGTTGTACTACACATTATTACAACAACGGGAAATTACTCACGTAAATGATAAATTGTCAATGAGGACACCGACAATGTTTCGATTCATCTAGAGAATCTTCTTCAGGGTGAGTGGACCATTAAACACTAATAATGTATAAAAAAACTGAATAACTTCTTCTCAAATTTTGAATGGCATATGAAATGAAATTGAAATAGGATCATAACTGCTATCCCCCAAGGTAGCTATGCTATGGTAGAAATCCTCTCAGATCTCCAGGCGGTCCGATCTTAAAAGATGTCTCAGAAAAGATGAAAAGATGTGTCTTGTTAAAGATTAGTCAGAGGCACGTCCAAACATTACACGTGGCACATGCCTGTTGGCTTTCTACACGTGACCGGTTGCAAGCCCGACGCCGCTTACCTACAAGTATATTTTAACTAGTTTCCTAACGATGTTTTCTTTCAAGTAGTTTGTCATACGCACAGATAAATCCGTTGATGCACGGCCTGGATTTGAACCCAAGACCCTCGGCTTGAAAGTCGAGGTACCTCCCACTCCGCCAACACGGCTTTTGAATGGCATATAGCGATTTTAGTATTAACAGCAACAAATCAAGCGTTTGCATTCAGAAAGTATTTGGTGAAGTTGAACTGATGAAGAAGTGGAACTGGGTGGGAATCAAACCCACAACCTACAGCTCAGAAGACAGACTTACTACCAACTTAGCTATGGGACTAGTCTTTTTCTTTAAACATACCTTAAGAACGATGTAGGAGTCACCTTTGTAGAATTTTCCGAAATCATTTTGGGCCACTGGTGTTGGGTTGAAATTCTGCAAAAGTAACAATAAATTAATATTTTGAAAACTAATTTCCTTACTAAAATAACCTATTGTCGTAAAGGTGTGTCCAAACACAGTGCGCAAGGTGCGCGGCAACTACGCGCGGCATTCGCAGGACACAAGCTAGCCGCGTGACTAGTTTAGACATAGAAGTAAATGTACGCGCGGCCGTCATATCATAGCCGCGCTGTGTTTGGTCACACCTTAACTCTGCAAAACGATTTCGATATTATCGACAACAGTGACAGTGCTCCGATGTAGAATTAGTCGTCTGTCGTAGTAGAAGCTACCTATGATGTCAATTGTCAAAAGTAATGTCGATCGTTCCATCCTTTAAAATGTAGTTCGGAATCGATGTGACGTATATCACGATATATCGTTGATCGTTTTCAAGAGTAAACCCCCTGATCTCTATCAATAGTTTAAGAATATGAATGTAACTACCTGGATTCTCCAAATCTCAACACCGGCTTGTCTGCCTGCATTAGCGAAGGCTGTGTGCACCCTGGCCTTGGTTCTGGCATCCTGGAATGTAGACAGGAAGTAAGAAAACGTATTCTTATTAACATAGTCTAACTATAACGTAGTCATCTTTCCTTCTTCTTAAACGGCACCTAATTCCTACAGAAAAACTTGAGATACTTGAGGATTACAGTCGTGCGTGATCCTATTTATTTATAGTTTCTTTAAATGTTTGATAGTTTTTAAGAAAATATGTTTTAATCACTATTTCAATATTCGAATGGCCTCCAAATAGTCTAAGATACCTACGGTTAAGAAATAGGTATATATACGTATAATTTGTTAATTAAAATTAATATTATTTCACAATTTTTGCACCTGATTCAGCTATAGGCAGCCTTTGCAATTTATTAATGCACATAATCTAACATATATATAACTTTTGTCATAATCAAATAACATAATCTATGATATGTATATCTCGTAATAATACAAAACTGACTGAAACAATTCAGTACCTATTGAACTGCGAAAATCTATGGAGGGGTGGTCATCTTTAGACCCCCTCCATTCTGCGAAACTGTAGAGCCCTTACCTTATCGGTGAGCGATGTGATGGGACCAGATATGGTCTCCTGGCGTACGGTGGAGCGAGCCACAGCACACGCCACATACGCCAACAGCACCAATAGCTTGAGGTTATACATCCTTGAACAAAGGTTTTTATTAGTCTTACACTTAGTTTTCTTAAATGTAGTATCACTACATAGTATATAAAGCAAAGTCGCTTTCCGCTTCCCGCGTCTGTATGTATGTATGTTTGCTTATATCTTTAAAACTACACAACGGATTTTGATGCGGTTTTTTTTAATAGATAGAGTGATTCAGGAGGAAGGTTTATATGTAGAATAACATGCTACCCGTGCGAAGCCGGGGCGGGGTCGCTAGTAGCTAATAAAATATAAATTGTATCAGTTTTAAATTTAAGTCCTAAATAAGGTACATAATGTTATGTATTAGTATGTTGTTCTTGATATTGTGTTACAGCAGCCACTGCATGCCTAGGTACTTGTAGTGCGACCACGGAAGACCAGCGCTCTTGCAGTAGTTACTGCTTGAGCATAGTGGCTTTTTAGGGTTCCGTACCCAAAGGATAAAAACGGGACTCTATTACTAAGACTTCGCTGTCCGTCTGTCACAGGGCTGTATCTCATGAACCGTGATAGCTAGACAGTTGAAATTTTCACAAATCATGTATTACTCTTGCCGCTATAACAACAAATATCAAAACAGATAAAAATAAATATTTAAGTGGGGCTCCCATACACCAAACGGGTTTTTTCGCGTGGTTTATAGATAATGGTAAGGAACCCTTCGTGCACTAATCCGACATGCACTTGGCCGGTTTTATTAAACATAAATAAAAGGTAGTTTGTGTACCAACAGAATTGCATGAATTAAAGATTCGGTCATGATTTTGTCAAGGCTACATAAACTATGAAGGTACATTCGATATTTTTCCTTAAAAAACTAGCTTCTGTATAACAGATTTTATTAGATAGATATATACAACACTAGTTTTTAATTACCAAAAAAAAAAAATAACGTATTGTCAGTGTCTGTTACTAATTAAATATAAGTAGTTAAAACTTAAATTAAAAAATTAAAAATAATATCCTTAAAAAAACACAATATTTAGTTAACCGTTTATTCATACGCACCTACCACATAGCTACTCATATTTTCACGATTCTATCCATTCATAAATAGCTCGCCGTCTCCGTTGTAATTTGTGTAGTATTTTCTAGTACTGAGACCATAAATTAGTGCCAATTTTCGGTTAAAAAGAAACCTCGATAACTTTGTGATAGTGCAATAATAAATCATGCTGACAGTGCTCAGATCATAAGAAGCTTCTGCTGCAACGGTCAATTTATTTTTTTCGGTATATTAAAACTATTATTGTATATATAGAAAAAATAGCGACTTCGTGCCCGCCATAAAAAATTAGAGATCTCCACGAAAATTTGCTGGTTAATCTATACTTATAATAAATCTGTAGAAAGGTCAATTCTGTACTTACATGAAATATATTTCCAAAATAACTATCAGGGGGTGATTAGGGATCGATACTGATGCCAAAAATGCAATCAGTAAATTTTTTGTCTGTCTGTCTGTCTGTCTGTCTGTCTGTCTGTCTGTCTGTCTGTCTGTCTGTATAACCGTTATAGAAACAAAAACTACTCGACGGATTTTAACGAAACTTGGTACAATTATTTTTCATACTCCTGAGCTGGTTATAGTATACTTTTTATCACGCTGCAATCAATAGGAGCAGAGCAGTGAAGGAAAATGTTGGGAAAACGGGAGAAGTTACTCCATTGTTTAAGCTTCCGTCGCGTGTGCAACCTTAATGGTTAAAGCTACACAGAATACATGTATGACGGAAATGTTCTCCTTAAAATTATATAAAAAATATTCCACGACAGCATATGTCTATCTTTTATGGTTGACTCACAATAACACGTGTAACTCCCGATAGCTTAGCAGTTCGAAGCTTTCTGATTATATTTGTCTACTCTTACGTTTATAACACTCAGTCATCCCTAATTAAAAACGCGAACGCACAGGCAGGCGGCTTGCTTGGCACCTAGAGGCTAGCGAGTCACCTAGCGACTAGCTTCGTAAAACGAACATTCTCGAACGTTCGCGACCGGCCTAGCAGCTAGGCGTCAAACGCGCAGTTCGGCCGGTCGCGAACGTTCGAGAAAAAAAGAAATCATCAATAATTGTCTAATGACAAAAAAGCTGTGAAAAAAAAACGTTTTATATAAAGTATATTTAGTATCAGCATTGCACCCGTGCGAAGCCCGGGCGGGTCACTAGTATTACATATGCCTCTCTTGTTTTATTTTCTTCTTAGTTCTTATATTTATTTTATTATAATGTGTAAACGCTTTTTTTATTTGTTTGTAATTTGGTGTATGCCTGAAATTAGCATAAAACAGTACTATAATACCTTATATCTTTTTGCTACCCACTCTTTTTACTCTGAATTGAATTATTGTGTTAATAACTTAAATTTTACTATAATTTTGTTTTGAGGTGATTCACTATGATTGATTTTTTTATCTTCTACAACATTTATATTAAACCCTTTGTCATCAAAAATTATTTCTAGTTTTTAGTTCGATTAGCAATAAAAGCGTGTTTTTTTAGTTTTTTTAAACTATATTTTTTCTATCCTTAGTGTGTCTAATAAACTTAGGTATGAGTAATAGGTACAATTATTTCCTTATGAGTAACAAAGAAATCAAGGCAAACTTATTATTATTACCAACTCGAATACAATGTCAATCCCACGATGAGTAGGTAAGGCAGTTTATCGTTTGTTTTTAAAACAAGACCGACCAAGTGCGAGTTGACTCGCGCATCGAGGGTTCCGTGAAAAGATCCGAGATGTACAAATAAAACAAATACAATATAAGAAAGTTTGTGAGGATGTTTGTATGTTTGTGTCTCAATCACACACAAATAAATACTAAATATTGGCGGACTTTACACAGCGCCATCTAGCCCCAAACTAAGCAAAGCTTGTACTATGGAAACCAGATATCTGATAGAATACATAAATAATTTTTTCTTGTAAATACATACATATTATACATACACCCAGACACAGAACAAACATCTATGTTCATCACATAAATGTTTGTCCCGGGTGGGATTCAAACCAACAACCTATAGCGCAGAAGGCATTATATATAAGCATTATCTATACTAATATATATATACCTATATATATATAATAATAAAGAGGAAAGATTTGATTGTTTGTTTGTTTGTTTGTTTGTTTGTTTGTATCGAATAGGCTCCGAAACTCTGGTTCGATTTGAAATTTTTTTTCACCATTAGAATCCTACATTATCCCTGATGAACATAGGCTATAGAATATTTTCAAAAATATTAGGGATCCTTATGAAAAATTCGATAATGTAACCCAAGGTATAAAAAAACTACCAATAATATCATTATTACACCCGTGCGACGCCGGGGTGGACTGCTAGTATATTATAATTGAATTATTTATGTAGTTATATATTTATTATTTGTTAGTTTATATTACATTTTCTTTTTTTATCGTACACGGTTTGTCCACAATTGTATTATGGCCTCAAAGGTTTGCTGGTAGAAAACTCTTTTAGGGTTAAGCTCGCCTTTGTACATGTTCTTTGTAATGTCATAATTGTTTTCTGTGTACAATAATGTATTTGAAAGTATTTGAAGGCAGAGTATACTACCAACTGAGCTGTGAGTGTGTATATAAATAATTTATCTAACGAGATCACATGTTTATCATTTATATAAGTACTAGTATTGAGTTAAACTCTAACCTCTGTTTTTATTAATAACAGATAACGTACCATTGAAATCATTTATTGTACTTACCTACCTATTAATATATATAATACCTTAAAACGAGCAATTCTATTATAATCTGAATCTAGAAAACGGCCCCAGTTATTTTCAAGAAATTTAGTATGCATGGGGTTTCGGGGGCGATAAATTGATCTATTTAGGTTTCATTTTTAGAAAACGACGTTTTATCCGTGATAATTAAATCGAGCAAAGGTCATCCAGATACATTATAATTACGTTTAAAAATTAAAAAAAATATCGAAGAATATATTCCTACCAATCGAAAAGTCAAGGGACGATGTTAGTTTTTTAAGTTTTATGAAGGAACTATTGGTCCTACATGAATATACTTTAAATAGGATCAACTTAGGACAATTCTCTACACAATAGAACAAAAATAATCGAAATCGGATCACCAGGTAAGAAGATATGCGAGGTCATACATCAAAAAACACACATCGAATTGAGATTCCTTTAATTAATTGAAGAATATTTCCGAAATAAGAATACTTTCCCCTCTTTTCCGAAGAGGTTTAAGAGCAATCTCAAAACAAATAAAAGAAAATAAATATAAATATTGATGGACATTATCACACAGGGCCATCTAAAGAGTTAGAACTAGATAACTGATAGAATACTTAAATACTTTTTTCTTGTAATATAACACCCAGACACACAAACTGCCCTGGGTGGTATCGAACCGACAACCTACAGCGCAGAAGGCAGAGTTACTACCAACTGAGCTGAAAGGCCATTCAAGTCGGTTGAAAAGTAGTGCAAATGATGCAAAACAAAATACCAACCTATATCAAAATTAACTTTTTATACACCTTGTTATAACTATATAAATATTACGTAGCTAGGTACTTAATTTTCCTTGGACTGTTAAAATATTAGGTACTGATTTACTTACCTATTTGTTGTATTTCAATAAAACTATGAAAAATATGATCACTATCACAAGTTAGCACGACAGAGCACAACTGGTGACTGACCGTCGCAGTCGCAGTTGATTAATACCTAAATGTCATAGCCTAAACTGGTTTATAAAGCAATCGGTTAAATGGTAGTCAACGCACGTGGATTTTCTCGCTCCGTTTTCCTGGAGTTCTTATTTGACTTACGCTTATATTGTCTTAGAAATAAAGACAAATAATTACATGAGTATGTTTAAAAAGCTAAAAAGAAAACCGACCAAAATATCCAAAATATCGACCAATCGAAAAGTCAAGGGATAATAAATTCAAATTCAAAAATCATTTATTTCAATAAAATCACAAGGATCACTTTGAAACGTCTTAGGAACTAGGTGAAGCTACGCCGATTCCACGCGACCAAGCCTAGAAGAATCAGGCAACAAACACGGCTTGGGGTCTACCTTTTTTTTATGATCCTTTCCTTAATGCTATGTAGAGCTCCAGTGTGGTGCCAATCGAACAAGGTGAATAGTTTTTAGGGTTCCGTACCCAAAGGGTAAAAACAGGACCCTATTATTAAGACTGCTGTCCGTCTGTCTGTCACATGGCTGTATCTCATGAGCCGCTAGACAGTTGAAATTTTCACAGATGATGTATTTCTGTTGCCGCTATAACAAATATTAAAAACAGAATAAAATCTGTCTAGCTATCACGGTTCATGAGATACAGCCTTGTGACAGACAGACAGACAGACTGACAGCAAAGTCTTAGCAATAGAGTTCCGTACCCAAAGGGTAAAAAAACAAAAAAATATAAACGTGTCAAATTGAAAACCTCCTATTTTTTTCGGATGAAAATAAATAAATAGGATCACGACTGTTATCTCTAAGTACGGTAGATATCCTCTCAGATCTCCAGGCGGTCAGATCCTTGAATATGTCTAAAGGGGTAGTTAGAGATAGTAGTAAAAGATTGACACTGTGTGACTAACAAAACAAAGTAACCAGGTTTTTGTTAGTAGATAAATCTTTGTACCTTGTTTGCTTGCCACAGACTACACCATAGTAGTTTGGCAACAGCTACGATTTGTATGATTCAAGCAAGTCAATACCTTATCAGTAGCACTGTTTCTTTAAATGCGGTGCCCGTCAATTATGGCCGTAATTGAAAACAAGAGTCAAGTTTTACAGTAGTCTGAGCACGAATCACTATCGTATCCTCATCGCATCGTCAAAACGATGATTCCTGTCGTGCGGCCACTGTACTAATGAGCAAGAATATTTTTTACCTCCGACGCAAAAAGAGGGGTGTTATAAGTTTGCTGTGTCTGTCTGTCTGTGACGTAGCTCCTAAACGAATGGACCGATTTTGATGCGGTTTGTTTTTATTTGAAAGATGAGTTGATTGAGATAGTTTTTAGCTATAATTGCTGAAGTAATTTTAAAAAAAATTGGATGTCGTAAGGGACCAGCCGTTCAGGAGTAGACAATCAACCTGTCACGTATATATATGTAATACTACTGCAAAATGTGGGCAAGCGCTAAATGTAGTTTAGACGTGCCTCTGACTACTCTTCGGAAATCTCTAAGTATCCGAGCATTATTAACTATACTTGTGGATTACAGTCGTGATATTTTTTTCATGTCGTGTTTATAACTGCTGACATAAGACGGCGGTAGCTTTTTAGGTTATACAAAGCATTAAGAATACGTGGGTTAAACAGATCGAGTTAATAATATATTCACAGAAGTATACTTTTGATAACAGCTGATTATTAAGAAAACCTCATTATTTACGACAGATTAGTATTTATGTCGTATTTCTACTAAATGCTGCATAAACATTCAAATCTAGAGATTCTGGGAAAAAATGTTTTTTTCTGGACCGCAAATATCTTTTTCATCCCACCATCTCGGAAAGAGTATTTTTGCTCTTCAATATCTGAGTGCAAAAGCCGTTTTTATTCTCTAGAGGATAAAGTAAATTGAATTTAGAACATCGTGTGCACTAAGTTTGTGAATTAAAAAAATCATTAAACCTATTTACTGCTACCTCTATGGTGCCGAATATATCATACAACTTTTTTTTAATTTGTTAAAAACTCAGACTCGGAACCTTCTTGGTGTTCTTTTTTCAATTTGCTTTGTACGCGTTTCTTTACGCGGCATTTTTTCACGTCATTATTAAGATTATTCTGTAATGCTTACCTGTTATAATGTAGTAGTTAATACCTAAACTGAAATAAAAGTACCTATCTTGTGATTGTAAACGTATTATTTTCCATTTAGTCATTTCCTCGCTGAGGTGGAATGAAAAGTTACGTGTTGCACTCGAGTGCAAAGATTTTTCACCTCGTGCTCTTTTGATTCCCTCGCTAACGCTCAGGATTCTAATTTTGAATCCTTCGTTTGCTCGGTCATCAAAATTGAACACGCGGTTAAAAAGCAACTTTGCACTCTTGTATAACAAATAACTATTTACCTGGTTATCCTATTTCGATGATTTTTTTCTATTGTAAAGAATAGTCCCAAGTATATTATAATTATTTAAGTACCCAATATCCTAATTTTAATAATATTATAAATGCGAAAGTTTGTGAGTTTGTATGTATGTTTATTCCTCAATCAGGCCTAAATGACAAAACGTATTAAGTTAAAATTTGCTGTAGATGTAGATACAATGCCCGAATAACTATTAGACTACTTTAAAAAATGAAAAACATCCCCAAAACGATAAAAAAAATGCAAAAGGGATGATTTCTGTATAGATGGCGCTGGTGTGCAACAAATCTGACATCACAGACTAAAAACATTCAGTCTTTTTTATTCGATTATTGAAATTTGACAGGACTACGTCTGTCACGGGTCGGCTAGTATTATATATAAAATTCTCGTGTCACAGTGTTTGTAAACAAACTTCTCCGAAACGGCTTGACCAATTTTTATGTTTTTTTTTATGAATAGGTCGTTGGGTATTTTTATACCCCTAAGTGACAAGGGTGGCATAAAGTTCGGGAAAAACTGAAAGTGCTTTTTTTCGGTTTGATTATTGTAATATGACAGGACAACGCCTGCGGGACAGCTATTATTAATCTAATTTTAAAAATTCTGTCGTCTATCTTGCATTATCAGCGAGTAACTTAAGATTATAATTTATTTAAAAAAAATTAGAGATCCCCGCTTTTATTGTGATAACGTAACCTAATTTATAATAAAAAAAAACTAGCAAACCCGCGATAGACGTTGTCCTGTCTATGACGACTGATGTCAACACGTATGTTAGATTTTTTACACACCATCTATACCAAAATCATCCCTTATGCGTTTTTTATCATTTTGGGGATGTTTTTCGTATATTAAAGTAGTCTATGTTTTATTCTGGCATTATATCTATATCTACAGCAAATTTTGTCTTAATTCGTTTTGTCGTTTAGGCCTGACTAAGGCACAAACATACATACAAACTCACAAACTTTCGCATTTATAATATTATTAGGATATTAGGATTGCCTATAATTTTCATTAGTCCCTACGCCCGTGCGAAGTCGGGGCGGAATGCTAGTAGCTTATAATAACAAAAACATAATAATTAGTCAATGAACAACATAATAATTATTAATATGCATTCTGTGAATTTGATGATAGCTAGTCTTGAGATGTAGGGTCAAAGACCCGGTTGTGGTGCCTACCCCGGTTTTGGTCATTTTTAATTTTGGCAGTCAATAACTAGGCATAGCAAACAAACTTGTTTAAAATCTTTAGTTAATACAATTCTTTGTCTATGATCCGTTTTGATTACTGACAGTTGTGATGCTATACATGATTGGCCACAACGAAATATTTACCGTTTTGTCTATTTAAATATGAATAATTAATAAATAAATATCGCCTGTTACAAAACCTTTGCTTAACCTAAGAGATAGATAAATACTCTATTCTATGTTGTTTAGAAATCGTCGTTTTAATCATTTTTTCAATATAAACCGTTTATTATATTAAAATGTTGTTAGATTGCCCACAACCAGCGTGCTCACCCTACCTACTTACGAGTACTTAAGTATAATGTATTTGTTTATTTATCGTACATAAACCGCAATTTGAGTTTCCAATTTTATAATTATAAGGAATAAAACAATTAAATTAGCTCACGTCTTAAATAGTTAATAACTTGATTTTTATTTTCATTCCAAAATACCGATTGATTTTGGAAAAAAAAAACAAAAATGATAAATTTACCACTTCTGTTTTTGTGTTTTTTACGATGTTTAAACGTGCCTCTGTCTAACCCTTCAGACGCCCTTAAGGATCTAAAGCGCCTGAAGTTCCGAGAGTATGCCTATCGTTCCAGAGAAAGGCGGCCAAATGCGAGTCCGACGCGCGCACGAAGTGTTCCGCACTATCATCCATAAGAAACGGCAAAAAAATCACGTTTGTTGTATAGGATTACTTAAATATTTATTCTATTCTGTTTTTAGTATTTGTTGTTATAATGGCAACAGAAATACATCATCTGTGAAAATTTCAACTGTCTAGCTAGACAGTTGACAGTTGAGCCTTGTGACAAACAGACGGACGGCGGAGTCTTAGTAATAGGGTCCCGTTTTTATCATTTGGGTACGGAATGAAAATGAAATGAATTATGGATAGGTTACACAGTGCGAGAAGCTGATGTGACAGTAGACAGCTACTGTGCCTGTGTACTGGTATGACAGTACCTCGACTCGCCTCGCACGGTCACACTATGCACAATTGCTGGCGTCGCAGAAGACAGCTACTGAACCAGTGTACTGGCATAATTTGTCTGGGTCAAGAAAACTGCACCCGGCGTGGGCCCGAGCGTACGGGCTACTGTCATTGTCACTGTCATTCTGCGAAATCGTGCGAGTTGACGACCGAGCGGCGTGCGAGTGGTGTGGTGGGGGAAGGCAAGTAGCGAGTAAAAACAAAAAATGTTGAAGTAACTCGGACGCGAGCAACTGTCCCACTCGCACATGACAGTAACTCGTATGATGCGGTCACACGTGCGTAGTAGCTGCACCTCAGTAACTGACTCGGTCAGCTCGCATGCCAACTCGCACTGTGTAACCTAGCCATTAGGATCATGCACGACTGCAATTTCCAAGTATGGTAGATAGATTACATCAGATCTTATGGATAGGTTACACAGTGCGAGAAGCTGATGTGACAGTAGACAGCTACTGTGCCTGTGTACTGGTATGACAGTACCTCGACTCGCCTCGCACGGTCACACTATGCACAATTGCTGGCGTCGCAGAAGACAGCTACTGAACCAGTGTACTGGCATAATTTGTCTGGGTCAAGAAAACTGCACCCGGCGTGGGCCCGAGCATACGGGCTACTGTCATTGTCACTGTCATTCTGCGAAATCGTGCGAGTTGACGACCGAGCGGCGTGCGGTGGTGTGGTGGGGGAAGGCAAGTAGCGAGTAAAAACAAAAAATGTTGAAGTAACTCGGACGCGAGCAACTGTCCCACTCGCACATGACAGTAACTCGTATGATGCGGTCACACGTGCGTAGTAGCTGCACCTCAGTAACTGACTCGGTCAGCTCGCATGCCAACTCGCACTGTGTAACCTAGCCATTAAGTGCTCAGATCCTTGAAGATGACTAAAAGAGAGTAGTTAGGGGTTAGTTATGGTCAAAACATCCACTGTAGGTATAATCATGACGGGTGGGGTAATCAAGAACACTTATCTAATTTAAAACTGACACTTTTACTATACAAAAAGCGCCAGTTTTGACATTTGGACGATACGTTGTCGATACGATAGTGGTTCGTGCTCAGGCCACAGTATATAACGACGAGATAGTGACGAGTAATATTTTTTTTATGAATGCAGAATCGTTTTTTCTCAATAACCGCTAAACATACAGTTTTGTTTTTATGACAAAGATAATCTACGGATTTAATCTAGATAAATGAAGAACAGAAACATGATTGGTGAAACTTTTCTCGATAGATTTATTTTCCAAAGTTGTCTCTTCAAAAATACTAATTTAGTTTTTACTCAAAACTATAAACAACTAAACAGTTCCTTTTTATATAATTCGTTAGATAATCATACTAGCTACATAAATAAATATAGTTTCTTTTTAAGATTGATGGTTTTCAAGATATTGCGGCTTTAGGATCACATTTTCCGTCTTATCCGGGTAGACTCGGCCCATGCAAAACATCAAAAATTCAATTTTGTCTAGCCTAAAATCATAACAATCCTTTATCATCGTCGTGGTGGGTTAAAAAAAATGCATTTTTAGTATGATTTAAAATATTTATTTCGAGTTGTGCGCATATAAAGAAGAACATTAAATCAACAAAACAAAATACATAATAACATTTGGTGGAAGAGGCCTTAATTAAATTAGAACAAATAAAGTAAGCCAATGATGGCAGAGTTTTAAGGATACGAAGGCGTCCGTCATGGCTTAACGAATTTTTAAGCCATAATGCGTAAACTTACTGATTATCGTCATCGGTTTCAACTATCGAAATCTCATTACTTTGACAGTTACACAATGGTTTGACAGTTGAAGTAAGTGAGCTTACGCTATGGCAGTGAGATTAAAGTGTAAGAAAATGCCATAAACGGTCACCCACACCGCGCCGAAAGGTGCTTAGTTGTTGTGACTGAATGGTAAAGTCAGCCTTCGGCTTATTATAAATTAAAAAAAAACTTCAGTTCCAATCATCGAAGTACTGTTTAAATGCTGTGGGTTCAACGCCCTCAGGTACCTTTGAAACGTGGACCTGAAAAAAAACATAGATTTATTAATTTTGCTTATAGGATATCTATATTATATAAAAATCAATTGCTGTTCGTTAGTCTCGCTAAAACTCGAGAACGGCTGAACGGATTTATCTTATCTTGGTCTTGAAATGTTCGCGGAGGTCTAGGGAAGGTTTAAAAGGTGAGAAAAAATCGAATAATTGCCGGGAAAACCCTAAAAACAGCCCTTTTCTTTTTCCCATACAAAAGTTTTCTAACTAAAACGTAGAGTCAATTTGAGCTTTATTGCTATTGTATAAAGTTTACTGTTGTCTAAGCAATGTAGGTGTGTTCCTAAGAACGGGAACAAACAAAACGGGTTCAAACATTATTTGTCAATTGCGATACGAAGTTCGCCGGGTCAGCTTGTATTTTATAAAACACGTTCAAAAAATTTAATGGAAAACCGACTTGTTAGACCATACTTGATAGACCAATCGAAAAGTGAAGAGAAAATATTGGTTTTTAAGTTTAATGAAGGAACTTTTTATTACCGAGTCCGTTTGGGAGTGATTGATGCACAAACATCGACTACATAGCCTGTAGTCGATGGGAACAAACATCCAAACATCTTCACAAACTATCAGATTTATAATATTACTAGCTGCTCACCCCGGCTTAGCACGGGTGATACCTGGATAAAAAGTAGCTTATAATGTGTTATTCTGATGTATTTATGCTATATTACTGTACAGTTTCATTTTAATCCGTTCTGTATTTTTTGCGTGAAAGAGTAACAAACAAACACACACACACCCACTCACTCACAAACTTTCGCATTTATAATATTAGTAGGATTGGGATTAAGATGTACTATGTATGATACGATGTATGATATGATGTACAGACTACATCTCTAAACCGATATGAAATTTTTTTTTTTTGATTCGGAGAATATACATACATAATTCTAAACGTAATTATAATTAATTATTATCTTCTGTGTACGCACCCATGGAGGATAATCGCTTGTTTTCAAATATTCTTGCGCCTTTTGCATCGCTTCTGCCTTTTCCTGAAAATAAATATTAACTAAAATAATAAAAGCTTGAAGTCTGTTTGAAAATGATGCAAACCGTGACAGTGTAAGATTGTTGGAGTGTTTTTTGTAAAAATAGAAATAGTAATATTAACCGTGCCGCTTTATTGCTCGACTTGGCGGGGGCACTGCCGTGCCCCCAGATAGTACCCCAAGTACGGTAGACATACTCTCTGTACAAGATATCCAGGCGCTCAGATCCTTGAAGAAGTCTAAAGGGTTTAGTCAGAGGCACGTCCAACTATAACCATTTAGCCCATGCCAACATTTTGCAATAGTTAGCATTCCACACGTGACAAGTTGCAAGCCAATCGCCGCTTACAATAATGCTAACTGGTTCCTAGAGCACGTGTTTTCATGCATATAACAGTAAAATCCAATGATGCACGGCCGGGGTCTGAACCTACGGTACCTCCCACTCGGCCAACGTGGCTTTTTATTATACTAATACTTATTATTTTATTATAATACCTTTTCATTAGATCCTCGCCCCACCCACACATAAATGCCGCTGCAACTCCCAGTGTCCAAGATGTAACATTCCTGAAAACATTGAAATGAATGAAATGAAATAATTTTATTTGACACAAACACACACAGAAGACAATATGATATGATATGATAGATAATATGTACCACATACGAAAAAAATAAAAATAATACAAAATAGCAATAAAACAAAAAGAGAAAGAAAGAGTCAACTGTGCTGCGTGTGCGTGAGCCAAAAAGATGCAGTCTCAGCATAAAAGCCGCCGCATAAACATGAACATTATCATGCCATGATTATGCAGCAGCGCTGGTTTTCAGACTGACCACTGCACTGGTCGCAGGTGACTTCACAAACACGATTCAAATTTACATACATCCAATTAAGCATTGTCATTCATTCATTCACTCATTCATTAATTAGTTTATGTATTCGCAAATAATAGCAAATATGCTCGTCTCGTGCTACCGTCTGTTGTCAATAAATTCAGTCATTGTCTCATTTAAATGGCAAAAAAATATTTGCATATCAAATAATACAGTTTAGGTACATTCGGTTTACTTATTCATTCATTCATCTATTATTAATAAAATCATTCATTTATTAAAAAATAAAACGGATCTCCAGGCGCTCAGATCTTTGAAGATATTTAAAGGGGTTAGTCAGAGGCACGTCAAAACATTACACTTTGTGCATGCCTACATTTTGCATTTTTCATTCATGCATTCATTCATTCATTCATTCAGTCAGTCATCTTGAGCATTTTATTTGGTGTTTTTCATCATCGCTTGGGAGGCTGACCTTGGTGTTGAGCTGCTCCTGCGACAGTGGAGGTGGCTGCTTCGAGATCTTGATGCTTCCAGTGCTGTCTGAGATCTCAGACAAAGATACCTCCTTGCTTTCGCCTCGCTCAAACTCCTGAAAAAAAAAAGATTTTTTTGCAAAATATTACATGAAAGTAGCTGACTCGGCGAAGGTCGTACCGCCTATACCAAATTTGGTGACATACTGAATGCAGCGCCACCTACCGCGTCCAATTGTGTTTTCAAACCATCCAGGAACCCATTGAAATATATATACGAAATATCAACCAAATCAGTCCAGCCGTTTAGGAGGAGAGTAATACAATAATTTGCAGATTATTTGGAAAAAAATAGCCGGAAATACACCAGAACTATTTCCAAAAAGTATCAGGAACTATAGAACTATGCTGCATGCGAATAGAACTCCCATTTATTTGTGATCTGCTGGACAATGATCTGCTAAGGCCACACACTGCAATAATTACGACCGATGAAAATGTATCGATCAATCACAAAGTGAAGGAACCGTCAGTCCTCCATTATAATTTAAATGGGACCAACATGGGATTGGATGTTTTTTTTTTCAAAAAAAGCATCGAAATCGGATTTCCGGGTTCCGTTTTCCGTCCTCTGTTTTTCGTCGGATAAAAAAACCATTTTATCGTCGTCTTTATAAATATTTACCTCATCATCCCCTCCTTCAGTGGCCTCCGCCACAGACTCCTGATCCCCAGAGCCGAGAGCCTCGAAGAACTTCGCCAAATCATCCTGGCTTGAATCTTGCTCTGAAAAATAAGTAATATTATAAATCCGAAGGATTGTGAGGATGTTTCTGACACAGTCATGCACCCCCAAATGGGTTTAGATGAAACTTAGAATATACATTGGAATATTATCAAGAAAATGGCCAACCTACATCGCAAAGAATCTCCTTCTGAGGAGCTTCTTAAAGTACACTCGGATCCTACCACATCTGCTAATGCAGTCAACCGTTTCTTTGCAAATGTGGGCAAGGACCTGGCTTCAAAAATTAATAAATCCCCCAACACTTTACCTTCTCCCAACCCAGTTCTTCTAGAATCTATGGTCCTATTGCCTACTGACAGTGATGAAATAGAAAATATTATCATGAAACTTAAAGATAAATGTGCTGTTGGCTGGGATGGAATACCTACGTCAGTAATAAAAAGTTCTAGACATACTCTTTCCCCTATCTTAACTTTCCTTTTTAACCTATCCATGTCCGATGGCATCTTTCCGTCAGTGTTTAAAAAAGCACTAATTCATCCCATCCACAAGGGAGGTGACGGAGGCAGTGTCAATAATTATCGCCCAATCTCTGTTTTAAGTGTGTTGTCAAAGCTGTACGAAAAAATTTTAAACAAACGATTACTCAAATTTCTCTCTGACAAAAACATCTTATCAGAACACCAATATGGCTTTAGAAGTTCCAGATCTACAGAAGACGCCGTTATTGAACTTACATCAACTATAGCCAAAAATTTGGATAAAAAACTTAAAACAATCGG
The DNA here is from genome assembly GCA_912999785.1 of Hydriomena furcata. NCBI lineage: Eukaryota > Metazoa > Arthropoda > Insecta > Lepidoptera > Geometridae > Hydriomena > Hydriomena furcata. The sequence continues at coordinate 2,981,294 of OU538823.1, read as the reverse complement.
TATCTTCCTTGATTTATCTAAAGCATTTGACACCGTCTCCGTTCCCATCCTATTGGATAAACTCTCTAATATTGGCATTAGAGGACTCGTCAACAACCTCTTTAAAAGCTACTTCTTCAACCGCCGTCAAATGGTTGTTATTAACAATCAGTATAGCGAGGAGGAAGTGATCAGTTTTGGTGTCCCGCAGGGTAGTGTTCTTGGCCCCACACTCTTTCTCATCTACATTAACGAGCTGTGTAATCTTTCTCTCCCTAATTGTAGTATTTTCGCTTATGCAGATGACACGGCTCTTCTGGTTAGTGGTAGAAACTGGGAAGAGGCAAATTCGCTGGCAGAATCAGCCTTGATTACAGTATTAAATTGGCTCTCTCAGAATCTTCTTACCCTAAATGTTGCTAAAACCAAATTTATCACATTTTCCCCAACGATTAGAACTCAACCTCCTATCTCACCATCCCTTCGTGTCCACACATGTGATTTCGCCGTATCACCTTGTCAATGTCCTAACCTGGAGCGTGCGCACAGTATAAAATATCTAGGTGTCTGGCTGGATAGACACATGACTTGGACATCCCATATTGAGTGCATGGTTTCTAGAGTGAGGAAATTAATATATATATTTAGGACTCTGCGGAATAGTGCTGATTTTCAATGCCTCAAAATGATTTATTATGCCCTTGCGCAATCAGTCTTATCATATTGCATTACTACATGGGGTGGTGCCTCAAAGACGCACATGTTGAGACTGGAAAGAGCGCAAAGAGCCGTTCTAAAAGTTATGACATCCAACCCTAGACGCTTTCCTACTACCATCCTTTACTCGACATGTGATGTCCTAACAGTGCGGCAACTTTTCATTCAACAAACCATATTACGGAAACACTCACAACTATCGTACGACCCCCACTTTGTATCCTCGAAGCGTCGTTCCGACAAGGTCTGCAAAATTGAACCTCGCAGAACTGCCAATGCAAGTAGACACTTCTTCTACCTTGGTTCCTCCTTGTATAATAGAGTCAACAAGGAGATTAACATTTACCCATTAACAATTCACAAATGTAAAATTAAATGCCTAACTTGGCTCCGTTCCCTTTCCTACGAAGAGACTAAAAATCTCTTAGTTTCTCCCACTTAACATTTTGCTACGAACATCGTTCACCTCATACAAACACATACCTATACACATACTCACATACACACACACACACACACACACACTCACACACACAACACTCACACCACACAACACACACAACCACACAACATACCAACATACTCCCTTTCTTTTATATGTTTCACAGTTTACATTTTTTATATATTTTACATTTTATTCTTCTTAGTACATTTATAGTTTTACATCCTTACCTTATAGTCATTTTTAGTATCTTATTTTAAGATAAACCCGTATTTTCGTGGAACATTGTTTTCGTTATGCTCTGGAGGAGGGCGTTGACTCTGCTACTCAGTTTTTACTTTTGCAGTTGTCATCGTTTTTCACTTGTTATTTGTATACCAATGTTATTTTGTTCCAAATAAATAAATAAGCCCAAGCCGTGTTTGTTGCCTGATTCTTGTAGACAATGGTCGCGAGGAACAGTCGTAGCTTCACCTAGTACCCAAGACGTTTCAAAGTGATCTTTATGATCACTTTGACTTTGTATCACGTGGATAAGCTCACCTATGATCTCGACGTGGGCACGTCCGTTGTGGTCCTGATCTCTGATCTGGTTTGCGACGGTGATTGCCTTCAATCGCTCCACACTCTTGGCCTAAAAGTATTCATAACACAATTATAAATGCGAAAGTTTGTATGTTTGTATGTTTGTGCATCAAACAGCCCTAAAAGACTGAAACTGACAAATTTCATGTTAATCCGTAACATGAAATTTGCTAAAGTTGTAGATAGTACCGTGGCGGTAAGTTAATGAGGTGCCAGTGGGGATTTCTGGACCTTTTGGCCAGAAATCCCCATTGATGGGGATAGTCAATGGGTTTCTGGACTAATCCGGCGGAATCTAGTAAGCTATCTATCCCACCTAAAACATTTTCATGTAAAATGTTGCCAAGGCGAGACCATATGTCTCGCACTGTTTAAAAATTATCGGATCTCATGTAGAGCTAAGCTTCTAACTCTATACGCCCCAACTCGACAAGCTCTACACCTTAGCCAAAATGAAGAAACAAGAACTATTGTAGGTATAACAGAAAAGTAATGAACAGTGGATTAATTTTTCATCTTACGCACATGCATCACCAGTCACCACATAGCCCAATACGCCTAATGGCTTCATTTCTTCAAACAAACAAATCTGTCAGAACGTTGAGAGGTGGGTCAGGGGGAAAGGTAAAAAATGCATTCTGATTGGCTCAGATTTGCTTAAATTTCACACCTCGCTCATGGTTTACACAGGATTTGTAGCCCATATGTTTTGTCTGTCAGTGTTCGACTTTGCATGAGGAATCTAGCCTGTGTAGTCGATGCGCCCATCACGCGTCCATGTGAGAATGTTGCTTAGTAAGTAGGTAGATAATTTACCTTTTCTCCAACGTACAGGTAAATCTGGTGGTCCACATCGAGCACAAAACAGTCGCCTCTGTTCAGAGAATCGAAGGATGGCACCACCTGACAAGGAAACGTAAAATGACTATTAAATGGTTTTTAGGGTTGCGTACCCAAAGTTTAAAAACGGGACCCTATTACTAAGACTTCCTGTCCGTCTGTCTGTCACAGGGCTGTATCTCATGAACTGTGATAGCTAGACAGTTGAAATTTTCACAGATGATGTACTTCTGTTGTTGTTACAACAACAAATACAAAAAACAGAATAAAATAAATATTTAAGTGGGGCTCCCATACAATAAACGTGTTTTTTTGCCGTTTTTTATAGATAATGGTACGGAACCCTTCGTGCGCGAGTCCGACTCGCACTTGGCTGGTTTTTCTTTCTATCATCATTATTAATCAAAAAATATGACTGAAATTTCCAAGTAGGTACGGTAGACATCCTCTCCAAATCTCCAGGCGCTTAGATCCTTGGAGATGTCTAAAAGGGGTCAGAGGCACGTCCAAACATTGCATTTTTTGCATATATGCGCTCTTTTTGCATAAGTACTACAAGAATACTAACTGGTTTTCTCACGATGTACTCCACCGTTATAAGCATAATCTTCCAATTGAAAGGTAGCGCAACGCAACTCAGTTCTACCGTAAAATGTTGTGAGATCCATGTAATACCAAGTCGGTTAATTTATTCAGTCCCTACTTTAAGGGTCCTTCTGTCTTATGTTATTACGTAATTAGCTTCCCACTTTGCCAAACCGAATAGCATTAATTAAAACAAAATTAAATGGAATTGCCTAATTACCTGTTTAACTCTGACGTCACGTTTTCCTTTGACTTGGAAGAGTCTCTTGTCAGCACCAGCATTGATGGTCACATGACTAAAACCTGACGCGTGGCCACCATCTAGGTACCTGATCGCTGTAACAATGTATGGTTACAGCAGCTTGCTGGTGGGTTTCTACTAAAGCGATGCGGAACCGTGAATTGACCAATCACAGTGCTCGAAATAAATAGTTGAACCAAAAATTTCAAGTGCTGTTATTGGTCAATTCACACTTCGCTCCGCGCAACACCGCACTGCTACGCACTCTCCGCGTCAGTGGAAACCCACCCTTAGTCAAAAATATATCATACGTTTTAGAACTGTCACTCTGTTACGCTAATTTAACTTATTATATCTAGCTAGTGGTTAATTTAATTTTCAAATAAACAGTTTAATATTGAAAAAATGATTAAAACAACAATTTTTAAACAACATAGAATGGAGTATTTATCTATCTCGTAGGTTAAGCAAAGGTTTTGTAACAGGCGATATTTATTAATTTTTCATATCTAAATAGACAAAACGGGAAATATTTAGTTGTGGTCAATCAAATCTACAGGTGTAACGCATCACAACTGTCACTAATCAAAACGGACCATAGACAAAGAATTGTATAACTATATATTTTTAACAAGTTTGTTTGCTATGCTTAGTTACCTATTAACTGCCAAAATTGAAAATGCCTAAAACCAGGTAGGCACCACAACCGGGTCTTTGAACCTACATGACTTTTGTTGCTAACTGCTTCTCACCTGGTTGGAAGTAACTCAAGAACTGCTTGGACTCGTAGTTCTGAACCTCGCGATGCTGTATAGCAGCGCCCTGGAACTGCTGCTCGTCCAGGTTCACCGTCAAGATGGCCACCGCCCCAGCTTCATCCTGGGAAGTTGAGGATCCGAGCCAGAAGTGGGCATCCCAGGTCTTGCGAGAATCATTGCCTGTTGTCTGAAAGATTTATGAATTAAAAATTGAATAGGATCACGAATGTAATCCCCAAGTACGGTAGACGTCCTCTAAGATGTCTAAGGAGTTAATCAGAGGCACCAAACATTACATTTGACACATCCCCATATTTTGCAGTAATTATCATTCCACACATGACAGGTTGCAAGCCCATCGCCATCAATAGTTTTATTGATGAGTTGATTGTAGAATCGAGAGTGAGCGAGAAAACAGGCAAAAATCATTGTCAACTTATTTCCGTGATGGACGAACCATCAACAAACAAGTTTGTACGGAACCGTCGGTTCGCAAAACAGACTCGCACTTATAGAATTAAAACTATCGTGGCCGTTGATCGCGGTCGCGGGCGATGCTCATGATGAAGAGCACCTGAATTGTCTCGAAACGTCAGCAATACAAGAAAAACGTGGTACTTAGCCGTATTTCTATTTAAAAAGACTCGCACTTGTTCGGTTTTTTAGTTTGTTACAGATAAATAATGGATGTAGGTACGCTTGGGCCATATTTTAAAAGTCAAATTACCTGTAAATCAAAAGCTATAAGCGAGTAACATAGAGACCAAATTGTATTTTCATAAAAATTAGAGATCCCCACGGATAAATAATGTAACCTAAGGTATCAAAAATTTGCCTATAATCTTCATTAGTACACCCGTGCGAAGACGAGTTAGATATAAAAGTTGTATATGGGGAATAATGCCATGCCAGTTAGGGGAAGACAATTTAGGACAAGGTCAGAGAAGGCGGCAATATGGCGCCGTTATGACGTCACAAAACCAATATACTAATAGTAGTTTCACCCAAATAACTGCCCAGAGGGGTAGTGCCACAAACATAAACATTTAATAATTACGTTTTTAAAACTAATAGGGTGTGAGCGCTGGTTGTGGGCATTTTAACAACATTTTAATTTTCAAATAAACGGTTTTTATTGAAAAAATGATTAAAACGACGACTTCATTTATATGCAACTAGCTCACCCGGCGAACTTCGTATCGCTTTAGAATGTTAATTTCCCGTTCCCGTTCCCGTTAAAAAGTATCCTATGTCCGTCTCCTGGTTCTAAACTACCTCTCCACCAATTTTCAGCCAAATCGGTTCAACCGTTCTCGTGTTATAAATAGTGTAACTAACACGACTTTCTTTTATATTATACAAGCTCACCGGCGAACTTCGTATCGCTTTAGAAATAACTCCCATTCCCGTTTCCGTTCCCGTTAAAAAATATTCTATATTCGTCTCCTAGTTCTAAGCTACCTCCCCACCAATTTTCAGCCAAATCGGTTCAGCCGTTCTTGAGTTATAAGTGTTGTAACAAACCCGACTATCTTTTATATAGTAGAAGATATATAGTATAGATAGATTTTAAACGACATAGAATAGAGTATTTGTCTACATATTTCTTAGGTTAAGCAAAGGTTTTTTATTTATTGATTACTAGCGACCCGCCCCGGCTTCGCACGGGTGTAGCATGTTATTATACATATAAACCTTCCTCCTGAATCACTCTATCTATTAAAAAAAACCGCATCAAAATCCGTTGTGTAGTTTTAAAGATATAAGCAAACATACATACAGACGCGGGAAGCGGAAAGCGACTTTGCTTTATACTATGTAGTGATGATATTTAGAATTTAGAACAGGCTATATTTATTTATTGATTATAACGCATCACAACTGTCCCTAATCAAAACGGACCATAGACAAAGAATTGTGTTAAATAAAGATTTTAAACAAGTTTGTTTGCTATGCTTAGCTATTTACTACCAAAATTGAAAATGACGGACAGCGGAGTCTTCGTTATGAGGTCCCGTTTTTACCCTTTAGGTACGGAATCCTAACAACTAGTGAGACGATATCCAACTTACCTTCAGTACTATGTAGGAGTCACCGCTGTAGAAATTGCCGAAATGCGATGAAGGCACGGGGACCGGCTCGAAATCCTGAAAAATATGGAGATTTCCGTTATTTGCTAGGTTAAGTATATTCCGAGTTTTATCCAAATCTGTTCGGTCATTTGGGCGTAGAGATGGGCAAAAATCATTTTTACCCATTTATTCCTATTTATACCCAATTTTTCCTTCTCACTTTGAATTAATACCGGATAAAAATGATTTTTACCGGGTAAGTGCCCATCTCTATTTGGGTGTCAATGAGCCGCTAACATCGAAACATCCTTCTATATCCAGGAATAACATTAGAGTACTTCTTATCCAAGTACCACGAGCGAAGCCGCGGCTTAAAGCTAGTAATATTGGAATCGGAAAATTTAAGGATGTATATGTTTAAGCATCAATACTCCCAAACGACTAAATAAATTTGGATGAAATTTAGAACATACATAGCCTATTCCCAGAAATAACTTAGAGGCTACTTTTATCGAGGTAGGTACCTACCTCGCATCATCATCGTGTATGTATAATAAATAAAGGTTAATTGCACACATCGCCATCTAGCCCCAAACTAAGCAAAGCTTGTACTATGGATACCAGATTACTGATAGATTTTTTTTTTATCTCTAATAATATAAAATTTACGTGTCGAAACCAAACTCCTCGGAAACGGCTTGACTGATTTTTTGTTTTTTTTGTGTATTTCGTACCGTTTTTTGGAAAATCCAAAAGTTAGGAAAAAACAGAAAGTTCTTTTTTCTATAGAATTATTGAAATTTGACAGGACAACGACTGTCGGGACAGCTAGTTATAACATAAAATAATAAATCTCATTAAATTGCAATAGGTACCTACTTATTTAATCAGAAATGTATTATCGGCTTGAAGTACCTACATAACTAATTTATTATAGTTAGTAGTTAGTTAGTCATTTTATTAATATTATTAAAACTTTCCAAATTATGAAAAATTGATAAGCTATACAGTTCTAAATAATATTTACATACATAATGGTACCTACCTAACTATTTATTTAATTAAAACTAGTGGAAAGCCTCGAGACTTTATACACGTGAAGTTATTTTAACCCCCGCTGCCCCCCGCACCCCCTTAGGGGTGACGTTTCGGGAACTCTTAATAAACTCCTACTCCTTGTCAGGGTGGAAAACCGTAGATGAAGATGGGGGTAGTAGTTACGTTGTAAAAACTAAAAAGAAAACCGATGAATATGTTTCATGTTTCGACCAATCGAAAAGTCAAGGGACGATATTCGTTTTTAGGGTTCCGGTACCAAAGGGTCCCGGGACCTTATTACTAAGACTCCATTGAATGAATGAATGAATGAATGAAAATGCTTTATTGTACACCATAAAACAAAATAATAAAGATATAAACTTAAACTAGAAGAAACACTGTACAATGGGCGGTCTTATCGCTCAAAAGCGATCTCTTCCAGACAACCTTAGGATGGAATGAATATAACGAAGAATGGAAGATTGGTCGAGGTGCACTACTAAAAAAAATCAAAAAAATAATTATATAAGTAAAAACATCTGAATATAGAAATATTTATATTAAGTACATATATCCCTATATAAATATAGAATCTGTGATACATAATCCATAATATATATATATATATATAGTAAATTTAAATAAATACATACATAAATAACTAAATACTCATATAAAATATAATTATATATAAATATATAGATACATAAATAAATACAATATACATGCAACAAACTAATGAACGACGCTTGATAACTGTTCAGACAAATAAAATTGTTTGGTTCGATTTTTAAGTGTGGCTAGTGAGGGAGACTGCCTTACAGATAACGGTAACGCATTCCATAAACGAACTGCTTGGACGGAGGAATCAGCATAAAACCCGGTTCTATGCACTGGGGTTTTTAGAAGGAGGTTTTTTGAGGATCGAAGAGTACGGGAATTTGAGGAATGAAGAAACTCGAATCGGTCCTTCAAATAACAAGGAGTGGAAGGATTACGAAGGATGTTGAAAAGAAGTGAAAGGATATGAGTATTCCGGCGAAGACGAATGGGAAGCCATTTCAGCTGAGCACGATATTCTGAAATGTGGTCATATTTTCGAAGCCCATAAATGAATCTGATAGCAACATTCTGAAGGCGTTCCAATTTATTAAGCTGTTCTTCCGATAAATCAAGAAAACATGAATCAGCATAGTCAAGGATAGGGAGAAGAAGAGATTGTGCAAGCGCAATTTTAGTAGCTATGGGAAGAAAGTTACGCAGCCTCCTAAGCGAACACGCAGAAGCAAATACCCTACGACTAATAGACTCAAGCTGTGGACCCCATGACATACTACTGTCCATGTGAACACCTAAGTTTTTTACAAATTGAGAGAAAGGCACAACCGTGATAGCTAGATAGTCGAAATTTTCACAGATGATGTATTTTTGTTGCCACTATAACAACAAATACTAAAATCAGAATAAAATAAATATTTAAGTGGGGCTCCCATACAACAAACGTGTTTTTTTGCAGTTTTTTATAGATAATACGTACGGAACCCTTCGTGCGCGAATCCGACTCGCTCTTGACCGGTTTTTTATAGATAATGGTGCGGAATCCTTCGTGCGCGAGTCCGACTAACACTTGACCGGTTTTAAGTTTTATGAAGAAACTATTAGTCCTACATAAATACAATTTAAATGAGACCATCTTTGGACTATTCTCTACACGAAATCATAAAAATTTTCTCAATAGGTAAACAGATAATGCGCAATAAACAAAATAAAAAATACATCCGCGTCGAATTCTGAACGTTCTTTTTACGTCAGTTGAAAAGATTAATAGAATGGATACCAAGAAATGAGATAAGAAGTGAACGTCTACCAGAAATAGGATGGAAAGACATTTTTATCGGGAAGTCTGAAACAAAGCCAGAGAAGAAATTGTTGTTTTTTGTATGGGCTGAGTCTACCCGATTAAGACCATCAAACCTAAAAATAAACTGCCTTCATACACACCTAGCTACCTAGATAGTATGATGAGAGTTTAGAGTAAAAATGAAATTAGTGTTTTGGAAGAGCCAACTTTGGAAAATAAATCGAGAAAAGTTTCACCAATGTTTCTGTCTATAATTTATACAGATTATTTGTCATAAATAAAACAAAACTGTATGTTTTGCGGTTATTGAGGTTATATAAAAACCGGCCAAGTGCGAGTCGGACTCGCGCACGAAGGGTTCCGTACTATTATCAAAACGGCAAAAAAATCACGTTTGTTGTACGGGAGTCTCACTTAAATATTTATTTTATGCTGATTTTAGAGAAATACATCATCTGTGAAAATTTCAACTGTCTAGCTATCACGGTTCACGAGATACAGCCTGGTAACAGACAGACGGACAGCGGTGTCTTAGTAGTCCCGTTTTTTACCCTTTAGATACGGAACCCTAGAAAAAAAAATAATTCATAATATCTCGTAACCTACCTATTTACCTAACTACGTAGTTAGCATTCCACACGTGACAGGTTGCAATCCCGTCGCCGCTTTCAAGAATACTAACAGGTTTCCTCACGATGTTTTCCTTCACTGTTATAAACACGTGTAACGCGCATATAGGTACATTTTTCGAACAGAAATATCCATTGATGCACGGCCAGGATTCGAACTCGAAATTAATTGGAAATTAATAATATCTACCTAGGTACCTATTTACCTAACTACATGAATTCAATAATTCAATTTCAAACTTTTTATTCGATCATGTGAAGTACCACCTATTTGCCGACTTACTTTACCGATAGTGGTAAAATAGCGCCACCTGCCAGCGGAATCGCAAACCTCTTTCATCTTACCTCTCAAACCCAAAGTACCTATAATACGTAGTAACATCAAATGAAACTAGATGGCGCTGGAATGCAAAAATCAAGTTTGTTGTATGGGAGCCCCCCTTAAATATTTATTTTATTCTGTTTTTAGTATTTGTTGTTCGAGCAGCAATAGAAATACATAATCTGTGAAAATTTCAACTGTCTAGCTATCATGGTTCATGAGATACAGCCCTGTGACAGACAGACAGACGGACAGACGGACAGACGGACAGCGAAGTCTTAGTAATAGGGTTCCGATTTTACCCTTTGGGTACGGAACCCTAATAATAGGGTTCCGATTTTACCCTTTGGGTACGGAACCCTAAAAACGATTCTGCATTCATCAAACAAATTGATTACTTGTCTTATGGCCTAAGCTACGGAGGCGACTATTAATGAAGGTGCTAGCTGACATACTCGTTCCTAATGTTCCTATATACTACTACTAGCGACCCGCCCCGGCTTCGCACGGGTAGCATGTTATTATACATATAAACCTTCCTCCTGAATCACTCTATCTATTAAAAAAAACCGCATCAAAATCCGTTGTGTAGTTTTAAAGATATAAGCAAACATACATACATACATACAGACGCGGGATCATAAAGAGGTAAAATTGGTGTTTTACTTTGCAATGGATAAACTAAAAATATACTGGACCAATTTTAAACTCGTGAGTAACTTGCTCATTAGACACTCGGCTGTTTTACGCCCTCGCCTACGGCTCGGGCTACAAACAACAACCTCGTGTGTATTGAGCACCTTTACTAACTTGTATCAAACATTTGCCTATAATCTTCATTAGTAGGTACCTACCCGTGCAAAGCTGGATGGAAGATAAAATAAGATACCAGGTACATTTTGAGGGAAAGTCCGAGGGGCCTCGAAAGAGTTTGAGTCAAGGTAGAGTCGAGTTTACATCTAAGAATATGGGGATAAGAATAAGATTATCGCTCGCTCGACTATAAATAAAAATACTATGTGTTAGTTTAGTTAGTGTTACATAAACACTCGTAAAAAATTAACTATTTTTTATTGGTGTATCATCACATCAATCTAAAGAAGTTAAACGACCTCCGAAAATAGGAATTCACTGCGGTGAAACTTATTTTTGAACGGGAATGATGGACCGACTTGCTGACCGAAATATTTACAAATAAAATGTGTTATTTTGGAACTATGTTGAGTGTTATGCCTTAGCATGATTTATAGCCTACGCACATTGGCGGACGGGACGGCAGAGGATTTCAAAATTAAATAGAATCAAATCGAAATAAGTTTAACAGCTCGAATCTTCAAGTCACAGTGTTCCTGTATTGTCACTAGAACTAAAGGTGTATGCGAAATTTCAGCTCAATCGGATACCAAGAAATTGTCGAAAAATAGTTTGCGAATTTTCACGGACAACTTACAAACAAACATACGAACAAAGGACGTCGAACGACGAAGTTCGCCGAACGACGCACGACAATTTAGGAACACTCGAGTTTAAGCACGGCCAAAACCGAAACTAAGGCCGAAACTAGATTTAAATGGTCGAAACTAAAAGATACCGAACTTTCGGTCGGTCACTAGTAGGTACCTTAAAGTTAGAAATTACAATTACATACATAATGGTGGCGATTCTGTTGTGTCCACGCATAAGTTAAAATTCCTCAAAACGATGACTCTTATTCATTTACGTTAAAGTCTAAATTAGCGTAACATCAAAGTGACAGTTCTAAAATTTAGCATAGTTTTATATAAATGTTAGTTATTGTTAGTGATTTAGAAACGTCAAGCTAAATTTAATCAACATGTAAATTGGTGTTGACTAAGATGACACTTGGATGTGTCAAATATGCGAAATAAAATATAGAAATGGCTAAAATATCCTAAACTTTAGGACTGTCATTTTGATGTTACGCAAATTTAGACATTAAAGTAAAAGGAATAAGAGCGATCGTTTTTAGGAATTTTAACTTTTAGTTTGGACACAACAGAATCGCCACCAATATGTTGAATTTAAAATGAATAAATAGAAATTGGCTCGCACTCAGCCGCAATTGTTTTTTTTATGCCAGTACGCAGTCGAAATGTATGTCAAAATGTACGAAAAAAACTGTTTTTTTTTCAGTAATTATACCAGTAATTATAATTTCAGCTGAATTATACCTAAGTACCTACTTTAATTATATGCTCTTAGTCTAATTATATAAGTCCTATCTACCTACGTAAGTACGTATATACGAGTGTCTTTCTGTTTCTCAATGCTTTTTTACTTTATCTATAAACTAGCCGAACCGTGACAGACGTTGTCCTATCAAATTTTAATAATTGCGTACGAAAAAGCAATTTCAGGCAACTTCCCTACAAACCTTGTACTGATAAAATAAATTACGAATTTTGGTAGAATGGGGTATTAGTTAAAACTACGTTGCTATGACGACTAAATGTTTTTAGTCTGTGATGTCTGATTTGTTGCACACCAACGCCATCTATACCAAAATCATCCTTTTTGCGTTTTTTTATCATTTGGGGTTGTTTTTCGGATTATAAGTTCCCCCTTGATTTATTCTGATTTTTTATCTACATACTACAGCAAATTTCATCTTAAGGGGCTGCCAGTCGACGATTGCTCTTTTTCGGAACGAAAAAAGAAATACTTCTGAACAAGCCACATCTCCTATTTTTATAAGTATATTACTTCAGGTTCCTATCTAGATTTCTATTAAGCTGAAAACATAATAGCAGATTCTATTGTCATTCTACTTGTCTATTTATTTTAGAACCAAAACATCTGTGTTCCATTTGAATGATTCTAAATATATAAAACTCTTGCGTTACTGACTAACGCACAGCCACTAAAACTTGAAATTTAAATAAATCCTAATAATATTATAAATGTGAAAGTTTGTGAGTTTGTATGTATGTTTGTTCCTCAATCAGGTCTAAACGACAAAACGGATTCAGTTGAAATTTGCTGTAGATGTAGATATGATGCCCGAATAAATAATAGACTACTTTAAAACATGAAAAACACTCCCAAATCGATAAAACAACGCAAAAGGGATGATTTCTGTATAGATGGCGCTGCTGTGAAACAAATCTGACATCACAGACTAAAACATTCAGTATTTTTTATTCGATTATTGAAATTTAACAGGACAACGTCTGTCACGGGTCGGCTAGTATAAATAATAAATAAAATATTGGTGGTACACACAGCGTTGTAAAACGTCTCTTCAGGGTCAATAATTAATCAAATTCCATTTAGTTTTCATACTTTTATCCATGTTTTATTCTTATTTCATATTCACTAAATCGCTAAACATTCAATTCAATTCCCTCCAAAACCCTCTCTTTTTATAATTAGTTCTCACTCATGCTCTGCGACTGGAAACATATTTCCATTGAATTCAAAATGTAACTTTTATGTATCACTGTAACCTATTACTACACCAAGTGTCAAGAATCTCACTATTGGTCAAGTTAATATTACTGGATTATAATATTATGGAAAAGTATCAGACAATAGGCCAGTTTCATCAACTAGGCGCCATCAAAAAAAAAAAAAAAAAATCGTTTATTCATTGAAATCACTTGGATCATTTAGAATCGTCAAATTTAGTTAAGTTTAATTTGTTGATGTCAATCATGAACATAGATGTTTGTTCTGTGTCTGGGTGTTAATATGTATAATAAGTACCTATGTATTTACAAAAAGGAGTATTTATGTATTCTATCAGTTATCAGTTTAACCCCAAACTATGCAAAGCTTATACTATGGAAACCAGGTAACAAAGAACCACAGAACAAACATCTATGTTCATCACACGAACGATCGAACCAACAGCAACAACAAACTACAACGCAGAAGGCAGAGTTACTACCAACTGAGCTGTGAGGCCAGTCAAGGGTTTGGAGGGTGTAATGCTTTTAATGTGTAAGGGTGCTTTTAGAAAGGAATTCCCCAAATTTAACCTCTAAAGGGGTGCAATGGGGTTTTGAAAATACTACTCTATCTTTGAGTGTGTAGATACTCGTATATACTTTGACAGGAAATGCATTAAAATTATATTCTTAGTTCTATCGTTTCTATTCAACATGTGGAACTAATATTTGCAAATTTTGCGATTTAAAAAACTACAAATACACAAAACTTAAGACTTTAATTTACTACCCTGGAAGTATTCTTTTTAACACGCTTTTATAAGCTTGGGTTGTATGTAACGGAATCTTTGAACGTGATTGAAACTTTGCATACTTATTAAGGTGATAAGCGAAATTTTTGACATTTTGTCTGGGCTGAGTCTGCCCGGATAAGATAGAAAAAGTGATAAAACTGCATTATTTTAAAAACCATCAAATTTAAAAAGAAACTGTCTGTAATTTTATCTAACAAATTATATAAAAATAAACTGTTTAGCTATTCATAGTTTTAATTAAAAACGAAACTAGTGTTTTTGAAGAGTCAACTTTGGAAAATAAATCTATCGAGAAAAGTTTCACCAATCGTGTTTCTGTCTGTAATTTATCTAGACTAGGTATATCCTTATGTTAATTTTGTCATAAAAAACAAAACTATATGCTTTGCGGTTATTGAGAAAAAACGATTCTGCATTCATCAAAAACATTTATTACGCATCTTAAAGTCCGTCGACAATAAAAAAAAATATAGCGTGTTTTTTATTTTTATTATAATACAACTTAACATAATTACCAACTTTTTAACCGACGAAAACAGACGAAAATGTTTTGACGAATCAAAAAGACGAGAGCCGATATTCGTTTTTTTTTTAGTTTTATGAAAGAACTATTAGTCCTACATGAATATAATTTAAATGGGACAAAATAGACATCGGCTAACCGTGTAATAAGATCAGGTCATAAAAAATATATTTAGAACGAATTAAGAACCTAAAAAATCCTACAAACATCCTCACAAAATTATTATTTTTTTAATTTATTTAAATAAACTACACGTACCTCTATTCTCCATATTTCGAGACCTGCTTTCTGGCCGGCATTCACGAAAGCTTGGTGGACTTCTGGCATTTCTGTGAACAATATAAGAATTAAATAAATATATATATATTATGTCATCTTCAAGAATCTGTGTGCGGAAATCTGAGAAGATGTCTAGCGTAGTTGTGATTCATATCTTTTTTCAATGGAATGATGCCAATAGAGGACGCGATTAGACGTGTCTCAGACTACTCTATTTAGACATTTTAGGCTCCATTTAAATGAGCTGGTCCATTACGGTGTACTAAATGAAATGAAATAACATAGGTTTACGATTGTAATCCCCTAGTACAGCAGGTATCCTCTCGCATCTCTGATTTCTGTGAAGAGGGTAGTCAGAGACATGTACAATTTTGCAGTAGCTAACGTATGGACATACGTGACCGGGAGCAAGCCCTTCGCCGTCCATTGCAAACGAGTATTAATTATTATTACTAGTAGGTAGGTATATAATGCATTTTGTTTGATATGATAAGGATATTTGTTTTAAAATTGATTGGGTGTGTCATTTTTAAAATAATGGGTTTATTTTCCTACTATATGTAAATTGATTAGTAGTCATTTTTAGAACAATAAAGGATTGTGCAAATGTTTGGGTGTGCCTCTGAATACCTTGAGACATCTCTAAGGATCTCGCCTGAAGACAAAGCTTTATCAAAACAAAACATAATTATCACGAATGCACAGTAAAAAACGTAATAAAAATTAACAGGACAAGGGCAAGTCTCAAGCACGAAGGGTTCCGTATTAAAACGCCAAAAAAATCACGTTTGTTGTATGGAAGCCCCACGTAAATATTTTTTTTATTCTGTTTTTAGTATTTGTTGCTATAGCGGCAACAGAAATACATAGGTAATCTGTGAAAATTTTAATTGTCTAGCTATCACGGTTCATGAGATACAGCCCTGTGACAGAAAAACGGACAGTAGTCTTAGTAATAGGGTCCCGTTTTTACCCTTTGAGTAAGGAACCCTAAAAACAATCCAACGATAATAATAGTTGTTCTGCCTCTGTCATTCACCCCAAGTGAGAAAGAGACAAAACACAGACATCCATTAGCATTGAGCTTGACCAGATGTCCTTGACTTTAATTCGTGTCTTGAATTTAGAACGAAATAAATATTTATTTCATTCAAGATTTTTGCTCATTAGGATCATAGTAAATGTAGTTTTTGAACGAAATAAAAAATAGGAAGAAGTTTTCAATTCGGCGGCCATTTTTTTTTTACTTTTATATAATTACAATGTAGGTATGTTTGTTCAGGTTAAATCCCCAACCGATTTTAAGCTGAAATTTAGCTTAGTATGTAACTTCGGTGACAATACAATAATATGGTGACAAAATCAAAATCAAAATCAAAATAGCGTTTATTCATTGAAATCACTTGGATCATTTAGAATCGTCAAATTTAGTTAAGTTTAATTTAGTTTAAGTTTGTACATTGTTTGTTATTTTTTTTTAAAGTCTTTGTACTTATTTTTAATACAAAATGAATCTTAATTATTATTGATAGAGCGAGTTGGAGCAGTCCCAGGCTTTTTTGTCGTCTAAATAATCAGATATTTTATAGTAAGCCTTTTTACATAGTTTACGTTTAATTAAGTTTTTAAATTTGCTAATAGATAGCTTTTGCATGTCATTTGGGATTTTGTTATAGAAACGTACACATTGCCCTTGAAATGATTTCTTAGTTTTAGTGAGCCTAGTCGTGGGAACAGCGAGTTTATCCTTATTTCTAGTATTTGCATCATGATTATCGCTACTTTTCTTAAACAAACTAATATTTTTACGAACATACATTAGATTTTCATAAATGTACTGGCTAGGTACAGTCATTATATTTATTTCTTTAAACTTATTTTGCAGTGATTCTCTGGGGCCCATGTTGTAAATTGCTCGAACAGCTCTCTTCTGCAACACAAATATGGTGTTTACGTCTGCAGCACTCCCCCACAACAATATGCCATAAGACATAATGCTATGAAAGTAGCTGAAGTAGACTAGTCTAGCTGTATCTACGTCTGTAAAAGCGAGCGAGCTCGACAGCGAGCTGATCTGATAATGGAGTCAGGAGCTGTTCAACGGAACTCCTTAAAATAGTTTGAACTTTGCATACCTGTAAAGTTCCGATGACAATGTCAGGAGAAAGCGCTAGCTCGAGGGACGATTTTACAAAAGTTTTTTGTATTGAAAAAATATTTTTTAAACAGAAAACTTATTAATGTATTTTTCGTTATTATGTAGAGATTTTAGGGTGGTACGAGAATTTAGTAGTTTTTCTGTAAAATTTAAGCAATACTTTAACCCAAAAATTTAAGAAACATTTTCGAATACTTTCGTGTTTATTTTAGTTTATAACTTTTTTATTAGCAAAAATAAGTTCCATATCTTTTCGTTGAAGATTCGATTGCAGTTTTCTGATATTCAAAGAACAAAATTCCTCAAATTTGAAGTAGTTATTTTAGTTTTACAACGAAATTTTTGTTTTTATTGTAACAGACGCGCGCGTCATTTAGTTTATGTGTTTTGTTAGTACTATAGCTAGGTGTAGTCTGTGTACAATGTGACTGTATTCTGTGAGTCAGTAGGTATTCTTGCAATCTGTAATCGTTTTTAGGGTTCCGTACCCAAAGGGTGACAAAGTGAACCCTATTAATAAGCCTCGGTTGTCTGTCTGTCACAGAAAATAAATAAAAAATATTGGTGGATATTTCACACATCGCAAACTAAGCAAAGCTTGTACTACGGGAACCAAAATTCTTTATATTTAAAGTAGTTTTTTTACTACTAGGTGTAGTCTCTGTAAATTGACTGTGTTTAAATGTTTGTTCTGTGTCTACCCAGACTAATAATGTATGATAAGTATGTATTTACAAAAGAAAGTATAAATAATTCCATCAGTTATCTGGTTCTCATTAGTAAAAACTTTGTTTAGTTAGGGGCTAGATGGCGCTGTGTGTAAAGTTCACCAATATTCATTATTTTATTATTTTGTGTGTGGTAATTCCTAAATTTGTGATATAGTTTTGAATTCACAAGTGATTTAGAAACGTCATGCTAAATTTAATCAACACATAAAGTGAAAGGTGTGTTGAAAGGTGACACTTGGTTGTGTAAAATATGCGAAATAAAAAAGAGAAATTACTAAAATATCCTAAGTTTTAGGATAGTCATTTTGATGTTACGTTAATTTAGACTTTAACGAAAAAGGAACAAAATCGATTGTTTTTTTTTTTACGAAGTTTTAGGTTTAGCTTGGACACAACAGAATCGCCACCATTATCTACTCTTGCAGTCCTGTTATCGCTTTTAGGGTTCCGTACCCAAAGAGTGATAAACGGAACCCTCGCAATATGCCTCCGCTGTGTGTCTGTCACTATATCTTGAACGAAAATAGATACTTACTGAAATTTTCACAGAATACATGTTACTGTGGCCGCTATCACAACAAATGAGTATCCTTAAAAAATTGAGTATCTACGTCTTTCCTCCAGCGCTTGATATCGCTCGGTACGGAACCATACGTGTGCAAGTCCGACTTGCTCTTGACCGGTTTTTTCACAATCTGCGATGGATTGTGGCCAGTTAACTGTTGCCAAGGCCGCGGACACGCTTCCATAGATACACTCAAAGACTATTCTTCTAGTCTATGAGTTTGTATGTTTTTATCTAGTTGTCAGCCCTGGCTTCGCACGGATGTCTAATAAAGATTAGGTAAATATTAAAAATAGGCAAATTTTTGATACCTTAGGTTACTTATATTAGAATTTCTCGATCTCAATTATTAGGAATAATGCTAAAAAAAAGATTAAAAAAAGATAAAAAAAAAATATTTATTTAGCAACAAAACACTCTTTGCTCTTGCTCTTTGTTCATTGCTGATAATATAACGTTTGATTGTTAAAATAATTTTTAAAATTGGTCTAGTTTTGAGGGTTCCATACCCAAAAGGTAAAAACGGGACCCTATTACTAAGACTCCGCTGTCCGTCTGTCTGTCACAGGCCTGTATCTCATGAACCGCGATAGCTAGACAGTTGATCACAGATGATGTATTTCTGTTGCCGCGATAAAAACAAATTACTAAAAACAGAATAAAATAAATGTTTAAGTGGGGCTTCCATACAACAAACGTGATTTTTCCGTTTTTTTTATAGATAATTGTACGGAACCCTTCGTGCGCGAGTCTGACTCGAACTTGTCCGGTTTTATCTTTTATCCATTACTTACAAAAGAACATTTTTATCTCATTTTAATAGTAGTGTAGATGTAAATATAAAAAAATATCTATAATTTTCAAAATGTACATAAATAAAATTAAAAATATGTGCATAATTGCATATTACTAATTTAAACTAGTCTTCTACATAACTTGTTTTATTAATATTTAAAAATCGAGCATCCATAATGCAATAACCTATATTTATACATATAAATATAGGATATAAGCTAATTATAGTTTAGATAACATCACTACATAGTATAAAGCAAAGTCGCTTTCCGCTTCCCGCGTCTGTATGTCTGTATGTATGTTTGCTTATATCTTTAAAACTACACATCGGATTTTGATGCGGTTTTTTTAATAAATAGAGTGATTCAAGAGGAAGGTTTATATGTATAATACATGCATAATATAGTAGAGAAACACTGATAATTTTAGAGGTTTCTAATGTGATGTCGTAAATAAACACATTTTTTTGCGCTTACATTGCAAATGCTGGCTGAACCCCACGAGATATATCAAAATAATGTACTACAGTATTGTACACCTTAAAAACGTCTACAAAAAAGTCCACGATGGTATTAGAAATGTCTTACGCACAGCGAAGCGGGCACGGGTCAGCTAGTATTATCTAAACACAGAACTAATAGGTACCTACAACTATTGTTAACAAATTTTTACATGCAAATATCCTTATCATATTAATTATATCGAATCGAAATACCCATACCCGCTACTAATATCTATATTATTATAACGAGGAAACATTTGTATTTTTGTATGTTTGTGTGTCGAATAAACTCAAAACTACAGGACCAATTACAAAAATTCTTTCACCACTAGTATGCTGCGTTATCTCTGAGTAACATCTATCTATAAGTATATATAAAAATCAATGCAATTCGTACGCGCGGTCATAAAAAAATATTACATGTCGAATTGAGAATTCAGAATTCTCCTATTCTTTTGTTTATTAAAAATACAAATTTTACCTATTTATTTAACTTTTATCCGACTTGCGATCTAAAGCTGGTATTAGAACTTTGGTTTCCTGAGAAACGTAGAGGTCAGAGGTGGCCAAGGCTGAAGAGGAGGGGGTGGGGGGAAGGCATTGACATTTGGGCGAGTTCCAACGCTACAGTTGTTCTATCTCACGAAGACGGGTTGGTTTAAATTGGGTGTGTAGCGCTCAGTTTCGTTTGTATCGTACCAATATCCATAGTAACTATAATGGTGAATTATTCTGTAACAAGCTATTACTCAAGATTTGGAAATCGATTTTTGACGTCTTTATCGTAAATTATTGAAATTCCCGAAAATCAAAGTAATTTTTTGAAAAAAAGTAGCCTATGTTGTTCTCAAAACTTTAAACTATGTCTATATGGAATTTCATGACACTCGGCTCAGCGGTTTGGCCGTGATAACGTCACAGACAGACAGACAGAGTTACTTTCGTATTTATAATTTACTAGCGACCCGCCCCGGCTTCGCACGGGTTTAATACATATAAACCTTCCTCCTGAATCACTCTATCTATTAAAAAAAACCGCATCAAAATCCGTTGTGTAGTTTTAAAGATATAAGCAAACATACATACAGACATACAGACGCGGGAAGCGAAAAGCGACTTTGCTTTATACTATGTAGTGACTAATTTTATCATCGAAAGTAACTTCGTCTGTCTGTCCGTCTGTCGTGACTGAGAACCACTGGACCGATTGTGATGAAATTTCATATAGAGATAGCTTATAGTCTTGGGACGGACATAGATTACTTTTTTCTCAAAATTTTCTTTTTATTTTCCGGAATTTGTAAAATTGCTAGTTTGACAGGACAACGTCTGTCGGGGCAGGGAAAAATCATGCCTTTTCAAAATGTTTCGATAAACCAATGACAATATATTGAATACACTCTTGTATATCATTTAAATCTGACTCTCGGAAACTGCTACAACGATTTTCATAAAATTTAAGGGGAATGTAAGGGGTTACGGGGGTGATAAATCGATGTAGCTAGGTTTCATTTTAGGAAACGTCGTTTTATCCGTGTTTTTAGGCAATGAAAGACCGAGCAAAACTGGGTATTCTGGTTATTTTACCAATATATAGTAACTATGGTTATCGCGATTTTTTATAGCACCGACAAAATTAACAAATCCTTAATATAATCTGTCTAAAATTATAAATAAACATAATATCAAATCACGAAAATACCAAATGTTTTGACCAATCGAAAAGTCAATACAATATTATTTTTTAGGGTTCCGTACCCAAAGGGTAAAAACGGGACCCTATTACTAAGACTTCGCTGTCTGTATGTCCGTCTGTCCGTCCGTCTGTCTGTCACAAGGCTGTATCTCATGAACCGTGATAGCTAGACAATTGAAATAATGGTACGGAACAATTCTAGCGCGAGTCCGACTCGCACTTGGCCGGTTTTTTTATTTTTTATGAAGGAACTATTAGTCCTACATAGATACAGTTGAAATAGCCATATAAAACGCTAACAAAAAAAATAGGAGTCGATTAAGTACTTAAAAGAAAACCAATTCAATTCTGTTTTGAAAATGAAAACAATTTCTGTTTCGACCAATCGAAAAGTCGACGATATTAGTTTTTAGAAGGAACAATTAATTAACAAATCCTTATTCGAATCTGTCTAAAGTTATAAATAAACTAAAAATATTGCATCACTCACCGAACGTCCGCTTCTCTCGCACAACAGTCACCGACTGACGTGACTGATCAGTCACTGATGTATATGTACACAATGACAGTATTCATTGTGGAGATCTACAACTCTGTATGTGCTATGTAGGTTAGGATTTCGTCATGACGTAACTCGCGATAAAAGATTGTATTTAGCTTAGTTTGCGAAAGATTATGGCTTTATTTTATGCGTGGATGTAAAAAATACACTGGTTAGGCTTGGGCGTGGGTTTCACACGTTGATAAGTAGGGTCAACGATCCGGTTGTGGTGCCTACCCCGGTTTTGATCATTTTCAATGTTGGCAGTCAATAACTAAGCAAAGCAAACAAACTTATTTCAATTCTATAGTTAATACAATTCTTTGCTTATGGTCCGTTTTGATTAGTGACAGTGGTGCTGCGTTAAACTTCTAGATTGGATTGACCACAACTAAATATTTCCCGTTTTGTCTATTTAAATATGAATAATTAATAAATAATTATCGGTTATCCTTTACTTAACCTAAAAGATATATAAATACTCTATTCTATGTTGTTTAAAAATCGTCGTTTAACATATTTTTTTAATACAGACCATTTATTTAAAAATTTAAATGTTAAAATGCTCACAACCAGCGCTCTCACCCTATATAACTTATTATTTTTTGTCGTTTTTTATCTCGTGCTACGAACATCGAGCGTTCAAATGGTGTTTCTGGTGATATATGAATTATGTTGTAGTGGTGTTATAATATAAAGTTTATATAAGTAATTTACGAAAAATTCCGTAAAACTGCCCAGAGTTTTAGAACTTTCATTTTCAGGAAACGCAAATTTACGCTTAAATAGAAAAAAGAGCAATCGTATTTTACGGAATTTTAGCTACTGTATGGACACAACAAAATTGCCACTAATTAAAAATTGCACATATAGCTTAAAACACACTATACCCCGTTCCTAACTTTCTCACTCAAACTTTACTCGCAGGAGGAAACTGTTTACTATCAACAGATCATAATATACTAGCACCAGCTTTCGGCTTCGCTTGCGTAGTTTATACAACACCCAAAAGTAAGACTGTATTGATGAAGATTACAAATTTTTGATACCTTAGGTTACATTATTGCAATTTACGTGGGATTCTCAATTTTTTTGAAAATAAATTATAGCCTATTTTCCTCGCTGATAATGTAGCTTTTGAAGGTTGAAAGAATTTTTGAAATTATTTACAAACAAACATACAAATTTAACCTCTTTTTAATACTAGTTTTTATTAATAATGTAGTTGGCAGCTATCCAACAGGTATTTTTAATTACATAATCAACTCACTGTAAATGTTTTTAAACAAGTTTGAAAAAGTGAATTCATTTTCTATTTACTGATATATGATATATCTATCTACCTTTAAACGAGGAGTTATTGTATATCCTACTATAATATAATCCTACTAATAATAAAGATGCGAAAGTTTGTGAGTGAGTGAGTGGGTGTGTGTGTGTGTGTTGGTTACTCTTTCACGAAAAAACTACTGAACGGATTAAAATTAAACTTTACAGTAATATAGCTTAAACATCAGAATAACACATAGGCTACTTTTTATTTATTTATTTGCATCATGTACAATACATAGTAGGTATAGGTCTTATGATAGGGTAAGTAGTATTGGTATTAGTACAAGGGTCCTGTTAGGACATAGCAAAATAAAATCTAAAATTAAAATTATTCTAATAGTAAAAATATTAGTATTAATATATTTATATATCTATATATTTAAAAATATTATTATATATTAAAATATTATTTAATTTATTTTTATATTTGTTTATTTATTTATGTATTTACTAAGTATCATTTTGTTAGTTTTATAAATCGTTTTCCATAAATTCTGCTATTGAATAACAGCTTTTTTTAATAAGGAGATTTTTTAATTTGTTTTTAAATGATAAATTTTTGGTTTCATTTTTGATAATGTCAGGTATTTGGTTGTATATTAAAATTGCTCTATAATAAGGACTATTTCTAAACATTTCTAATTTAGGAGTTGATTTTTGATATTTATTTGTTTGTTAATTTATTTCATTATTTATTTTTGATTGCCATCATTTTTTTTTATCCAGGTACAAGCGGGCAAAGCCGCTGGTGGAAGCTAGTCGTTCATACTACTAGTAGCATATTGGTGTTGGTGGCGATTCTGTTATGTCCATGCTAAATCTAAGGTTTCCTAAAAAAAGTGGTCTTATATTCCATAATTAATGTCTAAATTACAGTACCTCAAAATGACAGTCCTAAAACTTATTTTACTTATTTTTACATTCCTTTATTTCGCATATTTTAGACATCCAAGTGTCATGTTAGTACTAAGTCAACACCAATCACTACATAGTATAAAGCAAAGTCGCTTTCCGCTTCCCGCGTCTGTATGTCTGTATGTATGTTTGCTTATATCTTTAAAACTACACAACGGATTTTGATGCGGTTTTTTTTAATAGATAGAGTGATTCAGGAGGAAGGTTTATATGTATAATAACATGCTACCCGTGCGAAGCCGGGGCGGGTCGCTAGTTTACATTATAATTAATTTAGCTTTTATTCGTAACTATCCTAAGTTTTAGAACTGTCACTTTAGGATTACTCTTATTTTGACTTTAACGTAGGTAAAAGGAATAAGAGCGATCGTTTTTCAGGGTTTTTAGGGTTTCGTAGTATGCAAGAAACCCTTATTGTTCCCTTAATGTACGCAGTTACGCAGGTGCCTATCGTACAGGCTATCTCAGTCTAGTATAAGCACCTGAGGCTTTAATACATAAATTTTATTAATTATTTATATTTAAAATCAGTGCATAATTATTAGTTTTAATATTGTATACCTATTTAGGTGCATTTGCAGTGTTTTTAATTATTCAAATAAATAAATTATTATTATTATTATATTATTGTTTCGCCAGGTCCGTCCGTCCGTCCGTCCGTCCGTCCGTCCGTTTTTCTTGTGTACCCCATCGTTAGATAGGTCTTTAAAAAGTATTGTGGGTTTGTGAAAACAACTTCTCAACTTCAAATATATAGATTATGGGATTTGTTTGGGAAATATAGTGCAAATTTTTGTTATAGTCGAGTGTCCCCCCATATAAAGCTAAATTATTGGGTTTGGATGCGTGAAAAAATTCACGGTAGTAGTACATATATGTAGTGAAGTCAAAAGAAAAACTATCACAACTAAGTACAAGGCTTTAGGTACAAGTTTACGAGTAATATGTCGACGAAATAGTCGAAGAAATTTTTTTTTTTAGTACTTAGGTACTAAAAATTACATATAACGTTGTTAGCTGTGTAAACTACGAAACCCTACATTGCGCGTGGCCCGACACGCACTTGGCCGGTTTTTATTACGTAAAAGTATCGTTCCCAATTTCCCAAACCGCAATTTCCCAAACCGTGCTAGCCCTGTGGTTGGACACAACAGAATCGCCACCATTATGTATTAGGTTATATCAACACTAGTCAAGTAGAATGAGAGAACAGCGGAAAACGCGAGATAATACATCTGGCAATCTGCTATTTTTAGGTAAATTATATTCACTGCTGACTAAATATTTAGGTTTCCAGGAAAATTATTATTACATTTATTAGGTACCTACGCTGTCTATTATTATAAACATAATAATGTTTATTATGTATTCCTTTAATATTTTATTTATTAACTAATGAATTTACCTACTCGTATATAATAGGATCACGACTGTAATCCCCAAGTACCTAACTACGGTAGACATCCTCTCAGATCTCCAGGCGCTTAGATCCTTGAAGATACCTAAATGGGTTAGTGAGAGGCACGTCCGAACAATAACTTTTGGCACAGGCCCTTATTTTTATACGTGAAAAGTTGTAAGCTCAACGCATTTATGAAAGATGTTTATCGATGTTCATCACACAAATGTTTGTCCTGGGTGGGAATCGAACCCATAACCTACAGAACAGAAGGCAGAGTTACTAACTGACCTGTGATAGTCAATACATACACCAGATATACGGGTAGGCAGTTATGTCCTTGTTAGTTTAAACGCGTGACGTCACAACCGATCGATATTTTCTAGGTTGGACTATGATATATTTCTACTGTAATCATTCGTATTGGCGTAGTAATTAAGAGGCACCTACTTTTATTTTCATGAAAAACATATTATGCATCGAATTTAGGAGTGAGAGAGATTTTTGTATGTAAGACCGCGCATATCTTTTTACAAGCTTTTATTTAACTTGCAATGTATGTATGTAACTATGTTTGTTAAGGCCCTGTATGTCGACGATTGCTCTTTTTCGAAACGAAAATATATAAATACATTACTTCAGGTTCCTACCTAGATTTATATTAAGCTGAAAACATAATAGCAGAAACTTTTCACGATAAAGATATTATTTCAAAATTATACGTTTTAGAATTTATGATCGAAATACTTTGATACCCACTATTAAGATCAACTTGTGATTTATTGTTAAAGATAGGTAATATGTAGATCTAGATTTCTACTAGAATAGGTTTTTGATAAGTAATTATACATAATTTATATCATTAATTTATTCGAAAAGCAAAGGCGGACCACGCGCCGACGTGTGTTTGTCGTCATTGCAGCGGTCGGTAGGATTATTTATCGAAGTGATTAAAGATAGGTACATCTTTATTCACATATACTACACATTATAAAATAGGAGATGTGGCTTGTTCAGAAGTATTTCTTTTATCGTTTCGAAAAAGAGCAATCGTCGACTTTCAGGGCCTTAAGGTGGAATCTTGCAACTCAATTTGGAAGCAGTTATCCCCAACCGATTGAGTTGAAATTTTGCATAAGTAGGTACTTATGCAACTTCGGTGACAATGCAATGATATGGTGACATCGAGCTGGTCTGATGATGGAGTCAGGAGCTGTTCAACAGTCACAGCGGAACGTAGTAAATACTACGATTGAGTAAAAAAATTGCACACACAACAATGTTACGTGAGTTATATTAACGCCAAAACATATTAAGATGAAATTTGCTGTAGATAAAAAATCTGAATAAATAAAGGGGGAATTCATAATCCGAAAAACAACCCTTAAATGATAAAAAAACGCAAAAACGATGATTTTGGTATAGATGGCGTTGATGTGCACAAAATCTGACATCACAAACAAAAACATTTAGTCGTCATAGCAACGCAGTTTTGACTAATTAATGATACGCATTCTACCAAAATTGGTAATTTTTTTATCAGTACTAGGTTTGTAGGGAAAAAATTGGAAGTTGTTTCCTATGCGATTATTAAAAATTGACAGGACAGCGTCTGTCACGGGTCGGCTAGTAGGTAAATTATATGTGGAAATTTCAACTGTCTAGATACCTATCACGGTTCATGAGATACAGCCTTGTGACAGACAGACAGACAGCGAAGTCTTAGTAATAGGGTCCCATCTCCTTTGGGTACGGAACCCTAAAAACAAAAACAAAATGTTGAATTGAGTTTTTACGTCGGTTAAAAAGCTTAGGTACTTCTACTCAGAGACAGACAGACAAAGAAGGTGACATTCAAAACTGAATAAAATGTGTTATTGTGAATGAAATGTCGCGATCAATCAAAAAGCGGACGTAACCTTGCCATTTTTATGCGCATAACAAACTGACCTACCACAATAACGAATGTCTATAAATAACTGGAATATTATAGGTTAGATATTAATACACCGACTTTTTAGGGTTCTGTACTAAAAAATAAAAAACGAGACCCTATTACTATGACTCCGCTGTCCGTCTGTCACCAGGCTATATCTCATGAACTGTGATAGCTAGACCGTTGACATTTTCACAGATTATGTATTTCTGTTGTCGCTATAACAACAAATACTAAAAATAGAATAAAATAAATATTTAAGTAAGGCTACATCAAACGTGTTTTTTTTTTGCCGTTTTTTTCATAGATAATGGTACGGAACCCTTCGTGCGCTATTCCGACTCGCACTTGGCCGGTTTTTATAAAATCGTTAAATAATCATACTAACTACATAGATGAAAGACATTTTTTTTTGATGAAGTTGATGGTTTTCCAGATACTTAATGTGATTTTATCACTTTTGCCGCCTTGTAGATTCAGCCCATACAAAACATCAAAAATTTCAAGATTACACCTGTGTGAGTGAAGCCGGGGCGGGTCGCTAGTTACTACTATTTTGTCTTTAAAAACTTCGCCAGACAATACAAATATGACGCGCGTCTTCTTAGAGGGCACCTAAGTATAAATTATTGTATTATTCATTGAAAACCGTTTCTTGAATTAAACATCATCCGTGTAATATGAAATTCAATTGTATTGTAATAATACGATGCAAAAAGCGACCACGTAAGCTTTTATCTATAAAATTATAGCGTGTGTTTCAATTTCAAATAAAAATGCTGATCATTTGTTGTGTGAGTAGTTCCGCTACTCGACGATAGATGGCGGTAGTAGTAGCCCTCATTTCAAATAAGTTGCATTATTTTATAAACGACACAATATATTTTTACTTGGTGATCCGATTTTGATATTTTTTTTCTATTGTGTAGTTAAAAAACGAATATCGTCCCTTAACTTTTCGATTGGTCGAAACATTTTCGTCGGTTTTCTTTTTAGTTTATAAAACGTAGGTAATTAAATTCATTTTAAATTTAATTTTTAATTCTATATTTATATTTATTATTTGAATATAAGGAAAGTAGTTATTTTCGAACAGACTTCCCTCGATGCAACCTAATGTGAATTTTCAAAATTCCTTTCCTTAGTGTCTCCCCTCCAATTTTAAAGATACTAGGACCAGTGATTTAGGCTGTGCGTTGATAGATCAGTCAGCCAGTCAGTAGCGCAATAGTTTTATATAATTCTAGCTGTCCCGACAGACGTTGTTCTGTCAAATTTCAATAATCCCACAGAAAAAGCACTTAGTTTTTTTCGAACTTATCACTTAGAGGTATAAAAAATACCCTACGATCTATTCTCATAACTACCGAATAAACATAAAAAATACACAAAAAACGGTCAAGCCGTTTCGGAGGAGTTTGGTTACAAACACTGTGACACGAGAATATTATATGTTGATGTACCTAAATAAACCATCGTGAAGTAGAATTTCTGAAGTAGGTACATATTGTACTCGTGCCAGAGACATGTTATATTATATATTATACTGACCAGTGCCCGCTTCGCTGGTCGACAGATAGTTTCACATCTGGTATTGCCATCTTCAAAATAAATTATAGCCTATATGTTGCCGAGGACTAATAGCTACATAACAAAAAAAGTTTCATCAAAATCCGTCCAGTAGTTTTTGCGTGAAAGCCAGACAACAGACAGACAGACAGACAAAAATTTCAAAATGTAATTTTTTGGCTTGTGTTACTTGTATGAAGACCCCTAGGAGTATTTTTTTTAGTTTTTATTCAATGTACAGAATTGAACTCTTCTACAGTTTAATTATATGTATAAATTATATGAGAATATTATATGTTGATTCGAGCATTTATATAGTTCCTACATAATATAAAAAAATAAAAAAGTTACCTATGTATTTTTAAATTAGATGAGATTGAGTGAGACGGAGAAACAGATTTCAAAAAAAGACCTCCTTTTTCTCAATTCAACTGTATTTTTTTTCTTTTGGGTTCCGTAGGTACCCAAAGGGTAAAAACGGGACCCTATTACTAAGACTTCGCTGTCCGTCTGTCTGTCACAGCTAGGGCTGTATCTCTGTAATAGCTAGACAGTTCAAATTTTCGTTCAAATGTTATGGAGTGCGCGAGCCCGACTCGGACTTGGCTGGTTTTTTTCTTAATGTTTGTTAACTCAGAACTTTCGACTGGGTGAACCAATTTTGATGAATCTTTTTTTATTTAAAAGTTAGTGCAGTCCTTATTTCGCATTCATATTTAAATTTGAGGAAGAATACTTTTAAGGGTGAAAAAATAGGGGATGAAATTATGTGTTGTTAGGTATTCAATTCAATTTGTTACAACATGCATGAAGTCGGTTTTGTTTTTAGTTTTTTAAACGTAATTGTACGAAGCGTAAACGAGAACGTGACTTATCCCCATATTCTTTGTAACCTCGACTCTACCTTGACTCTAACTCTTTTAAAATAGTCATGCCACTTTCAAAAAGGTATACCTAACTTAGATTTTTTATAATTCCTTCTATTATCTTTGTTTTATGGCTTGACGTCGACTTTTATGACACTCTGTATACCTAAGTACTTATATAAGATGGAAACCCCCATTGGCCTATTTTATTGTTAAAATAAAACTATTTAGGATAGGTAAATAGAAAACACAAATTAGATTGCAAAGTACGAACTATAATTTCAGATTCAATAAAAAAAACCATCTACCGATCACAATTTCTTTCTAACTACAGTTACACAAGTAAAACTAACTTAAATAAAGTCAAGGAGAATGCCGTGTGTCAGCCATTTTGAATAGACAACGCAAAACTATTAAAATGGCGGCAAAATTGCACATCACCTCGTAAATACAATTTATATTGTCGCAATTATTTAAACTGTAAAACCATTGTACTGACTAAGATTCGTAAAATATGATCGTTCTTATTCCATTTGTGTTAAAGTCTAAATTTGCATAACTTCAGAATGACAGTTCTAAAGCTTGTATAATACGATCGCTTCTATTTCGTTTCCTGTAAAGACTAAATTAGCGTGACCTCATAATGAAAGTTCTAAAACGTGGGAAGTTTTTAACTTATTTTACGATTTTCGTAATGTGTTTTACGCAAATTTGGTCAAAATGCAAATTGGTGTTGATTAAAATGACACATGTGTAAAATAGGGAAATTACTAAAATATTCTAAATTTAAGAATCCTGTAACTCTAATTTAAACTTTAACGTTAATGGAATAAGAGCGATTGTATGTTTCAAAATTTTCGTCAGTTTGTGGAAACAACAGAATGGCCACCTAGATCACGCACACCTATACTACGCACACAAAACGTCTAAAAAACTTATTTATTTTTTGGAGTGAACTTTAGGTTTGTACCCACTTAACCATAGACAATTAATTCATGCTAGGGGATATAGTTAGCCATTTTACAATAACATTTCAAAATGATACGTAATTTTGGCGCCAATAGTAGGGTTGCCATCCATATTGGTATTTAAAACTAATATACAAAAAATACTAGAATAAAACGTCTTCCACAATTTAGGTCAGGAAAGTATATTTTCCTTTAGATATATAACTACCACAAAAATCATATTTTACGTTATACTAGGTAATATTATTTGGTACTTAAAACCTACATGTGGGGAATAGGTACAATTATACCACATGCAAGATAGGAAAGATGTTTAAGTACCTACGTAAAAAAACCTTAAAATTACAAAGTAAAAAACAATTTTTTGGCGATACACATTCACACAAAGACCAAAGAATAAAGTAATGCGATATAAACAGGTATAGGTAGGTAAAATAAAAATAAAACTTTCCGAAAAATCTTTAAATCTACGCATTAAGACCAAACAAGTGTTTTTGCAGGACTCTGTTTAGAAAATGTATTAATAAAATCTATGTCTGAATTAATGATTTATTATCATTTATAAACTGTTAAAACGGTTTTAATAATTAATTTAAAATAAATCTGGTCTTGGTGCCTATTTTGTTAGACACAACAAAGGTTTGTACAAAGGAGGTTGTTGTACAAGGGGAGGATTATCAATCTTAGAAACCTATATTATTTCAAATAATCATCAAATAGATCGTCAAAATCATTAAAAAAGTATAGTTAGGTAGATGAACTTAATAAAATAGGTACGATTAGATTTAACGAAAGTTAAAACGTGACTGCTAAAAAATGAATTAGGTAACTTTTTATAAAAAAAACTTTAGGTCAGTTTTGGCTAAAATACTAATTCTTTGGTCTTTTTCATAAAGAGCCATATACATTAAAAACGCGAATTTTTCTTATAATAAGGAACTTTGGATTTCTTTATAATTTTAAAATATACGCACTTAATTAAGTACCTACATACATACCTACATAGTAAATGCTTTTACTAACTTTACTAGTGATACAAAAGAGACAAACAACAAAAAGACAGAGACAAAACAAAAAAGAGACAAAAAATGACTTTTTTGACCGTACATTAAAATTATCATAGTTTTTTTATGAATAAGTAAGCAATTATTTTTAACAGTCTCAATTCTTTGTTGAATTTGATTTTAAATTAACTTAATCGAGTGATTTTTAATGAGAAAATAAATAATAATTTGAGCGCTCGCCTCTGCGTGCGGTATGCCTTCAAAAGAAAAGAAAAAATAATCAAATAAATTTCAGTCGACTGAATTAAAAAACTCACTAACTATCAAAATTTCAAAACAAATTAGAGTAGGAAAACCATAAACCATGCGATGACTGGCTAATTCTTAAAAAAGTTTATACAAGAAAATATACTCGTTATGTTTTTTTTTATTTTTTTAAGCTGTCTAAACATAGCTATTGAGATTTACTGTTTTAGTAATTGTATTTGGAGCTAACACAAAAGGTTTTTCGGAGTTGTTTTTGAGCTATAATTAATCTAACTAAAAATGTATTACCAATCGTGTGTCTGTCTGTAATTTGGATAAACAATCTATGCCATAAAATCAAGTCTAACTTTTGAAAATATTAAAAAAACACGATCAAAATAACATAAATATGTAACCGTCACCCTAAACGACCAGTCACTGCTAGGATTTCTATCACTAAAATATATATATTTTTTTTATTTCAATTTCATGGTTACCCTATTATAAATCCGAAAGTTAGTGAGTATGTTTGGACGCTTGTGCCTCAATCACGTCCAAAGGATCAAACCGATTTAGATAAAACTTGTAATATACATAGCGTATGCTCTTGAATAGCAAATAGGCTACTTCTTAACCAGGTCCAACGCGAGCGAAGCCGCGGGCGTAAGCTAGTGTTTAATACTTAGAAAAAATCGTGAAAATATTTTGAGTGTCTACACTACAACTAAATACTACTGAGCTAATTCTAATACTTACTAATTTTCTCTACTAAATTCTACTAAGCACTACTAAATCTACGAGTATGAAAAGAAATACCTACAATACAATCTGAAAGAAGAATGTCGGCATACCGCGAGCAGAATGTGTATAACTACAAAATTTGTTATTTTTAAATTTACTTTCTTGGTACCAAATGTAAACTGTATGTATCTTTGGGCAGCGCTACACAGGCCGGTTTTTGTCTCAAATCTTTTTTATCGACTGCTCTCACATCAAATTCCTGCATTAAATTTGCGAACATGACAAAACTCATTGTAGTGACCAAAGTTTGGCCTATACACGTCCTCTTTCCTATGCTAAAAGGTAAAAAGTGGGGGATATTCCTCCTTACAGACAAAACCTCCTTCTCCGCCTCGGATATTTTGGTGATCGGTCCGTTTTTCTCGCTGTCTGACTCCATTCCAGAATCGCACTGGGAATTGCGGCGAACGCGCATCTTGCTCTTTTCCAAAAATCTGCTCGGGTCGAATTTCTCCGGCTCGCTCCAATACTGGTCAGACATGTTCAGCTCGTAGTTGTTAATGAAGACAATTGTCCCTTTTTCGACCCCAAAACCAGCGACAGAAGCGTTTTCAGTGGCAACGTGAGGGACAATCGGTGATGACGAGTATCTCAAACATTCTAGAACAGTGGCTTCTGTGTACGGTAGGCTGCTTCTATCTGTTAGACTTATAGCCCTTTTTCCTTTAGTAGCCGCTTCGATTTCATTGCGAATCCTCCTCCCTACATCCGGATCTCTCGCCACAGCAGTAAGACACAGCATAACCAAGTTACCAACAGATGAATGACCTCCTAGAAAATCTTCCAGCATGAATATGATCGTGTTTCTGTCCACAGTAGGATCATCGTGCAGAACCCGCAACAAGCCATCCAGGAAGTCCTTCTCCGGTGCGTCGATATCCAAATCATGCTCTCTCTGTTCAACAATGCGGGAGAGAATGAACGCGCGGATATCCGAAGACCACTGCGAGAGTTTCTCCATGTGTTTTGCGTAAAACGGTGAGAGCCACGGCAGAAAATCTACAGCATAACCTTGGTTGATCTCCCAGAAGATCTCATCGAAGTGATCAACGATCTTCTTGAATTCGCCGTCCGCCTCCGCGTCGAACCTAACACTGCACATGTAGTGGGAAAACATGTTCATAGCTGAGGACATAAGGAATGGTTTGATTTCGATAGCGCCGTCTGTTGTTCTCACTTTGGCTTTCAGGGTCTGGACGAGTTCTATGGCTTCGAATGTGGCGACAGATCCGATGCGTGCGAAGTTGTCGGTGTGCTGTTTGGGTCCGCAATGGCGCCGCGCGAGGTTGCGTCGACGTGTCTGCAAGTTCGACCAATCACAGAGGGCAAGAGCTAGGGACAAAGGAAAACAATTGTTAATAAAACAGTCTATATAATTTTTGTGTTCTTTCTTAGTTTTCTGCGCTGCAGGTTGGTTCGATCCCCATCCAGAACAAACATTTTTGTGATGAATATATAGGTGTGTTCTGTGTTCTGCGTTCTGCGTTATAATGTAGTAAAAAGCTATTTACAAAGTAAAAAAAGTGTATAAAAGATATTCTATCAGTTAGTCAGTTCCTATAGAGGTACCTACAAGCCTTGCTTAGTTTTGAGCTAGGTGACACTGTGTGGAAAATCAACAAACAGATCTTGTTCGTGTTGTGACAACAACCCCATGAGTAGGTTTCCACTGAAGCGGAGCAGTGCGAAGCTGTGTGAAGCTTTGTAAAGTGACAGTGAATTTCGAGCTCTGTGATTGGTCAATTCACGGTCCGCTTCGCACGACTCCGCACCGCTCCGCTCCAGTGGAAATCCAACCTTACGATGACACCAAAGCACACATAATTCAATGTCTTTCACTCAAAAACCTGTATCAGTGCAATCGAAACGAAAACTCGACGGCATTGAACTACGTTTGTATGAAAATAGTGT
Source organism: Hydriomena furcata (assembly GCA_912999785.1). NCBI lineage: Eukaryota > Metazoa > Arthropoda > Insecta > Lepidoptera > Geometridae > Hydriomena > Hydriomena furcata. The sequence continues at coordinate 2,946,263 of OU538823.1, read as the reverse complement.
TAAGTAGGTACATGTTTTTGCACATCATGCTCTGATTACTATGTTATTATTCTTGTGTATTATTCATTGATTTTCCATTTCTACAGTTGTTTATCGAAAGCGCGGTCGAGCGTGGCAATATACCTTCTCGGAAAGTGTTATTCTTGCCTTGGGATGTTTTAGCAAAATGCTCCCGACGCGAACCTACTATCTTACTATCTTTAATCCTACTAATATTATAAATGCGAAAGTTTGCGAGTGGGTGTGTGTGTGTGTGTGTTTGTTATTCTTTCACGCAAAAACTATTGAACGGATAAATGAAACATAAGAGTAATATAGCTTATACATCAGAATAACACATATACGCTACTTTTTATCCAGATACCACCAGTGCGAAGCAAAGGCGAGCAGCTACGCAGCTAGTAATATTATAAATGCAGTAAGAAAGTAACTTTGTCTGTCTGTCTGTCTGTGACGTTATCACTGCTAAACCTCTAAACCGATTGTAATTAAATTTCATATAAATATAGTTTAAAGTTTTGGTTCCTTAAAGACAATTTTTTTCTCAAAACTTTCTTTTGGTTTTCAGGAATTTCAATGTTTAACGATAAAGTCGTTAAAAGAAGATTTTCTGAATCTACGCAGACGAAGTCGCGGTTAAAAGCTAGTAATAATATACTTAGTTATGTCCTGAAATAACAAATAGGATAATTTTATCGAGGTACCAACCGAGCGAAGCCGCATTCGGAAGCTAGTTAACAATTAACATAGAAAACGCAAGACCAGCGATATGCAGAGTGACGACTTATTTTCAACCGACATAAAATGGAAGTTCTCAATTTGACGCGTTTATATTTTTTGCTTATATTATAAACTAGCGACCCGCCCCGGCTTCGCACGAGTTTAATACATACAAAACTTCCTCCTGAATCACTCTATCTATTAAAAAAAACCGCATCAAAATCCGTTGAGTAGTTTTAAAGATATAAGCATAGGTACATACAGACGCGGGAAGCGGGAAGCGACTTTGCTTTATACTATGTAGTGACTAGCTGACCCGTGCCCGCTTCGCTGTGCGTAAGACATTTCTAATACCATCGTTGACTTTTTGTAGACGTTTTTAAGGTGTACAATATTGTAGTAGGTACATTATTTTGATATATCTCGTGGAGTTCAGCCAGCATTTGCAATGTAAGCGCAAAAAAATGTGTTTATTTACGACATCACATTAGAAACCTCTAAAATTATCAGTGTTTCTCTATTATATTATGCATGTATTATACATATAAACGTTCCTCTTGAATCACTCTATTTATAAAAAAAAACCGCATCAAAATCCGTTGTGTAGTTTTAAAGATATAAGCAAACATACATACATACGCGGGAAGCGGAAAGCGACTTTGCTTTATACTATGTAGTGATGACCGATTTATATGACATATCTTTTTAGGTACCAGATGATCCGATTTCGATGTTTTTACTCTATTGTGTAGAGAATAGTCCCAAGTTGGTCCCATTTCAATTATATTCATGTAATGTGTTAATGTAAGCAATAGTTCCTTCTTGAAACTTAAAAATCTGGCCAAATTTACCATTTTACCATTTACCGTACCATTTTCTATAAAAAACGGCAAATACATCACGTTTGTTGTATGGGAGCCTCACATAAATATTTATTTTATTCTGTTTTTAGTATTTGCTGTTATGGCAACAGAAATACATCATCTGTGAAAATGTCAACTGTCTAGCTATCACGGTTCATGAGATACAGCCCTGTGACAGACAAGCGGACTGCGAAGTCTTAGTAATAGGGTCCCGTTTTTACCCTTTGGGTACGGAGTCCTAAAAACTAAAATCGTCCCTTGACTTTTCGATTGATCGAAATAATTTCATCTGTTCTCTTTTTAGTTTTTCAATCGTAAATACCTAATTGTCATTAGGCCCATTAATTTGACATCTTTAAAAGTGTGTCAATCAATACATGCCCAATTTTACGTGTCAAATTACGCAATGTTTAATGCGCACGCGCATGTAGCAACCTATAATCATAACAATTCCAGGTGTCTTATTACCATTTCGGATAATCACTATTTCAACTGAATTTTCTACACCATCTCATTATTAAGAGTTAAAAATTTGTATGTTTGTTTGTAATGGATAAACGAAAAACTACTGGACCAATTTTAAAAATTATATAAAGCTACATTATCAGCGAGTAACATGTTGGACAGCCTCACAGCTCAGTTGGTAGTAACTCTGCCTTAAGCGCTGTAGGTTGTGGGTTCGATTCCCACCCAGAGTAAATATTTGTGTGATGAACATAGATGTTTGCTCTGTGTCTGGGTGTTAGTATGTATCATATGTATGTATTTACAAAAAAAAAACGTATTTTAAGTATTCTATTAGTTATCTAGTTCCTATAGTACAAGCTTTGCTTAGTTTGGGGCTAGATGGCGATGTGTAAAATGTCCACCATGTTTTTTTTTTTTTTTTTTTTTTAATAGGGATCCCTAAATCCCCTCGAAAATTGCAATAATGTAATCTAAGGTATCAACATTTGCCTTCTTCATTGGTACCAAGCGAGAAAAGCCGCGAGTGGAAGCTAGTAATATTATAAATGTAAATGTATGGGAGAATGTAGATAGGTTGTACATTTAAAAAAAGAGGAGGGGCTATTTATTTTAGTACAGATACCCTCGTATTCAAGAACAACACTATGAGAACACGCACCCACAGTGGACGAAATCTATTTTCATAAAAATCACTTTATGTGTTGTGCGACACTGCATAGTGTGACTAGAGGCACATTGTCGTGTGCCTCTAGCCAAAGTTGAGCTCTAAAGGCACACGGTAGCGTGCGCCATAGTGTCGCTCAACACATAAAATGATGTTTATGAAAAAAGATTTCGTCCACTGTGGGTGCGTGTTCTCATAGTGTCGTTCTTGAATACGAGGGGAAATCTTTTTTCATAAAAATCACTTTATGTGTTGTGCGACACTGCATAGTGTGACTAGAGGCACATTGTCGTGTGCCTCTAGCCAAAGTTGAGCTCTAAAGGCACACGGTAGCGTGCGCCATAGTGTCGCTCAACACATAAAATGATGTTTATGAAAAAAGATTTCGTCCACTGTGGGTGCGTGTTCTCATAGTGTCGTTCTTGAATACGAGGGGAAATCTTTTTTCATAAAAATCACTTTATGTGTTGTGCGACACTGCATAGTGTGACTAGAGGCACATTGTCGTGTGCCTCTAGCCAAAGTTGAGCTCTAAAGGCACACGGTAGCGTGCGCCATAGTGTCGCTCAACACATAAAATGATGTTTATGAAAAAAGATTTCGTCCACTGTGGGTGCGTGTTCTCATAGTGTCGTTCTTGAATACGAGGGTTAGTATAAGTGTTGCTTAGTTTGGGGCTATATGGCGCTGTGTGAAATGTCCACCAATATTTATTAGCCAACGAAAAAAGATGTTATCAATTCGACATGTTGGTATATTATATATTTTTCTGTTTAGGGTTCCGTATTTTTATGTAAAACATCTCATTCGTTTTTAAAGTAGAAGATAAAGAAATGTTTAAATGCAAGTGCATTGGCCATGACCTATAATTAAGAATAGCATTGCGTTCAACCTGAAACTTTAGATGCTACAGTCACCGGCTGCTACTATGGCAATTTGAACTATTGAAAACGGAACTTCTTTTTTTAGATGGACTAAAAAGAGCTTATCCCGAAAACTGAAACTGAATGTTCAGACAATGCATCTTGATCGATAATAACCAAAAAAGAAAACAAGAGTGGCGAATTTTTCAACTAAATAATATGACACTATTTTAAAATTATCTTGTAAGTTATAGGTTATTCATTATCACTGATTCCAGAAAAAAAAACATTTTTAGTTTTTCGAAATGATACAAAAACATGTGTTGGCCTCGAGGTACCTCGACTTTCAATTTGAAGGCCGTAGGTTCGAATACCGCAGTGCATCAATCGATTTTTCGAAAAAATTATATGCGCATCAAAACACTTGATATACAACGGTGAAGGAAAACATCGTGAGAAAACCAGTAGTATTCTTATAAGCGGCGATGGGTTTGCAACCTGTCGCGTATGGAATGCTAACTACTGCAAAATGTGGGCAGGTGCCAAATATAATGTTTGGACGTGCCTCTGACTATCCCTTCTAGACATCTTCAAGGATCTAAGCGCCTGGAGATCTAAGAGGACGCCTAGTACTTGGGGATAATCCAACAATTTAGTTAAAAGTGGTGATTCCTGTAAGACATTTGACAAAATCAAGTGATTGGCCAAGAAGAAAGGGAGGGAGCATAAGGGAACATAAACCCAAATTTGCCGCCCCCTAAAATCTGCCGCCCTAAGCACCAGCCTACTTAGCCTAGTGGTAAATCCGCCACTGATGACAATACAATAGCCGGCAACTGTAAGTAAGTCTCATGTGCCAGTAATGTTACCGTCCTGTCTAATTAATTAAAACTGTAATTAGGTTTTTGTTACCTGTCATTTGAGAGGAATTATCACTTATGTGACTACTAATCTAACAAATTCTAACTGAAATCCGAACTAAAATAAGTTTTTAATAAATATTTTTTTCAAAAACAAACTTTTTAATGTATGATCTATAAGAATGATCTATAGAAAAAATATCATCGAAATCGGATCACCAGGTTAAAAGGTCATTCATAAAAAACCGGTCAAGTGCGATTCGGACTCGAGCACGATAAGAAACGACAAAAAAATCACGTTTGTTGTATGGCAGCCCTACTTAAATATTAAATTTATTCTGTTACTAGCTGACCCGTGCCCGCTTCGCTGTGCGTAAGACATTTCTAATACCATCGTGGACTTTTTTGTAGACGTTTTTAAGGTGTACAATACTGTAGTACATTATTTTGATATATCTCGTGGGGTTCAGCCAGCATTTGCAATGTAAGCGCAAAAAAATGTGTTTATTTACGACATCACATTAGAAACCTCTAAAATTATCAGTGTTTCTCTACTATATTATGCATGTATTATACATATAAACCTTCCTCCTGAATCACTCTATCTATTAAAAAAAACCGCATCAAAATCCGTTGTGTAGTTTTAAAGATATAAGCAAACATACATACATACATACGCGGGAAGCGGAAAGCGACTTTGCTTTATACTATGTAGTGATTAGTATTTGTTGTTATAGCGGCAACAGAAACACATCATCTGTGAAAATTTCAACTGTCTAGCTATCACGCCTCATGAGATACAGCCCTGTGACAGACAGACAGCGGAGTCTTAGTAATAGTTCCCGTTTTTACCCTATGGTACGGAACCCTAAAAAAGTAACAAAAAAAAATATATATATTTCGAATTCGAAACTTTTTTGTAATAAAGTCGCTAATCTCCGAAATACCCACCTAATTACTTTGAAATTTCGTTCAAAAACGCTGAAAAGTCAAATATAAATATTGACATGTCAGCTAGTTTTAAAGGTCACATGAAGTGAATGAAATATGTTGCATAGCTTCTGAAATTTTATGAAAAGTTGCAATGTTTTGTTTACAATTTTTTAAGAAATTTGTCGAGTGACATAGATGTTTTACGAGAGGTTAATAATATATTTGGTGTTTGTATTTTAATGTCCTATTTAGATTATACCTATACCTATACATCTTCTTTTAAATCTTAATACACATAAATTACGCGTCACGTTGTTTGTCCGCGATGGACTCCTAAACTAATCAACCGATTTAAATCAAACTTTGCACACCGGATAGGAAAGATAAGAATAGAGAGATAGGATAGCTTACATCTCAATTTATAGTCGCAATATTATTTTATTGCAAACTGTTGACACAGTAACGCGTGGCCGGGTCTGCTAGTATAATATAAAAAGGTAAAATTTGTATTTTTGTATTTACTAATGGATAAACTAAAAGCTACTGGACCCATTTTAAAAAATCTTTCACATATCTAAAGCGAATTATCAGCGAGTAACATAGTCTATAGAGTTCCCCACGAAAATTGCAATAATGTAACCTTAGATTTCAACATTTTGCCTATAAACTTCATTAGTACACCCGTGCCAAATGTCAAAACTACAAAAAGTGGGGAAAGCTTCATAATTTCCGAGACGCTGTACAAATTTTATATTTATGTTTTTTAACAGCGCGCTGTTAAATTACATAAATATAAAATTTGTAGCAAATAAATCGTTTGAAGTACCAAAAGCCTAGTACCTACTCACTAGCGAGCCATAATTTAGATAGCCATAGATTTTTGTTATATTTAACCGTAGAAAAAAGGATTCGTTTTTTTTTTGCTTTTTAGGTTTTCGTAGTCTACAAGACAAGAAACACTTATAGTTTCGCCATGTCCGTCCGTCCGTTTGTCCGTCCGTCCGTCTGTCCGCAGCTTAGTTCAGAGACTATCAGTGCTAGAAAGCTGTAATTTGGCATGTACGTATCTACATATTAGTAATTTCAACAAAGTTGTAGAATTTTTAAAGGATACCTCCCCTACACGCACTTGGCTAGTTTTTTTTCTAATGTGTAGAGAATAGTCCCAAAGTTTTACCATTTCAATTATATTCATGTAGGACTAATAGTTTTTTCATAAAATAAAAAATATATATATATATCCTTCCTTTGAATTTTCGATTGGTCGGAACATTTTCGTCGGTTTTCTTATTAGTTTTTTAAACGTAATAATTAGATCGCAAGGTTTAATTTTGTAGAGATCTTATCCTAAAAGCTCTTGCGTCTAGCGGAAATGCAAAGTCTTCTAATTATGTTGGTTAGTGTTGCCAAATGCTAATTGGTAATTTACCAGACAAAGACTAAATCTGCGTAATAAAAAGAAGACTCCGAGTCCAAATTATTTTTAATGAAAATATTAAAATACGTACCGTTTTGGTAACGAAAATAACCTACATTACCTACCAAAGTCAGAGGATTAGTATACAACTTGATATTAAAGCTAAACTGTTTTCCACCTATCACCTTTATCATCATAAGATTGTTTGTTTGTAGAAATCGACGAACCTATGACGAAAACTGTCCAATTCAGGCAAAAATCGAATTAAGACAAGCTTTTTACCACACAAACTTACATGGCATGATAAATAAAAGCTTGTCACATGTAAAAAAAATGGTAAGTAAAATGAAATAAAAAGGATCACAACTGTAATCCCCAAGTACGGTAGACATCCTCTCAGATCCTTGATGTTTAAAAGTAGTCAGAGGCGTGTCCAAAACATTACATCTGGCACATGCCCATATTTGCAACTGTCAGGTATAAAACGTGACAGTTCGCAAGCCCATCTCCGCTAGGTAATAATACAATCTTATAAATAAAAATTTATTGATATTGTTGGTGTCGCTTAAACTCAGAAACGACTTGACCGATTTGAATGATTATTTTTTTTGTTGTGTTCGTAATTACCAGGGCAGGTTTATATTGAAAAACAGTTCTCGAAAAATAGAAAAAATAAATGGAATTATTGAAATTTCGACAAGACATCTGTCAGGTCAGGACAGCTAATAAATAAAGACAGACAGAAACTATAAAGTACTTACAATTATTTCTATCGCCAGCGAACAGCTTGTGGAACCTCAGAAAGTCCGGTCTTCCGCCAAAAAACTTGCCGTTCTGATTCAAAACCTCTCGAATCAGCTCCAGATTAGTGACGACTATGCACTTCGACGCGCCCAACTTCAGACTGAAGATATTCCCATACTCCTTTGCAAGTTCTGTGAACGCTTGAAACGGTGATTCGTGCTTCCCCAAAAGGTGTAAATTACCGATTATCGGGTAAGAGATAGGGCCAGGTGCAGTTTTCAAGATGGCGACTTTCTCGCCACATTTGCTGGTCATTTTCAGCGCTACGGTGTTCCTCTTGAAGAGTTTATATACCGCAAGCGCAATGACCACAACAAAGAGGATAGCACTCATTTTCTAAAAGAATTTTTCGAGTGGCTACACCGATGACAGGAGTGTTGGCGGGGAAGCGTGCGCTCGCCGTCTTGCACTGTGCCGTCTGAGGCAATACCCGCCGTTATATACCCCTTGCTAGTGGAAACTCTCGCGACTTCGTTCACGAGAAGTTGTTTTCAGACATCATTTATTTATTTATTAGTAGCCGCCAGACGTTGTCCAGTAAAATGTCAATAATTAAAAAAAAAATTAAACCTATCGTGGTTGTTAATCATTTTAAATAGAAATACGGCGGGCGATACTCATGCTGAAGAGCATCTAAATTGTCTCGAAACGTCATCAATACAAGAAAACGTGGTAATTAGCCGTATTTCTATTTAAAATTAAAAAAGCACGTTCAGTTTTTCCCAAATTTTACAATTTTCAAGCAACTTAACCTATTTTTCTTTATTTTTAAACCAGCCAGTATTATAACGAATAAAATAAAATAAATACTCAAATCGCTTAAGCTGTTTTTAGTTTTAGCGTACGTACGAACAACGATTTATTATTATATATGAAAAAGAAAAAGTGTAGTGCAATGTAAAAAATAATCATATGGTAACTAAATTTATGCGTATCACTAAGTTACAGAATACAGAATGCGTAAAAATAATTAAGCTTTAAAATAAAAAAGTAACTTAAAAATAAATGGTAGATTGTAAACATAGTACTTAATTAAATTAAAATGAAGAGGAGAAATAGAGTATAATAGAGATAAATAGACAAATTTAAGAGAAAAGAAAATATACATAAAATAACGCCTGTTATCCAGAGGGGTAGGCAGAGACCACGGCTTTCTTGCATACTTCTTTTGCTTCATTCGCTCTTATCACATTCCTCGTGCATACTCATTCAAACAAACTGACTGACATCACAGCTCAGTTGGCAGTAACTCAGAGATCCTCACCCAGAGCAAATATTTGTGGGATAAACATAGATGTTTGTTCTGTATCTGGGTGTTAATATGTATAATAAGTATGTATTTACAAAAAACAGTATATAAGTATTCTATCAGTTAACTGGTTCCCAAACAAGCGTGCTTAATGTGGGGCTAGATGGAGCTGTGTTTTAGGTCCGAAAATATTTTTTTTTCAACACTAGCTTTTCCTGAATTTAAAAAATTACACTCTTGTATATGTTTATATTTATATATATAAATACCCTCCAAATTTCAAATTTCTTGGACCAGTGGTTTTAGGCTGTGCGTTGATAGATCAGTCAGTTAGTAACGCAAGACTTTTATATATTTGGATTAACATTTTCTTGTATTCAGTTTTCGAACGCAACTTTAAAAGTCCATTTGAAAGTGTATTTTCGACCTTAAGAGTTTAATAATAAGGCATATGTATCTGTTGGTATGTGATCCCAGAATTTAAAATAATAACTGGTAATAAATGGTGGCGATTCTGTTGTGTCCATGCTAAAATATAAGATTTCTTCAACGCGATCGCTCTTATTCTTTTTACGTTAAAGTCTAAATTTGCGTAACCTCAGGATGAGCTAGTAGGCTAGTTTATAGTAATTTAAAGGTTTTTACGAAATTTTCGTAGTCAGCATGTAAAAAGCATGTAAAAAAGTGAAATTTTACACTTGCTTTTTTTTGCACGTTCAAAATATACAAATAAAACGAAATGAATATCCTAAATTTAGGTGCTTATTCACGTTGACTCGCGGGCGCGGTGGCGGGCGCGGTCACGAAATATCAAACATATCGCTAGTTAGCTCGCTACTTAGACCGCACGTGCGTTTTGAACGTGAACACTTGGAAATCACGTCATATGTTTGATATTTCGTGACCGCGCCCGCCACCGCGCCCGCGAGTCAACGTGAATAAGCACTAGGAAGTTCCATTTTGAGGTTACGCGAATTTAGACTTTGACGTAAAACTATTTTAGGAATACTAAATTTTAAAGTGGACACAACAGAATCGCCACCAATGACTATATTTCGTTTCGACGACGAAAATAGCGGATAGAAAGCTATTGTTGACCTTAAAATTTGTTTTTCTATGATAATGACTAACGCAGGTTTGGGATCATTGACCTGCCTGAAAGACGCCATTTATTACAAAACTTTTTATGAATGCTATCCTATCCTAATAATATTATAAATGAGAAAGTTTGTGAGGATGTTTGTATGTTTGAAAATCAATCAGGCCTAAACGACAGAGAGGTTTAAGATGAAATTTGAAGTACATGTAGATATAATGCTCGAATAAAATATAGGGTGGTTTAAAAAAGACGTCGACTCCTTTTGATTCTGCGAAGTACACACCGGGGACATCGGGCTTAAATTTATTTCACTTTTTCAACGGGGACAGAGACCGGGGACAAAGGAAAAAAATTTTAATTGTAAAAATGAATTCCCGTTGTCCCCGTTGACGGGGACACGGTCACCGGGGACAACGAAACTACACCGTATGTAATCCGAAAAAAAAAACCAAAATGATAAAAAAATGCAAAAGGGATGATTTTGGTAAAGATGGCGCTGGTGTGCAGACGATGACTGGGGAAAGTCTGTCACGGGTCGGCTAGTCGGGTCGGGTCGGCTTCTTTAAATAAAAATAAATAAATAAATATTGGCGGACTTCACACACAGCGTCATCTAGCCCCAAACTAAGCAATGCTTGTACTATGCGAATCAGATAACTGATAGAATACTTAATATATACTTTTTTTTGTAAATACATACTTATTATACATATTAACACCCGGACACAAAACAAACATTAGTCACATCTATAATTAAAGGTTGTAGGTACTTACCTAAAAAAATAAAGTTCTAACTTGTTTACCAAATAGAAAACTACGCGTACAATACGCTGTTATTTAAATGCAAAGATGGCGCCACTGAGCCGTCTATATTAAAATGCTTAGCCTACTTTCGCGAACTCAAGGGAGTGACCCTACAGTGGAAAAGTACAGGCACGCATGGCAACATTTACTTAGAAACGGATGCCCTGAGGAGATGTAAAACGTATTCTATTTTTAAACGACTTCGTTAAAGGAGGTTGCTATGCTACTTCGTGTTTCTTTGCTTTACGTTATGAAAAAGCCGTGTCGGCCGAGTGGGAAGTACCTCAACTTTCAATCTGAAGGTCGTGGGTTCTAATCTCGACGTGCATGAATGAATTTTTCTGTTTAAAATTTATATGCGCATCAAGACACGTGCTCGTAGTCGTAACGGCGAAAGAAAACATCGCGAGTAAACCAGATAGTATTTTTGTAAGCGGCGATAGGCTTGCAATCGGTCACGTATGGAATGCAAACTACTGCGAAATGTTGGTATTGTACCTACGTTTAGAAGTGCCTCTAGCATATTAATTATCGACATATTCAAAGATCTAAGCGCCTGGAGATCTTAAAGTATGTCTACCGTACTTGGGGGATTACAGTCGTGATCCTATTTTTATCATTTTATTTTTTACATACAAAAAAATATATAAACGAGTGCCGAACCCACATAAATGGGATAAGGGCAGGAAGATTACGTTTGTGTTTCGCGCGTCACCCGACTCTATTTTGACACATCTCCATAGATTATAAATTTGACTGACAACATGCGTCAATCGACCGATTAGAGAACCCACAAGAATGATCATGAATCGATTTGTATACTAAGAAGTTCGAAAGGACACATGGAAGAGAATTTTACATAATGTTAGTAATTCATACCTACTTTTAGGTACCTATTTATTATCAAAAACAAATAATATATAAAACTCTATCTAATAATATCTATTACAGATTTCAGATTTCATTACTTCATTTTTTTAACCTGTGTTCTCCCTTTTCATTAGGTTTCTGTTAATAACGTTTTAAAAACTAAAAAGAAAAGAAAATGAAAATGTTCCGACCAATTGAAAAGTCAAGGGATGATATTGGTTTTTTAAGTTTTATGAAGGAACCATTAGTCCTACATGAATACAATTTAAATGGGACCAAGTTGGGAATATTCTCTAATCAATATAAAAAATATATCTGTTTCGGAGCATCGGTAATTATCCTCCTTCGAGCTAGAAATATAGCAGCGCGCTATCACCTGTCACAACAAACAAACAAACATAGGAACAGTGCAAGTTAAAAAAAAAGCTTTTAATAAGCAAGGCCATATAAAAAATGAGTTTTGAAAGAAACCCTCTTTTTCGTCGATTTAAAAGCATCATAATCTACCCAGAGATACGTATACGTAATCTTTAGAAATTCTAATTTATGAAAAAAAAACTCGAATCGCTTGCCATTTAAATTCAGAACAAACTTTGGGTTTTTCAAATTAAAACTTTAACAAACTGAAATGTATTCTACCAAAGAATTTTAGCATGGCAACACGAAATTTATCTGGCTACAGTTTTACAGCCAAAATTTTAATAAATATATTCGGTAGGTTAAAACGATAAATATTTGATTTTTCATTGCTTTGAATTTTATGTTAGTAGGTACCTATTTCAGGTTTTTCAATCAACAAAAAAAGGAGGTTTTCAGTTCGGGTTATTCCAGAAATGCCTATCAATGTGTATATATTTTTTTGTTGTTATTTTATGTATGATCGCATAATGTCCGTCCCCGGTCTTTTAACTATGTCTTTATAAAATTTCATCACAATCGGCCCAATAGTTTGGCTGTATTAACATCACAGACAGACAAAGTTACTTTCGCATTTATAATCTTTTAATATAAAAAAATCTCATGTCACAGTGTTTGTAACCAAACTCCTACGAAACGGCTTTTTTGTGTATATTTGGTAGGTATGAGAATAAGTCGTAGGGTATTTTTTTATACCCCTAAATGATAAGGATGTCGTAAGGTTCGTAAAAAACTGAACTATTTTTTTCTGTGGGATTATTGAAATGGGGCAAGACGGTATGGATTTTAATTCGTTACATAATATATCTGCGTAGGAACTTTTTATTCATTGATAATAAAATTTCATTCAATATGTCTTCCATCTCTGTCTTTTTGTAACATTTGGACATCCCTCTCTTTCCCAACCGTTACTTAGAATTTGAAAATGAGAACGATTTTTAAATTTTAAATAGTAAGTTCACTGAATTATTTATTTTTAGTTCCAGAATTTGCACGAAATTTGGGGAAAATATCATTTTTATTTTGTGAAAACGGTTAATTTTGTCCTTGTTTTTACTTCCTCGAAACTCTGTTTCCAGGAAAATGCGAGAATTTTTTTTTTTTAAACTTAAACATTATTTCACTTTTCAATTTATGTAGATACAAACTAACCAGGCGAACTTCGTATCGCCTTAGAATGTTAATTTCCCGTTCCCGTTCCCGTTAAAAAGTATCCTATGTCCGTTTCCTGGTTATAAGCTACTTCCCCACCAATTTTCAGCCGAATCGGTTCAGCCGTTCTTGAGTTATAAATAGTGTAACTAACACGACTTTCTTTTAGCTGACCGCGCCGTTTTACCTGGTAATCCGATTTCGATGTTTTTTTATTGTGTAGAGAATAGTCCCAAGTTGGTCCCTTTAAAATTATATTAATGTAGGACTAATTGTTGCTTCATAAAACTTAAAAAACTAATATCGTCCCTTGACTTTTCAATTGGTCGAAACATTTTTGTCGGTTTTCTTTTTAGTTTTTTAACCGACGAAAAACGGAGGTCCTCAAGTCGACTCGTATATCTTCACACGTCACGTTGTTTGTCCGCGAAGGACTCCTAAGTTACTTAACTGATTTTAATCAAACTTTGCACACCGTGTGCAGTTTGATCCAACTTGAAAGATAGGATAGCTAACATCTCAATATATAGTCGCGATATCTGTTGACACAGCAACGCGTGGCCGAGTCTGCTATTATAATATATTTTTGTTAAAACCTAATTATTATTTGGTGACACCGATTTGCGCTAGATTTAGTAGGTTTTGGTTTATGTATCCATTATTCCGCGAATTCCACTTATATGCACCCCATTTTACGCTGTACCTGTATAACTAAGATATATTCTCAAAGCTTGAAATCGAAATATTTTCAAAGTAATGTACCTACCTCCTTTTTGTCACCAATTGGAGTTATTTTGAGAATATCCTCTTCTGTCGACGATTAAAAAAGATTTGTCTTTTTAATCCCCGAAAATCGTAGGAGGGTCATGTTTTTCGAGCGTAAGGTATGACCATTTCTTTGACACATCTCTACAGCCCAAACGACTTGACAGATTACAACATTAGATGTTCTCTCCAGCACCGCCTCCTTAACTTCCTTATACGACACGACAGCAATTTTCTCCTTTATCTGGCTCATGTAGTTTATTCGTGGCGTATCTGTTCCTCTCTTCCCTTCAACCTTCCCTTCCATTATAGTCTTTATAAAACTGTCGTGCCGTATAAGGTTTCCTTACTACGATCTATTATCTATAGTACGGAACCCAGTCTACAAGTTTTATAAATTTCCTACAGTCTATCACTTGTGCTTATTTAGGGCACCATTTCACAAGACGAACAAAGAAATATTTTTTGGGACACGCATTGACATTCAGTTGAAAAATATCTACAGAGTCGAATTAAGGCCCTGAATGTCGACGATTGCTCTTTTTCGAAACGAAAAAAGAAATACTTCTGAACAAGCCACATCTCTATTTTTATAGTATATGTCAAGAAAGATGTACCCGCTGCACGTAGTACTGTCTCATGGGCGGCGCGTGGTCCACCTTTGCTTTTCGAATAAATTAATGATATAAATTATGTATAATTACTTATCAAAAACCTATTCTAGTAGAAATCTAGATCTACATATTACCTATCTTTAACAATAAATCACAAGTTGATCTTAATAGTAGGTATCAAAGTATTTCGATCATAAATTCTAAAACGTATCATTTTGAAATAATATCTTTATCGAGAAAAGTTTCTGCTATTATGTTTTCAGCTTAATAGAAATCTAGGTAGGAACCTGAAGTATTCATTTATAAAAATAGGAGATGTGGCTTGTTCAGAAATATTTCAATTTTCGTTTTGAAAAAGAGCAATCGTCGACATACAGGGCCTTAAGGGGACAAGGGGACAAGGGGGGCTCAGCTTTATTCAGTCGGCGTTTTTCACTATGACAGGTTTCTTTAAAGAGTGTTGGACGTGACAACAAAAAAACACAAATTTTAACAGTGAATGAAATTTAATGAAACGAAATTAAATTAAACAAAACTAAAATTGATGATGACTTTAAATTATCATAGTAATTTCAATGTATAAACGTTTAACTTTATTGTTGATTTTACCCCATTTAGACATCTTCAAGGATCTAAGAGCCTGGAAATCTGAGAGGATGTCTACCGTACTTGGGGATTACAGTCGTAAACCTATTACATTTCATTTCGTAACAAAAAAATAAATTAATTAGAATCACATCTACAAACTCACATAGACATATACTAGCGACCCGCCCCGGCTTCGCACGGGTAGCATGTTATTATACATATAAACCTTCCTCCTGAATCACTCTATCTATTAAAAAAAACCGCATCAAAATCCGTTGTGTAGTTTTAAAGATATAAGCAAACATACATACAGACATACAGACGCGGGAAGCGGAAAGCGACTTTGCTTTATACTATGTAGTGATAAAAGAAAGTCGTGTTAGTTACACTATTTATAACTCAAGAACGGCTGAACCGATTTGGCTTTAAATTGGTGGGGAGGTAGCTTAGAACCAGGAGACGGACATATGACGGACTTTTTAAAGGGAACTGGAACGTGGTAAATAGCCACATTTCCATTTAAAATGCGTTTAGTGGTGTTAGACTATCCCCTTTTTTTTCAAATAAGCAGGTACCTTAATTCGCCCCTGTGTATTATGTACACAGCATAATATTACGAATGTTCTAGAAACGAGAAACAAAATAGAGTTAGTAGTTCACACGAGGACAGAATTGCATCTCATTTTAAACCGACTTACAAGAAAAGGTGGTGATTAATTCGGAAATCCTACTAATCGGAAACTCTATTACTAGCCTCACAGCCAGTTGGTAGTAACTCTGCCCGCTGCGCTGTAGGTTGTGGGTTCGATTCTCACTAAGGAAACATTCGTGTGATGAAAATAGATGTTTGTTCTGTGTCTGTGTTTCATAGTATAATAAGTTAGTATTTACAAAAAACTGGTTCCCATAGTACAAGCTTTGCTTAGTTTGGGGCTAGATGGCGTTGTGAGAAATGTCCACCGATAAATAAAAGATTGTAAAAAAACTCAAACTCAAACTCAAACTCAAACTCAAACTCAAACTCAAACTCAAACTCAAACTCAAACTCAAACTCAAACTCAAACTCAAACTCAAACTCAAACTCAAACTCAAACTCAAACTCAAAATAAAACCCAAACTCAAACTCAAACTCAAAAATCATATTAATTTATTTATTGCTCCAGTTGGTTACAATAATCTCAAGATATTACATACAGAGTTTCTCAACGTGGACCCCGCTAGGGCACTACAATAATCTATTAATCTAATTATCTACTAATCTTAAAAATATATATAATTAAAATAGAAATCTTTGTTTATTAATTATTAACCATAAATTCTTTTGTATTATAAAAACATTTAGACACTAAAAAGGTTTTAAGATTTTTCAAAAATATTGAGTTTTTTTCTATTGATTTTAATTTTGAAGGGAGCTTGTTATATATTTGAATGGATAATTATATATTTTATTGTTATATATTTTATTTCAATAAATCACAAGGATCACGGTGAAGTTACGCCTGTTCCTCGCGATCAAGCCTAGAAGAATCAGGCAACAAACACGGTTGTTTAGGTATTTAGATGGTAACCAGCTCGATATGGGCCTGTTCCAGGGTATTTTAGCCTCGCAAACATCCGACGCGGCTAAAATGCTATATCGGGCTATATACGAACTGGTACATTAGGGCTCTAGTATTGTGTATGTACTTATGAAGATACGATGGAACAGACATCGACGGAAACCGACGCAATGTTCCTTAAAAAATAGAATAAAAAAAAAAAAAAAAAAAACACGGCTTGAGGTCTATCATTTTTTTCAATGATCCTAGCACCAGTGTGGTGCCGATCGAACAAGTCGAAGGCTCAAACAAGAATAATAATTAATTTATTATATTATATTTAATTTATTATTATTATTATTATTGTAGGTATATATAGAGCTTCAGCAAAAATTCATGCGTCTGTCATTTCTATGTAGGTAGTATATGTTATGTATGCAACATCAACTTTTTGTATATATTTAAAAAACAATAGTCAGTGACCCAATTTATTCAACTACCAAAATTTGTTGCAGAACATGAAGTAAGGTAAGAACTTGTAGAGTCGTGGTTGCCTGAGCAGTGTTCCGTATAGTAATTTGGCAAAATTGCTTTTGGTTTGCTTGCAAGTATGTATGTATGTATGTACTTACATGAAAAGCTACGACTCACAGCTCAGTTGGTAGTAGCTCTGCCTTCTGCGCTGTAGGTTGTAGGTTCGATCCCCAAGCACAAATATTTCTGTGATGGACATAGATGTTTGTTCTGTATCTTGGTGTTATATTATATCATTATTTATGTATTTACTAAAAAAAATATTTTAAGTATTCTATCAGTTATCTAGTTCCCATAGTACAAACTTTGCTTAATTTGGGGCTAGATAGCGCTGAGTGATATTGTCAACAACAATATACTTATTATTATTTTTATCAGTTTGCGAAGTAGACCCCCATAAGTCGTGATTAAAATCGCTCTAATAGTGACAGGAATTACCGGTTCTTTGATACGGAACCCTAAAATAGCGTTGCGGAAACCGCGTCAACTAAATATTGATCGATGCAAAATATTCTGACCTTCCAAAATGATTTAAATTCGTGAAAAAACTGCCGAATAATCTTTTTTTTCGAGTTTTGAATTATTCCGTTTTTTGTCCGCGCCAGACACTTCCTGGAGAAAACCGACCGCGAATGTTTCAAGAGGTTATGTTTTTGAAGCTTAAAACCAGCAGCTTTATTACGTAAGCTCATTGGTCGTGATCGGCTTCAACTGTCAATTTCCCATTGCGTAACTGTCAAAAGACAATGGGTTTTTAACAGTTGAAATTAAGTTGAAGTACAGTAACAGATAGTTTATTTAAGTTTTATGAAAGAACTATTAGTCCTACATAAATAATTATTATAATTTAAATGGAAATAATTTAGCATTATTCTCTACACAAGAAAAAAAAATCTCTTAAAGTTTTTAGTTGAAAAATATTGTTTCAAAACAAGCTTTTGTAAAATCCTTCGAGCTATGCTGTCACCTGACAACATAATATTACATTGTCATCGGAACTTGACAGGTAAGTATGCATAATTTTAACTCAATCGAACTATTAACTAAGGAGTTTCGTTGTACAGCTCCTGACTCCATCATCAGATCAGTAATTTAAAATTCAATTGCAAGATTTGACCCGCACATACGTACCTACTAACTAACTAACTAAAAAGGCGAACTAAATAAAAGTTTTTAAAAATCTTGTAAAAAAACTTTTATTGTCAACCCCCACTCAAAAAGAGGTGGGGTGTTACAAGTTTGACGTGTCTGTCTGTGTATATGTGTGCTGTCTCGTACTCGTATAAAACAGTACATTCGTTTCGATATTTTGTTTAAAAGCTAATGTTATCGAGATGTTTCTTTAACGCGATACATGAAATTTTTGACTTTTTGTATGGGCTGAATCTACCAGGATAAGACGGAAAATGTGATAAAACTGCATTATCTTGAAAACCATCAAATTTAAAAAGAACGTCAGTAATTTACTTAGCTAGTATGATTATCTAACAAATTATATAAAAATGAACGGTTTAGCTATTCATAGTTTTGATTAAAAACGAAACTAGGGTTTTTGAAGAGCCAACTTTGGAAAAGAAATCTATCGAGAAAAGTTTCACCAATCGTGTTTCCGTCTGTAATTTATCTAGATTAAATCCTGAAGTTATCTTTGTCGTAAAAAACAAAACTGTATGTTTTGCGGTTATTGAGAAAAAACGATTCAGCATTCTTCAAAAACATTTATTACTCCTCTTAATTGAGAGATGTTGAAGTTACTTTTAATGGTCTGATCGATTCAAAATTTAGTATCCTGTGACTTTAGAAGATGTGAAATTTAAATTTAATTAATTTAATTTAAGTTTTAATTGTGTACTATTTTTTATTAATTTTTATTACAATTTACTATCTTTTTTTGCATGTTTTGATGGTAATGTTAATTAATGATGTATTCTAACTGTAATTATTTAGGTATATTGATAATTTTCCGCATACAATTGTTGTTTGACTTTGGAAATAAATAAAATGAATTTTATATTAAAATACCTACCGCACCTAGGTATGGAATGCTAACTACTGCAAAATGTGGGTATTGTGCCAAACAATATTTGGACGTGATGACTACCCCTTTAGACATTAGACCCCCTTCAAGGATCTAAGCGACTTGAGACCTGAGAGTATGTCTACCGAACTTGGGGCTTACAGTCGTGTTCCATTTTTTTTTTTTGTTTTTTTTTTATTATCTACTTTCAAAAAAAGTCAAACGAGCGCCGGCCCCACTTAAGTGGGATAAGGGCAGAAAGATTACGCGTTCGTGTTTCGCACGTCACCCGATTATATTTTGACTAATACTAGGTAGGTGTTTTTTCTTTCAAAAATCACGGTCATCAATTTCGCAATGTGTCCAGTCGACAGAATTGATGTAAAACAGTATTTAAATTTATAAGAGGGGAGATGATTGACGCACGCGCATACATATTGTATTCGGGTGAGCGTAATGTATTCGAGGAGCGTTCTCTTGTTTTCAATAGAAATAGTGTAATAAAATAACATTACATCTAATACTTACTGTCCCGAAAGACGTCCTAACAAATTTTAAAAAACCCACAGAAAAAAACACTTAGTTTTTCCCGGATTTATCGTACGACAATGACTATAAAATATATTCAATTGCCATTTTGCCATCTTGCAACTCTATGCACATTATTTGTGGATTAAAGTAATGATACTAATATCGCTATAATAAATAAGGGTTGGTGGTAGAATGGTGAAAATTAAGGGTTATATGTTTGAGTGTCAAATAATAAAAAATAATAAAAATTCAGTCCAAAAAATTAAATAAATATTTATGGGGTAGGACACCACTCACTTAGGGGTATAAAAAATTGCTTACGACCTATTCTCATACCTACCAAATATACAAAAAAAAAACATAAAAATCGGTCAAGCCTTTATGGAGGAGTTTGGCATAAAGAGAAAACAATTATATTTTCAAGTCACGAACTGTTTAAGGGGCTCCCAGTCGCTGATTGCTCTTTTTCGAAACGAAAAAAGAAATACTTCTGAACAAGCCACTTCTCCTATTTTTATAAGTATATTACTTCAGGTTCCTACCTAGATTTCTATTAAGCTGAAAACATAATAGCAGAAACTTTTCACGATAAAGATATTATTTCAAAATGATACGTTTTAGAATTTATGATCGAAATATTGTATATACCTACTATTAAAATCAACTTGTGATGTATTGTTAAAGATAGGTAATATGTAGATCTAGATTTCTATTAGAATATATTTTTGATAAGTAATTATACATAATTTATATCATTAATTTATTCGAAAAGCTAAGGCGGACCACACGCCGACGTGTGTTTGTCGTCATTGCAGCGGTCGGTAGGATTATTTATCGAAGTGATTAAAGATGGGTACATCTTTATTCACATATACTATACATTATAAATAAAATAGGAGATGTGGCTTGTTCACAAGTATTTCTTTTTTCGTTTCGAACAAAAACAATCGTCGACTGGGAGCGCCTTAACTGAACTCCTTAGTAAATACATAGTTCAATTGAGTTAAAACTATCGTACCTGTCAAGTTCAAATGACAATTAAAATGTGACAGATGACAGCGTTCGAAGGATTTTATAAAATCTTATTTTTAAATAATATTTTCTAACTCTAAACTTATTATTTAAGCACCACGCGAACGAAGCCGCTGCCGGAAGCTAGTCTAAACTAGTCTAAACGAATAAACTCAAAAATTATCGTAACCGTTTTCAAAAATCCTTCTATCATTAGAATGCTACATTATCTCTGAGTAACAAAATAAGGCAAATATAAAATAACAAGGCTAAATTTATTACTAGATAAAATTAGGGATCCGTACTAAAACTTCAATAATGTAACCTAAGGTGTAAAAATTGCCATAAAATAATAACTACGACGTGCGACGCGCCAGGGCGGACTACAGATATATGACTCATCATAATTATTTCAGTTTCTATAAATAACTAGCCGACCCGTGACCGACGTTGTCCAGTCAAATTTTAATAATCGAATAGAAAAGACTGAATTTTTTTAGTCTGTGATATCATATTTGTTGCATACCAGCGCCATCTATACTAAAATCATCCCCTTTGCGTTTTTTTATCGTTTTGGGGATGTTTTTCATATTTTAAAGTAGTCTATTATTTATTCGGGCATTATACCTACATCTACAGCAAATTTCAACTTAATCCGTTTTGTCGTTTAGGCCTGATTGAGGAACAAACATACATACAAACTCACAAACTTTCGCATTTATAATATTATATTTTTGATAACCTTGACTACCAGGGATTATCACCAGAATACCAGAACTAGTCATAGTCACATAGGTATGACACATTTACACAATACCCTAAAGTCAAGCGCCTAACACTTGATTTTAAAGTAAAAATAAATAGGGTCACGACTGTAATCCCCAAGTACGGTAGACATCCTATCTGACCTCCAGGCGGTCTTTGAAGATGTCTAAAGGGGTTAGTCAGAGGCACGTCCACATGCCCACATTTAGTACTTGGGGATTACAGTCGTGATCCTATATAATTTAACTAAACTATTAAAAGCGAAGATGTTTATCTATTTGCGTGTGAACGCTCCCAAAAACAAAATGGCGCCCGCTAACGGTGGACGAAAAACAGTGTCAAATTGTGTTTTACAATTCATAGAGTTCATGCATTTATACGGACAAACAGACATTATGCATCGACGGCAGATACGGTTATTGGCGCATTTATTAGGCTCGACTGGCTTCTTCCCGCGGCTTCGCACACATAATTGTGGCGATTCTGTTGTGTCCATGTTAAACCAAAGCGTGCACACCGCGTTTTTTAAACGCGCCGTCGACGCGCGTTTGTAGAGATATGCACGCGAGTGAGACGCAAGGTAGGCTGCGTCTCACTTGCGTGCGTATATTGTATTACAATAATATATAAAGGAATAGGCACTAAGATTTCCTAAAAAACTAAAAACTTATTCCTTTTTTGTTAAAGTCTAAATTAGAGTAACTTCAAAATGGAAGTTCTTAGAATATTTTAGACATTTCGTTTTCAGGGTTCCGCATCCAAAGGGTAAAAACGGGACCCTATTACTAAGACTTCGCTGTCTGTCACAGGGCTGTATCTCATGAACTAGCTAGACAGTTGACATTTTCACAGATGATGTAACATTTTTTTTTGCCGTTTTTAATAGATAATGGTACGGAACCCATCGTGCGCGAGTCCAACTCGCACTTGGACGGTTTTTTTTCGTATATTACGGATATACAAAATTGCACTTTAGTCAACACCTTTTTACATGCTGACTAATTTCGTAAAATTACGTAAAAAACAGTTAAATTACTTAAAACTAACTTGTTTTTGAACTGTCATCCTGAAGTTACGCGAATTTAGTCATTAACGTAAAAGGAATAAGAGCGTTATTTAGGGAATCTTAGGTTTAGCATGGACACAACAAAATAGCCACCAATACCCACCTACTAGCATACTTTTCTGTTGAAAAATATTTTATCTAAACAAGCTTTTTAAAATCCTTCGAGCCGTCGAGCACCAACATCAGACCAGCGCGCTGTCGTATTACAATGTCATTAGAACTTGACAGGTGTACACACCTGTCAAGTTCTAATGACATTGTAATGACAAGTTTTAACTCGATCGAAATAATTACTAAGGAGTTTTGTTGACGATAAATATTATATAACAGAATCGAATAGTCCCAAGTTCATCCCATTTAATTTATATTCATGTAGGACTAATTCCTTCATAAACCTTAAAAAACGAATATCGTCCCTTGACTTTTCAATAAGGTCGAATCATTTTCGCCGGTTTTCGTTTTAGTTTATTAAAAAAACTTGTCGACAACTAGCTCCATCTAACGGTGAGAAGATGAAACATGTGAAGCTCGTTGTTTTAACCGATGAAAAAAAAGGTTATAAATTCAACATGCATAAAATATAATATTTTCTGTTGCTTTTTTAATTTACGCATATCTTTTTAACTGGTATAATAATCGAAATTGGATTTCGATTATTATTTTTCTATTGTGTAGAGAATAGTTCCAAGTTCGACCATACCTGTGTAACTTGTGTAACTTTGGTGACAATACAATAATATGGTGATAGCGAGCTGATCTTATGATGGAGTCAGGAGCTGTTCAACGGACACACACAAGGAGTTCCGTCCTTAGGAAATAGTTCGATTGAGTAAAAACTTTGCATACCTGTCAAGTTCTGATGACAATGTAATATTATTATACTAGCTGACCCGTGCCCGCTTCGCTGTGCGTAAGACATTTCTAATACCATCGTTGACTTTTTTGTAGACGTTTTTAAGGTGTACAATACTGTAGTACATTATTTTGATATATCTCGTGGGGTTCAGCCAGCATTTGCAATGTAAGCGCAAAAAAATGTGTTTATTTACGACATCACATTAGAAACCTCTAAAATTATCAGTGTTTCTCTACTATATTATGCATGTATTATACATATAAACCTTCCTCTTGAATCACTCTGTTTATTAAAAAAAACCGCATCAAAATCCGTTGTGTAGTTTTAAAGATATAAGCAAACATACATACATACATACATACATATTACATACAGACGCGGGAAGCGGAAAGCGACTTTGTTTTATACTATGTAGTGATTATTTCAGAATTAAAAGGAATTTGGTACAGAATAGTACAGTGTGAACCTCCACGTATACCCTGGTTTGTAAATAGTAGTCTTAAGAGATGTCTGATTGTAACAGCTCATAGGCTGCGTTCTGGACACATGCCTCTTGCTAAGTTTAATCATTTAATGGACATTTCTGACTCCCCCAACTGCGATACTTTGCGGAGTCATGGAAGATGTTCACCATCTTCTGGTGGAATGTGTCCGGAATCAGTCACTGAGATCTCACATGCATAATCAATATGATTTAAATCTTTTGAACATTGGTGTACTTCAAAGTGTCCTATCTGCCCCGCTGGCCGAGGAGGCTATGGCTCTTTTTAGATTTGTTTATAATATAGTTATGTCGTAGTAAATAGTTGCAAGTTGTAACAGGGCTGACATAATCGCTAAGCGATTCGAACCCTTTTTAAAAATAAAGATATAAAAAAAAATGTAATATTATGGTGACAGCGCGCTGGTCTGATGATGGAGCTCGGATGTAACCATATAAACTCCTCACCGACTGGCCTCACAGCTCAGTTGGTAGTAACTCTGCCTTCTGCGCTGTAGGTTGTGGGTTCGGTCCCCACCCGGAGTAAATATTTGTGTGATGAACACAGATGTTTGTTCTGTGTCTGGGTGTTATAATGTATCATAAGTATGTATTTACAAAAAACCGGCCAAGTGCGAGTCGGACTCGCGCACGAAGGGTTCCGTACCATTATCTATAAAAATGGCAAAAAAATCATGTTTGTTGTATGGGAGCCCCCCTTAAATATTTGTTTTATTCTGTTTTTAGTATTTGTTGTTAGAGCAGCCACAGAAATACATAATCTGTGAAAATTTCAACTGTCTAGCTATCACGGTTCATGAGATACAGCCCTGTGACAGACAGACAGACGGACAGACAGACGGACAGCGAAATCTTAGTAATAGGGTTCCGTTTTTACCCTTTGGGTACGGAACCCTAAAAAACAGTATTATAGTATTCTATCAGTTATCTAGTTCTCATAGTACAAGCTTTGCCTAAATTGGGGCTAGATAGCACTGTGTGATAATGTCCATTATTATTTATATTTATTTAATTAACTACACAACATAATTCTATCGTGTTTAGGCTCGTTGGATTTGTCTTGTCTTGACTTCTACTTCTTGTCTTGTCTTGGCTAGTAGGTATAGCTACCTATTATGGCTTCAGGATTTTAGGGTTAAAGGTAATTTGTATTTTTGTTTTTAATGTGTGTTAACTAAAAAACTACTAACCCTATTTTTTCACCCTTAAAAGTGTTATTTTTTCCTAAAATAAAAATGGGACTACACGGGAAGCATTAGCTTTTAAATAAAAACCGGCCAAGTGCGAGTCGGACTCGCGCACGAAGGGTTCCGCACCATTATCTACGAAAACGCCAAAAAAAACACGGTGGTAGTATGGGAGCCCCCCTTATATATTTATTTTAGCAGCAATAGAAATACATAATCTGTGAAAATTTCAACTGTCTAGCTATCACGGTTCATGAGATACAGCCCTGTGACAGACAGACGGACAGCGAAGTCTTAGTAATAGGGTCCCGTTTTTACCCTTTGGGTACGGAACACTAAGAAAATAATTATCAAAATCGGTTTACACAGTTGAAAGTTCTGAGAAAAAAAAATACAGTCAATTGAGAACCTCCTCCTTTTTTGAACTTGGTTAAATATATCCAGGGAGGCTATTCTCGACTTATCACTACATAGTATCAAGCAATGTCGCTTTCCGCTTCCCGCGTATGTATGTTTGCTTATATCTTTTAAACTACACAACGGATTTTGATGCGGTTTTTTTTTATAGATAGAGTGATTCAGGAGGTCGGTTTATATGTATAATAACATGCTACCCGTGCGAAGCCGGGGTGGGTCGCTAGTACGGTATATTTATGAGATATCATTATCACTTGTTATAACTATATGATCGACTTCTTGATAACATGAACAGTTATGGCGATATTTTATCTTACTTCCTTGAAACCAGTTAGTATTCTTATAAGCGGCGATGGGCTTGCAACCTGTCACGTGTCAATGCCAACTACTGCCACATGTGCCAAATATATATTGTTTGAACGTGGCTCTAACTAACCCCATTTGACATCTATAATGATCTAAACGACTGGATGTAGGTAGGTACTTGGGATTAAAGTGGTGATCCTATTTTAGTTTTTATTATTTGAAATTTAGGCCCAATTTAGTTAAAAATCACCTCGAATTAAAAACTTTGTAAACATTGTAACATTGTAGTCAAAACAGTTTTGTTAAATAAGTCAAAACGTCAAAAGAAACCCCCAGAGTTTTTATTTCACAAGTTTGTAGTCGAATCATATATAATTTTTTGCTTGTAGTCTAAATATTCAGGGTCTGTTAAAAAATGTTTTAGAATAACAAAACTAAGTAGGTAGGTATTATAAGGTTTCTTCTTAAGCTACATACATTTGACACCAGTGTAAGCTTACGTCTCGGGCGGAATGAACGCGTTATCATCTGCCTGATATCCATAAAAAAGACTACTTTTACGCGCGCTTTTTTACATCGTGAGACTTTTATTAGTGGTAAGTCAATTTGTTTTTACCTTAGTAAATACCCCGTTATTTATTAATCGATTTGGAAAATTGGTTTTTGGTTGGAAGGATGTACTACCATTTTAATCCCATTTAAATTGAGGAAAAAATATCACCTCTATGGTTGAAAAATAGAGGAATTCTTGTATTGGTTTGGTAACAACATGAAGGGGGTTTTTTTTTTATTATTATCTACATACGTTTGTGTTTACGAGGTTACGCTAATTTAAACTTTAATGAAAAGGATTAAGATCGATCGTATTTTACGAAATTTTAGTCAGTTTGTTAGAGACAACAGAATTGCCAACATTCTCAGTTTTATGTCAGACTAGCAGTACGCCCCGGGCGGCGTCGCACTGTGGATCGAAAATCGACTTTCAAAGACATAGGCGAAAAAAAAAATTTTGGTCGGTTTTTTGCTTGAAACGGCTTCCATTAATCATTAATATGCCTAAATATATCATGATCTACAATTTGGTGGGAAAATAGTCGAGTTATCATTTTTTTTACGAAAAAAATGTATGAAAAGCATATAAAAAATCCAGATATCTCCGGAAGTGCAAAGATAACCGTTATATCCTTGCATACAGTTATAGTACCAACTATTATTGATTTTTTGGCATACAACATATAACTCGAACTGCTGCACATTTTGAAAAAAAAAATTATCAAAAATTTTTATTTATTTTTGATCTCTCTCAAGTGAAGACTTAAGGAAATCGGTTAAAAAAAGGTCCCCATCGGCAAATTGTATGCTATAAATAATAACAGACACGTGTTTTCTTGTTTGGCTGACGTTGAAATACCAAAAAACAAAGCTCAATAGCAAATTTAATTTAGGAACTATTTTTAATGTTATTTAACTACCTAATTAGGCAAGATTAGGTTTTGTCAGGTCTTTTAGTCATCGTTCCAACTGATGATGACGATGAAGGTTCCGCGGTGGTAAAGTCTTCGGTAATCGATCTTTCTTCACTTGGTCCCTGGGTGAGAAGACTAGTTTGAACGCAGCTTGGCCAATCAACATTTGCTTGAAGCCAATCTTCATAATCTTTTCTGAATGCTCTTGTCTCAATTTTTCCATCTCTGTGAAGCAGCTCGTGAAAATCTTCGACAAAACTCTTCCAGAGTAACCTTATCATCATTAGAAAGGTGATCACCTAGACGAGATAATACTGCCTCGTACAGAACTTCATGATTTTGTAGCGAACCTGCACCTTGAAGAACAACAACCAAATCTAAGTTAGTGCTTAAACTTTCCATTTTAATGATTAAAAAACTGAGAGATGTTCACTAGTAAATAGTTCAGATAAACTGAAGTAAAAAATATTTCCGGTGCAGTTTTATGCACTTAATTAGGTAATAAATAACCTAAGTAAGGTATTTTTGTACCTAAGCTACCTGTCTTTTGTTAACTACCGCTCATTGTTAAATATTTCCGGTGCAGGTTTATGCATTTAGGTAGGTAATAAATAATCTAAGTAAGGTATGTTTTTAACTTTGTACATAAGCTACCTGTATTTTGCTAACTACCGATCATTGTTAATACATTCCTTGAAATTTGAACAATAAGCGGTCTGACAAAACCTAATCTTGCCTAATTAGGTAGTTAAATAACATTAAAAATAGTTCCTAAATTAAATTTGCTATTGAGCTTTGTTTTTTGGTATTTCAACGTCAGCCAAACAAGAAAACACGTGTCTGTTATTATTTATAGCATACAATTTGCCGATGGGGACCTTTTTTTAACCGATTTCCTAAAGTCTTCACATGAGAGAGATCAAAAATAAATAAAAAATTTTGATAATTTTTTTTTCAAAATGTGCAGCAGTTCGAGTTATATGTTGTATGCCAAACAATCAATAATAGTTGGTACTATAACTGTATGCAAGGATATAACGGTTATCTTTGCACTTCCGGAGATATCTGGATTTTTTATATGCTTTTCATACATTTTTTTCGTAAAAAAAATGATAACTCGACAATTTTCCCACCAAATTGTATATCATGATATATTTAGGCATATTAATGATTAATGGAAGCCGTTTCAAGCAAAAAACCGACCAAAATTTTTTTTAGTTAAACTAGTCTTCTCACCCAGGGACCAAGTGAAGAAAGATCGATTACCGAAGACTTTACCACCGCGGAACCTTCATCGTCATCATCAGTTGGAACGATGACTAAAAGACCTGACAAAACCTAATCTTGCCTAATTAGGTAGTTAAATAACATTAAAAATAGTTCCTAAATTAAATTTGCTATTGAGCTTTGTTTTTTGGTATTTCAACGTCAGCCAAACAAGAAAACACGTGTCTGTTATTATTTATAGCATACAATTTGCCGATGGGGACCTTTTTTTAACCGATTTCCTTAAGTCTTCACTTGAGAGAGATCAAAAATAAATAAAAAAATTTGATAATTTTTTTTTCAAAATGTGCAGCAGTTCGAGTTATATGTTGTATGCCAAAAAATCAATAATAGTTGGTACTATAACTGTATGCAAGGATATAACGGTTATCTTTGCACTTCCAGAGATATCTGGTTTTTTTATATGCTTTTCATACATTTTTTTCGTAAAAAAAATGATAACTCGACAATTTTCCCACCAAATTGTATATCATGATATATTTAGGCATATTAATGATTAATGGAAGCCGTTTCAAGCAAAAAACCGACCAAAATTTTTTTTAGTTAAACTAGTCTTCTCACCCAGGGACCAAGTGAAGAAAGATCGATTACCGAAGACTTTACCACCTCGGAACCTTCATCGTCATCATCAGTTGGAACGATGACTAAAAGACCTGACAAAACCTAATCTTGCCTAATTAGGTAGTTAAATAACATTAAAAATAGTTCCTAAATTAAATTTGCTATTGAGCTTTGTTTTTTGGTATTTCAACGTCAGCCAAACAAGAAAACACGTGTCTGTTATTATTTATAGCATACAATTTGCCGATGGGGACCTTTTTTTAACCGATTTCCTTAAGTCTTCACTTGAGAGAGATCAAAAATAAATAAAAATTTTTGATAATTTTTTTTTCAAAATGTGCAGCAGTTCGAGTTATATGTTGTATGCCAAAAAATCAATAATAGTTGGTACTATAACTGTATGCAAGGATATAACGGTTATCTTTGCACTTCCGGAGATATCTGGATTTTTTATATGCTTTTCATACATTTTTTTCGTAAAAAAAATGATAACTCGACAATTTTCCCACCAAATTGTATATCATGATATATTTAGGCATATTAATGATTAATGGAAGCCGTTTCAAGCAAAAAACCGACCAAAATTTTTTTTTTCGCCTATGTCTTTGAAAGTCGATTTTCGATCCACAGTGCGTCGCACAACAAGTGTATGTAGGTACTAATAATTTTATGGCATTTTTTTATTACACCTTGGGTTACATTATTAAACTTTTAATAGGGATTACAGATTTTTCTAGTAATTAATAGCGTATGTTCATCAGGGATAATGTAGGATTCTAATGGTAATAGAATTTTTCAAATCATTCTAGTAGTTTCGGAACCTTTTCAATGCAAACAAACAATCAAATGTTTCTTTATAATATTAGTACAGAAGTATAGATTAGTACCTATAGGTACTTGTAATAAAATCAAACAATTTCTTGAATGTGTAAGCATTTTTTTTGTAATTTTTGTATATTTTCATCAAAATAAAAGTTATTTATTGCTGAACTGGCTTGTATTTTATTTTTATGACATATATGCATCTATAAATACTAATTTTATAATGAAATTTCTTAAATAAAACCAAATTTACTAATAACATTAGAGGTGGCGTAGGGGGACCACAAAACTGGTTGGCAACATGTGTTTATTGGATGTCCGGGATCTATACAATATATTTATATCAGAAGTCAGAATGAGGTCCGCAATTTTTGCAAACCAACATCCTCTTGGCGCCTGCACGAAATAGGATCATGACTATAATCCCCAAATACGGGAGACATCCTCTCGCAGTTCTCAAGGCGCTCAAATCTTTAAATACGTCTAAAGGAGTCAGTTAGAGGCACGTCCAAACATTTTTTACATGCCTACATCTTGCAATAGTCATTCTACACGTGACATGTTGCAAGCCCGTCGTCCAATAATTCTAACTGGTTTCTTGTTTTTCTTTACCGTTATAAATGTGTTAATGGGGATATATTAATTTCGAATAAAAAATTCATTGATGCACAGCCGGGATTTGAACTCACGACCTTCGGATTGAAAGTCGAGGTACTTCCCACTCGGCCAACACGGCTACACACTACGTAATTGCCCCCTTACCTAAAAATAATGGGCCGTGCAGCAGTGTAGGCTGACACCTCGGGCTGAATGAACGTGCATGCCTCTGCCTATTTTCCGCGCGAAAAGTTTTATCGATTCCCGCGCTTTTCAACAAAAAGTTGGGAGTTTAGTGAACATACTCTATGGTAAGTTCATTATGTTTTTAAACTATTATTTTTGAAAACAGAACATGGATAGTTTAAAGTAGGTATTTATTTATAAATACTATGTAAAGTTAGAATTTTAGTTTATTATTTAAACCGATTTCGATTAAATTTGGATTAGCTATAGATAAATTCAAGGTGAAGAATAGGTATTTTTAATATGATCAAAAACACGAAATAAGGTTAAGTATAATTTTATACGCAACAACTTAATGTAAGTATCTAAAATAATATTCCTGCCCAGCACCCTTATTGTGTAAGCACATAAATCGTAATCGGCTTCAACTGACAAATACCCATTGTCTTTTGCGAATTTGACAGTTTTGACAGAATTTGAAGCCGATCGATTACCAGCGAGCTTACGCAATAGGTAAGGCTGCTTATCCGCGTTATTTTTATTTTCTTTCATTCTCATCTGTCAGCGTCCATCTCAGTACTCACTCATGTTATCTTGTCTCTGGCCAATGATAGAAAGAAAGAAAGAAAAAACATTTATTTTGATGATTTGGATGATTTCTATTGTGTAGATAGAGAATAGTTCAAAGTTTGTCCCATTTAAATTATTTTTATTTAGAACTAATATAATTGATTGATTCAGGCGTGACTTTGCGGAAATCCATTTTAAAAATCTAAACGGACAAAGATATATAGCAACAAATTCCGCCAATCTGCCCCCAAAGAGTCCAACCCAATGTAAAATACTCCAGTAGAAAACTGTCCTGGAAAGAACCTGGAAAAGTACAGTAAATTGGGTACAATAAAATAAGAATACAATAGATAAGAAATGAAAATAAAATTAAATAAAAACTGTAAATAAGACAATAAAAATAAAATAATACAATAAACAAGATAATAAATACACTAATACCCAAGATTGGCGGAATTTGTTGCTATATATCTTTGTCCGTTTAGTTTTTTTTTTTTTTTTTTTTTAGAACTAATAGTTAATTCATAAAACTTAAAAAAAACCGGCCAAGTGCGAGTCGGACTCGCGCACGAAGGGTTCCGTACCATTATCTATAAAAAAACGGCCAAAAAATCACGTTTGTTGTATGGGAGCCACCCTTATATATTTATTTTATTCTGTTTTTAGTAGTATTTGTTGTTATAGCAGCAACAGAAATACATACTCTGTGAAAATTTCAACTGTCTAGCTATCACGGTTCATGAGATACAGCCCTGTGACAGACAGACGGACAGACAGACAGACGGACAGCGAAGTCTTAGTAATAGGGTCCCGTTTTTACCCTTTGGGTACGGAACCCTAAAAAACGAATATCGTCTCTTGCTTTTTCGATTGGTCTAAACATTTTCGTCCGTTTTCTATTTACTTTTTAAAACGTAATTATTTCTTCCATTCTCATCTGTCAACCACCATCTCAATACTCACTCTATACTCTCTAATCTCATCTTTCATTCATTTTGTCTCTGGTTGAGAACCAAATATTTTTATTTAACGGAGGCGATGCTGTTGTGTCCATTCTAAAATTTAAGATTATATAAACACGATCGCACTTATTCTGTTTACGTTAAAGTCTAAATTCGCCTTAAGTACCTAAAAATGGAAGTTCCTAAATTTAAGATATTTTAGACATTTCGTTTTTTTCTTATATTTCAGCTGTGCAAAAAAAAATAAGAAAGTCAAAATTTCACTTGAGTCAACACCTGTTTACATGCATAAATAAAATAACGTAAAAAAACCCGTTAAATTACTTAAAACTACATTTTAGAACTGTCAACCTGAGGTTACGCAAATTTAGACTTTAACGTAAAAGGAATAAGAGCCGTGTTTTAGGAAATCTTAGGTTTAGCACACAATATTGAATTTTTAAATCGCCATCAATATTGATTTTTAAAACTATACCTACGGTGAAGTTTTCAATGTCATTATCCAATTACCTAGCTAAAGAGGCATGTGTTAGTTATCACACGGAACGAAGTACGTGTGATAACTAACACATGCACATGCTTTGTAAGGGCTAGATGACCTATAATTTACCTAAGTATCTAAGCAATATTAGATCCTTACATATAAAATTGACGTTTTATTTAGAAAAGGCAAATTCCTCTAATTCGCCACCGTCTGTTGTGCAGTGTGTGGTCCAGCGTTGTCCTGAAGCAGCAGTGGGCTAGAGCGGTTGAGCAAATCGGCTGTTTAACGGCTAGCTTTTCCATCATGGTTTCCAAATGTTGGCAATACAGATCCGCTGTAATCGTCTGACCAGATCTTAGGAAGATGTATTGGATGACACCAAAGCTGGTCCACCAGACACTAACCAGTACCATTTTTGAGTAATCTTTCGATTGGAGGAGGATTTAGCTGGTTCTCCTGGGCTTCACCACTATGATGAGCGTTTCCGATTATTGTATAGGATCCATTTTTCATCACAAGTAATGATTCGGTTCAAAATCCCCTCGTTATCCGTTTCCACGATCACTTTAAATTTTTTATTGACAACTAGGGTCTCCGGCCGTCGACGGTTTGTTCTGGAGGTACAAATTTAAAGAAATAAAGCGTTGGAACCAAAAACGTACTGTGTTTTCTTTTACAGTGGCTTCTCCGTACATCATAAATCCTTCGAGCTGTTTCTGCAGCGCTAGTGCCAGCATTCCATACGTGACGGGTTGCAAGCCTATCGGCGCTTATAAGAGACCCAAAATACCCTAAACCGTTCTGGAGTTGTGCTGCAACATATTTAATGTTATATAACGCAACATATTTAATGTTATATATCATATTTAAAGGGTTTAAGTGACATTATCAGCACAAAATGCGATTATTTTAAATATTCTTAGAAGAAAAAAATTACAAACACTTCTCTTGAAATACCGAAATTCCCAAATAAGTAGTTATATCGCACGGGAGTAACGTATTATAACGATTTTATGGGTATTTTTTTACCCAAGGTGGTTACATTATCGAAGTTTTAATAGGGATCCCTATTTTTTTCAAACAATAAATATAGCCTATGTTACTCAGAGATAATGTAGCATTCTAATGGTAAATTATTTTTTGAAATCGATCCAGTTGTTTTTTGATTTATTCCATGCAAATATACAAAACATCTTTCCTCATAATAACATTAGTACCTGTAGATTATTACACTCATATTATTTTGCTCTTTATTCACATGTTGGGTTACATTATGGAAGTTTTCATATGGATCCCTAATAGTTAGACATATGGTATTCCTGACTTATTTGTAGATATTGATGTCCTCTTTAAAACTGTAGTACATTACTTTGCTCTATTGTCAATAATTTTTGCAGCGTACGCGATATAAGGATTTTTTTTGCTTTTGATTCACACGTTGGGTTACGTTATCGAAGTTTTCATACGGATCCCTAATAGTTAGACATATGGTATTGTTGAATTATTTGTAGATATTGATGTCCTCTTTAAAACTGTAGTACCTACATTACTTTGCTCTATTGTCAATAATTTCTGCAGCATACGCGATATAAAGTTTTTTTTGGATTTTTTATCACACGTTGGGTTACATTATCGAATTTTTCATACGGATCCCTAATACTTAGACATATAGTATTGTTGACTTATTTGTAGATAATGATGTCCTCTTTAAAAATGTAGAACATTACTTTGCTCTATTGTCAACAATTTCCGCAGCGTACGCGATATAAGGATTTTTTTTGGATTCTTTTTCACACCTTGGGTTACATTATCGAAGTTTTCATACGGATCCCTAACGTTTTTGAAAATATTCTATAGCCTATGTTCATCAGGGATAACGTAGGATTCTAATGGTAAAAGAATTTTTCAAATTGGTCCAGTAGTTTCGGAGCCTATTCGATGCAAACAAACAAACAAACAAACAAACAATCAAATATTTCCTCTTTATAATATTAGTATAGATAGTATAGACAACCCTGTGACAGAGAGTTCTAAACAAATACCGATATAACATATACGTCGCTCCACGATAAACATTATTTAAAATTATTTAACAATTCATTATAAAGTGAAAATGTTGTTATAAGAAACTACATAGCCTGACTCACCAGGATTATCGTTTTCAACAACTTCCACTAACCCACACCCGAGGGACCCACCAAATTCCCATTGGAATAACTCAGCTGCGGCAAGCGCTATAAACTTCCCACAAACGTCAAAACGTAGCCAGTTTCAAGACGAGCTTCAGGACAGAAAATCCAGGTGAATTCGATAACAGGAACCGGAGTTATTAGCTACTGAAGTCCCCATACAAGTACGTATTGACCTATTTAACTAGGTCACACGTGTCGGCCGTGGTGTGTGCACTGTGACGCAGCGTGACGAACATCGGAGGCTGCCCTGTCCGACGACAATTCCACCGGTCCGAGGACTGAGCCGAGGACTGCGCCTAGCTGAGGAAACCACCATCGGGAAAAAGGTACCCCAGAGATCTCCCAAACCCCTTGAGATAGACCCCCCGAGTTTGGACTCATTTATCTTGGGCACGGAGGCCCCTCCACCTGCAACAAGAAAACCTCCAGGAGTCCACTTTCGACAATCCCCCCCCCTACCCATACCTCACCCCTTGAAACATCGAGCCTAAGGTACTGACGTCACTACGAGACACGTAAGACTCACATACCTACTATTTCCTATCCCCTCTTCCTATATAGTTTCTTACCCCTCCATACCCCCCTCCCCCATTACCCCTCCCCCAACCCCCCCTCCCCCATTACCCCTCCCCCAACCCCCCCCCCCCCCCCACCTGACGCACCTGTGTACGACAACATCACTTCCCAGGTTCTGAGAGGACACATGACGGGGCAGTACATGGCAGCGTACACAACCAGCGGATTTGTGACCCTCGACGAGGAAAAGTCCCGTCTCACGGAGAAACTCGTCTTCGACACCCCCCCAAACAATCCCATCGTTGTTGTAGCAAAGAGCACAAAGGTGATGCTAGAGGGAAGGATCATGAACATGGCTGAAACCATATCTAAGGGAAATCCCACTGGCGGCACACCGAAAATAAACTGGATAAACGGAGTTCCAGGGTGCGGAAAGACAACAGCTCAGTTCATTCACAAAGCCTTGTCAGCCACAGTCAGTAAGATCAGAGACTATAATATTAATATGGCTATACGCAGCAGGGATCTGGTAGTCGCGGAAGCGCTGATGGATGTTGGAGGGGGCGAGGCATCGGATCAACGGGTCTGATAGGGCGCAGTCTCCGGCAATCTCAGCGTAAACTACTAGTTCGGTGCGAAAGCGTATGGTCTAAAAATTTTAAAAATGTTGTTTTTTAAATAAATGTAAACAAATAATTTATAAATATCTGTAAGAAAATGTAAATGTAACAAATAGTAACCAAAATGAGTACTCCAAAAAAGGAACATTAGACGTAATAAATGTAAAACCAAATTAATAAATAAAGCCAAGCAAAAAAGGGTACGGACGAACCCAGTCTGTAGAAATGAACAAGCCGTTTCATAACGGCAAAAAAAAAAAATTACAAAATTTCGTTTTAAATAAAAAAAACAATTATATTTAAAAACTGTCATTCTGAGGTTACTCCTATTAATACATATAAGGATAGATCGTATTTTAAGAATTTTTAGTTAGCTTATTTCTTATCGCAAAAATAAAAAGACTGCGTGAAACACAAATGAATATCCCTGCATTTAAGTGATATGATTGATAATACCTATTTATTATTTATTTTGCCTGACACGAAAAAAGTATGTCACGCGTTTTAGGAAAACAGTCTCATATGTCATATTTCAATTTAATTGGTCTATGCTTATGTTAACAGCCACCATTATTCTAGGGTGTGTTTAGTATTCTAATAATGCTTAAAATTTTAGATTTTTTTATATGGGCTGAGTTTACTGAGTTTTATATTTAAGACGGGAAAAGTGATAAAACTGCATTATCTTGAAAACCATCAAACCTAAAAAGAAAATGTCTTTCATTTATGTAGTTAGTATGATTATCTAACGAATTACATAAAAATGAACTGTTTAGCTATTCACAGTTTTGAGTAAAAACGAAATGAGTGTTTTGGAAGAGCCAACTTTGGAAAATACCTAAAATGACCTAAATCTATCTTGAAAAGTTTCACCAATACCAAGGTACACCAATAAAATACGGCAAAAAAATCACGTTTGTCGTATGGAAGTGTTTTAAAATAAATATTTTTAATGTAATTATGTTATTCCAGGGCATAGAAATAAAATAAAATAAAATTATATCACGTGGATCAATCGAGCCGTTCAGATCTTTGAAGACGATTAAAGGGGTAGTCAGAAGCATGTCAGTCATTACATTTGGGACTTGCCCATCATGGAAATTTGGTGTTAATCAAGCCATACGTAAAAGCTCCATAACGTGAAGAAATCGACATCTCAATCATACTTAGCTTCGTTCGGGTGTACAAATGAAGATTATAGTAGATAGGGTCAAAGACCCGGTTGTTGTGCATTTTCAATTTTGGCAGTCAATAACCAAGCATAGCAAACAAACTTGTTAAAAATCTATAGTGAATACAATACTTTGTCTATGGCCCATTTTGATTAGTGACAGTTGCGTGCGTTATACCTACCTCTAGATTTGATTGACCACAACTAAATATTTCCCGTTTTGTCTATTTAACTATGAATAATTAATAAATAAATATCGCATGTTACAAAACCTTTGCTTAACCTAAGAGATAGATAAATACTCTATTATATGTTGTTTAGAAATCGTCGTTTTAATCATTTTTTAATATAAACCGTTTATTTGAGATTATCAAATCATCCCTTTTAGTAAGTAATAATTGTTTAACATTGCACTGTGATAAACACCAATAATAAATAAATGATTAAATGGAATTCGCGTTAAAAAAATCCCCATATCTACAAAGATAGGCATCATTCAATGATTCAGTTCAGATAAGTTCAGTTCAGGAATAACATTCGTGTAATGGTTAATTCGATTTTATTGTTTTTTAGGGTTTCGTAGTCTACAAGAAACCCTTATAGTTTTGCCATGTCTGTCCGTCCGTCTGTCCGCAGTTTAGCTCAGAGACTTTAAGTGCTAGAAAGCTGTAATTTGGCATGCATGTGCTTAGTCACGCCGTCAAAGTGGTAGAATAAAATCAAGTTTTTTTAGTTTACCTCCCCTACGCCTAAAAACGTGTTTTTTTTCTTGGGCGCCCCTTAGTATGGAGTGTCATTGGATAGGTCTTTATAAAGTATTCGGTTTGTGAAAGCAACTCTTTCGATTAAACGATCGTTTGGGAAATACATATTAAGCTTTTAAGTGCTAATTTTTGTTAGAGTCGAGTGTGTCGAGTGTGTGTGGCCCGAGACGCTCTTGGCCTATCTCTGATTCGGGTTTTCATGGTCAACAAAAACGCTCAAATACCTGAAGTCGGTTTTTTAAGAGGGTTTAATCAAAAATTATTATGCCACTCTCGAAATGGCACAAAAATAGTCATCATAGATAATACTAGCTGTCCCAAACAGAAAAAAGCACTTTCAGTTTTTCCCGAACTTTATGCATAATATAAAAAAATCGTAAAAATCGGTCAAACCGTTTCGGAGGAGTTTGGTTACAAACACTGTGACACGAGAATTTTATATTTGAAAGATATCTCCTTTAACTATTTTAATAAAGCTTTGGCTCGCTTTCAAATACTTTCAAATACTTTATTGTACACAGAAAACATAAACAATTATGACATTACAAAGAACATGTACAAAGGCGAGCTTAACCCTAAAAGAGTTTACTACCAGCAAACCTTTGAGGCTAGGGAGAGGCCATAATACAATTGTGGACAAACCGTGTACGATATGAAAAAGAAAAGAAAATGTAATATAAACTAACAAATAATAAATATATAACTACATACTATACTATACAAAATAATCAATTATAATATATAAATATAGATATATATATATATTATAATATAAAAACATACATAAATATGATAAACCAAAACAAACATAAATTGGATTTACAATGACAAATAGTGCTCTTTTACTTTTGCTTTAAAAGAGTTAAGCGATTGACAGTTGCGAATAGTAAGAGGAAGGGAATTCCACAGCTTCACAGCATGTACAGTGAAAGATTCACTGTAGCAGCTGGAAGAGTGAGAGGGGGTTTTAAGGAGAAGGGACATAGAAGACCTCAGATAAGAGGAAAGCCAAAACTGCACCTACCACTACCAATCAAAAATAAATGACATAGGTAGGTAGGTATAGTGTGTAGGAATAATAAAGCAATTTTTGTAAGTTGCAATGTTTAAATAGCTGTAGCCTTAATTCCTACATCAATAAACCCAAATAAACTAAAAGAGCAGCATTAAATTCGGCCTAGCTCGTGCACATATCCAATTACACATACTTCCTTCCTCGTGTGAGATGCCGATGAAGCTGAATTCCCGCCAACTGGCGACCTTGCGTCAACTGTCAAAATACATGATAGCACATTTTTCGGTGAAAAACCGTAGGTCATAGTTGTACGATTTTTAAATTAGGACTGTTTGGTTCTCCGAGAAGTATTATAACCTCCTTTGTTTTGGATTGTTAGTTTTTAAAAAGTTTGCTGAAAGTGCTAGGTAGGTAAACCTCTTTCGTTATTTTTTGATAAAATAAATGAGTTTGTATTTGATCTATTGATCGTAGACACCTAAGTCCTGGATAAGTGCTAAAACGTGCTGTTTGGTGATCAGGTAATCATTCAGAAACCCCCCCCCCCCCCCATCTTTTCAAGACTTCGAAAAAATTTGGAGTTTCTTAAGTCGGTAGTTTTTTTTTAAATATATTTTTTTACACATTTTATCACAAATTACTTTTAAATTAAAGTCTAAATTAGAGTCACATCAAAATTACAGTCCTAAACCTTGGGATATTTCAGCCGTTTCTCTATTTTATTTCGCATATTTGACACAATCAAGTGTCATCTTAGTCAACACCAATTTACATGTCGATTAAATATAGCTTCACATTTCTAAATCGATTACGAAAATCGTAAATTTATTCAAAACAATTCTAACCCTCGTATTCAAGAACGACACTATGAGAACACGCACCCACAGTGGACGAAATCTTTTTTCATAATTAATATCACTTTATGTGTTGAGCGGCACTATGGCGCACGCTACCGTGTGCCTTTAGAGCTCAACAACACGACAATGTGCCTCTAGTCACACTATGCAGTGTCTCACAACACATAAAGTGATTTTTATAAAAAAAGATTTCGTCCACTGTGGGTGCGTGTTCTCATAGTGTCGTTCTTGAATACGAGGGTAAGTTTTAGAGCTGTCACTTTAAGGGGCTGCCAGTCGACGATTGCTCTTTTTCGGAACAAAAAAAGTAATACTTCTGAACAAGCCACATCTCCTATTTTTATAATATATTACTTCAGGTTCCTACCTAGATTTCTATTAAGCTGAAAACATAATCCCACCAAAAACATTCTGTAAAAAACTAGCCAAGTCTCGATGGAGCTGCTTGTTTATCTCTAAAAAGTAATGAAATCTAGACAAAGTCGTGTCAAGTCTGAGGTTCTTTACTGCGATTTCTTTATTATTATAGAATGTTGTGTGACTTGGCCGTTGAACATTCTTTATACGTTAGTGGATACAAGTCAATTTTGTTTACACGTAATGTTATATCTGTTGTAACTACCTATGTTTGTTAAGCGAGATAATAGCCAATACAGGTATTGGTAATTTGACGCAAGTGTCTTATTTTAGGCTGTTGTTGATCGTGCAACACATGCATTCAGCATTGACAATGCTGACTTCTGCTGTCTTCTTTTTGGAGCGTCAAATCGACCACCGATCTAACATAAAATAGACGTATTTTTTATACTGTTTGTTTCAGGCTCGCCTTTACATAAGTATTATTGAAATACACAGCTTTATCAAGCCTACAATTGACTGGTTATTGAATCAACGTTTTCTAAGTGGCAATTTTCCATCGTTAATGGGTTGCGGTTCTGGCGACAGATTGGTGCAATGGTGTCACGGAGCACCTGGTTTTGTACCCTTGTGTACTCTTCAACGGCCAAGTCACATAACATTCTATAATAATAAAGAAATCGCAGTAAAGAACCTCAGACTTGACACGACTTTGTCTAGATTTCATTACTTTTTAGAGATAAACAAGCAGCTCCATCGAGACTTGGCTAGTTTTTTACAGAATGTTTTTGGTGGGATTTCACTTCTTTTTGTAGAAACGTGGTTGATTTATTTTACTAGATTTTCTTATTTGACACAGTTTTTTTTCTTTTTATGAGTAGTTTTTTTATTATAAAAACAAATCGTAAGCGCGTTTAAAAAACAGTAGCGCCATCTAGCGACGTGTGCGGGGATTACCGCCACTCTTAATCCAATGCATTATACTTTGATCAAATTTTGAGCGAAATTAATATTTTAGTTTATTTAATTTGTTAATTTGTTTATTCAATTTGTGTAATGTTCGAGTAGAATAAAGTTAATCGTTCGACTATTTCTTCTTGTAAACTTGTAAGTATAAGTAAGTATAAATGCCAGTCTAGTCTTATCCAGAGTTTTCCTTTAATTTTATTGCGTACAAGCAGTCTGCCCCGGCGTCGCACGGATGTAATAATGATAAAGGTAATTTTTTTACACCTTGGGTTACATTATCGAATTTTTTAAGGATCCCTAATAGTGAGAAGTATGGTATTGCATACTTTTTTGTAGATATTGATGTCCTCTTTAAAATTGTAGTACATAACTTTGCTCTATTGTCAACAATTTCAGCAGCGTACGCGATATAAGGATTTTTTTGGTTTTTTTTTACACGTTGGGTTACATTATCGAAGTTTTCATACGGATCCCTAATAGTTAGACATATGGTATTACATACTTTTTTGTAGATATTGATGTCCTCTTTAAAACTGTAGTACATTACTTTGCTCTATTGTCAATAATTTCCGCAGCAAACGCAATATAAGGATTTTTTTATTTTTTTTACACTTTGGATTACATTATCGATGTTTTCATACGGATCCCTAATATTTTTGAAAATATACTATAGCCTATGTTCATCAGGGATAATGTAGGATTCTAATGGTGAAAGAATTTTTCAAATCGGTCCAGTAGTTGAATATTTTTTGTAAAGGTCGATCTCTAATAGTTTGGTTAGGCTCTTGTGTTTTCTTATCAGGGTCACCAGGTACTCCAGATCTTCGATTTTCCTAGTTTTTATGGTTTTCCCTTTATGTGGCCATTAAACCCTAACTCTGTACCAAATTTCAGCTCTCTGAGTTTATGGGAAGTACTAGTTCTATTCTGATGATCATGAGTGAGTGAGTGAGTGAGTGAGTGAGTGAGTGAGTGTCTGTCTAAAATGCGAAACTTTGCTTTCGCTTAACTTCGTAACTAAATGACCTACAGACTTGAAATTTTGGATTTTAAGTATGTGATTATGGCTTACTGGATGACGAAAATTTCAGCGTTCTGGTCTTATCCAGAGGTTCTCAAATAGGGGCCTGAAAATGCGGCGAAATGGTTCCAGTAAAGGATGGTACGGCAGTGTTTGCTTCGCGCTCGACTTGGCGGGGGCACTACCGTGCCCCCAAATAGCAGAAACTTTTCACGATAAAAATATTATTTCAAAATGATACGTTTTAGAATTTATGATCGAAATATTTTATATACCTACTATTAAAATCAACTTGTGATTTATTGTTAAAGATAGGTAATATGTAGATCTAGATTTCTATTAGAATAGATTTTTGATAAGTAATTATACATAATTTATATCATTAATTTATTCGAAAAGCTAAGGCGGACCACGCGCGTACGTGTGCATCATTGCAGAGGTCGGTAGGATTATTTATCGAAGTGATTAAAGATGGGTACATCTTTATTCACATATACTATACATTATAAAATAGGAGATGTGGCTTGTTCACAAGTATTTCTTTTTTCGTTTCGAACAAAAATAATCGTCGACTGGCAGCGTCTTAAGGTTACGCTATTTTAAACTTTAACTTAAAATAAATAAGATCGATAGTTTTTAGGAATTTTAACTTAAGCGTGGACACAACAGAATCGCCACCAATAAATGCAAGCTATATTTACTACATTATAACTTTTCCTTGATAGAAAATTATAATAATATCTAAATACTTTATGTATCCTGTTATTTTATTTCAATCCGATCTGTATCCAGTTTCCCGATATTATATTGATTCAAGTTTTGCCTCTGAATGTTTTCTGGTTTATTAATAAATTTAAATATTAAATGTGTTACAGTTTAGAAAAACCCAAAGTTATTTATTATCATGGATTATTTGATTACGGTATGTATTGTAAACCTTTATCTCAATTTATGAATTCCATTTTATGTTAATTTAAAATACTTAGTTAATATTATTATAGTAAATAAATGAATAATTATTTGTGCAAACACAGTTGTC
Source organism: Hydriomena furcata (assembly GCA_912999785.1). Lineage (NCBI taxonomy): Eukaryota > Metazoa > Arthropoda > Insecta > Lepidoptera > Geometridae > Hydriomena > Hydriomena furcata. Next base: position 2,902,927 of record OU538823.1, on the reverse strand, counting down.
ATCTAGCCCCAAACTAAGCAATGATTGTTTTATACACATAGACAACTGATAGAATATGAATACCTACCTACATTTTTTTTTTGTAAATACGTACTAATTATATCACACTAGCTGCCTTAGTGTAGCTTTTGATAGGCGAAAGAATTTTTTAAATTAGTCTAGTCGTTTTTTAGTTTATCCATTAAAACAAAATTCTAATTTTAACTTCTTGATAATTACACCCAGACACAGAACAAACATCTATGTTCTTCACACAATGTTTGTCAAGGGGATCAAACCCACAACCGACAGCACAGAAGGCAGAGCTACTACCAACTGAGCTGAGTCTAATATAATTTTTTCTTTTTTCAGATGTGGAATCAAAATCACTCCGGCACGTCTTGCACGAAGGGTGAACTAAAAAACTTGATTAATCATGGATGCAACGACGCCATATTGGATTTGAAATTTAAAAGCGATGTTTTGATTTTTTACGCAAATGTGACGTACGCGGCTATTTGTTCTGCCATCAATTTCTTGTTTGACTATGGTTTAGTGATTTTTTTATCTGTGATTGTAATTTTAATAGTGTTCTTGGTCTATAAGAGTTTTTGGAAGCCCTTGTCTTATGTAAAGGTAAGTTTTTTATATTAGTGTTTTAAGTTTTATAAAATAACTATTAGTCCTACATGAATATAACTAAGTTGAATGGTGGTCCCTTTCAACTTATAAACTTGAGACTATTCTCTACACAATAAAAAAAACATCGAAATCGGATCACCAGATAAAAAGATAGGTAGGGCATAGGTACACAAATAAAGAACCACATTTTTCGTCGGTTAATAAAGGAATCCGCTCTGCGCGTCTTATGTAACGTCTCTTCTGTCTGGCGTGCCCCTTATTCGAACTAATAACACCTAAGTTTTTAGGGTTCCGTACCGGTCAAAACGGAACTTACTATGACACCGCTGTCCGTCTGTGACAGACAGACAGACCAGGCTGTTTTCATGAACGGTGATAGACAGTTGAAATTTTCACAGATGTATTTCTGTTGCTTCTTTAGCAACAAATACTAAAAACAGAATAAAATAAATATTTAAGTGGGGCTCCCATACAACAAACGTGATTTTTTTGCCGTTTTTTATAGATCATGGTACGGAACCCATCGTACGCGAGTCCGACTCGCATAACTTTGTAATGCCACTAAGGCGTCATCCATAAAGTACGTTACACTCATTTTGTGATGTTTTGACCCTCCCCCCCCCCCCCCCACATTGAGAACCCCATAGTGTGACGTCACATATTTTGCAGTTTTACATATAGAAATTATGAAATTAAAAGAGCATTTCCATGGTGCTAACTTCACCAGGAAAGCAAGAGGAAATGCTTAAATAGGTACATGGTAATAACATTCGGTTATTTCCGCTATGTTCGATTCCCGCTATGCTCGGATTCTAAAATACCTAAATAAAAGTGCCGGTATGTTACGAATCATATAAAAAGTCATTAAATTTTCAGGAGTTAACACAAGTCGGCTTCGAACACATCCCAGCCGGTCCGGACCGTGATAAGCGAATCGCCCGCGCTCAAGCCACTAGACGGCTAGGAGTCAAAATACCGCCACCTTATCCCAACGGGTGGTTCGCAGTGGCTGAAAGCAGAGCCCTCAAAATTGGGGAGGTTGTTTCCGCAGATGTGTTAGGTAAGTAGCGCCATCTAGCGTCGAGTAGCAAAAGTTTTAAACTAATCTCTACTATCGACAATTACTATTTGTAAGTATTTTTGTATTGAATAAACTAAAAAAGTACTAGATTAATTTAAAAACTTTTCTTTTTTAAAAGCTACATTATCAGCAAGAAAAATGGGCCATAATTAACACAAAAAAAATGTTAGGATTTTTGTATGGGCTCAGTTTACCCGGATAAGACGGAAAAAGTGATAAAACTGCATAATCTTGAAAACCATCAAACTTAAAAAGAAAAGTTTTACCAATCGTGTTTCTGTCTATAATTTATCTAGATTATATCCTTTAGTCATCTTTGTCATACAAAACAAAACTGTGTGTTTTGCGGTTATTGAAAAAAACGATTCTGCATTCATCAAAAACATATTGTAATCTAAGATATCAAAACTTTGCCGCCTGCCGGAGCATATTGTAGGTGCGCCCAGTCTGCCATCTTTTAAATTTAAATTAAAATCATGGCTCGTTGAGATGGCGTTCTACAATGTTGAAGATTTTATATGCAAATTGCAATAATTTAAGCATTTTATTTTTTAAGTATATTTATTCAATTATTAAACTATTGCTATATTAAAACAATCGATTGAATTATATTTAATGATATTATAATATTAATAAGATTTCTGACGTGTAAGTATTTACCAATAAATGTATTATTCTGATTATTCTGATTATAATCTTGATTAGTTGGTACACCGGCGGACTGCCAGTCTTTCGCAATTTGATTCCTTAAATAACGTAGAAAAATAAAATATACCTCCGACATCTCCATGAATATCGGTTCAGTAGTTTTTAGTTAAATAAAACTCTTTTATTACATATCGATTCTATTTAATAAATTAAATCGTTTTTTACTAAACTTAGAGCGAGGTGTCATTGTCTGACCCTGAAAGTTTTTATTCAAGTAGGTAAGTACGTACTGAAACAGAAAATTAAAATAGATACATTTTGCTATGAAATAAATACATTGTAATTACCTACTTTGTAAACCCATCTGTGTGATTTTGACGTGAAAACGTCTTAAATTAGGTTGCGGCTCGGAGTCACTCATGAAAAAGTGTAACGCCCGCTCACGTCTGTTACGATGAGTCACCGAACGAGAGAGAGGCCCGCCGGACCATTTTCATTTTGTCACGTAAAATCTTCGCCCGTAAAACCGACTTTACAGGCAACCAATTTTTTACGATGGGAATATGTTTTACGCGTCTCCTACGCTCGGGGGGAGCTGAAGGGGTATGTCGGGCTCTCCGCCAGCTACTAATGCTAATGAGACACTAGTAACCAGCGGCATACTGACTAAAAACCCATCGATGTTCAGTCGCTCACCTAAGTGCCAATGCATCGTCAAACCATCCGCCGTCCGACAAACGGTTCGACTCTGCATCAGCACTTGACTGAGCCACGGGGTCCCTTTCGGATTCTACCGCGACGAAGAGCACGGGCCTAAGCCAAGTGCACCTCAGTGTTTTGAACATCTGTAATAGATGGAGGCATTTCAGATGGCAAATCAGTTTGTAGAAACTTCCTAACAATTCTACAAGTACATATTTAAAATTACTGCTTTTTGCAGTAAGGCAAATGTGTGTCTAGGCAAATTTTGTAGATTGAGGGACTGAAATAACTGGTTGGGTATTATATTATACCTGTTGTTGATAAGACAATCGGGATTATAGACAATTATTATTATTATCTTCTCATCACAGGTCAAAACCTCTGCATATACCGTGGCGAAGACGGTGTTGCCCGCTGCGTAGACGCATACTGCCCCCATCTCGGCGCAAATCTCGCGATAGGTGGCAATGTATGCGGAAACTGCATTGAATGTCCATTTCACAAGTGGTCGTTCGACGAGAAGGGTGTCTGCGTGTCTGTGCCCGGTCAGGACAACGGTTAGTAATCTGATTCTGGGCTGCCGGCTTTTTACATACTTTTATTTAACTTTATACAGGGTGTCCGGTAATTAATGGATAACCCCGCAGGTACTTGTGGGGGGGCAAGGGGGCAACTCAGAAAAAAATTAAAAATAAATCTATCTGCAACGGTCTAAGAATTTTTTTTTTTTTTTCAAAGTCCTAAATTTGATACCTTTGTTCAAGCTTTTGAACACTACGGCTACAAATTCAATGATAACGAATTGATTTTCTCTGCAAATAACCGTGGATAATTGGCCTTGCTATGGCGCATCACAAATTATTCCTAGCCATAACTGTTTGTTATTTTCTAACACTTTCTGTTATAAGAAAAATAGGGCTAGAGAAACATAGGTAGCCATAACTCGGTAATTTGATAATAAAAAAATTTAGTGTGATACCCCTTAAGAAACTACATGAAGTAGGCATGTTTTTTAAGCTGTGGGCCACCCCGGTCTCCGTACGTTTTTTTTATACCACAGGTGCTCAAACTTTATCAAAAAAAATCGCGAACACTTATTTTTATTTTCAAGTGTTAGAAAAAAACAAACAGTTGTGGCTAGGAATAATTTGTGATGCGCCATAGCAAGGCCAATTATCCACGGTTATTTGCAGAGAAAATCAATTCGTTATCATTGAATTTGTAGCCGTAGTGTTCAAAAGCTTGAAAAAAGGTATCAAATTTAGGACTTTGAAAAAAAAATTAAAAATTCTTAGACCGTTGCAGATAGATTTTATTTTTATTTTTTTCTGAGTTGCCCCCTTGCCCCCCCACAAGTACCTGCGGGGTTATCCATTAATTACCGGACACCCTGTATATGCGCATCAAAATACGTGCTTAAAACGGTGAAGGAAAACATCGTGAGGAAACCAGTTAGTATTACTGCAACCTGTCACGTATAGAATGCTAACTACTGCAAAATAATTGAATAATTATTCATATTTAAATAGACAAAACGGGAAATATTTAGTTGTGGTGAATCAAATCTACAGGTACCTATAACGCATCACAGCTGTCACTATCACTAATCAAAACGGACCATAGACAAAGAATTGTATTAAGGCCCTGTATGTCGACGATAGCTCTTTTTCGAAACGAAAAAAGAAATACTTCTGAACAAGCCACATCTCCTATTTTTATAAATATACTAGCGACCCGCCCCGGCTTCGCACGGGTAGCATGTTATTATACATATAAACCTTCCTCCTGAATCACTCTATCTATTAAAAAAAACCGCATCCAAATCCGTTGTGTAGTTTTAAAGATATAAGCAAACATACATACAGACGCGGGAAGCGGAAAGCGACTTTGCTTTATACTATGTAGTGATTACTTCAGGTTCCTACCTAGATTACTATTAAGCTGAAAACATAATAGCAGAAACTTTTCACGATAAAGATATTATTTCAAAATGATACGTTTTAGAATTTATGATCGAAATACTTTGATACCTACTATTAAGATCAACTTGTGATTTATTGTTAAAGATAGGTAATATGTAGATCTAGATTTCTACTAAGATAGGTTTTTGATAAGTAATTATACATAATTTATATCATTAATTTATTCGAAAAGTAAAGGCGGACCACGCGCCGCCCATGGATCAGTACCACCGTGACTACTGTCAACGTCAGACGTGTGTTTGTCGTCATTACAGCGGTCGGTAGGATTATTTATCGAAGTGATTAAAGATGGGTACATCTCTATTCACATATACTATACATTATAAAAATAGGAGATGTTGCTTGTTCAGAAGTATTTCTTTTTTCGTTTCGAAAAAGAGCAATCGTCGACATACAGGGCCTTAACTATAGATTTTAAACAAGTTTGTTTGCTATGCTTAGTTATTGACTGCCAAAATTTAAAATTACCAAAACTGGGGTTGTCACTACAACCGGGTCTTTGACCCTATACATAATAGATTGTTTTTCTCAGCACCGAAAGGTGTGTCCATACGAACATGGCACACTGTAGAAGTGGACGGCGCAGTATTCATTTGGCATGATTCTGAGAAGAGGGAGCCATTGTGGTTGTTGGAGGAAGCTCCAGAATGCAAGAAATGGGGATATCGCGGCATGAATGGGTTCACTGTTAGCGCACATATACAGGTAACTAGCCTCCTCCCGCGGCTTCTCTCGCCTGGTAACTAAATAAATAGCCTATATCAACTCTCGCTGTTGCAGCATATAGCTGAGTGGTGACTAATTTTGTTGTCAATGTTACCAATATGTGTTTTTTGTTTAGTTTTAAGAGATTATGTTGACACAAAATAAATTTATTCTTTCTTTCTTTCTTTCTATATGCTATTTCGGGACATTAGCTATGTAGCTTGTGTGATGAACATAGATGTTTGTTCTGTGTCTGGTTGTTATTATGTATCATATGTATGTACTTACAAAAAAAAGTATATATAAGTATTCTATCAGTTATCTAGTTCTCATAGTACAAGTTTTACTTAGTTTGGGGTTAGATGGCGCTGTGTGATATGTAAACCAATATTTATTTATTTATTTTATTTATGTTCCAAGTTTCATCCAAATCCGTTGGGTCGTTTAAGCGTGATTGAGGCACAAACAAACTCACAAACTTTCGCATTTATAATATTACTAGCTGCTCGCTCCGGTTTCGCACGGGTGGTACCTGGATAAAAAGTAGCCTATGTGTTATTCTGATGTATAAGCTATATTACTGTAAAGTTTCATTTTAATCCGTTCAGTAGTTTTTGCGTCAAAGAGTAACAAACACACATACACTCACTTACTCACAAACTTTTGCATTTATAATATTATAGTAGGATCTTATGTACCTATGTATTTACAAAAAAGATATCAGTAATCTGGTTCCTATACTACAAGTTTTGCTTAGTTTACGGCTAGATGGCGCTGTGTGTAATGTCTACCAATATTTATTTAATTTATTTTCCAGGAGATACCAGAAAATGGTGCTGATGTGGCTCATTTGAACGCAGTTCATGCTACCTCTGTTCTATCCGCCCTTGGAGATCGGTATCCCCTCCTCAAACAGTTAATTGGTAGGTTTCAAACCTGTTTTTAGGGTTCCGTACCCAATGGGTAAAAACGGAACCCTATTACTAAGACTTCGCTGTCCGTCTGTCTGTCACAGGGCTGTATCTCATGAACCGTAATAGCTAGACAGTTGAAATTTTCACAGATGATGTATTTCTGTTGGTGCTAATAACAACAATAACAACTAAAAACAGAATAATATTAATATTTTAAGGTTGTTGTTGTTTCCAAGGTTATACAGTTTGTTCTAGTTTCTTTAATTGTAATTTTTTTTATTATTGATGTACCTTTAGACATTTTTAACTGAAAAAAAATGATAGAACTTGTCCTGTTTAGGTCACCACGTATGGAATGCTAAATGGGAACGCAATGATGACCACACAGCGACAATGGTCCTCAGACACCACTACAAGATATCCAAATTAAAACTTGCTCATCTAGAGCTGAATATAACACAGGTAACTAATAAAATATTATAGACTAGCGACCCGCCCAGGCTTCGCACGGGTAGCATGTTATTATACATATAAACCTTCCTCCTGAATCACTCTATCTATTAAAAAAAACCGCATCAAAATCCGTTGTGTAGTTTTAAAGATATAAGCAAACATACATACATACATACAGACGCGGGAAGCGGAAAGCGACTTTGCTTTATACTATGTAGTGATGTCATAGACCCGGTTGTGGTGCCTACCCTGGCTTTTGGCTGGCTTTTTATTTTGGTAGTCAATAACTAAGCATAGCAAACAAACTTGTTTAAAATCTATAGATACAATTCTTTGTCTATGGTCCGTTTTTATTAGTGACAGCGTGATGCGCTGATGAGTTGTGATGCGTTATACGTATACCTCTAGACTTGATTGACCACAACTAAATAATTCCCGTTTTGTCTATTTAAATATGAATAATTAATAAATAAATATCGCCTGTTACAAAACCTTTACATAATCTAAGAGATAGATAAGTACTCTATTTTTCTTTTTTTTTTCTTTTACTTCTAGACTGGTCCAGGCTTGGTGCGCCTGCGCATGAAATCACCATTCGGTCCGTTCCTATTCTCGCAGACAGTGACACCTCTCGGGCCGATGTTGCAACGAATTGTACATCGTTTATACTCACCTACTTACAACGCGATATTGTGTGTTCCTGTATTATTAGGGGAGGGACAAATGGTTAGTTCTATCATCTTCCTGCCTTAATCCCACTTAAGGCGCTCCCAGTCGACGATTGTTTTTGTTCGAAACGAAAAAATAAATACTTGTGAACAAGCCACATCTCCTATTTTATAATGTATAGTTTATGTGAATAAAGATGTACCCATCTTTAATCACTTCGATAAATAATCCTACCGACCGCTGCAATGACGACAAACACACGTCGGCGAGTGGTCCGCCTTAGCTTTTCGAATAAATTAATGATATAAATTATGTATAATTACTTATCAAAAATCTATTCTAATAGAAATCTAGATCTACATATTACCTATCTTTAACAATAAATCACAAGTTGATTTTAATAGTAGGTATATAAAATATTTCGATCATAAATTCTAAAACGTATCATTTTGAAATAATATCTTTATCGTGAAAAGTTTCTGCTATTATGTTTTGAAGTAATATACTTATAAAAATAGGAGATGTGGCTTGTTCAGAAGTATTTATTTTTTCGTTTCGAAAAAGAGCAATCAGCGACTGGGAGCCCCTTAAGTGGAGTCGGCACAACATGTGTTCTTCCATTTCCCTCTATCAGCCGTCATCTCATCACTCCTTTCTTACCCATGTCATATTTCACACAGTCCATCCATCTTTTATATGGCCTACCTCTACGTCTACATCCATCCACATTATTTCCTATCATTCTTCTCGTTACATGACTTTCTTCCCCTGTCATGACATGCCTATACCACACTCCTCATCTTTTCCGTCACAAACTTCACTTTCAAACTTCCTCTGTTAAACTAATTATTTCTTATTTATTTTTATTGTTAGTACCGATGAGTGTTACTTGATGGCGGTAGTACGTCAGTCTATTTTAATATTAAAAAGATGAAACATTTATATTTTTGTATGTTTGTAACGAATAAACTCAAAAACTACTGGACCGATTTAAAAAATCTTTCACCATCAGAATGCTACGTTATCTCTGAGTAAACTTAGTCTATATTTATTACTAGAAAAAAATAGGGATCCCTTACTTAACTCCTAAAACTTTAATAATGAAACCCAAGGTGTAAATAAGTATTTTTGTTCACAGATTGAGCGGGACATAGTTATATGGAACAGCAAAAGGTACGTCAGCGCACCATCATACGTGAAAGCAGACAAAACAATCAGAGCATTTAGAAATTGGTTTTTGCAGTTTTATTCAGAAAACAGCATAAGTTTTCGAGACTCGCAAAATAATCCTTTCGATTGGTAGAATAAAATTATGTACATAGGCAACTCACAGTCATAGATTTACATTAGATGGCGCAGTATGGTAATGTCGTTTTTTAGGGTTCCGTACCCAAAGGGTTAAAACGGAACCCTATTACTAAGACTTCGCTGTCCGTCTGTCTGTCTGTCACAGGGCTGTATCTCATGAACCGTGATAGCTAGACAGTTGAAATTTTCACAGATTATGTATTTCTGTGGCTGCTCTAACAACAAATACTAAAAACAGAATAAAACAAATATTTAAGGGGGGCTCCCATACAACAAACATGATTTTTTTGCCATTTTTATCGATAATGGTACGGAACCCTTCGTGCGCGAGTCCGACTCGCACTTGGCCGGTTTTTTATCTATTTGTCTAAGTAGGTGTTATGTCAAACTCCTCGGAGTAATTTGGTGCCGATTCAGTGGCTGATTTACACATTTGCCACCAGTAGACTATTAAACCCCCCCAACCCCCAAAGATTTTATGTGGTGAAATGTTAAATGGTGTGCGTGGACCTAATACATAGCAGTAATTAAATAAATGTATTTTTTTTAAATTACTGTAAGACATTTGGCAAAATCAAGTGATTGGCCAAATTTAGCTAGAGATCGAGATGTGTGGAAGGTCTGAGGAATCTGTCCCGCAGTGGGACGATAAAGGCTAAAATAAATAAGATATTTGAAAAAATTTGTCGCCCTAGGCTCTAGCCTACTCAGTACTCAGCCAGGTGGTAAATCTACTACTGTGCCCATTATGTTGGTGCCAGACCACAACTGAATCCTAAAGGTATCCATCTCCTTCTATTTCAGTTAGAGTAAAAGAGACAGCAATCATTTTAAAGACGTTTGAATTGTTTTGTTTAATTTGGTGCCAACAGAATTGACAGTATTGTCTATGTACTAAAAAAATTACTTTATTTTTGTTTGTTGTTCAATACAAACTTTTTGTAGTAAATTGTATAAAATAAAAAAAAATTGTTTGAATTGGTTTCAAGATTTGGTTTCGATAAAGATATACCAAATATATGTGTTATATAGTATCTAAAATGTTTGTATACTTAAGGTGGCAGTTAAAACATTTCGGTTTTTGTTTATTATACTCGAATAAGACAGAAAATGTGTAAAAACGCACTATCCAATATAAATGCGAAAGTTGTGAGTTTGTTTGTATGTTTGTGCCTCAATATCGACAAAACAGATTAAGATGAAATTTGCTGTAGATGTAGATTTAATGCCCGAATAAAACGTGACTACTATAAAAAACTAAAAACATCCTCAAAATGATAAAAAAAACCAAAAAGGATGATTTTGGTATAGATGGCGCTGGTGTGCAAAGTGCGTTACTCTATGCGATTATTGAAGTTTAGACGGGTCTGCTAGTTCAACATAAAAATAAACTGATTTTTTTATTTAATTGTGCAAAGTATCACAACACAATGGATATATAACAGATGAATATGTAAGTTAGGTATTATTAGTATTATTGTTAAGCCTTTTTTTATTTATAAATAATTAATAAAAATATATATCTAATTGACATTTGTTTATAATTTGTTAGAGGACGATAAAATCGCAACAAGGTGTCTTTAAAAAAATATGGCAAAGTTTGTAAAATAGTGCTAAAGTCAGTTGAATAAGACCATAAATACATATTATATTCTACTTCTACTTTCATCTATCAAAAGCTACATTATCAGTAAATGATATTAAGACTTATTTTATTTAAAAAAAAATAGATTTCCACCGAATATGTCAATAATAACCTAAGTTTCAGGTCAGTTTTTTATGTTGTTCTTCTTACCTATGTACCTAATATTACTTACCTTAATCATATAAGCTATACAAATGTTTTTTTAAGTGGTTTGAAATAAAATATTATATTCTATTCTATTCTAGTTATCAAAATTTTGCCTATCTTTATTAGTACACCCGTGCGAAGCCTGGCCGAATAGCTAGTCCACAATAAACACGGCGGCGAAAAATATTCGGTCGGTAATCTTTTTACCGAAAAGATTCTGCCTATTCGGACTCATTGACTGGCCTCACAGCTCAGTTGGTAGTGACTCTGCCTTCTGCGGTGTAAGTTGTGGGTTCGATCCCCACCCAGGGCAAATATTTGTGTGATAAACATAGATGTTTGTTGTGTCTGGGTGTCAATATGTTAAAGTATATTGTATTTTTATTTTAAGTATATAAGTATCGTGTCAGTTATCTGGTTTCAATAGTACACGCTTTGCTTAGTTTGGGGCTAGATGGCGCTGTGTGTAAAGTCCGCCAATGTTATATTTATTATCATTGAAATCTCTATTACTAATATTCACTTGAGAGTTACTTATGAAAACTTTGTCTGTTAGTATGTTTGTATGACTGTGAATTACTCCAAAACTACTGAACAGATTTTGACAGGAATTATCCTTCCAAATGGCAAAATAAAAAACAAATTAATACAATAAATATTATTTAATTTACATTAAATTACATTAAATTTATTTAATTTACATTTTCTAATACATTTTTTATCGACTTCATAATATTAAATTTTGTCAAATTTATTCTTACATCTATTTGAAAATATATTTACATCTATAATATTTATATTGTATCCAGCTCTTTATTATGCAGTACACAATAAATTAATTTAAAAGAAGCACTTCCTGAAAATTACAATTTTCAGGGCAAAGGAGAATCTGAGAATCCTGTAAATGCATATTATAACTAACTTTACATAAAAGTCGTGTTAGTTACACTACCTATAACTCAAAAACGGCTGAACCGATTTGGCTGAAAATTGGTGGGGAGGTAGCTTAGAACCAGGAGACGGATATAGGATACTTTTTATAACGAGAACGAAAACTTAACACAACATTTGTTATTTCTAAAGCGATACGAAAATCGCCGGGTTAAGTTGTCTTATATAAAACAAAGTCGTGCTAGTTTTTTCACTATTTACAACTCAAGAACTGCTGAACCGATTTGACTGAAAATTGGTGGGGAAGTATCTTAGAACCAGGAGACGGACATGGGATACTTTTTAACGGGAACGGGAAAAGGAACGGGAACTAACATAACATTTGTTAACTAAAGCGATACGAAGTTAGCTTGTAATTTAAAAAAAAAGTATCAGATTATTATATCAGTTATCTAGTTCTTATAGTAAAATGCTCACCATTATTTATCTTCCCAAACACTAAAAATCTTTTATCTTTCGTGTTTTTTTATATAACTCTGAACGAAGCAATCTGCTCATTCTCCTCTCCCATTTTTAGGATTCCGTACCCAAAGGGTAAAAACAGGACCCTATTACTAAGACTTCACTATCCGTCTGCCTGTCACAGGGCTGTATCTCATGAACCGTGATAGCTAGATAGTTGAAATTTTCACAGATTATGTATTTCTGTTGTACAAATACTAAAAACAGAATAAAATCAATATTTAAGTGGGGCTCTGTCGTTTTTTAATAGGTAATGGTACGGAACCCTTCGTGCGCGAGTCCGACTCGCACTTGTTTTTTAAACGCGCCGTCGACACTCTTTTGTAGCGATACAGACGGAATACGCACGCGAGTCAGACGCAAGGTCTACATTGAGTTTGGCTGCATTTGAGTTGCATGCTTATTTTGTCTGTATCGCTATAAACGTGATGTGCACAGGCATTTATATTTTGTTGATATTCTAATTACCCAGTAATATACACTTAACCAACTCCAATAAAAAAGGGAGGCTATCATTTCAAGGAATAATAATATTCTCTTTTCTTTGATTTCAAAGTAAAAATATAATTTATAGATAACATTTTTAATTGTTATCCAAAATGTTGGGGCCAGCGAGATTCGAACCCGCACCTATGACTATGAATGATAGTTTTTGAATCGTAAGTATTTATAATTCATTAGAACATTATCAAGGATCTAAGCGTCTTAAAATCTGAGAGTATATGTCTACAGTAGACATTACTCTCAGATTAATAGGATCAGACATAATAGGGTCCCGTTTTTACCCTTTAAGTACGGAACCCTAAAAACGCCCGACCCTCATACTACATTTTAAATAAATTAGAAGTTAAAAAATTCAATATAATCATAACTGTAATCCCCAAGTACGGTAGAAAAATTCTCAGATCTCCAGGCGCTCAGATCGTTGTGAATATCTAAAGGGGTTAGTCAGAGGCACGTCCAAATATAACATTCGGCACATTTTGCAGTAGTTAGCATTCTATACGTGACAGGTTGCAAGCCCATCGCCGCTTATAAGGATACTAATATATAATTATGTTATTATGATTATAATGTTATTATAATTTTAGGAGGTAGGCAGCTCGTCCATATAATGTACTTGCTTTTTCGCCGGATATACTTTGTGTACTCGTTTCCTGTGCGTGTACAATGAGGCTTTCTGCTTGAAGGTTTGATGGCAGATGTCGCAAGATAGAGGCCTAGCGCCGGAGTGGATCACCTCGTGCTGAGTAAGCGCCTTTTTGTCCTGCAAATGTAAATAATTACGTTTGAATAAAACATATAATTTTTTCGAACAGAAAAATACAAAATTCAAATTCAAATTCAAAAATCATTTATTTCAATAAAATCACAAGGATCACTTTGAAACGTCTTAGGAACTAGGTGAAGCTACGCCGATTCCACGCGACCAAGCCTAGAAGAATCAGGCAACAAACACGGCTTGGGGTCTACCTTTTTTTTTATGATCCTTTCCTTAATGCTATGTAGAGCTCCAGTGTGGTGCCAATCGAACAAGGTGAAGGCTCAAACAAGAATAATAATTAAAAGTTAAAAGTACCTACTACTCAAGTACGTAGGTACAGCAATAAAAAAAAATAACTAAAGAGCTTCAGCACAAATTCAAAAAGCAACACACGCTACACTTGATTTAGAATTAAAACTTACAGATAAAATAACTATTTGCTTAAAAATAATTAAAGTAGACAAATGTTACACAAAATGAAATTAAGTACCTAAATCAATATTTAGCTGTCGAGTGGCAGAGCGACATCAGGCCACGAGGATTTATCATTTATATAATCATCTACAGTGATGCTCGCCGGGATTTGAACTTACGACCTTCAGATTGAATGACAAAGTACCTCCCACTCGGCCAAAATTAATAGCGTAAACTAACCGTGCTAATTAGCGCGTTAAAGTGATAAGTGTTTTTTTACTTTGTATGTGCTGAGTCTACCCGGATAAGACGGATAAAGTGATAAAACTGCATTATCTTGAAAACCATCAAATTAAAAAAAAAACTGTCTGTAATTTATTTAGCTAGTATGATTATCTAACGAATTATATCAAAATGAACTGTTTAGCTATTCATAGTTTTGATTAAAAACGAAACTAGTGTTTTTAGACAACTTTGGAAAATAAATCTATCGATAAAAGTTACACCAATCGTGTTTCTGTCTGTAATTTATCTAGATTATATCCTTAAGTTATCTTTGTCATAAAAAACAAAACTGTATATTTTGCGGTTATTGAGAAAAAACGATTCTGAATTCATCAAAAACATTTCGTCGGTTTAAAGGTAAAATTCATTAAGTGACATAATTGATCAAATTCATTAAATTCGTGAAACGGTCTCACCAGGGCAATATCTACAAAACAAAGCAGTTACAAAAGCAACCTAATAATCTAAAAACAAAATCAAACTCAATAGGATTGCATTTAAAACTATGAGCAAAATGCAATCTTTTGCAAAAAATAATTATTATCGCTTATAACTCCATACTAGTTTTTCGCATTTAATGAATTTTACCTCTAAACCGACGATTTATTACTCGTCTTAAATAGACAGTTTATGTTCAAAGAAGCGAAGTGATTTACCGTGAATGACTTTCCACACGTCTGACACTGGTGATTTCTTGGTCGTTGCTTTTTCTCTCCGTGAACTCGCGCTATGTGCTTTTCGACGTTAGCTCGGGAGGCGATCGGCTGAAATTATATAATACAAGCTGACCCCGCGAACTTCGTATCGCAATTGACAAATGTTGTTTGAAGTTCCCGTTCCCGTTCCCGTTCTTAGGAACATACCTACATTGCTTAGAAAACAGTGAACTTTATACAATAGCAATAAAGCTCAAAATGACTCTACGTTTTAGTTAGAAAACTTTTGAATGGGAAAAAGAAAAGGGCTGTATTTAGGGTTTTTCCGGCAATTATTCGAATTTTTCTAGCCGTAAAAACCATCCTTGAACTTCAACGAACATTTCAAAAAAGGAATTGACCAAATTGGTCCAGGCGTTGTTGAGTTATGCGCTTACCAACAGATAAACCTACCAAGATAAATGCTATTAGCCGCGACTTCGTCTGCGTAGATGCAGAAAATTGATTTTTGACTATTTTATCATAACATTATTCCAATAAATGCTTCGCCTTGCTACGATCCTGACATACTTCTTTTGCTTCATTCACTCTCATCACATTCCTCATGCATGCTCGTCGGTTTAGAGTACTGTTGACTTGTTTTTTTTTTCAAAACGTCACCAATTTGAATAATAATAATTTATTATTAGGATAGCCCTTGGAGCTATTTCGTAGTAGACTACTTTTTATCCAGGTACCACGTGAGCGAAGCCGCGGGCGGTATTAGATATATACCTTGTCACAAATAGGACATTTGTGCGAAGTTTTTCCCAGATGCTGATAGTTGAAATGGTCTTGCATCGCTTCTTTAGTGGGATAGCCTTTGTTGCACATTGGACATGGAAATCTGAAACAATAAATTAAATATAGGAAACAAAATCACGGCAATAATCTCTGTCAGCCTTCTTCGTTTGTTTTGTGTCTGAGTGTTATAATCCTACTTATATTATAAATCAGAAAGTTTGTGAGGGTGTTTAGACGTTTGTGCCACCCCAAACGGAATAGACTATTTGACAGTATGAAAAATAAAGTGTTGTTGATAGTAATCTATGTAAATTATGCCTTCATAAAGCGTTGTGAAGTAAAATAACTTGAAAATAAACAATGATTTATTAAAAAACCCATAATTCAAATTATCTATTTTTAAACGCCAGTCACGTGACACAAAACGGTCAGGATTGGTCGAATCGACGATGACGTAACAGTAAAGTATTTAAAAAAAAAAGTATTTTAGTATTCTATAAGTAATCTGGATCCTATAGTTAATTTGTAGGGTAGTTTTCGTTTAAAAGTATCTTTGTACTCACTTAAAGATATTATCATCAGCATGAGCTCTGGAATACTTAAGGTGTGCGTGGTACGTGGCAAGATGTGAAAAAACCTTGTCACAATCGGAGCATTCGTAGCGACCCTTGTTCTGATGACGTTGTACGTGGTACTTGATTTGTATTGTTCTTACTAATTTGTGACAGATCGGACATTCCTCACGGGGTAGTGGACCTTCGTGGAGTCTGAAATTCAAGAAATATTTCGTTTTACAAAAATTTAATTCATTTTACAATTAATCGTGTCTGAAATATGGATCATCATGGCCGAGTGGGAGGTACCTCGACTTTCAATCTGGAGGTCGTGGGTTCGAATCCCGGCGTGCATCAACGGATTTTTCTGTTCGAAAGATTTATTAAAAAAACACGTGCTTGCAACGGTGAAGGAAAACATCGTGAGGAAAAACCAGTTAGTATTCTTATAAGCGGCGATGGGCTTGCAACCTGTCACGTATGGAATGCTAGCTACTGCAAAATGTGGGCATGTGCCATAATATAATGTTTGTCCGTGCCTCTGATTACCCCTACTAGAAATCTTCAAAGGATTTAAGCGTCTGGAGATCTGAAAAGATGTCTACCGTACTTGGGGATTAAAGTCGTGATCCTATTTTTTTATTTAAAGTTACTTACCTCAAGTGTGTTGCTAGTGTGGTTCTATTGACAAACCGCTTCTTACAATGGTCGCATTGTAAGCCTTCTCTATGAAATCTGGCGACGTGATTCTTACGGGCTCGGGAATTCCTGAAATAATACATCATCATCATAACAGAAAAATCCATTGATGCACGCCGGGATTCGTATCCACGACCTTCGAAATGAAAGTCGAGGTACCTCCCACTCGGCCAACACGGCTTTTTTTAAGTAATGTCAACAAATAACGATATAAGTGTGGCGTACAAATTCAAAAGACATTTGTTTCAATAAAATCACAAGGATCACTTTGAAACGTCTTAGGAACTAGGTGAAGCTACGCCGATTCCACGCGACCATTGTCTAGAAGAATCAGGCAACAAACACGGCTTGGGGTCTACCTTTTTTTCAATGATCCTTTCTATAATGCTATGTAGAGCTCCAGTGTAGTGCCGAAAGAACATGGTGAAGGCTCAAACAAGACAAATAACTTTATGGATGACCCCTAATACTACTTCACAGCTCAGTTGGTAGTAGCTCTGCCTTCTGCGCTGTAAGTTGTGCGTTCTATTCCCACCCAGGATAAACATTTGTGTGATAAACATAGATGTTTGTTCTGTGTCTGGGTGTTAATATATAAAGTATTTAAAAAAGAGTATATAAGTATTCTATCAGTTATTTTGTTCCCATAGCACAAGCTTTGCTTAGTTTGGGGCTATATGGCGATGTGTGAAATGTCCACCAATATTAATTAATTTATTAGTAGGATATCTTGAACTCACTTGAAGAACATATCGCACTCCAAGCACTTGTATCCTTCGATGGTGGTCTTGGAGAGGAGCTTCCTCAGATCTCCAGGTTTCGGTGGCTCCGCTGACTGCGATTTGCTGTTTTTCTTCTTTTTATTTTTACTCTGGAAATAATAAAGATAGGATACATTAGTGTGAAGCATCGATGTACTAAATATGCCAATGCAATGTTTGGAAATGCCTCTGACTAACTTCTCTAGACATCTTCAAAGATCTGAGCGCCTGGAGATCTGAGAGAATGTCTACTGTACTTGGGGATTACAGTCGTGATCCAATTTAATCATCAGTACCTGGTATTTCATTGCCTGAAATACTAGCTAGATCGATTTATCGCCCCCACAACCCCCTGCATACTAAATTTCATGAAAATCATTGGAGCCATTTTCCGAGATTCAGATTAAAAAATAAATAGGATAACGACTGTAATCTCCAAGTACGGTAGACATCCTCTCAGATCTCCAGACGCTTAGATCCTTTGAAGATGTCTAGTGGGGGTAGTCAGAGGCACTTCCAAACATTATATTTGGCACATGCCCACATTTAGCATTCTATACGTGACAGGTTGCAAGCCCATCGCCGCTTACAAGAATACTAACTGGTTTCCTCACGATGTTTTCCTTCACCGTTTTGAGCACGTGTTTTTTGATGCGCATATAAATTTATCGAACAGAAAAATCCATTGATGCACGACGGGATTCGAACACGACCTTCAGATTTAAAGTCGAGGTACCTCCCACTCGGCCAACATCTATACAAGAATTGCATGTTTGTACGTATTAGATTAGACACCCGTGTAAACATTGGCGGACTTACACATTTGCACATTTTAGGCTATTGAATTGCCCCCCCCAGAGATTATCCAACAATTTAGTTAAAAGTGGTTATTCCCGTAAGACATTTGGCAAAATCAAGTGATTGGCCAAGAAGGAAAGGAGGGAGCATAAGGAACATAAAGCCAAATTTGCCGCCCCTTAAAATCTGCCGCCATATTGGTAAATCCGCAACTGCGTGTAAAACCGTCAATAATCACCTTTTTCGTAGAACTGCCTTCGATTTTGATGACGGCACTTGGCACCGGCTTCTTCAGATGCGTTTTGGTGTGAATCTGCATCATTCGCTCGCTGTATTCGGTGTGGGAACACATCTTGCATGTGTACCTCATGTAGTGTTGGTCTAAATGGGCACTCATTGTGCCTTCCTCGATGTATAAGTAGCAGAGCTTGCAGGCAACTAGGCCGGGTTTCTGAAATAATAAATAAATATTGGTGGATATGTCACACATTGCAATCTAGCCCCGAACAAATCAAAGCTCGTACCCCATAGTATGAGATAAAATACTTAAATACTTTTTTGTTTTAGGGTACAATCTACATATCAGTAAATTTCATATTAATCCCTTCTGTCGTTAGGATTGAGGCACAAACATACAAACATACTCACAGACATTCGTATTTATAATACTAGCTGACCCGTGACAGACGTTGTCCTGTCAAATTTCAATAATCGAATGAATGTTTTCAGTCTGTGATGTCAGATTTGTTGAAAACCAGCGTCATCTATACTAAAATCATCAGATGTTTTTCAAATTTTAAGTAATCAATGTTTTATTCTGGCATTATATCTACATCTACAGCAAATTTCAACTTAATCCGTTTTGTCGTTGAGGCCTGATTGAGCCACAAACATACATACAAACTCACAAACTTTCACATTTATAATATTATTAGGATTATTACAATAGGATTAATATCCTAATAATATTACAAATGGGAAAGTTTGTGAGTTTGTATATATATGTTTGTGCCCTAAGCAATCCCAAACGACAAAACAAATTAAGATGAAATTTGCTGTAGTGTGTAGAATGAAATTCAGATAAACAAAAGGTCCCCCTTTTGTTTATAATTCGAAAATCAAGTCCTAAATGATAAAAAAAATGCAACAAGATGGCTCTGGTGTGCAACAAATCTGACATCACAGACTAAAAACATTTAGTCGTCATAGCAACGCAGTTTTGACTAATGAATTCTACGTATTCTATCACAATTTATATTTTATTTTATCAGTTCAAGGTTTGCAGCGAATAATTGGAAGTTGCCTGAAAGTTCCCATTCCCGTTCCCGTTACAATTCCCGTTCAATAGTTTTTGTAGCGCACACGAAGAAAGCAAAACTTTTGGCAATTTTTTACACCTTGCTTCAAACTATCGTCGTTCGTATAAAGAATTTATTACTTTTTAAAAATACTAAATAGCCTATGTTACTCAGGGATAATGTAGCTTGGTAATGGTGAAAGAATTATTGAAATCGGTTCAGTAGTTTTTGAGTTTATCCATTACAAACATACAAAAAAACAAAAAATCAAAACTTTTGTCTTTATAATATTAGTATAGATTGATAAAGTCTGTCTGAGAAACGGGTTGGCTAGTTGAGATATATAACTCACCGGTCTGTGTGCGGATTCGAAATGTTCCTCAACTTGCTGCTGTGTGTAGAAGCCGATGGCGCAAAGCTCGCATTTATAAACTGAACTAGCATATTGTACTTTCTTCTTAGCCTCCTCTCTGTAACAACCAAGACACCAGATTTCATTTAATTTACTTTTTAAGGTTCCGTACCCAAAGGGTAAAAACGGGACCCTATTACTAAGACTTCGCTGTCACAGGGCTGTATCTCATGAACAGTGATAGCTAGACAGTTGAAATTTTCACATATTATGTATTTCTGTTGCAACAACAAATACTAAAAACATTAAAATAAATATTTAAGTGGGGCTCCCATACAGCAAACGTGTTTTTTGCCGTTTTACATAGACGATGGTACGGAACCCTTCGTGCGCGAGTCCAACTCGCACTTGGCCGGATTTTTTAATAGCAGTATCCATGCGTGACTTGATTCGCAAAGTGGTAATTAGGTGGTGATAATTAGGGTATTTTTTATACCCCTAAGTGTTAAAGTTCGGGAAAAACTAAAAGTGTTTATTAAAATATGACAGGACAACGTCTGTCGTGACAGCTAGTCCTGTTATAAAAACAATTTCACCTGCTAGCCAACATATCTGTTTCGCTCATATACTCCGTGGTGTACCCTGGTTTGGGCTCATGCTCATCTCTGCAGGGTTGCTTCGACAGTATTACTGTGCCAGCTTCCAGGTTAGCCGATGTCATTGGTCTGGAAAGAAAGGTTTTTATGTTAAAACTAACGGATGTTTGGGTCTTTTGTCGAGTAAGGTCAGGGGTAAGGTCAGATTCAGGGTCAAGAGTCAGGATCGACATAACAATAGCTGTGAACATCGATCGAACTTAAAGAATACTACTTTCAGAGAACTATTAAAGAATCTTAGATTAATTAATACTTAGTTACTATGGTATGGTATGGTATAGGTAATGAAAATAGCTATAGTTCGGCCGTTCAGAGAATGCGTTCCTGACACCTATCAGTTAGTCACGACTAGTGACTATAATGTTGTAATAATGTTGTTTTAATGCTCATCAATTGTTAAAACGGTAAACAACCAGCAATAATATTTTTATCGTAACTGCAACGCCATTACAAAGTTACGTCGTCAGTTCAATCGCGACGTGTCAAACGCATTCTCTGAACGGCCGTAGTATAGTGATTCTATAATAGTTTTATTGACATATTACAGTGAACATGATTAAATGAATTCATAGGCTCCCGAACTAGTGAAAACTGTGTTTCAGGAGCCAGTTGCTTCTCCCATCATATTATATGGTAAAAAATACTATGAAAATGGTATCCCTTTAGAAAGCTGTGGCAATAAAAATTAGCGGGTAAATATCGTTTTTTACGCAATAAACTTGTTGGGGTCAGTGGTCAGGGTCAAAGTCAAAGTCAACTTACGCGATAGTCAACCTCGGCATTTGCTCAGTCTTGACGTTCCCGAAGGCGTCCGTTGATGAGACCAGTGTGTTAGTCCCAAGGACTACATGACCAAATACTTGGGCGTTATTATCGTCAAGAACTATTTCTGGCACTGAAAACAAAGGGTAAATAAGTTTTTTTGTTAGTACTTTTAATTATTATTCTTGTTTGAGCCTTCACTTGTTCCTATAGTAGCACCACACTGGAGCTCTTAGAAATCTAGGTAGGAACCTGAAGTAATATACTTATAAAAATAGGAGATGTGGCTTGTTCAGAAGTATTTCTTTTTTCGTTTCGAAAAAGAGCAATCAGCGACTGGGAGCCCCTTAAGGAGAGGATCATTGAAAAAAATTATAGTCCCCAAACCGTGTTTTTTGCCCTATTCTTCTAGGTTTGGTCGCGAGGAACAGGCGTAGCTTCACCTAACTCCTAAGACGTTCCAAAGTGATCCTTGTGATTTTTATTGAAATAAATGCATTTGAATTTGATTTTTTTATTAAAAATATATTTTTAAGAACAAGCTTTTATAATCCTAGAGCTGGTCAAGACAAATCCAACGAACCCAAACATAATATGCTGTGTCAAGCTTTTATAATCCTAGAGCTGGTCAAGACAAATCCAACGAACCCAAACATAATATGCTGTGTAGTTGAGAAGTTCCTATGGCTACATCCCAGCTCCATCATCAGACCAGCTTGTTAGACCATAATATGACATTGTCATTGGGGTTTGATAGGTATGCGAAGTTTTAACTTTTTACTAATAGTTGAGGATCCAAAATCCATTAATAATCAATTTAGATTGAAGATCGAGGTACCTCCCACTCGGCCAACATAGCCGTGTTAAAGAAAACAATAATAAAAAAATAAATAGGGTCACAACTGTAACCCTAAAGCACAGTAGACAGCATCTCAGATCTCCAGGCGCTTAGATCCTTTGAAGATGTCTAGTGGGGGTAGTCAGAGGCACGTCCAAACATTATATTTGGCACATGCCCACATTTTGCAGTATTTAGCATTCCATACGTGACAGGTTGCAAGCCCATCGCCGCTTATAAGAATACTAACTGGTTTTCACACAATGTTTTCCTTCACCGTTTTGAGCATGTGTTTTTTTTTATAAATACCTTCTAAAATATGTTCTTCAACATCCATTCCTATGGTATCCTTTAAGGTGATGAACTGCTCATTCTTCACATCCAACTGTTCTGGTATTATGTAATGACAGTCGGGTATAGTTGAGTAGTCAAAGAATATCTTATCATAGTCTGATTTGGACTCGATGACCAGAGAGGAAAGAGATTGTGACATATATGTGTGGTCCATTGTCTGCAAATGATTGAAATATCAGTCAAGTAAAAATAAAATACCAAATATATAAGAACAATAATGATAATGTTTCAAATCTGTGCCCTGTCCGGGCCACGTGTACAGCACGCCCCGGTCTAATATAAATCTAACCTAAACTTACACACTTCTAGGCCTAGTCAAGAATTAGGTACTGTTCAATAAATATTGGTGGATATTTCGAACAGCACCATCTAGCCCCAAACGAAGCATGCACACATATTACTGGCTTAGTAGCTTTTAATATGTAAAAGAATTTTTAAAATTGGTCTAGCAGTTTTTGTTTTATCCTTACAAACAAAAATACAGATTTTACCACTTTAAAACAGTTATCTAAGTTAATATAATATGCCTCTAACTAACCCCTTTAAACATAAGACAGACTTCAAGGATCTCAGCGCCTTGAGATCTGAGAAGATGTCTACCGTACTTGGGGATCCTAGATCCTATTTATTTTATTTTTATTAGAATGGATTAATAAAACAAACCTCCTGGCTCAACGCAAGTACTCTGATGTGCTCCTGGGCGCTGTGGACTTGCCATTTAAACTTGTAGAACTTCTTCAGCATAGCGAGGCATTCCCAGCAAATAAGATGTGATATCTCCGCCATTTCTCCCAACTGGAAATAATGAACAATCTACATTTAAGATAGTTAATTGATACAAATTCCGCTAACCTGCTCCCAATGGACCAGTGCAGTGGCAGAAGAGAGCACAGGATTAAAATTAGGATTTAAAATTGATCATTTGAATTTAATAGTTATTTATTCTAAATAAGGTACATCCACATCCATCTCAAGATATTTGATTCAGTTTTCTTTCAACAAAATATGCATTACATGTAATGCATAGATATCTCATCCAGACCAAAAATGCATTATATTGCATGGACTATCATGTTAAATTAAATATTTAATAAGCTGCCTGCTTAAATTAATTGTATGCAAATCATACTGATTCATTCAATTTAGCCTTTTTAGACCCAGCAAGCATTGAATCAATCTACATAGCTTTACCATGAACAAACAAAATAAACCATTTTTATTCTGTATGTATAGAGTTTTCTTTATTTAACTAACAGGGTCTGCAAGCGACTGTCTATAAAGTTATCTTACATGTAATGAGATAGCTTTGTTTCTGGAGGATTTATGTGTAATTTTCTAGTGTGTAATCAAAGGTAAGACTCGTCTAAGCATTGCATTATATATATTTTACCTATGACCGCAACGCCGTATAAGACAGTGCTTGCGTAACGCATCAATTTCTGAGCTGCGGAATTTTATGTGAAGGTTTTCAAAAGAGTTTAGTAAACTTACGCTGTCTCCCGCGAAATCATACATCAAAAGTTTGAATATTTGAAAAGCCTGGGGCACATTATTGTTTAGCGCAAATAAATCGCGGTCACTGCTCAGGCAAGTGGAGCACACGGTCCTGTATTCGTTTTCCACGTCCTGCTCCATTTTGGTGACGAATTAGTTAAAAAAAAACTTTTTAGAAACTTTAAATTGTTTTGATTACTTTTGAAACCACAACAAAAAGTAATACTCCCATGTAAAATAGACGAAAATTGTAAGAGGAAATTCAACTCGGCTACGACACCACAAAATGGCTGCTTTACCCGGTGTTGCTATACATAAACAAAATTTCCTTGATAAATGAGGAAAAAACTCAGAGAATCTGTCACTGTCATTTGCGATCAAAATTAAATTTTATGTTGAAATCTCTTTTTTAGATGTAGGTACATATATTTAATTTTATGAAATATTTGATATATTTAATTTTATATGAAATAATAAAAGCTTGTCCAATTTAAAACGTTATCTAAAACAAATTTTACCTATAATTCAGGAAATCCTAAGCTTGTTTCGGAAAGTTTACCGGTTTTTAACAAGCGATTTTTTCATCACTAATTAAACAGGTAACAGCGCATCTCTATCAAACAAGTGCTTTGACCCGCGCTCGCTAAAAACTACCTCCTTGGTTTGAACCAAGTTTGAACTTTGATGGTGGGTCGTTATTAAAAATAAATAACTTTTTTTACATGTTTTAATAATTTATTGCACATAAGGTATGTTACTCAATATAGGAATAACTACCTAAAACAAAACTATGAAAAAAAAAACAACTATTATCTAAGAAAAATACTTGATTCTTATACCTTTAATATCTCAATTTACTTACATTCGCTTATGTAACTTATTAATTTGGCTTATTGTATCTTAATTGGGTAGGTAGGTACCAATTAAAACGGTATAAAAATAATTTTAAAATCCCAAACAATAATGGACACTCCTAAAATTGTTTGCATAGAAATAGCGAATGTTTGTGAGTGTTTGTGTGTGTGTGTGTGTGTGTGTGTGTGTGTGTGCGCGTGTGTGTGAGTGTGTGGGTGTGTGTGTGTGTGTTTGTTACTCTTTCGCGCAAAAACTATTGACCGGATTAAAATGAAACTTTACAGTAATATAGCTAATAATATAGCTAGTAATATAGCTTACTAGCTGACCCGTGCCCGCTTCGCTGTGCGTAAGACATTTCTAATACCATCGTGGACTTTTTTGTAGACGTTTTTAAGGTGTACAATACTGTAGTACATTATTTTGATATATCTCGTGGGGTTCAGCCAGCATTTGCAATGTAAGCGTAAAAAAATGTGTTTATTTACGACATCACATTAGAAACCTCTAAAATTTTCAGTGTTTCTCTACTATATTATGCATGTATTATACATATAAACCTTCCTCCTGAATCACTCTATCTATTAAAAAAAACCGCATCAAAATCCGTTGTGTAGTTTTAAAGATATAAGCAAACATACATACATACATACGCGGGAAGCGGAAAGCGACTGCTTTATACTATTTAGTGATAGTGATACATCAGAATAACACATAGGCTACTTTTTATCCAGGTACCACCCGTGCGAAACCTGGGCGAGCAGCTAGTATTAGTATAGATAGATTATAATTCGGCTGTCAAATAGCCTGTTTCGGCGGAGTAATGTAAGACTACGGAGACAGCTGGCGGCGGGTTCATCGGAGCATCCTGTGGGGGTCCGCTATCGACCTTCTTTTTGCAAGTCGGGTAACGCTTAGACTTCATATTTAGGTGTACCTGTAAAAATATGATAAAACAAAATAGGATCACGACTGTAATCCCTAATTACGGTAGATATCTTGTCAAATCTTTAGGCATTTTGATCATCGTAAATGTCTAAAGCGGGACACGTCCAATTAAATTTGGCAATAGCCTCATTTTGCAGAAAGTCGTCGGAAAGTCGTCCGACTACCCCCTTTCGACTCTTCTATGATCTGAGAGTATGCCTACCGTAGTTAGGGAGTTTAATTAAATATTATCGATATATTACTATTATTATTATATTATTATTATTATTATTATTACCCGTCGAACTTCGTACTGCTTATACATAAAGAGTATAGCAAATCAAATTTGGTGACATACATACGCCACCTACCGGGTCCAATTGTCTTTTCAAACCATCCAGAAAATATACATACAACATTTCAACCAAATCTAGTTAGAGGATCTAGTTTAGGAGGAGTTAGGTGATGAACACGTTCCTTTTTTTAACCGACTTCATAAAAAGAAGGAGGTTCTTGACTGTGTTTTTTTTATATATATTTTTTACCTTTGACAGGGTGAACCGATTTTCATGATTCTTTTTTTATTTAAAAGCTGGTAAAGTAAAGTAAACGTTTATTCATAAACTAGCGACCCGCCCCGGCTTCGCACGGGTAGCATGTTATTATACATATAAACCTTCCTCCTGAATCACTCTATCTATTAAAAAAAACTGCATCAAAATCCGTTGTGTAGTTTTAAAGATATAAGCAAACATACATACAGATTACAGACATACAGACGCGGGAAGCGGAAAGCGACTTTGCTTTATACTATGTAGTGAAGAAGCACTTAAAAAAAATAGTTACATTTATATCTAGTCAAAGCTATAACTAATTTTAATTTTTTTTTTTTATTTCTAAGTATTAGTAGGTATTAAACCTAGACTTAGATTATATTAGATTAAAGCATAGTTTTATAACATATGCTTTTTATGGTAATGGTGGTTATATGCTGGTTATGGTTTTATGGTTTATGGTGCTTCCCGTGTGGTCTCATTTATTTGAGTAAAAAATACCACTTTTCAACATCTATTTCCTACCATAAACCCACTTAAGTGGGGTAGGCTCAACGTGTGTACTTCTTACATTTCCCTCTATCAGCCGTCATCGCATCACTCCTTTCTTACCCATATCATCTTTCACACAGTCCATCCATCTTTACTTTGGCCTATCTCTACGTCTACATACATCCAAATTAATTCCAAACACTCTTCACTCTCACTCGAGGTAAAAATAGGGAATGAAATTTTGTATTGCACTTATTGTTTTTACAATGAGGCCTAGATGCGGCCTAACTAACCTGTCTGTTGTGCTTGTACAAGTTGGATTGCTGCGAGAAGGTGGTTGGGCAATATTCACATATGAATGGACGCTCGCCTGTGTGGGTCCGGATGTGGGATTCCAATTGGACTTTTGTCTAAAATATAGAATAATTAGTATAATAAAAAATAGTGGACACATCACACAGCGCCATCTAGCCCCAAACAAAGCAATGCTTGTAGGAAATAAATAGACAGTGGTGATCATTCCACACAACGCAATCTAGCTCCAAACAAATCTAAGGTAGGTAAGGTTAGATACCTCCCGTGCGAAGCCGGGGCAAGCAGCTAGTATTAACTAAATAATCGGGGGGCACGGCAGTGCCCCCGCCAAGTCGAGCGCGAAGCAAACAGACACTGCCGTACCATCCTTTACAGGAACCATTTCGCCGCATTTTCAGGCCCCTATTTGAGAACCTCTGGATAATACCAGAACACAGAAATTTTCGTCATCCAGTAAGCTATAATCACATACTTAAAATCCAAAATTTCAAGTCTGTAGGTAATTTAGTTTCGAAGTTAAGCGAAAGCAAAGTTTCGCATTTTAGACACTCACTCACTCACTCATGATCATCAGAATAGAACTAGTACTTCCCATAAACTCAGAGAGCTGAATATAGTAGCTGATAGTTAATGGTGTGACTATAATAATAAAGAAATCGCAGTAAGGAACCTCAGACTTGGCACGACTTTGTCTAGATTTCATTACTTTTAAGAGATAAACAAGCAAGCTCCTTCTAGAGACTTGGCTAGTTTTTTACAGAATGTTTTTGGTGGGATATAACTTACCGGAAATCCTTTCCCACAATGGTGGCACATCTTGTTATTTGGTCTTCCTTTGTGAACATTGCGGATGTGCTGGTCCAACCCGACTCTGTTCTTTGAGGTCTGCGAATATATCAAAAACTTCAAAATATGTCTCTCGAAACACTATCGTATAACCATTGTAAAAAAATAGGATCACGACTGTAATCCCCAAGTACGGCAGACATCCTCTCAGATCTCCAGACGCTTAGATCCTTTGAATATGTCTAGTGGTGTCAGAGGCACGTCCAAACATTATATTTGGCACATGCCCACATTTTGCAGTAGTTAGCATTCCATACGTGACAGGTTGCAGGCCTATCGCCGCTAAGAAGAATACTAACTGGTATCCTCACGATGTTTTCCTTCACCGTTTTGATTACGTGTTATTGATGCGCATATAATAAATCTATTGATGCACGCCGGGATTCGAACCCACGACCTTCATATTGAAAGTCGGGGAACCTCCCACTCAACTAACACGGCCATTCGCCATCGTATCGTCAAAATTGAAACTTACTGTCAGTTTTGATTTGATAGTGATTCGTGCTTCGCTTATTAATAATAAGATTTCGCTATCCGTCTGTCCGTCCGTCCGTCTTTCTGTCACAAGGCTGTATCTTATGAACTGTGAAGATAGTTGAAATTTTCACAGATTATGTATTTCTGTTGCCGCTAAACAACAAATACAAAAAAATAATTAAATACGGCTCAAACAAGATTTTATGCCGTTTTTATAGATAATGGTAGAAGTGGACGAAAGTACCTTCTGGCAGATGTGGCACTGGAAAGTCTTGTGAAGATGTTTCTCTTCGATGTGATCCCTCAGTTTAGTTTTGTCGGCGAATTTAATGTTGCAATGATCACAAATAAATCTGAAATCAAATATTTAATAACTAGCTGACCCGTGCCCGCTTCGCTGGGGGACAGATAGTTTCACATCTGGTATTACAATCTTCAAAATAAATTATAGCCTATATGTTGACGAAGACTAATAGCTACATAACAAAAAAAGTTTCATAAAAATCTGTCCAGTAGTTTTTGCGTGAAAGTCTGACAACAGACAGACAGACAGACAGACAAAAATTTCAAAATATTTTTTTTTGGTTTGTGTTACTTGTATAAAGACCCCCACGGGTATTTTTTTTAGTTTTTATTCAATGTACAGAATTGAACTCTTCAACAGTTTTATTATATGTATAGATAATAAACATAACACATAGTTCCAACCTACAACAAGACACTCTGTATCGTGGCATAAATTCAAATTCTAAAATCATTTATTTCAATATAATCACAAGGATCACTTTGAAACGTCTTAGGAACTAGGTGAAGCTATGCCGATTCCACGCGACCAAGCCTAGAAGAATCAGGCAACAAACACGGCTTGGGGTCTACCACTAATCATAAGTATCATGATACTTGTAAATCTTATTGTTACGCATCGACTCATCTCATAATAACCTAAACATCTAATAACCCTTAAACTGGCTCATAAAATGTATTTGTTTGGATTGAGGATTGTAGTTTATGTGTTTGTCATTATTGTGTCAAGTAGTTGTTTAAAAGTAAATTATATTATACTAGCGACCCGCCCCGGCTTCGCAAGGGTAGCATGTTATTATACATATAAACCTTCCTCCTGAATCACTCTATCTATTAAAAAAAACCGCATCAAAATCCGTTGTGTAGCTTTAAAGATATAAGCAAACATACATACATACAGACGCGGGAAGCGGAAAGCGACTTTGCTTTATACTATGTAGTGATTGAGAACCTAGTGTTAAGACAAACCTTACTTAGGTTTAATATCACTATCTGCCATTAATTGTACCCTATATGTGTTTTGTAAATAAATAAATATATAAATAACCCGAACATCAAATTCCGTAAACATCTAACGATCTTAACATCAGATGTTAAGGTCTTTAAGGACTGTAAACATTTAATGACCTAAACATTAAATTCCCTAAACCTTTGCCCTCAACATCCAATAAACCTAGACATATAAAGACCTGCACATTTAATAACCTAAACATGTAATGACCTGAACATCTAATGACCTATAGAATTATAACTATCGTAGTTGTAAACATTTTAAAAATAAATATTGCTAATTAACACTGCTGCTAATTGACTGGCCTCACAGCTCAGTTGGTAGTAACTCTGCCTACTGCGCTGTAGGTTGTGGGTTCGATCCCCACCCAGGACAAATGTTTGTGTAATGAACATAGATGTTTGTTCTGTGTCTGGCTGTTACTATGTATAATAAGTATGTAATTACAAAAAAAAAAAAAAAAAAAAAAAGTATATATACGTATTCTATCAGTTATCTGGTTCCCATAGTACAAGCTTTGCTTAGTTTGGGGCTAGATGGCGCTGTGTGTAAAGTCCGCCAATATTTATTTATTTAATAAGTTTTTCGTTGTATATCTGACGTTTCGAGATATCCAGATGCTCTTTATTACGAGCATGCGTTTAAAACCTGAACATCAATTTCCTTAAACATCGAATGACCTAAACATTTAACAGTCCCGGATCTAGGGGGGGGCAAGCCGGGGCCTAAAACCGGGCGGCATGTTCAGGGGGCGGCCAAATTCACGCTTTACGGACATATGGACCACTCATCATTTACTTAACTTTGACCACACTGGGCACGGACTTTTTTTTTGGGGGGTCGAAAACTGAATAATGCCGCCCCCGCTCTCTTATATAAACTTTTACCCTTATTATATTTATAATAATGGCGGGGGCGGCATTTTTTTGCCCTTCAAAAAAATTGAAGATCCGGGGCTGACATTTAATAATCTAAACATCTACGGTGCTATTAATAAAAATTTACTTATCCAAAGATCATCTAAGGTTACACCAAGACTTGTTAATACCAGCTTAATGTAAGCAACTCCATTTCTAATCCTTGTTTATTAATATTGAATTCGACTAGTCCAAACGTAAGCGTTGGTCTAAATTTAATCCTGCGCTAGTCTACGTTTATTAATGAGACGGCTAATGACCTGAACATTTAATAACCTGAGCTGATCCTTGGTGATGTGCTTGAGGCTGTTGGTCATGTGTCTCTGATAAGAACAGAGCGATGAGAAGTTAACTCCGCAAAGGGCGCAGTAAGCCGCCGCCGCCACCGGCTTCTGCAATTAATATAATCTTATGAGACGCGAATCCAGCCCTCAAAAAAGTTAAAAATTTAAATTGCAAATACAAAATTGTGACATCACAAGTCTATTAGGTTGTGGGCAATTGGGCATGCTCATAGTGCCGACAACGGTGGAACCGCGCTTGCTTCATAAATATAAAAATGAATCCCAATTTCCCTTGGTCATAGCATCACGCATAAACAGCTGGACCGATTTTGCTAATTCTTTTTTTGATGTCTTTGTTACTGGCAGGAGAAGTTTCTCACGAAACAAAATTTTGGAAATACCGCCTTAAACTTGTAAAGAAGGACAGCGAAGTCTTGAAGAACTTGAAGTTGGTAAAAAATTAAGTAAATATTCGACTATTTACCTTGTTCTCATGTATGTCTTGATGTCGCCGTAAACTCGTCCTCCATTTGAATATCTTATTGCAAATGTTGCATGGAAACTTATTCTTAAACTCATGCACCGCTCTGTAAAGTTGAAAAGAATACCGATATAAAATAATATTATAAATTCGAAAGTTTGTGATAAGGCTGCTATGTTTGTTCCCTAATCAAAAATAAACGACAAAACGGATTAAGATGATATTTGCTGTAGTATGTAGATCAAAAATCAGAATAAATAAAGGGAGAACTTATAATCCGAAAAAACAATACCTAAATGATAAAAAAAACGCCGAAAGGATGATTTTGGTATAGATGGCGTTGGTGTGCAACAATTCTGACATCACAGACTAAAAACATTTAATCGTCATAGCAACGCAGTTTTGACTAATGAATGATACGCATTCTACCAAAATTCATAATTTATTTTATCAGTACAAGGTTTGTTGGGAACAAATTGGAATGTGCCTGAAATTGCTTTTTCCTATGCGATTATTAAAATTTGATAGGACAACGTCTAGTAAGAATATTAACACATAATAGAATAACTCACAGTCTATGGTTCAGCAAGCCAGCTCGGTGTCTGAAAGTTTTTTCGCATTCGGAGCATTGAAGTCTCGCCTTATGAGACTCTCTATGGTATCTATGAGTGTCTATTGAGCTGAAATGAACAAAAAAAATAAATTAATTATATGTTGGTGGACATTATAGCGCCATCTAGCCCAAACTAAGTAAAGCTTGTACTATGGGTACCAGTTAACTGATAAAATTACGTTATTATAGTTAAAATAAACGAATGGCAAAGCGCGTGTCGGACCACGCACAGTGACAGGTTCCGGAGATATTAAGTAGCTTAGTAGTATTTTTTTTGTTGCCTGTTCTTCTAGGCTTGATCGCGAAACAGTCGTAGCATCCCCTAGCTAACACGTTTCAAAATGATTCTTGTGATTTTTTTTTTAAATTAATATTTTTTACCTATTTCAATTAACACAACGGCAAGTATAAATTCAATCTAAAATTAGTCAGATAGGAATAAAACGATGTTTTTATAAAAAAATAAAAGTATCACGACTGTTATCCCCATGTACGGCAGAAATCTACTCAGATCAGCATAGATGACTAAAGGGAGTTAGTTTAAGGCACGTCCAAACATAACTGTTAATTTACTTGGATATCTTCCCGCAATCGGCGCATTTGTATTCCTTCAGTGAGATCTCGTGCGTTGAAAAGTAATGCTGTTGCATCACTTTTAAGTCCATTGTGCGTTTCTGACATATACTGCATTCGTATCTGAAATATGTTAAAACTAATTATTACAAAAACATAAACCGGGGCTAAAAAAAATAATCTATACATATAATACTAGCAGTCCGCCCCGGCGTCGCACGGGTGTAATAATGATTTTATGGCTATTTTTTTTACACCTAATAGTTGGACATGGTATTATGGACTTTTTTGTATTTATTGATGTCCTCTATGTAGTACATCACTTTGCTCTATTGTTAATCATTTGTGCAGCGTTTGTAATATAAGGATATTCTTGGAATTTTTTTTCACACGTTGGGTTACATTATCGTAGTTTTTATACGGATCCCTAACATTTTTGAAAATATACTATAGCCTATGTTCATCAGGAATTTTGAAAGAATTTTTCAAATCGGTCCAGTAGTTTCGGAGCCTATTCGATGCAAACAAACAAACAAACAATCAAATCTTTCCTCTTTATAATATTATTATAGTATAGAAAACTGCAGAAGAGTTCAATTCTGTACATTTAATAAAAACAAAAACAAAAAATACTCCTTATACAAGTAACACAAGCCAAAAAAATATTTTGAAATTTTTGTCTGTCTGTCTGTCTGTTGTCCGGCTTTCACGCAAAAACTACTGGACGGATTTTGATGAAACATATATAGTCTATAATTTATTTTGAAGATTGGAATACCAGATGTGAAACTATCTGTCCCCCAGCGAAGCGGGCACGGGTCAGCTAGTCTATCTATATTATAAAAATGAATCGCTGAATGTGTTGCTAAGCGCAAATCTCGAGAGCAGCTGAACCGATTTCGCTAATTCATTTTTGTTGTATTCTTTATTATCAGGAGAAGGTTATTATGGAAAAAAAATGAATTTAAGGACAAAATCTGTAGAGACTAAAAAAAAATGTTATGCCCCCAGTTTGGGGATGGGGGCGCCATATTTAAAAAATATAGAGGCCATGTCACTTTTACGATTCAGACGAATACAACGACACTTCATATTACACTGGAGCTCTGCATAACATTAAGGAAAGGATCATTGAAAAAAATGATAGACCCCAAGCTGTGTTTGTTGCCTGATTCTTCTAAGAGGTCGCGAATAGGCGTAGCTTCATCTAGCTCCTAATACGTTTCAAAGTGATCCTTGCTATTTTATTGATTTAACTATGCTGCGGCACTGCGGCATACTGCGCGGCAGTGGAAATGTAGCGTGTAAATGACCCATTGTAGGTCTACAAATTAAAAAAAACTTGAGAGGTGTCAAGGGACACCCGGATGGAACGAAGTTCTCACAAAATAACGTGGGAGAAGGGAAGGGGAATCAACTTTGACTTCGACTTCGACTTCGACTTCGACCTCGACCTCGACCTCGACCTCGACCTCGACCTCGACCTCGACCTCCACCTCGACCTCGACCTCGACCTCGACCTCGACCTCCACCTCGACCTCGACCTCAACCTTGACCTCGACCTCGACCTCGACCTCCACCTCCACCTCCATCTCGACCTCCACTTCCACCTCGACCTCGACACAATTAATAGATATATATATTAATAGATATACTATAGCAAAAAAGTGTCGTGACAACTTTTCGTGACAACTTTTCGTAAGAATTTTTTCCGTCTAGCCCCCTTTCACAACGCGCGATAAGGAACTTCGTTCCAAAAAAGCTAAAAGCAGCTAAAATACGTCGCGTGCCCGTGCACAGCATGCGCTGCAGTGGGTTTGCGTTTTAATGGTAAAGGCATAAGTCAAGATTTCTGATAAAGAGTTGCGGGACGATATAATCGTGGCGACCAATGACCATCTTCACGGAGCCAGCAACGGGACAACTTGCGTATATTCCGCGGATACCTATCTCCATTCGAGTCATACCCATACAAATTGATCACAATTAGAAATGTCTGTCGCCCAGGGAAGCGGGCACGGGACAGCTAGTTGAAATAAATACCTTTTGAATTTGAAAAATAGGGGGTGATATTTTATATTGGACTTATAACAACATGAATAAAGTACCTCCTCATATGTCTCTTGTAATGTGAAGTGAAGGAATCCACAGATGCGTAAACCGTTTTGCAAACTGGACAGCAATATTCTCCTATAGTCTGAAAAAAAAAACAATAATTTATTGAAATATAATTATGTTTAAAAATTATCCAAAGTTTGTCATATTAAAATTGTATTTATGTAAGACTAGCCGAGCCGACGTCGCACGGGTGAACTCATGAATTTATGGCTATTTTTAGGGTTCCGTACCCAAAGCGTAAAAACGGGACCCTATTACTAAGACTTCGCTGTCCGTCTGTCTGTCACAGGGCTGTATCTCATGAACCGTGATAGCTAATTAAAATTTTCACAGATGATGTATTTCTATTGACGCTATAATAAAAAATACTAAAAATATAATAAAATAAATATTTAAGCGTTTTTTATAGATTATGGTAAGGAACCCTTCGTGCGCGCGTCCGACTCGTACTTGGCCGGTTTTATTAATTTATCCTTTACAAACAAACATACAATTTTTCTTTCTATTTATAATATTATAGTGTAAATGTAGATACGAGTAACTTACTTTTGAATGTTTAACAGCCAGATGTGTCTTATAAGATTTGTAATAATGAAATCCTAATATACAACTTTCACATTTATATTCCGACTTCATATAGCTGTCCTTATTCATCTCTCTGTCTCGCTCTAACATCATGTCATCGTATGACAGCTCTATGGATATTATTTTCAAGTCTTCTATCTCTTTCTTCGTTTGTGAAATACAAACATACAAAATATTATAATGCACAAAGATATTAAAAGTATTTTTAGGGGTGTGTAGAACCCCTCATTTTTCAAAAGCGTCATTATTTTCAGTATCACTCAATCCACAGGTCGTAGGTTCGAATCCCGGCTGTATACCCATGTGTAATGTGCAAAAATTACATGTGTAATTAGCACGTGCTCAAAACGATAAAAGAAAATATCGTGAGAAAACCAAATAGATGATGACTAATAATCCCTAAGTACGGTAAATAACCTTTCAGATCTCCAGGCATTTTGATCTTCGAATATGTCTAAAGAGTAGTCAGAGGCTCGTCCAAACATTAAATTTGACACGTGTCCACATTTTGCAATATCTAGCATTCCATACGCAACATTCCATTTCGACTATGCTAAAAGTTATTAAATTACGTGATAAATCGGGTCTCTATCACAAAAATCTATACGTCAAACTTACTTTTATTTTATTCTCCTTCTCTTTCTTAGTTCTCTTCTCTTTGAGTCCCTTTTTGCTCTTTTTCTTTCTCTTGCTAACGGCTTGGTCTATTTGCAAAACATCAGGCTCATACTCCGGGTCTTCGTGATTTGCCTCAACATCTGTACCAAAGTCTACTAACATTATGAATGTCTTCACCTTTTTGGGACACACATTATTTTTGGGTTGTAGGGGGTTGGACAGAGGTCGGTTTGAGTTTTTTTTGAATTCACAAAATTAAAAAAAAAAAACTTGCCAACAATAAGTAAATAGTATCACTTGTATAAATAAATAAATATGTTTTTTTATAAAAAAAATATTTGAATAATATCTATTTATTCATATAAGTAGTGTTTTTTTACAACAAATTAGATAATTTATATATAAATCATTATTAAATTATATACGGTATTATTACATAATAACTTATTATTTAAGTAATATAAACATTTGTGGCTAACAAGTGGCTGAGAAATAGAAATAGTGCAGAATAGCAATAGTGTAGAAATAGAAGGATTTAAAATGTTTTTGAATAAATAAAAAATAAATATCCCCAAGTACGGTAGACATCCTCTCAGATCTCCAGACGCTAAGATCCTTTAAAGATGTCTAGTGGGGGTAGTCAGAGGCACAATGTTTTTGTTTTTTTTATAAAATGTGTTATATTTGGGTATGGAACAAAAGAGCCGCAGCTTCACATCCAAAGATCTGCATGTGGCTCGCGAGCCGCAGGTTGCTGACCCCTGGCTCTAGTCTAGACCATGACCCCTAGACTTTCGACTCACAGACTTTCAGATTTATAACATTCTACTAGTTCTCTTCTATTAAAAAGTTCGGTACTTCTTAGTAGGTTCAACATTTTTAGTTGAATAAACTGATAAATGTCAGTTTTGTTGCACACCAGCGCCATCTATACCCAAATAAATCATACCTTTTGCGTATTTTTTTTATTTTGTGGATGTGCTTCGGATTTTAAAGTGGCTTATTTGTTACTCTAGCTAGAGAATACTCTACATCGACCGCTAATTTCATCTTAATCCGTTTAGTCATCTGTCAAACATAACGTCCTATAAAACAAAACATTTGCATTTAAAATATTATTAAGATGAATTGAATACCTATATCTATCTCAATTTTCATATCATCCTTCAGGTAAACTCGTTGTGTGTCGAGAGGCTGCTTATTCAGTATCGGAGATTCAGGTAAACTTGTTACTGAAAACAATAAAATTATAGTTAAAAAACCGGCCATATGCGAGAAGGACCCGAGTTAAAAAATCACGTTTTTGTATGGGAGCCCCCCAAGCACCACTTAAATATTTATTTTGTTATAGCGGCAACAGAAATACATCATCTGTTAAAGACACAGACAGAGGGAGAGACAGACAGACGGATAGCAGGGTCTTAGTAATAGGGT
Source organism: Hydriomena furcata (assembly GCA_912999785.1). Lineage (NCBI taxonomy): Eukaryota > Metazoa > Arthropoda > Insecta > Lepidoptera > Geometridae > Hydriomena > Hydriomena furcata. Next base: position 2,865,267 of record OU538823.1, on the reverse strand, counting down.
CCCGTGTTTACCCTTTGGGTATGGAACCCTAAAAAACACACTTTCACAGTACTACACTAAAAAGAAATTGATGCATAAACAAAGTTAGGTATTTGCTATTAGCCGTTGAGCAGTTTCCTCGTGAGGAGATGATCCTGGCTGCATCATTTTGATATTATATAATTGTATTGTCATCAGAACTACACACAACCGACATATTTGATAATGATCCAACAATTCGAAGTTGGTTAAATTCAATGCATCATATCTACATCTATCGCAAATTTATTCTTAATTCGTTTAGTCGTTTGGGCCTGATTTAGACACAAACATACAAACAAACTCACAAACTTTCGGATTTATAATAAGTAGGAATACCTGTATTATGTTCGATTTTCATATCATTCTTCCGGTAGACTCGTTGTGTGTTGGATGGCTTTTCATTCAGTGTCGGAGATTCAGGTAAACTAATTACTACAAATGAGAAATAAATGTTTAGAATGCAGTTTAAAATAAAACATACCTCTGACCACCCTCTTTAGGCATCGAGGAAAGTGCCTGGAGATCTAAGAGGATACATTTTTTTTAACAAGTTTTTATTTTCTGTCTATGAAAGGTCAAAGGATAGGATTTTTTTACTGCGCATCTATGTACCTGTTTATCCGATTTGGATGATTTTTTTTCTATTGCATAGAGAATAGTCCCAAGTTACTCCCATTTAAATCGTATTAACGTAGGACTAATAGGTTCCTTCTTAAAACTAAAAAAACAAAAATCCTCTCTTGACTATTTGATTTGTAAAAACATTTTAATCTATTTTCTATTTAGGTTTTAAAACGTAGTTATGGTTTTACCGCTGTCACACTCCCAATCCAGCTTAAGTTCATCTTTAACTAGCACTGGTTCCCTGTCAGCAGATACCTCTTCATGGGGGTTGATAATTATGGTGTCATTTGTTTTAACTGCCAGACGCGGTGACCGTGAAATGTCAGTCAATAAACCTTCTTGATGATTCTGAAAATGAAGTAATAGGTTTACCTTACTAATCTAACTTGATATAATGATATTATAAACTTTTATCAAAAGGTTTATAGAAAAAAAATAAAAAAAGTTTGCATGATAAATAGTAAAATTGGGGTTGCCACCTCGAAGGAAGCCAGCCGATAGTCTAGTGGTCTGTTGAGCTCCATTTCACTGTGATGGAAGTGATGGATGCCTAGGAACCGAAGGTCTAGCTGGCAAACTTTGCCTTCGCTGACTCATTCAATTGAGCAGCGGAGACCGGAATTTAGAAATAGTACAATTTGGAATAAAAAGTGTTGTTTTCTATGCAATTATTGAAATTAGGACAGGAAAATTTCCTCCTCCCCTGTGACAGATAAGCAATCATTATTTTCTTACCTCATTAGTATAAGTCAAGAGAACTTGATAAGACTCTTTCACCTGGTCCTTAAAAGAGATGGCTCTTCGTAACAGGCCTTCGCAATCCCAACAAAGCACTGGAGTGATGTCGGCTATATTGCATAGCTGTAACATAAAACTTTATTTTAGTATCATGGTGTATGAATATAAATGTTTTAAGAATATAAATATAACTAGCTGACCCGTGCCCGCTTCGCTGTGCGTAAGACATTTCTAATACCATCGTTGACTTTTTTGTAGACGTTTTTAAGGTGTACAATACTGTAGTACATTATTTTGATATATCTCGTGGGGTTCAGCCAGCATTTGCAATGTAAGCGCAAAAAAATGTGTTTATTTACGACATCACATTAGAAACCTCTAAAATTATCAGTGTTTCTCTACTATATTATGCATGTATTATACATATAAACCTTCCTCTTGAATCACTCTATTTATTAAAAAAAACCGCATCATATAAGCAAACATACATACGCAGGAAGCGGAAAACGACTTTGCTTTATACTATGTAGTTATGTATTATATTAATATTGGTGGACATTTCCGACATCGCTAGCTAGCCCCAAACTAAGCAGAGCTTGTACTATAGGAACTAGTTTACTAATATTGTACTGTTTTTGTTATGTAAATAATACTTACATGGATACATTATAACACTCAGACCCAGAACAAACATACATGTTTCTCACATAATTGTTTATCTTGGGTGGGAATCGAACCCACAACCTACAGAACAGAAGGCAGAGATGTCAGGCCAATCAAAATATCGAAAATAAAATACCTAGATGTTATAAAAATCTTACAGGAATTTCATTCAAGGCTTCTAGGTAGAATCTCTTCAGTCTGACATCTGTTACCAGGTTTAGTGCCTGCCCAACGCACAGGCAAGCATTGCAGAGCAATTTGTATGAAACATTGTCTTTTCCGTCCATTTTGTTAATGATTTCGACCAGTTGGCGGAAGTTACTTTCTTTCAGTAAAACATGCTTTTTACGAGGAAAAAACTATTCGAAGTTGTAGTCAACATGTTTATGTATACATACAACACTCCATTTGTTTCTAAATTACGATCTTTCCAAGTTTTTAATAAAACTTTCATTAGCCCTAGAAGACCAAATAGAAATCCGATGGAAAATGTTAGTGCAATTGTGTTTTGTGAATGAAAAGTTCATTTTATAAGGTATTTATCACGATAAAAGGTTTTAAAGATCCAGTTTCATCTAACAATGCAACGATATATAAGTTATTTAACACGTAATTTTTATTTTATTATTTTTATAGTCCAATCACAACAAAACCAAAACAAATCACCGCCATTTTTTTAAATAGAGTTGCGCTTTGTTTTCACTCATCCTCATTTACCACTAATTTGTTTCATAAATTGAGTTTTTTTTTCAATTTTAATCGATTGGTTATTTTCTATCTAAAATATTTTCGGGAAACACCGGTTTAATTTCCGAAATAATACCGTTTTCTGTTGTAATAAATAATAATGTAAAAACCCAAATAAATCGGTAAAATTGGTAGTATTGTAATTAGGTATACGTTTTCCAAACTTTTTTTTATCTAAATATTGTAGGGAGTTTTGACAGTTCGGGATGTTGCTCAAGAGAAAAAGAGATAGAATGTATAGAGAAGAGATAGAACACAGTGTAGTGTTTTTTTTTTTTTTTTTATTCTTTATTTATATAATGGGACTTTGGTCGACAACGACTATGTCACCCCAGTAAAAAAAAACTAAACACCACAACTCTATTATTAACTACGTAGGTAATTGTACATTAATTTGAGAAATAAATGTCTTTAACCGTTAACCGTTAATTTAAAAAAAACCTACCTAATAACATAACAAAACAATATTTATAAAATCCAAACCTATCTATCCCGTTCCAGCGATGAGATAGTATATCTATATAGTATTTTGGCCTCGACAGATAGCGGCGAGGCCAAAATACTATTACATGTGCCTATATTATTTCCAACCAACTGAGAATTTTGTCGTAGAGCCGCATTCCGTACACATTCCGTCAGGACATGATGTACGTCTTCCAAAATACCGCAATCTAGACAATTTGGAGTGTTTGATACTTTCATTAAAAATTTGAATTTATTTGACGGAATGTGTCCGGTGATAGTTCAAATTCAAATTCAAATTCAAAAATCATTTATTTCAATAAAATCACAAGGATCACTTTGAAACGTCTTAGGAACTAGGTGAAGCTACGCCGATTCCACGCGACCAAGCCTAGAAGAATCAGGCAACAAACACGGCTTGGGGTCTACCTTTTTTTTTATGATCCTTTCCTTAATGCTATGTAGAGCTCCAGTGTGGTGCCAATCGAACAAGGTCAAGGTCAAACAAGAATAATAATTAAAAGTACCTACTACTCAAGTACGTAGGTACAGCAATAAACAAATAACTAAAGAGCTTCAGCACAAATTCAAAAAGCAACACACGCTATACTTGATTTAGAATTAAAACTTACAGATAAAATAACTATTTGCTTAAAAATAATTAAAGTAGACAAATGTTACACAAAATGAAATTAAGTACCTAAATTAATATTTAGCTGTCGAGTGGCAGAGCGACATCAGGCCACGAGGATTTATCATTTATATAATCATCTACAGTATAATACGCTTTGTTTATAAGATTATTCTATAAGTAGGATTTAAATCTTCTAACGGGAAGTGATAGTGATTCACTACACTGTGTTGTTCTTCTATCTCTTTTTCTCATTCACATCCATCACTTCACTACACTACTATACTATAGTGATTGTAGTGATGGATGTGAATGAAAATGAACGAACGAACATTGAATAAACTCTTGAACAAACAGTCCAAAGTGCATTTAAGGCCCTGTATGTCGACGATTGCTCTTTTTCGAAACGAAACAAGAAATACTTCTGAACAAGCCACATCTCTATTTTTATAATGTATAGTTTAGGTGAATAAAGATGTAACCATCTTTAATCACTTCGATAAATAATCCTACCGACCGCTGCACGTGGTACTGATCCATGGGCGGCGCGTGGTCCGCCTTTGCTTTTCGAATAAATTAATGATATAAATTATGTATAATTACTTATCAAAAACCTATTCTAATAGAAATCTAGATCTACATATTACCTATCTTTAACAATAAATCACAAGTTGATCTTAATAGTAGGTATCAAAGTATTTCGATCATAAATTCTAAAACGTATCATTTTGAAATAATATCTTTATCGTGAAAAGTTTCTGCTATTATGTTTTTAGCTTAATAGAAATCTAGGTAGGAACCTGAAGTAATTTATTTATAAAAATAAGAGATGTGGCTTGTTCAGAAGTATGTCTTTTTTCGTTTCGAAAAAGAGCAATCGTCGACTTACAGGGCCTTATGTAAAACAGTCAACACCCAAGAGAAGAGAATATAACCAAAACCACTACGTTTTGGTCAACACAAACACAGCAACTACTTATATGCTCTTTGACAGCAACACACGGCACACGGACAGTTATTCAAAACAAATGTTTCCCAAAATAGTTAAAACTTAGAAATTATGACTGAATTAATTACTATTACCACATTGAAATGCAAGCAGCAAGTCGTCCGCGCTGTACGCTTCAACGTCGACGGCACATACTGCCTCACTTGCGGCGCCGACAAGAAAATCAAACTATGGAATCCACAACGAGAACTTCTGCTGAAAACTTACGGAGGACACGCGAACGAGGTCTTAGACGCTGCGGGATCATGCGATAGCAGTCACCTAATATCGTGTAGTGCAGATAAATCTGTAATTCTATGGGATGTGACCACAGGACAACCTATTCGCCGGTTTCGCGGTCACGCGAGCTCTGTTACCTGCATAAAGTACAATGAGGAGTCAACGATGGCTATATCAGGGTCTGTCGACAACACTGTGTGCTTCTGGGATATGAACAGCCGCAGACAGGAGCCCGTACAAGTCTTAAAAGATGCCAAAGACACAATAACTTCAATACAAATAACTGATCATGAAATCATGACGTGTTCTGTTGACTGTCATGTCAGATTGTATGATATCAGAGTAGGAAAGATGACATCTGATTTTATAGGCCATATTATAACATTTGGAAGTTTGACTCACGACGGCCAGTGCTATGTTTTAAGTTGCAATGACAATACGGTGAAGCTATTTGACAAAGACTCGGGAGAGATTTTAAACACCTTCTCAGGACATCAATGTAATGATTATATGCTGGAGAACACTGTGAATGAAAAGGACAGCCATGTTATATCAGGTTCAGCAACTGGAGATATAGTATATTGGGATTTAATCAGCAGCGCAGTGACACAGAAACTGGTTCATACAAGAAATAAGCCTGTTGTGTCATTAAGCCATCATCCGTTAGATAGTTCACTTTTATCTGCTTGTGAGGATGAAATCAAGTTGTGGGGAATAAAACCTATTGAAGAATAAAGCTCTTTTTTTGTACCTAATCTTCCTTTTTAGATCTGTTCCATATTTCCCAATGACTGGCCTCACAGCTCACAGCTCATTTGGCAATATCTCTGCCTTCTGCACTGTAGGTTGTGGTTTCGATTCCCACCAATGACAATAATTTGTGTCAAGAAAATGGATGATTGTTCTGTGCCATGTATCTTATGTATATGTTTACAAAAGAAGTATTCTATCAGTTATCTGGTTACCATAGTACAAGCTTAGCTTAGTTTGAGGCTAGGTAGTTCTGTGTGATGTCATCATATTTATTTTTTGAAGATGACTTGAGGTAGGTTAGATCTTTTTTATAGAGTACCTAGCAAGTACCTAACCAACAAAAAGTAGGAAAATAGTGATCATCAAATAAAATAAAAATCATACAACATAAGGCACTGTTTTATTGCTTTTGTACATTATAATTAATATATATTAGGTACATTCATTAATTTAATATATAATACCACAGAAATGCAATTATTCATAAAAAAACTCACATATTTTATTAAATTACTAGCGACCCGCCCCGGCTTCGCACGGGTAGCATGTTATTATACATATAAACCTTCCTCCTGAATCACTCTATCTATTAAAAAAAACCGCATCAAAATCCGTTGTGTAGTTTTAAAGATATAAGCAAACATACATACATACGCGGGAAGCGAAAAGTGACTTTGCTTTATACTATGTAGTGATGTAAATACTGCCCATTATAATTGAGTGAAAGTTTCTTATTAAACATTAAGGCTCGGTTGAACTCAATATGACAATTTATTTGTGTTATTACTATTATTAAACCGCGATTTTACTTCCCGGGCTTCCCAGCTAGTTCAACATACAGAAACCCATATTTTTTATAAAAAAAATTACATTCTATTTCTAGCTTAAAGATATTTTATTTTAACAATATAATCTGGTCCACTGGATAATGTTACCAATGTAATATAAAAAAAATACTTTTGTAACATTTTAACGAATTTAATATTATTTATAATTATTGTTCTATTATATCGTAATAAGCGTTTTAATTATTTTAACAGCACAAAATATAATAATAAAACCATTTCAGACTCACACATAATACAGACACAATATGTCCGATTAGCTCAAAATTCACAAACTACTACACAAGAGTAATATCTTGACAACTTATAAAGCTCACTTTATCATCCAAGTAGAGTTGTTAAATCTCACGAAAGCGGGTTTTGGTTTTAATTGTATATGTAGAGCTTAATATCGTCCGAGTCGCATGCACACGAAAGCGCGTATCTATATACATCACAACTACAAGTACCGCTCACCCGCCTTCGTGAGATAGGATATAATAGATACTCGGATAATAAAATAAGGAAAATATGATAAACCTAGTCATCTGCACCAATGATGAACTCTAGAACGCACTTAGCGATATTCCCATAAAAAATCATGTCAAATGCGTTTAGAGATATAAGCATGGACTTATAGTTTGGTAAAGATGGCCAAAGGATGTACTTAACGGATTTTGAGTAAAACTTTGTGTTTGTCTGAAGATGGTTTTATGCTAGGTAACTAAACTAATAACTAACCTAAGACAGGTACTTTCACAAAAGATGAAATAAATCATAATCGTAACATTGTTACCTAAATGAAAATGTGTTACCGGACTATGTGAAGCTTGTAATATTAATAAAATTGTTACCTCAATAAAAAAACATGTGCTAACAAATAGCGTGTAACTATTAGTAACATTGTTACCTAAATGAAATCATGCGTTACTAGACTATATGTAGCTTGTACCTTTTGAGAAATTCCCTGTCTTCATCTACACTGCATAAATACAATATTATTATAATTACTAAATAACTTCAACAATAAAAGTATATCTGAAACGAAAATCTAATCTTTCGTATCAGATAGTATATTTGCACCCTGTTTTACTTACAAAATAATAGTACCTCTCCATGACAGTAAAAGTACATAATACTTAAAATTTGTACAAAGTTCTTTTTAATTTAGCTACTGAGCCATATAGGGCTATACAAAAAAAAGTCGTAAATTGCCCTTAAAAAATTACTTTACCATGTTTAGATTCCTATAACGAATTTAAAATTTAAGGCACAAAATGCCCTGAAATTTTATTGAGTTTTATTCAAAATAATGTTATAGTGACGTGATACTTATGAATATTATGAAAGTCAGTTAGATTAAATTGCATACTAATTGAATTTTGCGGGGTATGCGTCTTAATACGTCTTTACAATCAATATATAATAAATAAAAAATTATCTACCGGCTCTCTGAAGTTTTAACAAGTGACTTTATGAGAGCTGCCAATTCCGTCACACTAAGTAATCACCTAAAAATTAAATTGCTAATTTGTGAGTGATAATGTATGAGTAATTAATGACTTTGATGATTTCTATCTCACTTTTCAATTGACAAAGCATTTAGGCACCTCCCTAAAATATATATAATATCAGAAACAAGTTTTGCTTCACTGTAGTTTCGTGAAAAATAAAGAAAAATGTTTAGTCAACTTAGTAACACTGACCTATATTGCCTTATGATTTTAGGGATGTGTTGGGGCCAAGAGTGTGACTAAACATTTTAGTTTATTATTTACTATTTTATGAAAATGTCAAGAAACTATTCAAAATTCCTAACCTGAAACATTTGTATTACACTTTGGGCAATTTACCTGTGTTTCTAACTGAGCTAGACGACTTTGCAAATGAGCTATCGTCGCATCTTTCTGCTTCAACTGAACTTTTAGCATTGTTATCGAATCCTCCAAGGCTCCATACACAGCTTGGACCTCCGGCTGGTAGCTAAACACTTGTGGGGGCTCATCGAGGCAGAAAAACTCTCTTATAACAGGATGGCTGGGTAGTTTCTTCAGTATCGCGTTCACAAATATCTGTAAACCATGTACTCGTTCCTCGAGAAATGCAGCCTCAAAGTTGTCGCGAAACCACCGTTTTCCGGGTAATGGCAGCATTACATTTGGAAGTTCTGCTTTTATTCTTGAATACAGTCGAACAAAGTCTGTGTATCTTCGGAAAACTAGCCAGGACTGATCGCTTTTATCATCCTCAACCTTTAGTTTGTAGATCGTGAACCTAGCACGTTCTTCCATAACCTCGTATCCTACGATAGGTATTTGTAGGGATTCATATTTTTTTTGCGAGAGGCTGACATCGCTTATGCCGTTCTGCAAGCTGTGTTTGTAGGCTTCGTTGATGTTACCTGTGCTTTTGTAGTGGCTTCGGACTTGGATAGGCCTTTTCGGTTCCCGGGACTCGTTGTCAGATGCGTTTTCGGTATACCTGGACTTGTAAACTTTCTTTATAACTGGATGATGCATTTCCTCGGATGATGTGGAGGATACTTCGTTGTTCATGTTGTCCCTCCGTCCGTTTTGTTGGCTTTGAGCTGTCTCCATTTTTGTACTGCAGCTAGAAAAATCAAGCTTATAATTAACTTTCAACTGACGAGCCTGATGTTATGGTCGTTTGACCGCGAAAATGGTTTTGTGTCTGTGGTCGAAAATTGTCTGCAGCGAAGCCAAACGACTGACATCACGGATGCCAAGATCTGCCGACCGTACTGTACATACCTACATTGATGATGTCTGATGAAGATGAGGTGATAAATAGTCAAATTTTTACCTAGTTCTCCTACGTTCTAGGAAGCTAGCTTCTCTTTAGCTGCCAAGTTTAATTACAGCAGGTTTGCAAGCCATTTAGGGCTCAATTTTCTGCATAAATTTACGCGTTGCGACAATAATAAGCTAAATTGAAACAACCTTCGAATTGCTATTATTCGCTTACCTTATTGACGCAGCGAGTCTCGCACAGTTTAAACAGGTGTAGTCATGATTTCACTGTTATTGCGCTTTGTGTTTTGTTATTTCTGTACGAGATGCGTGAGACGTACGCAAAAGTATGCTTTGCTTATGACAACAATACTGCACTGCATCGGACAATATTAAACTAAAATTATAAATTGTTTCGTCAAGTCATGAATTGTGCTCTATTAATTTACGTTACAAGTTACACAGCCAGCATTTCATGCAAATGCTCTTTGATGCAAACTATAGAATCATAGCAAGCAAGCAAGCAAAAAAGAAATACAAGCAAAGCAAGAAGAGACGCACGCAGCACGCACACACAAACAGTGTGTTTTTATTTGTGTGTTGTGACAACACAAACAAACACTCACACAAGCTCAGCAATTTTTGGCCCACCCATAGACATAGACCGTAGAACACCATAATCCCACCCTACTACTCTACCTCTACAATCCAGTGCTGCCATATTTAAGATAGGGACTTTTCTTAAAACCGCGCCTGCTTCCTGACTTTCATCAAAATCGTTGTGATACAAAATAACGTTTGATAATCAAAAACGGAGTATGGTTTAAGAAGCCCAATAAATTCCTTCAACAAAACTAGCAAATATTTTATTGAAAAAAGTATACCTACTGATTTTTATAATCTGTTATAAATGCACAGACTAAACAAATCCTGGATTGTGTTTTTTTTTTAAAGGCTGAGTATAATTATTTTTTGAATATCTCAGTAAATAAATACCCTAAAAGTATTCCAATGAAAAAATAGAATCAGAACCAGAACTTTTTGACGAAACTTGTAAGATTTTGACATAAGATTCAAACGATTCAACTTCTACAGATAACGAATTTAAAAGACTTGTGGTTGTGCGTTGTGGTTGTGTGTGGTCATGTGTGAGTAGCCACATTAGTACTTTTTCTAGATTCTTTTGTCTATGGTAAATTATGTATTTTATGAGCAATTAATCAAGCGAGTTTGCAACCCTAATCTAAAACGTCAAAGAAAAAAAGAAAATAAGCCGAAAGGGCTGTGTATTTTTATTTTTACAAATTTTATTGTTATTGTTTTCCTGTGAATAACTCTAGTTGAGTGCTTGAACCATTATTTTATCTAGTCCTATACTTACGTTATGTAATTTAAAGTTGCAATCCCAAAGCCTGACTTTTATAGTGCCATAAATTTGTTGTTAATCGTTCCTTTGTGTTGAAACTGTGTATTCTGCTGCTGTAACTCTGAAAGGAGCTTACGAAACGTGAATAAAACCAGTGAACTAGCATCCACGCCCACCTTAGACAAGCACTGCGCCTTGGAAGTGTCGAAAAGGGCCTTGAGTTATCCGGAGTTCCTAGCTATATTTCGCAACATATTTTCGACTTTATCGTGTAACATAATGGCTTTGTTGCTCAATTATTGCTCAAAAATCCTACCTACAGTGTTAAACAATACAAAAATATCAATAATTATCGTATAGGAATCCGATAAGCAACATATTCGTCACAATGTCGACTATAGAGACACACCAAAGGGATTGGACCAGCATATCTGATCAGAAGTTGGACTCCAAGTATGAAAAATGTCGGAATATAACGGAGGAAATATACAAGAGAATAAACATCACGTTTCAGATAAAGAAACTTGAGGCTGGTCAAAGTGAACTTTCCGATAACAGGTAATTGTAGTCTGCTAATGAAAGTTAGGTATTTCACTAGTAACATCTGATTCTTTTTATAAAAATGGGAATTATTTATGTGCAATTGTCTTAGAAGAATATCCTTGAAGAGGCTTTAACAAGTTGGTACTGTCATGTAAGTGACATACAAGCATCGACTACATGTAGTCGATGCATACAAGTTATTACCGCGTTAATAAAATTTATGAAATGTAATTATGGTATGTTCTTGGTAAATATGTTGTGTAATACTCTTGTTTCACAGTGTTTGTAAATAAACTCTTTCGAAATGGCTTGATTGATTTTTATGATTTTTTTTGTGTATAATACCTAATACATAGGTATGAGAATAGGTTGTAAAAGTTGTAAAGTATATTTCATACCGCTTTTTGAAAAAACCAACGTAAAGTTTGGGTAAAACTAAAAGTGCTTTTTTCTTTGAGATTATTGAAATTTGACCGGACAACGTCTGTTGGGACAGCTAAATTATAACAAAGCTATGCTGCTTGGCGGCAGAGATTGGCAGGACACAGCTTTACAAGAAGCTGCACTAAAAAAATATCACAAATTTATAAAACTATTGCGTTGACTGACTGATATATAAAATTTGCAGGGTGTATTTTTCGTGTGTTGGGGTGCACTATAAAAGTAATTCCCAAAATTTAACCCCTAATTTTCTGCGTGCACTGGTGGCCACAATGAACATTGAATTATATACCTTAGTTCAATTGGATAACTATTAAATTAAATCATAAATTTTAAAATTCTTTCCGCCTCTGTCTGCTACTGTGCATTAGGGGATGCATGGGTGGGTTGAAGTCTGTTTAAAAATAACTTCATGTAATAGAAATAGAAATAGTTTATTTTTCAAATAAAGTGGTACAAATTATAAATAACTTAACTACTAAGAAAATATCACTAAATAGGTAGTAGGCATATTGGAGTTTAATTTAATTAGTAGGTAGTTACATGTCCGTTCCCCCTGTGCTATATTTAACTGTGTTACGGCAGGGTAACAAAGTTATAAGAGTTTCCATAATTTTGTTTGTATGCCTATAATTTTTGAATACAAATATGTGTTGGCATCATTAGTGTTACGGACTTCCTCATAGATATGAGGATAACAAATAATTACATCAATAAGGGATATTGCATTGTATTTTCCTTAAATTAAACATGTATATATAGACATATGCATATGCATTATATAGACTACAAGCTGACCCGGCGAACTTCGTATCGCTTTAGAATTAACAAATGCTGTGTTAAGTTCCCGTTCCCGTTCCCGTTATAAAAAGTATCCTATGTCCTTCTCCTGGCTCTAAGATACCTCTCCACGAATTTTCAGCCAAATCGGTTCAGCCGTTCTTGAGTTTTACGTGTTTCTTACAAACCCGACTTTCTTTTAAATAGTAGATAGAAGATGATTCATCTTTCATAATAATGTATTCGTCGAGTTTTCATTGTTTTTAAGATGTATTCTGCTATTCGGGGCGGAGAAAAATCCAACGAATCAAAAACCATGAAAATCGGTTCAGCAGATCTCGAGTTATAAGTGTTGTAACAAACCCGTCTTTATTTTATATATATAGATATATTTATAGATTATGTAATCTGTAATACATTATCCTAATCCTACTAATTCTAATAATATCCTAATATCCTATATCCTATAATATTATAAATGTGAAAGTTTGTGAGTTTGTTTGTATGTTTGAGGCTCATTCAGGCTTACGACAACACAGATTAAGATGAAATTTGCTGTAGATGTAGATATAATGCCCGAATAAAACATAAACTACTTTGGATTATGAAAAACACCCCCAAAGTGATTAAAAAACGCAAAAAGAATGATTTTGGTATAGATGGCGCTGGTGTGCCAAAAATCTGACATCACAGACTAAAAATATTCAGTCATCATAGCAACTCAGCTTTGTCTAATTGATGATAAACATTCTACCCAAAATATGAAATTTATTCGACAACAAGATATATGAAACTTGGCAGTGCTTTATCGTATGCGATTATTGAAATTAGTGTTTAATATCTTGTTAATTATGAATTTCAGTGATGAAATCGACAGTAACGAGCTGAGCAATGAAACTGATCTCTTTGCTTGCGACAAGAGCGACATCACGTCAAGCACGGAGGCTGAGAAACCGCCCACTGACTGCGGCAAGTTCATCAACTTCAACAACAATGAGGAGAAGAATAAACCTACGCTGGCACCTACCAAGCGTCCTAAGAAGAGGTAGAGCCAAAGACCCGGTTGTGGTGCCTGGTTTTGGGCATTTTCAATTAAGGCAGTAACTACGAATAGCAAACAAACTTGTTTAAAGTCTATAGTTAATACAATTATTTGTCTATGGTCCGTTTTGATAAGTGACATTTGTAATGCATTAAACCTCTTGACTTGATTGACCACAACTAAATATTTCCCGTTTTGTCTATTTAAATATGAATAATTAATAAATGAATATCGCCTGTTACAAAACCTTTGCTTTACCTAAGAGATAGATTAATATTCTATATTGTTTTAAAAGAGTTGTTTTAGTCATTATTTCAATATAAACCGTTTATTTGAAAATTAAATTGTTGTTAAAATGCCCACAACCAGCGCTCTTACCCTACTACACCTTATAAGCCAATTCAAATTCATATCTTTTCTATAGGTTTAGGAAGCGTGTTAAGAAGCGTCCTGTTCGCGCGCGAAGCGATAGCGAGGGCTCCAGCGACGAGGCGCCTCTGAGCCGCATCGCGGACGCCCCTTGCCCCACACTACCCCCTGCTGCCGAGGTCCAAGCTGCTAATTCAGGTAAACAGGTTTTATATAATAACTAGCTTTTCCTTGTAATCAGCAAACATTTACGTAATAACTTAAAACAGAAGGACCCATATAAGACTGAATAAATTAACTGACTTGGTATTACGTGGATTTCACATCTTTTTACGATAGTTACGAGACTTGGTTTTATTACAAGTTATATTTTTGATGGCATCTTATTTCTTTTTCTAGTTTGTTCTAATTTTTTCCTTTCCGGCACCTTCTATTTATCGTTAGAAAGTGAGTGAGTGACAAAATAAGAAACTTTGACTAATTATAATTCTTAAACTACCTGGATCGAATAGAATGAAATTCGAAATATCCCATTTTTATACAGTGCCTTCTTGGTTACTGAAAATTCAGGCTTCTAGTTTTATCCACAACAAGCTAACCCGGCGAACTTCGTATCGCTTTAGAATTATGTCCCGTTCCCGTTCCCGTTAAATAATCAAAAAATACAGACAATTTAATAGTTTGTTCACCCTTTTTAAATTGTTTACACAAAATACATTTCTGAACGCATGCATAAATGTCAATCATTATTCGTCGAGTTTTCATTGTTTTTAAGTTGTATTCTGCTATTCGGGGCGGAGACAAATCCAACGAATCAAAAACCATGAAAATTGGTCCAGCTGATCTCGAGTTATAAGTGTTGTAACAAACCCGTCTTTCTTTTATATAGTACTAGCGACCCGCCCGGCTTCGCACGGGTAGAATGTTATTATACATATAAACCTTCCTCCTGAATCACTCTATCTATTAAAAAAAACCGCATCAAAATCCGTTGTGTAGTTTTAAAGATATAAGCAAACATACATACATACAGACGCGGGAAGCGGAAAGCGACTTTGCTATAAACTATGTAGTGAAGATGTAGTTATAGGGGGGCGAAAATGGCCGGAACTGCTTCGAGAAAAGGATGGTACGACCGTGCCGCATTTTTGTGCGACTTGGCTCAGATATATTTCGATTTATATCATTCTAAGTTAGTTATCATTTGATTTTAATATCAGTAGGCTAACTTTTTTTCTTAAATCAATTAATTTTTCCCATTATTTAAAATATAAGAAATAAATAGAAGATGATTTTTTTTTGGCAGTTACAAAACCAAAACTGGAAAAGAAACCGACCAAAAAGGACGGCACAAAAAAAGCGTTAAAAACTCATCAAAAAAAGCAACCCGCGGAAACCACAGACAAGAGGAACACGGACCTAACCAGCAAGCTGTCTGTGAGAATAGACAAATTGCCCATAGACGAGACATCAATGAAAGATGATAAATTGTCTATTAAAAACTATAGATCATTCATGAAAGACAATAAGCTGACCATAAAAAATGATACGCCGTCTTCTAAAAGCGATAAAGATAAAGATATATCTTTGAAAGATGACAAGTATTCAAAAGCGGACAAATTGTCTATTAAAACTGATAAGTTGTCTTTGAAAACTGACAAGTTGTCTATGAAAGAGGAAAAGGAGCGGAAGAACTGTAGTCTATGCTCAATGTCTTTTCGCGGTGAGAGGGGTTTGAGGTAAATATTTTATTTTTTACTGAGTAACATGGAAATTAAAAAAAAATACCATAAACATCCTCTCAGGTCTTCAGGCGCTCAGAACCATGAATATGTTTAAAGAAGGTAGTCTGATGCGCGTCCAAACATATTTGACACATGCTCACTTTTAGCAGTAGTTTGCGTTACATACGTGACGTTATTATTTATTTATTTATTATAGGTTGCAAGCCCGTCGCCACTTATATGATTACACACAACATTTTCCTTCACCGTTTTGAGAACATGCTAAAGCGAATATACACCTTTCAAATAGAAAAATTCATTGTTCACGGCCGGGATTCGAACCCGCTACCATCACACGACTATTTCTACAGCCCAAACGACTTGACGGATTACAACATTATGAGGTGTCGTTGGATTCGTCTCAATTGTGAGAGTTACTAAGCTATATATTTTTTAAATATGGCGCTCCCCCCCCCCCCCCCGCTCCCCAAAAAGGGGGGGCATAACAATGGTTTAGTCAATTACTTTTAGCAGTCGGGTTTATCAAACTAACCCGGCGAACTTCGTATCGCTTTAGAATTAACAAATTTTGTGATAATGTTCCCCGTTACCGTTACCGTGGTATCAAGGTTTTTTTTTTTTTCTTTAATTTTTTGCATGTTTTAATACTTTATTCCGGACGAAAATTCCAAAAACATAAAAAATGGTCTAGCCGTTCTTGAGTTATAAATGGTGGGTGTAACTATCACGACTTGTATTATATATTAGATTGTTATATAGATTAGTTTCATCTTGTTTTTATTTTCAGGCGTCATATGTCGATGTCCCATTTAATACCGGCCGAGGACTGCAAGTGAGAATACAACGAGTAGGTAGTGTAAGTGTAAGTCTAAGATGATCTACCATTTTGAAAAAGAAGTCTTGAGATTTTTAAAACAGAATTATCGAATTACCCTAAAGTATGGTATACTCTATTACGTAAGTTTTGTTGCAATCAATTTTTTATTTATAACCGGTAAACTTATTTCACTTTCAAAACTTTCGTGAGTTGTACTACACATTATTACAACAACGCGAGACGGCAATGCGAGAGATTCAGTGCGAGACGGCAATGCGAGCAGGGTAGCGCGCGCGTTTAATGGTCCACTCACCCTGAAGAAGATTCTCTAGATGAATCGAAACATTGTCGGTGTCCTCATTGACAATTTATCATTTACATGAGTAATTTCCCGTTGTTGTAATAATGTGCGGTAAACTTATGTAAATTTTTAAGCATTCAATTTATATTTTAACTATCTATAAGAACCATAATTTGTCAAACTGCCAGTGTTAGTGTCAGTTTTGACATTTGGACTCAATACCCTGGGTACTGAGCACGAACCACTATCGTATCGTAAAGTTATCGTCCAAATATCAAAACTGACGTGTTTGATTGTAACAATTCTAACAAATCTTTGTTGCAATTAGTTTTCATTGAAACTAGTAAAATATCTATAGAAACCATCATTCTAAACTTTGTTAGCGACTACTGATAAATAGAAAAGCCCCCATATCTATCGGTTTCAAATTGAAATTGATTGTTATGATTATAACAATACTTACGTAATAGACGGTCAGCTGACCAACACTGATGGCGAAGTTTCTAGGCCGTCATGGCTTAAATACTTTAAAGCCATGATCAATAGCTTGGGCTTTCCGAAACGAGCTAATAACAAGGCCTCCGTCGTGGCTTAAAAGATTTTCAAGCCAGGCCCGATAGCTTGGCATGCTCTCCGAAGCACAGAAGCGTTCAGATGTTAATAATAACACATAAAGGTTAAATCAAAATGGTATTTCATCTTTTTTTCCAAGATTTTTAGTTAAAGCTAGATTTGGAAATTTCGAAAAAAAATATAATGTTTTCGAGTTAAAACTGAAGGAATGTATTGAATGTTATTTGTTGGTGGGCATTTCACTGTTGCTGCTTTAAAGATTATCTATACATACACACACATTCATACATACAGACAAATACACATACAAATACAAAATGACATAAAATCACGAGTTTCCCAGGGAAGGCAGAGACCACGCTTTTTTTATTTTAAAATGATTATTTTGATGTAATTTTGATCTTATTTTTCTTAATATTTGCAATTGATTTTATGGAAGACAAAAAACATAAAATAAATTAATTATTTACAATTATTAACAAAGGTGGATTGGTATTGAAAGACGATTGTAAAACACACCAAGCCAAATCCTTTTTTAGGGTTCCGTACCTAACGGGACCCTATTACTAATTTTTATCCATGTGCCGACCCCACATGAAGTGGGATAAGGGCAAAAAAAATAAAACAACAAAAAAGTCGATACTGTAAAATGAGGGCATGTGCTAAGTATAATGTTTGCCTCTGACTAACCTCTTCAGACGTCTACAAGGATCTGAACGCCTGATCTGAGAGTATGTCTACCGTACTCGGGGATTACAGTCGTGATCCTATTTCATTTTATTTCTTAGATCTCTCCAGATAAGATAATATTTATTTATCTTTTATGATACCGTCAGATTTAAGTGGGTTTTAATGCAGCAACAGTGAGATCTTAAGGCAGGGTGATAATATCTGTGATCTGTTTGGCATATTGTGATTGTAGAAAACGTTTGTCTGTTCAAAAAGTCGTTTTAAACGTACATTTTATTAAAAAAAGTCATTTTTTTATTATAAAACTGATCTATCAACGCAAAGCCTAAACCACTGGTCTTGGAAACTTGAAATTTAGAGGGTGTATTCCTTTTGAAGTGTAAGGGTGCATTTTAAAAACAAATTCTAGATATTCACCCCCTAAGATGTTGTAGTAGGGGTTGAAGTCTGCTTGAAAATTACTTCACGTAATTTAAGTTGTCAGGATTACCACTAGTATTATATCGTGGCAAGTTTACTGCGAAGGGCAAAAATAACTATTTTAATATTCATCCATCAAGTTCCTCTATCCTCAGACCAGCCTTATAAAGTAAACTCACTGGTAATCGCAATTGGCTTCAACTGTCAAAAGACGATAGGATTTTGGCTGATAAAGCCGATTGAAATTAATCAACTTACGTTAAAGGACAGCAGCTCGCTGTCACCATGATATTGTTCTGTCATAGGACCATGACAGATACATTTTATACCGACCGGTATCGGTAGGATAATGAAATCATAGAGTAGAAGTTTCATGTTTTCTTTGTACTGGTACAATGTTATTTATTTTATGTTTACTACCGTCCGTAGCAAATACGGATAATATTTTTAATAGCAACCTAAAATTAGGGATGTTTCTGGCAATATAATGTTATTAAAGTTTATAACAAACATAAAGGTATTAAATATACGTTTAAATCGACTATGAACAGAAAACAACAAAATTAGTGAGTAGCGTTGGAGTATTTAGTGGCAACTTATCTTTTATATATATAAGTTTTCCGATAAAAATATTTTTTCAAAACATACTTTTTTTAAATCACCTGTCACATAGCTCAACTTAATGTTGAAGCAACTTTTAACTGGTCTGATCGATGCAAAAATTAGTATCCTGTGACTTCAGAGGCGGGAGTTTTTTTAATTTAATGTAATCTTTTTGCTTGAGCCTTTTAAATTTAATGATATTTTCTTGTTTGAGACTTATTCTAATTCCTAACACGTTTCAAAGTGATCCTTTTGATTTTATTGATCTAAATACCCGTTGACTTTGACGCAAAGTGAATATAATATCTAGCTAGTTGAATTTGACGTTTAAAATGTAAGTTGCCACTAAGTTTGTGTGCGAAAAGTGTTTCGGCCGTTTTTGAGTACAAAATTCTATATTATATCTTAAAAGGTAAGCGATTTAAAAAGTTTTTAGATTAAAAGTTTCACGTCCTAGATGTAAGTTTTTGATGTGTTGATTTGTTGTACAGGGTGTTGCTAGAAATAGTGTCATACTGAGAGTGCGGGGGAGCATCCTGTATTTTGTCCAATTTGATATATTTGTATGACATTACTGAAATCAACGGATGTTGCAATATGGAACAAAAAAAAATGTTTATTTTATAGATTACGGTGCTATTTTCGAGAATGTGTTTCTTTATTTTGTCATAGAGACAATTATTTACATTGATATAATATGTTGGCGAAAGTTATTTCTAAGCTAGTCACAGAAATAAAAATGTTCCTACGTTATGTGGCAAAGGTAAAAAAAGAATTATTGTATTGATTCCTCTTCACGAAAGATCGATATCTCGAGAGGTCATTTTTTACGCGACAAAAGAACGAATGAATGAATGTAAATGCTTTATTATCCATCGATATTAAATAAAACAATGACAAACTTTTTTTTACGGGATGATTGAATGAATGAATGAAATGCTTTATTGTACATCAATAATAATAACTAAAAAGTGTCAGCAACTTAAACTAGAGCTAAACTGTACAATGAGCAGTCTATTAGGGATCTCTTCCAGACAACCTTGTGTGAATATAAAGGATGAGTGTTTGCACGATTCGCAGAAATTTGTTGTGGTATGCTACTCGTAGTTTCTGAAACCAATTAGGATGTAAGACACATGGGATCCTATGTGGGGTCAGACCTGAACCCGTATTCATCTTTCGTGAAAAGGATTTCGACGTTGACTTTTATTTATTGATCTCTGAATGTGTCATTTCTTATTATTTTGGTGCAATACTAGACGAACACAAACCTAGGCTTTGCTATGAGCATCCTAAACCATTTTTTTGTCTACGTAAGGATAGACAAATTCGTTTTGTCTAGATAAGGGTAGCCAAAAATACATTTTTGTTATTGTAAGAAGCGATATAACCGAATGCAAGTATGAAAGATACACACTTCACATCTAAATGTAATTTATGTCTTTTCTTCCGTAGACAAAACGTCTAGGATGGGAATTATAGCTGTGCCTGCGGGTGTTATGTCTATGCGGACGAAGCAAAAGCATGCAAATTAATTGCATGCTTTTTTTCTGATTTCCAATATTCACCTATCGGTGTTCACCGAAAATTAAAACGATTGTTATTAGGCTCTATATTTGTAGTTGTGATGTGTATAGACACGCGCTTTTGTATGCGTAACTGCGGCTCGGACGATACTGATCGCCAACACACAATTAATACCAACTCGCCTTCGTAAGATAGAACAAATGTACAGAACTCCGTTTTGACAGAGTGAGCTTAAAATGGCGTTATAAATCCAGTTGAACTTCCATCGAACCTCGATAAGTGAATATCGAAATGGGCAATAAGCCTGCGGTATTCTATCGTTTAGCGTTGCCGCACACCGTTCGCATAGCCATTTATCTAAAGATACAGCCGTCCGAATAATTTATTGTTTTTGGCAAAAAATAAACTTTAAATAATCTGATTGTGTCGGTAAAATATGTTATATAATATATAAACAGCGGGCTTATTTTATAAAAATTGATCCCCGTTTTTCGATTTTCATTACCATACCAAAGCTTTGAACATCGATCGAATTTAGAAAACACCAGTTTTTCAATTTCATAGTAACTTGATTAAGTGAATGATTCTATAAATTAGAATTAGAATCATTCACTCAAGCGGATAAAAAATCAGTTGTGGTGAAGATCAAAGAATGCGAAATACCTTTCGATATTCAGTTAGAGCTACACCGTAGGGTAATGAAAATAGAAAAACCGGCCAAGTGCGAGTCGGACTAACGCACGAAGGATTCCGTACCATACTATAAAAAAACTGGAAAGACTTACTAAAAATTAATATTTAAGTGGAGCCACTTAAATATTTATTTTTAGTAAGTATTTGTTGTTAAAAAGGCAACAGTAATCCATCATTTGTGAAAATTTCATCTGTCTACCTATCACGGTTCATGAGATAGAGCCTGGTGACATACAGAAAGACAGACAGCGGAATCTTAGTAATAGGGTCCCTTTTTACCCTTTGAGTACGGAACCCTAAAAACGATGATCGATTTTTACGAAATTACCCAGCAGATTCCTAAGGTATGCACTGATTATTATGTTTAATAGCTTTGTGTATTTATGTAGTTTTATTAATATTTCGCTGTTTGTATGTCCGTGAAGATGTTGTTTGAGTGTTACTGTCTCTATTGTTTGTGGGCAGTAAGTAGATCAGGGAAAACGCAGCCATATAGGCTGGATGTATTTGCGTGTATACGTGATGATCCGAGAAAAGTTTCTTTTACAGAAGATAATAGACAAAAACATTTTTTTAAATGTTAAAATCGTTTTTTCCACTTTTTGAGCGTGGCGATCGCAAGAATGAATGAAAAAAGTTATTTCTACCCTCGCTTTGACCAAAATTTCACGTCTACAGCGCTATATTCTACATTCAAATTTAATTCTTGTTTATTTTTTCGTAGACAAATCAGTTTCTCGGGTCAATAAGCCAGGCATGCTGGACGTATTTGCATGAAACTTAGCTCAATAATACATCGATTAAATTACAGTATAGCACATTTTTATATAAATTTTAATCATCACAAAATTTTCTCTGATCTATAACTTCATTTATGTAGATTGTCGTTGCATTTTCGATTAAGATAATATTAAGTTTTACAAGTACATAATAAGTTTTTGTTGTATATGTACAGTGCGCGTCGCGTAATTATGCCTATTTAAATCATTTTTTTACAGCCTTTATAAAAATAAAGTTATTAAGGCTATTATTATTGAGGCTCTGAGTCTAAATAGATCCAAAATTACATAATAAAAATAGAAATCGACGGAAATGTTTCAACCAATCGAATAGTCGATGAAAAAAGGTCAAATCAAACTTAAAAAAATAATATATTGGATAATAACAATGATTGGATGAAACAGTATAGTCTGTTTTATTTTTTTAAATGTAATAATGAAGGAACTATTTGTCCTACATAAATACAATTTAAATGGGACCACCATGGGACTATTCTTTACACAATAGAAATAAAATCATCAAAATCGAATCACCAGGTAAAACGATATACGCGGTCAAACAAAAAAAAATACGCGTCGAATTGAGAACCTTCTTCGTCGTTTGAAAAAGACAGTTATTATGAGTAAGGCTCTAAGAAGATTCATGATATTGGCTTTATAATCTGTGGATTCGATTAACCGCATAGTTACGCGGCGCATACTATAATTTTACAGTTTTCTAGTCTAAATTTGTTCATTAGTGCTTAGGGTTTCCAACTCTGTTATTGGTGTGGTTTTAAAGTTTATTGATAAAAATACGCCGATTTTTTTTAATTATGTAATTCTTATCCGGCTATGGTTATGGTCTACTAGCAAACCGATAACGAAATATCGTAACAATATTCATATCGAAGTTACATCGTTTCGACTATAGTTTGAACTGATTTGTAAGTAGGATTACGAACATTGATGATTGTCAAAAGTAATTACGATCGTTCGTTCAATTCAAACTATAGTCGAAACGATGTAACTTTGATACGAATATTGTTGCGATATTTCGTTATCGGTTCGCCAGTAGACCCCCTGAAACGATTAAATAAGTCTAATCAAGTACCACGTTTTACCTTGTATTGCTGACGTGCAAAATATTCAGGTGCTCTTCGTCATGAGCATCGCTCGCGACCGCGATCAACCGTAGATTACAACCATTGATCATACATCGACCACATAGCCCAATGTACGCTTAAAAGCTTCATTTCTTCAAAAATTATGTCAAGTCATTGAGGTGTTCAGGTCAGGGGGAGCGGTAAAAAATGCATTCTGATTGGCCGGTTCAATGTCACAGCCCGGAGCGGGGCGCGTCGTGAATCGCGCTTTCGTAGTTTACACAGGATCTGTAGCCCATATATGTTCGCCTTGCATGAAGAGTCTAGGCTGTCTCGAAACGTCAACAATACAAGTTAAAACGTGGTAATTAGTCGTATTTATATTTAGTCACAAGAAATAATGAAAAAGTCTTTAAATGGTCTATCGACCTAAAGTTCGCATCAACAGCTTTCCATTCAAATGTTAATTTATGCCACTTTTTTCGTAAATAAATCGTTTCCAATGGTACCATAGCTAGCTTCAAAATATTTAAGCTTAAAAAACACGCTAAAATACGGTTATTGTTTATATTTATTAATGTTTTTTTTTGTTTTGCAATATTATTAATAGATAGGTAATTTCTAATTAAATAGGTAGATTTTCTTGCCATATGTAAATTGCTGTAGTTTTAAGAGTTATCAAATAAACAGATGCGTAGAAGACTTATATTGGATACAAAAAACGTAAAAGAATGCATTTTCTGTTTTTGAACGAAAATAAATCTGCCTCCAATTTAAATTTTCATAAAATATTCAATTGCTAAGTTACAGTTTTATTCAATTATAGATTTGATACAAACATAATAATAGTGTGTCAACAAATTGGATCTAAATTATACAATAACAGAATATTGATAAAGTAAAGGTATACCTAATCGTATGTTAAAATAAATTTAGAAAGTATTAAGACCGAGCCTAAAACTGAAACTGAATGTTCAGACTGTTTCATCTTGAAAAATATTGCATATTGCATTCTACCAAAATTCGTAATAAAATTTATTTTATCTAAAGAAATCTGACATTAGTTTTGACTACTGAATTGAATGATACGCATGCTACCAAAATAAGTAATTTATTTTATCAGGACAAGGTTAATAGGGAAGAAATTGGAAGTTTCTTGAAAGTGTTTTTTGCGTGATGCGATTACTGAAATTTGAGCAGGACAAAGTCTGTCACGGGTCGGTTAGTACTTCATCAAAATTTCTTCCATAGAAATTATTGAGCCCATTAGTCCATCTAGAGAACTGGGGTCTAAATAGGCTACTTTCGCGAATCATAATTATTAATATTATTCACATACAATTCATATTTGTTGGTTGTGGGTTCGATTCGCACCCAGGATAAACATTTGTGTGAAGAACATGTTTTTTTTATGTGCGTTAAATATGTATGTATTCACAAAAAAGGGTTATAAGTATTCTATCAGTTATCTGGTTCCCATAGTACAAGTTTTTCATAGTTTGGGGCTAGCAGGCACCGTGTGTAAAGTCCACCAATATTTATTCAATTTAGCTAATAATGAATTGCGGTATGAATCCTCGGTTACCATTCTGTGATTATTTATACGAAAATTGGATTCATGTAAAATTACGTATTCTATATTATTATTATGATATGCGAAAGTGGTTTTTTGAACCGTGTCTGGTTCGTGGATGATGACTTTGATGATCATTTTACAAATTCGTTTTATAAAGACAATTAGTGTACGAGATCTAAATATACATTAAACTCTTGTGTTACTGACCGACTGATCTATCAACGTACAGCCTAAATTAAATCACTGATCTTAGAAACTGATATTTGGAGGGTGAATTCCTTTTGGTGCGTAGGAGTGTATTAGGAAAGGTATTCACGTAATTCCACCATTATGGGTTGAAGAAGTCTGTTTGAAAATAACTTTCCACAAATTTTATACTAAATCCTATTAAATATACAACCACGATCACCTACTTATCTGTTTATTTGATAACTAATCACACTAATATTATAAATGCGAAAGTTTGTTTGTTTGTTGCATAGCTGAGCCGATTTCGACGCAATTCAGTATAAGGATAGATCTGGATTGAAGTGCTAACCGGGTACGCGAGCGGAGACGCGCGCAGAAGCTAGTTGTTATAATAAATTAGACGTTAAGCATTTTCGGCCAAGCCCATACATTGTTGATACAATGTCAAAAAAGGTTTAAAACCATTTGTGATGGAAATTTTTGGAAATAAAATTCAATTTATCATTCAACTTTGTTTTATTTATTAAATACACATTTAATTACACTAAAGGCTTATTGGGAAAAAATAGATTTTCACCCGCCAATTTCTGCCGATCTCTGAACATCGATCGAATTTAGAGAATACCAATGTAATATTAAAGAATCATAAAATAGATTGAATGATTCTATATTGGTTACTATAAAATGAAACAATGAAAATCAGCGGGTGAAGATCGATTTTTACCCAATAAGCCTGTTAGTAAACTTAATTATAATTATTTTATACAGACTGTTTATTTATTAAGCGGCAAATGGTTTGCAACCTGTCATGTGTGGAATGCTAACTACGGCAAATGGTAGGCATTTGTGCCAATTGTCATGTACGTGCCTCCGACTACACCTTTCAGGTAAGTATATTAAAGACCCGAGTTCTTGCAGATCTGAGAGGATGTCTATCTTACTTGGGGACTACAGTAGTGATATCATTTTTTTCTTTTTTAAATCCTCGACGCCATTATTACGTTCTCTTTTTTTTATTAACACTGAACTTAAAAATAGAAGCTTTATATGTGAAACGTGTCTAGGTATCTGTGTTTGTCGGTGGCATCGTAGCTTCTAAACGGATGTACCTATATGATTTAGTTTTTTATGAATTAAAGAAAATCTATTCAACTGTTTGAAGATCATCAGCTCTTTTCTAGATGTCAGGGGTTTTATAAATTAATATCTTAACGTTATAATCAGTCTGAATCCTCCTTATTATACTGGATCCGATTAGACTTGATCTGATGAAATATCTGGAAGAAGTCCGAGGTCGGAGCCAAAGCTCCCTTCCCCACCCACGATCGAAGCGCTTGAGAAACATCCTCACTCTTCAACGTCACAGACATATTAATATTCTTCTCCAATCTTGATCGATCAAAGAACAACTTGCTGCTTTTAATGTTCAATTCGGTGAGTAACGGGGGATTGGGTCCGAGAAGTTTCTCAACATATTCCTCGTTGTAAGTTGAGTTGGTGTAGTCAATGCCATTGTTGAGGAGAACTGGTGTTGGGAGGTATTCCGGGGGTGAGGAGAGATGATCAGCATTAGCCGTCCATGCTGGATCAGCTATCCGTAGAAGAGATGGTATATCTTTGCCGTGAAGTTGCAAGTCTTCGTAGCGCTTGTAGCCGAGCCCTTAAAATAATAAAAAAAAAACATTAAATTATATATGTTATCATCACCTTTTCTGCATATTAGTTTTAAATGAAAAGGTATACAGGGTGTTCCAAAGCTCAACGATAACCTGGTAGCGGGCGAGAGGCCAAGTTATACTAGTTCTGAAAAAACAACGCCAAGGCAAGTTGAGGGGCGCCACTGGAGGCATAAAGTTCTCCTAATTGAGTTGTAGTTAATAGAAGGTAAGATGAAATAGATATCATATGAAACCGACGCGAAGTTCCTTAAAAAATCTAAAAAAACATGTGACTATTTCTCCCTTACCAGAAACTCTAAGGTACTATTAAAGAGTTCATATAGTGTAGTCAATTTCAGTAATACAGTTTTAATATTACTTGAAGAGCTTGCGGTACTGCCACAGGTGCTTGTTTCATAAAGCTCACCTTCAGTACAGGCCCCCAGAAGCTTTGCAGAAGCGACAGAAGTCAGAAGCGCTACAGGCGCCCCCGGCGGCGTACACATGTATAGTATAGAGCCTTCTTTATTTTCAGACACAAACTGTATACTTAGATATAGCATGTCCCCAAGAGTCACTGACTGCACCTATAAGAAATATAATAAATATTAGCAGACATTTTACACAGCGCCATCTAGCTCCAAACTAAGCAAAGCTTGATAGATAGAAGATAACTAGATAACTGATAGACTTTAGAAAAAGAAAATAACTAAACTTTAATTTTTTTTTTCTTTATTTTTTAAACCCAGACACAGAACAAACATTCATGTTCATCACACAAATATTTGTCCTACATGGGGATCGAACCTACAAACTACAGCGCAAAAGGCAGAGCTACTACCAACTGAGCTATGACACCAGTCAAATAGTGTGTTGTTCATACCTCAGGTCTCATATTCCTCTGCTTTCCATTCCTCAGGGCTGTGAGAACTCGGTTAGGCAAGCTCCTCATTGTCACAGCCACTGGTTCATCTGTGCACGGCTCCAGGAGTCGGATCACGTGCCAAGTGCGAGCTTGTGTTGCCACCACTGAAATTATCAGGAAACATTGAGAATTTCATCTTTCTGTCTTTATCTCACTTAAGTGGGGTCGGCCTATGTGTTCTTCTTCCATTTCCCTCTATCAGCTGTCATCTCATCACTCTCTCCTTTCTAACCCATATCATCTTTCACAAAATCCATCCATCTGTTCTTTGGCCTACCTCTACTTCTACATCCATCCACATTAATTCCTAATACTCTTCTCGTCACATGACATTCTTCCCTCCTCATAACATGCCCATACCATGTTAAAATTTAAATTATAACTAAATAAAATAGGCATGTTCAAACATTATATTTGGCACATGCCCACATTTTGCATTTTAACTTGATACTTTTTCAAATAAAAAGCTTGCAATATATCTTACTTTTTAGCCTTAACCGGCCCAATATATCCTCTAGCTCATCCTGGGGCAGTGATTTAGCTGCGTGCCTGCAAAGCACTCTCGCTACACTGGTCGGTAGCATTGGCAACCGAGCGTTTCTGACTGCTTGAGACACATCTTTCCATTTTACTCCAAATTCTGGGATTACCGCTATGCAGCAGGCTTCCAGAGACATCTTCGTGATGATTGTTTGAAGTTCCAGTAGTTCTGAAATGGAATTCAAATATTATTCATAATTTCTTTATTTTTAAAAATAAATAATAACCAGATACACAATACATACAGAGTTTGTGAGTTTGTTTGGAAAAATTATCCTGGAATAAAACTCATGATTTAAATGCTTGTGCATTTCTCAAGAACCTATTAAGGTACAGAGTTGCTTTGTCGTTTTTTTATTAATTATAAATAGTTAGGTTTTACCATCGTTGTGTTCAAAACATAACATGCAAATGTAATTAAATACATGTGTTTACTTACTGTTTTTAGAAGGCTGCATTATGGTCAGTTTTGTTTTTATTCCTGTATCAAATGTTCACTTGCGCAAAAATTAATAGTAAATTTCCACTATTTCAAGAACATTCACTTTAAATTAAAGAACTCTATTTATTTTAGATTTTGTACAAAATCATTCAAAAAAGTCAAATCAAATCAAGAACACAAATTAAAAACAAACAGGTCGTTAGAATTTGAATGAATTTGTTTGTTTGCTTGCTTGCCTTCGTTTGATTGGATTGATAAGTTTCGCGTTTTTTTTTTTACTCGATAAGTCCTGCCATTGATAATTTTATTCCACCACACACGACGACACCTTCATGTATGGCATCATGCATCAAAGATCTTGGAGTTCCGATCCGTCTGAGTTTCGCTTGGTCGTCATCTCAACTCTAATACATGCATTTATTCTTTATCTTTTACAGTAGGCCAATTAGTACCCAATTACGCTAGCTTATTGGCCATTATTAACTTAGCCATTGCCTTATCCATGACCACTATGTTAGGATTGTTGTTCCAGGCAGTATTGCAGGATTGAGCAATGGGGGCAAAAAATTAATTCGTCCGTGACAACTTATATACCTAAACATTTTACTCGTAGTAACCTAGATGTTGTCTGAGTATGTAGGTCACAGTTGGCGGGCCTGACTCGACATCGTAATGGGGTGCAAAATTCACCCCATAGCTAGGGGTTTTAGGGTTGACTTTGACATTAGCTTTACAGAGTATTTTTTGAACATAAAGATCAAACCTTTGTCACACTTTTTCACACTGAAAACTCAATGTGTCATAAAAGAATTTGTGATGAGTAAAAATAAGACTGGCTTCTCTAGATTTTAGAGGGTGAAATGTTGAGACATAAATATAAATTAATACTAAAATGGCCGAAAACGTTTTGATCAGATTGTCTAACTCTATCTATTAAGTTAGACCTGAATACGCAGATTTCCAAAAAATGTTACTACTTTTTACACAGTATCTTTATTGCATATTTTAATTATTTTACATACTTAGTAATACAATCAATGTTCATTGTTAACTCTATTCTAGTATATGTAAATAACTTAACAAGTATAAACGTTTGCAAAAAGAAATCAATACTAACATTTAATTAAAAAATGTATGTGCTCAAACAAAATAGTGAAAAAAACATCAGGAAACCAGATATTATTCTCAAAGACAGCGATGATCGTACTAAGTACTGCAAAAATAAGGCAGTATGCCTTCATTACATTACATTTGGCACAAGCGCCAAAACTGCTGCCCTAGATTACCTCTGACTGTTTTGTTTACAAATAATATTATCATTAAATAAGGTATGTATGCAATTAACTATTTTTATTAGAATTTACTTAACCTATTTAGCAAAAAGGATTTATGTATATATTTGCAACTTCAGTTTCTTATAATTGCCGTGTTGGCCAAGGAGGAGTTACCTCGGTTATCAATTCGAAGGTTGTGGGTTCGAATCCCGACCATGCATCAATGGATTGTTTATAATATGCGCATTATTATGTGCCCACAACGGTTAGCGAAAACATCGTGAGGAACTGGCCGTGCCTCTAACCACCCCCTGTAGCTATCGGGAATTACAGATGTGAACCAATATTTCAGTTAAATACAGACAAGTTCAGTCTTATAATAATTTACCTTTTTAAATTGTACCTAGCTTTTGAACCATTTTTACGTCTATAATAAACATTAAGATCGCTTTATAGGCACAAAATGAATGCTAGTTAAGACTTTAACTTGAAAGGAATAAGAGAGATTGTATCTTCCGAAATATTAGTCAGTTTGTTGAGACAACAGAATTGCCACCAATAACTGATGCGGTTTAATTGATATGTTGAAATTAGATCAAATCTTTAGTATAAGTATGTTACAATCATTTTCTCTCTCTCTCACTTCATATTTCATATCTTTACCAAAACTAGTATTCAATTTGGAAGGTTTTAGGATATTCGGTTTACTATTTTCAACTGTTTCTTTAGTCAATAACTTCTTCTTCGGGCTGAACTGACCCATCTTTGTTTTAACAATCTCCTTGGCTTTAGATTTACTCTTTTTTGTAGTTTCCGTTCCAGGATCTAAGAATTGCTTGTATGTATCGTTGAATGTTGGTAAGACAAGCGCAGGAGAAGATCTAGCTTTGGCTTTAGGCGAGTCTAATTCCTTATTTTCTTTAGAAACAGCCTTATCATTTTCATCCTTTTTAGATTTGGAATTTATGCTGTCATCCTCAGATTTATCGTCCTTTTTCCTCTTAGCCTCAACTGGTGTTATCGACACACTCTTACGTTTTAATCTTGCTGATGAACGTTTACCTTCTAATGCGTCCGTGATCTGATCATCGGTCATGCTTTTGCTGATCAATAACGAATCTTTGTCATCGTGTTCTTCATCATAACTGTTTAAAAGCCCTTGCATTTCTAATGCAGAATTAAACAGTTTTCTTAAATGAGATATTGTTATTGTCTTTGCATCGGTACATATATTATCCATAAGATCTTTAAATTGTATATATAGGTCATCATCGGGATTTTTATTGATCAATACATCAAAATCACTACTTGCTTCCCTTTTATTAGTCAAATAATGATGAAACTCTTCTGGTAACTCATACTCGGGGGTGATGTGACCGTGGTGTTCTTTACTATAGTAGGTTTGAATTCCCGCAGACAGCTCCTTCACTTCTATTATTGAAGGACACAAGTAAGTCTTGTTGAACTCATTTTTTGGGGACACATAGTTGCATTGGTAAAATTTTTGCCAACCTGTATTATTAAGGGTTAAGTATTTAACTTTAACCTGAGTCTCCAACACTTGTTTCCATATTTTGAATTCTGTAACAAACATAAGATCTTTATTGTAGAGATCAGTAGTAAATAGAAATATTTTTATTCAATTTTTCACAGAAGCCTTGTTTTCCACCCAAGTAGCTTCCAATAGTCAAAAATTGACGCTTCAATAACCATTACTAGAAATGTAGTTGTTATTTTCATAGTACATTTATTATTTAATTTTTTATTTATTTATTAAAATTATTGGTTATAAGTTAAGCCTAGCATGTATAATAACCTAGATGCAAGGTTGTAGATTTTGGATTTTTGTTAAATACCTTCAATAGTTTTGAAGAACATGTTATCCGATTCTCTACGATGAAAATGTGTTGCATGTTTATTGAAATTCCCAATGCTCCGGATCTGCTCATTGCATCCAAGGCAATAGATAATGTTGCTATACTGATCAAGCATCTCTTCTTTAGGCGAGTCACAGTCATGTGATGAGTCTATACTTTTACTGCAGTTAGAACAAGTCTCAATGCTCACTGGCTTTATTATGGCAGGTGAGTCTGGCGATCTGGAAAACATAAGTGTTTTATAATTGGCTTTTTCAAAAGTCTCTGGTAAACTGTTTATATAAATATTGCAGGAATGAAGTTTTTAATATTTTGATTACATTTTCCTAAGATATCAAACTTTATATGTTTTCACAATTTAATCATATTTGTTATATTCATATAGAAAAAACAACCCTACCTGTACTGAATAAATGTTTTTAGAAGAAGGAAGAAATATTTAGAAATATTTTTAAATAAATAATATTGTAGCCCCTCCATCATCCTAACTACATCCCTGTTCAAAAACCAAAAACTTACACAGGATTACCATCAACATCCTCGCAATGTTTCTTTTGTATGTGTTTCAGCGCTTTGAAATAAATAGGAAACATTTTTTCACATTTGGGACACGAAAATTCAATTTTATTCTGTTTTTCCTCCATGGTTTGATCATCAGAATTTTCACTTTCCTCTGTGTCTTTATCACGACTCTTTAACAATCGTAATCTTTTGCTGACGCGCGACGAAGGAGCTGCGGTAGATGTATTATTTTTAGGCGTCGCTTTCGGCCGTGTATCAGGCGAACTGTCCCCTTTTATTGGGTCGCTTGGGTGTTGAACATTTTGGTGACTACGTAGCGCCTGTAACGTCTGGAATTTCATATGACACACATCGCATCTACTAATGACTTTTGCTTTACTCGAAGGGGTTTTGGATCCCATTGTAGATTTTGCATTAGCACTTTTCTGGGTCACAACATTTTTTTGAAAACAATCGTGTAAACGTTGACTTCGTCGGTTCTGTTTCATGCCATTTACGGAATACGGAATACGGAATGTCAATCTATCTGTCAGACCAACGAGATTTTTATTCATGAAAATTGAAACTGATATTGTTTTTATGTACTAGAGAAGGACCAAACTATCCTCTAAGCTAAATCTATGCAAATTGAATTAATAAAATGAAAATGCAACGCAATGCAAAAAAACAAAAATAGGGAATGAAATTGAAACAGACCATAAACAATAAACAATAAACTCGGCCGCTCGGCACATGCAACCACACCTAACCACGGCACGGATATTTTTGATCTGTGGTGAACCTCCAGAATATTTAGTGTCAAGTCAAGACAAGACGTCTAATGTCAAATGTCTAATTGGTTGGTTGGTTTTTAGTTCTCCCCGCCAATTCCGGTCATTCATTTGTTGATTTTATATCACTGAGTTTGTTGTTATACTGATTTTATAAGTGTTAAACTAAATGAAATCATGTTTTGAATAGTCGAAGGGTTTACTAATGATCTGGCCATGAACCTACAGTTTACTTCATCGTGATATCCTTATTGGTTTTGGAGCAAAATGGCTCGGAAAAGGGACAATCGGCATTTAGCTAAGCTTGTCACTGAAGATAGGGCTCCCTGTGCGTTCTGCCGCCGTGTAGTAGATGATGAGGTTACGTACGGTAATCTGTATGCCATTGGGGGCATACAATGCCACTACTTGTGTGTTGTAAGTAATGTTTTGCCCTCTTTTATGTTACAAAATACTTTCTGTTGCAACTTGGCACTAGCAAGATTTTACAATACACAAAGCTCTTATACCAATAATAAGTATAACACTCCCGTATCTAAGGCATTCAAGATACCAGACATGGTAATTCTTATCGTAATGCTGGCCTATAACGCATTTTCTGAGTATTAAAGTAAGTATTTACAAAAAAATATATATTATTTATCAGATATCTAGTTCCCATAGTACAAGCCCAAGCTTGTATTATGGTTATGCCTAGGGTTATGGCCCTGTGAAATGTCCACAGATAATTTTATTATTTATTTCTTGTTTCTTTAGTTGCTATCCTGCTGCCTGGTGCAAAAAGGACCAGAGGATAGTGGCCTCTTTGGTTTCATGTACGAAGACATACTGGCTGAACTTGAGAGGAGTAAAAAGCATGTAAGTACCATGTTATAATATCATTACTTTACAATCATATGGACTTTCTCCAATAAAATAAGCTTGCCTGCCTGTTCCTGGAGATCTTACCTTAGGTAACACAATGTTATAAGCAGATAAATTATTTTTATCTTTATGTAGTATATGTTAGTGATGCTTTAGGTCTTAATAAATAAATACATATTGGTGTACATTTTCACACATCGCCATCTAGCCCCAAACTAAGCAAAGATTGTACTATGGGAACCAGATTACCAAACTACCAAGATTAAAAATATCAATCCTTATCTTCAGAAATGTTCATTCTGCGGTTGTGGCGGTGCCAACCTGGGCTGTTGTGTTGGTTCCTGCAGAAAGCAGTTCCATCTGCCATGCGGGAGGGAAAGGAATGCCGTCTCACTGTTCTATGGGAGCTACAAGTATGTATCTCCTGTAATCTTCTGAATGCCTGGTATTTTATATCTGAAATTAGTGGGATATCTAAGAACAAGTTGTCTGCAAATAAAAAAATTATGATAAGCCTTTTTGTAATATCCTCCTTTAAGCTAGAAATCAGAGCAGCGCACTATCATCTTTCACAAAATATTACATTGTCATTGGCACTTGACAGGTATAAAAAGGTTTTACTCAATCAAACTATTTACTTAGAAGTTCCGTTGTGTGTCTCCATTGAACAGTTCCTGACTCCATCATCAGATCAGCTCACTGTCACCATATTATTGTATTGTCACCAGAACTAAAGGTGTATACAAAATTTCAGCTCAATCTAATACTAAGAAATGGTCAAAAAATGGTTTGCAAATTTCAAATAATCATCAAAAATTTGTCTATCATCTTCATTAGTACACTCATGGAAAGTGAGGGTAGTTTCCGATATTTTTTGAGGAGCAAAGAATGAAATTATTTTATTCACAGATCCTTCTGCCAAGTTCACGCTCCAAAGCAGAAAATACCTGAACACATCATGTGCAAAGCCAAGCTGAGAATGAAGGATGATAAAAACAAGAATAATTTGAAAAATAATGGTATGAGATTACATTTTTCAGACCTCCCAGCTCTGTTAGTTGTAACTCTGCTTTCTGAGCTGTAGGTTGTGGGTTAGATCTCCACCCAGCATAAACATTTGTTTGATGAACATAGATGTTTGTTCTGTCTCTGGGTCTATCATATATGTATGTATTTAAAAAAGGAGTTCGTCCGCGTAAATTCACAAAATCGTTTTCGACGACTCTATCCTAAATCATTGAAATTCTGTAATTTTTTTTGAGAAAAATGTAGCCTATGTCTGTCCCAAGACTTAAAGCTATCTCTATAATATTTCATCAAAATCGGCCCAGTGGATAAGTCGTGATAACGTCACAGACAGACAGAGTTACTTTCGCACTCTACTCTACACTCTACTTTCACTTATGTAGTTCCCATAATTATAGTCCCAATATTTATTTATTAGGATAGTTCTAAAACTAATATCTCCAACTAATTACTTTCAGCTGACAACACAGATGAAGATATTGTATGTGTGATCTGCTATGAATCAGTAGACGCGTTTCCAACAATCAACACTTTCTGGCCTCCATGTTGCGCCAGAGACGCATGGTTTCATAGAAGCTGTGTACAGGTAAACATTATAATAAAATAAAGGATCACAACTGGAATCCTTAAGGCGCTCCCTGTCGACGATTGTTTTTTTTCGAAACGAAAAAAGAAATACTTCTGAACAAGCCACATCTCCTATTTTATAATGTATAGTATATGTGAATAAAGATGTACCCATCTTTAATCACTTCGATAAATAATCCTACCGACAAATAACACACTTCGATAAATAACACACGTAGGCGCGTGGTCCGCCTTTGCTTTTCGAATAAATTAATGATATGGGAACTTCTTTCTTAGTGCACTCCTTCACACCAGAAGAAATATACCTTCCAAAATATTAAGTTTTTAGGACTTGTTGAGCTGTGCGTTGCGTTGATAGATCAGTCAGTCAGTCAGTTACGCAAGAGTTTTATATCTATATATATATAAAAGAAAGTTGTGTTAGTTACACTATTTATAACTCAAGAACGGCTGAATCTATATAGCTGAAAATTGGTGGGGAGGTAGCTTAGAACCAGGAGACGGACATAGAATACTTTTTAACGGGAACGGGAAATTAACATTCTAAAGCGATACGAAGTTCGCCGGGTTAGCTAGTATTTAAATAAAAGTTACTCAGAAATAACAGACATTCACAACCAAAAATCTCCATAAACATAAGTCATGTTTTTAGTTTTATAACTATTTAATTAATAATTATTGTTTTCAGAGAATGGCACTAAGCGCTGGAATGCATTACTTAAAATGTCCGCTTTGCAACGATAAGGAGAATTTCTATGATGCTGTAGTCAGCCAGGGATACTATATTCCGGACAGGTTAGTAATTCAAAATTCAAATTCAAATTCAAAAATCATTTATTTCAATAAAATCACAAGGATCACTTTGAAACGTCTTAGGAACTAGGTGAAGCTACGCCGATTCCACGCGACCAAGCCTAGAAGAATCAGGCAACAAACACGGCTTGGGTAAAATTGTAGTAAAATTGTGTTATGTTAACCCACTTAAAAGTGTATTTAAAAAACCGGCCAAGTGCGAGTCGGACTCACGCACAAAGGGTTCCGTACCGTTATCTAAAAAAAAAAAAAAAAAAAAAAAAAAAAAAAAAAAACACTTTTGTTGTATGGGAAGTAGGACGTTGAAGTAGGGCTACTTATATTTATTTTATTGTTTTTAGTATTTGTACTACTTATACATATTAATGATGATTATTGATTATTATTGAAATTTGACAGAACGTCTGTTGGGACAGCTAGTATTTTAGTCGGTACAACATGTGTTCTCCTTCCATTTCTAACTATCAGCCGTCATCTCATCACTCACTCCTTTCTAACCCATGTCATATTTCACACAGCTAGTATAACCCTCGTATTCAGGAACGACACTGTGAGAACACGCACCCACAGTGGACGAAATCTTTTTTCATAAACATCACTTTATGTGTTGTGCGACACTATGGCGCACACTACCGTGTGCCTCTAGAACTCAACACTATGCAGTGTCGCACAACACATAAGCGATGTTTATGAAAAAAGATTTCGTCCAATGTGGGTGCGTGTTCTCACAGTGTCGTTCCTGAATACGGGGGTTAGTATAGATTATTATTATGTTGGTTACAGGGACGCGGCTTGGGAGTTGGAACAGAATGCGTTTGCTGAAATATATGAGAGGCCATTGACTTGTACTGCAGACATCTGCCATTGTCCGATGGGTCGCGAACACGACGCTGATCTGGGGTAATACATTTTAAATAGTCCAGGGTTCGTGTCCGGTCTAGCACCGATAGTACAGGTTGTATTAAATCCCAAAATATATAGATAATATTCAGATCATGCAAAGTTTTTGTTGAAAAAATGAAATCAAAAGTGGTAATGTTTCCAAAATCCTAATAATGTCCAATGTAATGATTGGACGTGTCTGACTACTCCCTTCAGACAACTTCAAGGATCTCAGCGTCTGGAGATCATGCATACACTACTTTGGGGATTACAGTCGTGAACTTATTTAATTTAATTGCATTTTTAAAATCCGGTTACTAAAATACTATAGATTCATGCAATATAATATTTTTTTTTTCAGAATGTGGAGTATAAAGCTGTGTCTACTATGTGGCTCGGTGGGCGCGCACGCGCATTGCATGGGTGCGAGCGAGACGACACGACACGTTTGTCTCACTTGCACTCCAGCCAGGCCAACAGACATGCAAGCACTCACAGATAATATTGATAAATGTAAGAGACAAAATGAAATAGGATTATGACTGTCTACTGTATCTAAATAATATATTGGTGAATATTTTTCACACGCCATCTAACCCCAAACTAGGCAAAGCTTCTACTGTGACTATAGGAACCAGATTACTGATAGAATACTTATGTACTTTTTTTGTAAATACATACTTATTACACACTAGCTGACCCGTGCCCGCTTCGCTGGGGGACAGATAGTTTCACATCTGGTATTCCAATCTTCAAAAATAAATTATAGCCTATATGTTGCCGAGGACTAATAGCTACATAGAAAAAAAACTTTTATCAAAATCCGTCCAGTAGTTTTTGCGTGAAAGCCGGACAACAGACAGACAGAGAAAAATTTCAAAATGTCTTTTTTTTGGCTTGTCTTTCTTGTATAAAGGAAGAATTGAACTCTTCTACAGTTTTATTATTTGTATAGATTAAAACACACTAACACAAAACAAAAATCTATGTTGAATGTTTGTCTTTGGTGGATTACAGTCATGATCCTTTTGTTTTTTGCAGCCTACTGTAATAGCGGTCAAAGCCGCGGACTGAAGCTAGGTAATGATAGATTAAACCTTGTCTTTTCAGTGATATTACAGGAGCAAGCGAACTCTGCAAATAGCGTCCGTCATGGCCCAGTGATGCCAAGCAGGATGTCTCTGAGACGGACCAAGGGTCGAATCCCAATTTTGAACAGGTAATTTAAGTATATTTACGATCATATATGAACTAGTCGTAACCCTCGTGACTTTATTTTTTTAGTTATTTTTCAAACAGACCATGTTAAGCTCAACCCTCGCTGCACCCCCTTAGGGGATGAATTATATTTAGATTAAAACACAAGAGTTTTATATTTAGATTAAGATTTTAAACAGGTTATTAAAAAAATGAGAGATAATGTATGAGTTGAGTAGCCAGAGGAACGTCCAACTACTGCAAAATGTGAGTATGTGCCAAATAAAATATTTGGACGTGCCTCTGACTACCCCCATTAGACATCTTCAAAGGATCTAAGTGTCTGGAGATCTTAGAGAATATCTACCGTACTTGGGGATTATAGTTGTAATGCTATTTATTTTATTGTATTTATATTAAAAAAAAAACGAAGCGGTTATTAATTTGGCGGATATGTACGTGTAGGGTAGCCAGAGGATTATCCAACATTACAGTTTAGTTTTTAAAACGTAGCATGTGCTAATGCAGCTTTAAAAAAATTTCCTGAAACTTTCAGGCCCTCGTGTTCAGGCGCTTACAACATGAAAACTGAATGCGAATCTTCAGGTAAATTAAAATAAATTAAATGCATAATAATAAATATTGGTGGATATTTCATACAACGCCGTACAAACTTTGGCATTTATAATATTAGTAGGATTTTTGTTCAGAACAAAAGAAATCTATGTTCATCACACAAATCAATAAAGATTTTTCTATTCTACAAATGTATGCCCTGGGTGGGAATCTAACCCACAACCTACAACGCAGAAAGCAGAGTCACTAACAACTGAGCTGTGAGGCCAGTAATTAATTATTTCGGTAATGGTTTTTAAGGATCCGTACTCAAAGGGTAAAAATGGGACCCTATTACTTAGACTTCACTTTCCGTGTGTCACAAGGCTGTATCTCATGAACCGTGATAGCTAGACAGTTGAAATTTTCACAAATTGTGTATTTTTGTTGCCGCTATAACTCTGACTCGCACTGGCCCTTTTTTAGTTTATCCATTACAAACAAAAATACAAATTTACATCTTTGTAATAGTAGTAACTATCTGTTTTGCATGTTACAGCCTTACCAAGCATCCAATCGAGTCGTCAAGAGCTGAATCTAAAAACACCTCGAAGAAAAACAGAACACCTATCACCAAAAAGACGTACCTCCTCATACAAAAGTCCAGAGAAATCTCCCATCAAACCAGAGAAATCGAACGACTCATACAAAATTATTGATCCTGTCTCATACAAAAGTGTAGAATCCAACATGAAGGTTAAAATGTCCCCGATGAAGGTTCTAGAACAGAGTATAAGGCATAGATTTGTTTGTATGGGAGGTAATGTTTTGGATGAGCGAATGGTAGATATGATGAGGTGCAGGTTTAGAAAACCTAGACCCTTGTGTGCGAAGAAAAAGATTGTTGAGTAAGTATGCTATTCCTACTAATATATCAAACTATTGTGATCGTTAATCATTGAATTATATAAAACTTTTGCATTACTCACTGAATTAATGTCCAAAAACTAAACTACCACCCGAGCTGTGAGGCCGGTCTTCAGAGTATAAACTCTTTCTAACTAACATTTTATTTGTTTCAGTGAAATCCTGAAAGATTTATTGAACAATTTAATTAGTCCACTAAAACAGAAGGAGCAATTAAGAGAATGGTGCTCACCCAGAAAATGCTGTGACATCTCAGAGGAAAAGGTAAAACTATTTTAAAATAGCCCATATAAAACTATAAAACGTTTAAATCTTAGTATTTAAAATTCTGACGTTTGTTTGTGACCTAACTTCTCTTAATCGGCTGGACCGGTTTGGTTGAAATTTCGTATGTATATTTCAATAGGTTCCTGGATGGTTTGGAAACACAATTGAACCCGGTGGCGCTGCTATCAGTCACGTTATTTGATTTACTGTACTCTTAATACGTGTATTTTATTTTATTTTATTTTTTTGTTTTTCATTATATTTATTTATTTTCGCTTACCTTTATACTATGTATATTTATATTTACCATGCACACTCGCATACTACTTTGATATTTATTTATTTTATTTTTTAGTCTATTGTACGTAAATTCTTTAGAATTAAGACATATATCTTATTTAGTTTATCGACTTGTTGTGTCGCCACATCGCGTCCAGGCCCCTACTGAAAACCAGCGTCGCACCGCGCTTCGCCTACTCCTTAGGTTCGGTGCTGTGCGGCTCAATGCTGAGACGGGGACCTATTTGCCCCCACATGGCACAATTTGCTGTTGTTTGTTTTTTTTTTGTTCTCTTTATTCATTAATTGTGTTGTGCTTTTGGAGCAAATAAATGTATTTTCTTTCTTTTCTTTCTTTCTTAATATATAGGCGTTACGTTACGAAGTTCGCCGGGTCAGCTAGTATGACTGTAAAAATACATTGCACAAAAAAATTGTCAAGCCGAGACCAAAAGTAGAGCATCATTAAAACTAAATTTCTTCTTTCAGCAAAACGATATCCGCGCAGGCGATAATGCAACTAAAGATACTGAAAATACGGTCGAAAATAAAGAAAACCATATGCAAGAAACACCCCATAAGAAAAAGATCAGTCAAAATTCAACGCCCAGAAAGATAGTTACAACTCCAAGATCAGAAAACAGTAAAGTAAGAAATAAAGCAACGAATAATAATACACTCGAGAAAGAAGTGGTTCATGAAACAAATGCACATGAAGGTACCAAAGAAATAAGCGATGAAAAACATCAAACAAATGCAGAGATTCAAGAAGTTGATGATGAAGAATATCTTGCAAATATAATGCCTGAAACTGATGCCACAAACGATGATTCTTCCAACAGTACCTTTCAACTTCCGTCTGAGTTTATAGCAGAAGCGGTAAGCGACGATAGTTGTTTTACATTCGCGTCACCGAAGCGAAAGACCATCGAAATGAAAGATTCGAGCTTAGAAATATCAGAACAAGACCATTCTGTAAACATTGATGTCATTAAAATACCCGATAGTCCTGCATCGAGTCCAGATGTTAAGAAATGCGCGTTTAAGTTCAGTCGACTCGACAAAGAAGGTTTGGAAGACAAAGTTCGTATTGATTTAGAAAGTTTTAAGAAGGGGTATCTAAGCGAAGTTGAT
Source organism: Hydriomena furcata (assembly GCA_912999785.1). Classification (NCBI taxonomy): domain Eukaryota; kingdom Metazoa; phylum Arthropoda; class Insecta; order Lepidoptera; family Geometridae; genus Hydriomena; species Hydriomena furcata. The sequence goes on along the minus strand of OU538823.1, from coordinate 2,823,747 downwards.
AGAGAATACAAATGTTCCTTTAATCACAACCACAACACCAACAAACTAAGTTCGGAGAAGAGTAAACTACGTACGGTTATCGATTTTGCTATAGACGCTCATAAGCATAAACATAACACAGCTGTCAAAAATGACAGGAAGAGAAAATTCTCTGAAGAGGGTTTGTGTAACTGGAGTTTTGACAGGGAGGCTAAAAGTAGAAAGATGTCTGAAAACGATCTGAATTTGAGCGGTGATGATTTTGAAGTTAAAAAGAAGTTATCTTATAAAAAGAATGTAAGTCCATCTAAAAAGGTGGTACAAGATAGAAGTTCTGAAAAAATAAATAGAAATAAGAAAAGCTCTAGACAGAGAAGGAGAGAACGCGAGAATAGAGAAAGGAAATGTATTCTAGAGAAAGAACGTGCTGAAAATATCAATTCTAATGATGAAACACAAAAACAGGAAAGAAACTTGCTTGATAGAAAACTTGAAGGAAAAAAGCATCACATTAAGGAAAATCTTATGAAAAAGATCAAATCAAATGATGCAAATCCAAAAGTTATTAAAGAAAAAATATTGCTTGGTAAAAAAATAGAGGGTAAAGAACAAAATAACATAAGAGAAGCGGAAATTAAAGAAAAGAGCACGAAAAAGATTAGATTTGATGATAAAATAATGCTAAAAGAGAAAAGAAATATGCTGAATAGAAATCTTGAAGAAAACCTAATGAAAACGATTAAATCAAATAATGGAAATCCAAAAGCTATCAAAGAAATAAACTTATTTGATAAAGCAATGGAAGTTAAAGAACAAATTAATATCAGAAAAGATGAAACTAAGGAAAAACGCACGAAAAAGGTTACATCCAATGATAGAGTAACACTAAAAGAGAAAAGAAACCTTGAAGGCAAAAAGCAACGCATTGAAAATAATTTAAAGAAAAAGATCATATTAAAATATTATGGAAATCTAAATGTAATTCATGAAAAAAGTTTGCTTGATAGTAAACTAGAGGAAAAAGAACAAAGCATTAAGATTAGAAAAGGGAACATTAAAGAAAAACGAGAAAATAGAAAATTAAAAGAAGAAAAGAGTGCGCTTAATAGGAAACAAGAAAAAATCAAGATTATTACACAACTGGTTACTGAAAAACACGGAAAAGCAGAATGCAAAGAATTTATAAAACATAAAAATCACGAAAGTAAACAAAAACGAAATAAAGATGGAAAGGAAATTTCAAAGCGCATAAAAGTAATGAGCGCATCCAATAATGAAGAAAACTTGAAAGATAAAACAAATGTGGATGAAGAAAGAAAAACACGTAAAGATAAAGATAAGAAACTTAAGCGTTCAGACAAGCATGCAAAAGATAAAAAACATAGAAGTACAGAAAAATACGCGAAAGGAAACGACGATCGAAATATTGAAGTAACTATTGACTCCTCCGAAAGCAAACTGAACCAAAAAACAAAAACAAAACTATCAATCAAAAACAGCGAGAAGGACATCTCCGTCAAAATTAAATGGAAAAAGAAACATTTCCGTTTGAAAATAGAATCGAAGAAAGAAAAAGCGGAAAAATATGTCCAAAAAGACGATTCGAAATTCAAACAATACGTTTTGCAATACTTCTCCGAAATATCTCCAAAGCAGGTTTTAGTGAAACCTGAACAGGAGGTCAGCCCACTAAAGAGGAAGTATGTCAAACAAGAAAAGACTCCTGATAATTTGAAGCAGATGAGTATTTCCAACTTTTTTAAAGTAAAATCTCCTGAATAGTCTGAAACTTTCCATTAAAAATAATATTTTTATTTTGAAATTTGGCGGGTAATTTAGCCTCTGCGTAATGGTGTTGCCTGCGCCATTAAATAAACATGTTTTAGTAGATTTCTATCATCGCAGCTGATTGTTGATTTTTTAGATTGTTGCAAATTTGTGACTTTTCTATGAACAATGTTTTTCTATATGTTTTTATAAGTAATATACTTTAATATTCACGTTTTTCATATTGATATAGCAAGTTATAAAAACTTAGAAAACTAGGTACCTACTATTTATACTACCACTATAAAAAATGTTTTTATATTTAGACTTTGTAAGATACCAGTATGTTAGATATATTTAGTTATTCGTACATATTTCATAATAAAATAATTATTTACATGAATTTCTTTGTTTTTGTTTTAACCCAAAAATAATATTGACCTCGACGTCCAGTGTAGCATTCAATGACATGACCAAATTCCCATCATCATCATCCTCGAACGCACTACTGGGTGTAGGTATCTCTCCGTCCTCACGTTTCAGTGTAACCCGTGATGTTAACTACATCACCTGGCCTTCATGACCTACTAAAACTCCACCAGAGTTTTCCACTATCATAAAATAACCTATTTAATTACATACATAAACTACTTAGTCATATTTTTTTCTGTGTCTAAAAGACGTCACGAATAAATAGTATGGTTGTCGTACGTTAAATTCGGTAAGACCCATAACAACTGTTTATATACCCTGTATTAAAAAAATGTTTTAATAAGTAGGTGTAATAAATAAGCCCGAACTCGGACAGTCTACTATCCATATGAGTGGAGAGGACCATATTTTCCACGGAGAGATAGGATAACGGAACTTCCGATATCCTATCTAGAGGTGGGTCGTATCAAATACCAGGTTGATGATCATGTTGTTTGAAATACTTTAAAGTTTTTGGTTCCAACCAACTCCTCAAGTATAAAAATACTTTCAAGTACAAAAATACTTTCCAAGTACAGAATACGCGTTAAAACTGTGACATACCTGGTACGTATTTTTTTATGCCAATACCAGGTTTGCAACTGGTATTGGCAACTACTGGTCATCAGAATGATCAGAACAACGTAACAGATAAATAAACTTTTAAACAAAATTGGTCGAGTAGGTATGGATAAAAGTAACCCGACTGAAAATACATTATATAAACATACTACTATTGTTTTTATAGCTGTGTTTAAAATCAGCCGTTTACGTGCGGCCACAGGCTTTCGCAATACCTAGGTAAAATTTGATTCTGTATTAATACTGAACTTTTATGTACTAAAGTGAAAGATCCTACCCACAATATAAATAAAATACAACAGTAGAAGATGGTAGGAATTGGTAGAAGCGTTATGGCATCACCGCGCCATTGTTTACAACGCCAAACGAAACGAAACAAAAACAAGTGCCAGTCGACTAGTCGACCAAATTAGTTTTACACCTTGTTTGGACGACCGTCCGACTCTTTTGTAAACGAAATTTAAAAAGTATCTTCTCAAAACTACAATCTATAATCTAAAGTTAATCATTAGTTAGTTTAAACAGTTTAAAAAGCAAATTCCTTTTTCAAAAATTGTTTTCTTTGTTCAAAAGTGGTAGAAGGTTTGCGACGTTGCCGCTCTTCCATCGTACTTTTCTAATAAGATTTACCACTTTTTGGCAGTTTTTTTAGAGTTGTTTACTACTCTAAGCTACGTACTGTAAATAAACTAGTGCAAATATTTAAAAGGAATGCTTCAGTGTCCTGAAATGTGTGGATTTGAACATTCTCTAATTTCTGACGCAATAGAAATCTGGCAACAGCGCGCAGAATCGGAGTGAATAACTTTCTGATGTACTAAAAAAGCAAATCCGATTCATCCGATTTCACATAAACCCAACTTTGATGAGGTGAGTTTTAGTTTTAATTATTTAATTTATATTATTACCTGTAAGTTATCATAATTTAGAACAAAAAGAAGTGTAACGAACGGTTAATTCAATTTTCCCGCCGGGTGACGTAATTTGGTATTGTATTGTACGAGTCAGCCATCTTTTTTTGGACAATCAGTCATCTGTCAAGAGTCATTGGATTTGTTCGTGCACAGTGAAAAATAAAAAAAATCATCAAAGGGTGGTTTTTATCAAAAAAATCACCACGGAAGCATCCGGGTAAGTTTTTATTAATATCAAAAGGAGTTTTAATTGATCGTTTCACTTCTTTTTGTCGCTTAGATATCATTTGTTGAATATAACCTCACTTCGGTTGCTAGGCGCTGAAGTTTCCAGATTTTAGGTCAACCAGCGTTTTCTTCTTTTTCTTGTATTTATTTGCAATAATTGACGTGTAGGTCTTATAAACAGTTGAGAAACGTAAAACAACTTTGTAGAAAGTTTTTGCAAAACTGCAAAATGCAAAGAAGATTAGTCAGGTCTCCAACCTTAGTAAAAGTTTTTGTAAAGTAGATAATAATTATTATTATTTACAATTTACATAATCTATGTAGATATTGCTTTGTTTTTTCTTTTATAGTAAGTACTTGATATTTTCTACAGTACTTAGGGTACCTACATACTTTGAAGGAATATTTATTTTTAGCTGTGGGCAAGTTCGGACATGCATTGGACGGTGATTTCATCATGATTACAAAAGCTCCTTATTTCATAAATAAGTACCCAACTTATTCATATATACGGATAAATAAAAATGCTTTATATAAATAGGCCAAATGTAAAGCACCTACTTTTTACTACATACTTACCTACTTTTAAAATCTCTAATTATTGCCTTCTAATTTTTAAATCATTTTATTTGGGTAGCAAAAAATAATAAAACAAACAATTACTCATTTATCATATAAAAGGGATACTTTTTAAAAATCATTGAAAATTAACTGTGCAATTTATTCATTTGTTTTTTAGGTACTTTGCCAATACTTCACAATAAAAAGCACAAATATATTAGTAACTAATTGATGATCAATTGATCTGTCATCATAACATTTTCTATTGAAAAATATTTTTAAATGTCAAGCTTTTGTATAACAGCAAAACATTGTCATTGAAACTTGACATGAGTGCAAAGTTTTTATTTAATCAAATATTTACTAAGGAGTTCCGTTGTCAGTGTCTGTTGGACAGCTGCTGACTCCATCATCAGATCAACTTGCTGTCACCATATTATTGCATTGTCACCGAAGTAAATTTTTAGCTCAATTGATTTGGGATAACTGCTTCATAATTGAGTTGCAGGATTACACTTTAACAAACATAGCTACATACATACATACATAGAAAGCTTTTAAAAATGATAACTACATAAATATCAGCGCAACATATATAAATCCTCGGTAACCCTGTCTCTTCTCAAAGCCTGTAAAGACCCCAGAAAGCTTCTGTGCTTCTGGGAGGAGCTAGGCTGGCTACAGATGTAGCTGGCTCACCCCCCCACTCATAACGGACCAACTTTGAGTCTAAATGCGGTAAAGGGAGTCCCCACAACTAACTAACTAACTACATAAATATCAGAGTATCAATAGGCCACGTTTGGAATCACTACTATAGTTAAGACTGACCATTTATTCATAAAGAGTCACTTCCAGAGTTGTCCTTGAAGTTGATTCATAACTTCATAGAACCACTACAAAGATGTGGCTTTTCTATACAGATAACATCTATTTAGGTTAGAGTGATGATAAGGAGGCCGTTGTTACCACATTTTTACCTTCTAAACCACAAACCACTTATGCCACTATTTTTAGTTTTGAAGTAACTGCTATTTTCGTATCATTTTAATCTATACTAATATTATAAATGCGAAAGTAACTCCGTCTGTGACGTTATCACGGCCAAACCGCTGAGCCGATTGTGATGAAACTTCATGTAGAGATAGTATGAAGTCTTGGGACAAACAAAGGCTACTTACCTGCTTTCCCAAAATTTTCTAAATACTCAAGTAAATGGTCGGATTCGGACCGCAGTCCGCTATGTGACCCCTGCAGGCCTAGCTTTAATGACCCGAAAATTTAGTTGTCTACGAAAGAATAGACAAAAATTCAATTTGAATGTAGAATATAGAGTAGTAGACGAGAAATTTTGATTGAGGCAATTTATAAATACCTTTTTTTCCGTTTATGTCGATTGCCATGTGCAAAAAGTACAAAAATCGCTTTTAACACAAAAAAATCACGCCCGACTCACCTTCACTGCTCTGTCGCACTATTTTTATGTCTATACTTCTGTAAAATAAACATTTCTCGGGTCAACAAGCTAAACCTGCTGCATGGATATCATTAGAATTTAGAGAATACCAATTTCGTAGTAATAATTATAGAATCTATGTTCCTAAACTGTGACCGTTCTGTACCAATAAATATTGGTATGAATATCATAACATGATAATCATGGTTTTACAAAATAGTCCATCACGCTATGAAAGCTATAATATTTTACCAAAATAAGTCCGCTGGATAGGTTTAACAAAAAATTAATATCAATATCACTCAACCGTTACACACAGTACCTAAAAATGAGTAGGTAGGTATGCTAGTGAAGATAAAAGTATTTTTATTAAGTAACTAGCGACCCGCCCCGGCTTCGCACGGGTAGCATGTTATTATACATATAAACCTTCCTCCTGAATCACTCTATCTATTAAAAAAAACCGCATCAAAATCCGTTGTGTAGTTTTAAAGATATAAGCAAACATACAGACATACAGACGCGGGAAGCGGAAAGCGACTTTGCTTTATACTATGTAGTGACTAGCGACCCGTCCCGGCTTCACACAAGTAGTAATAGCATATTATGCCTACATGGTTTTTCTGTCGTAGGTTTCTACACACAAAACCTCGACAATTTACATACCTACACCTTCCTTATGAATCACTCTGTCTATTGGTGAGAACCGCATGAAAATCTGTTCTGTGGTTTGTGAGTTTATTGCAAACAGACAGACACGGCGGGGGACTTTTTACAATGTAGTGATTATTTATTACAAACACGTACTTTACGTTGGTCCTTCGATAATTTAGTTTTATTACTTTTGGTCCTGCGTGTGACCTAGATTTTGGCATATGCTTCACATTAAAAGTTGAGCTATGTTGGCCAAGTGGGTGGTAAGCCAATTCGAAGGTCTTGGGTTTAAAACCGGTAGTGCATCAATGAACGTTTCTGTTTGAAAAATTTGTAGGTAGGTACTTATGCGCGTTACGATTTTAAAATTGTGATTTCATATGTACCTACAAAGAAATAATTATCTTAAAACTTGCTTTTACCCGCGATAACGTCCACGAAATTCTGTAAATCGATTTTTGAAGACTATGGTAAAACATTAGTTTCCTAAAAATAGTTTTCTTTTTATTTTATTTATTTCTACCGACAATTAACACAAAATCCCGACTTTTTAAAATTATGTCCAGATTTTCTAGTCATCCCATCGGTAGCCCTATAGGTATAGGATATATCTTTACTCTGATACCACACTAGCAAAAATATAACGAGAAAAATACAATTGCTCGATGATACATACTTTATACGGGTTGGGTGAGTGGTTACTCGTGGAAAAAAACGTAATCTATCGATAATATCCAATATCACTACTATAGTTTTTATGTATGTGAAGATAGGTTTATGTACATTTCCGTCCTCAAATTATCATCGGTAAAGGTCCGTTGACATAATTTGACTTTTCGATTGGTCGAAACATTTTCTTCGGTATTCATTTTAGTTTTTTGAACGTACGTTCACACAAAAAACAAGATTAAAACAGTTAAGTACCTACTTAACTGTTTTTTTTTGTCTGAGATCTTGTCGGCTACTATGGCGACTTGTTTTTAATATAAAGTACTTATACCTTATACCATAATTAATTATAATCAAACATCAAGTTTAAACAATATCGTCAATTCAACCATTGTGTACACGCAAACTTCTCGCAAAATAGTTTGTTTGTACAGCTGAAGTATTGCGAACGAGTACTACGTTTTATCAAAACGACAATGGTCGTGGAAACCATTGAAATTATAGAAACTAGCTGAACAATAATGCACCTGTAATAGCAACTCTATCACACTAGTGGAAACCTTCGCAACTTAGTTCACGTGTAGTTATTTTCCAACGGGCTTCAACCTCCGCTGCACCCCTTTAAGACGAGTAATAAATGTTTTTAATGAACGCAGAATCGATTTTTGTCAATAACCGCAAAACATACAGTTTTGTTTTTTATGACAAAGATAACTTAAGGATATGAAGGATAAATTATAGATAGAAACACGTTTGGTGAAGCTTTTCTCGATATATTTATTTTCCAAAGTTGACTCTTCAAAAACACTAGTTTCGTTTCGTTTTTAATCAAAACTATGAATAGCTAAACAGTTCATTTTATATAATTCGTTAAAAAATCGTAATAGCTAAGTAAATTATAGACAGTTTCTTTTTAAGTTTGATGGTTTTTAAGATAATGCAGTTTTATCACTTTTTCCGTTTTATCCGGGTAGTCTCAGCCCATACAAAAAACTAAAACCAAACATTTCACATAACACCTTGATTTTTGATAATTCCTTTCTTAATGCACACCAAAAGGAATACTCTCCAAATTTCAAGTTTCTACGACCAGTGGTCTAAGCTGGATGTTGATAGGTCAGTCAGTCAGTGACGCAAAAGATTTACATACAATGAGACATACAGATACAGGTATACAATGAGACCATTCTATTCAGCGTAGGGACTATTGACTAACATAATTACGTTTTAAAAACTGACGTAAATGATTCAACCAATGGAAAATTCATGTCGATAGTTTTTTACGTTTTACAAGCTAACCCGGCGAACTTCGTATCGCTTTAGAATTAACAAATGTTGTGTTAAGTGCCCGATCCCGTTCCCGTCAAAAAGTATCCTATGTCCGTCTCCTGGTTCTAAGATACTTCACCACCAATTTTCAGCCAAATCAGTTCAGCCGTTCTTGAGTTGTAAATAGTGTAACTAACACGACTTTCTTTTATATCGATATAAAGATGAATACGAAGGAACTATTAGTCCTACATAAATACAATTTAAATGAGAATAAATTTGGACATTTTAAGAAAAATTTACACAGTAGAAAAAAAATCATTCATATCAGATAGCAGATTAAGTAAAAAAAAAAATGCGCAGACTTCTATTTAATAAAAATGAGACGGTATCTAGGTACCTACTTTGTTTTGTGTAGAATATTCTTTAAACTGTTTTGCTAAAATATTTTGTTGCTGTTTGTTGATCAATATTATTTTACGACAGAAGGAATAGACTGTTGTCGCTTATTCAATGTTACCTTTCAGGGTGACGAACTCAATGTAATCGAAAGGACCTTGACTTAATGCCTGCTTATTATCTACTAGTCACCTCGGCTTCGCATGGGTGTACTAATTAAAACAATAGGCAATTTTGTACTACTAGGTTACATTATTGCAATTTTTGTGAGGATTTCTATTTTTTTTGTAAATTAAATATGGCCATTGATACTCGCTGATAATGTAGCTTTTGGTATGTGAAAGATTTTTTTAAATCGGTCTATCTGTTTTTTAATTTTCCGATACAAAACAAAAATACAAATTTTATCTCTTTAATATTAGTGTAAATTTACTGTTAGGTGTGCAATAATTCTCGTCATATAGTGACTTTTAAAGTTGTTTGCTGTAGGCTGGCTCTTATCGATGTCAAAATGTAGTAGTATCCTGTGACTTCAGAGGCCGGGTTATTCAAAATTTGAATTTAATTTTTGGTCATATTTACTAGCAGATCGGGGCGATCGGGTGTACTAATATTTTTTTTACACCTTGGGTTACATTAATGAAGTTTTAGTAAGGATCATTATTTTTTTCTAGTAATAAATATAGCCTAATGTTACTCAGTGATAATAAAGCATACTAATGGTAATTTTTTTATTGAAATATGTCATGTAGTTTTTGAGTTTAATCGTTACAGTTTAAACATACAAAAATATAAAAATACAAAATTTCTTCTATAATATTAGTATAGATGAATACTGATTGATATTGAATATAGTTAGTCAGAATAAGTAGGTTTTTTTTGTAAAGAAACCCTTCTTAGTAGTATTTATTATTCTTAAGTTTCTCTCAGCGGAATCGTTCTCACGGTCTCGTAACTAGGTGTAAGTGTGCACCAAGTCCTTATTTGCGAAACAATGTTACACAAAAAACACAAAAGCATTCTAGCGAGGCACGTCCCGGCATCGCGTGAGCGCCTGTGGGAGTGCTACGGACATGTTTTTTCAATTGTTAGCTTTTGTTGCTTCTGAAGAAAGATATAGCTGGTATTTGGAACTGTAGGCCTAGCATAAACACCCGAGAAAAGTTTATTTTACAGAAGTATAGACAATTAAGTCCACCATGTACACCATGTACCTAATACATTAAAGGATGAATCGAGTGTTCTTAAGAGGGACCTGGGTGTATTACCATATATTAAATTAAGTATTCCGCCTCATTTTTTGCATTAAAGATTTTTGTACTATTTGAGCATAGCAATCGCAAGAATGAACGAATAATATTTCCAATTTTTACAAACTAAAAAATTTGTTCTCTTTTAAAACGATTATGAATAACGTTCTGTTGGAATCTTTTAAACAGCATTCGATTGTCTCTTTTTAACATTCTACCTTCATATAGGTTTTTATTTCCATTTTGATTTGAAAAAAAAAATAAGGCGTCGCAAAAAGTTTTACATACGCATGATCAATCCAAGGTGACTTGAAAAAACTGGTTCGCCTTGCTGTTTTTTACGTCAATAGATAATGCGAGAAAACTATCATTTTATCGCATCACGTACGTTGTACTCATAGACATACCTACCTACTTGACTATTAAGATGTAAATGTGAGAAACGTGGGTACTTACAGAATTGCAATGTTTCACGCTAGCTTAGTTGCTTACAATAATGCCAATTCTGTCGTCTTGACGAAAACTTAGTCCTTATTTTGTTCACATTAAAGTCTAAATTAGCGTAAATCTTAGTTATCAGTCCTAAAATTGTCATAGTTTAGTATTTTTTCATATTTTACACATCCATATTAGTCAACACCAATTTACATTACATAATAGATTAAATAAAGGTGGACGTTGCTAAATCAAATTACGAAAATCGAAAATTTGATCAAAATTATATTAATTTTGAAACTAATACTACTTAAAACTTATTACAAGAGTTTGTTAAAACTATGCTTGTCGGTACGACTGCTTAATTACCAAGTACAGTAGACATCCTCTCAGATCTCCAGGCGCTCAGATCCTTGAAGATAGAAGAAGGTGGTAGTCAAAGACACGTCGTATGCCCACATTTTTCATTTTATTACGCGTGACAGGCTGCGAGCCCATCGCCGCTAATAAACAATCTCAAAGCAACGTAAGATGCTATTTCTAGTTGCTAATATAAAACGCATTATATTAAATCTTGTTTTTCAACTTCGAACTATTTTTATTGAGTCTTATATCATGGAGTTTATATACAACAACAAGACGGCCATTTTGAATGATAAAAATAAAATAGATGTTGTCCATTATTTTTCGAGTTTCAAGATGATAATTTACAGATAAGGTGCGGTGATAATTATGTCTAACAGGCATCACATCTGCATTTAGACATCACGTCTACGTTTAGACATCATTAGGTGAATTGGCGTGAACCATCACTTCGAAATCTGGTCAATTGGTTCACCGTCATCATCATTTTCTTATCCTTATCCCACTTTATCTGGTCAATTGGTTATTATTATCATTATCTATCCCACAAAAGTACATACATCTGATTTACTGCTGACATCTTGAAGAATTGTCAAGACATTAAATGATATTGTATCACGACTATAATTCCCAAGTACGGTAGACTACTAGATCTTTAGGCTCTTAGAAGACGTCTAAGGAAGGTAGTCAGACGTAAGACTAAGGGAATGCCCACATTTGCAGTTAGTCATTGAATACGTGACAGGTTGCTATTCTTACATGATCTTCTGCCCTTGGCTTCGCTTGAGTGGTTACTTCGATAAAAAAATAGCATATTAGCTACTCCAGGACATAGGCTATGTATATTCCATGTTTTGTTCAAATCCGATTGAGCGTGATTGAGACACAAACATCCAAACATCCTGACAAATTTTCGGACATTATATCTACTGGCAACTTATGTATAATATCCTCCTAAGTAAATTAGGTACCTAACTACTGCGTAGTAGTTCGGGTGACCTCGATACGATATTATCAACCAATGAAAAAAGGAGGTTCTCAAGTCGACGCGAATATTTTTTTCTTGTTATTTTATGTATGATCTTTATATTTGGTTGGTGTTGTTTTCTATTGTGTAGAGAATAGTCCAAAGTTGGTCCCATTTAAATTATATTCATGTAGGACTAATTGTTGCTTCATAAAACTTATACTAATATAGGTAGTCTCCTGAATTTACGATTGGTTGAAACATTTTCGTCGGTTTTTTTTTATTTTTCAAACGTAATTTACAAGCAGAGTTTACACTACCGAACTCATCCATGGCGGAGTGTGGCAACTATGAAAGCCTGACCTAATTCCGAGTGGTCCTTGCTGTCACGTAGTCGCCGCGTGCGCACGCGCTGTGACCTTGTTCGGAGGCTGCGCATCTGCGTATGGGCGTACATTTTATCGGTTTCGCCACGGAATATGTAAAACTCCATGGAATACGATAGAGGTTCTATGATAGCATGTGTGAAACATTTAAAAAAATAAAAGAAAACTGACGAAGATGATTCAACCAATCGAAAAGTTAATAGATGATACTAGTTTTTTAAGTTTTATGATGGAACTATTAGTACCACATAAATACAATTTAAATAGGACCAAATTTAGAAATACTAGTATCGCGTGGTGTTTCAATTTCGACCAGAATATAAAAAAATACAATATTTTAAATAGGGAAAAATCACCTCACTCCTACTAATCTAACGTCTCACCTGGGTTCCTTTGCACGTATCGCGATGTAATGTATATAATCGCTAAAGTTTGTGAGGATGTTTGTATGTGTGAAAGTCAATGACATAATAATCCACGTTGTCAACGACAACATGGTTAAGATGAAATTTGCTGTAGATGTAGATATAATGCCCAAATAAAACAGGACAACATCCATATAAACATTTTTAATCCAAAAACCTTCCCAAAATTATAAAAAAATGCAAAAGGAATGATTTTGGTATAGATGTCGCTGGTGTGCAAAAAATCTAACAACAGTTTTGACTACACAGGACAGGACAAAGTCTGTCACGGGCTCACGGGACAGCTAGTAACTATTATGTATCATCGCGATACGAGGATATCGACCTATTGCGCATTAATATATAGCTACCTACCACATTGCTAGCTTGAAACCCTCGAAGTTTCAGAGTGGATATAGCAGCTGTTGTAAAGAACACCCATACACGCCATCTGTCGGATGCATTTAGCAACTGAATATCTACCAAAAAGATCCCAAACCGGCTTCAATTTTAACAAAGGAAAGGTGATGTGCTTGTGGTCATTGAAAACAAAACAAAAACGCAATTCCTGTTTGCAGACAACAGCTGCACGGTGTTCATATTTCCGTGTTATGTTATTGACCAACTTTATATTCTACGTCACATACCAAAATCAATATTTTCAAAATAAAATAGTTTTCTATTTATATTTATGTACTAGCTGACCCGTGCCCGCTTCGCTGTGCGTAAGACATTTCTAATACCATCGCGGACTTTATTGTAGAAAAAAAAATGTGTTTATTTACGACATCACATTAGAAACCTCTAAAATTATCAGTGTTTCTCTACTATATTATGCATGTATTATACATATAAACCTTCCTCTTGAATCACTCTATCTATTAAAAAAACCGCATCAAAATCCGTTGTGTAGTTTTAAAGATATAAGCAAACATACATACATACATACAGACGCGGGAAGCAGAAAGCGACTTTGCTTTATACTATGTAGTGATTTTAAAACCAAGATTTCGGAAGCATGTATAGCATTTAATTTTGGTATAAAATTGAAGGTAGTCAGAATTGTCTTTTGTTTTAGAAATAGTAGATATGTAGGTAAGATAAGGCCTACAATACAATTTTACAATTACGTTTGAAAAACTAAAAAGAAAACCGACGAAAATGTTTCGACCGATCGAAGTCTATTTTATGAAGAAACTATTAGTCCTACATGAATATAATTTAAATGGGACCAACTTGGGATTATTCTCTACACAATAGAAAAAAAAACATCGAAATCGGATCACCAGGTAAGAAGATATGCGCGGTCTTACACTTGTTTCGTCGGCAATTTTCCAAGTCGAGCTACTGAAGAGTCAAAGTTGAGAAGCAATTTTATTGCTTTCGTACGGTATTTCAACAGCGTGTGGAGAAATCTACCGCGTCCAATGGTGTTTGTATTAACCATTGATTGGTTATCATTACGTCATCTTGGTGTTTTCCAAATTTATATGTTAAGGTGATAAGTGAAATTTTTGACTTTTTGTATGGGCTGAGTCTACCAAGATAAGACGGAAAAAGTGATAAAACTGCATTATCTTGAAAACCATCAAATTTAAAAAGAAACTGTCTGTAATTTACTTAGCTAGTATGATTATCTAACATATTAAATAAAAAATAACTATTTAGCTATTTATAGTTTTGATTAAAAACGAAACCAGTGTTTTTGAAGAGCCAACTTTGGAAAATAAATCTATCGAGTAAAGTTTCACTTATCGTGTTTCTGTCTGTAATTTATCTAGATTATATCCTTAAGTTATCTTTGTCATAAAAAACAAAACTGTGTGTTTTGCGGTTATCGAGAAAAAACGATTCTGCATTCATCAAAAACATTTATTACTCGTCTTAACAAGTATTGTGTAAAATCAATAAAGTACAGAGCCTTGTTATCACCGTTTTGAAATGTATAGTCAAGAGAAGACAGCTCTTTTGATTATGTCTAAAGGGGATAGTCAGACACGTTCAAACTTTTACATTTGGCACATGCCCACATTTTGCAGTAGTTAACAATATACGTGACTGGTTGATTAATCAGTCCTTACTTATTTTAATGGTTAGGCTATCTACATACTATTTGTTATATACATACTTATTAAAAAGTTTGTTTGTTTGAACGCGCTAATCTTTGTAGCAACCAATCGGATTCATATCAAATCATGAGGAAGCCTAGGCTATCTAGCATTACACCACAGCGGGGCACAGCTAATATTAATAATCATAAATTTTAAGTTTACTTTAAGTAGTGGCAAAGATCCGGTTGTGGTGCCTACCCCGGTTTTGGTCATTTTCAATTTTGGCAGTCAATAACTAAGCATAGCAAACAAACTTACTTAAAATCTACAGTAAAAAATGTCTATAATAAATCTATCTATCTATCTATCTATAATAAATCTATAATTCTTTGTCTATGGTTCATTTTGATTAGTGACATTTGTGATGCGTTATGCCCCTAGATGTGATTGACCACAACTAGATAATTCCCGTTTTATCTATATAAATTTGAATAACTAATAAATAAATATCGCCTGTTACAAAACTTTTGCTTAACCTAATAGATAGATAAATACTCTATTCGATGTTGTTTAAAAATCGTCGTATTTATAATTTTTTCAGTAAAACCATTCACTTGAAAATTAAAATTTTAAAATGGCCAAGGCTAAGTAGTAAACACGAGAAGCAAGGTAATTGTTGTTTTTAAACTGATTGTTTCAACCTCAATAAAGTTATTTAAAACAAACCTGGGTCACTGTTGTCAATAATATTTGTTTAATGCATTACTTACATTGGGTGAGACCCAATGTAAGTAAACACGAGAACAATTACCTTGCTTCTCGTGTTTACTACTTGCAAAATAGATATTATTCGTTTGCAGATTGAAGTATAATTCTTGGCAAAAGTTTAGTCTAGGACTAAACATGTAGGTAGGTGTTGGTTGTAATGGTAACATCTACCTACGCTTTTTGTTGGGGAGAGTGGGGAGTAACGGTCGCTTTACATAAATGGAAATTATGGCTGCAATCCCCAACATCGGTAGACCTCCTTTTAGTATTTGCACACTTAAAAGGAATTGTGAAATTCCTATTAAATGGGTATGCAAATTATATTTATTGACTTAAAACTTAGCAATCTATACTAATATTATAAATGCGAAAGTAACTCGTGTCCGTCTGTCTGTGACGTTATCACGATTTTGATGAAATGTCATATAGATGATTAAACTTTTAAAGTCTTGGGCTTGGGAGGAACAAAGGCCATTTTTTCCACAAAAAAATTATTTGATTTTCCGAAATTTCAATGTTTTTCGATAAAGTTGTCAAAATCGGTTTTCTGAATCTACGCGGACGAAGTCACGGGTAAAAACTAGTACTATAATATAGGCATATTACTATAATAATACAATAATACGAGCAACGTATGTCCCACTCTCCTCTACATACGTAATAGTTGTAAAAACCGAGCATTGAGTCAAAGCCAAGGTTATTCCCGTTTTTTGTACGTATGGAGCTGGTCAAGGCGATTCTAATTTCGAGTGCCATGACACTAGCTGTCACAGACGCAGGCAGACTCTAAAAAACAGTTTATTTGTTAAAAAGTTACCTACCGGTATAATGAAATAGGATCACGACTGTTATTTCCAAGTAGACATCTACTCAGATCTCCAGGTGTTCAATTTCTCGTTGACTAAAGGAGGTAGTCAGAGCCACGTTCAAACGTTACATTTGGCACATGCCCACATTTTCCGAGCTATAACTCTGTTTTGAAGTTATAACAACTATATGTTTAGCCTATCCGAGTTGTGTATATTTTTTTTGAGATTGTTTGAAATTATATAAGTTATTTTGACAAACACAGACAGAAAACCAAATAGATAGAATACAGAATAATGATAGGCACCTAAGTAGGTACCTAAATGTTATATTTTTAACGGATAAACAAAAGAACTGCTAAATCAATTTTAAAAACATTTGGCTGTCAATAGCTTCATGGGGCAGCATGGGTCATACATATATGTTATTTTCAAATAAATTAGAGATACCCATTAAATTGCAATAATGTAACCTAAGGTATGAAAAATTTGCCTTTAATCTTCTTTGCAACTGCACTGCGGTCGAACGAAGATTAGTATTTGAAATTTTCGCTCACGACGATTGAAATAGCGAAATAATTCAAAGTTTGTTTTTAAGGAGTGTTCGAGTTATGAATTGGGCAAATTCCAAATTTATATTCCGCCGGAAGTGCAACCTCGAATTTGCACGATGATTTTCGTGATCTAAGGTCTTGTCGCATACCTTGAGCGCGACCTCAAATTCGATGGTTATTTCTAGGTCGACCTTTGATAACATTTTCTAATGTATTCTGAACACTGGGTTTAATAATAAACCCACAGTGATTGATTTTACTCTAAGATTATATTATAGCAGAGTATAATAAAGCCCCTTTCCAGCTTCGCACGGGTGTACTAATGAAGATTACAGACAAATTTTTGATACCTTAGGTTTACATTAAGTATTGCAATTTTGGTGTGAATTTCAAATTTTTGAAAATAATATTATGGTCCCGTATTCTTTGCTGATAATATAGTATTTGTTAGATAAAGAGGTAAGTCTAAAAAAACTAGTTTTTTAGTTTACATTTAAAAAAATGTTTAATGTAAAAATTAGTTTTATGTAAAAATGTCTAAAGTAGATTATGTCAGTTACAGGATGATCCACAGATCAACAAATTACCTCACACTCCCTCGTGTCAATAGATAAATGGCTTGTGCCAGTTCTAAATTCAAAAGATTTTCTTGCACTACTAACCAAATATCTACCAAAACGTTAGCCGACTGATCAATGTGATAAACGTTCAGTTAAAATAATTTTATTCTGGCCAAGGTGAGGCGACTTCGGTTTATTTTTAACCTCCAACCCACTTTGAACTTGATAGGCCCCTCGATTGTGTCATTTACATTTAAAAATCTTGGCAAAGAGAATTACACTAGCCAATACATCGTTATTCCATACTAGCTACTAACCCTTAAATTTATGATACTACAGTACCAACACAGCACCTAGGTAAATAACTGATGTAGGGCCATCGTCTACCATAGCGGAGAGATGTGTGAAATCAATCAATCGTACTGAACGTAAATTATGACGTGATGTTATTTTGAGAATAATAAGTTTTGTATGATTAAAAATTTGCAGGTGCAGTTTCTCACTCCATCTATACTAATATTATAATTGCGAAAGTGACTGTCTGTCTGTCTGTCTATGACGTTTTGACGGCCAAACCGCTGGGCCGAATGTGATACAATTTCACATAGAGATAGTTTAAAGTCTTGGCTACTTTTTTTCCCAATTCTTTTTTAGATTTTCAGGAATTTCAATGTTTTACGATAAAGTCTTCTGTTCTGAGAGTTTCAGCTTTCATTAGTCGAACTATCTTCCTGAACATTTGCACACGCATTAATTTATGATATGTTGCGCAGCTGTCGTGCCCCAATAATACCAACCGAACTAGGACATTGTATCTCGCCGATAACGTATTGCGCATATAAATTGATAGTTGCTATTGGCTACAATGAAATCACACACCTTATGTTATATGTACAAGTTCCTAGGAAGGTTCGTTCTGTTCAAAAAAAATTATTTGATAAGTATTTGATAATGATAAGCTTCTGTAAAATCATTCAAACCATCGAGCACCAGCGCGTTATCACCACCTGTCACTTAATATAACTTTGTCATCGGAACTTGACAAGAAAGCAAAGTTTTTATTCAAGCGAAGTATTTATAAGGAGTTCCGTTGTGAGTATCCGTTGAACAGCTCCTGACTCCATCATTAGATCAGCTCGCCGTCACCTTATTATTGTATTGTTATCGGAACTAAAGATGTATGCAAAATTACAGCCTAATCGGATCATTTGTTGTTAAAATGGTAGAAAAATGGTTTGCAAATTTTGAAAGTTCAATCTATATCTATACTTATAATAAATCTGTAGAGAGGTCAATTCTGTACATGAAATATATTTCCAAAATAACTATCAGGGGGTGATTAGGGATCGATACTGATGCCAAAAATGCAATCAGTAAAATTTTTGTCTGTCTGTCTGTCTGTATAACCGTTATAGAAACAAAAACTACTCGACGGATTTTAACGAAACTTGGTACTTACAATTATTTTTCATACTCCTGAGCTGGTTATAGTATACTTTTCATCACGCTACAATCAATAGGAGCAGAGCAGTGAAGGGAAATGTTGGGAAAACGGGAGAAGTTACTCCATTTTTTAAGCTTCCGTCGCGTGTGGAACCTTAATGGTTAAAGCTACACAGAAATCATGTATTACGGAAATGTTCTCCTTAAAATTATATAAAAAATATCCCACGACAGCATATTTATGTCTTTCTTTTATATTTGAATCACAATAACACGTGTAACTACCGATAGCTTAGCAGTTCGAAGCTTTCTGATTATATTTGACTACTCTTACGTTTATAACACCCTAATTAAAAAAGTTAACATTATTAACTATTCCATAAAAAAAAAATCATAGAAATCGGTATAGAAACACCAAATTTATACATGAAATACGCTAATAATAAGCCATCGCGCGTGAATACTGAATCATGCTTTAAGGATTATTTTTGTATATAAGGTCGCGAACACACAGGCAGGCGGCTTGCTTGGCGCCTAGAGGCTAGCGAGTCACCTAGCGAGTAGCTTCTTAAAACGAACATTCTCGAACGTTCGCGACCGGCCTAGCAGCGTAGCAGCTAAGCGTCAAGCGCGCAGTGCGGCCGGTCGCGAACGTTCGAGAATCGGTCGCCGCGCTCGACGCTTCTCGCGGCCGAAGGTATAAATAGGCGGGGCGTCCGAGAACGAGCTTCATAAAATTTTTGTGTGATACTACGCAGCCGGACCCACCGTGGTTAAGGGTTAATTTAAATGCAGTTACAAATCTATGGAATTGTACTCCAAAAATCAGGAATTGTACTAGAAGGGGTCCCGAGATATTTACGTTTGAAATGGGCCTGCCAGGAAGTAGTCTTAATTGTCGAGTGATCGTTCGTTAAGCAATATACGAGGTCCAGAAGACTTCGCTGTAGACCCTAGAGTTTGTACGAAGTGTGATTTAACGTTTTTACGTTTTATATAAAAACATTCCGTAGTAGGTATATTTAGTATCAACAATGCACCCGTGCGAAGCCCGGGCGGGTCGCTAATCAAACATAAGAACAGTGCAAGTTAAGTAAAAGCTTGTAAAAACAAGCAAATAGCTCTGAAATAGACATTTTGAAATTAGAACACTAATAGAGCGGACGCGGCGCCATATTTGTTTATCGTTTTCTAACGGATTCTGCCATATTTAAGCACACACACACATCGAAAATAACTGTACTACCATAAAGAAACTCTTGTTTCTAAACTAAGTTAATTTTATTGCGTTTTGTATTGTTCACTTTTCACACGTTCATTAATTAGTTGTTGGTATCTACTCTTTCAAATGTTTTTAAGATTATTTCCCCTTCCTTATCGTATTTAGTTTATCATGTAAACGGATGTTCAGCCCATGGACATTTATCACAAAAAAGGCATCAAAAACAATAATTTTTACTTCTTAGTTATACATATTTGTAAATTTTACAACTTCTTATTGTTATTCTTTCCAAGATGCCGATGCCCGAATAAAAATAATAATTAATTACTTTGGATTCATTTCAATAGCGGTATTTTTTTATATTCCATTAGCTATATACATTTTTCAGGACCTAATTTTGTTTTTTCTTACACATTAGGTTAATACTAAATCGACGCCTATAACGCCATCTATTGAGACACATTTGAACTAGGCTTTTATTAAGAATACAATTAAATAATATTAAGTCCTGATAAAGATGAAAGGTAATTAATTAAACAAAATAAAAGTATGAACCAATGATGGGACTGATTAATGTTGGATGTGCCTCTGACTACCATTCTAGACATGATAAAGGATCTGAGCGACTGGAGAACTAAGAGAGTGTCTACCATACTTGTTTACAGTCGTGATCCTATTTTTATTTGATTGAGTATAGAATTGAATTTCTATTTAAAATGATTAAGTAATGAGATAATTTATTATTCTTATTATTATTCTGTGCTAATTTCTTACACAACAACAATTACGCACTCAGAACACACAAGTTTCTAAACCATTGTAATATTTGCGTTTTCACAACACTGTGTCGTCTTAACTCGCGTTTTTGCGTAAGTCGGTATCTATCTATCTACATAATTTTCTTATTCAATTATGGAGTTCTGGTAAAAAAAAAACAATTAATAATTACATTTAAAAAATTTAAAACGAAATCGACTTCATGTTGTCACAATAACTATAAGTCCAACACAAAATTTCATCTTCTATTTTTTTCACCGTAAGTGGTGGTATTTTTTCCTCACATGTAAATGGGACCAAACGGGAAATATAACCTCCCACCCAAAAAAAGAATTTTCCAAATCGGTTAATAAATTACAGAGTTCTGAGGTAGCAAACGAAAGCTGTGGCATTGAAAATCAGCGGGTGAAGATAGATTTTTACGAAATAAGCCTGCTGGCCCCATCTGCCTCATTTTACCGACAACCATACCATTAAAACCGGATAACAACAATGCTGCTTGGCGGCAAAAATTACTAACCTGTTTTTAACCGTATATTTAAAAAAAAAGCAATTGTTAGTCTTCGCTTCACGCACTTATGACGTTAAACTTTCACTGGCTGAACCACCAGCAAATCCAGCGATGCGGTAAATTCTCTGAATTTTAGCATTGATTCTGGAAAATATTATTGTCTATGATTATGAAATTTCCAAAAGAGAACTGAACTGAGAATTTGACTTTTTTTATCGACCAAATTGGCATCGCAGCTCAGTTGGTTGCAATGCAATTGTATCTTCTGACGGACAAAAATATTCGTGTTGAACGTAGATGTTTGTTCTCTGTTAAGGTACTAGCTGTATTAATGTAGATAATAAAAAAAAATTGAGACCTTAGGTTACATTATTGCAATTTTTATAAGGATTTCTAATCTTTTTGAAAAATAAATATAGCCTATGTCACTTGCTGATAATGTAGCTGATAGATAGGTGAAAGAATTTTTAAAATTCATCCAGAGGAGTTTAACCATTAACAAAAATATAAATTTTACCTTTTTATATTAGTAGATTATAAGTATTTACAAAAAGAAAATGTACCCTTGTAAATATTCAATCCGTTATCTGGTTATTAGTTTGGGGCTGGATGGCGATGTGTCTCCACCAATATTTTTTTACTTTAAAAATATACGATTCTAAAGATAAATGGTATTGAATCAGATCTTTATATACTTACAGAGTTATTTGTTTACAGAAAATAGGTTATTAGAAATTGCTTCTGTCATTGCTCCAAGAATTTTGTTTTCGCTCTGTTGTCAACAACCTTACTTTACTTACGTAAAAGTAACTCTGTGAAAGATTATAATATTATCGCGCTGAAAATAAGAAACTGCGTAGTATGATTATTTGCATGTTTCGATAATCTGCGTGACACTGTCGATACATGCCTGTACCGTAAGAATTTGGAACGCGCGCGCGGAATCTTGTCGTTTGCATGAAGATTGACTGGTATTTAACTAGCCAGAATGGCATTATAAACTTTAGATGTTGTGAGCAAATCACTATACATTAGTAAGTGCTAATATTATCTGTCATTTAAAAAAAAATGAAATTTGCTTACTAGTGAAACAGAAAATTGTAAAAGCGCATAAGTAAACTTTTTACTATTGTAAATTCGACATAACATTACGCTCTTTTAATGCAAAACATAATTATTGTATCTAACATTTTTTGATTTGGAGCTAAAACGATAAGTTTTGTAGGAGTCACGTTCGTATGATAAATCAGTGTAGAAAAGTTTTACCATTCGTGTTTCTGTCTTTGATTTGCATAAATAAAACCCTTAAGTTATCTATGCCATAAAATCAGAGCTGTACCTTTTGCAAATATTGATAAAAACACGATAAAAATGATAAAACAAATGAAACGTGTTTATACTCAACGTTTTCATTTGAAACCTATAGAAATACAAAGTCAATTGTTTTTACGGCTTCAGTACAAAACCTTTGTTTATAAAGTCACTAGGAAACCCACGCGACTTCGTTCACGTCGTTTTCAAACAGACTTCAACCCCCGCTGCACACGCTCAGGACTTCAGGAGCTACATTTCGGGAATTTATTTCTTAGTACATCCCTACCCTACACACCAAGAACTAATGGTTAAGGATGTGAGTTGATAGATATTTACAATTCATCTAGCCATCTAAACGAAGCAAAGCTTGTACTATGGGAAATAGACAATCAACTTTTTTTTTGTAAATACATACATAATGATATATAACACATAGACGCAACAAAAATCTAGGTTCTTCATACTAATATTTGTTTTGGGTTGGGATCGAAACCACAACCTACAGCTCAAAAGGCAGTTACAACCAACTGAGCTGTGAGGCCAGTCAGTCAGTCAGTAACGCAAGTGTTTTATATATTTAGATTGATCGAAGACCGACAAACAGCTGTCGCTTTACTGACGTCATCGCACGACCTTTTATATATAATAAGTGTATGACGCACTTATTGCTTTGTATCGTATTAACGCTGATTAAGTTACAGTGGCATGACATGTGTCATATTGCTGAGATGATCAATAATTTGAGAAGCACGTTCAGTCCGCCTCGGCTTCGCACGGGTGTACCAATGAAGATTATAAGCAAATTTTTGATACCTTAGGTTACATTATTGCAATTTTTGTAGAGAACTCTCTAAATTTTATTAAAAATAAAATATGGCCGCGTTATTCGCTGATAATGTAGCTTTTGATATATGAAATATTTTTTAAAATTGATTCAGTAGTTTTTAGTTTATCCATTACAAACCAAAATACAAATGTTACCTCTTTATAATATTTGTCTTGGCTTATTTTAGCGCTTGCATCATGCAATTTGTTTTAACTTTTTTGAATGCCATCCGGTCTTTAGTTTGACATTTCTGCCAGTGTCACGTCATTTTTAACTAATAAAATAAAAAGGAATATCGTTGAATAATACAGTACAATTTTATCAAAAGTTATGTACTGTATTACGAGTAGGTTAAAAATGGGATGTCGTGGAAACTGTTTCCCTTTTATTATTAACAAATTATTCAATACTCTTCTAACTTAAGAGCTGTGCTCTTGTCGGTGTAATTGATGCAGCTCTCTCCATCTATTTCTCTCCAGCGCCGTCTCTTTAACTTCCTTATACGACACGTTACTCACGTCCTACGTTACTCAGAGATAATGTAGAATTCTAATGGTGAAAGATTTTTTGAAATCGGTCCAGTAGTTTTTGAGTTTATACGTTACAAACATACAAAAATACAAATGTTTTCTCTTTATATTATTAGTATAGATGAAACTCCACAGGAAGGATAATCATGACGAGTATATGATGACATTTCGTATAATCTAATAAGGAAAGGCTGAAATATAGAAGTTTACCCTCTTTAACTTTGTTTTATTTTAACACTCGTCAGCTGTGTTCAACTACTGTTTGTTGCATAATTAATTACGTATAAAAAGCTGAAAACAAAACCGACTTCTTTGTGTAAAGTCCAATACAAAATTTCATCTCAAATTTGTCACCATTAGAGGTGATATTTATCCTCAAATTTAAATGGGACCAAACTGGAAGTTTAACCTCCCCACTAAAATAAGATTTTTCCAAATCGGTTATAAAATGAGTTCTGAGGTAACAGAAAAAAGAAAAATACAACCGAATTGAGAATTTTCTTCTCTTTTTAAAATCAATTGAAAATATAAATAAACGGTCGTAGTTATGTGACGTGATTCCACAGTTATAACAAACAGGTACCTAGTACTTATGGCACAGACTATAAAACCAGTTTAATGCGTTGCGTGTCTCGTTTTAAACAGAGCGTACCTAGTGATAACGTTGCTTGTAATCATATTAAGTAGGAGTTTATGCTTTCCATTTCTACAGTTTCGAATTGAATTTATAAAATATACTTAGGTAATTATGTAATCGACTTCAAAAAAAGGAGGTTTTCAATTCGGTTCGGTTTTTGTTTCTTACCTCAGAGCTCTGTCATTTATTAATCGATTTATAAAAAACTTTATTTGGTCGGAAAGATATATTTCCCGTTTGGTCCAATTTAAATTTAAGGAAAAAATTCTGCCTCTAATGGTGAAAAAACAGGGGAGGAAATTTTGTATTGCAATTATAACAAAATAAAGTCTGTTTTGTTTTTAGTTTTTAACGTAATTAAATAACTGAGCGCCGCTTTCATGACACGGAACATAAAACCCATCTTTATTAATTAAGACAGACTTAATTAATTAGGCAGGTATTGATAGTTGATTTAAAACGGTTTCGATTAGTTCAAGATTTTGATGTTTATGTTTATCTTGTTGATAAAATAATAATATTTTGATAACGCTATTGTCTATATCTACACTATTATCAGAAGAGTTTTTTTGTATATAACAAATATCCTGAAAAATACAACTAAAAAAATATACCCTATCAAAATTTACATCATTAGAGAGAAACATAGACCATATTTTATTTTCGAAAACGTCAGAAATCAACTCGACAATTGCAATAATAGTATCGAAATTTTGGCGGGGCAGACTGCTAGTTTCTTAAGCGGTAAACAAGTTACGGCCGCTATGTATGATAACCGTTTCTAGGTAATTAAATGAAATACATTTCATTTATTATTATTTTTTGCCGTTTATTTGCTCGAAGTATGATGCTTGTTAGGTATTACTGATAATATTTCAGTTCACTCGCACATATTGCTTAATAAAAAATAAAAAAAACGTTTATTGTAAAAAGTAACTAAATATTTTTGATACTACCTATGGACATTATGCAAGTTTATGTATATTTTAGTATGTGTATAAATATGATAATTAATTATCTCTCTCTTACAAACTATACAAAGGTTAGCTGGAAGTATGTACATGTTTTTGTATTGTGCAATGAAGAATTTTCTATCTACAACTGGTTGACCTAATACACACTAATATTCAACAAATGTTTAAAATATTATGTAATAACTAATATGACAACTTTACAGGTAACTTTATAATTAATTATTATATCCCTGTCAAGAGACCCATCGCTTTACTGCGAAGAACTTTCGATAGTTCATATAAACATAGTATTAAGGGGCAACCCGGTGTATACTACGGGTCAGGGAAGACCGGTGCATTTCCAAAGTTTTCTTTCAAAAGCTTTAGCGTCACTGTGTCTCATAGAGCGCAGTGTACTAGGCCTACATCAGTGCTCAACCACTGCTTGTACGTATCTGATCTAGCTTTAAGAGGCGCTAAGGTAGCTGGGCAATTGTTTTTCAACAAAACATTGAAACCTGGTAACCTTGTTTCCTATCCCCTGATTAAATAATATCAACAAATCCTGTAAACCTCTACCAAATCCTTAGAAACTTTGTTTCTTATATAAATCTAATATACCCTAAATAAATAGTATTATTTATTTAGGGTTTATAAATACCCTTAAAAGTTATTAAAATAAAATTAGTGTTCCGTTTTGGAAATTCACCAAAGAATCTCTACTCTAGTAAATTTTTCAAAGTTGAGTCTTGTTGCTCTCTTTTATATTGTTGATTTTCTGATCACCACCTACTCCTACTAGAATTGATTGATCTCCTTGCTAGAAACTCCTACTCAGAACCTTGAATCCCTATCTCCTTGCTAACCATCAATACACAGCTGCGCAGGCTGCAGTGTGTTGACAAAGCGCTATCTTCTGATCAGGTACTAGGGCCTTCGCGCCCGGTCGCTCAAACGTCGGGTGTACGAGTTGAGGGGGGATCGGCGCGGGCATATACAACGATAAACAGCCGCTGCTTGCTCCTGCGCACGCTTAGGTAAGCCATTATTTTATCATGTTTTTAATTACGCGATACGAGTAACCTTTACCTGTCAGTGACCAGCCAGCTTATTGCGTAAAAATCGATCTTCACCCGCTGATTTTCATTGCCACAGCTTTCGAATTTAAGAGAATTACAATGGCATACAAACTATTAACTAAGACTCATTTACTCTATTCCAAGATTCTATGTATAATAATTATAATTACCAGGGTCAAATGTTCAGAGCTCTGGTAATGAAAATCGACTGATAAAGATCAATTTTTACGCAACAAGCTTGCTAAGCTGTCTCTAGCATATCTTGCGCCGGGGTGCTAACCTACCTTAGCGCCCCCTAACTACCTTAGCGCCCCCTAACTACCTTAGCAGCCGCACCCTTCGAAGTCCCCGGGGCGCCTCGGCATCCCTCTGAGATGCCGTGCGCATCCTTGCACCCCCGGGTAGAGACGACCGTGTCAGTGACATTAATAATGAATTTCACACCTATGCTACCCATCCCACTGGAAGTTTTCGATGAAAGATCATGAAACCATGTATGATTTAACTGTAATTTGTACATACATATATGATACATTATAAATTTCTTAATAATTATTGTAATTCGTCATTAGTAAGGGTTTAGGTAACAAAAAAAGGCACCTTCAATTTTATGGTCTTGTTATATATTGAATTTGTTGTGGCGGCTTGACTAAGTGTAACAAACAATAGACACATAACAATCTTCAAGACCTGAAACGAATGTTGAAATAATTATGCCATCAAAAACATAACTTGTAAAAAAAGCCAAGTCTCGCAACGCAACACAGTTCTTCTACCGTAAAAAGTTGTGAGATCCATGTAATACCAAGTCGGTTAATTTATTCAGTCCCTACTTTAAGGGTCCTTCTGTCTTAAGTTATTACGTAAAGGTTAGCTAATTACGTAATAACATAAGTAAGTGATATTTTTGATATTATTCCTTTTCCTCCCAACTAAAACAAAATACCAAGTTCTGAGGTATCAAACAAAACAAAAATACAACCGAATAGAGAACCTCTTCTTTTTTTTGTAGTCGGTTAAAATGTTGTCAACAAGTCGAACGTAAACAATATGTTAAATCGGAACGTTGAAAATACATTAATCTATTCTATTGTTTAATTTACCAAACACTTAGGGTTCAGAACCGGGAAATCCCGGTACCGAAAGTACCGGGAATTCCCGGTTCTTTTGTCAGTAAAAAGGAACCGGGAAATCTCATTTGATTCCCGGTTCTTTCGGTACTTTCGGGAATTTTATTTTTATAACTCGGCGGGCCTCGCAGGCCTCGCCACGTGCGAAAAGTAAGGAAAAAGTGTCGCGCGTTTGACTTCAAGGTAAGTATTACGTTGTTCCTCATACCAAACAATGGTGACAGAATGTAATTTACTTCAAATACGACGTATTATCATACTCCTAATATGATTTTTGTGATATTATAAACAAAACCACAGTAATTTTAGGGGCCGGTATCTTATCTTAGCCTATATCGTCCCACTGCAGGGCAAAGGCCTCCCTCCCTTCTTTTCACACCTTTCGATCTTCAGCTAAGTTGCGCCAGTCATTTAAATGACTGTTGAGATCGTCCTGCCATCTCCAGTCCAGTCTGCCTCGAAGGCGTGTAGTTTGTGGGGAGCAATCGTTTGTTATTTTGGCCCAAAGATCGTCCGGCATGTGAGCGAAATGCCCTGCTCAATCCCATTTGAGTTTGGCCACTTTATGGGTGACGTCAACTATTTTTGTTTTGGAGCGTAGTATCGTGTTTCGTATGCGGTCTGTGAGTCTGACTCCTAAGATACTACGCTCCATGGCTCTTTGGCAAACCTCGAGTTGGTATCTCTCATGAGCTGTCGGGAACGAAGTCTGTGCACCGTACGTTAGAATTGGGAGAATGCACATGTCCATAAGTCTGCGCTTATTGCAGAGTGGCAGTTCGCCATTCATAAGATGTTTCATCGACCAGAAGCTTTTCCAGGCGTTTTCGGTGCGTCGAGCAACTTTGTTTTGTTGTGCCTGGAATGAAACTATCTGGCCGAGATACACATACTCATGGACATACTCAATCTCCACATTCTCCACGTACAATCTCCTCTTCGTGCCTTATAAGCTTGGTCTTGCTCATATTCATTCGGAGTCCCACATCTTGGTCGGCTTGCTTGGTTCAGTCCTTGAAGCATATCGCCTAGTTCTGCAGCTGTGGGGGAGAAAAGGACAATATCGTCGGCGAAGCGCAGGTTTGTTAGCCTGCTATCTCCGACGACGATGCCCTTCTCAGCCCATTTGGGCTTCAATCGCTTAAACACTTCTTCCAAAGTAGCTGTAAACAATTTAGGAGAAAGCGGGTCTCCCTGTTTCACGCCTTTTACAATTTGGAAAGAGAGCCCCGTGAGTGAGGTTTTTATGGATGCTGTACTATTGCTATAGATATTACGGATAAGTTGTGTGCGGTTCGATAGCACTTAAATTTTGAATTTGGAAATAAAAATGTATGGCTTGATATGGCAGAAAACTCACCGTTGAATTCCTGGATCCAGAGCTTGTCCCGGGACGGAATAACAGTTTTGTAGGTTCACTGTCACTTGTAGGATAGGAATATTTACTTTTCACGGCTTGGAACATGGATTTTCAGGTTTTTTTTAATATTTTTTCTCGAGTCGCGTGCGCGCATTTTCTCGTTGTTGAAGACAGTAGCGCCGCTTGTCTGATTTGCGGCGGCGGGCGACAACTTCCAATCATGTCGGATGATTGCTCGAGCGCGGCGGGAATTTTGGTTCGTTTTCAAAATCAAGCCATAATAATGAACTAAACCCAACAAGTTGAATGTACGTTTAATTTATGTTCTGACTAGCTGACCCGTGCCCGCTTCGCTGTGCGTAAGACATTTCTAATACCATCGTTGACTTTTTTGTAGACGTTTTTAAGGTGTACAATACTGTAGTACATTATTTTGATATATCTCGTGGGGTTCAGCCAGCATTTGCAATGTAAGCGCAAAAAATGTGTTTATTTACGACATCACATTAGAAACCTCTAAAATTATCAGTGTTTCTCTACTATATTATGCATGTATTATACATATAAACCTTCCTCTTGAATCACTCTGTTTATTAAAAAAAACCGCATCAAAATCCGTTGTGTAGTTTTAAAGATATAAGCAAACATACATACAGACATACAGACGCGGGAAGCGGAAAGCGACTTTGCTTTATACTATGTAGTGATTAGAAAGTGCCTCGAATAATGGTTTATGTTTTATGCTATCAAAAGCTTTTGAGTAATCTACGAATGCAAGATAAAGTGGGATATTAAATTCTACATGTTTTTCTAAGAGCTGGTTAAGGGAATGGAAATAATCCGTCGTGGAGAGGCCACGGCGGAAACCCGCTTGTTCTGGTGGTTGATGTAAATCGAGCTCACCGGATATTCGATTTTCAATAATTTTCATGAATAGTTTAAAAAGGTGTGAGATAAGACTGATGGGACGATAATTGCAAATGTCGGACTTTTCACCCTTTTTATGTATGAGTATAATGGTGGAGTGGCAGAAATTATGAGGATAGAAGAACCGGTCTGAAGAATGTAGTTACAAAGGTTTGTAAGGTGTGGGAGTGGTACTGGTTCTCCGATTTTTAAGGCTTCGGTGGTAACACCATCTGCACCTGGGCTCTTGCTATATTTCATGCTGCAAAGCGCGCGTTGAACCTCTGGTCCTGTTATCGGCTCTATATCGTTTTTCTGATATATATTCATTCTTAATGTTATCTATTCTCGTCGATCTTAATTGTAGTTGACTTTTGAACCTTATCACTTGTTTTATAAATCAAAAACTGCCAAGAACCGAAAATACCGAAAGAACCGGGAAATCCCGGTACCGATTTAAAAAAGTACCGAAATTCCCGGTTCTTACAAAGAATACCGGTTCCGGAAACACTACAAACACAGACTGAATGTTAATTAATGTTAATGAACTTGATTGGCACACTTTAAAATTCGGCCATTTGTAAAATTGTTTATTTTGAAAACATTGTTTTTTTCCAATTTAATAGGTGCCTATTAGTAACTACCTAGTTACCCCTACTGTACTTTTTTTATAGATTCAAGTTAGTTTAAATAAATAGTTAAATAGTAGTTAGTTTTCGAAAAGTTGTTGTAGTTAACGTTACTGAGAGATTTAAATTACATCATAAAAACAGTTCATTCTGGGAAATAGTCATGGATCATTTAGCTAACTTTGGACTTCTTAAGTTACTGCAGTGAGTACTAGCTTAATATCTTTTTAGTTCTACTAATTTTATAAATCCAAACGTTTGTGGGGATGTTTGTTTAGAAGTTTGGGTCTCAATTGCGCTCAAAATACAAAGATAACTCTAGATAAATGTAACACAGAAATACGATTGGTGAAACTTTTCTCGATAGAAATCTATCGAGAAAAGTTGGCTCTTCTAAAACACTATTTGTATTTACGTTTTTACTCAAAACTATGAATAGCTGAACAGTTTATTTTTATTAATTCGTTATATAAATCATACTAGGCTACTTAATGAAAGATTGTTTTTAAGATAATGCATTTTTTTACCCTTTTCCGCCTTGTCCGAGTAGACTTGCCCATACAAATAACCAAAAATGTCAAGTATCACCTTAACATACAATTTGATTATTCTCAGGTGCCGATTCACCCGCCGCTCGAACCAAAGCCCGATGATGTTGAGAGCGGGCGCGGAGCACCCGGATGCTGACGCTGGCGCCGCGTCGTCCTCGCGCGACTTTGTGCCGCGCGACCACGCCACGCCATACGCGACGCTCAACGAGTACCTGCAATTGGAGCAAAAGTTTCAACCCAAGCTGTGCATGCCTGCTGAATCCGAGGTGAATATCCTACTAATATTATCACTACATAGTATAAAGCAGTCGCTTTCCGCTTCCCGCGTATGTATGTATGTTTGCTTATATCTTTAAAACTACACAACGGATTTTGATGCGGGTTTTTTTAATAGATAGAGTGATTCAGGAGGAAGGTTTATATGTATAATAACATGCTACCCGTGCGAAGCCGGGGCGGGTCGCTAGTAAATTTATAATATACTAGCCGACCCGTGACAGACGTTGTCCTGTCAAATTTTAATAATCGAATAGAAAAGACTGATTGTTTTTAGTCTGTGATGTCAGATTTGTTGCACACCAGCGCCATATATACGGAAGTTATACCTTATCGGTGCTATTAATAAAAATTTACTTATCCAAAGATCATCTGAGGTTACACCAAGACTTGTTAATACCAGCTTAATGTAAGCAACTCCATTTCTAATCCTCGTTTATTAATATTGAATTCGACTAGTCCAAACGTAAGCGTTGGACTAAATTTAATCCTGCGCTAGTCTACGTTTATTAATGAGACGGTTTGGGTTTTTGTATCGTTTTGAGGATGTTTTTAATTTTTTAAAGTATTCTATTATTTATTCGGGCTCTACATCTACAGCAAATTTCAACTTAATCCGTTTTGTCGTTTAGGCCTGATTTAGGACAAACATACATACAAACTCACAAACTTTCGCATTTATAATATCATTAGGATGCTTTTACCAGCGACCTCCGCGTAGATTAAGAAAATCGAGTTTTGTCGACTTTATCGTAAAATATTTTGAATAAAAAAATAGCCAATATCCGTCCCAAGACTTTAAACTATGTCTATGTGAAATTGTACACAATAGGCACAACAGCGGTTTGACTATGATAACGTCACAGACAAACGAACAGACTTACCCTCGTATTCAAGAACGACACTATGAGAACCACAGTGGACGAAATCTTTTTTCATAAAAATCACTTTATGTGTTGTGCGACACTGCATAGTGAGATTAGAGGCACATTGTCGTGTGCCTCTAGCCGAAGTTGAGCTCTAAAGGCACACGGTAGGGTGCGCCATATTGCCGCTCAACACATAAAGTGATGTTTATGAAAAAAGATTTCGTCCACTGTGGGTGCGTGTTCTCATAGTGTCGTTCTTGAATACGAGGGTAACTTTCGCATTAATAACATTAGTATAGATGGTTATTTGATAATACACTTTACTTCCAGCACGGCGAGGTGACGACAGGTGCCCGCGATGGTGCGGCCCACGTGCTTCGCTGTTTAAAAGTTTGGTACGATCTACCGGCCGAGGTGCTCATCGACGCCATTACTCTGTTTGACAGGTAAACAAAACAATTTCAAAAAAACGTTTTTTTTTGAGGGTATTTAAACAAAACTACTTATAACTAAACGTTAAATTTACAAATCTCACAGCATATAAAGAATGAAAGAATAAAATTATTTTATGTCAACATAATTAAAAGCTAAATAACAAACGACATAAGTACATATTAAGAACATTGACGACAAACTCCACCCATAACAAAAAGTTGTGTGATAAAGATTAATGTTTGTTCTGTGTCAGCGTGTTATTATTATTATTATTATGTATTTACAAAAAAAAGTATTTACATAATATATATTCATACCAGTTATCTGGTTCTCATAGTACAAGCTTTTTTTTATTTTCCAGATTTTTGACCAAAATGAAGGTACGCTCGTGCCACGTGCCGTGCATCACCGTGTCCTGCATGAACATCGCTATCGAAGACTACGCCAGGCAGAACAACTTTAAACGGACAGTATCTATCGAGGGGCTAGGTAAGAAAAATAAATTCCATTCACCCCCTTCGGGGAGCTCTGAGCATCTAGTGGCTCCCCCAATATATTTTTAAATATATAATTAAAAAAAAAATAGGACCGCGACTTTAATCTCCAAGTACGGTACTGACCCCCTTTAGACAAGTTCAAGGACCTGAGCGCCTGGAGATCTAAGAGGATGTCAACTGAACTTGGGGATTACAGTCGTTCGTGATCCTATTTCATTTTAGAAAATATAGATCAACAGAAAACTTATAATTTAATTATCTTCCACAGTATCAATCTCGCAGTCCGCGTGCACTGCGGGCGACGTGTCCCGCATGTCCCGCATAATAGCGGACAAGTTGGCTTTATCCGGCGGAGCAAGGCTCACTTCGCTTCATTGGTTAAGGCTACTCCGAGCTTTGTTGGAGCTTCACATCGCTGCGCCGATACCGCCCTGCTGTCAGGTAAACACACCTAAAAATCTAATTAAAAAAAACCGGCCAAGTGCGAGTCGTACTCGCGCACGTTTTTTGTTTGGGCCCCACTTAAATATTTATTTTATTTTGTTTTTAGTAAGTATTTGTTGTTATAGCGTCAACAGAATTACATCATCTATGAAAATTTCTAGCTATCACGGTTCATGAGATAAAGCCCTGTGACAGACAGACGGACAGCGAAGTCTTAGTGATAGGGTCCCTTTGTGTACGGAACCCTAAAAATTAAGATAACTAATATAGGAGTGTAAATTTTTGTTGGTTTGTTTCAGGAGAGTGAGCTGATCAACCTGTTGGAGATTGTGGCGTGCGACTCGACCTGTGTCAACGCGCGAACCAGCGAGCTTGCACTAGTGTTGCTCTATCATAAGCTAGGTAAGCTGTCTTCTTCTGGCCTCACAGCTCAGTTAGTAGTAGCTCCGCCTTATGCGCTGTAGGTTGTGGGTTCGATTCCCCAGGACAAACAATTGTTAGATGAACATAGGTGTTTGTTGTTGACACTACAATTTAATCAAGAAGTAAAATTTGTAATTTTTAGTCATGCGATAATTTAATTTTAAGACCAGCCTTATATATTATTCGGGACTTTATAACTCGAATGACGTGCATTTTTTAACGGACGAAAAAAGAGGAGGTACTCAACTCGATATGCCTATTATTTTAATTTTTTAATTTTTATGTGTGACTGCTACTATTATCATGGTGGTCCGATTTTGATGTTTTTTTTCTATTGTGTAAAAAATAGTACCAAGTTGGTCCCATTTAAATTATTTTAATGTAGGACTAATAGTTCCTTCATAAAACTTAAAAACTAATATCGTTTCTTGGCTTTTCTTTTTTTAAACGTAATTATTGTCTCGTTGCAGAACAACAGTTGCTGGAGTGGTCCCGATTACCGGAAGTGCCGGAGCACGCGTTCTACCTCTACGAGTTTGCAACACAAGTCCAACAGCATTGCCATGTATGTACATCAGTTAACATTTATTGAAAACTAGCAGTTCGCTCCGGCGTCGCACGGGTTACATTATCAAAGTTTTAATAGGGATCCCTGATTTTTTCTACTAATGAATATAGAAAGAAAGAAAGAAAGAAAAAACATTTATTTGCTCCAAAAGCACAACACAATTAATGAATAAAGAGAACAAAAAACAATGAACAGCAAATTGTGCCATGTGGGGGCAAATAGGTCCCCGTCTCAGCATTGAGCGGCACAGCACCGAACCTATGGAATAGGCGAAGCGCGGTGCGACGCTGGTTTTCAGTCGGGGCCTGTAACAATATAGCCTATGTTCATCAGGGTTGATGTAGAGTTCTTATGGTAAAAGATTTTTTCAAATCGGTCCAGTAGTTTTGGACCCTATTCAATGAAAACAAACAAATAAACATTCAAATCTTTCCTTTTTATAATATTAGTATAGACTAGCTGTCCCGACCATCGACCACACAGCCTAAAGACTCCTCATGCAAGGCGAACGCTTTCTCACAACATATTAGACTAACACTGCTGATATAAGACATCGAGCGCGATTCGCGAAGCGCAGCGCAGCGGGCTTTGACATTGAACCACATTGAATCCTGTAAAATTAAAATAATACCATAAAATGATAATATAATAATACCTACAGATTTGATCAATAACTTTTTTTATTTGTTTCAGATGTCAGACGCATCGCTAATGTGCGTTCGGAATCTCGTGAAGGGCGTCGTGTCTCGGTACGAGACTCGCGCTGCTCAGCCGCAGCGACAGCGACTCGTGTGGAGACTCTCCGAACGCACCCTCAAGGTAAAATTATTTTTCAAACTATCGTGATTAGTTGACATAACTATAGACTTTGACACGGTTCTGTATAATTACCTTTTTTACTTTCTCGACGTTTCGACTAAGTTAGACATGGAGCCTGCTGTACTTAAAAACAAAATACGATCTGAGCTGTGATGGTTGTCGAGGGAATTTTGACCAGCCTCACAGCTCAGTTGGTAGTAACTCTGCCTTCTGCGCTGTAGGTTGTGGGTTCGATCCCCACCCAGGGCAAATATTTGTGTGATGAACATAGATTGTTTGTTCTGTGTCTGGGTGTTAATATGTATAATAAGTATGTATTTACAAAAAAAAAGTATTTATGTATTCTAAAAAAATAAAAATAATATATTCTATCAGTTATCTGGTTCCCATAGTACAAGCCTTGCTTAGTTTGGGGCTAGATGGCGCTGTGTGTAAAGTCCGCCAATATTTATTATTATTATTTTATTATTTATAATTGCAATTGATGGTCTGTTGTGAGTGTCCTATGAACAGCTCCTGACTCCAGTTCGCTTCCACCATATTATTGTATTGTCACCAGAACTAAAGGTGTATGCAAAATTTCAGCTCAATCGGATACCGATAAATGGTCGAAATATGGTTTGCATATTTTGACGGACAACTTACAAACATATGAATAGTGCAAGTTAAATGAAGGCTTATAAAAAGTATTGCAACTGTAGTCCTTAAGTACGGTAGATATCCTCTCGGATCTCCATTCGCCTTCTGCGTTGTAGGTTGTGGGTTCGATTCCCACCCAGAATAAACATTAGTGTGATGATTATAAATGTTTGTTCTGTGTCTGGGTGTTAATATTGTTAATAAGTATATACAAAAAAAAAAATGGTATATAAAATATGTATTCTATCAGTTATCTGGTTCCCATAGTACAGGCTTTGCTCAGTTTGGTGCTTATCTTATTTATTTAATAATTAATTTTGTTTCAGGTGCTTCGTCCGACAGACCGGCTCACATCTCTCCTGCCGACCATCGAAGAACAGCATTTCGTGGTGGAGTCCTCGCCGCCAAGACCCAGGTTGGTTCCTTTTCACATCTTATATAGTATAAAATTTACGTGTCACAAGTGTTTGTAACCAAACTCCTTCGAAACGG
This sequence comes from Hydriomena furcata, assembly GCA_912999785.1. Taxonomy (NCBI): domain Eukaryota; kingdom Metazoa; phylum Arthropoda; class Insecta; order Lepidoptera; family Geometridae; genus Hydriomena; species Hydriomena furcata. Next base: position 2,786,924 of record OU538823.1, on the reverse strand, counting down.
TTTGACCTATTTATATAATAATAAAAATTCGGTAGGTCGGAAAATAGGTCGTAGGGTATTTTTTATACTCCTAAGTGATAAGGGTGGCGTAAAGTTCGGGAAAAACTGAAAATGTTTTTTTCTGTGGGTTTATTGAAGTTTGACAGGACAACGTCTGTTAGGACAGCTAGTTTTAATATAAATAACTAATCATTTTGTATTTGGACTTTAAATGAAATAGGATCACGTCAAGTATGGTAGACATCCTCTCAGATGATTGAGGATGTCTATAGGGCAGGTATAAGCCCATCACCGCTTATAACAAATACAAATACAATCGAGATATCCTAACAGTATCTTCTTACTTAACAGGAGGTCTCAAACCCTTGTAATATTATTAGATTAATAAAATAAACACTTGTATTTGTACCCCAAAATTATAAAAAAACGCATTATGAATGATTTTGGTATAGATGGCGGGCGCTAGTGTGCAACAAATCTGACATCACAGACTATAAACAATCAGTCGTCATAGTAACGCAGTTTTGACTAATGAATGATACGCATTCTACCAAAATTCGTAATTTTTTTATAGGAAAAAAATTAGGAGTTCCCTGAAAGTTCTTTTTGAGATTATTGAAATTTAGACAGAATAAAGTCTGTCGCGGGTCGGCTAGTTAGTCAATGTTTTTTTTTTTTTGTATATGAAAAGTAATTTATTTTGTTTTCAGATCGGGCAGCGAATCGAGCGACAGCGAGGAAACAAGCGACTGGCCTCGCAGCCCCGTCCTTCCAGTCTATTGCGATAATTGATGAACCAACCGTCTTCCAACGTCAGTCGGCGACCTGTCAAAACAATATTTATCTAACTATCGCGATTAGTAGACATATCTATAGATTTTTACACGGGTCTTTAACACGTAATGATAAAAATCTATAGTTATATCAAAACAACGACACTGCCATTTGGAAACGAAGCCTTTGAAAAGCAAGCAATTAAAAAAAACGATTGGCATTTTTGCCGAGAAAAAAAGAAGCCGAAAATGAGCGTTTTTTACAATTGTCCACTGTTTTTTTTTACAATTGACAGGGATGGCAATTCTGTTGTGTTCATGTGCTAGTGGACACTATTTACGTTAAAATAATCTTGAGTTTTAAAACTTCCATTTTGGGGTTAAGCTAATTTAGACATTAACGTAAAGGAATAAGAGCGTATTTACGAAATTTTTGCTAGGTCGCGAATACAACAAAATTGCCACCAATGACAGCGGACGGCATTTGCCATAAATCTAAATTAAAATAGAAAAAAAAATCAATGTCAAAAGCTGAATACATTGAAATGAACGACGATAGAGTAAGAAATTTAATAAGACCTTCTAATTTTGTATTGTTTTTAAAAGCCACGGATGCGTCAGGAGACATTTCATCCCACAACATGACGCTGCAACGTTGCACGGTGCCGAGGTGTCCCGCAACATTTGTCGCGGGACACCTCGGGCGACATTTCAAATCAAAAATCTAATCAAATCGTTTAACACTAAAAAGATTCTACGAGTAGTGTGGCCAGTAAAAAGTTTTCACAAAATTGTCCCCGAGACAACTCAGTTGTTGAGCGACGTGTTGCGAAACATGTTGCTCCATTTGTCCCCAGATGTAGCCGTGGCTTTAGTTGTATCGGGCAGCTACTAGGCGTATTGGAAGACAGCATTTTTGTGTTAAAAATTGTTATGCATAAAACATTTCGATTATTAGTTTGAAATTCTGTTATTTTTGTAATATTCTTGTTCATATTTTGAACGTGTACTTTTGGATACAATTCATTTTGTCGATGCTCTTCCGATTTAGATGATGTTTTAGGCATAACAACAAGCTTTTTCGTTAGTCAACTTTGTGATCCCACTTTTGATAAATCAAAATCCCGTGATCCTCGAGGGGTTCGTTCAGTTAGCGTGTCGGTTTGCATGTTTTTATTAGTTTAAGTTTAGTTTATTTCGCAATTTTCGAAAAAAAAAATATGACTACGAAGTATTATTATTTATTTATGTTTGGTATTTTATTTTGCATTTTGACACAATTCCCATTATGTAAAAGTTTAATGAAATATATTTCTTTGAAATTATAAAACTTTTTTTTTAATTTCTATTCCGTTGACGTTCAGTCCACAGTTTTGGCGTTTCAAAATTATATTTGGCGTGACTGAACAGAACATTTAATTATGATGCTTCGTAGTCGAAAAAGTGCAATTAAAAAAAAACTAATAATTTTAAATAATTTTTTATTTTTAAACAAAATCCCAATGAGAATGCGCTTACGTATTACATTTTTGTTTTATTACATATTCATTATGTTTCTTTTATTTACGCAATAGACAGAAAAAAATATAATTTAAATTAAAAAAAAAATCTTTTACATTTTTTTACTTAAAGATACTTTTTTGTTCGCATCCTCATTGCGCTGAGTTTGCCTCTTACATCCAATGTCGAAAATAGGAGCTTTAATTTTTTATTTTAATAACTCTTTTAAGTAATAAGGCAAACCTCGGTTTCAATAGCTTTTATACTGTGATGATTATTGTAAGGGATAACATGCGAATTCCAATCTTAATGTTAAGTTTCCGTATAAATGTGTCGCGTTTGGTGCGCGAAATAAAAAATAAGGAAAAAAAAATAAAAAAAATATCCACCGACCATCTATGTTAAGTATTTTTATTGGTAAATAAGCATTTTATGTTATATAGCTGCCAATAATAGATAGAAAAAATATATTTACTAAATCTTGACTAAAATTGGAGATGATAAATTTAAGCAGAATATTATATACAATACGATTTCGATCATCAACAATTTTACTGTCAGTAATGTTTTTAGTGTATATTTTATAGATAACTTGTTTATTTACTAGTGAAGTCCATACTTGTAGGTTATTTAATTTTTAATTTGTAAACATTACTTGTATTTTTTTAAATTTAATATATTTCCCATTCGACTAACTCGAAAGAGTTAAAAAAAAAAAAAAAAAAAAAAAAAATTGGCATACTTACATATACAATCATTTCTTCGTATTTTTAGTTTAATCATATTTAGATAAATATAAACTAATGACAAAAAAAACATATATTGAAAAACAATAAAAAAACGATCTCAAGTTAATTCTTAGAGAGTCAATGAAAAACTTACAAAAAATATAAAAAAAACAATATTTTTTTCGATTTTTTCAAATCACGTGTTGTTTTGTGCTCTACGAAATTAGTGCACAAATCACTGAACGGGTTAAATCGTTTTTCAGGAACAAAGTAAGAAGGAGATGAACTTTTGCTTAATATAAAAATTGTTAAATGTGTGCAAACGAGTTTAAAAATGTAACGTTACTTCTAGAGGCTTCAATCTTAAACCTCTTCGATATATGTCAATGCAAATATTATGGCGAAGCTAGGCTTAAAATTTGCAAAAACTGACCGTTTTTAGCATTTCATAACATTGTATTGAGTTATAAATAGCAATACTGTGATACATCATGCAAAATCATTTAAATAAACCCGTGCCACGATGTGCCACGAGCTGCCACTAAAGTAGTCACGCGCTAATTGGCGTTACGTCAAACAGAATTGCCGAAAATGGTCGCTGGTCCCACGTAGCGTTGACTCTACCTACGCTACGCATTTTTTGATATAACTACCACCATTGTGATGCCGGATTGGTACCAGTCTTGTCTATATGCTATGAATAGCTGCCCGCCTTGTATCCCCAAGGGTGTACTAATGAAGATTATAGGCAAATTAGTGACATCTTAGATTACATTAATGCAATTTTCGTGGGGATCTCTGATTCATTTGAAAATAAAATATACCCCGTGTTACTCGCTGATAATGTAACTTTTGGTAGTTTGAATATTTTTTTAAATTGATCTAGTAGTTTTTAGTATGGATAAACAACAAACAAAAATACTCTTTATAATAGTCGTGTAGATGAGGCTGTTATCAATCTGGCAGGTACCTTTGGGAGTTCCAATATCACGAATGTTACTCGACAATCTATCTATCTTTGTAGCATTGTTTTAGGCTCGAATTATTAGATTTTCGTCGTAAATTTTAAAGTTAAACTACTAGTAAAACTTTAAAATTTACTCGAGTTTCGTTCAGTAATATTAAGATTATAAAAAGAATTGTAAATCAACAATATGTTTCGAAAACTGTAAATAAGAGAAGCTTTAAAACATAGAGTATGTACTTACATTATTTACTTAAATTTTGTTTCGTTTGTATTTTCTTAACTAGCGTCAACTTTTGCTATTTCAAAAAAACTCTAAAGGAATTATTGAAATTACAGACGAAATATCATAATATTTTATCACTACATATCCACACATATTTAATAATTAGTTAATAATAGAAAGATATTGTTGATTTATTAATTTGAATTTCTGCATTAAATGTCTCGATGTGTGTTCGATTTCATTATTTTTTGCGAAAGCAACGAATGTGTGAAATCAATGTAGTATTTTAATGTTGGCTTTCTAAAAAATGGAGACTGTTTTAAGATTTTGCAGACTATTTCGGTTAGCAGATCAGTAACCGATAAAAGATAAATCGTGGCAAAGTCACAATTGTTTTGTTCATAGTCTGAACGATGGAACCGTCATTACTTTTGACAATCATCTATGTTCGTACCATATTTTAACATCACTAAAAACAATACGAGAATTTAACAACGAAACAATTTATATCACGATATATCGTTTATCGGTTTGCGAAGTAGACCACTTTCGGTTTTAGCTGTATTCGCCTGTTTTGTTAACCGAATTATGTTACCGAAATCAAGGCGATAAAGAAGTTTACTTAATCCGAATATTCCAGCTATAAACTTAAAACAGTCGCCAATTTAAAAGTATAAGCTTTAGGCCGTCTTTGTGTTTCGATAATTTGTAATAATTGTGGAATGTCATGTGGCTAATTAAAAAAAAATAAATGAAAATCTCGAATGAATGCGAATAAACATGTTGGGACTCTTATTTTTTTGTCTTATTTCTTAGTAACCAGGAACTAGGAACTAATATGGTCACGCCACGAAAGTGGTCACCCAGACACGGATGTGTTTTGGAAGAGCCAACTATGGAAAATAAATCTATCGAGAAAAGTTTCACCAATCGTGTTTCTCTCTATAATATTTTAGTTCACATAAACCTGTTCAATGGCCTTACTAGAACATTAGAATAGAGTTCTATGGGTAACTAGGCATTACAATAGAGTTGCTTTCGCTATTATATTATAAGTATATAATAGATTTTTGCGGCTTCGCTCGCAATAAAAAGTCTTCTCTATGCTATTCTGGACATAAGCTATGTATATTCTGAGTTCCATTCAACCGTTAAGCGTTCATTGAGCCATAAACATACATACATCCTCACAAACTTTCGGATTTACATTATTAGATAGATAGATGATAGTTGGGATCAAAGAGCATATAAGTCTGGGATTAAATGAAAATCAATTATTTACATAAACAAAATTGTTATTTATTAAAAACAATAAAAACTAAATGGTTTTAAATCAACAATTTATTAACGAGCGATGACTTTGATTTAAAACGAAATGAAGCTTAATATGAATGAAATTACACAAGGTTAGCTGGAAGAAAATGCTAACTAAGCATTAAGTTCGCTTATACACTTATAAGAGATAGATTTATTTTATTATCATTTATTTACAACTTGTCTTTTAAAGTAAAATAAACGCGTCGAATAGAGAACCTCTTAATCGTCATTAAAAATATATTAAATTTATTTCCAACATTTTCGAGAAACTAGTTTATCAATTAAAAAAAGTTTTTTTTTTTTTTTTTTTTTTATGGTTTACACCGTTTTTATATTGGAAAATAATTTCATTAGATGGCGCAAAAAATCTTTTGATATCAATCAATAATTTAATAATTCCGCTGAATAAAGACGTACCTACCTAGCTGTTTTACTTTACCTATATTTAAAATTATGTAATGACAAACTGTCATCTCAAATGACAACTAACACTATAATTCATACGCAAAATGACATATCCTTATATAAACAACTATTTTAAAGAGTAACTCAAATAAATCTGAAGGGAAGACCATTTCTGTTTGTTTGACCGGGTTTTGTTCGAAAACTACTAAACCAATTTTCATGAAAACTGTATCATCAGGTAGCTTAGGATTCCAGGTGTGTTCTGAGGTATATAATTATATTTTTCTACGTTATCTAAAAAGTATAATAAAAGTATGATGCGTTTCACAATTTTATTTTGACAGTTACAATAATAATTACATTATGTGACATTTATGTCGGTCCTATTTGTCATAACGGAGGCCTTCCGGAGGCCTTACTCCGTCAGAGCTTAATAATATTCAATGCTTAAACAATTCTTATAAAAAATAAAATCTAAAGAAATAAAATAAGAACTTTTGTAATATCATACAAAAGAACAATTCTTTTTCTATTGTATTGCGACATTCGATCGTTTTAATTAATATTAATTAGTACAAAAACATCTTAAAATAATTAGGCTTTTTTTTTTGTTTGCGTATTTTTCTTTCTTTTTCTCCATCAGTTTGCCGAAAAATACTGCAAAATGCAGGCCACATGCTTAATCTACAGTTTAGACGTGCCTCTGACTATCCCCTTTATACATCTTCAAGGATCAGAGCGCCTGGAGATCTGATACCCATCGTTTTTTAAACAAAATATATTTTCTTATTTTATTTTAGACTAAAAAGTTAGTTATGTACATAATTCTACTTTCCTTATTTTTCCAGCTTCACTTTTGATATTTCAACTCACTCTCTTATTTACAATGGAGTACATTTTGACACTCATCTGACACTGGCAGACAATCAACTGTCATCGTAATTACTGTCAAATCTGAATCATTTTTGAAATAAAATTTACAGAACAGTACATTTTGGCATTTACCTGACACTGACAGATATTCAACTGTCATTACAATTACTGTCAAAACATTTTTTCGAAATCATTAAAAGATCTTAAACATCATACGCCATTAACGTGAATATTTTACAAAAAAAATACCAATAAAATTCGTATGAATTTATAGAAAATTTACAGGCCATTTTCGGCGATAATTTACAACCAATTGTTATAGTTTTGTGTGTAATTTTCAGCGGCATTTCTTCAGAAAGTCCAACACTTCCGTGGGGTAGTTCTTGCGGGTAGTAGATTTGGTCGCGGAACGAGCATATTCCAATGGTGTCACCGAACTGGAAATAAAACAAAATGATAATTATACTAGTGGAAATCTTCGCGACTTCGTTGAAGTTTTAAAACAGACTTCAACCCGCGCTGCTCCCCCTTAGGGGTTAAGTTTTCGGGAATTCCTTTCTTAGTGCACCCCTACACAAGAAAAGGAATGAATCCTCCATATTTAAAGTTTTTAGGACCAGTCGTTTAAGGCTCTATATTGATAGATCAGTCAGTCAGTAAGGCTATACTCTTATTTAGTTTAGCTTTTACCCGCAACTTAGTCCGCGTTGAAAATATATAGATAGATTTTCAACTACTTACCTGTTTTATTTGATGTTTTGAGATAATCAAAACATTGAAACTCCTGAAAATCAAAGATTTTTTTTGGAAAAAAGTTGCCCTAAGTTTTTAAACTGTCTCTATTTGAAATTTCATCACAATCGGGCCAGCGGTTTGACCGACGATAACGTCGGAGACATACAGACAGAGTTACTTTCGCATTTATAATATTAGTATAGATTTAGTTTTGAGTTCATAATCATAGTAATGAGTTTAAGACGATTTCAATGAATCCTTACCTCATGTTCTGCGCGTGAGCAAGTTTCTTCCACAGTTTCCGGTCTAAGTGCTTGAAGAGTGTCACCACCAGCCGATGGTCGCAAGTTGAGGAGTTCACAGCCAGATGAAGAGCTGTGTCACCCCCTTTTATATCCTGGAACAAAACATTTATAAAAATTAATTAGGATCACGACTGTAATCTCCAAGGTAGACTATCAGATCTCAAAGCGCTTGGATCCTTGAAGATGTCTCAAGGAGTAGTCAGCACGTCCAAACATTACAATTGGCACATGCCCGCATATTGCAGTAGCATTCTAAATTTAGCATTTATTATTTTGTATTTAATTATTAAATTTCACAACTTTCGTGAGTTGTACTACACATTATTACAACAACGGGAAATTACTCACGTAAATGTAGCGAGCAGGGTAGCGCGCGCGTTTAATGGTCCACTCACTCTGAAGAAGATTCTCTAGATGAATCGAAACATTGTCGGTGTCCTCATTGACAATTTATCATTTACGTGAGTAATTTCCCGTTGTTGTAATAATGTGTTAATTATTAAATAATATAAATTTAACTTACCCCTTTCCACATATCGGCTTGCGCGTGATCCAGTAAAGCGTGCACGACGTTTAAATGGGATTTGGTAGCTGCGTGCTGTCTGCACGCCACGTGCAACGCTGTATAACCTATGAAAACAATTTAATATTAACTTCAGTTTGTTAATTATATTGTTTTACAATATTTGTTTTAGCGCCATCTATGTTGTGCATCTTCGCAACTCTTGCACTTACCATCAGCATTGGAGTGATGCAAACGGAACAATGGCGGTAGCTCCCCGCGTGTATCACCTCGTGTTATCTCGGCTAGTACTAACGCGTATGCATCGCCACCACGAGCGCACGCGATCACTAAGTTGTCGCATTGGGCGTCGACCTAAAACAAACATTGATAAAATATAATTAGTACATTTATTTCATGACACACAGTCGACACGTCCACACACACTGGTTGCTTACAACAAACTAAATATATTTTTTTAAACATTTTACTTGTATTCTTAAATGACCTTGCAACCTGTGTGCATGTGCAGACACCTTCAAGGATCTGAGCACCTGGAAATATGATTAGATTTTTTTCTGTTTTTTTACAATCAAGGTGATTTTTGTAGATGTATACCTACCTGATGAAACGCTTATACCACCAGACTTTTAGTCCTTGATAAGTAACGCTGCTAAATTTCAGCTTAATTGGTTAGGGGAAACTAGTTTAAAATTCAATTGCAAGATTTAACTCACACATACTAAGAAGGCAAGTAAAATAAAAGCTTGTTTAAAAAAATTGCTTCAGCCAGCGAGTTAATTTCTATATTTGGCGCAGTAAAAAGATCCAGAAATAAAGCTCTAACTAGGCCACGTTTTAAGTTTTTTTTGGCGCAGTCGGTCTAGGCAACTGTGTAGTTGGCGCAGCCAGAAGGATAACTTACCTCATGGAACACGCACTCGTTGGCGCACAGTTTGGGATCGCTACGCAGCACCAGATAGACGCAATGCACTATGTGCCTCGTTAGTAACGGACGATGTGGGCAGCGGAGGGCCGCGGCCTTTAGGATGCTTAGACCTGCGGACAAAATTTCTTGTTAGAATTAAAATATCAGGTATGTACTTTACTTACAACAATAGTGAAAACCCTCGCGACTTCGTTAAAGTTAAGCTATTTTCAAACATACTTTTTGAATACTTTTAAAGTATTCAAATATTAATATTCTAATCTGGACGAAGTCAATTCCAAAAACACAAGAATCATAAAAATTGGTATTGCTGTTCTTGAGTTATAAATGGTGTAACTAACACGACTTTGTTTTGTGTGGATGTGAAAGTTTGCGAGTTTGTTTGTATGTTTGTGCCTCAATCACGCTCAACGGATTTGGATGAAACTTTGAACATACATAGCTTACGTCGTAGAATAGCTTAGCATATGTGGTACTTTTTGTTAAGTTACCACGCGAGCGAAGCCGCGGAGATAGTACACTATAAAAACAACTAAATTAAATAGGTTATGCTCGTTTTAATAAAATATTTCTGAACCGAAAACTTATTAGTTTGTACAACATACCTTTTATGTATGTATATAGAATCTACATAATTACGTTGCCGATACAAGTCTTTAAAAATAAACTATAAAACCTGTTGTCCTTGACGTGACGTTTAACTTCATAAACGCTAATTAAAGTTAATAATACAGATCCATCTCTTGCACGATGTGAAAACCCACTTAAATTTATAACTGGCCTGTTTCGCGGGCCATCTAGCCCCAAACTAAGCAAAGCTTGTACTATGGGAACTAGATAACTGATAGAATATTTTTTTTTATATAAATACGTTGTTATGTACCCAACAGAACAAACATCTATGTTAATATCACAAATGTTTACCCTGGGTGGGAATCGAACCCACAACCTACAGAGCAGAAGGCAGAGTTACTGCCAACTAAGCTGTGAGTCCAGTAATAAAGATTAAAGGCAAATTATTGATACCTTAGGTTACATTATTTATTACTATAAACGTAGTGGTATCTCTATTTTTTAGGGTACCGTACCCAAAGGGTAAAAATGGGACCCTATTACTAAGACTTCGCTGTCCGTCTGTCTGTTACAGGGCTGTATCTCATAAACCGTGATAGCTAGAAAGTTGAAATTTTCACAGATCATGTATTTCTGTTGTCGCTATAACAAAATATTAAGTGGGGCTCCCATACCATAAACATGTTTTTTTGCCGTTTTTAACGGCACGGAACCCTTCGTGCGCGAGTCCGACTCGCACTTGGCTGGTTTTTTATTTTACCCATAACACAAATATACAAATTATACCAATCAATAGTAGTGTAGATGTAGGTAGATAAATACCTAGGGCATCATAAAGGCGCGTGCGCAGAAAAAAATTACTCTAGGAAAAACCAAACGAATAGACACACGTGGGTTTCTTTACTGGTATAATATATGTCTTATAATAATTACGTTTATAATCTAAAAAAAACAATCTACAACGGGGAATTTTGTTAGTGTAACTTCGAAAAAAAATTCAACCAACCAAAAAGTCAAGAGACGATACAGTTTTTTTAAGTTTTATAAATCAACTGTTAGTCTTACTTATTAATATAATAAATAAATATAAATATTGGAGGACATTTTAAACATCGCCATCTAGCCCCAAACTAAGCAAAGCTTGTACTATGGGAACTAGATAACTGCAATTTAAATGGGACCAACTATGGACTAATTCTCTACCTACACAATAGAAACATCAAAATCGGATCACAAGTAAAAAGTTTCGTCAAACATAAAAACCTTTTTTTTGGTACGTCAGTTGTCAAAGCTAAAAAAGTGGTATTCATTGAAATTACGATCATTTAATTTTAGAATCGTCCTAAAATGAAGATCAACAATGCTGAGTAGGAAACGATATTAAAATAAGTTCGTTATTCTATTTCGGTAATTAAACAATTTCATCTTGTCATGATGTCATGGTGTGACTTTACCATGTTAGTATTTTACCATTTGTATTGTATTAACATTGGCGCGGTTTTTCCTGTCACGTACTGTCATTTGTGTTTGTCAGACCAAATTATCAAACACTAGTAGTCTGCCCCGGCTTCGCAGTGGTGTGTAATAAAGCTGATACGCAAATTATTGATACCTTAGATTACATTATTGCAATTTACGTGAGAATCTCTAATGTTTTTTAAAGTAAAATTTCGCCCATGTTATTTACTGATAATGTAGCTTTTTGATAGATACAAGAATTATGAAAATTGGTCCAGTAGTTTTTTAGTTTATCCAATACTAACAAAAATACTTATACTCTTAAGATAATAAAAATAGTGTCGGATTTATTGGCGCGTATCTATTATTTATTATTATTATTATATATTGATAATAATCTTCTGTCAATGTCAAATGTTAGAAGTTTATATCAAGATGGTCGTAAAGGCTGTTTTTTGATGATTGTTGTGCATTCCACCATAATATACTTATAGTAGCTTTAGCTTACCAAAGTCTGCCACGAACAAGGCGGGATTTTGCGCCAACACCCGCTGACAGGTGAGTGCGAAGAGTGCGTACTGCAGGTCCTCTTGCTCGGCGCACTCCTTTGAAAGGCTCAGTAAAATGTTGTGGATAACACTGAAAAATAAGTTTTTTTTATTAATATTATTATCAAGACAAGATTTGTAAAATATCCTTCGAACTAGAGATCAGAGCAGCGCGCTATCTGCTGTCACATAATCGTACGATCCTCCACTGTACGCCAGGCATGAGGGTGCAGTAGGGGTTGAAGTTTGAGAATAACTTAATGTGAACGTAGTTACAACGGTTTCCACTAGTTAAATTGTAATAACAATGAAATACTCAATTAATATTACAATGATGTCACCCTGTTATTCTCATAACGTGTTCTGATAAGGGTTTATTCATTATGTTTTGCTTCTGCGGTTTAGCTTGTGCCTACCATTATAATTATTATTGAAATATTTATTATTGAATTGGTTAAGCTCTTTAATAATCAAAATCGACTTCAACTGTCATAATTACGTTTAAAAAACTAAAGAAAACAGACGAAAATGTTTCGACAAATCGAAAAGTCAAAAGTAACATTAGTTTTTTTTTTTTAAGTTTTATGAAGGAACTATTTGTCATACAGAAACATAATTTGAATGGGACCAACTTGGGATTATTTTCAATGCAAAAACATCGAAACCGGATCATCACTACATAGCAAAGTCGCTTTCCGCTTCCCGCGTCTGTATGTATGTATGTTTGCTTATATCTTTAAAACTACACAACGGATTTTGATGCGGTTTTTTTTAATAGATAGAGTGATTCAGGAGGAAGGTTTATATGTATAATAACATGCTACCCGTGCGAAGCCGGGGCGGGTCGCTAGTCAGGTATAAAGATATCCGCTTTTTTATGGATAATATTGAGTAAGTATATTTTTTATACTTTTTATGACCATACATAAAAAAGCAACGAAAAATACATGTCGAATTGAGCCGCCTCTTTTTTTGTCGGTAAAAAATTCGTCTAATAACTATGTACTAGGTAACTGTTAGAATGCTGGACTTAATCTCACTCGGTGCTATTAATAAAAATGTACTTATCCAAAGATCATCTAAGGTTACACCAAGACTTGTTAATACCAGCTTAATGTAAGCAACTCCATTTCTAATCCTTGTTTATTAATATTGAATTCGACTAGTCCAAACGTAAGCGTTGGACTAAATTTAATCCTGCGCTAGTCTACGTTTATTAATGAGACGGACTATGTTTCTACTTTCTACCATTTGTGTGATGGATACAGAATAATTATCTATGTTCATCACACAAATGTTTGTCCTTGGTGCGAACCTACAGCGCAGAAGGCATAGTTACTACCAACTAAGCTGTGAGGCCAGTCAAAATGTAGTTGCAGTTTTTTAGTAGTTTTATACACAAAGTACCTATAAAACGAGTTTAATGGGGACGTTTGGAAGAGGAAGATCTTGGCGTATTTTCTTGGAATCAATCTGTGACGTCTCGGAAAAAGGCAAAATCAAGAGTACCTACTCTTAACCGAAGGGTATGCATAAGGAATGCGATGAGTGAATAAAGATGAGGTATTTCAGAAACTAGGGAGAGCTGTGGTATCTGCCTACCCCTTGCGAAATAGGCATGAGGTATGTATACTATATACCCCGAAAATTAAACATATGCAAATAATCTCAAAGTTTGTATGAAAAAACATAAAAAAAATATAGGACCACGCCTTTATTCCCCAAGTACGGTAGATATCCTCTCAGATCTCCAGAAGCTTAGATCATTTGAAGATGTCTAGTGGGGGTAGTCAGAGGCACGTCTAAACATTATATTTGGCACATGCCCACATTTTGCAGTAGTTAACATTCCATACGTGACAGGTTGCAAGCCCATCGCCGCTTATAAGAATACTAACTGGTTTCCTCACGATGTTTTCCTTCACCGTTTTGAGCACGTGTTTTTCCTTACAAACTTTTATATTTATAATAATAGATGATCAAATGAACTTCAGTGAATTTCGATCATTATTGTATGAATCGCTTCATTCGAATATAATAATCACTACATAGTATAAAGCAAAGTCGCTTTCCGCTTCCCGCGTCTGTATGTATGTATGTTTGCTTATATCTTTAAAACTACACAACGGATTTTGATGCGGTTTTTTTTAATAGATAGAGTGATTCAGGAGGAAGGTTTATATGTATAATAACATGCTACCCGTGCGAAGCCGGGGCGGGTCGCTAGTTAGAATTATAATAATAGTAGGATAATTACACATTCCATGGTATGAAAAAAGGTACTTATGACACATTGACAGTCCGAGACAACTGTCACGTGGGTGACGTAAGACGTCATCTGTTTATGCTGTCAGTTGCATGTGCATAATTCCCCAAGCCTAGAAATTACTGTGTGAATATTACTAGAAACTAGCCGACTTGTGACATACTTTGTCCTGCTCAAATTTCAATAATCGCATATAAAAAAGGACTTTCAGATAACTTTCAATTGTTTCCTTATAAACCTTGCCCTGATAAAATAAATTAGGAATTTTGGTAGAATGCGTATTATTCGGTAGTCAAATTGATGAAAGATTTTTTGATAAAATAAATTACGAGTACCGAGCGACCTTAGTAGGTTCAATGCGTTCAAGGTAGAATGCGTTGCTATGAATGAATGCTACTGAATGTTTTCAGTCTGAGACTTCATGGGTACTTATAACTATGATTGATAACAATTATTTTCATTTAAATATAATAATGTTTTTATCAAGACAAGCTTTTGTAAAATACTCCTTCGAGCTAGAAATCTGAGCAGCGCGCTATCACCTGTCAGATAATATTACATTGTGTAATTCGAACTTGACAGGTATGAAAAGTTTTTATTCAAGCGAACTATTTACTAAGGAGTTCCGTTGTGAAAGATGTTTCCTTATGTGTATATTTCTGGAATTTGCTGCATTAAAATGGTAATGTGGATGTGACATGGCTTGTGTCACAGTCATGGCAGGTATTGTTATAATACTCGTACCATGTTCCATGACTCATTACAAGTAAGATAACTTCAAAATCTTGCCTCAGTAGGTACCTACTTTATTACTAGTGAAAAACCCCGCAACTTCGCTTACGTGAAGTTATTTTCAAACATACTACAACCCTCGTGATTTTGGCAATTTTTCGACCCCCACCCTTGTTATAATCTTACGTGAGTTTTTCAAAATGATTATTTTTAAGTGCTTGATTGCTATCATTAAAAAAAAAACATAACTTGCATAAATAAAGTAAAAAAATAATTACGTATGTTCTTAGTTTCCCCGTAATATTACATACACGCCCCCCTATGGGCTGAATTTCGGGAATTAATTTTTTAGTGCACACCAAATACACCATCTAAATTTCAAAGTTCCTAGGAGGAGTGGTTTAGGCTGATAAATCAGTCAGTAGTCGCATGAGTCTTGATATTTCGATTCTGTGCCTCGGTAAAGTGAATGCGACTAAAACAAACCAGTTATTTAATCACTTGTAAAATTAAATTAGACCATAAGACTATCATCATAAGGTTCAATATGCTCATAATATTTCACAAATGTCATGACATTGTCTTGTATTTATACTTAATCAAGGAGGTTTTATTCGAACTTCGAATGCCATACATACTCTTCGAATATCGAAGATTATTACCAAAGAGGTTGTATTTGTGGGTACTAATCAGTAAAATACGAATTGCGCTGAAGCTGTCAATCAAAATTCAACCTTATTTATATTAAAATAAAGGTTGAAAATTTGTGCGAACGATGCAATAATAGGAAAAAGTCTTGTTTATTAAATGAAAGTTAGATAACATTGTAATAATAATCATTAAACAATTTAAAAAAAGATTTAGTTTCATTGTTATACAAAAGAGTACGCTATTCTATCCTACTAATATTTTAATTACGAAGTTTATAAGGATGTTTGTATGTTTGTCAATCACGCCACGACTAAACAGATTTGGAAGAAACTTCGAATACACATAGCCTATGACCTATGCCTCCTGGAATAGCTTTACGGCTACTTTTATCTAGATACCACAAAATCATATCATAATACATACCATACATCTATTACAAACATTACAAGAGGCATGACCAAAATAGTTTTCAAAATTAAGTAAAAATAAAAAAACTCACCCGTAAGCCGTCTTCAGATCCAATTTGGAAACTTTAAAGCATAGATTCTTCCTCTCAATTGGCTTCAACTTCTCCATATGCTGTTCAAAAATCTTCTTCGTCGACTCCCTATCAATATCACAGCACTCCATCTTCGAAAACTCATTCGATATCTCCTTCTGTAAATCCTTGAAGTTCTTCATCGTCATTGAAGAAGAAAGAGACATTATCGAAGCCCTATCTCCATCCTTCTTCATATCCTTCTCTTCGTAGAACTCGTCATATAACGGTGATATTGTCTGATACTTCTCAAAATCACTGTTGTATATAGGAGAAGACCGTGATGGGGATAACGTGTACTCTGAATTCGACGGGTAGAAAGCCTGTGTCTCTGACAGAGGACTGGGCACGTTCTCCGAACGGGGGGGAGTCGGGAACATACTGTGGTTGTCATTTTTGAGAAAGTGTTCGAAGTGCAGCAAAGACTTTGATAGTTCAACGCTTTCGCACGCCGGCTCCGAGATCTCGGAGAATTCCTCGATAGGGGATTGTACTTTCTCGGGTATTGGGGTGATGTCGATGGGGTAATGGTTAGTTTCGATGGGGAAATCAGATAGAAGGGAGTCTTGGTGGTCGTTGGAGATGACATCTAATAGATCCTCCCAATAATTAGGGTCGGCGTTGTAGATTTTCTCGACGTTTTGCAGAGCAGCGGTTTGTAGAGCCTCGTCGAATTCAAAAGTGTCAGTTGTTGGGTTGACTATGACCTGACCCCCTGATAATGTCTGTTTGTTGATTTGACTTATCTGCAACAAAATGGAAATGGTTAAAAATAAAATAAAAAAACCGGCCAAGTGCGAGTCGAACTCGCGCACGAAGGTTTCCGTACCATTATCTATAAAAACGGCATAAAAAAACATGTTTGTTGTTGTAAATATTAAGGGGGGCTCCCTTTAATATTTATTTTATTCTGTTTTTAGTATTTGTTGTTAGAGCAGCAACAAAAATACATAATCTGTGAAAATTTCAACTATCACGGTTCATGAGATACAGCCCTGTGACAGACAGACGGACAGCGAAGTCTTAGTAATAGGGTCCCGTTTTTACCCTTTGGGTACGGAACCCTAAAAAGCCGTGTTTGCCGAGTAGGGGGTAATCTGACTTTCAATCTGTTGCAATTCTGTTGCACGTGCTTATTAAGACGATAAAGGAAAACATCGCGAGGAAACCAGTTAGTATTCTTGTTAGCGGCTACGGGCTTGCAACCTGTCACGTATGAAATGCTAACTACTGCAAAATGTGGGCATGTCCCAAATGTATTGTATGGACGTGCCACTGACTACTAGACATTTTCAAGGATCTTAGCGCCTGGAGCGCTGAGAGGATGTCTACCGTACTTGGGGATTACAGTCGTGATCCTATTTATTTTATTATTTATTTCAAAGGAATTATTCATTTCAATAAAATCACAAAGATCGCTTTGAAACGTCTCAGGAGCTTTTGAAGCTACATGTTCCTCGCATCGTCTCTCATCTCCTAAACCCATTTTGATGCGGATTTTTTTGTTAGAAAGCTGACATGATCAGTTATAATTGAAGGGATGTTGAAGCAACTTCTACTGGTCCCATCGTTTTAAAATGTAGTATCCTGTCTCTTTAGAGGCGGGGGTTTTATATAATTTAATGTTATTAAAATTACTTTCGCGATCAAACACACATTAATAAATATTTTAACGCTTAAAACGATTTAAATAAAAGGTACCTCCTAATAGCGCCCTAAATACCAGTTAAATATTAATTAACTAGCTATACCTTGATCGATTTCAACGCATGATTATTACTTTCATTTCTGGCCTCACAGCTCAGTTGGTAGTAGCTCTGGCTTCTGCGCTGCAGGTTGTGGCTTCGATCCCCACCCAGGACAAACATTTGTGCGATATGTTAATATGTATAATAAGTATGTATTTACAAAAAAAAATAATAAGTGCGAGTCGGACTCGCGCACGAAGGGTTCCGTAACACTATCTATAAAAAACGGCAAAAAAATCACGTTTGTTGTATGGAAGCCCCACTTAAATATTTATTTCATTCTGTTTTTAGTATTTGTTGTTGTAGTGACAACAAATATACATCTGTGAAAATTTTGCCAGCAGCCTATTCAGCCTTGTGACCGACAGACGGACAGCGGAGTCTTAGTAATAGGTTTACGTTTTTACCCTTTGGGTACGCCCTATTTAAATAATATTCATGTAGGACTAATGTAGTTCATTCATAAAACTTAAAAAACTAATAACGTCTCCTGACTTTACGATTGGTCGTAACATTGGAGTTTATATTTTAGTTTTGAAGACGTAATTATTCTGTAATACTTCCTAGATTCCTGTGTTTTTAGCACCCGGGTTTTATTATCAATTTTGTTATTTGTTATAAAATTATGCTGTAACAAATAACAGGAAGGAAACTGCATCCATAATTAAACAGCCTATTTTATTCTAATCAAGCTATTATTTATGCGACTTGAAATACTTAATACTGTTTATTACTTATTATTCATAATTATTAAAACCGGGCTAATTGCTGGCCAATCTAGCACCGATACTGACTGACTGGTAAGAAACGACTTGACTGAACGGGCGGTATGTTTCGGGTTATCATGCTGAAACGTCCATATAATAGGGAGATGCTCCTCAGCATAGGGAAGCATCGTTTCCTCCAATATTGCCTTGTATTGATGTTGGTCTAAGTTACCCTGAACTTTCCTCACAGGTCCCACTCCACGTCCAGAAAATGAACCCCAAATGTATTGTATGGACGTGCCACTGACTACTAGACATTTTCAAGGATCTTAGCGCCTGGAGCGCTGAGAGGATGTCTACCGTACTTGGGGATTACAGTCGTGATCCTATTTATTTTATTATTTATTTCAAAGGAATTATTCATTTCAATAAAATCACAAAGATCGCTTTGAAACGTCTCAGGAGCTTTTGAAGCTACATGTTCCTCGCATCGTCTCTCATCTCCTAAACCCATTTTGATGCGGATTTTTTTGTTAGAAAGCTGACATGATCAGTTATAATTGAAGGGATGTTGAAGCAACTTCTACTGGTCCCATCGTTTTAAAATGTAGTATCCTGTCTCTTTAGAGGCGGGGGTTTTATATAATTTAATGTTATTAAAATTACTTTCGCGATCAAACACACATTAATAAATATTTTAACGCTTAAAACGATTTAAATAAAAGGTACCTCCTAATAGCGCCCTAAATACCAGTTAAATATTAATTAACTAGCTATACCTTGATCGATTTCAACGCATGATTATTACTTTCATTTCTGGCCTCACAGCTCAGTTGGTAGTAGCTCTGGCTTCTGCGCTGCAGGTTGTGGCTTCGATCCCCACCCAGGACAAACATTTGTGCGATATGTTAATATGTATAATAAGTATGTATTTACAAAAAAAAATAATAAGTGCGAGTCGGACTCGCGCACGAAGGGTTCCGTAACACTATCTATAAAAAACGGCAAAAAAATCACGTTTGTTGTATGGAAGCCCCACTTAAATATTTATTTCATTCTGTTTTTAGTATTTGTTGTTGTAGTGACAACAAATATACATCTGTGAAAATTTTGCCAGCAGCCTATTCAGCCTTGTGACCGACAGACGGACAGCGGAGTCTTAGTAATAGGTTTACGTTTTTACCCTTTGGGTACGCCCTATTTAAATAATATTCATGTAGGACTAATGTAGTTCATTCATAAAACTTAAAAAACTAATAACGTCTCCTGACTTTACGATTGGTCGTAACATTGGAGTTTATATTTTAGTTTTGAAGACGTAATTATTCTGTAATACTTCCTAGATTCCTGTGTTTTTAGCACCCGGGTTTTATTATCAATTTTGTTATTTGTTATAAAATTATGCTGTAACAAATAACAGGAAGGAAACTGCATCCATAATTAAACAGCCTATTTTATTCTAATCAAGCTATTATTTATGCGACTTGAAATACTTAATACTGTTTATTACTTATTATTCATAATTATTAAAACCGGGCTAATTGCTGGCCAATCTAGCACCGATACTGACTGACTGGTAAGAAACGACTTGACTGAACGGGCGGTATGTTTCGGGTTATCATGCTGAAACGTCCATATAATAGGGAGATGCTCCTCAGCATAGGGAAGCATCGTTTCCTCCAATATTGCCTTGTATTGATGTTGGTCTAAGTTACCCTGAACTTTCCTCACAGGTCCCACTCCACGTCCAGAAAATGAACCCCACATTTTAATGTTTCCACCGCCATGTTTCACCTGCTTTTTTGTGAATCTTGGATTCATTTCCGCTTTTACTGGTCGCCGTACGTATTGCTTTCCATCTGAAGAAATCAAATTAACCTTGGTCTCGTCAGAGAATAATACATGTTGCCATTGGGCGTAGGTCCAATGTCCATATTTACGTGCAAACGCCAAACGAGCATTTCTATGTTCTTTCTTCAACAACGGTACTTTGCGAGCCACTCTTCCGAACAACCCTGCTTCTACCAGACGTCGTCGAACGGTCCTCGCTGAGACACCAGCTCTTTCGTCTGTCCCAAACACTTCACGCTGTTGCACTGCATTGTATACCATAGTTTTTGAACAATTTAAATGTTCTGCTATCCTTCGGTATGGCCAACCATGCTCGACGACAAACTTCATGATAATTTTTCGTAGTGTTGGATCGCAACTTTTATTTTTACCCATTTTTCTTCAAAATATTTTTCAAAACTTAAAATAAATATCGGGATTGCCGCCAAAACTACCACGAAACAATAAGAGAAGAAGTAAAAAAGTATTGAGATTCAAATTTTGAAAATAGAACGCAATATCTCAGTGTCCCTAATTAAATGGCCAGCCAGCATTATTTGAACAAATAGCACTACGATAATCTATCAGCTATACTGTAAAGAGGTTTAATGTTTAATAAGTTGTTATTGTTTGTATAATCGGGCACATAAATGACTAATTATACTTACATGTAAGAGATATGGAATATGGTTTAGACTCGTTGGAAAATAAAAAATAAATTCACAATTCGGTTTAACCAAAGAGTGTCCCTAATTAGTTGACCACGACTGTATATATACATCACGTAAGCATTAACAAAAACAATAATCGAAATAATTTCTTTTGAAGTCTATACTTTCAAAACAAGCATTTTAAAATCCTCCATCGAGCATGCACGCTATCACCTGTCACAATATTACACGGTCATCGGAAGTTGACAGCTATGCAAAGTATTTACTCAATCGAATTAATTACTAAGTTCTGTTGAACAGCTCCTGACTCCAACATCAGATCAGGGGGGTTAGCTTGAACCACTATCGTATCGACGACGTATCGTCCAAAACTGATACTTTTAACATAACTGAGGCTCGATAAATTCTTTTGGCAGTCGGTTTTTAAAAACCGGCCAAGTGCGAGATGGACTCGCGCACGAATGGTCCGTACGATTATCTATAAAAAAACGGCAAATAATCACGATTGTTGTATGGGAGCTTGGGAACCACTTAAATGTTTATTTTATTTTGTTTTTAGTATTTGTTGTCATATAGTGGCAACAGAAATACATAATCTGTGAAAATTTCAACTGTCTAGCTTTCACGGTTCATAGACGGACAGCTAAGTCTTAGTAATAGGGTCCAGTTGTTACCCTTTAGGTACGGAACCCTAAAAAGTAATTAAGTATATTATACAGTTTCTCTTTGGCCTAGAATTTAAAACGAACTAAGTATTATCCTTATGAATATTATACGTCAGTCAATTATATACTACTTATGTACTTAATAAAGCTAGTGTTTACCTATTAACACTACTATTAATAAAGAGGTAAAAAATGTATTTTTGTTTGTACCGGATAAACTAAAAAAAAACTTCTGGACTAACGACTGCGGCGATGGGCTTGCATCCTGTCACGTATAGAATGCTAACTAAGTACTGCAAAATGTGGACATCACTACATAGTATAAAGCAAAGTCGCTTTCCGCTTCCCGCGTTTGTATGTTTGCTTATATCTTTAAAACTACACAACGGATTTTGATGCGGTTTTTTTTAATAGATAGAGTGATTCAGGAGGAAGGTTTATATGTATAATACATGCATAATATAGTAGAGAAACACTGATAATTTTAGAGGTTTCTAATGTGATGTCGTAAATAAACACATTTTTTTGCGCTTACATTGCAAATGCTGGCTGAACCCCACGAGATATATCAAAATAATGAACTACAGTATTGTATACCTTAAAAACGTCTACAAAAAAGTCCACGATGGTATTAGAAATGTCTTACGCACAGCGAAGCGGGCACGGGTCAGCTAGTGTAATATAATGTTTGAACGTTCCTTTGACTACCCCCTCTAGTCATAATCAAGGATCTAAGCGCCTGGAAATCTGAGAGGATGTCTACCGTACTTGGGGATTAGGGACAGTCGTGATCCTGTTTAGTTAGCATTTACATATCAGCGAGTTACATAGACTATAGATGGCGCTGATGTGCAAAAAATTAGACACCTTAGACCGATAACATTGAGTTGTCATAGCAACGCATTCTACCAAAAAGGTTGAATCCTACCAAGGTCGGTATTGGAAATTCATTATGTCAAAAAAATCTGACATTAATTTGACTACCGAATGATTACCGCATTCTACCGAAATTCGTAATAAAATTGATTTTATCCAAAAAATCTGACATTAGTTTTGACTTCTGAATGATACACATTCTACCAAAATTTGTAATTTATTTTATCAGGACAATGTTTATAGGGAAACATTTGTAGTTTCTGAAAGTGTTTTTTTCTATGCGATTATTGAAATTTGGGCAGGACAAAGTCTGTCACGGGTCGGCTAGTAGACTATATTGCATTTACAAAAAAATAAAGAGATCCTCACAAAACTTGCAATAATGTAACTTGAGGTTACAAACATTTTCCTTTAATCTTCATTAGTACACCCGTGCGAAGCTATGGCAGACAGCTAAAACTAGGTATTTACCTATGTAGTACAAGTATATATTTGGTATCATATGTACTCTACTCATGTATCTGCAATACATAGGGGCAATTTGCCAGATGCTCACATTTACCTCTATTAAAGCGGCGGCAAAACCGACGCGATAATAATATAGATAAAGTACCCGTCAAACTTCTTGGCCATCGCGACCTATCTTTCGTTTCGCTCGCACCCCCAAAGTGACCTATTTTTCGTTTCTGCGCATTCAAGGTCGTTTGTCTAAGAAGTTTGACGGATAGTATAGATAACGTGACCCTAAAGAGAGTTGACGTCAGGCAGGACGCCGGTTGTAAAAACTATGCCAAACCTTTTTGCAACATGTTTTTCTACTTGTGCCGACCCCACAAGTGGAATAATTACGTTTAAAAAAAGCGGCCAAGTGCGAGTCTGACTCGCGCACGAAGGGTTTCGTACCATTATCTATAAAAACGGCAAAAACGTTTGTTGTATGAGAGCCTGCTTGAACATTTATTTTATTCTGCGGCAACAGAAATACGTAATCTGTGAAAGTTTCAACTGTCTAGCTATCACGGTTCATGAGATGCAGCCCGAGTTCTGGCTCATATTTGGCACAAAGAATCAAGGAGTCTACTCGCGAACCGAAAACGAAATATCGCAACAATATTCGTATCAATGCAATGCCGCCAGTATCTTGAGAACGCTTCCGACTGGTAGTGATCTGGATCAGTTAAGCTACCTATAGACTGTTTGCAACTGTCTTTAGGTAGCTCAACTGGTTCTTGTGTATTTTGTAAATATTCTGTAATTATATTAGTATTAGAAGTCATCAAAAAAAAACATACATTCGAGATGTCTCCCAGACTTTAGAGTCTGGTATCCGTTGGGTCACACAATGTCCATATTAAAACACACACAAAGAGATATTTGTAAACGTTCAAATATAATTAAAAAAAAAGAGCGGAACTCTCTGGCAAAAGTACTCTTTACTTAAAATAAAAGTGAAAAAAAAACCGGTCAAGTGCGAGTCGGACTCGCGCACGAAGGGTTCCGTACCATCATCTATAAAAACGGCAAAAAAAACACGTTTGTTGTATGGGAGCCCCCACTTAAATATTTATTTTATTCTGGTTTTAGTATTTGTTATTATAGCGACAACAGAAATACATCATCTGTGAAAATTTCAACTGCCCAACTATCACGGTTCATGAGATACAGCCCTGTGACAAACAGACGGACAGCGAAGTCTTATTAATAGGGTCCCGTTTTTACCCCTTGGGTACGGAACCCTAAAAAAGAGCGGAACTCTCTGGCAAAAGTACTCTT
Organism: Hydriomena furcata; assembly: GCA_912999785.1. Classification (NCBI taxonomy): domain Eukaryota; kingdom Metazoa; phylum Arthropoda; class Insecta; order Lepidoptera; family Geometridae; genus Hydriomena; species Hydriomena furcata. The sequence continues at coordinate 2,762,611 of OU538823.1, read as the reverse complement.
TACTTAAAATAAAAGTGAAAAAAACCGGTCAAGTGCGAGTCGGACTCGCGCACGAAGGGTTCCGTACCATCATCTATAAAAACGGCAAAAAAAACACGTTTGTTGTATGGGAGAGCCCCCGTTAAATATTTATTTTATTCTGGTTTTAATATTTGTTGTTATAGCAGCAACAGAAATACATAATCTGTGAAAATTTCAACTCTCTAGCTATCACGGTTCATGAGATACAGCCCTGTGACAGACAGACAGACAGACAGACGGACAGAGAAGTCTTAGTAATAGGGTCCCGTTTTTACCCTTTGGGTACGGAACCCTAAAAAAGGTTCCAATCTTGATTATAAATCTGTAATATTTGGCTACTGAAATAAACTATTTTATTTTTACTTTTTATTTTATTTTTGTAAATAAATGTATTCATATAAATAATCGAACTTGATGCTAGTTTGCATTTTCTGACCTTTATATAATTATCAGTGGCACGCGTCGGTGCGGATGCAGCTTAATACAGACATGACAATCACCGGCAATAAATCATTATTAATGATAGGTACTGTCATCTTTGTATAATAATATACTAACATACATAATGTGTACTTACGAGTATATAAAATACATATTATTCATTTATTAGGGTTCCGTACCGTAAGGGTAAAAACGGGACCCTATTACTAAGACTTCGCTGTCCGTCTGTCCGTCTGTCTGTCACAGAGCTGTATCTCAGGAACCGTGATAGCTAGACAGTTGAAATGTTCACAGATGATGTATTTCTGTTGCTGCTATAACAACAAATACTAAAAACAGAATAAAATAATTATTTAAGTTAGGCTCCCATACAACAAACGTGTTTTTTTCCTGTTTTTATAGATAATGGTATGGAACCCTTCGTGTTCGAGTACGACTCGCACTTGGCCCGTTTTTATTTATTGTACATACATATATAAAATACATACATAATCCCAGAGGGGTAGGCAGAGATCACGGCTTCCCACTTGCTACGATCCTGACATACTTCTTTAGCTTCATTCACTCTCATCACATTCCTCATGTATGCTCGTCGGTTCAGAGTACTCTTGACCCGGCCTTTTTTCAAAACTCTTTTTCAAAACATCATCAATTTGATCCAGGAAAATACGCCGAGATCTTCTTCTTCCAACGTTCCCATTCACACTCGCCTTATATACCTGTTTTGTCAATCTTTCTTCATTCATTCTCTATTATTTATTGTTTCAGTTGTTAATATTTTTGTTTAGCTTCCGCCCGCAGCTTGGCTTGCGTGGTACCTGGATAAAAACTACCTTTTTTGCTATACCAGGATAGTGAGTTGGTTGTAGGCATTAAAAACGGTTTATATTGAAAAAATATATAAAAACGTCGGTTTTTAAACAACATAGAATAGATTTTTCAAACTATCGTGATTAGTAGACATAACTATAGATTTTGACACGGGTCTTTATCGCGAAGACGGCTTTAGACTCTCTTCTTCATGGAATCCTGTGGTCACTCCTGGGAATGTGTGGGTGTCGCGATAGACCATCTCAGTGCGTGGATACAGTCAGTGTGGTGTGTCGTAATGTGAACATGGACATTTCTATTTCTGAAGACCATGTGAGGGTAGTTTCTTCAACTGCCTCCGCTTCTCGATGGTAGCTCCGAGTACTCCAGTCTGCCCGCGACCATGATTATTATAACATAGCCGAAACGTCGGGAAAGTAAATTAAAGGTAATTACGTGATAAAGACCCGTGTCAAAATCTATAGTTATAACATAGAATAGAGTATTTATCTATATCTTAGGTTAACGAAAGTGTTTGTAACATGCGATATTTATATAATTATTCATATGTAAATAGACAAAACGTAATATTTAGTTGTGGTCAATCAAGTCAAGAGGTATAACGCATCAAACTGTCACTAATCACAACGAACCACAGACAAAGAATTGTATTAACTATAGATTTTAAACAAGTTTGTTTGCTATGCTTAGTTATTGGCACCATAACCGGGTCTTTGACCCTAAGCTATGTATATTCCAAGTTTTATTCAAATCTGTTCGGTCGTTTGGGCGTGATCGAATTCCAAATATCCTCACCTCACAAACTTTCGGATTTATAATATTAGTAGGTTATTGGTAAATATTATCCCAGTAATATCTACCTACTTGTAGCCCCAAACTGAGCTAAGCTTGTATTATAGGAAGTAGATAAATGATAGAATACATTTTTTGGCAGGCCTCACAGCTCAGTTGGTAGTAACTCTGCCTTCTGCGCTGTAGGTTGTGGGTTCGATCCCAACCCAGGGCAAATATTTGTGTGATGAACATAGATGTTTGTTCTGTGTCTGGGTGTTACTATGTATAATGTATGTATTTACAAAAAAAAGTATTTAAGTATTCTACTAGTTATCTGGTTCCCATAGTACAAGCTTTGCTTAGTTTGGGGCTAGATGGCGTTGTGTGTAAGAGACCGTCAATATTTATTTAATGATTTTATTTATTTGTAAACTAGCGACCCGCCCCGGCTTCGCACGAGTTTAATACATATAAACCTTCCTCCTGAATCACTCTATCTATTAAAAAAAACCGCATCAAAATCCGTTGTGTAGTTTTAAAGATATAAGCAAACATACATACATACATACATACAGACGCGGGAAGCGGAAAGCGACTTTGCCTTATACTATGTAGTGAAGTGTAAGAAAATAAGTCCTAACTTAAATTTTTAAGGGTAGCGATGCAGTAAGGAATTTTCGTAACTCAACCCCTAAGAGAGCGCAGCAGGGGTTGAAGTCTGTTTGATAATAACTTCACGTGAAGTAATGAGTGTTTCCTACTAGTTTAATCTATTGAGCAAGACTTCTGTTATCCACAAATTGACATATATATATTGACATCCTACTATCTAAATATTATAAATGCGAAAGTAACTCTGTCTGTCTATTTGTGACGTTATCACGGCCAAGCCGATGGGCCGATTGTGATGAAAGTTCATACAGAGATAGTTTAAAGTATTGGGACGGACATAGTCTACTTATTTCTTCAAAATTTTCGTTTTATCTCAGTAATTTCAATGTTTTACGATGCTAGTAAAAAAAGTTTGAGGATAGATGAATGTATGTTTGTTACTCACGCAACGGATTTGGATGAAACTTTACAGTAATATAGCTTATACATCAGAATAACACATAGGCTACTTTTTATCTAGGTACCACGCGGGCGAAGCCGCTATTATAAATAGGAATGTTTTCTATGTTTGTAACGAACTACTGTACCGATTTCAAAAATTCATTCACCATTAGAATGCTACATTATCTCCGAGTAATATACGCCATATTTATTACTAGAAAATATGAGGAATGTCTACTAAAACTTCAATAATGTAACCCAAGGTGTAAAAAATATTACACCCGTGCGACGCCGAAGCGAACTGCTAATATGATATCAAGTTATCGATTGTGAACCACTCGTTACGTAATATGTCTGTACCTACCTTTACGTAGTCTATATCAGGAAACTGAGATATATTCTTGGAATTACCCAAGAAGGTAGGTACAGTCAACATAATAATTACGAGTACGTTTCAAACACAAACCGAAAAACTAAAGAAAAACCGACCAAGTGCGAGTCGGACTCGTGCGCGAATGGTTCCTTACCATAATCTATAAAAAAAGCCAAAAAAAACACGCATATAATCGTGTTATGCGCATATAATTGTTTTACTACACAAAATAAAAAAAATCTGATATTCAAAAACAATGCGAGGATAATACAAAAAAAAATCCTTTTATCTTTTTCAATCACACTATACCGATTGTAAATATCTTGTACTTCTTATAATATATTAACATACTCAGATTTTAAGACAAAAATACTAATATAAAACACCCGGCTAAGTGCGAGTAAGGGTCGCGCACGAATGGTTTCGTACCATTATCTACAAAAACGGCAAAAACATCACCTTTGTTGTATGGGAGCCCCCCCGCTCAAATATTTATAATATTTTGTTTATAGTATTTGTTGTAAAACAACAACAGAAGGCGGCAACAGATATACATAATCTATGAAAATTTCAACTGTCTAACTATTACGGTTCATGAGAAACAGCCCTGTTACAGACAGACAGACAGCGAAGTCTTAGTAATAGTTTTCCGTTTTACCCTTTGAGTACGGAACCCTTAAAACCACCCGAATCAGATCACCATGTAAAAACAATGCAAGAATAATACAAGAAAAAAATATTTTTTTCGTCGATTGAAAATGCATAGATTTCTTAAATTGACAGTACTATTCAAACATAAATATAATGTTACAATTTAATCTAATGAGGGTAATAAATAATAATAATTAACTTGTGGTGTATGTTTGATTCGATTATTATATAAATACAAATTCCATTTGCGTCATTTGAATAAATTAAACGTCTTATGGCCGGCGCACAGTGGCGGACGGAGACGGAAAGGATTATAAATGTATCAATTGAATTTAAGGCGCTCCCAGTCGACGATTGTTTTTGTTCGAAACGAAAAAAGAAATACTTGTGAACAAGCCACATCTCCTATTTTATAATGTATAGTATATGTGAATAAAGATGTACCCATCTTTAATCACTTCGATAAATAATCCTACCGACCGCTGCAATGACGACAAACACACGTTGGTCACGAGCTTGGTCCGCCTTAGCTTTTCGAATAAATTAATGATATAAATTATGTATAATTACTTATCAAAAATCTATTCTAATAGAAATCTAGATCTACATATTACCTATCTTTAACAATAAATCACAAGTTGATTTTAATAGTAGGTATATAAAATATTTCGATCATAAATTCTAAAACGTATCATTTTGAAATAATATCTTTATCGTGAAAAGTTTCTGCTATTATGTTTTCAGCTTAATATAAATCTAGGTAGGAACCTGAAGTAATATACTTATAAAAATAGGAGATGTGGCTTGTTCAGAAGTATTTCTTTTTTCGTTTCGTAAAAGAGCAATCAGCGACTGGGAGCCTCTTAATACTTATCCAATCGAAATCCTTATAATATTATAATGCGAAAATTTGTGAGTTTTAATAAAAATAAATAAATATTGGCGGAAATTACACACAACGCTATCTATCCCCAATCAAAGCAAAGCTATATAACAATATATTTTTATTTTTTGCAAATACATACTTATGGCCTAAACGACAAAACGGATTAAGATGAAATTTCCTGTAGATGTAGACATAATGACCGAATTAAACATAGATTACTTTAAAATACGAAAAACATCCCCAAAATTATATAAAAACGCATAAGGGATGATTTTGGTATAGCTGGCGCTGGTGTGCAAAAAAATTTACATCAGTGTTGACATCAGTCGTCATAGCAACGTGCGATTATTGAAATTTGGACAGGATAACGTCTGTCGCGGGTCTGTTAGTAGTTACTATAAAATATGTTTTTTTTTTAATTCGACTGATGTTTATAGCTCTGACAATAAAAAATTGTAGGTGAAAGTGAATATTTGGGGGCACGGCAGTGCCCCCGCCAAGTCGAGCACAAAGCAAACACTGCCGTACCATCCTTTACTGGAACCATTTCGCCGCATTTTCAAGCCCCTATTTGAGAACCTCTGGATAAGACCAGAACGCAGAAATTTTCGTCATCCAGTAAGCTATAATCACATACTTAAAATCCAAAATTTCAAGTATGTAGGTCATTTAGTTTCGAAGTTAAGCGAAAGCAAAGTTTCGCATTTTAGACACTCTGAGTGAGTAAAATAACTCACTCATGATCATCAGAATAGAACTAATACTTCCCATAAACTCAGAGAGCTGAAATTTGGTACAGAGTTAGGGTTTAATGGCCACATAAAGGGAAAACCATAAAAACTATGATAATCGAAGATCTGGAGTACCTGGTGACCCTGATTAGAAAACACAAGAGCCTAACCAAACTATTAGAGATCGACATACCGCCTTTACAAAAAATATTCAACTTGGTGGGCCGCTTCATTTGATGACAAAAATCGAAGGTCTGAAGTATCTGATGAAGAACCTTCAGCTGTTCTCAGCTGTATTAGGGATATGGTAATGCTATGGTTCTAATATTGGTACATAAAAAAATCGACTGTCATTGCAAAAATCCAGCATAGTGGGACACATCTTCTAATCTGCAGTTGCAGCTATTTAGTGACTATCTTACCGACAGATTGCAGAGTGTAAAGATCTCTAATATTACTAGTGATGCTATCGCTGTGACACACGGAGTACCGCAGGGTAGCATTCTTGGACCGACGTTCTTCCTGGTTTACATAAATGATCTCTGTAATTTGCAACTAATCAACGGAAAAATATATGCTTACGCAGATGACACTGCTCTTGTAATCAGAGGAGAGAGCTGGAACAGTGTTTTTCGCGATGCTCAGGATGGTTTTGATAAAGTTAACTCATGGCTGTTTCATAATCTTCTTAAATTAAATCCGAACAAAACAAAATACATTTCCTTCTCTATGCTTAATAAAACTCAACCTAACAAACAACAACACAATATTTTTGCACACTCTAACTCCAAATCAATAACCTGTAAAGAACATTTTTGTAACTGTATTAAATTGGAGAGTACTAACAACATACGTTATCTAGGAATAACACTGGACTCGCAGTTGTCATTTGAAGCTCATATTAGAATACTAACCTCTAGAATCCGTAAATTAATAGCAATTTTTAAAAATATTAGGCATATCACTAATAAACATACTATAAAGATAATCTACTTCTCCCTCTGTCAAAGCCTACTTACATATTGTATAGATACCTGGGGAGGTGCTGCTAAATCCATCCTACTGCCGTTAGAAAGAGCACAGCGTGCAGTACTAAAAGTAAGTCACTTTCTGCCCTACAGGTTTCCTACAAATGCGTTGTTCAAAGATATAGGTGTACTCACTGTGCGTCAATTATTCTTTTTTAGACTACTTATGAAACAGCACAAACTTCGCCCACAGGAGCAGAACAAACGTCGCACTGATAAGGTTTTTACTGGATCTTGTTTTAAAACATCTTTTATCAACCGTTTCTTCTGCTTTCTGGGAGTATTTTTATATAATAAGCTCTCTAAAAATAACTCCTTAATGCAACTTAACTCTTTTAAATTTAAATCACACATTAATCAGATTCTCCTTAATTTTTCCTATGAGGAAACTGAAAACCTCCTAGTAATTACAAAGTAACGTAGTACCTATTATTAACTTATTACAATTTTAGCATTTATACACACACACACACACACACACACACACACACACACACATATGTATATATAATTACCCTTGCTTGCATATACTCATACATACAGGGAAATTAAACGTCAGAAAATTAATTCATATACCCTAATGTCCTCCTAATTTATGTCACTTCGTATTACTATTATTATTATTTTTCAATGTCTTTTATACTAATATTATATACAATTAATATTCAATAATCATGAATTAAAATAAATGTAATTTTCTTGTGAATTCAAATAGGGGGAGCGCAGGTGCCTATCGTACAGGCTATCTCAGTCTAGTTTAGGCACCTGAGGCTGTAATACATTAATTGTAATAATTATTTACATTTTAAAATCAGTGCATGATTATTAGTTTTAATAATGTATCAATTCAGTGTTTTTAATTATTTGTGCTCAAATAAATAAATTATTATTAAATTATTATTATTATTACAGGGGTTGCATGGAGTAACTTGATCTGACTTTAAAAGCATAACTTATAGCAAAAATAAGGAATATTATTTATCAGTAACCATACCATTCCCTGAAATAATAAATTATTATCAAATAAAAAGTTAAAAGTTAAAACATCTTCTAATTTAATTCTAATTTAATCTAGCCTATAGCGTCCCACTGCTGGGCGAATGCCTCCCCTTCTGCTTTTAATACGTATATAAATAAAATTAAAGGAAAACTCTGGATAAGACTAGACTGGCTTTTATTCTTATACATACAAGTTTACAAGAAGAAATAATCGAACGATTAACTTTATTTTACTCGAACATTACACAAATTAAATAAACAAATTACACTAAAATATTAATTTCGCTCAAAATTTGGTCAAAATATAATGCATTGGACTAAGAGTGGCGGCGCACACGTCGCTAGATGGCGCTGACTGTATTTTTAAACGCGCTTACGATTGGTTTTTATAATAAAGAAACTACTGACTACTAAGAAAATCTAATAAAATAAATCAATAAGCCCACGTTTCTACAAAAAGAAGTGAAATCCCACCAAAAAAATTCTGTAAAAAACTAGCCAAGTCTCGATTTTGCGATAATAAAGAAATCGCAGTAAGGAACCTCAGAATTGGCACGACTTTTTCTAGATTTCATTACTTTTTAGAGATAAACAAGCAGCTCCATCGAGACTTGGCTAGTTTTTTACAGAATGTTTTTGGTGCATGCTTGCTGGTTCCTTATCTGTATTGGTAGTAACTCTGCCTTCGCTGTATGTTGCGGGTTCGATTTGCAAATATTTGTGTGACGTTTGTTCCGTGTTTAGGTATTACAATCTACATAGTAACAAAAACCCTAGTTTTATCTCATTAGTGGTATAATGAGGTAAAATTTTAAGGAAATAGTTTGTAATGGATAACTTAAAAAAGAATGGACCAATTAAAATAATTACGTTTATAAAACTAAAAACAAAACTGACTTCATGTTTATAAATAAAAATTGTAGTGCTTTAAAATACATAATGAAAAACCTAGGGGCCCTGTTATCTGTGCCTTATAGGTGGCTTAAATTCGTGACGTCAACACGAGGTGTTCATGATTTCTATTTCGAACGTATATAATTATCTAGGGCACCTACCCCGGCTAGCCCTACACTCGGTGTATGCAGATGAAAGAAGGGCAAGGTCTATAGTTGAAAACCACTATCAATGCCCATACATTTTGAAGGTTTCTCTCGATTTCCCTGGGATCCCATCATCAGATGCTGACTTGGTGGTGATGGGACCACCTCGGAAGTAAGTATAGGCATTCAAATAAAAAAATAATTTTGTAAATCCGTTCACAAACGCCAGAATAATCGCGTAACATACAAACAAGAAAAAAAACTTACAGACGACTTGAGAACCTCCTCCTTTTTGAAGTCGGTTAATAAATATTTCACCTATCAAAAACTACATTATTAGTGAGTAAAATCACTACATAGTATAAAGCAAAGTCGCTTTCCGCTTCCCGCGTCTGTATGTAATATGTATGTATGTATGTTTGCTTATATCTTTAAAACTACACAACGGATTTTGATGCGGTTTTTTTTATAAATAGAGTGATTCAAGAGGAAGGTTTATATGTATAATACATGCATAATATAGTAGAGAAACACTGATAATTTTAGAGGTTTCTTATGTGATGTCGTAAATTAACACATTTTTTTGCGCTTACATTGCAAATGCTGGCTGAACCCCACGAGATATATCAAAATAATGTACTACAGTATTGTACACCTTAAAAACGTCTACAAAAAAGTCCACGATGGTATTAGAAATGTCTTACGCACAGCGAAGCGGGCACGGGTCAGCTAGTAGTTAATATTTTATTATTAAAAATGTTTGATGATTAGTGACAGTTGTGATGCGTTATACCTCTAGACTTGATTGACCACAAGTAAATATTTCCCGTTTTGTCTATTTAAATATGAATAATCTATACTTATAATAAATCTGTAGAGAGGTCAATTCTGTACATGAAATATATTTCCAAAATAACTATCAGGGGATGATTAGGGATCGATACTGATGCCAAAAATGCAATCAGTAAAATTTTTGTCTGTCTGTCTGTCTGTCTGTCTGTCTGTCTGTCTGTCTGTCTGTCTGTCTGTATAACCGTTATAGAAACAAAAACTACTGGACGGATTTTAATGAAACTTGGTACAATTATTTTTCATACTCCTGAGCTGGTTATAGTATACTTTTCATCACGCTACAATCAATAGGAGCAGAGCAGTGAAGGGAAATGTTGGGAAAACGGGAGTAGTTACTGCATTTCTTAAGCTTCCGTCGCGTGTGCAACCTTAATGGTTAAAGCTACACAGAAATCATGTATGACGGAAATGTTCTCCTTAAAATTATATAAAAAATATCCCACGACAGCATATGTTTATCTTTTATGGTTGACTCACAATAACACGTGTAACTCCCGATAGCTTAGCAGTTCGAAGCTTTCTGATTATATTTGACTACTCTTACGTTTATAACACTCTCAGTCATCCCTAATTAAAAAAGTTTACATTATTAACTATTCCATAAAAAAGAATCATAGAAATCGGTATAGAAACACCAAAGTTATACATGAAATACGCTAATAATAAGCCATCGCGCGTGAATACTGAATCATGCTATAAGGATTATTTTTGTATATAAGGTCGCGAACGCACAGGCAGGCGGCTTGCTTAGCGCCTAGAGGCTAGCGAGTCACCTAGCGAGTAGCTTCGTAAAACGAACATTCTCGAACGTTCGCGACCGGCCTAGCAGCTAGGCGTCAAGCGCGCAGTGCGGCCGGTCGCGAACGTTCGAGAATCGGTCGCCGCGCTCGACGCGTCTCGCGGCCGAAGGTATAAAAAGGCGGGGCGTCCGAGCGCGAGCTTCATACAATTTTTGTGTGATACTGCGCAACCGGACCCACCGTGTTTAAGGGTTAAAATGCATTTACAAATCTATGGAAATGTACAAATTGTACTCCAAAAATCTGGAATTGTACTAGAAGGGGTCCCGAGATAACTTTCTGGGTGTCAAACGACGCAAGGAAATATGAGCTTAACTGCTTTGACTCAACGGCACGTTTCAAGTGCACAGCGGGCGATGACGTCTGCCAGTATTAAATTACCTTAGGGTTGACCCAATAAAAGTGTTTAATTTTTTTATAAAATGGTCAATTCGTTTTTTTACAAATAGCTAAATAAATAAAAGTGTAGTAAGCGGTGTTGGTCGAGTAGGAGGTACCTCGACTTTTAATTTTAAGGTCATGGGTTCGAATCCCAGCGTGCATCAATGGATTTTTTGTAAGAAATAAAATCCAGTTAGTCCTACTTCCTACTAATATTATAAATGCGAAAGTTTGTGAGTTTGTTCGTATGTTTATGCCTCAATCAGGACAAAACAACAAAACGGATTAAAATGAAATTTGCTGTAGATGTAGGTATAATGCTCGAATAAATCATAGACTACTTTAAAATAAGAAAAACATTCCCAAAATGATAAACAAAACGCACAAAAGGTATGATTTTGGTATAGATGGATCTGGTGTGCAAAATCTGACATTAGTCTTCATAGCAACGTGCGTTACTCTATGCGATTATTAAAATTTTGACAGGATTATTTTTTTTCTGTCGCGGGACTGCTATAGGCAATACGCTAAAAAGTTCTTATTTCTTCAAGTTATACGCGGGTGAAACCGCGGGGTACAGCTAGTGAATAAATAAATATCGCCTCTTACAAAACCTTTGCTTATCCTAAGAGATAGATAAATACTCTATTCATGTTGTTTAAAAATCGTCGTTTTAATCATTTTTTCAATATAAACCGTTTATTTAAAAATTAAAATGTTATAATGGCCACAACCAGAGCTAGACCACACCTCACCCTAAATATCAGTTAGTACTTAGTATATTCAAACTTCCGCAAAGTAAGTTTGAATCTTAACTTCAACATTTCGCTAGTTGGAAAACCTTTTAAGTAGTTTTATATTGGCCACACTGGAGTAATAAATCTGTCAAAGTCAATGTTCAATAAAACCTTGTTATTTCCCCCACACAATAGAAGCTAAAAACCAGCTATGCATACGGAATATTAATCTTTGAGATTAGCATTTTGGCGCGGTGACGCCATTTTGTTTTTGCTCATAGGGAGGAAGAAATACCTAATGTTTCGAAACAGTTTATTTGTGAATCTGGGTCGGTATGTCCCCGATTAATATAAAATAGAACATAATAATAGTTTTAAAAACTAAAAGAAAACCGACGAAAATGTTTCGACTAATCGAAAAGTCAAGAGACGATATTCGTTTTAAGTTTTATAAAGGAACTTATTCCTACATAAATAAATTTTTTTTAATAAAGAAAATTATAACATCTAATACTAATTGTTACAGAATATTAACAAAATACTCAAGAACCAGTTGAGCTATCTAAAGACAGTTGCAAACGGTCTATAGGTAGCTCAAGTGATCCAGATCACTTCTAGACGTAAGCGTTCCCAAGATACTGGCGGAAATTAATACAATGGGACAAACTTTATACCTACCTTTTTTGTTTCCGTTGTAAATATGACGGTTTTCTCATATTATAAATGCGAAAGTAACTCTGTCTGTCTGTCTGTGACGTTGTCACGGCCAAATCGCTTGGCCTTTTGCGATGAAATTACAGATAGTTTATAGTCTTAGGATGGACATAGGCTACTTTTTTTCCCCAAAACTTTCAGTCGTCAAAAATCGATTTCCTGAATCTCCACGGAAGTCGTAAGTACATTAAAAATCAATTGGGGGCGTCACTGGACTATCAGAGCTCTCTAAGCAAACAAACTTGTCTACTTTAAAGTGAGCATAGTGTCACAGAGGAGGTTTAAAGTGAACACAGTGTCACATAGGATGACGTCAATTCTATATTTTTAGCAGGATAAAGTCTCATTATGTGTTTGTTTTAGCTAGAATTATCCTCGATATTCTGCCGTATTGAAAAGGCCACTCGTCAATTAGGCCAATTATATATATACTACTGCTTTTGTGCGCGGCTTTGACAGTACCCGGATAAAAGTAGCATTTTCTATCAGGAATAATGTACCTTTTATTATGGTGAAAGATTTTTTCAAATAAGTACCTAATCTATACTAATATTATAAAGAGGAAAGATTTGATTGTTTGTTAGCATCGAATAGGCTCCGAAACTACAGAAACGATTTCAAAAATTATTTTACCATTAGAATCCTACATTATCCCTGATGAACATAAGCTATAGATTATTTTCAAAAAAGTTAGGGATCCGTATGAAAACTTCTATAATGTAATCGCAAAGTGTGAAAAATAATCGAAAAAAAATCCTTATATTGCGTTTGCTGCAGAAATTATTGACAACAGAGCAAAGTGTGATGTACTACAGTTTTATAGAGGACATCAATATCTACTAAAAAATCCATGATACCATATGTCTAACTATTAGGGATCCCTATTAAAACTTCGATAATGTAACCCAAGGTGTAAAAAAAATTGCCATAAAATCATTATTACCGTGCGACGCCGGGGCGGACTGCTAGTCACTACATAGTATAAAGCAAAGTCGCTTTCCACTTCCCGCGTAAGTATGTATGTATGTATGTTTGCTTATATCTTTAAAACTACACAACAGATTTTGATGCGGTTTTTTTTAAATAGATAGAGTGATTCAGGAGGAAGGTTTATATGTATAATACATGCATAATATAGTAGAGAAACACTGATAATTTTAGAGGTTTCTAATGTGATGTCGTAAATAAACACATTTTTTTGCGCTTACATTGAAAACGCTGGCTTAACTCTACGAGATAGATCAAAATAATGTACTACAGTATTGTACACCTTAAAAACGTCTACAAAAAAGTCCACGCTGGCACGGGTCAGCTAGTAATATTATAAATGTGAAAGTTCGAAAGTATTCGACTTATAAGAATGAAGTCGCAATTTTTTTACACCTTGGATTACATTCTTAAAGTTTTAGTAGAGATAACAATTTTATTCTAGTAATAAATATAGCCTGTTACTCAAGATAATGTAGCATTCTAATGGTGAAAGAATTTTTGGAATCGGTCCAGTAGTTTTGGAGTTTATTCGTTACAAACATACAAAAATACAAAAACATGGTCACTAGAGGGATTTAGTTCATGGAGTAATTTTTTTTTATAAAAAAGTGTCTTACCGGTCTTGAAGCATTGTCAACATCGTTGTATGGGTGTGCATTGAAGCCGCCTAATTTAGTCCTTATTGGGGCTCTCTTGATTAACACTTGTCGCGTTTTCTTCTCTTTCGTCTCTGTCTGTTCCGTGTCCTCTCCCTCTTTCTCGTTCAATGTCAACTTCTCTAGCGTTTCGACAACATCGTTGTTTTCCGCGAAGCCACTGTCCTCAGACGATTGCGAATCTATAGAATAGAATTAAGCTTTAAAAACTAAAAATAAAATGAAAATGTTTCGACCAATCGAAAAGTCAAGGGGCGATATTAGTTTTTTAGGGTTCCGTACCCAAAGGGTAAAAACGGGACCTATTACTAAGACTTCGCTGTCCGTCTGTCTGTCGCTGTATCTCATGAACCGTGATAGCTAGACAGTTGAAATTTTCACAGATTATGTATTTCTGTTGCTGCTATAACAACAAATACTAAAAACAAAATAAAATAAATATTTAAGGGGGCTCCCATACAACAAACGTGATTATTTTTGCCGTTTTTTTAAATAATGGTACGGAACCCTTCGTGCGCGAGTCCGACTCGCACTTGACCAGTTTTTTTATGTTTTATGAAGGAACTAGTTAGTCCTAATAATAATATAAATGCGAAAGGTTGTGATAAGGCTGCTATGTTTGTTCCCTAATCAAAAATAAACGACAAAACAGATTAAGATGAATTTTGGTGTAGTATGTAGATAAAAAATCTGAATAAATAAAGGGGGAATTTCCCCCTTTATAATCCAAAAAACAACCCTTAAATGATAAAAAAACGCAAAAAGGATGATTTCGGTATAGATGGCGTTGGTGTGCAACAAATCTGATATCAGACTAAAATAATTTAGTCGTCATATCAACGCAGTTTTGACTATACGCAATCTACCAAAATTATTTTATCAGTACAAGGTTTGTAGGGAAAAAATTTGAAGCTGCCTGAAATATATTTTTCCTATTTGAGTATCGGTAGTAGAGTATTTGAGTAGTCGGCTAGTTCTACATAAATACAATTTAAATGGTGTCCCATTCCAACTTTGGAATTACCACTATTGTTTTCGTGTTTTCCGGTGATAATCTATCAAGATTCGCGGTTTAAATATCCCGTTTTAATTTAGAATATTAAAAACCCGAAAGTTTGTAAGGATAATAGTCTAAAATCTATAGTTATGTCTACTAATCACGATAGTTTGAAAAATAATATGCCTAAAGGTAATTTGAGGCATGTCCAAACATAAAAATATTATAATAATAATTAGTACATACCTATTCTATTGGGCCTAATATCATCATTTATAACATTAAACGTGAAGTTATCTCGTTCATCATCATCTTGTTCAACTGTTTCTTTCTTGATCGTTTGGAGTTCTAACTTCTTGAACGGTTCAAGAATAGATGCGACTGTGTTTTCAGAGTTTTTTTGCACAAGTTTTTTGTGTGTGGCTTCTGTTTTTGATTCATTCCGCTTGTCTATGAGCTCCTTGTCTTTGGCCTTCTCTTTCTTCGTGTCTATGTGGAAGAAGGATTTCAATATCGATAAAGGTTTGAATGACTTCGACTCCATTGTCTGTGGTTTTGAGTTTGGTACTTTAGCACTACCCATAATGTGATTAGCTTATTAGCATCCTGAAACAAACAAAATACTATATTAGATAATTATTTAATTATGTTTATTTCTAAAAAACGATGGCGACAGACGTTGCCCTGTCCAAATTTCAATAATCGTATAGAGTAACGCACATTGCTATGACGACTGATATCAACACTGATGTCAGATTTTTGTTAAACAAGCGCCATTTATACCAAAATCATTCCTTTTGTTTTTTTTTATCATTTTGTTTAAAGTAGTCTATGTTTTCATCTCAATCCGTTTTGTTTTTAGGTAATGATTTTCAAACATACAAACATTCTCACAAACTTTCGCATTCAAATATTATTAAAATGTTACTCGCTGATAAGGTAGCTAAGCGTATTTTGATTGAGTCAGTGAGATTTGAGTGTATAGTGTAGATTTGTATAGATTAGGCCACACGACCCAAACAAAAGAATGGAAAAGTTTATTATGTTTTACATTTCAGAAAGTTGGGACATACCTACCACAACAATCAATAAACGTCAATGTAAATAAGTACCTACCTACCCACTTGTAATTCCAAGGAAAACATCTTCGAAGACATGCTAATGAGAGTGATTCTCTGCTTTTAGGGTTCCGTCTTCGTATCATCCTAATCCTACTGTGGGATCATTTCCACCTAGGGCTACCATATATAACCAAAACTAGCAACCCGCCCCGGCTTCGCACGGGTGCAAAGCTGATACCAAAATATATTACAGAATGTCTTTGTATACTAGTTAGCAGCATTTCAAATTTAAAAAAAAAGTCGCGGTAAAAAGTAAAGGATAGAAATTGATTATTGTGGGTTATCCCTAAGAGATAAACATATACCATCGCGGACTTTTTTGTAGACCTTTTTAAGGTATACAATATTTAGTACATTATTTTGATCTATCTCGTAGAGTTCAGTCAGCGTTTGCAATGTAAGCGCAAAAAAATGTGTTTATCTACGACTTCATATTAGAAATCTTAAAATTATCAGTGGTTCTCTAATATATTAAGCATGTTATTATACATATAAACCTTCCTCTTGAATCACTCTATCTATTAAAAACCGCATTAAAATCCGTTGTGTAGTTTTAAAGATATAAGCAAGCATACATACAGACGCGGGAAGCGGGAAGCGATTTTGTTCTATACTATGTAGTGATAGTGAAGATGATATCATCTTTCATAATTATGTATTCGTCGAGTCTTCATTGTTTTTAAGATGTATTCTGCTATTCGGGGCGGAGACAAATCCAACGAATCAAAAACCATGAAAAATGGTCCAGCAGATCTCGAGTTATAAGTGTTGTAACAAACCCGACTTTCTTTTATATAGTAGAAAATATATGGGTAAACTTTAATATTTCGGTATTTTGGAGTAATTGCCGGGATAATAAGTAATATTTATTTAAATTTGTCGGGACAATTTGTATTTTGCCGGGACTCATATGAAATGTCGGGAAATGTCCCAACGAATACTGACCATCTGGCATCCCTTATCCCACATTTACTCACCAAACCTCTTTACAACCTTTAAAGTCCTTTTAAAGTCTTAAAATAAAGAGACAGGCAATTTTTTTCCCCAAAAATTCCTTTTGATTTTCAGGAATTACAATGTTTTACGAAGAAGTCGTCAAAAATAGATTTTCTAAATCTACGCGGATAACCAGCCGCTTGCCTGACGTCAAACATCTTTGGGATATCAGTTATTGAATCCTAATCCCACTAATATTATAAATCCGAAAGTTCGTGAGGATGTATGGATGTATGGCTTAATCACGCCCAAACGATTTAACAGATTTGGATGAAATTTGGAATATACACAGCTTATTTTCTGGGATAGCTTAGAGGCTACTTTTTATATAGGTACTAAGCGACATTTTCCCTCACTGTGTTGAGCAACGGGAAAGTTTGTACAGCATTAAACGAACTCTACATTAACAACTACGGAACCCAACACTATGCGTTGGACAAACACTTAACCGTATGTAAAAAGCAATTGAAATGTTGCCTGTAAATCCCATTTTACACGAACAATAAAGATGTTATAGATTTACTTAAAGGGCATTGCACTACTTTTGTGAGGAACCTTATTTTTTTACTTAATTTTTTTTTTTTTTTTTGAAAATTTTACTTAGATAATACCAGCTTCCGGCCGAGACTTCGGTCCTATGGTACCTGGATTGTTGGTTGAGTTTGTTGGATAAGGTCGGCCCTGGGCGCACTTCTAAGCTCCATCAGGGCTTAGGTCAGCATATTGCACCACAATATATACTGAACGTCTAGTCTTCGCCTAAAATGCCCCCGATATAAGGAGTTGGAGCATCGCCAATATGTATGCTGCATTGTATTATCATTCTGAGAAACGCCTTCATCACTACATCTGCGATAATATACGACCTTCGCCTAGAGCATTGACGTGAATAGTTAGGTTTTAAAAAGATATAAGTTTTCAGTTGTAAAATATTTTTGATGACAAACTTTGGAAAATACTTTGGAAAATACGCTCTGAGCGATCTATCACTTTTTAATCTATTTTTATTACCCAAAGGGTAAAAACGGGGCCCTATTACTAAGACTTCCAGTCCGTCTGTCTATTTGCCTGTCACTAGGCTGATCTCATGAACCGTTATAGCCTAGACAGTTGAAATTTTCACAGATACTAAATATTTAAGTGGGGCTCCTATACAACAAACGTGATTTTATTGCCGTTTTTAGGGTTCCGTACCCAAAGGGTAAAAACGGGACTCAATTACTAAGACTTCGCTGTCCGTCCGCCTGTTACAGGGCTGTATCTCATGAACCGTGATAGCTAGACAGTTGAAATTTTCACAGATGATGTACTTCTGTTGTTGCTACAACAACAAATGTTTTTTTTTTTTTTTTTTTTTTTTTTGGAACGAAGTTTCTTATTCTTTTTTTTTTTGCGTTTTTTTATAGATCATGTGGTTACAGAACCCTTCAAGCTCGAGTCCGACTAGCACTTGACCGTTTTTTTAAATATTCTGCGATAATTTTTATTATAGTATTAGATGTTATTTATTCGTGTATATAAAGACTAGCTGACCCGTGCCCGCTTCGCTGTGCGTAAGACATTTCTAATACCATCGTTGACTTTTTTGTAGACGTTTTTAAGGTGTACAATACTGTAGTACATTATTTTGATATATCTCGTGGGGTTCAGCCAGCATTTGCAATGTAAGCTCAAAAAAATGTGTTTATTTACGACATCACATTAGAAACCTCTAAAATTATCAGTGTTTCTCTACTATATTATGCATGTATTATACATATAAACCTTCCTCTTGAATCACTCTATTTATTAAAAAAAAACCGCATTAAAATCCGTTGTATAGTTTTAAAGATATAAGCAAACATACATACATACACGGGAAGCGAAAAGCGACTTTGCTTTATACTATGTAGTGATTATGTAAACAAGACAAGTTAGATAAAAGTATTTAAAAATAGCGTAATCAGGTTACGGTCCTTTATTTTTATCATTTAACCTCGCCAAAGACATAAACAAGAATCAGAAGATTCTTAATACGGCAGAGCATGTACACAGCCATGCTGTATGGGTGTATGGAATCTAATCTAATAGTAATCTGGTTCTCATAGTACAAGTTTTGCTTAGTGTGGGGCTAAATGGCGATGTGTGAAATGTCCTCCAATATTAATTTATTTAATTTGTATGTACATTTGTACATGTACTACAATATGGCATGACAACAAGCTTTTCCATAACATAACTTCGGGAAGACTTCTTTCACGTATAGTTATTTTTAAACAAACTTCAACGCTCACGGTACCGTATGGAACAAAGTCAAAAGGATCACTTTGAAACGTGAAGCTAGGTGAAGCTACGCCTGTTCCTCGCGATCAAGCCTAGAAGAATCAGTCAACAAACACGGCTGACTTTAATTTGATCAATAATCTTTTCCTTAATGCTATAGAGCTCCAGTGTGGTGCCGATCGAACAAGGTGAAGGCTCAAACAAGAAAAATAAAGGTACTACCTTTAAAGACACCAAATGCGATTTGCGATAAATCGAGAAACTTAATGAAACGATTATTTAAATAACTTCGGTCCTTGACGCTGCCAAGAGGATAAAGAAGAATTAGCATTCGAATAACGCGCATGCGACGCAATGCCAGTTTCCTTAGCGGCGACCGTAATATAACGGTAAGCTCGTGACAAAAGGAGATAGCGTTCTTACAGCCGAGGGTTCGTATAGGCAGTGAATCTATGAATTTGTTACATAACTTGCTAAAAACGGTGAAAGTAACGAATTCAATAAAATCACAAGGATCACTTTGAAACGTCTTAGAACCACACGAGAAAAGCTGCGGGCGGAAGTTAGAATGAATGAATGAACGATCCGAAGCTCGGACCGAATATTCCTATCCCACCAAAAACATTCTGTAAAAAACTAGCCAAGTCTCGATGGAGCTGCTTGTTTATCTCTAAAAAGTAATGAAATCTAGACAAAGTCGTGTCAAGTCTGAGGTTCTTTACTGCTATTTCTTTATTATTATAGAATGTTGTGTGACTTGGCCGTTGAACATTCTTTATACGTTAGTGGGTACAAGTCAATTTTGTTTACACGTAATGTTATATTTGTTGTAACTACCTATGTTTGTTAAGCGAGATAATAGCCAATACAGGTATTGGTAATTGGACGCTAGTGTCTTATTTTAGGCTGTTGTTGATCGTGCAACACATGCATTCAGCATTGACAATGCTGACTTCTGCTGTCTTCTTTTTGGAGCGTCAAATCGACCACCGATCTAACATAAAATAGACGTATTTTTTATACTGTTTGTTTCAGGCTCGCCTTTACATAAGTATTATTGAAATACGCAGCTTTATCAAGCCTACAATTGACTGGTTATTGAATCAACGTTTTCTAAGTGGCAATTTTCCATCGTTAATGGGTACAGCGGTTCTGGCGACAGATTGGTGCAATGGTGTCATGGAGTACCTGGTTTTGTACCCTTGTGTACTCTTCAACGGCCAAGTCACATAACATTCTATAATAATAAAGAAATAGCAGTAAAGAACCTCAGACTTGACACGACTTTGTCTAGATTTCATTACTTTTTAGAGATAAACAAGCAGCTCCATCGAGACTTGGCTAGTTTTTTACAGAATGTTTTTGGTGGGATTTCACTTCTTTTTGTAGAAACGTGGGCTTATTGATTTATTTTATTAGATTTTTTTATTTGATAGTTTTTTTTCTTTTTATGAGTAGTTTTTTTTATTATAAAATCAAATCGTAAGCGCGTTTAAAATACAGTCAGCGCCATCTAGCGACGGGTGCGGGGGATCACCGCCACTCTTAGTCCAATGCATTATATTTTGATCAAATTTTGAGCGAAATTAATATTTTAGTTTATTTAATTTGTTAATTTGTTTATTCAATTTGTGTAATGTTCGAGTAGAATAAAGTTAATCGTTCGACTATTTCTTCTTGTAAACTTGTAAGTATAAGTTAAGTAGGTATAAAAGCCAGTCTAGTCTTATCCAGAGTTTTCCTTTAATTTTATTGCGTACTAGCAGTCCGCCCCGGCGTCGCACGGATGTAATAATGATATTATAGGTAATTTTTTTACACCTTGGGTTAAATTATCGAATTTTTCATAAGGATCCCTAATAAAACATTTAGTATCGCAGACTTGTTTTGTAGATATTGATGTTCTCTTTAAAACTGTAGTACATCACTTTGCTCTATTGTCAACAATTTCCGCAGAGTACGCGGATTTTTTTCACACGTTGGGTTACATTATCGAAGTTTTCATACGGATCCCTAATAGTGAGACATATGGTATTGCATACTTTTTTGTAAATATTGATGTCCTCTTTAAAACTGTAGTACATCACTTTGCTCTATTGTCAACAATTTCAGCAGCGTACGCGATATAAGGATTTTTTTGGTTTTTTTTACACGTTGGGTTACATTATCGAAGTTTTCATACGGATCCCTAATAGTTAGACATATAGTATTGCATACTTTTTTGTAGATATTGATGTCCTATTTAAAACTGTAGTACATTACTTTGCTCTATTGTCAATAATTTCCGCAGCAAACGCAATATAAGGATTTTTTTTTTAATTTTTTCACTCTTTTGATTACATTATCGATGTTTTCATACGGATCCCTAATATTTTTGAAAATATACTATAGCCTATGTTCATCAGGGATAATGTAGGATTCTAATGGTGAAAGAATTTTTCAAATCGGTATCAAAGTATCAAAGTAGTTGAATATTTTTTGTAAAGGCGGTATGTCGATCTCTAATAGTTTGGTTAGGCTCTTGTGTTTTCTTATCAGGGTCACCAGGTACTCCAGATCTTCGATTATCCTAGTTTTTATGGTTTTCCCTTTATGTGGCCATTAAACCCTAACTCTGTACCAAATTTCAGCTCTCTGAGTTTATGGGAAGTACTAGTTCTATTCTGATGATCATGAGTGAGTGAGTGAGTGAGTGAGTGAGTGAGTGAGTGTCTGTCTAAAATGCGAAACTTTGCTTTCGCTTAACTTCGTAACTAAATGAGCTACAGACTTGAAATTTTGGATTTTAAGTATGTGATTATGGCTTACTGGATGACGAAAATTTCAGCGTTCTGGTCTTATCCAGAGGTTCTCAAATAGGGGCCTAAAAATGCAGCGAAATGGTTCCAGTAAAGGATGGTACGGCAGTGTTTGCTTCGCGCTCGACTTGGCGGGGGCACTGCCGTGCCCCCAAATTTAAAACCGTAATCGCTATTTGGTGAATTTCTCATGTACGATTTTTAAATATTTTTTCAAGAATAATGTAAGATTATGCCTGTATGTTTTACTTTATATTTTTATACGTCCAATTTGTTTTATGATGGTAAAACTGGTAAATTTTTGTGAGTTCTTTAATATATCTTTCTCTTATAATCATTAATTTATTGAGAAAAATATAAACAGGGGCATACATCTTTCCTTAAAGAATGTATGGTAGAAAAAGGGTGGAAACAGGGGAGTACGTTTGTATGGACTAATGTAATAATGATAAGATACCCAACGGATGCTCGAATGTGTGTAATAAAGTCCACTTCCTGTGACGTCATGATAAGATTAATCAAATCTAGTGTTTGTAATGACTCATGGTACTAAGTACTAGATAAGAGGTAAGCACTTGAAATAAAGAAATCCTATTTGTTATTTCTGAACATATGCTAGTACATTCTAAGTTTTATCCAAAACGCTTCCTGTTTGGTCCCATTTTAATTTGAGGAAAAAATACCGTCACCTCTAAAGGTGTAATAAAAATAAAGTCGGTTTCCTTATTGATTTTTCAAGCGTAAATTATTTTAAATGTGCACCCAAAGAAAATATTATTATAATTTTTAATAATCGTAGTACGTAGGTACCTTGCAATTGCAATCCAATCCTGCTTCAAAATAATTGAGTAATTATTGCGGTAGAAGTAGATCGATTCATTAATTCTGTAAGTACAACTTTCACACGGACATTACAAAGTCCATGTTGCTTGGTAACCCAAGTCATGAGTTTATACACAGTTTTGACCCGACACTTGTAACCAGTGTTGCCATACAAAACTAAACATCAGCATTATCACTAAATTAAAAAATATTTTTTTTGTTTTGTGTCTGAGTGTTATATTGTATCATAAGTATTTATTTACAAAGAAAAAAGTAAGTACTTATATAAGTATTCTATCACCTAAAAGCTTTGCTAAGTTTGGGGCTTGTTAACGATGTGGATGTGTGAAATGTCTGTGAATATTTATTTTTTGAATTAAGTATGTTAAAAATAAAACCCAACTGCACAATTAAACTAAAAAAATTGTTATAATACATATACATACGCTCGATATAGGTACATTACCCTCCTGGCGCAGTCGGATAAAAACAGTGGAATGAATTTATAAGTGTTGCCAACTTTTTAAACTAGATTTCACTATTTATATATAGAAATACGGCTAATTACCACGATTTTTCATGTATTGCTGACCTTTCGAGACAATTCAGATGCTCTTCATCATGAGCATCTCCCACGACTAATTCTATAGATTTCACTAGTTTTTTTATAGTAATCAACAACCTACAGTACAGCGCGCAGAAGGCAGAGTTACTACCAACTGTGCTGTGATGCCAGTCTATGTATACTATATATATACAGGTATATAGATAATCAGCAACAAGCCAGTATGAAATCCTGCATAATAATCTGCAATGTACTAAAAATAAATGCACGCGTCTTTCGCGTGTTCGCAAACATTGCATCTCCCTCGCACACAGAACGAGTAAACGAGACAGAAGCTAAAGATCACTTTCAAAATGGAGTCGTGTTGCGTGGGTTTTTCTGCGCTGCTAATTTTTAGACCTCTAGTTAAACCGGTTTTAATATAATTTGAGACTTATCATTTAACTTGTTGGCTTCTACATCTAATATATAAAAATAGACTAGCCGACCCGCGACAGATTTTGTTCTGTCCAAATTTCAGTAATCGCATAGAAATTGCAATTTCAGGCAACTTCCAATTTCTGATAAACTGTGTAACTGTAACTGTACCTACTGATAAAATAAAATACGAATTTTGGTACAATGTGTATCAAATGTTTGTAATCTGTGATGTCAGATTTGCTGCACATCAGCGCCATCTATACCAAAATCATCCTTTTTCCTTTTTTTATCATTTACTAGTAGTATCATTTATAAGTAGCCCTATTTTGTAATCTAATTTTTTATCTACATCTACAGCAAATTTCATCTTGATCCGTTTTGTCGTTTAGGCCTGATTGATTTTCAAACATACAAACATATTATGAATAATGAATAAAATACCTACGAATATTATTATACTCGTATACCTATACTACATTTATTGTAACGTAATCAAAACGTTGGGAAAATAAATTATAGGTAAAATATTATAAAGACATAGTAAAAAGTTATTCTAAAACGAAACGGCAAGTAGGTAGGTAGGTAGGTACCTACTGCTGCAACCGTTTGAAGTCACAAAAAAATCTATTTGTATCAAGTTAAATTTAGCAATCTATTTTTAGACATTCCTAATACCCATTTTACCACAAGAATGACAAAAACAGTTTTAAATTAAGTTTCAATTTGGTTCTTTTGTGTTTTGAGTGAATTTGAGGTCAATGAATTGATGAAATACCTATTATGTAAGACGCTTTTACCCGCGACAGCGTCACGCGACGAGTCTTAGTAATAGGGTCCCGTTTTTACCCTTTGGGTACGGAACCCAAAAAAGTAGCCTATGTCCGTCCCAACACTTTAAAAACACTTTAAACTAACTCTTTATGAAATTTCACCACTATCGGCCCAGCAGTTTGGCCGTGATAACGTCACAGACAGACAGAGTTACTTTCGTATTTCTAAAGTATAGATAGTTGATAGCTGGCATTATGTTGATAGCGTAACTACTTAGCGATAATTAGGATTAGGACATAGGTACCTACTAATATAAAAAACTGGCCAAGTGCAAGTCGGACTCGCGCACAAAGGGTTCCGTACCATTATCTATAAAGAACCCGCAAATAAATCACGTTTATTGTATGGGTAAGTACCCCACTTAAATATTTATTTTATTCTGTTTTTAATATTTGTTGTTATTGCGGCAACAGAAATACATACATAACTGTGAAAATGTCAACTGTCAAAAAAGTATGTAAGTATTCTATCAGTTATATGGTTCCCATAGTACAAGCTTTGCTTAGTTTAGGGCTGGATGATGTTGTGTGTAAAGTCCGTATATATTATGTATATTATTAGTAATAAATAATCTATTATACTAATTTTGTAACAAGGAAAGATTTGTATTTTCGCATATTTGTAACATACGAGTACACAAAAACTACTGGACTGGACCTTTTAAATATTAATTATTTTGTTAATTTCATTGAAATAATTATATTGTATTAGTCATATCAGCTAGATTAGTTATTATTTGAAAATGTTTGTCATAACCTATATTATTATTTAATCTATATCTATATTGTTAACAACCCAGCTCTAGTATCTGTAACATAACAATTGTTTTTAATAAATAATTATATAAAATTGATTTAAAAAAACGGCCAAGTGCGAGTCGTACTCGCGCACAAAGGGTTCCGTACCATTATCTATAAAAACGGCCAAAAAATTACGTTTCTTGTATGGGAGCCACCCTTATATATTTATTTTATTCTGTTTTAAGTATTTGTTGTTATAGCAGCAATCTGAATAGACTACCCCCACTAGACTTATTCAAAGGATCTAAGCGCCTGGAGATCTGAGAGGATGTCTACCGTACTTGGGGATTACAGTTGTAATCCTATTTATTTTTAATATACACCTGTGTGAAGCCAGGGTGAGCAATAGGAGAAAGCAATAAAAACCAACTTTTTGAACTGATATGGGTGAAGTTGAATTCAGCATTATTGTTGTTTAACTTTAGATATAAGTACTAGGTGTAAGTGCATATTACTCATTTATGACGACTGTTAGGTACCTACCAAGCTAAGTATATGAATTGCTGCAATTTCTGATATGTCCAAGCTTTTATTGTCAATAAAACTCGTCATACAAGTAGGTACCTACCTACGTTTCAGTTTAGTTGTTAAGGTTACACAATGGGTAAAAACGGACCCTATTATTAAGACTCTGCTGTCCGTCTGTGCTGTCTGTCACCAGGCTGTATCTCACGAGCCGTAATAGCTAGACAGTTAAAATTTTCACAGATGATGTATTTCTGTTGCCGCTATAACAACAAATACTAAAAATAAAATAAATATTTAAGTGGGGCTCCCAATTCCCATATAACAAGTGTTTTTTTTTTTTGCCGTTTTTTATAGATAATGGTACGGAACACTTCGTGCGCGAGTCCGACTCTCACTGGCCCATTGATGGGGATAGTCAATGGGGATTCCTGGACTAACCCACTTACCGACACTATTAAAAGGTACCTAGGTATGTGGTAGGTAGGTAGGTATGTACAATTTATTCTCATTCATCGAAAACGAAAACCTACCTAACTAACTAAAGTAGGTATTTATGTAAGTACCTATTTAGATACACATAAGTAAATAAAATATGTGTACTTATACAAAAAGGAACGCTAGTCGCTTGTTATTTTTTTCGTAAGTTGTCGTACCAAGCACCGCGCGTAGAGCATCAATACAACCAGAAAAATAACAATCTATACCGGTAGGAGGTAATATTTATATTTCTGCATGTTTGTAACGAATAAACTCAAAAACTATGGGAACGATTTAAAAAATTCTTTCACTATTATAATGCTACATTATGTCTGAGTAACTTATGCTAAGTATATTTATTACTAGAAAAAAATAGGGTGGTAGGTGCCATAAAAATCATAAAATCATTGTTAGAGAAGCAGACGTGTATCTGGTCGGAGAGATCCTCTCTTGGATTCAAGTCCAACAAAGTCAAAGTCTAGCAGGGGCGGACTGCTAGTTTAAAAAAAAGTGAAGGATTATTTAGGCCACTTACCTCGACACACCGCCAACCAAGGCAATGACAGGTCGACGATATTCAACGAAATATCCTTGAATTAAAAAACAACACCGCAATCCATTATTTCACTGATAAAGTTCCGAAACAAAAGTAACACACATCAAAAACTTCTTAGAACTGATTGTTATGATTATCGAAAGTAGATTACGCGTCGCGAATGTGCGCACAGGCAATGCAAGTGAGCAGACGGACTGAGATTGACTGAGAGTTTGAGACTTTGAGACAGGACAGGATTTATAGAGGTGGTGCGTATTTACTCGACCAGGTTTGTAAACCTGGTATAGGCATATAAAAATACGTACCAGGTATGACGACACAGTTTGAACGCGTATTTTGTACTTGAAAGTATTTTTGTACTTGAAAGTATTTTTGTACTTTAAACTATTTGTGTACTTGAAAGTATTTTTGTACTTTAAAGTATTTCTGTATTTCAAAGTATTTTAGTACTTGAAAGTGTTTTATACTTCAACGAATTTTTGTAATCCAAGGGGGGGTGCTGGGTGGAGAGTTGGTTGGGCCGAAACCAAATACTTTAAAGTATTTAAAAAAGTTTATCAACCTGGTATTTGATGGAGGTGGTATTAATTAGACCTGGTACGTCAAAACACGTACGACCCACCTCTAGGATTTATGTGTTCTGTGGACTGAGACTGACTGAGGATTGCTTGTTGTAGAGGTGGTGTGTATTTACACGACCAAGTTTGTAAACCTGGTATAGGTGTAAAAAAATACGTACATATCATTATTATTTGTACTGCATGCCTGCTGTGCTTGCTGTAATGGTTTACAGCTTTGCGTATTATGGCATTCAGTACCAATAATATTAGTATGTATAATGTTCATACTTACCAATATTATTGCTCTTTAACTTATTAACTTATAAATATGACGTGCTGAGTTCTGACACGTATTTCATACTATAAGTATTTTTGTACTTCAAAGTATTTTGTACTTGAAAGATTGGCCCGTACTTTAAAAAAAAACCGGCCAAGTGCGAGTCGGACTCGCGCACGAAGGGTTCCGTACCATTATTTATAAAAACGGCAAAAAATCATGTTTGTTGTATGGGAGCCCCCCTTAAATATTTATTTTATTCTATTTTTAGTATTTGTTGTTAGAGCAGCCGCAGAAATACATAATCTGTGAAAATTTCAACTGTCTAGCTATCACGGTTCATGAGATACAGCCCTGTGACAGACAGACGGACAGACAGACAGACAGACGGACAGCGAAGTCTTAGTAATAGGGTTCCGTTTTTACCCTTTGGGTACGGAACCCTAAAAACGTAAACTTTAAAGTATTTCAAACCTGGTATTTCTTCATGCTGGTATTTGTGAAACCAGGTACTTGAAAACACGAGGACGACCACCTCTACTTGCTTGACTGATCAGTTAGTATGACGTCAGTGAAGTGGGGGCGAGGGAAAAGATAGGTAAGAATGTTAGAGTGTTACCAACGCGCGTAGACATTATCCCATGATATAATTTATCATTTGCATGCTAATCGGTGGCGGATTTACACATTTGCCGCCAGTAGGCTATTGCACCCCCCCTCCCCAACATTAACGCAAGACATTAGGCAAAATCAAGTGATTGGCCAAGAAAGAAGGGAGGGAGGCATCTGTCCTGCAGTGGGACGATATCTATATACTTAAAATAAATCTGTAGAGAGGTCCATTCTGTACATGAAATATATTTCCAAAATAACTATCAGGGGGTGATTAGGGATCGATACTGATGCCAAAAATGCAATCAGTAAAATTTTTGTCTGTCTGTCTGTCTGTCTGTCTGTCTGTATAACCGTTATAGAAACAAAAACTACTCGACGGATTTTAACGAAACTTGGTACAATTATTTTTCATACTCCTGAGCAGTTTATAGTATATTTTTTATCACGCTGCAATTAATAGGAGCAGAGCAGTGAAGGAAAATGTTGGGAAAACGGGAGAAGTTACTCCATTTTTTAAGCTTCCGTCGCGTGTGCAACCGTAATGGTTAAAGCTACACAGAATTCATGTATGACGGAAATGTTCTCCTTAAAATTATATAAAAAATATTCCACGACAGCATATGTCTATCTTTTATGGTTGACTCACAATAACACGTGTAACTCCCGATAGCTTAGCAGTTCGAAGCTTTCTGATTATATTTGTCTACTCTTACGTTTATAACACTCTCAGTCATCCCTAATTAAAAACGCGAACGCACAGGCAGGCGGTTTGCTTGGCACCTAGAGGCTAGCGAGTCACCTAGCGAGTAGCTTCGTAAAACGAACATTCTCGAACGTTCGCGACCGGCCTAGCAGCTAGGCGTCAAACGCGCAGTTCGGCCGGTCGCGAACGTTCGAGAAAAAAAGAAATCATCAATAATTGTCTAATGACAAAAAAGCTGTGAAAAAAAAACGTTTTATTTAAAGACATTCTGTAGTATATTTAGTATCAGCATTGCACCCGTGCGAAGCCCGGGCGGGTCGCTAGTAGTAAATAAGATGTTTGAAAAAATTAACCTAAATTTGCCGTCCCTAAATTTTGCCGCCCTAGGCTCCAGCCTACTCAGCCTGGTGTTAAATCCGCCACTGATGCTAATCATAGAATAGAATGTAGAACATATTATTTGAATTTAAAATATTATTAGAATCTGTGTAACCTAGATTGTGTTCAAGCATATAAAACTATCATTATCATTATCGATCCAATTGGGAGATGGCGGCCTCACGGCTTAGTTGGTAGTATAATAATTGTCTTCTGAGCTGTAGGTACTACCTACATCGTACCTAAAGTTTATTCTGTGTCTGGGTGTTATAATGTATTATATATAAAGTATAATGAGTATTCTATCAGTAGTAACCCGGTTGGTTTCCATAGCATAACATAAGCTTAATTTAATTTAGTAAAATAGTATAATAAATATGAGAGTTGTAGTTAAAATGTAATTATGTAGGAACTGCTACTGGGATTTTGTCAGTTGAAGCCGTTTATGATTACTAGTGGGCTTACGCAATAGCGCTTTAGGTGTAATATGCTTGTTCATAGTTAAGGAAAAGTTAGGAATATTAATATTATAATTTTCCAGTATAAATGTATTCTATCCTATAGGTACTAAAATAGGTAGGTAATAAAAGTACAGTACCTAACAAATGTGTGATAAGAATTGTATTTAAAAAAAGTACGTAAATATTCTATCAGTTATCTGCTTCTAGTAAAAGCTAGACGGCGCCGGCGCGGCGCTGTGTGAAATGAAATGTCCAATATTTACTTTTTATTTATTTTCAATTCAAAATAAGGTACAAAAACATTAAACGCCTTTTTTTATTAGTTCATGTGTCCTAGTTTTTGTTATGTATTTTTTGATATGATGAACAATAAATGGTTCTAATCTATGTATCTAAAAGTCCAATGTAACGGGCAAAACTTGTGTAGCTGGCAATCTTTACCCTGAAAGCAGGCAGCACTCCTCTACCTGTTTAGAGATCGAGAATGTAGTTATGCAAACTAGAACAAACCCACATCATGGCACTTTTGAGATTGTTAGATTTTTATAAAAATGCTGTGAAGAAAAAAACTGGTATCTTATTTTAGAAAAACATTTTTAAAATATTTTGTGTCGCATTAGTAATGGTCTAAGGAAACTAAATTAATTTGATTTTACTAAGCTTAAGTCGTTTTATTTTTTAATAAAATATCGTTTGGTTCTGTATTGGTAAATAAATAAAAAAACTCTTTATTTTATGTGAAAACTTTTATTAGGGAAACATAGATTACCAACATCGACAACTTTTATCTCAAAATCAACTGCTATGAGGTGCAGTAAACTTTTAAGGTCATTCAATTTGACTTCAGGAATAGGTTTTTCATCAGGCCAAAGGGGTACCATCATTTCTTTGGCTAGTAGAAACGTATAGCCTAGCAAATTTTTTTTTAGATTAAACTTCCACAAATTTTTCGTCTCATTATCTGTCTCCAAAATCCGTGTCATTGGGTAAAAAACTGTGGATCTTCATCCCCTTATGACCCATTGAAAAACCAATGGCTTGTAGGTAAAATGTCTAAATTGGGTTTGGTACCGAAGGAAACTTTGTTTTTTTTGTTTTGGTTACGTGTATTGCCAGGATATTTTTTGAGGACGTAGAAGACGCTATTGGGATCCTAGCAAGCTATGTAACTCAATTTCACTCAAAGTGTGGTTCTAGTTTGCATAACTACGTCCGAATGACCTAATGAGATCATAACGTCATGCGTCATTGGCTCTAGACAAGGACGCAGCTATACAAGTTAAGATTAGGATGACAAGGATAGCAATAATGTTTTGATAAAATTTATTCGCAATTTCCAAGGATTGCAGTGTGGAGTGCATGTAGGGGGGCAAGGCAGCGCCCTGTGCATTCTTTTTAAATCAATATTATTTTATCGTATTGCATTAGCTTACAAAACATAGCGTTTTTTAAACTTGCTCTGTGCCTTGTATTATTTTCAAACTACATACCTACCTATAAAGTAGGTAGAAACGTTGAACGGGTTGGTTTAAAACCGAAGAATCTAACACTGTTTTTTTTAGGGTTCCGTACCCAAAGGGTAAAAACAGGACCCTATTACTAAGACTTCGCTGTCCGTCTGTCTGTCACAAGGCTGTATCTCATGAACCGTGATAGCTAGACAGTTGAAATTTTCACAGATGATGTATTTCTGTTGCCACTATAACAACAAATACTAAAACAGTATAAAATAAATGTTTAAGTAGGGCTCTCATACAACGTGATTTTTTTGCCGTTTTTATAGATAATGGTTCGGAACCCTTCGTGCGACACCAACTGCGAGTCCGACTCGCACTTACCCAGTTTTTTGTATTTAATTTGATGACTTGCACACATTGTTCAACTTTAGGTACTTACAACTTCCATGGTAATTTGCTATAGGTACACACTATTTAACAATTGACAACAAATTCGACATAGCTGTGTAACTATACTATGACAATATCGCCATTATAATCTATAGAATTGCGAGCATCCTTCAACGGTTTAGTCGGTTTACTAATATATTTAAACCTCAATCAATTCCTACCTAAAATTTCTCATAATTTTTGTTAGAAGAGTTCTAGCAACATTTTGATCAGTCAAAATTGTTAACGAGTTGCCAGTGGGATCAAACTCCTATCAAATTGCAAAATTGCTATATTTTTTTTTACTTTGACGTTTGTTTTTATTCTTTTCCAGAGTTCAGTAGGTAAACATGAAGAAATATTTCCTACCATTATTTTTTTTTTGCTAGCTAGCTGCTACTCCGGCATTTCGAGGAAGTAAGACCAATAAATATTTTTTTGATACAGATGTATTATTGCAATTTTACGTGGGGATCCATATTTTTTTTCATAAAATATACCGTTATTAATGATTAGCTTTTGATAGGTGACATAATTTTTAAAATAGTTATATTTTTATCCATTACTTACAAGCAAATATTAAATTTTTACCCCTTTACATTAATAGTAATCAAAAGCCTCTTCCCCCAATTCCTCAGTACGGCCCTGTGCGTTTATCTAGATTTCTTTTTTATCAAGTTTATTTTTGGTTTGTCGCTACGTCACATCACTAGATGGCGCTTTGAGTTTGCTACACAGAGCTATATTTATTTCAAAACAAGCTTTTACAAAATATTTATTTATTTGTTTAATCATTTTTAATACATATTATTCTACGGCTCTATGAGTACCTATCAAGTAAATCCTACAACAAACACAACGGAGTTATGTTGTGTGATTGAGGAGTTCCATTAGTTCTTTGACACCATAAATAATTATGGTACATAGACATCTTACGTGAAGTTTTAACATAATCAGATTCTTTACTGAGTAGGTATTTCTGATGAACAGCCCTTGACTTCGTCATCAGATTAGCTCGCTTTTGAGACTAGTAACGCCATCTATTGAAAACATTTCGAAGCTAAATGAAGAATTCTACTCATAGTTCCGGTAGGTGGAGTTAAACATATTCTATATCATTGAACACCAATTTGCTTATTCTTGCCTCTGACTACCCCCTTTCTAAGCATATTCAAGGATCTGAGTACCTGGAGATTCGAGAGGATATCTACCATACTATACTAGGGATTACAGTCGTGATCCATTTTCTATTTATATTTTTACCTATTGTTCTTTTCGTAAAAACCCTTCCTGGATTTATCATTTTCATCATTTTATTTTTAACCCAACCCTAATAAGTGGGTCCCCTTGATCATAACACGAAATCGTGAAATACGCCTATATAAATATATGCTATTTATAAGCACGGGGGGCTTGTTGGAACGTACTGAGTAAATAAAAATATTTTCATCCCACCATCTCGGAAAGAGTATTTTTGCTCTTCAATATCTGAGTGCAAAAGCCGTTTTTATTCTCTAGAGGATAAAGTAAATTGAATTTAGAACATCGCGTGCACTAAGTTTGTGAATTAAAAAAATCATTAAACCTATTTACTGCTACCTCTATGGTGCCGAATATAACATAGAACTTTTTTTTAATTTGTTAAAAACTCAGACTCGGAACCTACTTGGTGTTCTTTTTAGGGTTCCGTACCCAAAGGGTAAAAACGGGACCCTATTATTAAGACTTCGCTGTCCGTCTGTCCGTCTGTCCGTCTGTCTGTCACAGGGCTGTATCTCATGAACCGTGATAGCTAATAGACAGTTGAAATTTTCACAGATTATGTATTTCTGTTGCTGCTATACCAACAAATACTAAAAACAGAATAAAATAAATATCTAAGGATAGCTCCCATACAACAAACGTGTTTTTTTGCCGTTTGTTTTATAGATAATGGTACGGAACCCTTCGTGCTCGAGTCCGACTCGCACTTGGCCGGTTTTTTCAATTTGCTTTGTACGCGGTTCTTTACGCGGCATTTTTTCACGTCATTATTAAGATTATTCTGTAATACTTACCTGTCAGTAGTTAATACCTAAACTGAAATAAAAGTACCTATCTTGTATTGTAAACGTTTTTTTTTTTTGCATTTAGTCATTTCCTCGCTGAGGTGGAATGAAAAGTTACGTGTTGCACTCGAGTGCAAAGATTTTTCACCTCGTGCTCTTTTGATTCCCTCGCTAACGCTCAGGATTCTAATTTTGAATCCTTCGTTTGCTCGGTCATCAAAATTGAACACGCGGTTAAAAAGCAACTTTGCACTCTTGTATAACAAATAACTATTCCAGCTAGAAACATAAAACTATTTAGTTACAAAGAGGTTTAAAAAAGTAGTAAATCGAGATAACTCAGTAGTTATTTTTGGTTTAACCACTAATATAAATAAACCGTTATAAACCAGTGTTTATAACGGTTTATTTATATTAGTGGTTTATACGATACGACACGATACAAATCATTTGTACGATTTATATTAACAAATCAAATAATTATTATAACAAATTATTTAAATCAAGTAGGTAATTTAAAAATAATAAAATTAATTTGAAAAACCCTTTCTCATAATCATATCCGACACTTTTACAATACAAAGTGACAGTTTGACATTTGAACGATACGTTAATGATTCGTGTTATTCCAATTTAAATAGTCATATCTATATAAATAAAACAAAGTCGTGTTAGTTACACCATTTATAACTAAAGAACGTCTGGACAAAATAAAAACAAATTTTATGATGTTTGTGTTCTTGGAATTGTTTTCGTCAGGAATAAGATAATAATTATTAAAACATTCAAAAATTACAAAAAAATAATATTTTTTTGTTTATTCTAAAGCGATACGAAGTTTGCCGGGTTAGCTTGTTTAATATAAATTCAAATAATAGAAGTCGCTATACATATCATAATTATGCCTACGTTTTAAATCATAATTTAAATTGTAATTCTCTCCAGAATCTCCGGACTGTTCGTAATTTTTATGAATTCCATTTTCAACATTTCTTTCTACAATGGGATTTATATTCTTCAATGTATCAATATCTAAATTCTCATAATCAAATTGCAAATTCGGATATTCAAAGTGATCTGCTTCGTCGAATCTCTGAAGAATTGCATTGTTTACGTGCATTTTTTTGAAATTCCCGCCTTTATTCATGTGTTTATGTTTAAAGAGGTTGTATAGCTTATTAAGGAGGTCGTTGTCGTCATCCATTTTCGCATTTTCGACATTCGGTGCGAAAATAAATAGATTACTGTTGTCGTAATTTCCATTTATATTGTATTGTGTGTGAAGATTCGAATCAATGTTTTTATTTTGTCCATCGCCATCAAAATCTTTACCGTCTGTGCTTCCACCATTTTTGTTCTTTATGTCTTTTAATTTATTTCTTTGGCTGTTTTTAAATGATTCAGCAATGTCACTGTTGTTTATGTTTTGATCGTTTTCTTTATCGTTGATCTCCTTATCTGATTGTGTATTTTGGGCCTGTGTTTTCTTTTCTCTTTTCAATAACTCATTGATTTCTTTGTTTTCTCTTGTTCTTTTATCATTATCATCATTTACGGTTATTTCTTCTTCATTTTTACTACTACGAGTGTTAGGTTTTTGTGTATTTTTAGTCTGTGTTTTCCTTTCTATTTTCAATAAGTTATCGATTTCATTGTCTTCTCTTGTTTGTTTGTCATTATCCTCTTTTACGGTTATTTTATCTTCATTTGTACTGCTAAAACTGTCACTTTGGTTATTTCTCGTCTGTTTTCGTCTATTATTTATTTTCAATGAGTCATCACTATCATTGATTAGTACTGTTTGTTTATTATCATCGTTATTTTCTGTTATTTCTTTTTCATTTTTACTATTAAAAGTTTTAAACTGTGTATTTTTCGTCTGTTTTTCTCTATTTTCTCTTCTTATTAAGTCTTCGCTTTCATTGGTTTCTCTTGTTACTTTATTATTATTTTTATTTACAGTTATATCTTCTTCTTTTATATTATTAAACGTGTCATTACGTCTATTTTTCGTATGTTTTACTCTATTTTCTCGTTCTACATAATCATCGCTTTCATTATCTTTCCTAGTTACTTTATTAATATAATTCTTTATGTTTATTTCTTTTTCATTTGTACTATTATAAGTATCATTGTGGATTTTCACAGATTTATTTTCGATCTTGCTTTCGTTAGATATATTTTGATCATTATTCTCGAAATACCTGTCCTCATTTTTAGGATGATTTTTAGCGTTGACATTACAATCATTCACTGATATCTTCAGCATAGTTTCTTTCTCTTCTTTCTCGTCATCGGAATGGTTTTCTATCCTTATTTCTACAAGATTAAAGTCTATGTCTTCGTGTTTGTCTGACAGATTGTTGATGAAAGCATTGACCTCTTCACCTATTTTGCTTATTTCTGCCGCTCTCTCGGGTGTCATGTTAATGCAGTTGTCATTTTTATTTTCTGAAAACAATTTGAATTATTAGTTCTACATTGCCAAGTTGTAATATATCTGCAGAACCGCAGTTTTATAACTGTCATAGGTAAATTTTGACAATCGAAATGATTTAAAATGTTAGTGAGTTACAGACTTGTTGATGTGAACATTATGAGTAGAGAATACAATCCCGGTCCTGTTTCGAAGTCCCGGGTTTCCGGAATTTTTTGTATCTACGGTTTACATCTAAAGCTTATTTTTTCAAGCAATCACAGATGATTGGCTGTGTTGATAAATGGGCAGGTATTGATAAATACATTATGCATCATAAACTCTAATAGGTACTTGGAGTTCGATCGAGATATCGTTCTAAGAAAAGAAAAAAGAAAAGTATTGTCACTGTCAGTCATGTGTTAAAATAAACTGTTTGATATTCCCTCGTTTTTTACTTATGAGGTTAGGTTTTGCAATTATTGTGTTTTTTAGGGTTCCGTACCCAGAGGTTAAAAACGGGATCCTATTACTAAGACTTCGCTGTCTGTCTGTCTGTCTGTCGGTCTGTCTGTCTGTCTGTCTGTCTGTCTGTCTGTCTGTCTGTCTGTCTGTCTGTCTGTCTGTCTGTCTGTCTGTCTGTCTGTCTGTCTGTCTGTCTGTCTGTCACAGGGCTGTTTATCATGAACCGTGATAGCTAGACAGTTGAGTTTAAATATTAACCTATACTTTTACGCTAATATTATAAATGCGAAAGTAACTCTGTCTGTCTGTTTGTGACGTTATCACGACCAAACCGCTGGGCCGATATAAATTAAATTTCGTATAGAGATAGTTTGAAGTCTTGGCACAAACATAGGCTACTTTATTCCTAAAGTTTTCTATTAATTTTCATGAATTTCAGTGTTTTACGATAAAGTCGTCAAAATCGTTCGGTAGTTGTTAATGAAAACCACAAAAATCCCGGATCCCGGTATTACATTTTTGGAAATCCCGGAATTTTGAGGACCCGAAACGAAACGCGGTTTTTTGCGATTACCTTTTACTGATAAGGCATGTGTATACAGCCTTATTATTACCTGAAAAAAAGAAGAAATACTTAGATCTTGAAGATAAGTAGACTAGACCGTTCTTGGGGATACAGGAGCCGTACCACAAGCCCAAAAGTAATATAATTACTTTAGGAATCCCCAGTCATAAGGGCGTAGCCAGGATTCTATAGGGGGAGGCAGATAAAGAAAATCCTAGCCTTGTTTTAATCGTGGTTTTTAGGGTTCCGTACCCAAAGGGTAAAAACTTCTGTTCGTCTATCTGTCTGTCTGTCCATCTTCCGTGTGTCACAAGGCTGTATCTCATGAACCGTGATAGCTAGACAGTTGAAATTTTCACAGATTATATATTTCTGTTGCCGCTATAATAACAGATACTAAAAACATGATAAAATAAATATTTAAGTGGGGCATACAACAAACGTGATTTTTTTCTGTTTTTATAGATAATGGTGTTTCAAGGCGATATGTGAAATGTTTGGTTTTTTGTATGGCCTGAGTCTACCCAGATAAGACGTAAAAAGTGATAAAACTGCATTATCTTAAGAACCATCAAACTTAAAAAGAAACTGTCTATAATTTACTTAGCTAGTATGATTATCTAACGATAATTATATAAAAATGAACTGTTTAGCTATTCATAGTTTTGATTAAAATCGAAACTAGTGTTTTTGAAAAACCAACTTTGGAAAATAAATCTATCGAGAAAAGTTCACCAATCGTGATTCTGTCTATAATAATAATAATTTATCTAGATTATATCCTTAAGTTATCTTTGTCATAAAAAACAAAACTGTACGTTTTGCGGTTATTGAGAAAAAACGATTCTGCATTCATCAAAAACATTTATTACTCTTCTTATAACGTGTTTTTTTAGTTTTTTAATCGGCACTTAGGTACATAGATACAAGTACTTACAGAAAATAAAAATATGATTCTAACGTCCATACTGCGACCACGAGAAAAGCGACTGTACAGTTTTTAAAACTAAACAAATAAACGAAATACTTAATTAGCATTTGGAAACGAGTTTAATACAGAGTGTATTAAGACGACTCCCGAATACTGACTGACCTCACAGCTCAGTTGGTAGCTCTGCCTTCTGCGCTGTAGGGTGTGGGTTCGATCCCCACCCGGGATGAACATTTGTGTGATGAACATAGATGTTTGTTCTGTGTTTGGGTAAAAAAAAAAATATTCTATCAATCTTTCTGGTTTTTATAGTACCTACAATTTAGCTTAGTTTGGGGCTAGATGGCGCTGTGTGAAATGTCCACCAATATTTTTTATTTATTATTGATTTTTATCATTTAAAAAATAATAAAAATGGATTTTTTAAAAATCCTATGGTAATGTCAATGCTATTTAGGCATTACATAAGAGGACGCAATAATGGTAGCTATTAAACTGAATTCATACAAAAAATAACACTATTTTCCCCGGCTTCGCACGGGTAGCATGTTATTATACATATAAACCTTCCTCCTGAATCACGCTATCTATTAAAAAAAACCGCATCAAAATCCGTTGTGTAGTTTTAAAGATATAAGCAAACATACATACATACATATTACATACAGACGCGGGAAGCGGAAAGCGACTTTGCTTTAAACTATGTAGTGATATTGCAAAATTATTAAGTTTAAAAATTTACTAAGTTTATTTTCGGTTTTCTGAATAACACGTTAATCCGGCGAATTTCGTATCGCTTTAGTTATTCTGCTATTCGAGACGGATACAAATCCAACAAAACAAAAATTAGAAAAATTGGTTCAACTGTTCTCGAGTTATAATATAGTAGAATATTACGTTTAGAAAACTAAAAAGAAAACCGACGAAAATGTTCCGGCCAATATTTTTTATGAACGCTCCATAAAAAAAATATTATTAAAATTTTGGTCAAAAAATAAAATATATACTTGTCGAATTGAGAACCTCCTCCGTTTTTTGTCGGTTAAATAGATCAAGATGCATGGTCTGAACATCCAGTTTCAGTTTTCGGGAGTAGTCTTAGTACAACTTGTATTTATCTACGTAATACAAATTAAAGTTTTGCTTTTATAATAAACCATATGTTATTGCGTCTGTTAGTAAATTCTAGTTTCTACCTACGACTTTGCTCTCTATTTATGCTATTATTTCAAGTTTCATCAAAAACGGACGAACATACTTTTCAACCAACTTCAAATAAAAGGAGGAGGGTCTCAATTCGACATGAAATTTTTATGTATGACCGCGCATATCTTTTTACCTGGTGATCCGATTTTGATGTCTTTTTTAGGGTTCCGTACCCAAAGGGTAAAAACGGGACCCTATTACTAAGACTTTGCTGTCCGTCTGTCTGTCACAGGGCTGTATCTCATGAACCGTGACAGCTATACAGTTGAAATTTTCACAGATTATGTATTTTTATTGACGCTATAACAACAAATACTAAAAACAGAATAAAATAAATATTTAAGTGGGGCTCCCATACAACAAACGTGTTTATTTTACCGTTTTTTATAGATAATGGTACGGAACCCTTCGTGCGCGAGTCCGACTCGCACTTGGCCAGTTTTTCTAATGTGTAGAGAATAGTCCCAAGTTGGTCTCATTTAGATTATATTTATGTATGACTAATTCTCATATTCTTAGTTGTAACCTCAACTCTATCTTAGCTCAGCTCTTTCGAGGTTCCTAGAACTTTCTCTCGAAAAGTATCTCATGTTTGGTATCTTTAATCGATATTTTGGAGGTTCCCAATTACATCATTACGTCATCAGTACGAGGAGATTTTCATCAATCAATCCGTCACACGAATGCGTCGTTCAAAAGTTGTCGAGGCATTTCAAGGTACATCTCGAGGTACCTTGAGTTGACAGTTCTGTTGACTGAGGAATCCTCGACTAGAGACAAACTCGAGGTAATTACCAACTAAAGTTACCAAAACACGGTTTGGAGGTCGAGTCGAGGTGGAGATACTTCGATGTTACAACTAAGAATATGGGGATAATAGTTACTTCATAAAACTTTAAAAAAAATCTCGCACTTGGCGAGTCGGTCTCGCGCACGAAGGGTTCCGTACCATTATCTATAAAAAACGGCAAAAAACACGTTTGTTGTATGAGCTCCACTTAAATATTTATTTTATTCTGTATTTGTTGTTATAGCGGCAACAGAAATATATAATCTGTGAAAATTTCAACTGTCTAGCTATCACGGGTCATGAGATACAGCCCTGTGTCAGACAGACGGACAGCAAAATCTTAGTAATAGGGTCCTGTTTTTATCCTTTGGGTACGGAACCCTAAAAACAACAGACAATCTCACAACGCAGTTATAATATTTTTTCAAAAATAACATAAGTATAAACGAAAGACATTTGGGCAAACAGTAGTTAATTTAAAGTTTAAACAATTAAGTTTTACAATTTGTGCAATTATTTATTATCCTTGCACAGGTGGTTATTATACATATTACGCACGTCATAAATATTATAATAAAATAAAATTTTACCGTAGTTTTTTAAACAATCCTAACTAATAAAAAAAATGGATATGATCACGACCATAATCCCCAAGTACGGTAGACTCAGATCTCCAGGCATTCAGATCCTTGCAGATTTCTAAATGTAATGTTTGGACGTGCTTCTGACTAACCCCAGTCAGAAGCACGTCCAAACATTACATTTGGCACATGCCCATATTTTGCAGTAGTTAGCATTCCACGCGTGACGGGTTACAAGCCCGTCGTCGCCGCTTACAAAAATACTATTTCCCTCGCGATGTTTTCCTTCACCGTTATAAGCACGCGTTAAGGCGAGTAATAAATGTTTTTGATGAATGCAGAATCGTTTTTTCTCAATAACCGCAAAACATACAGTTTTGTTTTTCATGACAAAGTTAACTTAAGGATATAATCTAGATAAATTACAGACAGAAACACGATTGGTGAAACTTTTCTCGATAGATTTATTTTCCAAAGTTGGCTCTTCAAAAACACGAGTTTCGTTTTTA
This sequence comes from Hydriomena furcata, assembly GCA_912999785.1. Classification (NCBI taxonomy): domain Eukaryota; kingdom Metazoa; phylum Arthropoda; class Insecta; order Lepidoptera; family Geometridae; genus Hydriomena; species Hydriomena furcata. The sequence continues at coordinate 2,721,149 of OU538823.1, read as the reverse complement.
ATCAAAGCTATGAATAGCTAAACAGTTAATTTTTATATAATTCGTAAGATAATCATACTAGCTAAATAAATTACAGACAGTTTCTTATTAAATTTGATGGTTTTCGAGATAATGCAGTTTTATCACTTTTTCCGTCTTATCCGGGTAGACTCAGCCCATACAAAACGTCAAAAATGTCACTTATCACCTTAATGCTAATATACATTTTTTCGAATAGAAAAATACATTGATGCACGGTCGGGATTAGTACCTAAGACCTTTAGATTGAAAGTCGGGGTAAGTATCTCCTATTAGGCCCACTAGGATAACATAACTCGTTAGAGAACTATAGATTTTTACACAGGTCTTTATTACGTTAGGGTGTGAGCGCTGGTTTTGGGAATTTTAACAACATTTAAATTTTCATATAATAAACGATTTACTTATATTTAAAAAATAATTAAAACGACGATTTTTAAACAACTTAGAATAGAGTATTAATCTATCTCTTAGGTTAAGCGAAGGTTTTGTAACAGGCGATATTTATTTATTAGTTATTCATATTTAAATAGACAAAACGGGAAATATTTAGTTGTGGTCAATCAAGTCTAGAGGTTTATCGCATCACAACTGTCACTAATCACAACGAACCACAGACAAAGAATTGTATTAAGACGCTGCCAGTCGACGATTATTTTTGTTCGAAACGAAAAAAGAAATACCTACTTGTGAACAAGCCACATCTCCTATTTTATAATGTATAGTATATGTGAATAAAGATGTACCAATCTTTAATCACTTCGATAAATAATACTACCGACCGCTGCAATGACGACAAACACACGTCGGCGCGTGGTCCACCTTAGCTTTTCGAATAAATTAATGATATAAATTATGTATAATTACTTATCAAAAATCTATCCTAATAGAAATCTAGATCTACATATTACCTATCTTTAACAATAAATCACAAGTTGATTTTAATAGTAGGTATATAAAATATTTCGATCATAAATTGTAAAACGTATCATTTTGAAATAATATTTTTATCGTGAAAAGTTTCTGCTATTATGTTTTCAGCTTAATAGAAATCTAGGTAGGAACCTGAAGTAATATATACTTATAATAATAGGAGATGTGGCTTGTTCAGGAGTATTTCTTTTTTCGTTTCGAAAATGAGCAATCAGCGACTGGCAGCCTCTTAACTATAGATTTTAAGAGCGAAAGTGACAACGCTATACGAACATGTATTTCGTTGTCACTTTCGCACCCCGAGTAATACTGCTTTAGTCTTACTTTAGAGATTGTTGTACAACCCCTTTTCGCCCCGGCCGTAATAATGAATAGGTACTAGGCTATTTTATTTCCACCTTGGCTTTCATTAATCAAGTTTTAATATGGATCCCTAATTTTTTCCGGTAATAAATTGTAAGTCGTCTCTTCAGGGTCAATAATTAATCAAATTCCATTTAGTTTTCATACTTTTATCCATGTTTTTATTCATATTTCATATAACATTATTATCGCTACATCCAATTCACTTCCCTCCAAAAATAGGGATGCAAACGATACATCGATGTTTTAAAAACATCGAGGTATCGTTAATAAACATCGATGTTAACATCGATGTATTTATCAGCGATGTATCGCCGATACATCGTTCATGTTCGGCATAAACATCGACATCGTTAATCGTTGTCTTTTCAGTCGGCTCGCGAACGTAACGCTAATAACACGTCGTTTTATGCGCATACTTCGATTTGCCGACAGAAATTTCAAGATTTTTGAACTCGAAAAAATAAGTAACATTACTAAATTGGTTTTTGAAATAAATATTTTTGCATACTAAAATGTTTTGTTCTTGTTTGACAGGGAATAACTTGTAAAAAATTATACATTTTATTATTATTTATTAATTCAATTTTTTTTTACTTTTATTTATATTTTATTAATTTAGATTTATATAACCATATATCTTGTTACCAATGAATCGTAAGGTAAAAACAAAACATCGACAAAACATCGATGCATCGTTCTTATGACTGATGTTTTTTTAACATCGATGTTTTTGTTTGAACATCGATGTTATTATACATCGATGTTTTTAAGAGCGATGTTGCATCCCTATCCAAAAACCTCTCTGTCAGAGTGACAGTTGACTTTGCTCAAAAACCAAGCATAGAACCAAACGTGTATTCTACCTACTATAAGCGTATCACTGAATAAGTAACATTTTAGTATGCCGTTACAAAATATAGCCTATGTTACTCAGAAATAATGTAGCATTCTATTATGAAATAATTTTTGAAATCAGTCCAGTATTTTTTGAGTTTATTCGTTATAAAAATACGAAAACATGCGTTTCCTATTATTGATTTAATTTTAACCTTTTAATAAAAAACTCAATTACAATGTCGTTTAGCGTTTAGCCTTTGAAAAAATTCAAATTAGTAAAGCCGGGCGGACAGCTAGTTATCTAAAGCTCGTGTAATATTTACGGCCTGGTACTGTAGGTTACTACACATATTATTTGCGCTATATCAACTGTGCATACACTATAATTGATGTATGGTTAAACACAAAACGAAGTTATTGAATAGCTTACACCTGTTGTAATGAAAATTACCTATTATTTGAAAATTATGACATACTCAGCTTAGTGGACTCGTGAGACGAAATATCGGGTTCGATCTCCGTATCATACATTTTTTTTTCAAGATTATTATACTTTGTCTTCGTGATTTAATGTAAAATTTGCCAAATTACAGCTTTCTAGTAAGATGCGCGAGATAAGCTACGGACGGACAGACATGGAGAAACTATAAGGGTTTCTTGGAAACTACGAAACCCTAAAATGTAATAGGATCCCACCAAAAACATCTTCATGTAAAATGTTGAAAAGACAAGACCATATGGCTCGCACTGTCAAAAATTATCAGACCTCATGTAGAGTCAGGCTTCTAACTCTACACGCCCTAACCCAACAAGCTTTAAAACTTCACAAACTCTACACCTTAATCCAGCGTGGCACTGTGCCATTTCAATCCAATTTATTTAAACCTTATTAACCTTAATCAAAATATTTGATTTGGCCGTTACGCTACCGACACATGGGCATAAAGTGAAAAATTCATTTACTGTACTTTTTAACCGACGAAAAACGGAGGAGGTTCTATGGTCGACGCCCATATATATAAATCTATACTAATATTATAAAGAAGAAACATTTGTATTTTCGTATGTTTGTAACGAATAAACTCAAAAACTACAGGATCGATTTCAAAAATTCATGCTACATTATCTTTATGTAACATAGGCTATTATTTATAACTAAAAAAAATTAGGCATCCCTTCTAAAACTTTATTAAATTAATGTATAAAAAATTGCCCGTAAAATCATTAGTAGGTCAAAGACCCGGTTGTGGTGCCTACCCCGGTTGTAGTCATTTTCAATTTTGGCAGTCAATAACCATCGACTACACAGCCCAAAAAGACACCGCATGCAAGGCGAACATTGACATCCAAAAGATCAGTCTTATACGGCCGATAAAAAATACCGCGCGTCAAACCTGCAGTAGTACCGACCACTTTCTTGACCCGTGCACATCTCGTCTGTTTATGCTAAAAAACCATTACCACAAGCTCAAGTTAGACTGGTTATTTTCCTTGTCGAAAGTCAATAGTGTTGTATCACTACTCAATAATTGATGATCGATAAACCTACATAGTAGTAACAACAACAGTTGAACCTAACTAGTAAAACTACTTATTGCCAACTAGCTTCCGTCCGCGGCTTCGCTCGCGTTGTACCTACATGGATATGAAGTAAAGTAACCTATTTGCTATTCGCATTTATCATATTATCGCTTTAGAATTAGTTCGCGTTCGCGTTCGCGTTCGCGTTCGCGTTCGCGTTCGCGTTCGCGTTCGCGTTCGCGTTCGCGTTCGCGTTCGCGTTCGCGTTCGCGTTCGCGTTCGCGTTCGCGTTCGCGTTCGCGTTCGCGTTCGCGTTCGCGTTCGCGTTCGCGTTCCTAATAAAGCTCAAATGGACTCTACGTTTTTTTAACTTTTGTATGGGAAAAAGAAAAGGGCTTTTTTTAGGTTTTCCCGGCAATTATTCGATTTTTTTTTCACCTTTTAAACCTTCATAGACCTCCACGAATATTTAAAGACCAAGATAAAATAAATCCGTTCAGCCGTTCTCGAGTTTTAGCGAGACTAACGAACAGCAATTGATATTTATACATTCACCATTTTAAACACGTGTTTAAAATGGTGAAGGAAAACATCGCATCGTGAGGAAACCAGTACCTAGTAAGTATTTTTATAAGCGGCGATGGGCTTGCAACCTGTCACGTATGGACTGCTAACTACTGCAAAATGTGGGTATGTGCCAAATATAATATTTGGACGTGCCTCTGACTGCTATCGACAACTCATGTCAACACTTCCCATCCCTAGTGAATCACGTCATTTTGAAATTAGAATGCTTTTTTCCGGCTCCCCCCGTACCTCATACCTCACTGACTTGACAGAGTTGTTTGTTTGAAGAAATGAAGCCATTAGGCGTCTATTAGGCTATGTAGTCGATGTCAATAACTAAGCATAGCAGACAAACTTGTTTAAAATCTATAGTTAATACAATTCTTTGTCTATGGTTCGTTGTGATTAGTGACAGTTGTGATGCGTTATACCTCTAGACTTGATTGACCACAACTAAATATTTCCCGTTTTGTCTATTTAAATATGAATAATTAATAAATAAATATCGCCTGTTACAAAACCTTTGCTTAACCTAAGAGATAGATATAAATACTCTATTCTATGTTGGTTAAAATTCGTCATTTTAATACTTTTTTCAATATAAACCGTTTATTTGAAAATTAAAATGTTCCAGCGCTCTCACCTAGGTACACCCGTGCCTTATACAGTTGTGCTTGTAGTGACCGTCACGGCCAAGCCACAATTTTGAGCAAGGTATAGAGTTTGTATAGTTACGGCTTGTAAAGTATGGGGTGGGTTTGGTTTAGGGTGGTTTAAAAATAAGGAGATATAAGGATAAGTTGTCTGGAAATTGTAAAACTTGGAAAAAAATTAAAGTGCCTTTTTCTGTGGGGTTTTTCAAATGAGACAGGACCATTAAGTAGGATAAACTGGGGGTCTTCTCCGCTAACCGAAAAACGATATATTATGAATTCGTGACATTTTTTTAATTTTTAAAATCAAATTCTTGTATTTTTTTGAATGATGTTTAAGTAGGATTAGTAGTAGTAGGACAAACGAAGTTATGGTAGGCCAACGAAAAAACCGGCCAAGTGTGAGTCGGACTTGCGCAGGAAGAGTTCAGTACCATTCTACCGTATCTATAAAATACGGCAAAAAAACATGTTTGTTGTATGGGAGCCCCACTTAAATATTTATTTTATTCTGTTTTTAGTATTTGTTGTTATAGCGGCAACAGAAATAACATCATCTTTGAAATTCAACTGTCTAGCTATCACGGTTCATGAGAAAACAGCCTTTTGACAGACAGACAGACGGACAGATAGACAGACGAACAGCGAAGTCTTAGTAATAGGGTCCTGTTTTTACCCTTTGGGTACGGAACCTTAAAAATGGAATGACAGTGTGAAAGATGACATGGGTAAAAAGAAGTAAGTGATGAGATGACGGCTGATAGCAGACCCGCGACAGACGTTGTCCTGTCAAATGTCAATAATCCCACAGAAAAAAGCACTTTCCGTTTTTCCCGATCTTTACGCCACCCTTATCACTTAGGGGTATGAAAAATAGATGTTGGTCGATTCTCAGACCTACTTCAATATGCTCACAAAATTTAATGAGAATCGGTCAAGCCGTTTCGGAGGAGTACGGTAACTAACATTGTGACATGGAAATTTTATATACCTATTAGGAGATTACTAGCCGACCCGTGACAGACGTTGTCCTGTAATTTTTTAATAATCGCATGTGAAAAAGCAATTTCAGGCAACTTCCAATATTTCCCTACAAACCTTGTACTGATAAAATAAATTACGAATTTTGGTAGAATGCGTATCATTCATTAGTCAAAACTGCGTTGCTATGACGACTAAATGTTTTTAGTCTGTGGTATCAGATTTGTTTTTTTTTATCATTTAGTTTTTCGGATCTTATGATCCCCCTTTATTTATTCTGATGTTTTATTTACGTACTACAGCAAGTTTCATCTTAATCCGTTTTGTCGTTTATTTTTGATTAGGGAACAAACATAGCAGCCTTATCACAAACTTTCGCATTTTTAATATTATTAGGATAGGATTAGGAACATAGAATCGATGTTTCACATCTACCAGGCCTCCCGCGACTGCTTACATTTTTTGCTAGCACTACGAACGTAGCCGCGTGCGGTAGCTAGTAACAAATAAAAGCTTATAATATATTATATCGCGATAAATTATATGCACAATTAATACCATAAATTGATTATTAATAAATTTTAACAATGCCTTTTGTTTGCACAGATGTTTAACATTTAATTTATTACATTTCTAGATAGTTAGTTGACTATGGAAAATGCTATAAAAGGGGAGGATTTTATTTCATTTGCATAGTGTGCTCTTGGTCGCATCAGGATCTTAAGATCTACGACCGAAAATGCTACTACCGTTTTGTGTGGTTTTGGCGGTGCTCGGGGTAAGAATTCTTATTACAATAATATTAATAATAATAACTAAAACTAAAATAATAATAATCATCATCATTTAATAATTTCAAATCCTAAAATCAATTGATTTTTCTGTTCGAAAAATGTAAGACATTAATTAACGAAACATTGTGAGGAAACCAGTTACCTAGTTTTCTTGTAAGCGGCGACGGGCTTGCAACCTGTCACGTGTGGAATGCTACTGCAAAATTTGGGCATGTGCCGTGATGTGCCTAAGCACTAAGTAGATCTGAGAGGCTGTACTTGGGGATTACAGTCGTGATCCTATTTTGTCCATATTTGCAATAGTTATCATCTGTTTTCTATTTCTTTATATTTTCTATTCTTTATGTTTTTTATATTTCTTTTAAAGGGCTTCTTAACTGTTGGTTTCGGCCCTCATTAGTAGAGCTAGACCCTATTAAAGGAATGATCTAGCCTGTGAATATCAATCAGTTTAATAATCATTTTAATAAAAACTAAATAAAAAAATCTACTCCGAAAAAAATAACTTCGCTGTCCGTCTGCCCGTCTGTCTGTCACAGTCACAGGGCTATAATATCTCATGAACCGTAATAGCTAGACAGTTGAAATTTTCACAGATGATGTATTTTTGTTGCCGCTATAACAATAAATACTAAAAACAGAATAAAATAAATATTAAAGTGTCTATACAACAAACGTGTTTTTTTGCCGTTTTTCATAGGTATGGAACCTTTCGTGCGCGAGTCCGACTCGCACTTGGCCGGTTTTTTTTTTCTCTTTTCTCCCTTCTTTTTTTGTTAACCTAGTTTAAGTTGTACCAATTGGGGTTGTAGGTCGCAAAGTGACAAAGCCCTTTTAATATTAAATTAATATTAAATTTATTAAACATAAGAATGTTTAATAAATTAAAAAAAAAACGAGTTTCTAATCAGTGGTTCAGGTTGTGCAAAATGAGCAGTTAGTCAGTCAGTAACGCAAGAGTTTTGAATATATATATATATATATATATATAACATATTAAATATACGTTTATTTTACAGACACTGAGTGCTCAAGACGAACAAGATTGTAAGTTTTTTTTTATTATTTTCGTTTTTTTTGTCAAACTTGCAATTCAATTTTAAACCAGTTCCCCCAACCCATTAAGCTGAAATTCAATACATCTGAGTAACGGCTGATAATACAATAATATGGTGACAGCGAGCTGATCTGATGATGGGGTCAAGAGCTGTTCAACAGACACAACGGAACTTCTTAGTAAATAATTTGATTTAGTAAACTTCAAAATCAAACTTTGCATACCTGTCAAGTTCCGATGACAATGTAATTTAATGTAACAGGTGAACTGGTGCTTGACGGCTTAAATGATTTTAAAAAGCTTGTTTTAAAAAATATTTTTCAATAGATCCTCTGAACCTCCATTAGAATCTGATCCATTTCTTATTTTCAGACATTTCATCAGATTCAGTGGAAGGATCGCAGTTAAAAATCGTACCAGACATAATATACCGACCACCTTATCCAAATTATCCACCTTACAAACAAAAATCCGAATATGTCAACAGATATGACTCACAAGGGAATAACCAACAAACAACCATAGACAAAAATTCTGAAAGTGGTTACCTGAATGAATGGAGTAATTCGGGAGAGGATAAAACGAGAAGCCAGGTTTATAGAAATCCCACGGAAGAAATAGGCTATTCTCAAAGTGAAGGAAATCAACAATCTGATAATAGCAACTTTAACTATTATGATGGTCCGGATGCACAACGTTTAAGCAGATGGAATTCCAATAGCGATGGATATTACGATAATGACAACGAATACATAATCGATAGAGATGGATATAGATCTGAAGGCACAAGTCATAATTACAACGTCAATAATAACGATTACGATTACCTTAATTATGACATTAACGGAGCAAATTATGGCGGAAGTACTGGTCAAAATGTTGGGGAATACCGATCAAAAAACATTATCATTAATAATAAAGAAGGCAGTAACTCTAGGAATGATAACGAAGGACATGACATCAGCACAGGAGAGAATTACAACGTAAATGAAGGAAATGATGGATCTATTACGGTAGGAGAAGGCAGCAGCATTAACGAAAATAAAAATAAAGGCACAAGCTTCACGTCTCAACAGGGTAACAGACATAAGAGTGGATCGATTTACAAAAACGCTAATAGGAACGCTAACCAGGGAAGAACACTTTCTATAAATGCTAATGGTGACAAGACGAAAACATTTAACATTGGCTCCTCAAGTGGCAACTCAGAGTCTAAATCCTACCAAGAAACTGACTACCAGACCACGACAGCTCCTAGAAGACCAACTGTCACTTCCGGCAGCAACAACGTCACACCAAGACTCGTTGGTGCAAAAGAAGACAAGTCACGTAAGTTATAAATCTATAAACTAGCTATGAAGAGGGATGCTGTCTTGTCAAATTTGAAAAAAATTGTGCTAGTTTTGCACGAATTTTACAATTTAATCCTGGATTACCATTTCTTTTAATGCAAAACTGACAACGACGAACACATCAAATAATTATACCTACAATTTGGTGCAGTCGTTCTCAAGTTATGGCGTGACAAGGGAAATAAGGATTCATTTTTTATTATATTATATAGATTAACTAGCGACCCGCCCCGGCTTCGCACGGGTAGCATGTTATTATACATATAAACCTTCCTCCTGAATCACTCTATCTATTAAAAAAACCGCATCAAAATCCGTTGTGTAGTTTTAAAGATATAAGCAAACATACATACATACATACAGACGCGGGAAGCGGAAAGCGACTTTGCTTTATACTAGTAGTGATACGCAGTGGGTCGTCCGGTATTTTAGAGTGTTTTCCTCCACGTATCGCGATGATACATACATAATTAAGTTTAAGTTTTGACCACCGGGCGATCCTAGTACCTATACATTGAAATCTAACACAGCGCCATCTAGCCTCAAATTAGATACTGATAGAATACTTTTTATGTAAATAAATACATACGATAGATACACCCGCAACATTTTGTGTTCATCACACAAATTTATGGTTTGGGTAGGGATCGAACCCACAACGGCAGAGCGACTACCAAAGGAGCTGTGAGGCCACTCGATCAAACAAAATATAAGCTACAAATAACTTATTTTATTCATATACATATTTGTTAATCAAAATTATTATTCTATTTCAAACAGCATCACAAATTTTCGCCTCTGAGACGAAGCGTAAGTAAAAGAAACAAACGATTTTTTTAGTTATTTGCCAAGAAATAGTTAAATAAAAACAATTATAACAATAACTTTTCTTTTAACCAATAATAAATGAACACATTCTATTTAATTTAAAGCTCTGCGAACGAGTTTTGGCAAATCAACATTATTTTATTATGGATTCGATAAAAACTTTTTAAAAAAGCAATTGAATTCAACTAATTTAATTAACACTGAAGACAGCAGATCTTGGGCCGTACTTCAATCTCTAAAGACTAGAGCAGTATTACTTTAAGAGCGAAAGTGACAACGCTATACGAACACGTATGGCGTTGTCACTTTCGCACTTCTGTAACTTTTCAAGCTTTTATTTAACTTGCATTGTTTAGTTCGTTCGCTATTTGCCGGTCAAATCTTGCAATTGAATTTTAAAACCAGTTTCCTAAACTATTAAGCTGAATCTAAATAAGCGTACAGTTCTGAAAGTCAGGACACTTTCGACTAAATATTTATTATTTAATTTTTTACTGACGATTTTCGTAATGTAATTTAGAAATGTCATGCTAAATTTAATCGACATATAAATTAGTGTTGAATAAACTTAAAGCAAAACAATATAGATAAATGACTAAAATATCCTAAGTCAGTTTAGGATATGTAATTTTAAACTTTAACGTTAAAGGAATAAGATCGGTCGATACGAAATTTTAGTCAATGGAGAATCCGATGGCCTAGTACGAGGTACCTCGACTTTCAATCTGAAGGGGGTTCGAATCCCGGCGTGAATCAATGAATTTTTCTTTTTGAAAAATTTATATGCCTATCAAAAACACGTGCTCAAAACGGTGAAGTAAAACATCGTGAGGGAACCAGTTAGTATTTCTTATAAGCGGCGATGGGCTTGCAACCTGTCACGTATGGAATGCTAACTACTGCATAATGTGGGCATGTGCCAAATATTATTGGACGTGCCTCTGACAAAGGATCTGAGCGTCTGGAGATCTGGAAGGATGTCTACCGTACTTGGGGATTACAGTCGTGATTCTATTTTTTTTTGTCTAGAGTGCGTATGCAGAATCATCATCATTTTCTAATCCTTTTCCCACTTAATGCGGGGTCGGCACAACATGTTGACAAACATGTTGCGAATAGGTTTTGGCTAATGTTTTGTCCTCTTTCTTTCCTCGTTTACATAATTGAAAGTAAATATTTGATTACTTTATTTTCTCAGCGGATCTCGGATTTTTTATTTTGGAATCTAAAGATGGTTCTGATCAGGATATCGTATGGGGTGAGTATAGCACAGTATGACCTAAACCCGCATTTCCGTGGCTTATGTAGCATATAATTATTAATTTACTAGCCGCAGGTGTCGCACAGGTGTAGATGAAGATTCATGACAATTTTTTTATACATTAGGTTACATTATTTTCGTTGAGATCTCTGATATTTTTGATAATAAAATATGGCTCCATGTTACTTGCTGATACGATAGATAACGAGAAGAGTTTTTCAAAATTGGTCAAGTAGTTTTTAGGGTTCCGTACCAAAATGGTAAAAACGGGACCCTATTACTAAGACTTCGCTGTCCGTCTGTCTGTTACAGGGCTGTATCTCATGAACCGTGATAGCTAAACAGTTGAACCCCACAGATGAGGTATTTTTGTTGCCGCTATAACAACAAATACTAAAAACAGAATACAATAAATATTTAAGTTGGGCTACCATACAACAAACGTGTTTTTTGCCGTTTTTGATAATGGTACGGAACCCTTCGTGCGCGAGTTCGACTTGCACTTGGTCGGTTTTTTAGTTATTTATGTTTGTAGCACATGAAGCATTACAAACATTATAAACAATTACAAAAATATTATTGTTATTTTCAAATACTAAAACAGACTATCTATACGAATAATATTATAAAGAGGAAAGATTTGAGTGTTTGTTTGTTTGCATCGGCTAGGCTCCGAAACTACTGGACCGATTCGAAAAATTCTTTTACCATTAGAATCCTACATTATCTCTGACGAACATAGGCTTTATTTATTACTAGAAAACAATAAATATCCCTATTAAAACTTCGATGATGTAACCTAAGGTGTAAAAAAATTACCCATAATAATCATTAATACACCCGTGCGACGCCGGGGGCGGACAACTAGTATTAATATTCCTCATAACTACATTAACTTCAATACTCACGAAATTCTATCTCCAATTTTTACACAAAAAAAAAATCATCTCTATCGGATAATTACGTAAAAAGAAAATATGCGTTTAGTTATCACTAGAATTGATTGGTCTCACAGCTTAATTGGTAGTAATTTGTAGTTGTTTAAGTTGTGGGTTCAATGAACCAGAACCAAATATTTGTGTGTTAAACCTAGATATTTGAAAAAGTATAAATATTCTACCAGTAATCTGTTACCCATAGTACAAACTTTGCAGTTTAGCGCGATGTGAAATGTCCACTAATATTTAATTTAATTTAATATCATACCAATAACGAAAACTTTAACATGAAAACGTTTAAAAGGACAACAGCTGCTTTTTGCGTCAATAGTTATTAGTTTTTAAGTACCGTTTGTTTTCTTAATAAAATAAAATGAATTAATAAATAAATTAATGAAACGTTTACAGTTAGTCCGGACAACAAGGTCGAAACAATTCTGCATTTGAAGAAGAAGAAGTTACCTGTAGAAAAAACCACAGCATCTGCCACCGTTACCGCGAGAGCTAGCAGCGGCCCTGATGGTTCAAGTGCATCAGCCAAATCTGACGCGAGCAGTTCCGCTGAAGGCAACCATAGCACCGTCACAGCTGACTCCGAGGCCACCGCAACAGCTACGAGCAACAAAAAACATCCAGCAAGAAAACCAACCTACGGTTCAACCTCAGGTCCTAAAAGAACAACCTCAGGTCCTAAAGCAACAACCTCAGGTCCTGAAGGAACAACCTCAGGTCCTAAAGGAACAACCTCAGGTCCTAAAGAAACAACCTCAGGTCCTAAAGGAACAACCTCAGGTCCTAAAGAAACAACCTCAGGTCCTAAAGGAACAACCTCAGGTCCTAAAGAAACAACCTCAGGTCCTAAAGAAACAACCTCAGGTCCTGAAGGAACAACCTCAGGTCCTAAAGAAACAACCTCAGGTCCTAAAGGAACAACCTCAGGTCCTGAAGGAACAACCTCAGGTCCTAAAGAAACAACCTCAGGTCCTGAAGGAACAACCTCAGGTCCTAAAGAAACAACCTCAGGTCCTAAAGAAACAACCTCAGGTCCTGAAGGAACAACCTCAGGTCCTAAAGAAACAACCTCAGGTCCTAAAGGAACAACCTCAGGTCCTGAAGGAACAACCTCAGGTCCTAAAGCAACCTCAGGTCCTAAAAGAACAACCTCAGGTCCTGAAGGAACAACCTCAGGTCCTAAAGAAACAACCTCAGGTCCTAAAGGAACAACCTCAGGTCCTGAAGGAACAACCTCAGGTCCTAAAGAAACAACCTCAGGTCCTAAAGGAACAACCTCAGGTCCTGAAGGAACAACCTCAGGTCCTAAAGAAACAACCTCAGGTCCTAAAGGAACAACCTCAGGTCCTGAAGGAACAACCTCAGGTCCTAAAGAAACAACCTCAGGTCCTAAAGGAACAACCTCAGGTCCTAAAGGAACAACCTCAGGTCCTGAAGGAACAACCTCAGGTCCTAAAGAAACAACCTCAGGTCCTGAAGGAACAACCTCAGGTCCTAAAGAAACAACCTCAGGTCCTAATGGAATAACAGAAAATCCAGACAATGGTTCAACCTCAGGTCCTAAAGGAACAACAAATAAACCAGATGAAGGTTCAAGAAACATGCCTGGGCACAAAAAAAGACCCCATAAAAGGACTGGAAAACCAACTAATGATGGTGATGTTTCTCACAGTAAGTTTTTTCAAATTACTTTTTATTAATACAAGGTGTATTCCACTTTCGAAAACTGTAAGGGCAAATTACCGTTAACAATGTCCCTAGTGAAAACTAAGTTGTTTATTTCTACGTTTCTGGTTAAAATATTCAAAACTAGCTGTACCCGTGCGACATAATTCGCAATGGTTGGGATTGGGAGCCGTGATAGACATGACATGTCTAATTAAATAATAACTACGCCACTACGGGCTCATGCACAACAACTTTGCTAAAGAACTTCACATGATCAAATGCATAGTTTACGATTCTTTAAGAACATATATAGAAAAACATTATTTTTTATATATATATAGAAGATGAGTTAAAATTAATTTATTAAAGTCTCAGGTGCCTAAACTATGCCAAAATAGTCTGAACGGTAGACACCTGCCCTTATTTGAACATTGTTATTACGAACTAATACGTTTTCTTCCATAGTTTATAGGCAGACAAAGTATAATGATAAAATAAAATTGTTGGGTCTTGTTATTTCAAGTCTCAATTTTGCTAAACTTTTATTATTATTTATGGATAAAAATGTTTTGTTTAACAGAAAAAACAGTTGAAACGAAGACCAGTGAAACGCACAAGGAATCTACCTCGAACAGCGACGAACAATCCACAAAAACAATTTTAGAAACAATTAAAAAAGATCACAAACATCGTCCTGGTAAGTTGGCTGTGTTCTTGTTGTAGCTTCTCCATGTGGGGTCGGCATAAAATGTAGAAGACACATGCTAAAAAGTTTGGATTTTTTTATAACCGGCTAACTGCCTGGCGTCTGCCCTCTTTGGGAATACTTGCTTTGCGATGTGCAAAGCAAGTCGTTGTTTACGGGCGGGGCGGGCTGGTCATGTTAAAGCTGACATGCCCGGCCACGAACATTATGATAACTACGATCTTCCTAAACTTATTTAACTAAGGGCAGTAAGGCTTAGAAAATGCTAAAAAACATCACGTGATTGGACGACCTCTTATAATAAAAATGTTTTTAGTTCGGAAACCGCATCACGCTAGGCCTGGTCACAGGACTAATGAACCAAATCCTAGACCAGGAACAAGCCCTTCAACTCCAGGAGAAGAAACAGGTTCTTCACCAACCCGGCCCAGGTCTACGACAAAATCACCTAAAAACACTCAAAGACCCAGTGATGATGGTAATGATGACGATAATGACAGTGATGTTGTTTCTCGCAGTAAGTAATATTTTAAAATTCTTAGAAATCAACATTTATTTTTCTAATTACTTTTTATTACACAAATAATGCACATACACCCTGTATTCCACTTCCGCCGTGCTGTGTTTGCCGAGTGGGGGGTACTTCGACTTTCAATCTGTAGGTTATGGGTTCTGTAATTTTCTAATAAAACCCGATCTACAAACAAAAAAAATGTAAACAGAAAAAAATATGAACAGATTTTTTTGAGTAACTCCTATAATATGTATCATGTATAAATAAATAAGTTTTGTATATCAGGAAAACGAGTTGAAAACAAGAGCAATAAAACGCGCAAGGACTCTTCTTCGGAAAGCGTTGAAGAAACTACTACAAAAGAAATAAGACGCAGAAGTCACCCTCGTAAGTTCTTATTCTTTGGTTTTCTGTGTTATTTTAGTATTTATACCATTCCATATGGGGCTAAAGTCAAAGTGAAATGGCATTTATTTCAAAAAAATCACAAGGATCACTTTGAAACGTTTTAAGAGCTAGGTGAAGGTACGCTTGTTCCTCGCGATCAAGCCTAGAAGAATCCGGCAACAAACAGCACTTGAGGCCTATCATATTTTTCAATGATTCTATGTTGGGTTATGGTCGGGACAACATGTAGAAAAAGCCGGCCAAGTGCGAGTCTCGCGCACGAAGAATTCCGTACCATTATCTATAAAAAAACGCCAAAAAACACGTTTGTTGTATGGGAGCCCCCCTTAAATGTTGTTGTTATAGCAGCAATAGAAATACATAATCTGTGAAAAGTTCAACTGTCTAGCTAACACGGTTCATGAGATACAGCCCTGTGACGGACAGACGGACAGCAAAGTCTTAGTAATATTATGGTCCCGTTTTTATCCTTTGGGTACGGAACACTAAAAACATGTTGCAAAAAGGTTTTACAACCGGCCGCGTGACATTAACCCTCTTTGAGAATACTTGCTATGCAATGTCGTTGTCTAAGGCTGGTCGTGGTAAAGGTGTGTTTCGACCTACACGAAGCTTTACGAAGCTGGTGTATTGGACCAATGAGAGCGCTCAAATATTCGAGTTTGAAAATGTAGAGCGCTCTCGTTGGTCCGCTCCGCGTTGATGGTTACACACACAAAAGCTGACATGCCCGGCCACGAACGTTCAATAACGACGGGGTCTTCCTCCACATATATCTACATCTGTAGTTTAATTATTGTCCGCTCAAGCCAAAAAGGCCAGGAAGGTTAGACTCGGGCCCCAAAGAGTTCATTGTTTGAATCAAATCTTAAATTTGACATACAAATTAACTTCGATGGCAATTTCTTAATTTTAAAGATAATATGTTTTCGTAAATAATAATTATAGGATCACGACTGTAGTCCTCAAGTACGGTAAACGTCCTCTCGGATCTTTAGGCGCTCAGTTCTAAGATATCTAAAAAGGGTTAGACAGAGGCACGTCCAAACATTTGGTACATGCCAACATATTACAAAATAAAAAAAAAATATTAAAGAAAAGCTAGTGCTATGTTAAAAAAAATGTTTAAAACATAGATTAGGTGATTACTGATTACTGAACGACATAATAACAAAAATGTTTGTAGGTCGGAAACCGCATCACTCTAGGCCTAGAACAAGTCCTGCATCAACTCCAAGACCAGGAGCAGGTTCTTCACCAACTCCAGGACCAGGAGTAGGTTCTACATCAACCCGGCCTACTTATACAAATCCACATGAAAGGACTCAAAACCCCAGAGATGATGGTGATGATGTTGTTGATGATGATGATGATGATGATGATGATGATGATGATGATGATGATGATGAATATAGTAAGTATCTATAGATCTATATTTATAAAATATCTACTGTTTGCATCGAATAGGCTCCGAAGCTACTGGACGATTTGAAAAATTTAAACCATCAGATTCCTACATTATCCCTGATGAACATAGGCTATAGAATATTTCCAAAAACGTTAGGGATCCGTATGAAAACTTTGATAATGTAACCCAAGGTGTAAAAAAAATCAAAAAAAAATCTTTATATTGCGTTTGCTGCAGAAATTATATACAATAGAGCAAAGTGATGTACTACAGTTTTATAGAAGACATCAATATCTACAAAAAAAGCAGCAATACCATACGTCTAACTATTAGGGATGCGTTTAGTTATCACTAGAATTGATTGGTCTCACAGCTTAATTGGTAGTAATTTGTAGTTGTTTAAGTTGTGGGTTCTCAATGAACCAGAACCAAATATTTGTGTGTTAAACCTAGATATTTGAAAAAGTATAAATATTCTACCAGTAATCTGTTACCCATAGTACAAACTTTGCAGGTCCTAAAGCAACAACCTCAGGTCCTAAAGGAACAACCTCAGGTCCTAAAGAAACAACCTCAGGTCCTGAAGGAACAACCTCAGGTCCTAAAGAAACAACCTCAGGTCCTAAAGGAACAACCTCAGGTCCTGAAGGAACAACCTCAGGTCCTAAAGAAACAACCTCAGGTCCTAAAGAAACAACCTCAGGTCCTAAAGGAACAACCTCAGGTCCTAAAGAAACAACCTCAGGTCCTAATGAAACAACCTCAGGTCCTGAAGGAACAACCTCAGGTCCTAAAGAAACAACCTCAGGTCCTAAAGGAACAACCTCAGGTCCTAAAGAAACAACCTCAGGTCCTAATGAAACAACCTCAGGTCCTGAAGGAACAACCTCAGGTCCTGAAGGAACAACCTCAGGTCCTAAAGAAACAACCTCAGGTCCTGAAGGAACAACCTCAGGTCCTAAAGAAACAACCTCAGGTCCTAAAGGAACAACCTCAGGTCCTAAAGAAACAACCTCAGGTCCTGAAGGAACAACCTCAGGTCCTAAAGAAACAACCTCAGGTCCTGAAGGAACAACCTCAGGTCCTAAAGAAACAACCTCAGGTCCTGAAGGAACAACCTCAGGTCCTAAAGAAACAACCTCAGGTCCTAAAGAAACAACCTCAGGTCCTGAAGGAACAACCTCAGGTCCTAAAGGAACAACCTCAGGTCCTGAAGGAACAACCTCAGGTCCTAAAGAAACAACCTCAGGTCCTAAAGGAACAACCTCAGGTCCTGAAGGAACAACCTCAGGTCCTAAAGAAACAACCTCAGGTCCTAAAGGAACAACCTCAGGTCCTGAAGGAACAACCTCAGGTCCTAAAGAAACAACCTCAGGTCCTAAAGGAACAACCTCAGGTCCTGAAGGAACAACCTCAGGTCCTAAAGAAACAACCTCAGGTCCTAAAGGAACAACCTCAGGTCCTAAAGGAACAACCTCAGGTCCTGAAGGAACAACCTCAGGTCCTAAAGAAACAACCTCAGGTCCTGAAGGAACAACCTCAGGTCCTAAAGAAACAACCTCAGGTCCTAATGGAATAACAGAAAATCCAGACAATGGTTCAACCTCAGGTCCTAAAGGAACAACAAATAAACCAGATGAAGGTTCAAGAAACATGCCTGGGCACAAAAAAAGACCCCATAAAAGGACTGGAAAACCAACTAATGATGGTGATGTTTCTCACAGTAAGTTTTTTCAAATTACTTTTTATTAATACAAGGTGTATTCCACTTTCGAAAACTGTAAGGGCAAATTACCGTTAACAATGTCCCTAGTGAAAACTAAGTTGTTTATTTCTACGTTTCTGGTTAAAATATTCAAAACTAGCTGTACCCGTGCGACATAATTCGCAATGGTTGGGATTGGGAGCCGTGATAGACATGACATGTCAAATTAAATAATAACTACGCCACTACGGGCTCATGCACAACAACTTTGCTAAAGAACTTCACATGATCAAATGCATAGTTTACGATTCTTTAAGAACAAATATAGAAAAAAAATTTTTTTTATATATATAGAAGATGAGTTAAAATTAATTTATTAAAGTCTCAGGTGCCTAAACTATGCCAAAATAGTCTGAACGGTAGACACCTGCCCTTATTTGAACATAGTTATTACGAACTAATACGTTTTCTTCCATAGTTTATAGGCACACAAGGTATAATGATAAAATAAAATTGTTGGGTCTTGTTATTTCAAGTCTCAATTTTGCTAAACTTTTATTATTATTTATGGATAAAAATGTTTTGTTTAACAGAAAAAACAGTTGAAACGAAGACCAGTGAAACGCACAAGGAATCTACCTCGAACAGCGACGAACAATCCACAAAAACAATTTTAGAAACAATTAAAAAAGATCACAAACATCGTCCTGGTAAGTTGGCTGTGTTCTTGTTGTAGCTTCTCCATGTGGGGTCGGCATAAAATGTAGAAGACACATGCTAAAAAGTTTGGATTTTTTTATAACCGGCTAACTGCCTGGCGTCTGCCCTCTTTGGGAATACTTGCTATGCGATGTGCAAAGCAAGTCGTTGTTTACGGGCGGGGCGGGCTGGTCATGTTAAAGCTGACATGCCCGGCCACGAACATTATGATAACTACGATCTTCCTAAACTTATTTAACTAAGGGCAGTAAGGCTTAGAAAATGCTAAAAAACATCACGTGATTGGACGACCTCTTATAATAAAAATGTTTTTAGTTCGGAAACCGCATCACGCTAGGCCTGGTCACAGGACTAATGAACCAAATCCTAGACCAGGAACAAGCCCTTCAACTCCAGGAGAAGAAACAGGTTCTTCACCAACCCGGCCCAGGTCTACGACAAAATCACCTAAAAACACTCAAAGACCCAGTGATGATGGTAATGATGACGATAATGACAGTGATGTTGTTTCTCGCAGTAAGTAATATTTTAAAATTCTTAGAAATCAACATTTATTTTTCTAATTACTTTTTATTACACAAATAATGCACATACACCCTGTATTCCACTTCCGCCGTGCTGTGTTTGCCGAGTGGGGGGTACTTCGACTTTCAATCTGTAGGTTATGGGTTCTGTAATTTTCTAATAAAACCCGATCTACAAACAAAAAAAATGTAAACAGAAAAAAATATGAACAGATTTTTTTGAGTAACTCCTATAATATGTATCATGTATAAATAAATAAGTTTTGTATATCAGGAAAACGAGTTGAAAACAAGAGCAATAAAACGCGCAAGGACTCTTCTTCGGAAAGCGTTGAAGAAACTACTACAAAAGAAATAAGACGCAGAAGTCACCCTCGTAAGTTCTTATTCTTTGGTTTTCTGTGTTATTTTAGTATTTATACCATTCCATATGGGGCTAAAGTCAAAGTGAAATGGCATTTATTTCAAAAAAATCACAAGGATCACTTTGAAACGTTTTAAGAGCTAGGTGAAGGTACGCTTGTTCCTCGCGATCAAACCTAGAAGAATCCGGCAACAAACAGCACTTGAGGCCTATCATATTTTTCAATGATTCTATGTTGGGTTATGGTCGGGACAACATGTAGAAAAAGCCGGCCAAGTGCGAGTCTCGCGCACGAAGAATTCCGTACCATTATCTATAAAAAAACGCCAAAAAACACGTTTGTTGTATGGGAGCCCCCCTTAAATGTTGTTGTTATAGCAGCAATAGAAATACATAATCTGTGAAAAGTTCAACTGTCTAGCTAACACGGTTCATGAGATACAGCCCTGTGACGGACAGACGGACAGCAGTCTTAGTAATATTATGGTCCCGTTTTTATCCTTTGGGTACGGAACACTAAAAACATGTTGCAAAAAGGTTTTACAACCGGCCGCGTGACATTAACCCTCTTTGAGAATACTTGCTATGCAATGTCGTTGTCTAAGGCTGGTCGTGGTAAAGGTGTGTTTCGACCTACACGAAGCTTTACGAAGCTGGTGTATTGGACCAATGAGAGCGCTCAAATATTCGAGTTTGAAAATGTAGAGCGCTCTCGTTGGTCCGCTCCGCGTTGATGGTTACACACACAAAAGCTGACATGCCCGGCCACGAACGTTCAATAACGACGGGGTCTTCCTCCACATATATCTACATCTGTAGTTTAATTATTGTCCGATGTCCGCTCAAGCCAAAAAGGCCAGGAAGGCAATATTCAACGAAATGATCCCATGGTTCAACCCCAAGGTTAGACTCGGGCCCCAAAGAGTTCATTGTTTGAATCAAATCTTAAATTTGACATACAAATTAACTTCGATGGCAATTTCTTAATTTTAAAGATAATATGTTTTCGTAAATAATAATTATAGGATCACGACTGTAGTCCTCAAGTACGGTAAACGTCCTCTCGGATCTTTAGGCGCTCAGTTCTAAGATATCTAAAAAGGGTTAGACAGAGGCACGTCCAAACATTTGGTACATGCCAACATATTACAAAATCAAAAAAAAATATTAAAGAAAAGCTAGTGCTATGTTAAAAAAAATGTTTAAAACATAGATTAGGTGATTACTGATTACTGAACGACATAATAACAAAAATGTTTGTAGGTCGGAAACCGCATCACTCTAGGCCTAGAACAAGTCCTGCATCAACTCCAAGACCAGGAGCAGGTTCTTCACCAACTCCAGGACCAGGAGTAGGTTCTACATCAACCCGGCCTACTTATACAAATCCACATGAAAGGACTCAAAACCCCAGAGATGATGGTGATGATGTTGTTGATGATGATGATGATGATGATGATGATGATGATGATGATGATGAATATAGTAAGTATCTATAGATCTATATTTATAAAATATCTACTGCATGTTATCTATACTAATATTATAAAGAGAAAAGATTTGATTGTTTGTTTGCATCGAATAGGCTCCGAAGCTACTGGACGATTTGAAAAATTTAAACCATCAGATTCCTACATTATCCCTGATGAACATAGGCTATAGAATATTTCCAAAAACGTTAGGGATCCGTATGAAAACTTCGATAATGTAACCCAAGGTGTAAAAAAAATCAAAAAAAAATCTTTATATTGCGTTTGCTGCAGAAATTATAGACAATAGAGCAAAGTGATGTACTACAGTTTTATAGAAGACATCAATATCTACAAAAAAGTCAGCAATACCATACGTCTAACTATTAGGGATGCGTTTAGTTATCACTAGAATTGATTGGTCTCACAGCTTAATTGGTAGTAATTTGTAGTTGTTTAAGTTGTGGGTTCTCAATGAACCAGAACCAAATATTTGTGTGTTAAACCTAGATATTTGAAAAAGTATAAATATTCTACCAGTAATCTGTTACCCATAGTACAAACTTTGCAGGTCCTAAAGCAACAACCTCAGGTCCTAAAGAAACAACCTCAGGTCCTAAAGGAACAACCTCAGGTCCTAAAGAAACAACCTCAGGTCCTAAAGAAACAACCTCAGGTCCTGAAGGAACAACCTCAGGTCCTAAAGAAACAACCTCAGGTCCTAAAGGAACAACCTCAGGTCCTGAAGGAACAACCTCAGGTCCTAAAGAAACAACCTCAGGTCCTGAAGGAACAACCTCAGGTCCTAAAGAAACAACCTCAGGTCCTAAAGGAACAACCTCAGGTCCTAAAGAAACAACCTCAGGTCCTAAAGAAACAACCTCAGGTCCTGAAGGAACAACCTCAGGTCCTAAAGAAACAACCTCAGGTCCTAAAGGAACAACCTCAGGTCCTGAAGGAACACCCTCAGGTCCTAAAGAAACAACCTCAGGTCCTAAAGAAACAACCTCAGGTCCTAAAGGAACAACCTCAGGTCCTAAAGAAACAACCTCAGGTCCTAAAGAAACAACCTCAGGTCCTGAAGGAACAACCTCAGGTCCTAAAGAAACAACCTCTGGTCCTAAAGGAACAACCTCAGGTCCTAAAGAAACAACCTCAGGTCCTAATGAAACAACCTCAGGTCCTGAAGGAACAACCTCAGGTCCTGAAGGAACAACCTCAGGTCCTAAAGAAACAACCTCAGGTCCTGAAGGAACAACCTCAGGTCCTAAAGAAACAACCTCAGGTCCTAAAGGAACAACCTCAGGTCCTAAAGAAACAACCTCAGGCCCTGAAGGAACAACCTCAGGTCCTAAAGAAACAACCTCAGGTCCTGAAGGAACAACCTCAGGTCCTAAAGAAACAACCTCAGGTCCTAAAGGAACAACCTCAGGTCCTGAAGGAACAACCTCAGGTCCTAAAGAAACAACCTCAGGTCCTGAAGGAACAACCTCAGGTCCTAAAGAAACAACCTCAGGTCCTAAAGAAACAACCTCAGGTCCTGAAGGAACAACCTCAGGTCCTAAAGAAACAACCTCAGGTCCTAAAGGAACAACCTCAGGTCCTGAAGGAACAACCTCAGGTCCTAAAGAAACAACCTCAGGTCCTGAAGGAACAACCTCAGGTCCTAAAGAAACAACCTCAGGTCCTAATGGAATAACAGAAAATCCAGACAATGGTTCAACCTCAGGTCCTAAAGGAACAACAAATAAACCAGATGAAGGTTCAAGAAACATGCCTGGGCACAAAAAAAGACCCCATAAAAGGACTGGAAAACCAACTAATGATGGTGATGTTTCTCACAGTAAGTTTTTTCAAATTACTTTTTATTAATACAAGGTGTATTCCACTTTCGAAAACTGTAAGGGCAAATTACCGTTAACAATGTCCCTAGTGAAAACTAAGTTGTTTATTTCTACGTTTCTGGTTAAAATATTCAAAACTAGCTGTACCCGTGCGACATAATTCGCAATGGTTGGGATTGGGAGCCGCGATAGACATGACATGTCAAATTAAATAATAACTACGCCACTACGGGCTCATGCACAACAACTTTGCTAAAGAACTTCACATGATCAAATGCATAGTTTACGATTCTTTAAGAACATATATAGAAAAAAATTTTTTTTTATATATATAGAAGATGAGTTAAAATTAATTTATTAAAGTCTCAGGTGCCTAAACTATGCCAAAATAGTCTGAACGGTAGACACCTGCCCTTATTTGAACATAGTTATTACGAACTAATACGTTTTCTTCCATAGTTTATAGGCAGACAAAGTATAATGATAAAATAAAATTGTTGGGTCTTATTATTTCAATTCTCAATTTTGCTAAACTTTTATTATTATTTATGGATAAAAATGTTTTGTTTAACAGAAAAAACAGTTGAAACGAAGACCAGTAAAACGCACAAGGTATCTACCTCGAACAGCGACGAACAAACCACAAAAACAATTTTAGAAACAATTAAAAAAGATCACAAACATCGTCCTGGTAAGTTGGCTGTGTTCTTGTTGTAGCTTCTCCATATGGGGTCGGCATAAAATGTAGAAGACACATGCTAAAAAGTTTGGATTTTTTTATAACCGGCTAACTGCCTGGCGTCTGCCCTCTTTGGGAATACAGCAAGTATTCCCAAAGAGGGCAGACGCGATGATGCGATGTGCAAAGCAAGTCGTTGTTTACGGGCGGGGCGGGCTGGTCATGTTAAAGCTGACATGCCCGGCCACGAACATTATGATAACTACGATCTTCCTAAACTTATTTAACTAAGGGCGGTAAGGCTTAGAAAATGCTAAAAAATATCACGTGATTGGACGACCTCTTATAATAAAAATGTTTTTAGTTCGGAAACCGCATCACGCTAGGCCTGGTCACAGGACTAATGAACCAAATCCTAGACCAGGAACAGGCCCTTCAACTCCAGGAGAAGAAACAGGTTCTTCACCAACCCGGCAAACAACTACGACAAAATCACCTAAAAACACTCAAAGACCCAGTGATGATGGTAATGATGACGATAATGACTGTGCTGTTGTTTCTCGCAGTAAGTAATATTGTAAAATTCTTAGAAATCAACATTTATTTTTCTAATTACTTTTTATTACACAAATAATGCACAAACACCCTGTATTCCACTTCCGCCGTGCTGTGTTTGCCGAGTGGGGGGTGCTTCGACTTTCAATCTGTAGGTTATGGGTTCTGTAATTTTCTAATAAAACCCGATCTACAAACTCTCTTTGAGAATACTTGCTATGCAATGTCGTTGTCTAAGGCTGGTCGTGGTAAAGGTGTGTTTCGACCTACACGAAGCTTTACGAAGCTGGTGTATTGGACCAATGAGAGCGCTCAAATATTCGAGTTTGAAAATGTAGAGCGCTCTCGTTGGTCCGCTCCGCGTTGATGGTTACACACACAAAAGCTGACATGCCCGGCCACGAACGTTCAATAACGACGGGGTCTTCCTCCACATATATCTACATCTGTAGTTTAATTATTGTCCGCCTGTCCGCTCAAGCCAAAAAGGCCAGGAAGGCAATATTCAACGAAATGATCCCATGGTTCAACCCCAAGGTTAGACTCGGGCCCCAAAGAGTTCATTGTTTGAATCAAATCTTAAATTTGACATACAAATTAACTTCGATGGCAATTTCTTAATTTTAAAGATAATATGTTTTCGTAAATAATAATTATAGGATCACGACTGTAGTCCTCAAGTACGGTAAACGTCCTCTCGGATCTTTAGGCGCTCAGTTCTAAGATATCTAAAAAGGGTTAGACAGAGGCACGTCCAAACATTTGGTACATGCCAACATATTACAAAATCAAAAAAAAATATTAAAGAAAAGCTAGTGCTATGTTAAAAAAAATGTTTAAAACATAGATTAGGTGATTACTGATTACTGAACGACATAATAACAAAAATGTTTGTAGGTCGGAAACCGCATCACTCTAGGCCTAGAACAAGTCCTGCATCAACTCCAAGACCAGGAGCAGGTTCTTCACCAACTCCAGGACCAGGAGTAGGTTCTACATCAACCCGGCCTACTTATACAAATCCACATGAAAGGACTCAAAACCCCAGAGATGATGGTGATGATGTTGTTGATGATGATGATGATGATGATGATGATGATGATGATGATGATGATGATGATGATGATGATGAATATAGTAAGTATCTATAGATCTATATTTATAAAATATCTACTGCATGTTATCTATACTAATATTATAAAGAGAAAAGATTTGATTGTTTGTTTGCATCGAATAGGCTCCGAAGCTACTGGACGATTTGAAAAATTTTAACCATCAGATTCCTACATTATCCCTGATGAACATAGGCTATAGAATATTTCCAAAAACGTTAGGGATCCGTATGAAAACTTCGATAATGTAACCCAAGGTGTAAAAAAAATCAAAAAAAAATCTTTATATTGCGTTTGCTGCAGAAATTATAGACAATAGAGCAAAGTGATGTACTACAGTTTTATAGAAGACATCAATATCTACAAAAAAGTCAGCAATACCATACGTCTAACTATTAGGGATGCGTTTAGTTATCACTAGAATTGATTGGTCTCACAGCTTAATTGGTAGTAATTTGTAGTTGTTTAAGTTGTGGGTTCTCAATGAACCAGAACCAAATATTTGTGTGTTAAACCTAGATATTTGAAAAAGTATAAATATTCTACCAGTAATCTGTTACCCATAGTACAAACTTTGCAGGTCCTAAAGCAACAACCTCAGGTCCTAAAGGAACAACCTCAGGTCCTAAAGCAACAACCTCAGGTCCTAAAGAAACAACCTCAGGTCCTAAAGGAACAACCTCAGGTCCTAAAGAAACAACCTCAGGTCCTAAAGAAACAACCTCAGGTCCTGAAGGAACAACCTCAGGTCCTAAAGAAACAACCTCAGGTCCTAAAGGAACAACCTCAGGTCCTAAAGGAACAACCTCAGGTCCTAAAGAAACAACCTCAGGTCCTGAAGGAACAACCTCAGGTCCTAAAGAAACAACCTCAGGTCCTAAAGGAACAACCTCAGGTCCTAAAGAAACAACCTCAGGTCCTAAAGAAACAACCTCAGGTCCTGAAGGAACAACCTCAGGTCCTAAAGAAACAACCTCAGGTCCTAAAGGAACAACCTCAGGTCCTGAAGGAACAACCTCAGGTCCTAAAGAAACAACCTCAGGTCCTAAAGAAACAACCTCAGGTCCTAAAGGAACAACCTCAGGTCCTAAAGAAACAACCTCAGGTCCTAAAGCAACAACCTCAGGTCCTGAAGGAACAACCTCAGGTCCTAAAGAAACAACCTCAGGTCCTAAAGGAACAACCTCAGGTCCTAAAGAAACAACCTCAGGTCCTAAAGAAACAACCTCAGGTCCTGAAGGAACAACCTCAGGTCCTAAAGAAACAACCTCAGGTCCTAAAGGAACAACCTCAGGTCCTAAAGAAACAACCTCAGGTCCTGAAGGAACAACCTCAGGTCCTAAAGAAACAACCTCAGGTCCTAAAGGAACAACCTCAGGTCCTGAAGGAACAACCTCAGGTCCTAAAGACACAACCTCAGGTCCTAAAGGAACAACCTCAGGTCCTGAAGGAACAACCTCAGGTCCTAAAGAAACAACCTCAGGTCCTGAAGGAACAACCTCAGGTCCTAAAGAAACAACCTCAGGTCCTAAAGGAACAACCTCAGGTCCTGAAGGAACAACCTCAGGTCCTAAAGAAACAACCTCAGGTCCTAAAGAAACAACCTCAGGTCCTGAAGGAACAACCTCAGGTCCTAAAGAAACAACCTCAGGTCCTAAAGGAACAACCTCAGGTCCTAAAGAAACAACCTCAGGTCCTAAAGAAACAACCTCAGGTCCTGAAGGAACAACCTCAGGTCCTAAAGAAACAACCTCAGGTCCTAAAGGAACAACCTCAGGTCCTGAAGGAACAACCTCAGGTCCTAAAGACACAACCTCAGGTCCTAAAGGAACAACCTCAGGTCCTGAAGGAACAACCTCAGGTCCTAAAGAAACAACCTCAGGTCCTGAAGGAACAACCTCAGGTCCTAAAGAAACAACCTCAGGTCCTAAAGGAACAACCTCAGGTCCTGAAGGAACAACCTCAGGTCCTAAAGAAACAACCTCAGGTCCTAAAGGAACAACCTCAGGTCCTGAAGGAACAACCTCAGGTCCTAAAGAAACAACCTCAGGTCCTAAAGGAACAGAAACAGGTCCTTCATCAACTCCAGGATCAGGAACAGGTGTAACTAGACCAGCTCGTAAACCAGTAACTAGACCAACTCCAGGACACGGATCCCCTCACCGTCCAGGCCAAGGAATATGGCCTAGGCCAAGGGGCTGGCAGCCTTGGGATTGGCCCCGGGATGCTCCTTGGGCACCTAGATACAGACCTAGGCCACGAGGATACCCTATGCTCCATGGCAGGCCAAGGCCAGGTCTTGACTGGCCAAGGTGGAGGGCACCTAGACGCAAGATCTGTAGATGCTACGATTCAATCGAAGAAATTCCACGGGACGAGAGAGAGCGAATGGGACTTTATATGTAAAATTGCTACAGAAAATGCTGCTTTTTACAAAGCACAGACTATTTTCATACCAATTTTAACTCCCAGAATACTATGATATCTGTTTATATATATTAATTGCAGCAATTTAAAAATGCCATTATGGCGCCAAAAAAAAAGTTAAATAAATTAATTTTTGGAACAAAATCTTTTATTTATACTAGTAGCTTCTACCCGCTTCTTTTCGGCCACACAGATTTAGGAAATCGATTTGTTGAATTTTTCGTAAACATTCAAATTCCTGAAAACCAAAATAAAATATTAGGAAAAAGTAGCCTATGTCCGTTCCAAGACTTTAAACTATCTACATACATATGAAATTTCATCACAATCGGCCTAGCGGCTTAGCCATGGTAGCGTCACAGACATCTCACTCTGATGATAATGATAATCATGTTTTTACAAAATAGCCCTGTTGGCTTTTCAAATTTCGTGTCTTTGAGGGTAGTTTGAATGTGTGTATGCCGAAAGATGGCCTGGCCTAGCTGTCAGCCAATCACAAGCGGTCTCTCCGCATCGGTGGATAAGACGGTTGCATGGTAATTACGATTAGTAAACACAGTTTTTTTGCTGTTTTTCATTAAAAAATGGTGTTTTAAGCCTGCTGATTATCGAGTTTTGCTATACAGACTATAGCAAAACTCGATAATCAGCAGGCTTAAGGCTTCTTACTAGTTTAGCTATATTATTTTCATATGGTTAAACTTTCTTATTATAGTACAATATAGAAGCTGACACTAGCTAGTAAATGAATAAAGAGGCAGAAGTTCTGAACACGTGATAGGTTGCAAGCTCATCGCCGATGATGGGTTACATTACATTTAATTACTTCTTTCGCTGTCTTTCAAAGATTGATGGTTTTACTCCTTATTTATACCCCCCAAATAGATCGAAAACATCTTAATTGTGACAAATGTTAGTAAACAGAACAAAATAGGAGGGTAGGTAGGTAAGAAAGTGCTTTAACGTGATAGGGGGTTTCGTCAGGAATATAAAATCTAACCTACTTTATATTACACTAGCAAAAATTTTGCATAGGTACCATATTATTACCATATTATTGTATTGTCACTAGAACTAACCTTTAGTTCTAGTGACAATACAATAGTATGGTACCTGTGATGGAGTCAGGACAGGAGCTGTTCAATCATAACTCATAACTGTCAAGTTCCGATGACAATGTAATATTATGTGACAGAAGATAGCGCGCTGCTCTGATTTCTAGCTCCAAGGATTAGAAAAGGATTTATAAAAAATCCTTTTATAAAATCACAAATATTTAAAAACACCAATATTTATTTGGTGTGTGATACACAGCGCCATCTAGCCTAAACAAAACTTATACTATGGAAACCAGATAACTGATAGAATACTTATATACTTTTTTTTATAAATGCATACATACATCATACTAACACCTAGACACAGAACAAACATCTATGTTCTACACACAAATATTTGTCCTGGGTGGGGATCGAACGCACAACCTACAGCACAGAAGGTAGAGCTACTACCAACTGAGCTGTGAGGATAGTCAATTTTCCTTCATTAATTTCCCTAGTCCTGTTCAGGCGCTGTGACTACGTAAATAAGAATAAGACATGAGTCGATTTGTCTCAATTTACTGCTAATACCTTAAGGCGGGGAGATGGGGCTAGATGGATAACCAAACAACGCAAACAAGAAAAATAATTACGTTTAAAAAAATAAAAACAAATGACCTCGACTGACTTCATGTTAAGAATGAAAGAAAGAAAAAAACCATGCATAGCACCGACACCGAACCTAAGGGGTAGGTGAAATGCAGTGTGGTTTTATAACTAGGGTCAAAGACCCGGTTGTGGAGCCTACCCCGGTTTTGGGCATTTTAAATTTTGGAGATCTATTGATCAAGTATATTAGTAAGTATATTATTAATAAACTTGTTTATTTGCTATGCTTAGTAATAATAGATTATAGATTTTAAATAAACTTGTTTAAAATCTATAGTTAATACAATGATTTCTGAGGTGACTTGAGAACCTTCTTCTTTTTTCAAAGTCAGTTTAAAGCAAGGTTCGTCACACATAAATATAATATACCTACACTACCCTTGACTTAAACAGTACGAAAATCTATCTCACATTGTTAACTAAAAATTTCATAGCGATATCCTAATCCTAATAATATTATAAATGTGAAAATTTGTGAGTTTGTATGTATGTTTGTTCCTCAATCAGGCCTAAACGACAAAACGGATTAAGATGAAATTTGCTGTAGTATGTAGATAAAAAATTAGAATAAATAAAGGGGGAACATATAATCCTCATAAGTTTGTAGAGAAAAAATGGGAAACTGCCTGAAATTGAATTTTCCTATGTGATTATTACAAAAAAAAAATTACAGAACAACGTTTATCACGGGTCGGCTAGTTTTTTCTTTATTTCCAAATGTTTTGTTACCGTAATTAAAAACATATCCCAGAAAGGTAGGCAGAGATCACGGCATTCCACTTTCTATTCTGACATACTTCTTTTGCTCAATTCACACTCATCACCCGTAGAGTTCTCTTGACTTGGTCGCTTTCCAAAACGTCACCGATTTTGTCCAATATATATTTAATTACTTAGTTTATTTTGGTTACTTACTGCTATTATTTAAAGGAAATTTAATTAGAAATCTATTTATAAACTCACTCGATAAAGCAATCACTTGGAAATCGAAACTCCATTGTATTGCCCACGTGTACCCATTTCATTCCCATCCTCCTCTTTACCAGAGACGAACTTTGAAATTTAAGTAGTAAAAAATAAATAAATAGGATCACGACTGGTACCCCCAAGTATGGTAGACATCCTCTCAGATCTTCAGACGTTTAGATCCTTTGAAGATGTCTAGTGGGGGTAGTCAGAGGCACGTCCAAACATTATATTTGGCACATGCCCACATTTTGCAGTAGTTAGCATTCCATACGTGACAGGTTGCAAGCCCATCGCCGCTTATAAGAACACTAACTGGTTTCCTCACGATGTTTTCCTTCACCGTTGTAAGCACGTGTTTTTGATGCGCATATAAATTTTCGAACAGAAAAATACATTGATGCACGACGGGATTCGAACCCACGACCTTCAGATTGAAAGTCGAGGTATATCCCACTCGGCCAACACGGCCTCTATTCTAGTAGTACTATAGTATTGAAACTTGGGTTGTAATAGGGTACTTCCGTAATATTATTTTTAATCGAAGAATAAAGAGGAGATTCTCAATTCGACATGTATATATTTTTATAGATTTTTTAGGGTTCCGTTCCCAAAGGGTAAAAACGGGACCCTATTCTAAGACTTCGCTGTCCGTCTGTCTGTCACAGGGCTGTATCTCATGAACCGTGATAGCTAGACAGTTGAAATTTTCACAGATTATGTATTTCTGTTGCCGCTATAATAACAAATACTAAAAACAGAATAAATTAAATAATGTAAGTGGGGCTCCCATAGAACAAACGTGTTTTTTGCCGTTTAGTTTAGATAATGGTACGGAACCCTTCGTGAGCGTGTCCGACTCGCACTTGACCGGTTTTTTTATGTGTGACCGCACATATCCTTTTACAAGGTGATGCGTTTCCATTGCGTAGAGAATATTCCCAAGTTGGTTTGATTTACGTTTAAAAAATGTTAGAACTGGACCAGGCAGGATCGCTTGAAATAAAAGGCAGGTTCTAGTTACACCTTTTTATATATTTTCTTACGTCAAGTTCTCTCTCCATTACAATCAGCTCTACTTTTCCCCCCAAAAATCCCATCTACCCGCCCTATCAAAAATAATCAACTGTCAATGTCATACAACAACCAACGTAATGTTTCCATGCTACTGTCAAGAATGGCTACCAAATGGAAACATTCTACCTTAACAATAATAGTGTAATTAATAATTATGTAGCTGGAATATTCGATAACATTCGGCCATCCTGTAACTGCGGCCGCGTCCCGCGACGCTCGGAATTCTTCTCGCTGCTCACCCAGTTCTGGAAAAAACAATAATAATTACGCAGCAGTATATACCCCGTAAATTTTTAATTAAATACTACATGAAACTACAGAAAAGTGGAGTAGGCATAAGTTTCATGTTTATTGACATCAAGATCATCTGAGTTTAATTCCTAGGGATATGTATTAACTGTTAACAACTTGGTCATTCAGAATTGATTTGGTTATTAGAGCCACTCAGGTTAGGTTTATTTCTTTTCATATAGATACAGGATTTTCTGTAGTTTTGAATTACACAATGGTTTATTAGATCACACAGTTTTATGTTTCACACAGTTATATGTATAACGCTGTTTCTATAAATCACACAGTTTATATGTATCACACAGTTTATATGTATCACGCAGTTTTTATGTATCACACAGTTTATTTGTATCACACAGTTTATATGTATCACGCAGTCTTTATGTATCACACAGTTTATATGTATCACACAGTTTATATGTATCACGCAGTTTTTATGTATCACACATTTTATTTGTATCACGCAGTTTATATGTATCACGCAGTCTTTATGTATCACACAGTTTATATAGTTGGTATTATACAGAAAACGAACATGAACACAAAGAGAAGAAAGAAATAAAATAAAATAAACGTCAGTAACCAAATAATGTTCGTTTTATTTTAATTGTACAATATTAACAGGAAATATTGTGGAATATTAACAGGAAATAAACTGAAATCATTTTAAGATTCAGTATTTTCTATAGTATTACCTATGTATTTTATTCTGTTATCAGTAAGTAGAAGTAGGTATATAAATCTAAAGCAGTATGAGATCAAATATATACAATTCACTTTTCCGATATGGTGATTAAAAACAAACTATTATAGTGATCAGTAAAGTTCCTCCTCATCATTTTTATTAGCTCTCTAACAGATCAATTAGGTAATCTCTATCAACTTCACGATCGCTACTCGAACTATCGTCTTCTGACATTGTTGGATTGTATGGTCTGAGACTTTCACCTGGCACAACTGCATTAAACTTTTTATAACCTTTCATACCCTTAATACTAGCAATGGTATAGCGGTCCAAAGACTGATCAGCTTTACAAACTTTATAGGGACCAGTGTAAAGTCCAGTTAATTTTCGTGTGACCCTTGCTGCACTATCCCTAGCAATTCCGCCTTTCCACAATACAAGTTGTCCTAACGTATATTTTGTTATTTTCTTATGTTTTTGATCATATCTATTCTTCATTAGCGTCATATTTTTATCAATACGTAATTTTGCAGTAGCTCTGCGTGTCTCTAATTCGTTCAATTGGGAATCAGTATTGTCTGATTCGTGTAATGGATAAGCAGGTAAACGTGAATTGCTGTGACCAAACATTAATTTGAAGGGGGGGAAACCGGTGGTTGCATTGATCGTATTGTTTATTCCCCACACTACATCTGATAACTTTTGATCCCAAGAACATTCACTTTCTGACATAGTATTTAAACCGTTTAATAAAGTACGGTTAACCCGTTCAACCTGACCATTAGAACGAGGGCTTGCAATTGCATTTAGAATATGTTTAAACTGCGTTTCCTCTGCGAATTGTTTAAAATACCTACTTGTAAATGCTTTACCCCTATCAGTGATAATTCTTTTAGGATTGCCAAATTGATCAATAACTCCTTTTAGCAGTTTTATGGTTTCAACTGAACTGCAACTTTTGGCTGATCGCGCAAATACGAATTTTGTAAAAGAATCTATAATCACCAAAACATATGCGTTTCCCGATCGTGTTTTCACGAAGGGGCCCAAGTGATCAGCGTGTAGTGTATGCATTGGAATGGCTACTTTGTTTATAGGGTGCAGTTCGCCTTCTGCTTTACCGTCGTTTCCCTTTGCATAAGCACATTGTAGACATGATTTTATATACTTGCGGATAAAGCGTGTCATTCCAGAGAACCAAAATTGCTCTTTGATAGCTTTTTCGCTTCGATCAAACCCTGGATGTCCTACTTGGTCATGATATTTCTGCATTAAACCATACTTACCTAACTTTGGGATAACAAACCTATCTCCAGCCAAAGTTTTTCTATAAAGAACGTCGTCTTTTATGCAGTAATTAGATGTTATGTCGCTATTAGTAGTACCTGCCTTAAGCTGGGTAAGTATGCTTTGAATACTATCGTCCTGTAATTGAAGAGATATTAACCAATCAGAATTATCTATCATCAGTACGATGCTTGTGACAGGGTTTCGACTTAAAGCATCGACATGTTTCATTCTATCCCCTGGCCTATATTCAATTTGTATGTCAAAGTCCTGAATCATAAGCCACCAGCGGGCAATACGAGGAATAAGATCTTTTTTGGTCAGAGTAGTTCTTAAGGCTGCGCAATCGGTTATAACTTTGACAGGAATTCCCGTTAAATATATACGAAATCGTTTGAGAGATTCAACAACAGCTAAAGTCTCCAGTTCATAACTATGGTAAAAGCTTTCTTCTTTACTGGTGACCCTACTAAAATAAGCAATTGGTTTTAGACTGCCATCTTCTTGATATTGCATCAAGATACCTCCTAACCCTAACCGACTTGCATCTGTATGGAGTTCAGTTATGGCATCTTTGTTATAAATTCCCAAAACCGGTCTCTCTGTCAATTTTTGCTTCAGCACCTGAAACGCTTTTTCCTGCTCCGCTCCCCAAGTCCAGTTAACATCTTTCTGTGTCAGCTGCGTTATAGGCCGCGCAATTTCAGCGAATCCACGAACATATTTTCTAAAGTAGGACGCTAAGCCTATAAACTGGCGAACTTCGTGAACGTTACGTGGCCTTTGGTAATTAGTTACGCAATTTATTTTGGCTTGACCTGGTTGAATAGTACCAGCAGTGATTTCGTGACCTAGGTAGTTTGCACTCTGTTTAAGAAACGAACATTTATTTAGGTTCAATTTAAGGTTAGCGTCAGTTAGTAACTTAAGAACCCGCTCTAACAAATCTATTCCTGCTTGAACCGACACCGTGGGCAACATGACGTCATCCAAATACAAAGCTATATCATTACTGACCTTTCCTAAGACCATTTTTATAAGTCGCGAGAAGACGGCTGGAGCATTTGCTAGACCAAATGGCATTTTAACGTACTCATATTGGCCAGTTGGTGTAACAAAGGCCGTTTTGCTGATCGACTCATCTGCCATAGGCACTTGATGATAGCCTTGAGCGAGATCAAGTGTGGTAAAGTACATTTTACCCGTCAATCGTCCTACCTGATCTTCAACGTGAGGAAGTGGAAAACGATCTTTTATAGTGCGTGCATTTAAAGCTCGGTAATCTACACACAGCCTATAATCACCACCCTTTTTCTTAACTAGTATTACAGGACTAGCATAGTCTGATTCTGATTCTCTTACTACTCCTGCATCAAGAAGGTCTTGTACTTTGCTATTGACAATTTCATTTTCTTTGTGTGACAATCTGTAAGGTTTGAAGTATACTGGCTGATCAGTAGTAGTACGAATATGCATCTTGATCAAATCAGTACAGCCCAAATCGTTTGTACTTTTGGCAAAAGAATTTGCATACCTATTCAAAAGTTTTAAAAGGCGCTCTTTATCTACTATTTGTAAATCTCCTACATCTATATCTGACATGTCAATAGTAGCTGGTCCACTAGAGGCATTCACACTTTCAACGGTCAAAATATTGTGATTATCATGCTCATCTTGCACAAGCAACTCAGCACGTGTCACTAACCTATTCGCTGACCATTGGATAGTGTGGTGTCCAACATTAAATACTTTTATGTGGCTTGTTTTGGCCATGATAACAGCTTGTGGTATGAAATATGACATACAGCCTAACTCAAAGTAAACTTTGCCACTTAAGAATGTGTATTGCTTATCATCAGGTATGTTGTCTATAAATACTTCTATAAATGCATCGCTTTGAGCCGGTATAACAGCATTGTGTTTTAAGTAAACTGGGAACTTGCAGATGCAATCAATATTTTGCAATCCAATTTCACTTAGAGTATTTTGCAGGCTGCAAGTAGGCATAAAGGTCACAGAACAGAGTTTAATGTAGTGATCAAACTTATATTATTTTGATTTATCATAGGCTGCCCTACTATTATATCTACCTCGGACAAATTATAATTTGTAACTTCTACATTGCCGTTGATAGTGAGGCCATCAATTTGCATGTTGATGTTAGATTTACCCTGAGATCGAGCACAGAAACCTCCAAAACCCAATATGCTTCAGATGGTTCTAGCTTTAATTTTAAATTTTTAGCTTGTGTGTGTGTTATAACATTCAACTGGCTGCCCGTATCTATATAAGCAGTCAACTTATAGCCGTTGACATGCACTAACTTTTTGTATAAATCTTGAAGTACATTATAAGTTATATGAAAAATTCTGCTGACCTTATGAGGTTGTTGGTGCGTAGAAGTCGCTGCAAACCAACAGCTAGCCATAGTGTGTCCTGTACGCTGACAATTATCGCATCTCAGATGAGATCTGCAATCCCGTGCTTCATGACCTGGTCGGCGGCATGAGTAGCAAACTTTTGGTAACAAAGGTTGTCGCGATGTGGAGGTGCTTGCAATGACTGTAGAACTGCTTCCATTGTTGCCACGTCTCCATATTGAGTTTTTAACCGCAACAGCCGCTGGCGCCGGCACCGCCTCGATACTTTTGTAGTTTTCTAACGATGATAGGTACCCAAAATATAGTTGCTGTGGTGTCTCGCACTGAAACGCTTTAGCATTTGCTCTTATTTCTTGGGGTAGACCTTTAATAATGCACGATATTGCGTCTTCTCCATCTATTTTACACTTTTTCAGCAGCGATATTTTAGTATGAAAGTATTTCGTCATAGTTTCTGAATTAGTTTTGGATTTACCTAACATTTCTTCTAAACGATCAACAAAATCGGTCGTTCGAGGGAAAGCTGTCTGCAATGCTTCTTTCCAGTCATCCCAAGTCAGATCATAGTTTTCCAAATCATCATACCAGCTTCTGGCAGAACCTCTCAAACGTATTTGCATGATAAATTGACGATCTCGCTTGTCCCAGCCATAAATTTCTCCAAGCTGGTCAATTTTATGTAACCAACTAACAACATTACTTGCTTTTTCATCCGGACGAAACTTTGGTATTACTTCTGCATCTATTGGTGTTATACGCCGTCGTTTGAAAGCAGGCACGAGAGCTTCCTCGAAGAAAAAATTTTCATCATTTAGATCATCTCCGGAATTGGTAGAAGATTCACTCGATTTTCGTTTACGTTTTCCGAGACCTTTGTAGTATGGGCCAGACATCTTCGTTATCCCACTTCTGAGGTGTTAGAACTGGACCAGGCAGGATCGCTTGAAATAAAAGGCAGGTTCTAGTTACACCTTTTTATATATTTTCTTACGTCAAGTTCTCTCTCCATTACAATCAGCTCTACTTTTCCCCCAAAAAATCTACCCGCCCTATCAAAAATAATCAACTGTCAATGTCATACAACAACCAACGTAATGTTTCCATGCTACTATCAAGAATGGCTACCAAATGGAAACATTCTACCTTAACAATAATAGTGTAATTAATAATTATGTAGCTGGAATATTCGATAACAAAAACTAAAAACTAAACCGACAAAAATGTTTCTACCAATTGAAAAGTCAAGGTTCGTTTTTTTGAGTTTGATAAAAGAACCAACATGAATGTAATTTAATTGATTGGGACTATTTCACTTTCATAACTTTTGTGAGTTTTTATATAATACGTCATTGGTTGTTACAACGGGATCGAAACATTGTCGGTGTCCTCATTGACAATTTATCATTTACGTGAGTAATTTCCCGTTGTTGTAATAATGATTGGGACTATTCTCTACTATTATTAATATTAATTATTATAATTTTCATAATCATACATAAAGAAAACCGACAATAAAAATTTGTACGTGGCTAATATTTATGCTAACCTATTGTCAAACTACTTATTTAAAGACATCCCACGCTGTCATTAGTTGGGAACATCCTGATTACACCCCTGCATTTTATTTACATACATCCCTCTGGATTCACTATAAAAGGAGATGGTAGGGCACCGAAGACATCAGTTCAAAGTAACCTTTCAAAGTGTTTGAATTAGATTCAAAATGTTTAAAAAAGTTGAGGGTCTTTTTTATATATTAGTACTTTTATCTATCAGTTTTGTGTATACTTCTGGCAATGATTTGAAGGTATGTGTATCACTTTTTGATTATCCTATGTTTTAAATCAGTTATTTATTAACCGACTTCCAAAAGTTATGTTTGTTATGTCAGAAATCCGTCATTGTATAAAACAGATTTAGAAAATTCTATTTTCGACTATGAGGGTATAGGTACTTTGATTGGTCCCTTGTAGATCGATATTATTCCCATTTAGACCAGCAGGGCTATTTTGTATGAACATGATTATCATGTTATGATGTTGAATGCAATACTGAATGTTAGAGAATACCTAACCTGTACACATTTCATAGTAACTATTCAGTTTATGCACCGCACCCATACCTACGCTTCAGCGTATTGGAGGCGTAGGTATAGGTGCCTAAACAGCTTAAAAACGTAGGTATTATGGTATTCAGTACAAATAAATATTGGTATGAATGAATATAACATGATAATCATGTTTTTACAAAATAGCCCCACAGTTCTAAGGTTGAAAAATAAAAACTTATAAACTTGTCAACTTCTAGTAAGTATTTAAAATCACAAAATATACTCACATGTTTATTTCGTAAAATATATATTAATCTCCTTGCCATGACAATAGCTAATTATTACAAATGAAAATAATAATTGTACCTACATTCAATAATAAAATTATATTGTAGCTGACACTTATTTATGAGGAATATAATATTTAAGACTAACAAACACGAAGTCGGTTTTATTTTTAATTTTTGTAACGTATTATATAAATAAAATCACAAGGATCACTTTGTAAGTGTATGTGTGTAAGGTAATTTATGGATCTTTAGTTGTCTGAAATAAATGATTTTTATTTATATTATTTTACTTCGAAAAGTCTTAATAAAGGAGCTAATTCTCTAATTGGTCCCATTTAAATTATATTCCTGGAAATAGTTAAAAAACGAATATCGTCCCTTGACTTTTCGATTAGTCGATACATTTTCGTCGATTTTTTTTTTGGTTTTTTGAATTAATTAATTTCTTTCAGGAAGAGGGCAGGAGGGCACACAGTGACAGAGGTGGTCTATGGTTCGGCCCTCGGCTAGGCAAGAGGTCCTTGCAAATACCTGATGATACTAACAGGTAGGGTGAGAGCGCTGGTTTTGGTTTTAACACAAAACTACGGTTTTCAAACAACATAGAATAGAGTATCTATCTATCTCTTAGGTTAAGCAAAGGTTTTGTAACAGGCGATATTTATTAATCTGGGGGCACGGCAGTGCCCCCGCCAAGTCAAGCAATAAAGCGGCACGGCTGTACCATCCTTTTCTCGAAGCAGTTCAGGCCATTTTCGACCCCCTATAACTTCGTTGTGGATAAAACTAGAAGCCTGAATTTTCAGTAACCAAGCAGTCACTATATAAACACGGTATATTCCAAATTTCATTCAATTTTAACCAGTAGTTTAAGAATTATAACTAGTCAAAGTTTCCTATTTTGTCACTCACTCACTCATTTACTCACTCACTGACTGACTGACTGACTGACTGACTGACTGACTGACCGATCATCAAAAGTTTAAGGCACTTCTAGCAGACATAGAAGCTTCAAATTTGAAACACAATTAGTGTTTAGTGTAAAAATCCTAAAAAAACCTGCCAAGTGCGTTCCGTACCATTATCTATAAATCATGTTTGTTGTATGGGAGTCCCACTTAAACATTTATTTTAATCTGTTTTTAGTATTTGTTGTTATAGCGGCAACAGAAATACATCATCTGTGAAAATTTTAACTGTC
Organism: Hydriomena furcata; assembly: GCA_912999785.1. Lineage (NCBI taxonomy): Eukaryota > Metazoa > Arthropoda > Insecta > Lepidoptera > Geometridae > Hydriomena > Hydriomena furcata. Next base: position 2,680,991 of record OU538823.1, on the reverse strand, counting down.
TAGCTATCATGGTTCATGAGATACAGCCCTGTGATAGACAGACGGACAGACAGACCGACAGACAGACAGACGGACAGACGGACAAACGGACAGACGGACAGACGGACGGACGGACAGACGTACAGATGGACAGACGGACGGACGGACAGTGGAGTATTAGTAACAGGGTTCCGTTTTTACTCTTTAGGTACGGAACCCTAAAAAGTAGGGCATCTACAAAAATAAATGAGATGCCATCAAAAACATAACTTGTAAAAAAAGCCAAGTCTCGCAACGCAACTCAGTTCTTCTACCGTAAAAAGTTGTGAGATCCATGTAATACCAAGTCGGTTAATTTATTCAGTCCCTACTTTAAGGGTCCTTCTGATTTATGTTATTACGTAATTAGCTAACCTTTACGTAATAACTTAAGACAGAAGGACCCTTAAAGTAGGGACTGAATAAATTAACCGACTTGGTATTACATGGATCTCACAACTTTTTACGGTAGAAGAACTGAGTTGCGTTGCGAGACTTGCCTTTTTTTACAAGTTATGTTTTTGATGGCTTAATTATACTTAATTATATAAATCGGCAAATCTAGAGGTATAGACTCTATAGACCATAGACCACATACACAATACACATACCTACTAGCTACCTAAATGTAGAACAGTTTATTTTTAAGTTTTGATGGTTTTCAAGTGCGGTTTCATCACTTTTTCCGTCTTGTCCGGGTAGACTCAGCTAATACAAATAAGGAACCCTAAAAACAAAAAAAATCAAGTATAGGTTTTATTTTTCAGAGATGTCTATTACAGACTCATAGAAGCAGCCGATGCTCTAAGATACTACTATGACCAACTGCCCGATTCCTTTCTGGACAGGAGGAACGAGCCAGAGACAAGAGGTTAGTAGCATCATCGTTATCCTGCCCTTATCCCACTTAAGTGGGGTAAGCACAACATGTATTTTTCTTCCATTTCCCTCTATCAGCCGTCATCTCATCACTCCTTTCTTACCCATATAATCTTTCACGCAGTCTATCCATCTTTTCTTTGGCCTACCTCTACTTCTACATCCATCCACATTCATTCCTAACATTCTTCTCGTCACATGACTTACTTCCCTTCTCATGACATGCCTATGCCTATACCACGCTAGGCTTCACCTATTGCTCTTCATCTTTTTAATCACAGGCGCTAATTTCAAACTTCATCTGATATACTAATTCCGAAGTTAGTAGCAGGTTAGTAGAATACCAGCGCTGTAACATGGTAACATGTTTTAGCATGAAGCAGCTGAAGATCATTTCACCACCACACAAAGCTTATATTTTTTTATTTGAAATTAGCATTTGTTTTTGATTTTTTTTTAATATTATTGTGGTGGTTGAATAAACGTTATCTGTTCTATTCTATTCTACTCTATTCATTATCAGAAGCAAATATAGAAAAGTTATAGGAATAAAAGTTGTTGAGCATTTATTTATCTTTAATTTAATACCAAGCGGAACTCTGTAGGACCAACAGTTCTTTAGTTATTAGGAAAATACTAAAACTATCAGAACTAAATTTAAATATTTAAAAAAAATATAAATACTATTTACATGAGACCAACTTCAGACTATCGTCTACACAAAAAAAACATATCGCACTTTGATCTTAGCCAAAAGGCCGAGAAGCGATAAAAAAAAAAAAAAAAAAAAACATATTGGATCACCAGGTAAAATATATAGCTATTACTCAAAACTTGCTTTCGTTATCATAAATTACTTTGTTTAGGTTTTGTAGGTTATGTATTTCAAAAATGGCGTCTTGAAAAGGGCTCAGCTGGTCTAATACCTAGTTTATTATAAGTAGTTTATTATAACATTTCCTCATTGCAGTGACGAAGAAGGTGATTTTCACGCCGAAGTTAGGCCGCAGGTTAGCGGAGGACCGGCAGATCGTGGACTTTACGCCGCGGTTAGGACGCGCCACCGATGACGCTACACAATCGGACCAAGAAATGTAGGTATTTTCAATATACTTATCACTACTAGCTTATACCCGCGACTTCGTCCGCGTAGAATCAGAAAATCGATTTTTAATGATTTCATAGTGAAACTAGCTGTCCCGACAGACGTTGTCCTGTCAAATGTCAATAATCTCACAGAAAAAAGCACTTTCCGTTTTTCCCGATCTTTACGCCATCCTTATCACTTAGGGGTATGAAAAATAGATGTTGGCCGATTCTCAGACCTACTCAATATGCTCACAAAATTTCATGAGAATTGGTCAAGCCGTTTCGGAGGAGTACGGGAACGAACATTGCGACACGAGAATTTTATATATAAGATATTGAAATTCAAAAGAAAATTTTGGGGAAAAAAGTGGCCCGAATAAATAAATAGTCGAAACGATGTAACTTTGAAACGAATATTGTCAAGAAACTTCGTTCCCGAGTAGACTAACTGGTTGCAAGCCCGTCGCCACTTATAAGAATTTTTAATTCCTTTTTAGGGTTCCGTACTCAAAGGGTACCTCCTATCCGTCTGTCTGTCCGCCTGTCTGTCTGTCACAAGGCTGTATCTTAACAAAAATTCAACTGCCTAGCTGTCACGGTTCTGAACCATGACAGCTAGACAGTTGAAATTTGTCACAGATGATGTATTTCTGTTGCCGCTTTCAACAAATACTAAAAACAGAATAAAATAAATATTTAAGTGGGGCTCCCATACAACAAGCGTGATTTTTTTGGCGTTTTTTATAGATAATACGAAACCTTTCGTGCGCGAGTCCAACTCGCACTTGGCCGGTTTTATATTATATATTTTTTCTAGATACCGGCCTGATGCGGACCGCATCGGGACAAAGACAAGATACTTTTCACCAAGACTAGGTCGTACCATGAATTTCTCCCCTCGTCTCGGCAGGGAATTAAATTATGGTAAGATTATAGTTTTTATCCAAATTCAAATTACATTCATTTGGAGCTAGGTGAAGCTACGCCTGTTCGTGAACACTATGTAGTCAAAATGCTATCTGGTTAAATGACCATCTAGTCCAATTGCGACGTAGTCAAAACAACCTTGACGTTTTGCGATGTAGACGTCGGGATAACTGGTCCGATAGCGAACTAGTCATTTCGCGATCTAGGCTTACTGGCTACCTAGACATATTGATATGTAGACTAAAAGATATGGACCCACCTAGCCTAGAAGAATTGGGCAACAATCACGGCTTGGGGATTATAATTTTTACAAACAAAATCCGTCCGTCTCTAGACTTTTAAACTTTTTCTATATGAAACTTCATGACAATCGGCCCAGCGCAGCGCAGCGGTTCTGCCGTGAACGTGCAGTCTTACTTTCGCATTTATAATATTACTAGCTGCTCGCCCCGGCTTCGCACGGATACCTGGATAAAAAGTAGACTATGTGTTATTCTGATGTATATCTGAGCTATATTATTCTTCAAACTATCGTGATAATTAGACATAATTATAGATTTCAACACGTCGGGAAAATAAATTAAAGAGATAAACACCCGGGTGTTATAATCTATAATTATACCTGAGCTATATTACTGTAAAGTTTCATTTTAATCCGTTCCGTAGTTTTTGCGTGACAAACAAACAAACACACACACACACACACACACACACACACACACACACACGCACACACACACGCACACGCACACACACACACACACGCACACACACACACACACACGCACACACACACACACACACACCCACTCACTCACAAACTTTCGCATTTATAATTTAGTAGGAAGCATAGATTAAAATTGTTTTTTTTTTAGCAGATTACCCTGAGAACGTGCGTGTGGCAAGGAGTGCGAACTATACGAAGACAACGAAACGCTAATCGGATTTGATTATATATAAATGAAACCTTATTTTGGACGAAATAACTTTTATAATTGTGATAAATAAATATTAAAGAAAGTTTATTGGTTTTCATTTTCTATTTCCTTTATCTCCTTAAGTTTTTAATAGCCAAAACTGTTTTGTATGGGAATGTGTAAATAAGTAAGAAATAATGTAATATTTAATTATTTCTTTTTGTAGTTTACTCCTTTAGAATCGGTTTTTGATATAAGGCGCCCGGTATGAGAAAAATGTGAGGTGTAAAATCTACTGAACGAATGACCTCGTTACGTTTTTGGTGCGCAAATTTCTAATTTGGTGTGAGCAGTGCAGCTAGATCGTGGGTAGTGTGTACCCTTACTTTGCCCATACTTTATAATGCTTTCTCTCACTCTTACTGATGGCAAAACATCTTATAGTGGGGGTACGCTCTACGCACGATCTGGGATCTGGTAAACTCCAGTCGTGCGTTGGAGCTGACACACACATTTTTTTTATTTTTTAGAGGTAAAATTTGAATTTTTGTAGTTTTGTTTGTACCGGATAAGCTAAAAACTACAAGACCAATTTTCAAAATTGTTTCACATATTGAAAGCTACATTATCAGCGAGAAACACAGGGTATATTTTATTTTCAAAAAAAAACAGAGATCCTCGCGAATATTGCAATAATGTAACCTAGGGTATAAAACATTTTCTTTTAATTTCATTAGTACACCTATACGAAGCCATGACAGACGTCTGTAAATAATAAAATAATAAAATCTATAAAATCCTCTTAGATCTCCAGGCGCTTAGATCTTTGATGATGTCTAAATGGGGTAGTCAGAGGAACGTCCAAACATTACGTTTTGGCACGATACCCACATTTTGCAATAGTTAACATTCCATACGTGACAGGTTGGAAGCCCATAGCCGTTTATAAGAATACTAGCAGTCCCCCCCAGCGTCGCACTGGTGTTATAATGAATTTATGGCTTGTATTTTTACACCTTGGGTTACAATATTAAATTTATAATATCCTTGCCTTTTTAGGGTTCCGTACCCAAAGGGTAAAAACGGGACACTATTACTAAGACTTCGCTGTCCGTCTGTCTGTCACAGGGCTGTATCTCATGAACTGTGATAGCTAGACTGTTGAAATTTTCACAGATTATGTATTTCTGTTGCTGCTCTAACAACAAATACTAAAAACAGAATAAAGTATATATTTAAGGGGGGCTCCCATACAACAAACATGTTTTTTTTTGCCGTTTTGACAGATAATGGTACGGAACCCTTCGTGCGCGAGTCCGACTCGCACTTGGCCGGTTTTTCTAGTAATTAATATGCCTATGTTCATCAGGGATAAGGTAGGATTCTAATCGTAAAATAATTTTTGAAATCGGTCCGATAGTTTTTCTGTCAATTCGTTACAAACATACACACATACATAGATACAAATATTTCCTCTTTATAATATTAGTATAGAAGTATAGAGAATGGTTTCCTCACGATGTTTTCCTTCACCTTTTATAACACGTGTTTTATTTTTTTAATTAAGTATTAGAATTAGAATTTAGTTGTGTGTTGTGGAAAATATTTTAGGTATCGTTCTGTTTTGAAATGGAAAAAATAAAAACCGGCCAATTGCGAGTCGGTCTCGCGCACTAAAGATTCCGTACCATGATCTATAAAAAACGGCAAAAAACCACTATTGTTGTATGGGAGCCCCACTTAATTTTTTTTTAATTCTGTTTTTGGTATTTTTTGTTATAGCGGCAACATAAATACATCGTCTGTGACAAATTTCAACTGTCTAGTTATCACAGTTTATGAGATACAGCCTGGTGATAGATAGACAGACAGACAGCGGAGTCTTAGTAATAGGGTCTCGTTTTTACTCTTTGGGTACGGAATCCTAAAAATGTATTTTCCATTATCAGTAAAATAATGGTAATAAAAATGTCCAGGGCTTTAAAAATGTTCGTGAAACATATATTTATTCAAACGTGTAAGTACTTAAATTTTATTTTTAAATCACTTCTCAAATATGGTATTGTAAATGTTAATACCTACCTGATTGGCTGGTTAGATTTTAATGATGTTTTCGCCATTATATAGGGAAATATCAAAATAGCTGAAATTTGCTGTATATGTAGATATAATGCCCGAATAAATAATAGACTATTTAAAACTAGCTGACCCGTGCCCGCTTCGCTGTGCGTAAGACATTTCTAATACCATCGTGGACTTTTTTGTAGACGTTTTTAAGGTGTACAATACTGTAGTACATTATTTTGATATATCTCGTGGGGTTCAGCCAGCATTTGCAATGTAAGCGCAAAAAAATGTGTTTATTTACGACATCACATTAGAAACCTCTAAAATTATCAGTGTTTCTCTACTATATTATGCATGTATTATACATATAAACCTTCCTCTTGAATCACTCTATTTATTAAAAAAACCGCATCAAAATCCGTTGTGTAGTTTTAAAGATATAAGCAAACATACATACATACATACGCGGGAAGCGGAAAGCGACTTTGCTTTATACTATGTAGTGATACGAAAAACATATGTACCTAAAATTAAAAAAAAAAAAAGCAAAAGGGATGATTTTGGTATAGATGGCGCTGGTGTGCAAACAATCTGACACCATTGTTGCCATCAGTCGTTATTATTGAATTAACGATTATTGAAATTTGGACAGGACAACGTCTGTCGCGAGTCCGCTAGTACTCCATATGTTATCATTACAGGTCAATTCGTATTAATACTAAACCTCACACACACATACTTACTTTTCGCGGCAAATTTGGACGACTTTCGAAGCATAGCCAAGAAGTTTATACCTAACAAGCTAGCGGACCAACTAACAAACATGGCCGCCCAAAACTCTATGAAGTACCGACAGCAACACAAACCAGTTGATAATATCAAAGCTGATAGCGATACAGAAGAATACAATGATGATACAACCAAAATTGTAACAAAATCAATACAGAGTTATATAAAAACAACAGCAAAGAAAAGATTTGCAATCAAAGATCACGACATAGACTTTGACGAGCTAGTTGACAGAGTAAGGGAACAATTAGAAGACAAGTTTAAGGATAAATCAAGAAATGATACAATCAAAGGACATAATGATTCTTACGAAGATGTAACCGACGCGATTAAAGAGTTAGAACACAAATTTAAGGATAAATCAAGAAATGATAAAATCAAACATAATGATTATTACGAAGATGAAACCGACGCGAATAAAGAGTTAGACAAGTTTAAGGATAAACCAAGAAATGGTCCAATCAAACATAATGATGATTACGAAGATGTAACCTACGCTAAAGAGTTTGACAGTAAGCACGTTGACCAAATCGAGATACCGAAAATAAAAACTACAAAAAATTACACGATTAATACAGAGACAACATTAAAAATGAATACAAAAACAACAACAGAAAATACACAATATTATGATGATGAAGCCGAAGCACGTATGTATATTATATATTAAATAAATGAAATAAATAAATATTGGTGGACATTATCAGACAACGCCAATTAGCCCCAAACTATGCAAAGCTTGTACTATGACAAGATCTATACATAGTATAATAAAACCGTAGAAGAGTTCAATTCTGTACATTGAATAAAAACTAAAAAAAATACTGCTAGGAGTCTTCATACAAGTAACACAAGCCAAAAAAATACATTTTGAAATTTTTGTCTGTCTGTCTGTCTGTCTGTTGTCTGGCTTTTACGTAACAACTACGAGACGGATTTTGATGAAACTTTTTTTGTTATGTAGCTATTAATCCTCGGCAACATATAGGCTATAATTTATTTTGAAGATTTGAATACCAGATGTGAAACTATCTGTCGATCAGTGAAGCGGGCACGGGTCATCTAGTAACTGATAAAATATATATATACCTAATTTTTTTTGTAGACTCCTTTCTCTTTTTGTTTAAATTATTTTTATTTATTTTTCGTAAAAGATTACTGTCTTCTGTGAAATAAATAATTTCATTTCATTTCAAGCAGCCGTGCCATTGGCAGAAAATGACGGGATGTATTTCAAAGAGGCTGATTTGACAAAAACCAATGACAGTTACGAAGACTACGTAGTCCCAGACAAAGGAGACGTGTTCGAAAGCGACGAAACTAAAACAACTAAAACGCAAAGAGTTCCGTCAGAAAAGGAATCGAGATACAAAGCTCAGAGGTTGAAAGCAGTCGAGAAAGAGAAAGAAGATGACGAAGAGTATACTGAACATAGATCAGAAGAAGTTAAAGCGAAGACGGACAGTCTTTCCGAAGAGAAGACCGGGAAGCAGAGGAAATTAAAAGGTACAATGATACCAACAAGAGAGTATTATAAACTAAGTAGCCCCAATTATTATGCTAAGCCAGCTGTTGCAGAAAAGTATGACTTTAATGAGCCTCTGCCAGAAAGAGATAGAGAACCGGAAAATTTGAAATACTTCGGAAATCCACCGGCTAGTATAAATAAGAAAGTTAAATTGAGTAATTTATAGGATTTTATTGTTATTTTTATGTATGCCTATTACAAAACCTTTGCTTATCCTAAGAGATAGTAGATAAATACTCTATTCTATAAAATCATAGTTTTAATATGTTTTTCAATATAAACCATTTATTTGAAAACTAAAATATTGTTAAATTGGCCACAACCAGCGCGCTCACCCTACTTATAATGTCAATTGATTCAACCAATTTCATGCTCTGATAACAATTTTATAGATCGTAAAAACGATTCGAATTTCAATCGATGTTTATTTCCAAGATGGCGTCAATTTATTTAGTTATTCTAGTGAGTCATATATCACTAGCATCTGTGCCTATTATTCTAAAAATTCCATTGCAAATTGATCCAAAATCTCCTATAAATCAGTTCATTCGAACGAGGTACGGATACCAGCCACTTTCAATTAAAAACCTCATGGTATACACAGAGATCCCACCAAAATTCACGATAAGAACGAGAAAGAAGATATTATTGGACGAGGACAGAGATAGAAATGGCGGACGGATGTTTAGCGGGATTTTTAGAGGACTTTCGGGGCGAAAACGAATGGTATAAAAATATAGATATTGTATTTACTATATATAATTGTACACCTATTTTTAATACCTATAAGACGTGGAAACCCTAATTTTTTTTTATTGAATTTGAACCATGCTCCTCTCTGATAATGTAGTTTATGAAAAGTGAAAGAATTTTTAAAATTTGTCCAGTAGTATTTTAGATTTTCCTTTACAAACAAATCTACAAATTTCACCTCTTTGCAATAGTATAGTAGTGTAGTGTAGATAAATAAATGAGTTACCTACCTATATACTCTTTTTTTCCATTTTGTTCGTGTTTTTATCAATATTTTCAAAAGGTACCTAAGAACATCTTTGATTTTATGGCATAGATAACTTTAGGGTTAAGTATATTTATCCAAAAAAACAGACAGAAGTTAGGTATGAAAAAAGTTAAGAGATAATAATAATAAGATAATGTAGGATTCTAATGATAAAATATTTTTTCAAATCGGTCCAGTTGTTTCGGAACCTATTCAATGCAAACAAACAATCAAATCTTTCCTCTTTTTAATATTAGTACCTATAGATTTATTAACCTGCTGTCATAACACACTCATCATAGTCGTAGTCTGCTTTGTTACACTTCTTCTTGACAGATTTAGTGTAACGAATCGATTTCGGAGTTTTCGTTGATCCTAAAATCAGAGAAAACATTGTCATGACATGATTTTTGACAGAAAAAAAATCAGTTAGGTCGTTAGCAAGCCGTCAAGGTTCAAATGAAAAATAATAAAATGGATCACGACTGTAATCACCAAGTACGGTAGACAAGACATCCTCTTAGATCTCTACGCGCTTAGAACTTTAAAGATCTTTAAATGGGGTAGTCAGAGGCGTGTTCAAACATTACCTACATTTTGTAGCTAGCATTCACGTGACAGATTGCAAGCCTGTCACTTTGAAGAACAAATAAATATTGGTGGACATTCCACACAACGCTATAAAGCCCCAAACTAAGCAAAGCTTGTACTATGGGGGCTAGATAACAGATAGAATACATATATACCTTTTTTGATGTGAAACAACTATAGCGGTGGGTCAGATCGGCCGTTGGCCTGTCGACGCACGTCCCCATGCCGCTGTGGCTGTAACGATGTTTCACATCTGCCAGGCGTCCAGTGACGGCTCACATTTTTTTGTACATACATTATTAAAATATCACCCAGACCAAGAACAAACATCGATGTTCAAAAATGTTCATCACTCAATTATTTGTCCTGGGTTTGGTTTTTTTTTTTAACACAACTCACAGCGAAGAAGTTCTGTAGGCAGAGTTACTACCAACTGAGCTGTCAGTCTAACTGGTTCCCTCGCGATGTTTTCCTTCACCGTTTTAAGCACAATGCAAATCTAACCTTGGTTATCAGTGATCCTGACGCAGGGCGGCCTGAAGATCCTCGTCTGCTTCATCACAACAGCCAAATTGGAGCCGAAATTGAGATTCCATAATTTGAAAATAGCTTTCAGACCCGTCTTTATAAGTTTGAAGCTATGCCGTTTGGTTTTATCTGTGAACAAAGGTTTTTGTTTTATAATATATATAAAACGGTAAAATATATATGTGGGATTAGGAATGAAACGAGGGCGTATACTGCACTTTTATAGAGTCTATTGTTAAATTAAAACTATCGTGGTTGTTGTTGTGTTGTCGTGTGGTTGTGTGAGTCTATTGTTGTCTTCAAAATATAAAGTCTTTTAGTATCTCCTACACGACACGCACATAGCAAATCCATCACCATTGAATGAGTACCTACACAAGAAAGAGTGAGTAAACGTTTCATTCAAATCATTCATCATTCTGCATTCCGAAAGCTAGCCAGCCAACCGGAGCCAACCGGATTATACATCCGGTTGCTTCGTTCAGAAATGGTTTTTTTCTATTCTTACATATTAAAATAGTAACACATTTTTATTAGCTTGTTTATTGTATTAATAGCTTTTACCCACGACTTCTTCTGCGTGGTACTTGGATAAAAAAGCCTTTGGTATTCCAAGGCATAGGCTATTTCAAGTTTCATCCAAATCCGGTCGTGATCGAGGCACATTTATCCAAACATCCTCAAAACCTAATAATTTAATGAAATAAAAAATAATAAATATAAGTATGATGGGCATTAATCTAGCCCCAAACTAGGCAAAATGTATACTATGCGTACCAGATTACTGCTAGAATACATACATACTAAGTTCATCACACAAATATTTGTCATGTGTGAACCCACAACCTACAGCGCAGAAGGCAGTCACTACTAAGCTGTGAGGCTAGTCAAATTATATGCTTGACTTGGCCGGGGCACTGCCGTGCCCCCAGATTAGTTGAATTAATAATACCTACTTACCTCTATTGATGACGTTTAAGAGTAGTTTAATGGCCGCCACATCCCATTGGAACAGCCGAAGCTGAAGATTACTGATCTGGTATAGGATGGAGTGGATATCGTCTTTTGTGTGGTCAGTTATGTCTTCTGTCAACAGCTGGATCAAACTGTCAACATAATATTATCTTCTTAATATAAACTTCTTTCTTCTAATATATAAAATTCTAGTGTCACAGTGTTTCTAACCAAACTTCTCCAAAATGGCTTGCCCGATCGTTATGTTTTTTTTGTATTTGGTAGGTCTGAGAATAGGTCGTAAGTGATAAGGGTGGCGTAAAGTTCAGGAAAAACTGAAAGAGCTTTTTTCTGTGGGATTATTGAAATTTGACAGGACAACGCCTGTCGGATCAGCTAGTAATATATTATAAACAACCAGTATCAAAATTTATTTAAAAAAAAAACAATTACAGAAACAAAACTACAACTCTAACAATTTAAATCGACTTAATAACGTTAACCTAACTAGCACGTCCGCGTGCTCCGACCGTCCGAGTAAAAGTGTCGTCCCGAAGTGTTCGTTCGCCGCTCGTAGCCTCGGCCGGCTGGAATGTCGTGTGACGCGTGAGTTGGCCACGCCCCCTCTCGCGATAGCCTTCCCGTTACACGGCCTCTCCTGACGGGCGGTCGTCCTCGTCCGCAACCCTGCGATGCTCGCGACTTGGACCATCCTCATCTTCAGCTGATGTGTCGAAAGTGAAGTCATCAGACTCATCAGCTGGAATGATCAGAAAATGGGCATACATTAGAATTGATTACTTGGAAATGCAGCAAACATACTTCTTTCAAAACTTCTTGCAAAATTACACGTTCATCATCAATCGTTATTCACCTTGCATTAGACCATTTACTAGCTACATTCACACATATCGATCTCGAGGGTCCCCAAAGTCCCCATATACACAGTACACACACACACACACGACTTGAACAAGTAAGAAAAACTTTGGTAGGGACTAGTTTACCAGGACAGCGCTCCCGACGAGCTAACTGCCATTCCGTGGTAGAGAATCAAACTCGATACCAACGTGAACCGGTAGAGAATCACACTCGATACCGTTTTATAAACCGTGGTAGAGAATCACACTCAATACCAACGTGAACCGGTAGAGAATCACACTCGATACCGTTTTATAAACCGTGGTAGAGAATCACACTCAATACCAACGTGAACCGGTAGAGAATCACACTCGATACCGTTTAATAAACCGTGGTAGAGAATCACACTCAATACCAACGTGAACCGGTAGAGAATCACACTCGATACCGTTTTATAAACCGTGGTAGAGAATCACACTCAATACCAACGTGAACCGGTAGAGAATCACACTCGATACCGTTTAATAAACCGTGGTAGAGAATCACACTCAATACCAACGTGAACCGGTAGAGAATCACACTCTATACCGTTTTATAAACCGTGGTAGAGAATCACACTCAATACCAACGTGAACCGTGAGAGAAAATACATCTCTATCTCAATTGTAACGCAAATAACACACTCAGCGCACAACACATAAAAATTATGGCAACTTACTAGTAGCAACATATCTAATGAAAATGAATGAGCACACTTGACTCGAGGAATGAATACTTCGACTCATGAAATCATTCACCAGCTCATATTTATCTCATTCATTTAATTTGTCCGTCATCACATCAGCTACTATTCAAACCTTGCAAGCTTAACATTAGAATGAGACGTCTCAAAATAATAATAAAACAGGGCCCTTTTACGCAAACTCCAGGACATCACGACGTCTTCATCACCACTCGCCTCGCCAAGGTACCATGTACTGCGCTGCAGCCTGCGTAGACTTTCGGTATCCTCCGCTTAGCAGTAGCCTCTTCTCTATGACAGCATCCGGTGAGGTTAGGACCACCTGTAACATGAGGCGACAAACGCATGGACAGAGTATGCACATTTAAGCATACAATACACGGTCAACCCGAAGATTGTAGGTAACTCAGGCATGCAGCGCGAGACTCGAGGCATCACACGCCTTGCGATGGCACCATTAACTTTGCAGCCGCATAGCTTAGGGCCTTAACGACTCGGTGAGGCCCTCGCATACTGGAGTCAAACTTCACTTGAGATAGCATACCTGAAGACAAAAACAAAATCATGTACACACGATCACACAATAGTAGAACACACAGAAAAACAGCTGTCTATGTTAACAACATCATCCTGTTGTGCCTGGTTTTCCACTAGCCGTTCGGCCGTCCTTTGTTGATCTTTCATTCGCGATCAGATGTTGCCCGATTGACAACAACGTCTCGCTACTCATTGCGGTGTATACCCACCCTCTCGACTTGCTACGTTCTCGGCGAGCGTGAATAACAGCACGGCTGGAATCAGAACTACAACATTATGTACGCCGTGGGATGTACCCTAGCGAAAAACTGCGCGAAAACCAACCACGTGAGTGCGGGCTACGTGAATGCCAATGTCGTGGACATCGCAAACAATGCTCACGCGATTGGGATCGAAGCGATCTATTTATTTCGCGTTATTTACTCTAAAAACACGACCAAACAAAAGAAAATCACAAAAAGAGGGTATTCCGATTTTTCATCGTTACTAGAAAACGTTTCAGAGATTACAGCTTATAGGGCTTACCATGTTGGGTATGTTTACTAGGACAAAGTGGCGTTAACTCACGCTTAAATATAGACCACATGTGCGGGCATTATGATCATCTCGGTTAACCAAATCTTGGCGTCCCTCCTTAAGACGTAAAGGTTTACAACAAAAATTCAGAACTAAAACCTCTAATTGCGGGTAGTTTTGTTCCGTTTTGGTGTATAATTGTGGGCCTTATTGTTGGCTCTTTATCGTATTTCTTCTTTTAAACACACAAACACAATACTTATCACTTGTTTGGATGGTAAACGGCCTTAGGCGAGTGATCAGTTACCATCCCACTTCTGATATAAACAACCAGTATCAAAATTTATTTAAAAAAAAACAATTACAGAAACAAAACTACAACTCTAACAATTTAAATCGACTTAATAACGTTAACCTAACTAGCACGTCCGCGTGCTCCGACCGTCCGAGTAAAAGTGTCGTCCCGAAGTGTTCGTTCGCCGCTCGTAGCCTCGGCCGGCTGGAATGTCGTGTGACGCGTGAGTTGGCCACGCCCCCTCTCGCGATAGCCTTCCCGTTACAATATATAATTCTTCTGTACGTGTGTTTGTCACCTAACTCCTCCTAAACGGCTGACAAAAACGTACAGAAGAATTTTAAATATTATGAAGATAACAAGTCTCACCGTATAACAATGCTATCATCGTAAGTCAACCTCTTGGCAGCTGTCATATTGACTTTGTGTCCTGTCAAGTACGGTGTAATTAAGTCTTGACAGTGCGTCCACTGGCTCGAACATTTATCTTCAAACAACCTCCTATAAAACACGTCTGTCACCTTCGACTTTTTGACCATTATTTTCTTCTTCGTTCTCTTATGAACGATCGGTAAGTTTCGTTCAGCTGTTTTTCCGTGTTCATTACGTTCACTCGCAACACCACTTTTGAAGTTTTGCCCTATGTCGCGGGTAGTTTTGATTTGTTTTAGTTTGAATCTGTCTTTTTTCTTTCTCGGGTCTCTTTCGTTTATAGGAGTGATGGGTTCGGCTGCGTGGTCTTCGTATTCAACGTCTTCGTTGACGTTAGTTTTGATGGTGTCGACGACAACATGTTTTTTATTAATTTGGTCAGCGATTTGCGCTTTTAATATGGCAACCCTGTCTTGTACTGGAAGGGTTGTTAGGGATTTCTTTGATAAGGAGAGATCTGTTCCTGAAATTACAACACAATTAATGCAAAAATGTGTTGAGTTTTTATAACTCAGTAGTTATGAGTAACATACTATTTTCAAGATCTGTGACGATAAATAAATGCCATCAAAAACATAACTTGTAAAAAAAGCCAAGTCTCGCAACGCACTCAGTTCTTCTACCGTAAAAAGTTGTGAGATCCATGTAATACCAAGTCGGTTAATTTATTCAGTCCTTACTTTAAGGGTCCTTCTGTCTTAAGTTATTACGTAAAGGTTAGCTAATTACGTAATAACATAAATCAGAAGGACATCATCACAAATGATGTATTTCTGTTGCCGCTATAACAACAAATACTAAAAATAGAATAAAATAAATATTTAAGTGGGGCTCCCATACAACAAACATGATTTATAGATAATGGTACGGAACTCGACGTGCGCGAGTCCAACTCGCACTTGGCAGGTTTTTTTAGGATTTTTACACTAAAAACTAATTGTGTCTCAAATTTGAAGCTTCTATGTCTGCTAGAAGTGCCTTAAACTTTTGATGATCGGTCAGTCAGTCAGTCAGTCAGTCAGTGAGTGAGTGAGTGAGTGACAAAATAGGAAACTTTGACTAGTTATAATTCTTAAACTACTGGTTCAAATTGAATGAAATTTGAAATATACCGTGTTTATATAGTGACTGCTTGGTTACTAAAAATTCAGGCTTCTAGTTTTATCCACGACGAAGTTATAGGGGGTCGAAAATGGCCTGAACTGCTTCGAGAAAAGGATGGTACAGCCGTGCCGCTTTATTGCTTGAGTTGGCGGGGGCACTGCCGTGCCCCCAGATAATGTATCGTGCAATAAATATTTTCTTATACAGATTTTGATTCTGATAGAAGACTGTCTGAATCTATATATTTAGATACTAGCTACCAGATTCACACGGGTATACGAATAAAGATTTTTGATACCTTAGATTACATTATTGCAATTTTAGTGGCGATCAAAAATTTATTTTCAAAAATATTTGTTATTTTTGAAAATAAAATATAGGCTTTGTTACTCGCTAATAATGTAGCTTTTGATAGGTGAAAGAATTTTTAAAATTGGTCCAGTAGTTTTTTGGTATAACCATTACAAACAAATATACAAAAATACATTTATTTTCTCCTTTCTCATTCGATAGATATACTAGTAGATAGCTTCGGGAATCGTATATCTATATCTATACTAATATTATAAAGAGGAAAGATTTGATTGTTTGTTTGTTTGTTTGTTTGTTTGTAATGAATAGGCTCCGAAACTACTGCACCGATTTGAAAAATTATTTTACCATTAGAATCCTACATTATCCCTGATGAACATAGGCTATAGAATATTTTCAAAAACGTTAGGGATCCGTATAAAAACATCGATAATGTAACCCAAGGTGTGAAAAAAAATCCAAAAAAAATCCTTATAACGCGTACGCTGCAAAAATTATTGACAATAGAGCAAAGTGATGTACTACAGTTTTAAAGAAGACATCAATATCTACAAATAAGTCAACAATACCCTTTGTCTAACTATTAGGGATCCGTATGAAAACTTCGATAATGTAACCCAACGTGTGATAAAAAATCCAAAAAAATCTTTATATCGCGTATGCTGCGGAAATTATTGCCAATAGAGCAAAGTGATGTACTACAGTTTTAAAGATTACATCAATATTAACAAATAAGTCAGCAATAGGTACCATAATTTTGTCCAACTATTACAGTTATGTCACAATAACTACTTTTTCATGTTAAAATATGCAATGGTAACGCCGCCTGTACAAACTAGGCCACATTATTCGTACCTGGGTATTATTATACTATTATATAGTATTATAGTAGTATTATAATACTTATCCAAAAAAATCACTTCATTTTCAAGGCCATATCAGTACATGTAAATTTCTTATTTAATTATACCATTCCCAAATTCCATACCATTCAAAAGTTATTATGAGTGTAATAATCTATAGGTACTATTATTATTATAAGGAAAGATTTTTTGTATATTTGTATGGAATAAATGCAAAAACTACTGGATAGATTTCAAAAAATCGTTTACTATTAGAATGCAACATTATCTCTGAGTAACATAGGCCATATTTATTGTTTGAAAAATATAGGGATCCCTATTAAAACTTCGATAATGTAACCTAGGTAAAAAAATACCCATAAAATCGTTATAATACGTTACTCCCGTGCGGAGCCGGGGCGGACTGCTAGTTAATAAAATAAAATCACTTACCAAATAAAACAAAGAAAAAAACTAGAAATAAATTCATTTCAACACGTTTCACCAAACTACTGAATATATATTAATTTGTTTACAAACTCTTGATTAAAAAAATTAGTCAACCGTTTTTCAATAGTATAGGTAGAAATTACAAATAAGTTTTTTGTTCTATCCGACTTCAAAAAAAAACACAAGGCATGTTTTAGTAATCTATTTTTTTTGAAAGAATACCCAAATAATGATCACACAGTGACATATCGACTTCATCGAACTCTGTAACAAAGAAAATTAATGGTGAGGGTTTAATTTTTATGTATTTACAAAAAAAACCTGTTTAAGTAGGTATATCTATATACTAATTAATATTATCTTATATATAAAATTCTCATGTCACAAATGTTCGTTCCCGTACTCCTCCGAAACGGCTTGACCGATTCTCATGAAATTTTGTGAGCATATTGAGTAGGGCTGAGAATCGGCCAACATCTATTTTTCATACCCCTTAGTGATAAGGATGGCTTAAAGATCGGGAAAAACGGAAAGTGCTTTTTTCTGTGGGATTATTGACATTTGACAGGACAACGTCTGCCGGGACAGCTAGTTTATATATATATTTAACCCACCTTGTAATTGTTTCCTACAATTCACCATGTTCATTGTGCATTTATTTTTGAACAGAACCACATCGTTACTGGTCGAGCTGATGCCGCATATCAGATCCTCTTCATCCTCGCATACCTTCGGGCATCCGGTACGGAGGTACATCACGTAAATCATACAAAATTTATTGTCAACTACATCATATTCTGAAAAATATCAAATAATAAAAAAAATTGCAGACGCGTTGACGCGTTTAGTTCGCGGACGCATGCTGTGGCGACGCGCGCCAAGCCAACAACCCCGGTCTGACCAGCCGCTATTAGATGTTTCACATCATAATTACGTTTTAAAAACGAGTTAGGTACTTACTGTATAGTGGTAAAAATTGAAAAAAAAAATTAGTTTTAAAATTATTTATCATCATCTTCCTGCCCTTATCCCACTTAGGTAAGTAGGGTCGGTACCAGTACAACATGTGTTCTTCCATTTTCCTCTATCAGCCATAATTTCGTCACTCACTCCTTTCTTACCAATATCATCTTTCACACAGTCTATCCATCTTTTCTTTGGCCTACCTCTACTTCTACATCCATCTACCTACATTACATACCTAACATCCCTTCTCATTACATAGGTACCTATCAAAATCATCACCAGGTGCCGTCGCGGTGCGAAAGTGACAATGCTATATGTTCGTATAGCGTTGTCACTTTCGCTCTTAAAGTAATACTGCTTTAGTCTTACTTTTGAGCTTGTGGTACGGCCCCAAATCATCAAAATCGAATAAACTTACTCAAAGCTCCTCTATAACTCGCGCATTGATTATTCAATATAATATGACAGACGCTCTGAAACCATTTGAAGCGCATGGTGGCCCTATTTAGGCCGCACGCGGTCCTATGGTAGTCGTTGCAGTGGTAAGGGTCGCAGAAGTCCATCCAAGCAGGGTTAAACGGCTTTCGATGACGTTCTTTATACAGATCTGGCATTTGAGGCTTGTAGATCTCGTCTGACAAAAAAATAAACACAAAAATTTGGTTTAATTAAAAACAAATAAATACGCATTTACAACTAGTAGGCACCTACTGTGGAACAATGGAATACAAGTGAGCTAAGTTACTCATTACACACGAGGCCGTGGATTAAAGCCCGAGCCGTAGGCGAGGGCGTAAAACAGCCGAATGTCTAATGAGCAAGTTGCTCACGAGTTTACGCACTTTTTCAACACACTTGCGAGGAAAAAACAAACATGTATTGCATAAACGATATATCGTGACAAACGCATATTGATTCCGACTATATTTTGAAGGATAGAACGACAGACAATACTTTTACCAATTGACATCATAACACCAATGGCGGGTGGCGGATTTACAGATTTGCCGCCTTTGAATTAGGCTATTGCACCAAATTGCAATTTGCCGTTGAGGAGTTCCCTCGTGAAGAATCTGATCCTGGCTGCATCATCAGGCTGATGTCATATTAATGTATTGTCACCAGAATTTGATAATGATCCCTATTAGAACTTAGTGAAAATAGATTTCCATGATTTTCTTACATAAATTTGTTACAAGTGAAGCGTAGGTATAAAGTACGTCTTACCTACCTCTTTATATTATCAGTTAAATAAATAAATATATATTGGCGGACTTTACACACAACGCCATCTAGCCCCAAACTAAGCAAAGCTTGTACTATGGGAACCAGATAACTGATAGAATACTTAATACTTTTTTTTTTTGTAAATACATACTTATTATACATAGTAACACCCAGACACAGAACAAACATCTATGTTCATCACACAAATATTTGCCCTGGGTGGGGATCGAACCCACAACCTACAGCGCGGAAGGCAGAGTTACTACCAACTGAGCTGTGAGGCCTGTGTGGTTATTACTAAATAAGGAAGGCTGTAAATAACTTACTTTTGAAGCGGTCTCTGATGAAATTAGGATTGTCAAATTTCGGAGACGGTCTGAAAGAAAAATTAAAATAAAGTAAGTGCCTACTTAAAATAAATAGGATCACTACTGTAATCACCAAGTACGGTAGACATCCTCTCAATCTCCAGGCGCTTAGATCCTTTGAAGATGTCTAGAGGACTACCCAGTCAGAGGCACGTCCAAACATTATATTTGGCACATGCCCACATTTTGCAGTATAGTTAGTATTCCATACGTGACAAGTTGCAAGCCCATTCGCCGCTTATAAGAATACTAAGTGGTTTCCTCACGATGTTTTCCTTCACCGTTTTGAGCACGTGTTTCGATGCGCATATAAATTGTTTGAACTGAAAAATCCGTTGCACGTCGGGATTCGAACCCACGGCCTTCGAAATTAAAGTCGAGGTAGCTCCCACTCGGCCAACACGGCTTACGAAGTAGGTAGGTACCTACCTCTACCTACCCAGGTAGGTAGCAACCTACTCATCTATCAGCTTTGCATCTAATAGGTGTGTACATAAATGGGGCGAGAGCGCTGGTTGTGGACACTTTAACATTTTAAAATAAACGGTTTATATTGAAAAAAATATGATCTAAATCTCTATTCTGTTTAAAAATCGATTTTTAAACAGAATAGAGTAGAAATTTAAGTATTTATCTATCTCTTAGGTTATGCAATATTTATTTATTAATTATTCATATATAAAATGTACAAAACAGGAAATATTTAGTTTTGACGCATCACAACTGTCACTAATCAAAACGGACCATAATTATATTACCAATAGATTCTAAACAAATTTAAGCACAAGAGAAACTCAGTGGAACTAATAATTTTACAGATAAAGGTACTTATTTTAAAAAAAATACTTACTTTTTCTCATTAATAACGCTAGCCTTGTGTCTTGCATCACCTGAAAACATCTATGGATCTATATATCTATGGTTTGACTATGGTTTTCTAAGAAAGAGTGAATTTATGTAGAGTGAATCTAGATATTAGGTATACCTACTAATATTAATAACGGGAAAGAAACTCTGTCAGTCTGGATGTGATGATATCACCAAAGAGCAGTTATCACGGTCAAACCTCTTCACCGATCATGATGAAATTTCATATAGATAGGCATTATATTTTCATTAGAGTCAGTTTCATTAGAGGTCTTGGGACGGACTTATAATACAAAAAGTATACAAAAAAAATATTTTGATAATCACGAATTTCAATGTTTTACGATAAAATCGACAAAAATCGATTTCCTGAATCTACGCGGACGAAATAGCGGGTAAAAGCTAGTGATTCTATAAGTATGTACGTAGGTATATACTTATAGAATCACTAGCTTTTACGTAGGTACGTGGCAGGGTCTACTTACATAAAATAAACATAATAATTTGAATGACAAGTGCCGAGGACTTCATCGTGAAGGAACTGCTATTCTGAAGATATTTATTACCTACTTTTATGACAATTTTCTATTAATTTAATTTTAATTTCATTTCATTTACTGCTTATTAATAAAATCTTATTTAAGAGGCGATAAACATGATTATTTTTAAAAGTACCTTATAACTCTGTCATTAATTAACCGATTTGGAAAAATCTATTTTTGTTGGATACTTACCGTTTAGTCCCATTTAAATTTGAGGAAAAATACCACCTAAAAATTGGGGATAAAATTTATGTAAGTACTTTACTTAAACTTTTAAATAATTAATGAGTAATGTGTAAAATGTTGTTTTAGTTTTTTCGAATGATAGATAAGCCACTAAATTAACTCTGTGACGTTATCACGGCCAAACCACCGAGCCGATTTCCATAAAGTTTTATATAAAGACTAGCAAGCCGCCCCGGCGTCGCACGGGTGTAATAATGATTTGACACCTTGAGTATTGTAGTTTTAGTAAGGATCCTTATTTTTTACAGTAATTAATATAGCTTATATTAATCAGTGATAATAAAGCATTCAAATGGTGAAAGAATTTTTGAAATTGGTCCAGTTGTTTTTGATCCAATTCGTTACAAACATACACACACATATAAAAATACAAATATTTCCCCTTTATAATATTAGTATAGATATTTTAAAGTCTTATGCCGGAAACACACTTACGTGTCGTGGCGTGGCGTGTCGCGCCACTAGCCAATCGCAAGATAGCGTTTGCGACACGACACGACACCCAAATATGTCTCTAACCATACTAAATGTATGAAAGCGATTAGCTAGTGGCGTGTCGCGCCACGACACGACACGACACGTAAGTGTGTATCCGACTTTAGTATGGATATAGATTACTTTTTCCCAAAAAAATCCTATAATGTTCGGTAATTTCAATATTTTACAATAACAAATCGAATCAGTAAACAAACTCTGAACCTACGCGGAAGAAATCACGCGTAACTTAAATAAAACTGCACAAGCCTTCAATAAATTATCTTTATTATAAAAACTACGCACCAAATATTTAAAATTAATGCCCACTTTAGTATAACGCATCACAACTGTCACCAATCAAAACGGACCATAGACAATAAATAGTATTAACTACTAGAAGAAATATATGATGAAGAGATATGAAATAATATGAAATAATTTTTTACACCTTGAGTTACATAAAGTTTTAATTAATAGGGATCTGTTTTTTTTTTCTAGTCTAAAATATAGCCTATGTTTATCAGAGATAATGTAGGATTCTAATGGTAAAATAATTTTTCAAATCGGTTATGTAGTTTCGAAGCCTATTCAATACAAACAATGAAATGTTTCCTCTTTATAATATTAAGTATAGATCGATTTTAAACAAGTTTGTTTGATATACTTAGCTATTGATAGCAGTGGCGGATTTACCACTGGAGCGTAGGACGGCAAAATTGGGTTAATTTTTTCAAACATCTTATTTATTTTAGCCTTTATCATCCCACAGGACAGAAGCCTCCCTTCCTTCCTTCCACACATCTCGATCTCTAACTAAATTTGGCCAAACACTTGATTTTGCCAAATGTCTTACAGGAATTAATAAATAAACATTTATTTACTGTTACACCCACACCATTCAACATTTCATCACTTTAAATTATTAACTAAATCTCTAGATTGTAAAAATACTATAGGGGGGAATGGGGTAAATGTGTAGTTAGGTAGGCATTGCCCTATACCTATATAGATAGATGAATTGTAAGTGAATCATATTATGATTTGTGAAAAGTGGGCAAGTTCACAGACTCAATGACAAACGAAAGATGACCAACAAATAAAACTGTCATAGGTCTTGTCAAATGAATAAAAACTAGTAGGATCACGACTGTAATACCCAAGTACGGTAGACACTCTCAGATCTCCTATCTAGCTCCATAATAAGCAAATCTTGTACTATGGGAACCAGATAGATGGTACTATACTTTGTAAATACATACTTAAGACATTGTAACACCCAGACGCAGAACATCTATGTTCATACCACAAATGTTTTGTCATGTGTAGAAATCGAACCCACAGCCTACAGCGCAGAAGGCAGTTACTACCAACTGAGCTCTGAAGACAAATTGAAGATTATCTTCGGTAAACCGAAGTTTAGAAGAGGATTCCGTTTTATAATTCAAACGGAACTCTAAAAATAGTACAGTTAAATGCAATGAGGTATTTTGTTGCTTCATAGATAAAACCAGTAGCCGTATAACGCAAGTTCACTGATAATCGTAATCGGCTTCAATTCAAATCACATTGTCTTTAGATATCAAACTCAACTGACGGAGACAATCATCGTATATTTTTTTCATATTTAGTGGTGAATGGTGATTTTTCCGATTTCGATGTTTTTTTTTCTATTGTATAGAGAATAGTTCAAAGTTCATCCCATTTAAATTATATTAATGAAGTACTGATAGTTTCTTTATAAAACTTAAAAAAACTAATATCATCCCTTGACTTTTCGATTGGTCGAAACATTTTAGTCAGTTTTTTTTAATTTTTAAAACGTAATTCATGACACAATATTTTTGGATCAATGGATTTTTACTATTCGAAATTAGACAGTTGAAACCGATTACGATTATCAGTGAGCTTACGTTATATGACTGTAGATAAACTTTTACAGCGCCCTCTAGTGAAGATAATTATTCTTTTATTATGTAAAAAAGCGCTTATAACATTTTTATTACAAAATAATCTGTAGTCGTATTCCGTAAGTCTAAAGATAATTGCTATTCACTGTCAAAAAACAACAGAATTTTGCCTGTGAACTAACGACAATGGCAAAACAATAACCGCTATTCACTGTCAAAAATTAAAAGGATTTTGACAGTAATCGAACTAACGACAATGTCAAAACAAAGTCAGTTGACAATTGAAATAAATTATTTTTAACGGCTAAAATCGGCTAAGCCTTTTCCGATATGACTTCAACATCTTTGCAGAGCTGCTTGAAGAATTCCTTTGAGGTTTTACATCTGGGACTTACGCAGTGAGGACATCTGAAATGAAATTAATATGTTAAAAATAAAACCGGCCAAGTGCGAGTCGGACTCGCGCACGAAGGGTTCCATACTATTTTTTACGAAAAACGGAAAAAAACACGTTTGTATGGGAGCCCCACTTAAATATTGATTTTATTCTGTTTTTAGTATTTGTTGTTCTAGCGGCAACAGAAATATATAATCTGTGAAAATTTCAACTGTCTAGCTATCACGGTTCATGAGATACAGCCCTGTGACAGACAGACGGACAGCGAAGTCTTAGTAGTAGTAGGGTCCCGTTTTTATCCTTTGGGTACGGAACCCTAAAATAATAATATTAAAATGAAACTAAACGTTTGATCATTAAAGATGTCTAGAGGTAGTCAGAGGCACGTGAAGACATTATATTTGCCACATGCCTACATTTTGCAGTAGTTAGCATTCCATACGTGACAGGTTGCAAGCCCATCGCCGCTTATAAGAATACTAACTGGTTTCCTCACGATGTTTTCATTCAGTTATTAGCTACTACAGCTAGTATTATTATAGACTAGGTTAGTAGAAAGTATAAAATTTCTTGGTATCACAAGTTACCTGGTGAGGAACTGCCTGGAGACCCTCGGTCCTGTCTTGAGATGGTTGGAGACCACATCGGCCATTGCCGCTATGAAAGTAGGATGATCATTCGGGGCCGCTGCTCGCTCTATTTGGGTTATGCCAGCCTGAGAAACAATAAAATAATTAACAAAACTATATATCTATACTAGCTGATACTTCCTGACTTGACTGATATTTCCAGTCTGATTGTGTTTAAGGCAAAACTAAAACAAATGCTACTTGAAAGAGCATGCTACAGCACTCAAGAATTTTTAAATGATAAGTTACAGTTAGATGAATAATTTTAATTTCAAGTAGACTAAATTTTATCAATATTCTTATGACATGTAATCAATATTTTTATGACTTGTAACACAATTTCTATTCCTTTATATTTTGTCATTTTTTCTTTATTATTAATTATATTAAATACAATGTTCCCCATAAAAACAATGTGTGTACGCCGCCAGGCAAAATGCAGAGACTCTTGATTTATTATTTACCATCTTATATTATTATTATTATACTTGTGTTTACAAATGAATTATGAATTATGACCCGTGCCCGCTTCGCTGTGCGTAAGACATTTCTAATACCATCGTTGACTTTTTTGTAGACGTTTTTAAGGTGTACAATACTGTAGTACATTAAAAGACTGTACCGTGATCCAAAGTCCAATATATATATAGAGATATAGCTATCGTTTTGCGCTTCTTTTGTCCTTTTCCTACCAAAGTAATGCGTATCGCCTTCCTTTTCGCACACACACACACACCACCACACAGGCAGCGACTGTTCCATGACAGTCGATTTGTTCCTCATTGACGTTGTTGTTTTCGCTTCGAACAGACGTGCACTGGTAAGTGCTAATGTATAATACAAATATTCTTTAATTCTTTATCAAATTCTAATAATTTGTTATTTTGTACAAGGGTCCAATCGATCTCTTCGATTACATCTTCTTGTTACATCACAAAATTCCACAAAAAAGTTTACTAATCTACCTTCATAAACTTTTTATCTTCATCAGTTCATTTTACAATGATTTTGTGTTGAATTTAGTGAAAGTAATTTGAAATTGTGTTTGAACAGCAGTGCAGTTAGTACCTTAGTCCCGTATATATTTGATTTTCCAACAGTTATTTCCTCCACGACAGGAATTGTCGAATGTTGAAGGTACCTATAAATTTCGTGTTTCGTTTAAGAGCTTGCTGATCGTTCGCTGAAAATATAACGGTGTTACCGTTCGATATTATTGATTTTATGTTTTTTCGTGTGTGTACTTATGAAGTTCATCGCCTTTTTATTTAAGACCATCTTATACCTACTTATTCTTATCTACCGTTCGATATTATCGATTTTTATGGTTTTCATGTTGTTTTAGTGGAGTTCATCGCCTTTTCTGAAATCATCTTATTCATTTATTCTTGTTTTTATTTTCATGGAGGGTAGACCTATATTTTATTACAGCATACGACTTAAGTAGAATAAGCTTATTTTCAGATTCAAATTAACTATTTATCTAGCTCACGTGCAAAAAAGACTTGGATTTAAGTAACTATAACGATTCATTTTGGATCTAAGGCATATGAGAATCAGAAGTGACAGAATAAATTGCCTTTACGATTCTCATCTAAAAATGATGACCTTGAGCCATCAAGGTAGTAGGTAGTTCTAACATGTCCTCTCCTAAACGTTATTGTCGTCATCGACGCAACAAACGTAGACATCTTACACATTCTCAGAATATATATCTGATAAACTGATTGCAGTCAAAGTGAACCTAAATCAAAGCTCGCTAGTGGACAATGCAATTTTAGTCCCAAAGGTTAAAATTATCATACCTATGTTTGTATTGATGATGATGTTAGCGGTAACTTGTACAATGACAGCCACGATGGTTACGATGGCTGTAAAAAATTGAAACTCCAATTCTCTCTTTCAATTGGAAAGAAGTTAAGGAACCCTGATAAATTTCTTCATTGTATTTCAATTGAAAAAAGCGTTCAAAGATTAAACGAATGCGAACAGCAGATTATTAGTTCATTCGAAAAAATAGTTTCGTCATACCCTCGGTTTAATTGAACAGCCTAACGAGAAAGTTAAGCGATTTGATACATCTCGCACGCCTGGTATCTCACAATTCTGATATTCTTAGCATTTGCGGCGTTTATTACGCTCGTAAAACAAAGAGAACTTTGATTTTTTATCTTAGACAATGTTAACCCTGACCTAAACTATGAGGGGATAAAAGAGGGTATAAATCCATAAGAGGGTCAAAGATATATCTGTAACCGGAGATAATGTCAAAAATCTTGAATGGTGCTCTTCAGTTGGTTTTCGGCCACAGAGCTAAAGTTTTTCAACATTCCAATGTTGTCCTACAGTAAAAGATCTTACATAAAAGTTTTTTACGAATAATACCTTCATGCAGTAATTGATAAGAAGCTGATAAACTCGCGGTTTCCTTAGATTTTATTTTATGGTAATATTTGGCCTCTTTCGAATGACCACGCTCCTGCTACGCAGTCTGGTCTAAATACTGCGCTTACTGCGAGTACATTCTAGAAGTCATTAAAATCAGAATTTGACTCAAACCTCATAGCGCTATGAACTCTAACAGGCCCTTTCGGGGTAGAGTCCGCCTCACATTAACAACCTCAACAAGAGGTCGTCGGAATAATGACCGTCAAGCAGCGCAAAGAGGTACACGTTACAGACACCTTTCTCCCTCATCCCACCGGGATAGGAGAAATAACTGGAAATATTGACTCACCGAGTTTTTCCCACGCCGCGCCGGCCAGCTAGATCGGTAAAAAACGTATAGAAATGGGCGACACCTTTCTCCCTCATCCCACCGGGATAGGAGAAATAACTGGAAATATTGACTCACCGAGTTTTTCCCACGCCGCGCCGGCCAGCTAGATCGGTAAAAAACGTATAGAAATGGGCGCACCAGTTACGTTCTCAAGATTATTTTGGGTTGGTAGGTAAGTCCCGTATCCCATTCTGAATCAACCTGCCCTTCCATCTATACAACAGCAGGCAGGCAACCTACTAAATGATAATGTCGGCTCTAACAGAGAAAATGACCATCTCTCCGTTTCATATTGTGGCAGTTACCGAAACAGCGTGTCTATAAACTAATATTCCTTCTGAGATTGCTAGATCCGTTTTGTATTGACACTATTCAGATTGATCAATGTTCACAAAACCTTATCATTCTTGCAGCCAAACAATTGTCTTGCAATAATAGATCTCTCATGGATGGTAGGTACCTACTTTCACGTACCAATTAACGAAATCCGCAGATGGTTTCTATGTCTTTTGTACCGCCAAGAAGTAATAGAAATGAGTAGTCTGCTCTTCGAGCTAAACTCTGCATCATAACCCTAAACGTCTGGAAAGTAGATGGGTACAGATGCTCATCCAAAAACGGAATCAGACTTCTGGTGTAGGTATAGGTATGTAGCAAGACGATTATTTGTTACAAATATTATTCTAGACTCATTCTTCTAAAAGAACACGTTGCCATAACGCTGAATGTGCTGAAATATATAGGTTGGGAAGTAAATTTCTTAAAATCCGTACTATGCCTGAGCGTCATATAGAATCCTTAGCTAAACAATAAGTTTATCTCCGAGAAAATGTTGCTAGATAAAGACAGCCATCTTATAGCAAATAGATAGAAAATGGCACTTTGAAACGTGTCAACTTTCAAAGCCATGATGTGCATGATGGATAATGGAGGTGATGCATTTCGCAAGTTTCGTCATCCCTTAGGGAAAATTCAACTCGGTAGCCGTATTATTCATTATAAAGGTTGGGTATTTACCACAATCCATATTTTTGTCTCTCTGAATCTAAACAATAATTTGGTGGTTTAATCATTTATGAAGTTATTCCTAAATACTCTTCCCTCTTTGCGCACAAATTATTGTAACGAAATGCTTTAGATATTAGCATGGGTGCTTTAAGAGACAACATGGAGTTGTCAGAGTATTGGCTGGTTGCAGAATAAAATTTGCATTCGAACATGAATACTGCAGCTTCTTGTAATCCTGAAATTTTTAAGAGCAAGGTCCGAACTTACTATCTATTTTTAAAACGCCTGCAATCAAATAACAAAACAACTGTTGCTTGTTTATGCAATGAAGGAGGTTTGAAGTCGCAAGGTTTGTTAAACTTGA
The DNA here is from genome assembly GCA_912999785.1 of Hydriomena furcata. NCBI lineage: Eukaryota > Metazoa > Arthropoda > Insecta > Lepidoptera > Geometridae > Hydriomena > Hydriomena furcata. The sequence continues at coordinate 2,651,836 of OU538823.1, read as the reverse complement.
CCTACAAAATATTTTCTTTATTCGAATATGTATCAGATGGAGCTAGTATCCTACCACATTCCCAGTGTATACAACGCCAAAGCAGTCCGTCTTGCAGATTGCGTCGCTTTCGAACTCTGCCAGAATGGCACCCGTTAAATAAAACAATATTTTTATGATTATCATTATAGTTACTTTGTGTATACACTGTTATTTTTGAAATGGTATTATCCGTTAGCATGGGTATCTCTTCCTCCTTTCTTATTACCAAAGTCATCACTGTTATCACTGTCGCAATGTATACCTCAGTTGCACCAGGATGTAAGAAAGTTTTCTGGCATCCAGCCCTTTGGAACGGGCAACGGCAGCACCTTGGTTCATTCAACCATCTTACTGGACGTCTCGACAGACAATCCTCCTTAGAATGTGCAGTAGTAGGACACCACAACAAAGTTAAAAGATTTCTTGATAGCGGGTGCCCTTCCAATGTAAATACTTATAAACCAGCATGGAGTAGGTGGATCTAGTGGTCTGAACCAGATAATGTTGTTAGCTGTACGCCCACCGGTCTGAGTTAGCTCGGTTTTTAGCAAATTTATTTTACAAGAAGAAACTGTCCTACAACACGTATTTTGTTAGTAAGTACATATACATAAATATATGTACTTGGTGTCTAAACTTTGTGACCCATAACTTACTGAGCAGCTTGGTACCCACTCACTTGTAAAATAAATCTTAAAATCGATAGCCGTAATCATATTCAGCTTTGACTAAACCTCCTCTATAGGATGTTGACCTAGTAGTAAATATCAAAACTAGTAAACAGCTATCTCACTTCTATATTCTGGAAGAAGAGTACATGATTTAACTCTTAGTATAAACTCTAAGAATTGCATTGTTAACAGTGATTTTGTAACTTTATAACCAGTTTTAAAAAAACTGATTATCATCTGTCTAGCTGGTGGCTTAATTTAAAACCAGATAATAAGAGTTTAGATTAATTTTATTGGATAAATCTGTTGAAAACGATTGGCGAAAGATATGTATATGCAGTTACAGTTAAGTCCAAACCGACTATAATATTATTAATTAGTAGTACACCTAATACTTTTAAAGCTTCAGTCGCATCAAAAAAGCCAGAATAATATAATATGATTTAATTTATTTATTGAGGCAACGCCAACAGCACATTTATTTGAATATACATTAAATATTAACATGCATTGAAATTATAATAATAAGTGAGCCAATTACAGGCATGCACACACTAGCTGAAAATAGTCTCAAGAGGCATTTCAGATCGCAGAATAGGTAAACAATTTTTAGCTGTCCGAATGATTCTAAAGACTGTGGTACAATCAAATAGTGGTACCGTTAAATCAAACGCCAACTTTTCAGGCTATATAAATGAATGATTGGAAGTAGGTATCTTAATGTTAAATTGAGAATGAATAGCACATACCCTATTGCTTATTTTCTTAGAAACCATTTTATTTATGTTTTGTTTATCTAAACTTTTAAACATGAAAACAGCAATATTCGCCTATACCTAGTCGAGACATGATGAAGTAGATACTTATCTAAAGTCTTCTGTCAATCAATTGATCTAGAAGTGGCTTGTGTATATTGTAAATACTTATTTTATTTATATTTACTGTTGTGCTAATTGCAGAGGTTTCACAAGATATATATTAATATTCATTTTCTACAATTCAATATTTTTGGAAGGTGCGTTCGGTGCACTATAACTGGTTACCTACGTTAAAACTTTTAATAAATAAAGCAAATCCAAGCATTATTAATTTCATAGTCACATTGACGTCAACCACCACCACCAGGCGATAACAAACATATCTCTATATATATATTGGACTTTGGATCACGGTACAGTCTTTTAATGCTAACGTTTTACCTGAAAATAAAACGTATATTAAAATACTTACCTGATCCAAAGTCCAATATTTTAAAATTCTGCCTGGTGTTAACGCAAAAACAAGCCTTTAATGAGGAACAAATCGACTGTCATGGAACAGTCGCTGCCTGTGTGGTGGTGTGTGTGTGTGTGCGAAAAGGAAGGCGATACGCATTACTTTGGTAGGAAAAGGACAAAAGAAGCGCAAAACGATAGCTATATCTCTATATATATATTGGACTTTGGATCAGGTAAGTATTTTAATATACGTTTTATTTTCAGGTAAAACGTTAGCATTATTTTGATATATCTCGTGGGGTTCAGCCAGCATTTGCAATGTAAGCGCAAAAAAATGTGTTTATTTACGACATCACATTAGAAACCTCTAAAATTATCAGTGTTTCTCTACTATATTATGCATGTATTATACATATAAACATTCCTCTTGAATCACTCTATTTATTAAAAAAAACCGCATCAAAATCCGTTGTGTAGTTTTAAAGATATAAGCAAACATACATACATACATACGCGGGAAGCGGAAAGCGACTTTGCTTTATACTATGTAGTGACTAAGCAAATCTTGTATGGAAACCGGATAACTAATAGAGAGAACGCTCGTTGTACACATTTTAATTTTCAAATAAACTGACACGTGCATGAAGGGTTCCGTACCATTTAATCTATAAAAAATGCAAAAAAACACGTTTGTTGTATGGGAGTCCTACTTAAATATTGATTTTATTCTGTTTTTAGTATTTGTTGTTATAGCAGCAACAGAAAAACATCTTAAGTAAAAATTTCAACTGTCTAGCTATAACGGTTCATGAGATACATCCCTGTAATAGACAGACGGACAGCAAAGTCTTAGTAATAGGGCCCCATTTTTACCCTTTGGGTACGGAACCCTAAAAATAATTAAAACTACGTTTTTTATAGCGTATTTGTCTATCTCTTAGGTAAAGCACAGTTTATGTAACAGGCGATATTTATAAAAATACTAGCTAACCCGGCGAACTTCGTATCGCAATTGACAAATGTTGTTTGAAGTTCTCGTTCTTAGGAACACACCTACATTGCTTAGACAACAGTGAACTTTATACAATAGCAATAAAGCTCAAATTGACTCTACGTTTTAGTTAGAAAACTTTTGTATGGGAAAAAGAAAAGGGCTGTTTTTAGGGTTTTTCCGGTAATTATTCGAATTTTTCTAGCCGTAAAAACCATCCTTGAACTTCAACGAACATTTAAAAAAAAGAATTGGCCAAATTGGTCCAGGCGTTGTTGAGTTATGCGCTTACCAACACATTTTGCGATTCATTTTTATATTATAGATTTAGTTGTGGTCAATCAAATCTAGAGGTAGAACGCATCACAACTGTCATTAATCAAAACGGACCATAGACAAAGAATTGTATTAACTATAGATTTTAAACAAGTTTGTCTGCTATGCTTAGTTATTGACTGCCAAAATTGAAAATGCCTTTACAAGAAAACGTATGTCAGGACAGCTAGATGTATAGAAGTATAGATTAGTATTAATATTACCTCTTTAGCCACGTCATGGCAATATTCAATGTCCAATTCGTGTAATGTCTCTATGTGTTCGTTCACAAACGCAATAGGAACCAAAATCATATTCTTCTGTCCTTTCTTAGCGTAGGCCTGTAAAATAATAAATAGAGATAGATGGATAGGATCATGACTGTAATCCCCAAGGTAGAAATCCTCTCAGATCTCCAGGCGCTTAGATCATCGATGATGTCTAGAGGGGGTAGTCAAAGGCACGTCCAATCATTATATTTGGCACATGCCCACATTTTGCAGTAGTTAGCATTCCATTCATGTAAGGTTGCAAGCTCAATTGCAAGTAAATACATACTTATTATACATAGTAACACACATACAGAGAACAAACATCCATGTTCATCACACAAATGTTTGCCCTGGGTGGGGATCGAACCCACAACCAACAGCGCAGAAGGCAGAGTTACTACCAACTGAACTGTGAGGCCATATTGACATACCTTGATGGCGTCATCGGTGTAAGGCTGGAGCCAGGGTAGCGGTCCAACTTTCGACTGCCAGACGAGTCGGTGCGGGTTCGAAACCTGCAATTCGGCCATCGTCAGCGAGACGGTGGCCGCCACTTCGTTGGGATAAGTGTCACCCCTTGACACCGCCTAAAAAATATAAGTTTTCTGTTGAAAAATATTCAAAACATGTTCAAATTCAAAAATCATTTATTTCAATAAAATCACAAGGATCACTTTGAAACGTTTTAGGAACTAGGTGAAGCTACGCCGATTCCACGCGACCAAGCCTAGAAGAATCAGGCAACAAACACAGCTTGGGGTCTACCTTTTTTTCAATGATCCTTTCCTTAAAGCTACGTGTATGTAGAGCTCCAGTGTGATGCCAATCGAACAAGGTGAAGGCTCAAACAAGAGTAATTAATAAAAGTACTACTAAAGTACTCAAGCTTTTGTAAGTCCTCCTTCGAACTAGAAATCAGAGCAGCGCGCATAATATTACAATGGTGGCGCTTCTGTTGTGTCCACGCTTAAGTTAAAATTCCTAAAAACTATCGATCTTATTTCTAAGGTTACGCTATTTTAAACTTTAACTTAAAAAGTTTAAAATAGCGTAACCTTAAAGTGACAGTTCTAAAACTTAGAATAGTTTTGTATAAATTTACGATTATCGTAATCGATTTAGAAACGTCAAGCTAAATTTAATCGACATGTAAATTGGTGTTGACTAAGATGACACTTGGTTGTGTCAAATATGCGAAATAAAATAGAGAAACGGCTAAAATATCCCAAGTTTTAGAACTGTCATTTTGATGGGACTCTAATTTAGACTTTAATATAAAATGAATAAGATCGATCGTTTTTTTACGAAATTTTAGGTTTAGCTTGGACACAACAGAATCGCCACCACTGTCATTGAAACTTGACAGATATGAAAGTTTTTACTCAATCATACTATTTACTAAAAAGTTCCATTGTGAGTGTCCGTTGAACAGCTCCTGACTCCATCATCAGATCAGCTTGCTGTCACCATATTATTGCATTGTCACTAGAGTTTTAAGTTTTAATAGGGATCCCTGTTTTTTTTCTAGTCACTACATAGTATAAAGCAAAGTCGCTTTCCGCTTCCCGCGTATGTATGTATGTTTGCTTATATCTTTAAAACTACACAACGGATTTTGATGCGGTTTTTTTTAATAAATAGAGTGATTCAAGAGGAATGTTACATAATACATGCATAATATAGTAGAGAAACACTGATAATTTTAGAGGTTTCTAATGTGATGTCGTAAATAAACACATTTTTTTGCGCTTACATTGCAAATGCTGGCTGAACCCCACGAGATATATCAAAATAATGTACTACAGTATTGTACACCTTAAAAACGTCTACAAAAAAGTCAACGATGGTATTAGAAATGTCTTACGCACAGCGAAGCGGGCACGGGTCAGCTAGTAATGAATATAGCCTATGTTCTGTTCATCAGGGATAATGTAGGATTCTAATTGTAAAAGAATTTTTCAAATCGGTCCAGTAGTTTCGGTGCCTATTCAATGCAAACAAACAATCAAATATTTTCTCTATAATATTAGTAAGTATAGAAAACTTACTTTTAATGGTAGACTATGTGCAGTGAATAATATCAACACATCTTTCCTAATGAGGTATGGGAAGGCTTTAAGTTTTTCTTTTATCCTCTGAGCGAATACTTTTGCTAGTAATTTTGAAGTGGCCCATCTTTCTATCAAACTAAACTTTATGTTGCTCGGTGGAGATCTAAAAACAAAAAAAAATATTAAAATCTACATACATGTATCTATACATATAAAAAAAAAAAAACCGGCCAAGTGCGAGTCGGGCACGCGCACGAAGGGTTCCGTATATATTATCTATAAAACAATAATATTATATATATTAACTATCAAACATGGCAAAAATATCACGTTTGTTGCCCCACTTAAATATTTATACAGAAATAATACGTCATCTATGAAAATCGAGGTGTGTGTGTGTGTGCATGGGTGTGTATGTGTGTGGGGATGTTTGTGTGTGTGTGTGTGTGTGGGGATGTTTGTGTGAGGATGTTTGTGTGTGTGTGTGTGTGTGTGGGTGTGTGTGTGTGTGTGGGTGTGTGTGTGTGGGTGTGTGTGTGTGTGTGGGTGTGTGTGTGTGGGTGTGTGTGTGGGTGAGTGTGGGTGTGTGTGTGGGTGTGTGTGTGGGTGAGTGTGTGGGTGAATGTGTGGGTGTGTGTGTGTGTGAGTGTGTGTGTGTGTGTATGTTAATTTTTGTTTTGTATTTGGTCTTTGATTTCTTCGTAGGTAAGTGTAGATAGATAACTAACCTGGTTTTATAGAAGTCTGCAATAGCGTTCAGACTTGATCCTGTGGTAGCACAACTATATTGGGGGTATTGTGAGAATATAATCGCCCTTTCGACACCATCTCTGGAAATAATCAAAGTCTTACTTACTTACTTACTTAAATAAAATCAAAAGGATCACTTTGATGTCTTAGGAGCTAGGTGAAGCTACGCCTGTTACTCACGACCATTTTCTAGAAGAAGCAGGCAACAAACAATAACAAAAAATTGTAGTTTAAATACTGAAAACATTCAAACTTCTACCACCGCTGCACCCCATTGGGGGTTGCGTTTCGGAAATTCCTTTCTTAGTGCACCCCAACACACCTAAAGGATGCACCCTCCAAATATACAAACTTAAGATACATTATAACACCCAGACACAGAACAAACATCTATGCTCAGTAGATAAATCTTTGTCCTGAGCTTTTTAGTAAACTCATATTATCATGTAATGATATTCATACCAATATTGGTACCGAATGCCATGATACCTACTCTTTTTATGCAGTTTAGGTACTTACTGGCATTGGAAGCATAGGTATGGGTGCCTGTGCAGCTATTTTGTATAAAAATGATTATCATGTATATTCATACGAATATTTATTGGTACTGAATGCCATAATACCTTCGCTTTTTATGCTGTTTAGGCACCTATACCTACGTAGAAGCGTAGGTATAGGTGCATATACAGTTACCACCAAAAAAGAAAAAAAAATGTTTGCTTTCGCGTTTATTACCTACATTGTTTTTTATCCGTGAGGACCAGTAATTGGCTTATCCGTTACCTACTTTAAGTTAACTTAGTTTATTTCTAATTTAAGCTGTTGGTCTTCCCTAAAATAAATAAATAAATAAATAGTTATTATGAAAAGTGTACAGATTAGGTATTCTCTAACATTTAGGTATTTCATTCAACATCATAACATGATAATCATGTTTTTACAAAATAGCCCTGCAAAACTGTATAAAAAGCGTAGGTATTATGGCATTCAGTACCAATAATATTGGTTCTTAGTTTTCACAAAATAGCCTCCCTGTGTAGCAATCGAACCCACTACCAACTGAGCTGTAAGGCCAGTAAAAGTATAATACTAGTAAAAATATTATAGACTAGCTGACCCGTGCCCGCTTCGCTGTGCGTAAGACATTTCTAATACCATCGTGGACTTTTTTGTAGACGTTTTTAAGGTGTACAATACTGTAGTACATTATTTTGATATATCTCGTGGGGTTCAGCCAGCATTTGCAATGTAAGCGCAAAAAAATGTGTTTATTTACGACATCACATTAGAAACCTCTAAAATTATCAGTGTTTCTCTACTATATTATGCATGTATTATACATATAAACCTTCCTCTTGAATCACTCTATTTATAAAAAAAAACCGCATCAAAATCCGTTGTGTAGTTTTAAAGATATAAGCAAACATACATACATACGCGGGAAGCGGAAAGCGACTTTGCTTTATACTATGTAGTGATTATTATTCTAAGCAGCTTACTTCTCAATCTGCATTAGAGTTTCGTCGGTGAAAGGTGGGACGTAGCGGAAAGCGACATAATGTTTATGAGGAGCTGTCTCTGGTAACATCTCATCCAACATCTTGGTTAGTAGCTCACCTGAAAAGCCAAAGTTAAAAGGTATAAATAATTATAATTAAATAGTTGTTCTGTTGAAAAACAAGCACCAGCGCACTATCACCTGCCACATCATATAAAATTGTCATCAGAACTTGACAGGAATGCAGTTTTTACTCAATCAAAGTATTTACTAAGGAGCTCCGTTATAAATGTTCGTTGAACAGCTCCTGACTTCATCATCAGATCAGCTCACTGTCACCATATTATTGTATTGTCACCATGCAAAATTTCAGCTCAATCGGTTGGGTATAACTGCTTCAAATTTAAGTTGCAAGATTCCACCCGAAACAATCATAGTTACATACATACATTGCAAGTTAAATAAAAGCTTGTAAAAACTAAAAATAAAACCGACTTCATGTTTGTGGAGGTTTGTTGGCCGTAAATGCCCTATTACATCTGAAGGTAGTATTTATTGTCTTATGTTAGTTAGTACAGTTCTACATCACCAAATGATACCATTAGTATCCGCCTGGGGACCCCTACTGGGGGCCCTATTGTTACTCCACTTTGTAAATTAGTCTAATAGAACCCACCTGGGGCCCCCAGACTGAGGCCCCTCGACTGTGGGCCCTTGGCTGGGGGCCCCTGGCACTTTAACCATCCTACCACCCGACTGTTACGCCATATACCTTGTAAATTAGTCCATTTTAGTATGGGGGACCCTCCTCCTATCTCCGAGTACTTTTTTTGGACCTCCTCAGTTCGCCTGCTGGCTATCCAAGGTCCGAGCCTGCTTTGAACCGGAAGTTGGATCATGTCACGGTCTGTCATTATCCGGTGGAGATAGTCACCGACCTTAAGAACATAGTTATGTTTAAAAAAATATAAAGAAAACCAATAAAATGTATTAACCAATCGAAAAGTCAATGAGAGATATTGTTTTTTTAAGTGTTATGAAGGAACTATTAGACATGAATATAATTAAAATTTGAATCCCTCTTTGCAACAAGTTTGTCAACGTTTTGTGCCGACCCCAAGTTAAGTGGGAAAAGGAGAAGAAAATGATGAGGAATACTATTTAAATGGGACCAACTTTAAACTATTCTTTACACAATAGAAAAAAAATATCTAAAGTAGCTGTCTGTTCTAATACTTTTAACTATCTCTATATGAAATTTCATCACAGTCCACCCAGTAATTTAGCCGTGATAACATCACAGACAGACAGAGTTACTTTTGCATTTATAATGTATAGAAGTATAGATAGTATATATTTTAGGTACCTATATATTTATTAGTTGATTAAATAATGAACCTCTTTCAAAAAATACCTGATCAGTAGTTTTGGGTCCACCCATATTCAACATGACAATAGCCGTTTTTGGTTTCACCGTTGTGCTGTAAGCAACACGAGATGACAGGTACCTCATACGACCTGCAAAAAACAAAATTACATTCAAAAAGACTATAAACAAAACTCATTTCAAGTTTGTGGCGGTTTGTTGGCCCTATTGAATCTGAGGGTAGCGTTTATTGTCCTATGTGAGTTAAGTAGTTAAGAGTTCCGGTGCCCAACTGTGGTCTTCTTCATTACTTCCACATCACCAAATGATACTTTCTGAATGCAAATATCTGACCTGGTGCTGTAAATAATTATGTACTAAAATCACTTTATTATGCCTACAATATTTGAGGAGTTCCCTCATTATTCCTCATGGAATCAATCATAAGAACTAGATTTTGATAAGAATAATACAACACGAGCGAAGCCGCGGGTGACAGCTAGTATTATGGTAATATTTATAGTGTTTAAGCCGTTTTCTGTAAATTTTAGCATACCTATTGTGGATATCATGATGAAGAGTTATTTTATAATATAAATATGAGTCTAAAAAACCGAAATTGAATACAGTAGTTTTGCATAAAATCTAATGCAAAGATTACAAAAACAAAATAACTCTCAAAACAAACTTGTGAGGATGACTTGACAGTTGACTAGACTCAGTCAGACTGACTTTGACTTACAGACTGACTGACGTTGACGACTACCGACTAGTAGAGGTGGTGCGTATTTACTCGACCAGGTTTGTAAACCTGGTATAGGCATAAAAAAATACATACTAGGTATGACGACACAGTTTGAACGCGTATTTTGTACTTGAAAGTATTTTTGTACGTCCTTGAAAGTATTTTAGTACTTGATAGTATTTTTGTACTTGTAAGTACAGGGTGCTGGGTGGAGAGTTGGTTGGGCCCAAACCAAATATTTTGAAGTATTTTTGTACTTGAAAGTGTTAAGTATTTCAAACCTGGTTTGTCAGCCTGGTATTTGATGGAGGTGGTATTTATTAGACCTGGTACGTCAAAACACAAGTACGACCCTACCGACTAGAGCAGAGTCCAGACCATCGACTGTAGTCGATGGTCCAGACCAAACAGAATTATTTTTATTTTTTTATTAGGGTTTCATTTCAGTTCAGTCAGTGTCAAAACTCACGCAGTGCTTTTCATACAAAAGATAAGTACAAGTTACTTGTCCTAAGAGAAAGAGTTTGCCGATAGATAGCGACGGTCTGTTGTTAGTGTAGTTTGACCTTTTCACCCACCTTACAATCTTTGCATAGACAATGAATGAATCCAGCAATACAAATACCGTCAAAAGCACGGCTAACTTCACGCCGGCCGTTCTACATCACTACGTCTAAAATTGTCTTTGTTTTGTTACCTATCTATCCGTACTTGATCCGTACTATACAAAGTTGATTGTTATTTACATTTTTATTTTACGTCGGTCGGGCGGTTGTGTGATGTGTTGTGGTTAGATTGCGATAGAACAAAAATAATATTTTTTAACGTTTGACCTTTTCGTAACCTTTTTGAAAATGTCTTGTCGTAATGCATCTCACGCCGGGAGTTGGTACACTGAGAATGGTAAAAAAGTTTTTATGTTATACCTACCTACAATAATTATAAAGATATTTACATAAATAGCGTAAAGTTTGTCAGGTTATGAGACTGAAAAATCAGATATATTTGTCCTACTTACCTACATTGAGAGTAAGTAAAATAAAGGTTGTTGCCCCCCTTTGTTAGAGTATCGAACGACTTTCGTTCAGAAATTTCGCATCGTCATCTTCCTAAACAAACTAAATAAAATACTGTGTGTGTACACACATGCAGCACTAGCGCACGCATTTAGCAGTGCACATTTATTAGAACAGATATTTATTTACATATTAAAGTAATAAAAAAAAACTAATAAGTTATGTATGTTCACGTGTGTTGTGTTTTTTCGCGCAGCAGCAATGGATCGGCATAGTTTTTTTCTATGAGAGAATTCATGGACGGGCAAGTGACATTTATACATTTAGACATTTATACATATAGACATTTTAACCGAGTTTAAAAAGTGCCAAGCAGCAGAAGCTAGTTCTGTTTAACCGAGTTTAAAAAGTGCCAAGCAGCAGAAGCTAGTTCTGTTTTTAATATGTAAAATCTGTTAAGCTGATGCTGACCTGTTACAATGTCCTCATATAATCAGTTTCATGTAATTACCGAACGAAACGGTTGCCATGACAGCAATCAAATTGCTCTCAAAATTCTGTGCAAACCGTCAATCAAACAAACGTCAAAATCAAAACATTCGTTGAATTGAATTTGTTCGTTTTCTACGTTCTCAACAAGTTCTCTTAGATTTTAAAAATATGTCTGATAAAACGAAGAATTTCACCGCACCCACTACAAAAGCACTTAAAACCAAGCGTCCTTCTACTGTCAGCGGAGCTTCCTCATCGCGACCTAAAAATGTGGTGGCATCTTCAGTCAAAGAAAGAACTATTCCGCGTTCGAAATTCAACAAGAACATCCAAAACGCAACGATGGCTGGTGATGCTGATATTTCGATTTTAAAACAAGAATGTATGCCGGATTTCGACACGGAATACCGCCAAATTGCGTATGGTAACTTCCTTCGTGCAATGCTAGAGGAATGCCTAGTTGATGAGAAGATTGAGAAGGAGGAAAATCAGATGGACATACAAATGGCACAGTTGGCTGATAGGTTCCAGAAAACTGTTGATATTCTAGATAAGACCAATCGGAGACTGAAGGATGTGTCTTTTGTTGTGGAACAAAAGCGGTGAGTGATTTTTTTACAGACGTTACAGTAATGTAATGTTTTGTGTCTCTGATTACCTATTTTAGAAATCATAGCTGAGAAGGTCTACCACACTTGGGTTTGCAGTTGTGACTATATATTTTTATTATTTATTGGATTTAATCTGAAAAATGACGGCATGTGCCAAATGTAAAGTATTGACGGGCCTGTGACTAACCCCTTTTCATCTTCAAAGATCTGAGTGTCTGGAGATTAAAGAGGATGTCTACCGTACTTGGGGATTATAGTCATAATACTATATATATTTTTTTAAATATTTTCTAGAACTGGTATACTTGGCCTCTTGCCCCTTACCAGGTTTTCATTGAGAACAAAAGTTCCTTAAACGTTATTCATGTACACTTTCAGACTGCTGGACATGAAGGCCAAGGACTGTTCACGTTTCTACGAAACAACGGACGCATCGGACGCTCATGATATTCTGCAAAATCTCTCTAGCACGGAGCAGGCGTGCTTAGACAAACTGGAGACGAAGAACATTGACTTTGGCTACAACAAGGACAGTGGTCATAAACAACTGCTTGATGCTGTCAATGATGCCATAGATGGCTTGGAAAACATCAAGAGACATTCCAACTTAGATATGCACAAGTTCCAAGAGTATGAGAAGTCGCAGAACGGGTTGGATGTGCTGGATAGAGACCGGTTGGACCTAGAAGGCCTGAAGATGGATTTTGAAGCTAAATTCCCCAAATTCAGTGAGAAGTTACTGAAGGAGGCGTCGGAGAAGATTGCTAGAATGATTGATAATGATGATGATTGAAGATTGAAGATTGATGATGATTGATTAATTTGTGTTTGTAAAGTTTTTATTTGATAGTAGAATGAAAAGCATTTTTTTTAAGAATTATGACTATATGTCTAGTTTTTAAATAACTTTCTTTATTTGGTTGTATTTGTATTCGGTTATATGTAGGCTTTTTATCAAGGCGAAGTCGCGGGCGTTAGAAACATCTTGAACATTGTTACAAACTTTTGTATTTATTATATTACTGGTTTTCCGCCCACGGCTTCGCCCAATCGTGCCAATTCTGAGGTTCCTTACTGCGATTTCTTTATTATTTGACTTATAATAAAAAAAACGCAGTAAGGAACCTCAGAGTTGGCACGACTTTATCTAGATTTCATTACTTTTTAGAGATAAACAAGCAGCTCCATCGAGACTTGGCTAGTTTTTTACAGAATGTTTTTGGTGGTTTGGTTTAAAAAAAACTGGCCAACTGCGAGTCGAACTCGCGCACAAAGGGTTCCGTACCATTATCTATAAAAAACGTTTGTTGTGTGGGAACCTCCTTAAATATTTATTTTATTCTGTTTTTAGTATTTGTTGTTATAGCAACAGCAGAAATACATAATCTGTGAAAATTTCAACTGTCTAGCTATCACGGTTCATGAGATATAGCCCTGTGACAGACAGACGGACAGACGGACAGCGAAGTCTTAGTAAAAGGGTCCCGTTTTTACCCTTTGGGTACGGAACCCTAAAAAAAGCATAATAAAATGTATCTAAAATTATACCATATTTTTTTGTGTATCTTTTATGTTATCATGCATTTTTGTTGGAAATAGAATGTTTTACTAAAAGTTACCAATAAATGAGTATAAACTGATTTTCGTTTTTTTTCCGGAGATGGGCTTGAAGCCTGTCACATGTGGAATGGGCATGTGCCAAATGTTTCTTTACTTGGGGATTACAGTTGTGATTATTACCCGATTTAAAAAAAGGATATAGGTATCTTCCGTTTAGTCCCTTAAGAGGCTCCCAGTCGCTGATTGCTCTTTTTCGAAACGAAAAAAGAAATACTTCTGAACAAGCCACATCTCCTATTTTTATAAGTATATTACTTCAGGTTCCCACCTAGATTTCTATTAAGCTGAAAACATAATAGCAGAAACTTTTCACGATAAAGATATTATTTCAAAATGATACGTTTTAGAATTTATGATCGAAATATTTTATATACCTACTATTAAAATCAACTTGTGATTTATTGTTAAAGATAGGTAATATGTAGATCTAGATTTCTATTAGAATAGATTTTTGATAAGTAATTATACATAATTTATATCATTAATTTATTCGAAAAGCTAAGGCGGATCACGCGCCGACGTGTGTTTGTCGTCATTGCAGCGGACGGTAGGATTATTTATCGAAGTGATTAAAGATGGGTACATCTTTATTCACATATACTATACATTATAAAATAGGAGATGTGGCTTGTTCACAAGTATTTATTTTTTCGTTTCGAACAAAAACAATCGTCGACTGGGAGCGCCATAAGGAAAAAATACCAACACTAAGGGTGAAATAATTTTGTTTGAAATTCTGTACTGAACTTATAACAGCATGAAGTCGGTTTTGTTTATTATTTTATTTATGTATTTATAAATTTTAACCGACTGCGCCACATGGAGGGTTATGGTTATTGAGCGTATGTATGTATGCCCGTTTCTTTGGCACGCTCGCACCTACATCCCAAACGACTGGATTCGTCTCAATTGTGGAAGTAAGATTGGATATACACCTATTTATTAAATATGACTGCCCCCTCCCCAAAAAGGGGGTAGGTAAACATTTTTTTTACTTTTTCGTCTATTATTTTTTGTTTATATAACAATTTGTTTTATCTTGTCATTTACAGGTAGCGAGTTGTCACGTCAACTAGATATGTGGTTATCGAAAGCCGATTTAACGCATGGACCGGCGCGCGCCATTATAGCTCCGTACGTATCAAAAATTACGTCACTGATCGCGAATTTAACTAGTCGTTGTCACAGGAGTCTCCACTTATCTAAATAAGTGTCAGTTTTGAAAATGTTTGTGTCGACAATTGGACGATACGACAGAGATTCGAAACGATGTTGACATTATGACAGTTCCGATTCCGATAAATTCGGACAAAACCGCACTCTTAGAAATCGTCTTTCTATTTTCAGGCATGCTGGGTATTCATACTGTGGCGCCTGCGCAGCTTTTGCATACAGACAGATCAGTCCCGTAGTTGTGTAAGTATTTGAAATTAAATACATTCATTTTATTGACACACATACTAATAAGGTACACAACAAGAAGAAAGATAGGTACATAAAAACACAGACTAAGAAGGAAAGGATGATTTTGGTATAAATTAAATAGCGTTGGTGTGCAACAAATCTGACATCACAGACTAAAAACATTCAGTCGTCATAGCAACGCAGTTTTGACTAATGAATGATACGCAATCTACCTAAATTCGTAATTTAAATTTGGAAAAATTTGAAGCTGCCTGAAATAGATATTTCGTATGTGATTATTACAAAAAAAAATTGACAGAACAACGTTTGTCACGGGTCGGCTAGTTTATTTGTATAGGACCAAATTGAGACTATTTTTACACAATCGAAAACAATTCATCCAAAATCAGATCACCAGGTATTAAATATGAGTGAAAATAAAAATATATATACATAAATTTAAGTATTTAATTTTACAATTGAATGCTCATATTCAGGATGTTTACAGGAAGAGGATTTTCATCTTAGGACCGTCACATCACGTCCGTCTTAGCGGTTGTGCGCTTTCGTCCCTGGACAAGTACCAGACGCCGCTATATGATCTCGTAATTGACAAACAAAGTAAGGATATCATATCATATTACGTCAGATCACGGCACGTCACGTCATATCATATCATATATTATAATTATCCTAATCCTAATAATATTATGAATGTGAAAGTTTGTGAGTTTGTATGTATGTTTGTGCCTCAATCAAGCCTAAACGACAAAACGGATTAAGTTGAAATTTGCTGAAGATGTAGATATAACGCTCGAATAAAACATAGGATGGTTTATAATCCGTATAACATTTCCAAAATGATAAAAAAATGCAAAAGGGATGATTTTGGTATAGATGGCGCTGGTGTGCAAAAAATCTGACATCAGTTTTGACTACACAGGACAGGACAAAGTCTGTCACGGGTCGGCTATTATATTATAAATTATCAGATTATCACTTAGCTCTGCCAAAAAATTTCTGCCCATACAAAAAACCAAAAAATTCTGTTTCAGTATATGCAGAGTTGGAAGCGACGAAGCAATTCGAATGGATGGACACACAGACAGACGAAGACGAGCATTCTATAGAAATGCATTTACCTTACATTGCTAAAGTTATGGAGGAGTGAGTATAAATATATAATAATAAATGGAATAGGATCATTACTGTAATCCCCAAATACGGTAGACATACTCTTAAATCTCCAGGCGCTCAGATCCTTAAAGATGTCTGTGGGGGGTCAGTCAGAGGCATGTCCAAACATTACATTTGGCTATAATTACAAGAGGTGTTTTTATAATAAATTATTACTATATAATGTAATTTAGCGGTGATGGGCTTGCAACCTGTCACATGTAGAATGCTAACTACCGCAAAATATTGGCATTGTGCTAAACATAATGTTTGGACGTGCCTTTGAGTATACCACATACATCTTCAAGGATCTGAAGTATGTCTACCGTACTTGGGGATTACAGTCGTGATCCTATTTTTGTTATATGAGATTTTATTCTTGATTTGAAAAATAATTTATATAATTTTTTGTAAATTTCAGATATAAAAGTGGGTTTACTATTATACCCATCTTGGTTGGTTCCATATCTCCCGAGAAGGAAGCCAAGTACGTACATTTTTATTGTTTTTAAGGTGCCATTCATAAATTACGTCAAAGTGTGACAAAGAGAGGGAGAGTTCTTACGTAATTTTTTTTCAACCATTTGATAGTATCTGATTGAGCTGAAGTTTTGCGTACACATATAGTTTTTTGACAGCGAGCTGATCTGATGATGGAGTCAGGATCTGTTCAACGGAAATTATTAGTAAATACTTCGATTTAGTAAAAACTTGCCATCATCACTTTGCATTCTTATAAGTTCCGATGTCAATGGTGGTGATTCTGTTGTATCCACGCTGAACTTAGAATTCCTAAAAACGATCGCTCTTATTCCTTTTATGTTAAAGTTTAAATAAGCGTAACATCAAAGTGACAGTTCTAAAACTTGTATAGTTTTAAATAAATTTTCGATTTTCGTACTTACCAATCACTTGATTTAGAAACGTCAAGCTAAATTTAATCAACATGTAAATTGGTGTTGACTAAGATGACACTTGGATGTGTCAAATATGCGAAATAAAATAGAGAAATTACTAAATAATCTTAGGTTTTAGGACTGTCATTTTGATACTACGCTAATTTCGACTTTAACGTAAAAGTACTAAGAGCGATAGTTTTTTAAGAAAATTTAAGTTTAGGTTGGTTATAACAGAATCGGACTTTAACGTAAAAGAACTAAGAGCGATAGTTTAAAAAAAAATTAAGTTTAGGTTGGTTATAACAGAATCGCCACCAATGTTATATTATGTGACAGGTGATAGTGCTTGATGGTTTGAATGATTATACAAAAGCTTGTCATTGAAAAAAATATGTTTTTTTATAGATATGGCGGAATTCTCGCGCCATATTTGGCCGATCCTCAGAATCTGTTTGTGATCTCGTCGGATTTCTGTCACTGGGGTGCTCGCTTCCGCTACACATGGAAAGACAAGACATCACCGATCCACCAGAGTATCGAGTGGCTGGACAAGCAGGTTAGTTCTCGCGTTATTAAGGTGATAAGTGAAATTTTCGACTATTTGTATGGGCTGAGTCTACCCGGATATGACGGATAAAGTGATAAAACGGCATTATCTTGAAAACCATAAAATTAAAAATAAAATTGTCTTTAATTTAGGTAGCTAGTATAATTATCTAACGAATTATATAAAAAATTACTATTTAGCTATTCATAGTTTTGATTAAAAACTAAACTAGTGTTTTTGAAGAGCCAACCTTGGAGAATAAATCTATCGAGAAAAGTTTCAACAATCGTGTTTCTGTCTGTAATTTATCTAGATTATATCCTTAAGTTATCTTTGTCATAAAAAACAAAACTGTATGTTTTACGGTTATTGAGAAAAAACGATGCCATCAAAAACATAACTTGTAAAAAAAGCCAAGTCTCGCAACGCAACTCAGTTCTTCTACCGTAAAAAGTAGTGAGATCCATGTAATACCAAGTCGGTTAATTTATTCAGTCCCTACTTTAAGGGTCCTTCTGTCTTAAGTTATTACGTAAATGTTAGCTAATTACGTAATAACATTCAGGCTCATTCCCATTCTTTCCCCATTAACATTCCCTACTTCAAATTCAGGCTTCTAGTTTTATCCACAACGAAGTTATAGGGGGTCGAAAATGGCCTGAACTGCTTCGAGAAAAGGATGGTACAGCCGTGCCGCTTTATTGCTTGACTTGGCGGGGGCACTACCGTGCCCCCAGATTCTGCATTCATCAAAAACATTCATTACTCGTCTTAACGGACGGCCCCTATGTATTTACAAAAAAAATTATATATAATTGACTGGCCTCATAGCTCAGTTGGTAGTTACTCTGTCTTTTGCGGCGTAGATTGTGGGTTCGACCCCCACCCCAGGATAAACATTAGTAACACCTATAATTAGTATGTGTTTAAAAAAAAAGTATATATGTATTCTATTAGTTATATACAAGCTTTGCTTAGTTTGGGGCTAGATAGCGCTGTGTGAAATGTTCACTAATATTTATTTATTTATTTTTAGGGTATGGATATAATTGAGAAGTTGGATCCGAAGTCGTTCACCGAATACCTCAATAAATATGGCAATACTATTTGTGGCAGACATCCTATTGGAGTTTTGTTACAAGTAAGTGTTACTAGGTAAACCATAGACCACTTCCGCGATGTATACAACACTAGTTTTTAATTACCAAAAAAAATAATAACGTATTGTCAGTGTCTGTTACTAATTCAATTTAAGTAGTTAAAACTTAAATTAAAAAATTAAAAATAATATCCTTAAAAAAAAAAATTTAGTTAACCGTTTATTCATACGCACCTACCACATATTTACTCATATTTTCACGATTCTATCCATTCATAAATAGCTCGCCGTCTCCGTTGTAATTTGTGTAGTATTTTCTAGTACTGAGACCATAAATTAGTGCCAATTTTCGGTTAAAAAGAAACCTCGATAACTTTGTGATAGTGCAATAATAAATCATGCTGACAGTGCTCAGATCATAAGAAGCTTCTGCTGCAACGGTCAATTTTTTTTTTTCGGTATTTTAAAACTATTATTGTATAAGGTGTCCGGTAATGAATGGATAACCTCGCAGGTGCTTGTAGGTACATGAAGCTGGCTGCCGCCCTGACTACCCCGTTTCACGGCCGTTTCATCTATCATGAGAGGTCTTGACTTACGTGGTTTATTTCTAGGACTCCTCAACGTGCCTTTTAGTGCAGCACTATAATTGCGTGTTTCTTAGGGTTCCGTACCCAAAGGGTAAAAATGGGACCCTATTACTAAGACTTGTCCGTCTGTCTGTCACAGGGCTGTAAACCTCATGAACCGTGATAGCTAGACAGTTGAAATTTTCACAGATTATGTATTTCTGTTGCCGCTATAACAACAAATACTAAAAACAGAATGAAAAAATATTTAAATGGGTAATACAATAAACGAGTTTTTTTTATAGAAAATGTTACGGAACCCTTCGCACGCGAGTCCTACTCGCACTGACCGGTTTTTTAAAGTTTTTTAATCGTATTTTTTTTTCAGGCCATTAATAAACTCCAAAGTCAGTCTACGTCCCTGAAAATGTCGCTGAAGTTCCTGAAGTACGCACAATCTTCACAATGTATGACAATTAAGGATTCGTCTGTTTCTTACGCGAGTGCCTCATTGTGTTTCGAATAGTCTTTTTAAGAAATTAATGTTATAGGAATCGTCTATTAGTCACGTGAGGTTCAAGGGGGGGTCGGCAAAAATCTCACGATATAGGTTGTGATATATCACGTGTATTTATCGCAAGGGGGGGGAGCGTGTTTGTATATATTTTTTCGTTGGTCGCGCGATTTCTAAACCGTAATTCACGAAATAGGGGTTGGGTGTTGAGAGATATCACGGAAATATAACAAGGGGGGGTTATTTAATTGTACGCGCGATTTCTAAACTGAAAAACGGCGTGTTGTGTGAACTTGACTCGCTGTTGCCATGAGTTTTAACATTTTTAAGATACTTATTATTATTACTCAAACAATACACGTGATTTTGGGAAGGGGGGGTCTTGAACCGACGTATTACCGGGAGGGGGGAGGGGGGGGGGCTGTTAAATGTTCTAAAAAACATCACGTTATTAATAGACGATTCCATACAGGGTTTATACTCTGAAAACTGAACTTC
The DNA here is from genome assembly GCA_912999785.1 of Hydriomena furcata. Taxonomy (NCBI): domain Eukaryota; kingdom Metazoa; phylum Arthropoda; class Insecta; order Lepidoptera; family Geometridae; genus Hydriomena; species Hydriomena furcata. Next base: position 2,631,494 of record OU538823.1, on the reverse strand, counting down.
AGATAAAACTATATCCTTTTGTTCTATGACATCATGTTCTAGAACAAATGGTACCTATACCTACCCTTACAAAGTCACCCTCTGCTGATTTTATATTATTCTAAGAGTAAATATTAAATAGTCTTACGATTGCAATACTCGGGCATGGTAGACGTTCTTCATCCTTGAGGGTAGTCACGAGACACGTCCAAACGTTGCATTTTTCAAGTGCAAAAAGGTTGTGTTCAATGTACGGGACGTGCCCCTGATTATCCTTTTAGATCTGGATCTGAGTACTTAGAGAGTACGATGGGATTACAGTCGTGATCCTATTCAAAAAAAATATAAAGTTACTAACATTTTCTTTTAAATGCACTTAAATATTATTTAGTTGCCATAATGCATACTTTCACATATAGCTATTTCATGTATTGTATGTATTGTTCAACAACACGTTTTAAGAGGCTCCCAGTCGCTGATTGCTCTTTTTCGAAACGAAAATATAAAACTTCTGAACAAACCACAATATAATACTTCTGAACAAACCACATCTCCTATTTTTATAAGTATATTACTTCAGGTTCCTACCTAGATTTCTATTAAGCTGAAAACATAATAGCAGAAACTTTTCACGATAAAGATATTATTTCAAAATGATATGTTTTAGAATTTATGATCGAAATATTTTATATACCTACTATTAAAATCAACTTGTGATTTATTGTTAAAGATAGGTAATATGTAGATCTAGATTTCTATTAGAATAGATTTTTGATAAGTAATTATACATAATTTATATCATTAATTTATTCGAAAAGCTAAGGCGGACCACGCTCCTACGTGTGTTTGTCGTTATTGCAGCGGTCGGTAGGATTATTTATCGAAGTGATTAAAGATGGGTACATCTTTATTCACATGTACTATACATTATAAAATAGGAGATGTGGCTTGTTCACAAGTATTTATTTTTTCGTTTCGAACAAAAACAATCGTCAACTGGGAGCGCCTTAAGTAGAATAACCTCTGACTAACCCCTTTAGACATCTTCAAGGATCTGAGAGGATGATACTTACTTGGTGATTACAGTTGTTAGATCCTATTATTTTTTTTATTTTATAGTTAATAAAAATTGGAGTGAAATTTAAATTTTTCGATGTAAAAATGTATTTGCAAGCTTTCGGTCTCAAATTAGCATTTATTTGTTATATTAATATAGTTGATTAAAGTTTATTATTTTACTTACAAATGATTTTGTTTTTTATTTAGTATACATTTAGTTTTTTTATATAGTTTAATCAACATTTTCGATCATTGTGTTGATATTTTCTCTATGAAATAACAGCTTTTATTTAAAACTAGCTGTCAATTCTTCACACAAATATATCTAAGTACTAATGAATTAATTTTTGATACCTTATGTTACACTAGCCGACCCGTGACAGACGTTGTCCTGTCATATTTCAATAATCAAATAGAAAAGACTGAATTTTTTTAGTCTGTGATGTCAGATTTGTTGCACACCAGCGCCATCTATGCCAAAATCATCCCTTTTGCATTTTTTTATCATTGGGTTGTTTTTCGGATTTTAAGATACCCTATTATTTATTCTGATTTTTTATCTACATACTACAGCAAGTTTCATCTTAATCCGTTTTGTCGTTTAGGCCTGATTGTGGAACAAACATACATTTCTTTTCACAAACTTTCACATTTATAATATTATTAGGATTAGGATTATTGCAAATTTCCAGGTGATCTTTATTTTTTTGAAACTAAAATATGGCTCATGTTACTCGCTGATAATTCAAATTCAAATTCAAAAATCATTTATTTCAATAAAATCACGAGGATCACTTTGAAACGTCTTAGGAACGTCTAAGGAAGGGATCCTTAATTTTTTTTAACAAATATAGTATATTTTACTCAGAGATAATGTAGCATTCCAATGGTGAAAAAATTTTTGAAATCGGTTCAGTAATTTTTGAGTTATTATTATTATTCGTTACAAACATACAAAAATATAAATGTTTTCTCGTTATAATATTACTAGCTACTCGCCCCATCTTCGCACGGGTGGTACCTGAATAAAAAGTAGTCTATGTGTTGTTCTGATGTATAGCTATATAACTGTAAAGTTTCATCTAAATCCGTTCAGTAGTTTTTGCGTGAAAGAGTAACAAACACACCCACTGGCAAACTATCGCATTTATAATATTAGTAGGAGTAGGATCGTAAAACATAGGTAGTGTAGATATAAAATACTTTTTAAAGAAGAAATACCTCTTGTGTCTTCTGTCAAAAACATCTGACAACAACTTTAAAAGTCTAACTTCTGCGTAAAAACGTCATAATCAAAATTTTCAGTAAAACTCCAAAACACCGCAATAAATGGATCGTTCTCAAAACGAGAGAAATATACACACAGATTTTGATAAACACAAGTCCTGGTACAAGATTGACGTGGATGGCGGATTTATAACCAAAAATATAGATATCAAGCCAAAACGTAAAATAATGAAAGCCAAACTGAGATCTGCTAAAGTCACAGTAAATGTAGAAAAGCTGGTGAATTACGATAAACCAGAGGTTCTGTGCTACTGCCATGAGATTATTGTGAGGATTAGTGTGAATTTGTGTGTGACAATACTATTTGCATTGTTTCTATATTGTGTTTTCTCATTCCTTGTGCCCTTAAAAGTATCACGACACCGAGAAGAGTTTTGAAACTAGCTATATAAGCCTTAGTAAACTGTACAAGATTTAGTCTGATTGTAAATTGTTTTAGTAACGAATAAAAACTGGATAAATAAATATTGGTGGACATTAACATCGCCATCTAGCCCCAAGATAACTGAAAGAATACTTAGGTATTATGTATATACTTTTTTTTAAAAAACCGTGTTGGCCGAGTCAGATGTACATTCTGAAAGTCGTGGGTTCGAAGTCCCGGCCGTACATCATGGTTTTTTGTTCGAAATATGTATATGCACATTAACACGTACTTAAAACGGTAAAGGAAAACATCGTGAGGAAACCATTATTTTTATAACGACGATGGGCTTGCTACATGTTACGTATGGATTGCTAACTGCTGCCAAGGTATATAAATGTCTGCTATCTTTTTCAAGGATCGGAAGGTTCAATCATCATCCAGGTAAGTACTAGCAATACCAACCGAAAACATAGTTTTATGAAGACGTTTACTTTAGGCCTATTTTTTAGAGGGGTAGGCAGAGATTACGATTCCATTCATTACATTTTTTGTGTCGTCACAAAATGAATGTGGATGACACTAAAAAATACACCTTTCGTCTATAAATTTTAGTTATTGTTCTAGAGTCTAGACCATTTCCGCTTATTTTTCTCTTTGTGTTGTTCCATAATGTCATAAATAAAAACTTTTTATTTCTTTTCATTCTTTCAGGTATCAGGGGCTCATTACACGTGCATACAAATAAATAAAACATAGTATAGTAAAATATAAACTTTTATTCCTTTACAACCAATGTTAGTTTTGTTTCTACAAAATAAGTAAGATATTGGAGAGCTAATTTTAATTGAATAATATTTTTTACACGTGTTTTTATAGAAGTTCTTTTAACATTTAGCAGCACTTGCGACAATCAATTTGACAACTGACAGCTGCAATTTAATTTGAATAAGTAGTGGTGGACATTTCACACAGTGCCGTCTAGCCCCAAACTAGACAAAGCTTGTACAATGGGAACTAAATAACTGATAGAATACTTATACACTTTTTTTTTGTATATACTTAAACATTATAACACCTAGACACAGAACAAACATCCATGTTTATCACACAAATATTCGTTCTGGGTGGGGATCGGAACCACAACCAACAGCGCAGAAAGCAGAGATACTACTTGTTAATGCCATGGAGACTTACGTCAGAACCTCCGAGCGCTTGCAACCAATAAAATATTGGAAGAAATATATAAATTAAAATTACATACTATTTTAAAGATTTTTATTGCATTGATAAGTTTTCCACTAAAAAATCACCCTTAATTTGTGACATTTAATGGTACAAACAAACAAAACTGTTGCTAATTACATTACTATAGATTTTTACACGGGTCAATCCTTTAACTTACATTCCCAAGATTAATAATTAAAAGTACTAAGCAAGTACGTACAACGATAAAAAATGAATTAAAGAGCTTCAGCACAAATTCTAAAAGCATGAAAGGGGTTAGCATGTACCACTATCGCATCGACAACGTATCGTCCAGATGCCAAAACTGACACTGATACAAAAAAGTGTCAGTTTTGACGTTTGGACGATACGATAGTGGTTTGTGCTCAGGCCACAGTACTCTCTTTTGAACGCATTCTGGCATCAGACAAAACAAAACTCCAATCGAATGATGGATTGAACTGACGCCAGAATTAGCGTAGTTATAACTTATAACCGCTGTCTTACAATGGGCTATTTGACAAAATTTTGAAAACCATTCTAGATTATTCAATAGTGACTGTGGCACCCAAAAAAAATATTATTTTCAATTCTGTTATGTATTGACCCTAAAAATATAAATTAAATATTGACAATTTAAATAACCCGCAAAAACGCTTCTTTATCAAATGGCGTCGCACTAGTTTCTGTGACGTTGTTGGTAGTGAGTTATTTTACTTCATAACGCTTTTTGAAGGCATAATTTACATAGATTACTATCAACACTTTATTTTTCATACTGTCAAAATAGCGTATAGTCATGGTCGCGGGCAGACATGTCAAAAATCTATAGTTATGTGTATTTCACGATAGTTTGAAAAATAATGTTGCTAATTAACCAAAATACATACACAGCCATATACGAATACCTACTACGGTTAAAGTTTCGGCAATTCTAATAAGGTTAGCTGAAAGATAACGCTAACTAGCATTAAGTTCGCCTATGTACATTTTTTTAGGGTTCCATACCAAAAGGGATAAAACGGGGTTCCCGTTGTTATGACCATCTGTCTGTCTGTTACAAAGCTGTATCTTAAGAACCGTGATAGCTAGACAGTTGAAATTTTCACAGATTATGTATTTCTGTTGCCGCTATAACAACATATACTAAAAACAGAATAAAATAAATATGTCCCAACAAACGTGATTTTTCCCCGTTTTTTTATAGATAATGGTACGGAGCCCTTCGTGCGCGAGTCCGACTCGCACTTGGCCGGTTTATTTTATTATGCCATAAAGAATTTAAACAACAATAAACATAAATTTAACCATTTAGCGGCGATGGGCTTGCATGGAATGCTAACTACTGCAAATATTGGGCATATTTCAAATGTAATGTTCGGACGTGCCCCTGACAGCCTTTTTTAGGCGTATTCGAGGAGCTTAGAGGATGTCTACCGTACTTGGGGATTACAGTCGTGATAATATTTCATTAACATAAATTTAGATTTTATGATGTGTTACTACTAAAGTTAGGACGTGCCCTTGACTACTCTCATAAAAACAATAGTTTTTTTATAATATTTTTCATTTTTTTTTATTGAAACAATTTTTTTTTCTTCCTAAATCTGCTCTAGTGTTTGTTTTTAACTTTCTTGAATTCCATAATATTATTATTATTACATAATATGAATAATAAATAAATATTTTAAACGTTATCGCGTATTAAAAGTTGCTGCCGCGGCTTGTTGAGGGGTAGTCTGTAACCAAAACAAAATTATAGTTTTAGTAGATGTATAAAAATACATAATTTTAAATTACATATTAACAACTTCAAAATTAATACCAAATGTAACATTCGGATGTGCCTCCAACTACCCTCTCTAGTCATCTATAAATCGATAGGTAGATAATGCCAAAAACAAAGTAAATCTGTCGTGGGTTCGAAACCTGGTATTTTTTTTTATCAAATCTTCCTAATGCAAAATGTAACGTTCGGACGTGCCTCTGATTACCCCTTTTAGTAATCGATTAATATATAGATAGATAATGCTTAATGGTAGTCCTAAAGCAAAGTAAATCTGTCGTGGGGTCGAATCCTGGGCGTGCACCAATGGTCCATTCGCAAAATTAATAATATGCCTAATTAAATAATTTTTATAATCAAATTACCTTTTTCGTTGACTACCGTCGCTTCATCCTGAAAATAAAGATATTTTTTGTTATTATAGATATCCAACCTCATACTAAGCAAAGCTTGTACTAACTATACTAACTAAATAAAATCACAAGGATCACTTTGAAACGTGTTAGGAGCTAGATCGCGACCATTGTTTAGATCAGGCAACAAACACGGTAAAAACGGGACCCTATTACTAAGACTTCGCTGTCCGTCTGTCCGTCTGCCTGTCACAGGGCTGTATCTCATAAACCGTGATATAGCTAGACAGCTGAAATTTTCAATACATGCCGCTATAACAACAAATACTAATAACAGAATAAAATAAATCTTTAAGTGGATCTCCCATACAACAAATATGTGTTTTTTTGCCTTCTTTTATAGATAATGGTATGGAACTCTACATGCGCGAGTCCGAAACGCACTTGGCCGGCTTTTTCAATGATCCTTTCCTTAATGCTATGTAGAGCTCCAGTGTGATGCCGATCGAACAAGCAGGGCAATTTTGTAAAAACATAATTATCATGTTATGATGTTGAATGCAATACCTAATGTTAGAGAATACCTAATCTGTCCACTTTTCATAGTAACTATTCACTGTTTATGCACCTATACCTACGCTTCTGCGTAGGTGTTGTATTGGAAGCGTAGGTATAGCATTAAAAGCGTAGGTGTTATGGCATTCAGTACCAATAAATATTGGTGTGAATATCATAACATGATAATCATGTTTTTACAAAATAGCCCCACAGGTATTACGTCACGTTTATTACGAGTATTTAATACTTTAAGGTAATGTTTTTACTTGAAGTAGATAATTTCAGAGGGGTTGACCTGGTTTTGGTGGGTCAAAATCACCAAGGTGGCAAATTCCAAATTCTGTTTTACGATGAATTTACCTAGCAGCTATTAATCTGATGATCAGCCTTAATGATCACTAAACTTATGTTTAATCAATATTTACGTTGGCAGAGCACAGAATTGATTACTACTCTTGTAATTTTAATTTTAAACAGAGCTATCGCTGAAAAAAATCATTCCGGGAACGTTTTTATGAAGTTTATAATAATATTAAAATATAACATAAGTATTTATTTTTTACCTTGTTCAATAGCGGATATATGTTACTTATAAATAAAAAATAAAAAAATGTAATGAAGTTGCCAATAAAGATGTTAAAAAGCAAAATATAGTGCAAATGGAGCTATTATGACTATTTCTTTGTCTAAATTATCTAATTATGTGAAATATCGCTGTCTTATGTGTAAATTAATATGCTATAAGTATTAAGAAGTTCCCCTTATATTGATATTACCAGGGCTTTTTTAAAATATCTAAAATAAAAATGAATTATCTATGATTTTAGTGATGTTCCCGGAAATGATGAGGTGTTCCCTAAATGACGATATAGCTACAATTTAGGGTCATAAAATCATAAGCAATGTTTTTGTACGTCGTACGTATTTATTTATTTTGGCATAAGGTTCTTTTTTAACAAAAACGTAACTTAAATCACTTTACAGTCGTTTTGGCATTGGAATAATACTTATTATTTGCTCAAATGCTATGTAGGATGCATCACTCGGAATCTAATTTTTTTTTGCATTATTTCGCACCGAATTTAAGAATGTGACTAGGATTTCTCCATTATCTTTATCGACACAAGGTGGCAACATATCTGTAATTCACAGTTTTCGTTTGTGTAGGTACTTTTATTAAAATAAAGGTTCCAGGGGATATTAAATTTGGGTTTAGGTTTTCCTTGTCTTGATTGTAAGATGTACCAGCTTCAACAGTAATAGATTTACTATACTTGATATTGCCTTCTTCTTTTCTCTGTATTTTTTGGATGATTCTTTCCAGTTTTTTCTCTTTTTTTGCTTTTTTCTCTCAGTCATCTTATCAATATTTTTAACTTTCTTTTCAGCTTTTTTTCTGATAGTGGCTCTAGCTAGAGCCATTTTTATTTATCTCTCTTCCTCCGTCATCTTATCTAAAAATTTCCTTTTCCTAGCATTGTCTTTCTCTCGTTGTCGCAAGTAAGCCGAACTATTTTTTTTAACTTGCTTTTTTGGACGTTTGTTATTTTTCTCAGTCTCAAATGACTCCATTTTGCTAAAAAATAATAAACGTATATAAAAAAACATGTTAGCACAACATACACTAACTTAACTAACCAATAGTTATAATAACAGGGCGCGTTTATTTGAAAAAGTCATTTCGGGGACGTCTTTGTCATTTCGAGAACGCTCTGTCAAGTCCGGGAACGGTCCCGAAATGACCGTTCCCGAAATGACTTTTTAATATAAACGCGCCCTTTTTAGACTGCAGCTATCTTTGACATCATGTTCGGCTTTGTTATTGTAAAAAAAATGAGGTTACTATTTGCTATAAAACACTACAAAACGTATTTTTCAATATTCCAAGTTGATAAACGCATTCCCGGTATGATGACGTATTGATGTACGCTCTATAAATAATGAATTGAAAGATACTTACCACTTTTTTTTTAATTGTTTTTGGCGAAAACTCTCTCGGCAACTGTTTGTTTACATCGTTCACATCACTGTACCACATACAACTAAAGGTTGCGTACAGAAACTGAATTTTTACTGAGAAATAAAATTGCGTTGCCTAAAATGACGCTTACATTGCCGGACACAATATTTTGACTTGATTTTCTTTAATTTCTTTTCTTTTTTAAATAATATCAATAATTAACTAATATAAGATAAAAATGTAGGCCATTAAGTAAGAAAAACTTTTCACTTTATTTTATTTTATGAATATTTCCAATGTTACTTTCTGAAGATTGCTACATAGGACGCGTTCTCGAAATGATTTTTACTAGTTATTTCTTCAAATAATTATGAATGTGCTTTACTTTTGCAGCATAAAATATTATGAACAGAGTTAAGTAACATTTACAATAACGATTTACTTAAATAAACTGAATTTAGATATTTATTTGCTGGCAAAGCTAATTCTCCACCTTGGTGATTTTGACCCTGGTATTTCTAGTAACTGTTTCTAATCACTACATAGTATAAAGCAAAGTCGCTTTCCGCTTCCCGCGTCTGTATGTAATATGTATGTATGTATGTTTGCTTATATCTTTAAAACTACACAACGGATTTTGATGCGGTTTTTTTTAATAGATAGAGTGATTCAGGAGGATGGTTTATATGTATAATAACATGCTACCCGTGCGAAGCCGGGGCGGGTCGCTAGTAACTAATAACTGTTTTTAAAGGTGTAGGCTCAATCGTACCATTCGTGTTGTCCTAGTGACAGTCATACTCTGCTGGGGAACAGTGCAATCGGGCTGAACACCTAATGAGGAGTAGATCTCGCGCAGCATCAGAAGCATTGTGTCCTCAGATTCCCTGAAAACATCAAAGTACAAAGTTTGTTAAGTTCGGAGCTACATGGCTTTTTCTGTTGATAAAGTTACCAACAGAAAAAAAAATAGAAAAAGGGGCTATCCGTATAAATATCATATCACAACTTCATACTAGGGAGGGGGTATGGTACATAATCCTACTAATCCTATCCTAATATAATAAATAAAAATGAATCGTCGAAATGTATGTACGCACATAACTTTGGAACGACTGCATCAAATTAGATTATTCTTTTTTTATTATTAAAAAATAAATAAATAAATATTGTGTTCGTTATTGTCAGGATTTGTATTAACATTTTGAAAATTCGGGAAAAACTGGGAGTGCTTTTTCAATGGGATTTTTACAATTTAACAAGATAACATTTGGCGGGACAGCTAGTAGTATTATAAATGCGAAAGTTTGTGAGTTTGTATATATGTTCGTATCCTAATCAAACCTAAACGACCAAACTGATTAAGATGAAATTTGCTGTAGATGTAGATATAATGCCCGAATAAAAAATACGAAAAACATCACCAAAATGATAAAAAAAGCAGAATGGATGATTTTGGTATAGATGGCGCTGGTGTGCAAAACAGCTGACATCGGTCGTCATAGCAACGTGCGTTACTCTGCGATTATTGAAGTTTGGACAGGACAATGTCTCTCGCGGGTCTGTTAGTAATATATAAATGACCCCAAAGGAGGTTTATCTTTGTGACGTCATCATGTGTATTATTGTGTATGGTACTGAGAGACACACCTTTAGTTTATTAGTTGTTTAGTAGTTTAGTAGTTCTTTAGTGTATAAGTAATAAATTTTTTTTTATTGTATATTGTCATGTTACCATTTTGTTACCATTCTCGTTTTTTTTGTCTCTTTGTTCTGTTCTGCTTTGTAATGTCACAATTAAAAACGTTTTCTTTCTTTCTTTATCTCACCAATATCCAACATGGCTGCTCATAGCGAAGATATATTCGTTGATCATCTCCAAGGGGGCTTCTTGAAGAACATAATCGATTCTTCGTCCATCATTCAGCTTCCCCAACATCTCAGGAGTTGTCTGTTAATAAAATTCAAATTTAAATTAGTTCATTTTTAAAAATCAATGGATTTTTCTGTTTGAAAAAATTATATGCGCATCAAAAACACGTGCTCAAAACGGTGAAGGAAAACATCGTGAGGAAACCAGTTAGTATTCTTATAAGCGGCGATGGGCTTGCAACCTGTCACGTACGGAATGCTAACTACTGCAAAATGTGGGCATGTGCCAAATGTAATGTTTGGACGTGCTCTGCGACTACCCCCACTAGACATCTTCAAAGGATCTAAGCGTTTGGAGATCTGAGAGGATGTCTACCGTATCCCCAAGTACGGTAGACACACAGTCGTGATCCTATTTTTATATTATTTTTTTAACTACGAAAAATGAGAAGGTTCTCTATTCGTTCTATTTTTTGTTGCCTTTTTAGGGCTCCGTACCCAAAGGGTAAATAAAAACGGGACCCTATTACTAAGACTCCGCTGTCTGTCTGTCAGTCTGCTTGTATGTGTGTCAAATATATATAATATATGGTAAGAGACCTGGCTGAGACTTCTTCTATATTATTCAGTAGTGACTGTGGAACCCTGTGGAAATATTATTTTCAATTCCTAAAAATGAAAATTAAATATCGACAATTTAATTAACCCGCAAAAACACTTCTTATGCAAATGGCGTCGCACTACTTTTCTGTGACGTTACATGCTTGTCAACAAATAAACAAACGTCAAGTTTTTCAAGGCAGGCGATTACATATTGACAAGCATGTTACGTCATCGTCGATTCGACCAATCCTGACCGTTTTGTGTCACGTGACTGGTGTTTAAAAATAGAAAATTTGAATTATGGGTTTTTCAATAAATCATTGTTTATTTTTAAGTTATTTTACTTCACAACGCTTTATGAAGGCATAATTTACATAGATTACTATCAACAACACTTTATTTTTCATACTATCAAATAGCGGGGCACCACAAGCGGGTCTTTGTCTTTGACCCTACTAAAATTTAATTATTTAAATTATTTAATATATTAATATTTAATTAATTTAATTTAAATACCAGTTCAGCGTTGAGCTGTTCCTCCTTATCTTCTTCGCGGAGTTGCTCCTTCTCAATTTCTTCTTCCACAACCTTAAAAGAAAGATATACGACATTCATTTATTAATCGACGAAACAAAGGGAGGGTCTGTCTGTCACCAGGCTGTATCGCATGAAGGTACGAAACGCGATAGCTAGACAGTTAAAATTTTCACAGATTATGTATTTCTGTTGCCGCTATAACAACCAATACTAAAACACAGAATAAAATAAATATTTAAGTGGGGCTCCCATACAACAGTGATTTTTTTTGCCGTTTTCTGTAATTAATGGTACGGAACCCTTCGTGCGCGTGTCCGACTAACACTTGGCCGTTTTTTTCCTTTCTGGTTAAAAAACCCTGAAAAATTAATAAGTATTCTATCAGTAATCTGGTTCCTATAGCACAAGCTTTGCTTAGTTTGTGGTTAGATGGTGCTGTATGAAACATACACCAATATTTCTTTTTTTTGTACCTTCTCGAGTTGTCCGTCTTGTGGTGGACTTGATTTCCACTTGTTCCAAGTAGTTCTTAATGATTCAATCAGTTTCTGCTTCAGATCGGCGCCGACTCGTACCATTGTGTCTTTAAGCTCTGAAAATTATTAATATTGCTATGATAAACCATGGTGTTATTATTATTTTTTAACGACTAAAAATGAGGAGGTTCTTCGTTTTTAGGATTCCGTACCCAAAGAGTAAAAACGGGACCCTATTACTAAGACTTCGCTGTCCGTCTGTCTATCTGTCCGTCTGTCTGTCTGTCTGTCACAGGGCTGTATCTCATGAACCGTGATAGCAAGACAGTTGAAATTTTCACAGATTATGTATTTCTGTTGCTGACAAATACTAAAAACAGAATAAAATAAATATTTAAGTGGGGCTCCCATACAACAAACGTGTTTTTTTGCCGGTTTTATAGATAATGGTACGGAACCCTTCGTGCGCGAGTTCGACTCGCACTTGGCCGGTTATTTTTTATTTATTACTGTCATATTTCAATAATCGAATAGAAAAGACTAAATGTTTTTAGTCTGTCATGTCAGATTTGTTGCACACCAGCGCCATCTTTACAGAAATAATGCCTTTTGATTTTTTTATCGTTTTGGAGATGTTTGTCATTTTTTAAAGTTGTCTATTATTTATTCGGGCATTACATCTACATCTACAGCAAATTTCAAGTTAATCCGTTTTGTCGTTTAGGCCTGATTGAGGAACAAACATACATACAAACTCTCAAACTTTCGCATTTATAATATTATTAGGATAGGATTAGGATATTCATATTTTTTTTGTTGCTTTTTAAGGTTCCGTACCCAAAGGGTGAAAACGGGACCCTATTACTAGCTAGACTTCGCTGTCCGTCTGTCTGTCACAGGGCTGTATCTCATGAACCGTGATAGCTAGACAGTAATATAGATAGGTAGGTATGTATATAATTATTGACTATTTGTATGTCATAACATTATGACAGAATATGTGAAACTTTATTTGACATTTATTACCATTAATTTTACTAACCATATTCTAAACAAATAAATGAATTTTGAATTTTGAATTTTTGAATTTTGAAATTTGTCACAGTTGATGTAAATTATTAAAAGAATTGTATGTTATTGAGTCGCCTTATAGTACATACCTAAATGCATTCTCTTCCTCCCCTTGTGATGAGGTATCAAAAATGGCTTAGCATCTTGCAGCATCGGATTGATTAGCGGCTCGATTCTGAAAGATACAACAGAAAATGAAATGAAGTCAAAGTCAAAGTCATAGTCTTAGTAATAGTCGAAAGATATTTATTTCAATACAAGCTAACCCGGCGAACTTCGTATCGCTTTAGAATTATATCCCGTTCCCGTTCCCGTTTAAAAATCAAAAAATACAGACAATAGTTTATTCACCCTTTTTAAATAGTTTACACAAAAAACATTTCTGAACGCATGCATAAATTACAGTATTTGACAGGATGGGCAACAAATGTTTCACATGTACTAAACCAATGAACATTTATTGAAAATGATTCATATTTCATAATCATGTATTCGTCGAGTTTTCATTGTTTTTCCGAATAGCAGATGTATTCTGCTATTCGGGGCGGAGACAAATCCAACGAATTAAAAACCATGAAAATTGGTCCAGCAGATCTCGAGTTATAAGTGTTGTAACAAACCCGACTTTCTTTTATATAGTACTAGCTGACCCGTGCCCGCTTCTAATACCATCGTTGACTTTTTTGTAGACGTTTTTAAGGTGTACAATACTGTAGTACATTATTTTGATATATCTCGTGGGGTTCAGCCAGCATTTGCAATGTAAGCGCAAAAAAATGTGTTTATTTACGACATCACATTAGAAACCTCTAAAATTTTCAGTGTTTCTCTACTATATTATGCATGTATTATACATATAAACCTTCCTCTTGAATCACTCTATTTATTAAAAAAAACCGCATCAAAATCCGTTGTGTAGTTTTAAAGATATAAGCAAACATACATACAGACATACAGACGCGGGAAGCGGAAAGCGACTTTGCTTTATACTATGTAGTGAAGAAGTAGAAGAAAATTCACAAAAGGATCATTTTAAAACGTCTTAGGAGCTAGATGAAGCTACGCCTGTTCCTTAATGTCAAGTAGAAATAGAGTAAGTACAAGTTTTGCTTAGTTTGCGGCTAGATGGCGCTGTGTGATAATGTCTACCAATATTTTTTATTATTAATGTCCTTGATGTAATGAGATCCCGACTCTAATCCCCAAGTACGGTAGACATCCTCTCTGATCTTTATGCGCTTTGATCCTATAAGATGTCTAAAGGGGGCCCGGGGTAGTCAGGGGCACGTACAACCAGTCGTTAGGAGGATATACTCACCGTTTGGTCCCATTTAAATTTAATACCGAAAACATATGGGATGAAATATGATATTGGACTTTTAATAACACTAGCTGTCCCGACAGACGTTGTCCTGTCAAATGTCAATAATCCCACAGAAAAAAGCACTTTCCGTTTTTCCCGATCTTTACGCCACCCTTATCACTTAGGGGTATGAAAAATAGATGTTGGTCGATTCTCAGTCCTACTCAATATGCTCACAAAATTTCATGAGAATCGGTCAATCCGTTTCGGAGGAGTACGGTAACTAACATTGTGACATGGAAATTTTATATATTAGATGAAGTCAGTTAGAATTTTAGCTTTTTTAAAGTAATTATACCTGTAAGCAATAGGATCGTAAGGGTGAAATATATTGAAGAAGTTCTTGCAGGTAGGCAGCGCAAAGTCCATGCCCAGAGCCTCCACGCCACGGATGCATTCGAAGATTGCTGTAACAAAAACATTTTTATTATGATGAGAATAAAATAATATTTAAATAGAACAATAAAATATACAAAAAATAAGTACGTATCTATAATTAATATACTGTTGCATAATTTTGGGGGCGGGGGTGGTGGGGTGTTGTGGGGGCACACTTGACTCTTAACAAAATTGGTATTTTAAAGCTTAATATTTCACAAACGAATCCCGCAATCGAAAAGTTGTTTTCACAAACCCGCAATATTTTTTAAAGATCTATCTAACAATACCCCACACTATGGAGTATGCGAGAGAAAAAAAAACATCCCCAATTTAGGTGTAGGGGAGGGATTCTACGACCTTGTTGACATTACTAATATATTTATACTAGCGACCCGCCCCGGCTTCGCACGGGTAGCATGCTATTATACATATAAACCTTCCTCCTGAATCACTCTATCTATAAAAAAAAACCGCATCAAAATCCTTGTGTAGTTTTAAAGATATAAGCAAACATACATACGCGGGAAGCGGAAAGCGACTTTGCTTTATACTATGTAGTGATTTATGAGCCTCCGAAGAAACGGAAAGGGAGAGAGCAAGCCTCAGGAGTAGTGAGTGACCCACGGGTCGCGAAGAAGCTTCGAGATCTTAACATTGACAGCGGACATATCGCCCTAGTGTTACTGTCCTGGGAAGAGGTAAGGCCAAAAGACAATAATATCTGTCTTATTAGGGTTTCGTACCCAAAGGGTAAAAACGGGACCTTATTACTAAGACTCCGCTGTCCATATGTCTGTCACAAGGCTGTATCTCATGAACCGCGATATTCGGACAGTTGAAATTTTCACATATTAAGTAAGTACATGCCAAATTACAGCTTTCTAGTACTGAGACTACGAAACCTTATAAAGGGTTATCTAGTTCCCATAGAACAAGATTTGCTTAGTTTGAGACTAGATAGCGCTATAATAATGTCAACCATTATTAATTTATTTAGGGCCGATTTTTCAATCATCAGATAAGTGTTAACTGTGGAATAAAATTGCAATTTTCCATACGATATGTCAAATTTATTCAACAGTTAGCCCTTATCTGATGATTGAAAAATCGGCCCTTATTCGTAATTATTTATTTATTCAAATTATGCTTACCAATAGGACTTCCCAAGGCATATAGTGCTGAAGGTGGAAATTTAAGTTGGGGGTACTTCTCTAAGGGTTGAGTGGTGCCAGGCAAGTGGGTCTTATGCGACGTTGATTTCGGATGTAGAGGTATCTGGAACACAAACAGTATACAATAAATAAATAAATAAATATTGGCGGACTTTACACACAGCGCCATCTAGCCCCAAACTAAGCAAAGCTTGTACTATGGGAACCAGATATAACTGATAGAATACTTATATACTTTTTTTTTTTGTAAATACATACATATTATACATAGTAACACCCAGACACAGAACAAACATCTATGTTCATCACACAAATATTTGCCCTGGGTAGGGATCGAACCCACAACCTACAGAAGGCAGAGTTATTACCAACTGAGCTGTGAGGCTGAGCTTGACATTTTAGATTTTACCATAGGTTTAAAACGGGACCCTATTACTAAGACTTCGCTGTCTATCTGTCCGTCTGTCTATCACAGGGCTGTATCTCATGAACCGTAATAGCTAGACTGTTGATTTTTTTTACAGAATATGTATTTCTGTTGCTGCTAAAACAACAAATACTAAAAACAGAATAAAATAACTATATAAGGATGGCTCCCATACAACAAACGTGATTTTTTGGCCGTTTTTTTATAGATATTGGTACGGAACCCTTCGTGCGCGAGTCCGACTCGCACTTGGCCGGTTTTTTTTGTATAGGAGAGTCTACCTGGATATGACGGAAAAAGTGATAAAACCGCATTATCTTGAAAACTATCAAATTTAAAAAGAAACTGTCTGTAATATATGTAGCTAGTATGATTATCTAACGAATTATATAAAAAATAACTGTTTAGCTATTCATAGTTTTGAGTAAAAACGAAACTAGAGCCAACTTGGGAAAATAAATCTACATACTAATAAATCTAAATACAGAGAAAAGTTTCAGCAATCATGTTTCTGTCTGTAATTTATCTAGATTCAATCCTGAAGTTATTATTTATTTTATTTATTTAATAATCTAAAATTTCTTTGAACTTGGCTGGACGCGCTGTTGCGTGTCTAGATACTAGTCTATGCTAATATTATAAATGCGCAAGTAATTCTGTCTGTAAAGGTAAGGTAAAATTGAATATGAAGATAGTTGAAAGTCTTGGAACGGATATTTTTTTTTTTTTTTTTTTTTATATTTGATTTTTACGACAAAATCGCCAATTGACGAGACATACAAACAGCTAGTATTATAAATGCGAAAGTTTGTGATAAGGCTGCTATGTTTGT
Source organism: Hydriomena furcata (assembly GCA_912999785.1). NCBI lineage: Eukaryota > Metazoa > Arthropoda > Insecta > Lepidoptera > Geometridae > Hydriomena > Hydriomena furcata. The sequence goes on along the minus strand of OU538823.1, from coordinate 2,614,187 downwards.
TCCCTAATCAAAAATAAACGACAAAACGGATTAAGTTGAAATTTGTTTTAATATGTAGATAAAAAATCTAAATAAATAAAGGGGGAACTTAAAATCCGAAAAACAACCCCTAAATAATAAAAAACGCAAAAAGGATGATTTTGGTATAGATGGCGCTGGTGTGCAACAAATCTGACATGAAGTTGTCTGAGATTGCTTTTTATATGCAATTATTGAAATTTAGGCAGGAAAAAGTCTGTCACGGGTCGGCTAGTAAGTTATATTACTGTAAAGTTTCATTTTAATCCGTTCAGTCGTTTTTGCGTGAAAGAGTAACACACACACACACACACACACACACACACACACACACACACACACACACACACACACACACACACTCACTCACTCACATTTATAATACTAGCCGACCCGTGACAGGCGTTGTCCTGTAAAATTTCAATAATCGAATAGAAAAGACTGAATATTTTTAGTCTGTGATGTTAGATTTATTGCACACCAGCGCCATATATATAGAAAACATCCCATTTTCGTTTTTATATCGTTTTGGGGATGTTTTTCATATTTTAAAGTAGTCTATTATTTATTCGGGCATTATCTCTATTTCTACAGCAAATTTCAACTTAATCCGTTTTGTCGTTTAGGCCTGAATGAGGAACAAACATACATACAAACTCACAAACTTTCACATTTATAATATTACTAGCCGACCCGTGACAGACTTTGTTCTGTCAAATTTCAATAATCGAATACAGTATTCGATCATTGACTGATTGTTTTTAGTCTGTGATGTCATATTTGTTGCACACCAGCGCCATCTATGCTAAAATCATCCCTTTTGCGTTTTTATATCATTTAGGGGTTGTTTTTCGGATTTTAAGATACCCTATTATTTATTCTGATTTTTTATCTACATACTACAGCAAGTTTCATCTTAATCCGTTTTGTCGTTTAAGCCTGATTGTGGAACAAACATACATTTCTTTTCACAAACTTTCGCATTTATAATATTATTAGGATTAGTATTAGTAGGAAGAATAAGAAGTAGGATCAGGATGTACAAATTACCTCTGGTGTTTGATGACAGAGTAGATCGTACAATATAACGCTACCCAACGAATGACCTCCCAACGAAATACCACCCTTAAAGCTGGGGTTGCGTTGTTTGAAGAGGGTGTATATCCGATTCAGCTCGAAGCATACCGTGTCTATTATTGTCTGTGGGTAAAAAAGAAGTATAATAATAAATATGTTTTGAAATTATAATGAAAACCGACGAAAATGTTTCGTCGAACTGATATTCGTATTAGGGTTCCGTACGTAAAGAGTAAAAACGGGACCCTATTACTAAGACTTCGCGGTCCGTCTGTCCGTCCGTCTGTCTGTCACAGGGCTGTATCTCGTGAACCGTGAAATACAGCTAGACAGTTGAAATTTTCACAGATGATGTATTTCTGTTGCCGCTATAACAAAAAATACTAAAAACAGAATAAAATAAATAATGGTAAGGAACCCTGCGTGCGCGAGTACGACTCGCACTTGGCCGGTATTTTTCTTACCTGATGATAAACAGGACTGGTGTAGAAAAGTGCATCGAGAACAGTGTGATTGGTGAAAGCCCTCAGCCTCGGGATGCTATCTAGTGTGACCTTGCTGAGGCGCTTGTCCACACCACCTTCGCCGACGTGCAACTGCGCGTGCCATGATATGGGGAGCACCTTTAGGTAAATAATTATGTTTGAAAATCTAAAAACAAAACCAACCTAATGTTATATTTTACCCTTAGAGTAGGTACCTTTTCACAAATTAAAATGTCCCATAAAAAAAAATAATTTTCCTAATCAGTTAATAATTGACGTAGTTCTGAGGTAACAAACATAACAAGATAAAACAAATTATTATAAAAACAAAGAAACAAGACTGCTCAAATAATTAGGTAAAATTATGCCCCCTTTTTTGGAGAGAGGGGCGCCATATTTAAAATCATCCAACGACACATGTTTTAATCCCTCAAGTCACCGATATAAATGAACTTAATAAATAAATAAAAATAAAATAATTATTATCACGAATGTAATCCCCAAATACGGTAGACATCCTATCAGATCTCCAGGCGCTTAGATCCTTTGAAGATGTCTAGTGGGGGAAGTCAGAGGCACGTCCAAACATTATATTTGCACATGCCCACATTTTGCAGTTAGCATTCGATACGTGACAGGTTGCAAGCCCATCGCCGCTTATAAGAAATAATAATAATAAATATTGGTGGACATTTCACACAGCGCCGTGTAGCCCCAAGCTTGTTCTATGGGAACATAATTACCTCAACTCTGCTTACAATGCCGTTGTCATATGAGTTTCTGTAGTGTGATTGTAGAAGTTGAAAACTGGTGGCTCTGAAGTCTTCCACTGAGAAAGAAAACGAAAACAAACTATATAAACTAACTAGGCGACCCGTCCTACCTAAATTTTAATAATTGCATAGAAAAAAGCAATATCAGAGAACTTCAAATTTTTTCCCTATAAACCTTGTCCTGATAAAATAAATTACGAATTTTGGTAGAATGCGTATCATTCGGATGTCAAATTGTCAGATGTAAGAAAAAAAAATCCAATACCGACCTTAGTAGGATTCAACCTTTTTGGTAGAATGCGTTGCTGATGATGAAAAAGATGATTTTGATATCAGACTCAGACCGAAAACATTGAGTTGTCAATGTTTTCGGTCTGAGTCTGATATCAAAATCATCTTTTTTGCATTATTTTATCATTTAGGGGTTGTTTCTCGGATTATAAGTTCCCCCTTTATTTATTCTGATTTTTATCTACATACTACAGCAAATTTCATATTAATCCATTTTGTCGTTTATTTTTTTTGGGAACAAACATAGCAGCCTTATCACAAACTTTCGCATTTATAATATAACTAGTAGTCCGCTATTCGATGCAAACAAACAAATCTTTCCTCTTTATAATATTAGTATAGAAGTATAGATGAGGATATTATAAGTTTTCTGTTGAAAAATATATTTTCCAAACATGCTTTTGTAAAATCCTCCTTCGAGCTAGAAATCAAAGCAGCGCGCTATCACCTGTCAGATAATATTACATTGTCATTGAAGCTTGACTTGTATGAAAGTTTATACTCAATCCAACTATTTACTAAGAATTGCTCTCGACTCCATCATCAGATCTTTTGAGAGATTTTATAGCAATTTTTTTTACACTTTGGAATATTGAAGTTTTAGTAAGGATTCTATATTTTTCTAGTAATAATTATAGCCAGAGATAATGTAGCATTATAATTATGAAAGAATTTTTGAAATCGGTTTAGTAGTTTTTGAGATTATTCGTTACAAAAAAACAAATCTTGAAAATTTAATGAAATAGTATCACGACTGTAATCCAAAACTACGGTACACATCCTCTAAGATCTCCAGGAGCTCAGATCCCTGAAGATATCTAACGGGGGTAAGTCAGAGGCATGTCCAAACATTAGATTTGGCACATTTGCAGTAACTAGCATTCCAAATCTTTCCTCTTAATAATATTAGTATAGTCTTACCGACTTCTTCCACAGATCTAAACCGCATATCACAAGCCGAGCCAACACCATGGCACAGCAGAAGTAGGTGATCGATGCTGGATGGCTCCGGATCCTCAATCTCCGACTCCTCATAACCTCGACGCACCACTCTTGGACGAGATGTGGACGGCTAAAAAAATATATAAATGTTTAAAAACTAAAAAGAAAACCGACGAAAGTGTATCGACCAATCGAAAAGTCAAGGAACGATATTCGTTTTTTAAGCTTTACGAGGGAATTATTAGTCGTACATGAATATAATTTAAATGGGACCAACTTGGGACTATTCTCTACACCAGGGGTCGGCAAGTAGCTATTTATAGGATTAAAAAATTAATGAGAAAAATTGCATCGACGGTCTTGAGCCAGGTTTTTATAATTTGGTTCTCGAGAAGAACAGCAAATTCGAAGAGTGTCTTCTAAGTGGGCGTCGGTTAATCTCGAACGATATTTGTTTTTCAAAAAATTCATCTTTGAAAAAGATGTTTCGCATACGTATGTCGAGCCGAACATAGTGGCCAAATTGATAGCAAGTTTTTTGCAGTTTTCATATTTTTCTGAGACATGTTTGACCCAAAATTCTTCAGTTGACACAGTTTTATATATTTGCAAAGACACATCTTCTTGCAGATCGATTATTTCCATTTGAAGTGATGGCTTTGACAGATTAAACAACTTGGCAGCCACATTTGTCCATTCTGCTGCTACATCAGCTTCAAAGGGTGACTTAAGAAACAGAGATAACTTGCCCATCTCTGCAAAGTCTTGGAATCTTGTGGCAAATTCGTTCCTAAGATCGGTATTAGTAGGTATTTATTTATACTTGAAATACAATACATTACAATATTTGGCGGTCCGAGGTTCAACCTTTCGCGGTCCGCCTGTTGCTGACCGTTGCTCTACACAATAGAAAAAAAACATCGAAATGGGATCACCAGAAAACAGAGAACATTTATAATATTAAAGTATTGATAATATAGATTATGGTAGTAAGACTAACATCCTCAGGAGCATCTCTTTTATATTCTCCTGCGCCATGCACCACCAAGATAAGATGATCGACGGATGGTCGTAGGTTCTTCGCCACCCGGATCTTGGGAGGGTTTCGATATACTCGCTTCCCGAGCAGAAACTAGGGAGTAAGGAGTTAGTAAGGATGGGTATGAGAGAAGGGATTCATAAACGCTAGCTTATGCCAGCTCGCACGTGTGGAACTCGCATAAAAAATATCCTATATGCACTTGTTACCCAAGCAGAAACCAGTTAGGAGAGAAAGGAGTTAGTCAAATTCAAATTCAAATTCAAAAATAATTTATTTCAATAAAATCACAAGGATCACTTTGAAACGTCTTAGGAACTAGGTGAAGCTACGCCGATTCCACGCGACCAAGTTTAGAAGAATCAGGCAACAAACACGGCTTGGGGTCTACCTTTTTTTGAATGATTCTTTTCTTAAAGCTATGTAGAGCTCCAGTGTGATGCCAATCGAACAAGGTGAAGGCTTAAACAAGAATCATAATTAAAAGTACTACTGAAGTACGTAAACAATAAAAAAAAGTAACTAAAGAGCCTCAGCACAAATTCAAAAAGCAGCACACGCTACACTTGATTTAGAAAAGGATGTAAGGATGGAAACGGGAGGAGGGATACATAAACGCTAGTCAGTGGCTTCGCTCGCGTGGTACCTAAAGAGTAGTCTATGTGCTATTCCAGAGTATAAACTATGTATATTTCAAGTTTCATCCAAATCCGTTCGAACGTTCGGGCGCGATTGAGCCTAACACCGTTGCCGCCACTCTTCTGCTAAAAACCCTAATTAACTGTAATTTTGTTGTTACCATAAATGGAATAAGATCGTTAAGTTTGTGGTAACAACAGAATTGGCACCAATGTCTCTTAAAAGTCTACTGTTCCTAAGCTAGGCTAGTCCTGGCTAGGCTAAAGAATCTCTTACCGGGGGTGAACTGAAGGAGTCCGAGCAGCCTCCATGGAGAAAGTGTACCATGACTGCCGGACCATGCATCACCACCAGCTCGCTGTTGGGCAAGACCAATCTTCGGTGCCATTCCCCAGTTGTCACCCCGTGACGGTATTCCTCCTGAAAAGCATAACATTCAATTTAAAAAACCCCCTCTGAAGTCACAGGACACATTATGAATCGACCAGATCAGTATAAGTTGCTTCACCATCCCTTTAATTATAGCTAAGAACCAACTCGATCACGTCAGCTTCAACAAAGGACTAAATCCAAATTGGTCCATTCGTGGGAGCTACGATGCCACAGACAGACAAACAAATACATAGACTAGACAGAGACCTGTCCTTTGTCACACAAATAATGGTTTAAGGGTTAGTTTCCATCTACGTGGAGCTGTGCGGGCGGAACGAATACAGCGCTCGGCATTTTCAAACTCGAATATTTGAGCGCTGTCATTGGTCCGCTCCGTAGCTCCGCTTAGGTGGAAACTCACCCTTAAGCCGTGCTCTGTAGATTTGTCAATAACAAAATGATTAAGCCAGCGGCTTCCAAGCTCGTTTGCAACCTAAATCTATGCCAATTGCAGCGTTGTCAAAGCGTTGCTGCGTAAGTGAATGATGAATTTTATGATTATCCTAAGCCCAGTATTCTAACCTCAAGTTTATCGGCAACTGCCTCTGTGTAAGGCACGTATCTTGCATCTGTGGTTCCCTTGTAGAACCAACTACATCTGCAACCAGAACACACCCTCAACTTTTTAAACAGTCATTACGAGCGTCCAGGTCTAAACAAATAGTTTGAACATTCTTCAGAATCCAGCAAATTTGGTTTTCACTAAAGGTTTGACCAGACATAGCGCGGCATTTGAGCGTGGCAGCCGGCATGATTGGACGACGGCCGCGCGCACAACCACGTAGTCCACGGCAAACTTGTGTCCTGCGAATGCCGCGCTATGTCTGGTCACACCTTTAGGGTATTGGTAGGTGGGTAGGTGTGTTTGTTTCAGTCTTCGGGAGTCATCTTAATGCCAGACGCGGATCCAGATGTGCGTGGCAGGGGTGAATCCGCACTTGTGTATACTCGCAGGAACGCTTTAGAGACTGCGTGTGTTATGGGGACGGACTATCAGATTTGGTTGGGGTTTTGATGTTTTGTATGTACGCCTTACCTCCGCACGTTAGTTGGCTTCTCCTTCCAGTAAATAGCGATCCTCAATCTACCGATTACGTTCACATCAAACCTGCCGCCATCTGTCGATACCACCGTGTCCTCCGTGAGGTCAGCTGAAAGCAGGTCTACTTTTAAAAACGATATATGGAGACAAACATTACATCGTTTCGGGGTTCCGACTACATTTTGAAAGATGGAACAACTGACATTACTTTTGACAATTGACATCACACATTCTACTACGATAAACGACGATTTATCGAATATATCGGAACACTGTCATTGTCGTTGATAATGTCAAAATCGTTTTTCTGAGTCGTCTACCAAACACGATAGTTTGTATCATCGACTTTTGATGGTGGCAGTAGGTACTCACGGCTGAGGTACTTCTGCTCGAGTGCATTGGAGTCTGTCATGGAGAAACCTCTCCATACCGACTTCTCCTCCACATCAACGCGGTAAAACCAGTGATGACGGACAGGTGTGTACTCTGCCGATGAGCGATTCTGAAAGTTATTGATGTATAAATGAGTTTACTAAGCCATATTTTGTTAATGTCGGTTTAAGAGCATTCCTGGGCAAGCGTTATACAAACGTATTCAGCTGTTTCCTCTCTGGATGATGACACTAGAGCAAATATTTTTATTACTATACAATTTATAAAAACCACTGCATGCCCCTATGTCTTATTTTTCTGCATAAATTAGTTATTATAAGAAATAGGAACCGTTTTTTTAATTAAGCCAGTTTTAACCGCACACTTTAGACAAATTTCACGAATATATTCAATGAAAGAAAGACATACAGGCATAGCCTCATCTTTATTATTATTATTTTTCAAGAAAATATTAAAATCGATCCAGTTTTGAAGGAGGAAACAGGTGAATACGAAATAATTATATCGTAATTTTTAAATAGAAATATTGTTTCCGCGCTGTTGTTGTCTCTATCGCCACTTATACGTTTAAATATCTTGAGCATAGCGCGACAGCAATAGATTATTTGAATACCTATTTTTTAATTTGTTGCTGCTAGGATTACCTCTTAAGTACTTACCTATTCGGCGTTTCCAAAGTCGTACTGGTATTACAAATGTGAATATTTATATATATATTTGGGTGTATGGATGAAACTTGGAATATATAAATAGCCTGGAATAGCAAATAGGCTACTTTTTATTCAGTTATAATGCGAGCGTATTTTTGATTTTGTTCGTAATGGATAAAGTAAAAAAACTGAAGCAATATTAAAAATTATTTTACTTATCAAAAGCTACACTACCAGCGAGTAACTTAGGCTATATTTTATTGTCAAAAAAATTGTGATCCCCACGAAAATTGCAATACACCACTAAACATATATAGCTAATTTCTCCTTGAAAGACTTAAAATAAAAGATTATCACTAGGCAAGCCTGTATCGCGGAAACCAGCCTACGATTAACGAGTTTACTTATTGACACAACAGTCTTATTTACTAAAGGAAGGTATTATAATGTTATTGCGGTAGGTATACGTAAGGTATAAAAAACCGGCCAAGTGCGAGACAGACTCGCGCACGAAGGGTTCCGTAACATTATATATAAAAACGGCAAAAAATCATGTTTGTTGTATGGGAGCCCCCCTTAAATATTTATTTTATTCTGTTTTTAGTATTTGTTGTTCATAAGATACATCCCTGTGACAGACAGACGGACGGACGAACGGATAGACAGACAGACGGACAGCGAAGTAATAGGTATTAGTAATAGGTAATTAGTAATAGGGTTCCGATTTTACCCTTTGGGTACGGAACCCTAAAAAGACGAGACACGGTCTGTCAGGTCAGCTAGCAAAACAAAGTTGCATTTCAAGACAAATCTGATGGATCATTTTGATAATGACATTGACAAATAACGTTTTTACACGTATATTTAAATTAGGATCGACGCATCTCTTGTCACCTGCTAGTTTAAGTTCATGCTTCTCTATAATTGCTGAAGTGAATAATAATTAAGAAAAAATACCTCATGAACAAGAGTGACTCCATCTTGCGCCTCTTCGTCCATCGTAAGGTTTCCGAAATCAACAGATACAGTTTTTCTTTGATTACTGCTACCCTTCTCACTCATATTGGCTTCTCCTTCCCTCCTAGTATCAGAATCAGCAGCAGTTCTTACACTATAGTCTTTCACGTCTATTAGTTTTGTGTTACAGCAATATTTACATTTGTTTATTGTGTTAAAATTATCGTTTTCTATATTTATATTACTATCTTCTGCTTCATTATTATAATTATTAATTGAACTAATTACATCATCTTTATCCCGCATGTTACTATTAAATTTTAAGCTATCTAAATTGTTTTTTTCTAATATCACGTCACTGTTTGTTTTTAGGTTTGTAGTTTCTAGTTTGGATACACCCGTTGCAATATTTTCGTGTTGAACAGTAAAGTAATTCACTGTCCTAACTATATTATCGCTTAAGTTTATGTTTTGCGTTGACGTCAAATCTTGCATTAAGTTTTGTATGTTTTCTTTTGTTTTGCTATCTATTTGCGTTTGATTTGGTTTTTTATCGGTTTTAAGGTCGGGAGTGGCATGTTTGTAATGGTTTTGACTCTGGCTTAGTTCAAAAAAAGACTTCGAATGATCAGGTTGCGCTGGAGGCATCGAGAAGTAGCTGGCAAGTCTGCTGAAGCTTTCGGGAGGGTCTGTGGCTTCTTTGGGTTGTTCCGTTGGAGCGGAAAAGAAATTTACTGGATCCGGTAGATTTTGTACAGCTTCAATTTCTGCAGGTTTTATAGTATCAGTAGTTAATGCCTGTGTATGATCTTTGATCAGCAAATTGGTAGATAAGAACGCTTTTGCTAAGGCTGGTACAGCACTATCTGATTTTTCCGGTTTAATTTTACTATCTTCTATTTTATTTAGCTCGAAAGCTATATCTTTTGCATACGTTTCCATCGTTGGGGTGCGTTTTGATTCTACAGGTATAGAAGGTTCATTGTCAGCTTTCGAATCGGCAATACCATTATATTCGTAAGTGTTAGCGATATTAACTGTAGCTGTTGCGGTTGTTTGTGTTTGTGTTGACGTTTCTGGTATAAACACTTCATTATTATCCTTAGCGAAAATGTTATCATTGAAGGCGTATTGTTGTTGAATAAACCGTTTTCTGAGTTCATCTTCAAAGCCCGGCGGAAGTCGAAATGCCTCTTCTGATGCATAACTTCCTGCTCCTTCTTCAAATGGAACGTTCGGTACATTGTAAATATTTTTGTGTGTCATTTGTTCTTGCAAAGGTTTAACGTTAATAGGCATCTGTTCTTGGAAAGTATTTATATTCGTCGGTGAAGTCAAAGATTTCCGATAATGTGTTTCAACAGCATAATTCCCAGTGTCGAAATAGGAAGCCATAGATTTCGGTGGATTGACAAGCTCAGTATTATCTTGATAAATGTTGTCCTCGTTTGCAAAAATATCAACTCCAGCGTTACTTTTGAACTTTTCAATCCGGCCAGCAAATGTGTCGTGTACAGAATCTTCGGAGCTTCTTTTACGTTCCCTAAATTCTAGTTTATCATCGTCTGTTTCAGAAGGCTCTATAACAAACTCTTCTTCTAGAGGGAAGTCTTTTTTAGCGTCTTGCTCTATTGAAAGCACGTCTAGAACACCTGTTAAATCAGATTTTAAATCCTCTTCTTCAGCCGGCGGCGCTGAGGGTATGCTTATTTGTCGTGGCAGTACATCTTCGTGCGTCTTTAATTCAGCTTTTATTTCATCGCTTGCGTTTTTCGGTACATTATCAAAAAACAGCGAGTTATCACCGAAAAATCCTATAGCATTAGGATCTATTTTGAAAGTATATTCGGGATCAATAGGTGTATTGTATTTAAGATCGACACCTATATTTGCTACAAGGTCCTCGTCTATCGCAGCTATAGATGCATAAGCAAGCTGTTCTGTATTCCATCCATAACTATTATTGCTAGATGCGTTACCACTGTCTAATAGTTCAGCTGCTGATTGACCTTGAAGCGTCTCAATTGTATCTTCGGTAATTCGATTAATGTCATCGAATTGTTTGTTCTCAAATGTTCTATCATCGGCAGTTGAGTCACTTTCTGTTAAAATACTTTCAACGGGATTCGAGAGTTGTATAGACGAGTTTATATTTTCAATTAGTTGGTTTGTAACATTTTCAGTGTCTTTATTTTCAGGTGAATTCACTTCTCTACATGTTTCACAGATATTGAAATCAGACATTTGTTCTGTTGCATCGCTATCTTTTTTTTGAACTACTCCTTCTACTTTTTCTGTCATAAGATGATCAAAAAACCCGCTAGCCTTTCTATCGAATGACATATTAACGTTGTCTTTGGAAGTTACGACCGCGGTATCCAGATTCCAAGAGCTGTCTCTATCTTCACTAAGATTTTGGGGTTTGAGTTCTGATTCGGGCAAATCTTTTAGCAGGCTTGCTTTCCGTTGAAGTATGGAACCCAAATTTTCTTGCGGAGGCTCTATAAGTAATACATTTTTAACATCCGCTATGCTTAGACCAATCGCTGTTTTGGGTGGAATTTCGTGAAGCTTGTTTTCGGGTAGGTTATTTTTAAACAAACTAAAAGACGTTTGCTTCTCTAATAGCGGTGTAATTTCTTTCGTTGCTTCATACAAACAAATATCTTGATCTATTTCAACATGCGATATAGCGTCTTTTATTTCATCTGTAATCAAAGCGGACAGTCCGAAAAAAGGTACACTGGAAACTGCTACAATTGGTGTAGTGTCTTTAGATAGCGACTCAATCAAGCTTATACCTTTCTGATCAGCTCCAAGCTCCACTGTCTTATTTATGTGAAAGTTCTGAACATTTTTATCTAGAGCGATAGCTGGAATATCCTTTTGACCGACAGCTTTAAATATACTAGTCTCAATCACTTTAGATTCAGAATTCGCACTGATTTTAAAGTTTATTGCTGGGAATGGCGAACTTGCTATTGCGATTTCTTCAGCCAATGCGAGCTTTTCCATTTCATCAGTCAAATCAGCTGGTTTTATTTTGGATTCTTGTGTGCCAGTTATAGGGCTGTCAAAGAAACTTATTGCTGGTGGCAGAGGTGCATTTAAGTGTACTCTATTTTGAACAGAATCAACCTGTGCATCTTTAATTGTATTTATAGCAACATTACCAAATGTTTTGTTCGGATCTTCTGACGCAAGATGACTGTCAAAGAAACTTGCAGCTTGTTTCACGGGTTCAGTAAAAAGCTTGTAGCCTTGATCGATTCCAATCGGAGGATTTGCACTTGTTTTAACAACATCACCAATCGCTCCATGTGTACCGACGTTAGGACTAACATAATGTGCGATAGTCTCAGCACAATCATTGCGCTTTTCGAATCCTTGCTGTGGATAATTAACGCTTTCTACTTTAGATTGTGGTTGTTCTTGTATCGTTGCTGGATTATAAAAACTGATCATCTTCTCTTCTTCTAAATTACGACTAATATTGTCTACGTTATGTGGAATGTTTTCTAGAGTATAATTCGTGGAAGCACTAGTTTGTTCTTGAGTATTTGTATACAGTGTAGTGTTGTACACTTGTGTCGGATTGGTTGGTTTATCGAAGACGACAGAAGCATTCTGTCCTTCATTTTGATAATTATACGCGTTTTGAGCTTGATAATACGGATTAATCTGATCATAACTGTACCCTTGTTGGTATCCAGTTTGGCTGTATGGTTCAGCAGTAGACACCGTTATTTCAAAGTTGTTTTGTTCTTGCGAATACTGTCCGTAATGCTGCTGAGTATAAGGAGTAGTTTCCAGGACAGGTTCTCCTTTAGCTGCATTATACGCAGGATCAAAAAACGTTGTAACGGTACTTTGTATTTTATTGATGTCAATCGAACTAAGCTTAGATTTTAGAGAGCCTATAATTCCAAATCCTTTTTGGTCTTGTTTCGGAGGTTCGTAAGCATCTAGTGTTGTTCTGCTGAGATCAAAAGCTGTGTTGAAGTCTGCTGCGTAGGGTTGAGGGTTTACATTAAAAGGTGTACATTGCGGGTTTGCTTCGTATGACCCATACGGTCCAGGTTCTACCGTTTTCGTTATATCAAATGGTACTGACTCTGCTTCAATCGGAGCCGTATGTTTATCTACAGTCTGTGGTAGTTCCGGATTAAAAAACGAGCCTGGATAGGCTTTATCATCTACAGAAGGCACTGGCGGCATCATAGGAGCGATAATCGGTTTGACGTTATTACTAATGTCCCCTACTCCTTCTATTGGTCCGGAGTAGTATTGAGGCCGTTTTTTTGTCATTCTAAAATTCAGTCCAATCGCTTTAGGGGGCTCAACTAAAGGCTTGACTGGTTCGGGAGTTACGGCAGGTGGTATTTGTGTTATTGGATGTGGCATATCTTGAGGTGTTTGAAGGGGATTGAAGAACGCTGGAGGAATCTGTGCTGACGGCGTAAACATCTGGACAAATGGCGCTATATTTGATGGTGGAGCTGTGGATGACACTGGAACGTCGGAAACCGCCACACTTGATGAATACGCATTTGTTTCAATAGATCCGGGCGTTCCAAAAGAAACTGAAGAGGGTAAATTCGTTACCGATGGTGGAATGGATCCAATAACTCCAAAGGCTTGAGAAATTGCCGGAGAGTCATTATTTGACGAAGTAAAAAACGAAGGTACAGTTGACAGAGTCATTTCTGAAGGTGATGGTGAAAAAATTAATGGTCCAACTGCAGACGGTGGGACTGATTCAGCAGTCGGGTTTACAAATGGAGCTGAAAGTGCCCCCACTGAAGATGATGCTGGTATTTCCGATGACTTGAATAACGGGACGGAACTGGCTTGAGATGCCATTGGTACAGTCATTGGTTGCGGCAATCCTATTGGTTGAACAGTATCAGAAACATTCTCTGGAATTGAAGGCACGAATATGTTGTCGAATACTGGCGTTGGCACCGCTTGTGGTTTGATCAAAGGCTGATTGGCAGATATGCGCCTTGCGACCGATGGCGGTAAGACCGATTTTCCCACCGCTTGACTGCTTCTAGTATTCGAAAACATAGGCGGTGGTGGTATTATCGGTAGTCTTGGAGTTGTTATATCTTTGTGGTCTATTGGTGCAAATGCTGTCTTTACATCTTTTGCAGCATTTAATTGACTTATATTCACATCAATCGGACATTCCGATACTTTATAGGCACTTGTATTATCAGTCACCGAAATATTAATTCCACTAGCTATATTACTATCTACCGGATTAAATACGTTTGTATCTATAGTGTATTGAGCATTATCAACATTCGCCAAACCGACAACCGCGTCAACTGTTTTGAATGCATCATTATTGGGCCCTATGGAGGTTAATACGGGCGTGTTTTGCTTGACAGTCGCGTTACCGTATAGTGGTAGATGTTGACAGTCGGGCGTATTATGCGTTTCAACAGTTTGACTATTGTCAAAGGCTTTAGGGGTCATGAACGGTGGAACATGTTGAGTTCCAGATGCGAACGGTATGTTTGGGTTGTGGTATATGTTTTGTGCAACGCCACCATGGCTCAGACCAGGTATTTGGGCGTATTTCTTCTTTGACGTGATGCGGAAGTTGCTAGCGCCTGAAACAATAAAAGTTTTCCAAGTTAACAAATACGTTTAAAAGACTAATAAGTTTTAATATGACAAGTTTTTGCACTGTCCTTTGAGCTAGAAATAAGGGGGGTTAGCATGAACCAGTATCGTATCGACAACTTATCGTTCAAATGCCAAAACTGACACTTTTACTGTACAAAAAGTGTCAATTTAAATATGTTTAAATTGACACTTTTTGTACAGTTTTTTGTACTTTTTGTACAACATTGTCTAAACAGATATGCAAAGTTTTTACTCAATCGATCCAATCACTAAGAAGTTCCGTTGAACAGCTCTTGACACCATTATAATATAAGCTCGCTGTCACCATATTATTGTATTGTCACCGAACCAAGATGTATGCAAAATTTCAGCTATATCAGGTACCAACAAATGATTGGCAAATTTTGACGGACAACTTACAAACATACGAACAGTGCAAGTTAAATAAAAGCTTGTAATAAGCTTGTAAACTGGTACTGGTCTATCGGTCGATCCAATTTCCACTTGTCCAGGAACCATTTATCTGTTACGTATTGACAGTTACAAGTTGATCTCTATCATAAGCATTTTAATCTCTGCCTGCATAAGTGGGTACCTGGGTACCTAGTTGAAAGCTTGCAATACATTTTCTAAATGACCGGATTATTTATATAGAATCTTGTTAAGGGGAGGGTTACATTTGATGACATCTCGACTTTTGAATACTCTGCCGTATTCTATGGCTGCACACATCAATAGTGCAAACGCACACATTGAAACTACTTCACGCTTGATTTACCAATACAAAGTAATTCTAGTCTTGGTACTTGAAAGTTAGAAGGGAAAATTATGCAAAAGTATTTGGTGCAATAGATATGTCATATTTTTATAGGTAGGTATGAATCTAAATTTCCGAATTCGTGGCATCTAATTATGAAAAATATATAGCTAGGTTTAAAAAGGTAAATTCGTATTTTGTATTTTTATTTGTACCGGATAAACTGAAAAACAACTGGACCAATTTGAATTAAAATTCTTTCTCCCATACATATAAAACTATATTATTAGCGAATAACCTAGACTATCATAGCCGTGTTTTCCGAGTGGGATGTACCTCGACTTTCAATCTGAAGTTTGTGGGTTCGAATCCCGGCGTGCTTCAATGGATTTTTCTGTTCGAAAAATGTATATGCGCATCAAAAACACGTGCTCAAAACGGCGAAGGAAAACATCGTGAGGAAACCAGTAGTATTCTTATAAGCGGAGATAGGCTTGCAACCTGTCACGTATGGAATGCTAACTACTGCAAAATGTGGGCATGTGCCAAATATATCCCATCGCCGCTTTTACGATTTTTTTATTTAATGTTTACATTTGCACTTTGGGCGTAACACAATGTAAAAGAAAGAAGTTAGTGTAGTTATAGTTCGGGGACCTCGCTCTGTCAAATTGTACAACAAAAATTACTATGACCTCACACGTCCATGATCTCCAACATTGTAGTAATTTTTACTAAAGTACTTGAGAGCAAGTGGATATAACGTTAGACTGCTGTATTCTGAAAGCATGCCGTTTTGAATCGACTTCAAAAAAAGGCAAGTGCCCCCTCTAGACATCTTCAAGGATCTAAGCGCCTGGAGATCTGAGAGGATGTCTACCGTACTTGGGGACTACAGTTGTGATCCTATTTATTTATTATAATTTTTTTTTTAAAGCAGGTGGAACTAAAATCGGTTAATAAAAAAAAATATTTATGAACCCAAAACTAATTTACAAACCGACTAGCAATCCGTCCCGACGTCACACGGGTGTACTAATGATTTTATAGCTATTTTTTTACACCTTGGGTTACATTATTGAAGTTTAAGTAGGGATCCCTAATTTTTTCTAGTAATAAATAAAGCATAAGTAACTCAGAGAAAATCACAACTAGAATGCTACATTAGCATTCTAGTTGTGATTTTTTACGAAATCGGTCCAGTTGTTTTTGAGTTTATTCGTTACAAACATACAAATATTCTAATCTTTCCTCTAAAATTAGTATAGATTTGGAATATATATTTTTTATTCAAAAGGATATTTTTCTATATTGGTCCCATTCTTATCAAAATCAAGTTCTGACGATGGAATTCATGAGGAATCGAGGGAACTCCTCAAATATTGTAGGCATTTTTAGTTTGATGACGTTTTTGAAAAACACCAGGTCTAGAGTACTCTAAACCGACGAGTATCCATGAGGAATGTGATGAGAGTGAATGAAGTCAGGATCGTAGATCGTGGCCGTGGTCTCTGCTTACCCCTATGGGAAACAGGCGTGGTTTTATGTATGTAGCGAAGTTTCAGAATAACACCAATCATTTTGAGTGGATAAACACGTAAATTATAATAATCACGTTCTCTACCATCATTATCCAATTTGTCAGTTCTATTACAGTGGAAGTTCTTTGTGTTTTTTTTTAAACGCGTTACATACGAGTTGGTGAGGTACCTTCATCTGCAACACACACAGAACTCATAAACATTCTAGTTTATATTCCTTTATTTAAAAACTAGCGACCCGCCCCGGCTTCGCACGGGTAGCATGTTATTATACATATAAACCTTCCTCCTGAATCACTCTATCTATTAAAAAAAACCGCATCAAAATCCGTTGTGTAGTTTTAAAGATATAAGCAAACATACATACAGACGCGGGAAGCGGAAAGCGACTTTGCTTTATACTATGTAGTGAAGATAGTAAAATAGATATTTCACATGTACAGATGTTCACTGAAATAAATAAAATCGGGCCAAGTGCGTGTCGAGTGACGCGCAATGTAGGGTTTCGTAGTTTACTCAGCTAACAACCTTATTTAAGTAATTTTAAACAGGTATTAATACTATATTTTTATTATTTCTTGTCCAAGTCCATTTTATCCAAGTTGGTCGACTATAACGTCTATTACTAGTAAACTTGTAACGCCTACTTTGCTGTGATAGTTTTGCTTTTAACAGTGTCATGTACTACAATCGTCAATTTTTTTCACGCTCCCAAATCCAATAGTTTAGTTTTTAGGAGGGACTCACTCGACTAACAAAAATTTTAAGCACAATATATATGCCAAGCCGTGTTTGTTGCCTGACTCTTCTAGACTTGGTCGTGAGGAACAGGCGTAGCTTCACCTAGCTCTTAAGATGTTTCAAAGTGATCCTTGTGATTTTAATGAAATAAATGCCTTATGGATTTGACTAACAAAAATAACTGAAAATTTAAACTTTCCTTTCTTCAAACCAACATCCTCCCAAACATTCGCGTTCATATTATTAGTTGGTTAAATCAATTTGGTCTTAACAATCATTAGAAATACGTGCGATGATCACCATTATTTTCCATTGACCTTATAATGGCGTTTAAAGGTTATACATATTTATCTGCGCTTAAACCGTGGGAATATTCTAAACCCAGCGAATGTTGCGAGAAGCATATGAAAAATAAAATAAAATGAAAATTACATTAAAAAATTATTTTGTTGAAAAACATTTTTCAATGACAAGCTTTTGAAAAATCATTCAAACCATCGAGCACCTGTCACATAATATAACATTGTCATCGGAACTTGACAAGAATGCAAAGTTTTTACTCAATCAGAGTATTTACTATGGAGTTCCGTTGTGAGTGTCTGTTGAACAGCTCCTGACTCCATTATCAGATCAGCTCACTGTCAACGTATTATTATTATTGCATTGTCACCGAAGTTACATAATTATGTAAAATTTCAGCTCAATCGGTTTGGGATAACTGCTTCAAAATTGAGTTGCAAGATTCCACCTTTACATACATAGTTACATACATACATTGCAAGTTAAATAAAAGCTTGTAAAATGAATTGCCATCAAAAACATAACTTGTAAAAACTTGTAAGTCTCGCAACGCAACTCAATTCTTCTACCGTAAAAAATTGTGAGATCCATATAATACCAAGTCGGTTAATTTATTCAATTCAGCCCCTACTTTAAGGATCCTTCTGTCTTAAGTTATCTACAGTACTAATAAGGAGTTAAAGATTGTATAATATTTGTTTGTAATAGATAAACTTAAAACCATAATACCAATTTTAAAAAATCTTTCACTTATCGAAAGCTGCATTATCAGCGAGTAGCATAGGCTTGTTTTTATTTTCAAAAAAAACTAACATCGCCTTAAAGAAGTCGGATTATGAGTACCCCTTCAGTATTCTGTTTTTTTTGGCTACATACGAATACTACAGCAAATTTCATCTTTATATGTGTTGTCGCTTAGGCCTGATTGACCCACAAACATCATCACACACTTTCGCATTTTTAATATTATTAGGATACGATACTCACCAGTAACAGGAGGCTCCTTCGGCGGCAGGCCGAAATCTTTCGGGGCTTCTCCCACACCCACCAGAGGAACACCCGGCCTTCCGCTCTGATATTCCGTAATCTTCGCCTCATCAGGAGTCTGTTCCCTACTCCTCATGTTAAGCATGTTCGAGAACGAGCTAAATACCGCACTGGCGACATGCGGCAGTACCGTCGGTAGCTGCGAAAAGTTCTGCGCGATATCCGCTGTCAAACTCTGCTGTACCGGCGTGTCCGCCTCGTTCAAATTGATCTCTTCTAAGCTCTCTTCGGCTTCCAAGTTCGAGCTCTGGTCTTCTTTCATGTGGTGTAACGGAGCGCTGACGTACCTAGTGCCTTGTAATCTAGCAATGTATTCGTTCATGTCGAAATCATCTTCTGATTTGGCAGAGGCTTTCGACCGAGTATCGGTGGCGGTGTTGCGGTTTGTCTCATAGTTTTCGGTAGCTAGTCTTTTTGGGTGTGTGTTTGAGGATGTGTTTGATAAGGGAATGTTTGAAAACGCGTCGCCGGATGGCAAGCTTGGTTTGTCATGGTCAGCGTGCGCCAGGGAGCGCGTCTGGGACCCTTGCGGTTTATCTGAAACAATGGAGAATTCTATAAACCTTTGATCTGAGAGTAGAAGCTGGTATAGTTTGTGCTTCGGGAGCGAAATGGGTGAAACGAACTGGCGTGTCTGTTTGTGTCATTCTCTGTATATTTTAGCTGCAAAGTCAAGGTTTTGCAGACGAGATATTGTGTTTTTCTTTTTGCAGAATCTTAAAAAAGAATTTGAATTTTCTACTCTATCCATTATTATACTATTCTAAATGAAAATATTTATTTACTTAAAAACAATATAGTTGTAGAAATAGTGAGAATTAGTTTAGAATATTACCATAACCTCCTTTTTTTTAATAATTTAAAAACATTAATAATTATGAGTATTTGAGTATGTACCTCTACATCGCGGCCTCGTAATCCTTAGAACCACCAATTCCACCAAAATAGGAAACAGGTATGCCCATAAAGTATGACGACTAACGAACACGCTACAAGCTTTAAGGATAAACCCGTATCTTTAGTCGTTAATCATGCTCTTCCCAAGGCTGTACATAACACTACTTGCCAACTGCGGCTTTGCTTGCGTTAAATAACCCTGTATAATATTCCAGGGTCATCAAATACAAATTCAAAAGGCATTTATTTCAATAAAATCACAAGGATCACTTTGAAACGTGTTAGGAGCTAGGTGAAGCTACGTCTGTTTTTCTCGCGACCAAGCCTAGAAGAATCAGGCAACAAACACGGCTTGGGGCCTATAATTTTTTTCAATGATCCTTTCCTTAATGCTATGTAGATGCATCATCATCCCACTTAAGTGGGGTCGGCACAACGTGTGTTTTTCTTCCATTTCCATGTCAGCCATCATGTCATCATTCACTCTTTTCTTACCCATTACCAGGTTATCAACACTTAAAGTTTGTGAGGATGTTTCAATGTTTGAGCCTCAATCGCGCTCAAACGACGGAATAGATTTGGATTCAACTTGGAATATACATAGCCTTATACCTTGGAATAGCAAATAGGCTCCTATTCAAGCTTGTATTATAAATTCGTCTCTATGTTCGTTTGTTACGTTTTCATTTACAATATTGAGGAAGGCGGTATGACGCAAAAAAAATCACACGGCCTACCTTCGGTATGACGTATATGACAGGTGTCAAAAAGAAACATTGTATAGCCATCAAATGTCAATTAAATGACTATACAGTATACTATACACGCGTTATAAACTAACTAACCCTCGTATTCAAGAACGATACTATGAGAACACGCACCCACAGTGGACGAATTTTTTTTTCATAAAAATCACTTTATGTGTTGTGCGACACTGCATAGTGTGACTAGAGGCACATTGTCGTGTGCCTCTAGCCAAAGTTGAGCTCTAAAGGCACACGGTAGTGTGCGCCATAGTGCCGCTCAACACATAAAGTGATTTTTATGAAAAATGATTTCGTCCACTGTGGGTGCGTGTTCTCATAGTTACGTTCTTGAATACGAGGGTAAGCACATACATAACCTGCGTCGACCTTTGGCCTGCCACCCCAAACGTAAGCCTCGCAACTTTATTAGTGCTGCCATCTACACCACTACTATAATGAGTAAAATTTGTTTTTTTGTTTGTACCGAATAAACTAAGAAACTACTAGACCAATTTAAAAAAAAAATAAAAAAATATTAGATATCGCCACGAAAATTGCAATAATGTAACATAAAGTATCAAAATTTTGCTTCTTTTTAGAACACCCATGCAAAGCTGGGGACAGCTAGTCGGTTGTATAGCGCGTACCGCAATAGCCATTAAAAACTGACATTTGACACAAAACGTCACAGATATTTCGCACCATTTTGCAAGTAAGTATGGTAATTACTGCTCGCCGTTACTTTATTAATCTTGTGCCGTAACTGTATTTAATTTGTTTCTAGAACATTACATAGTATTTGGGATTCCGTACCTAAAAGGAAACGGAACCTTACTCTGCAAAACGATATCGACATTATCGACGACAGTGACAGCGCTCCGATATATTCTGCCAAACCGTACTCTTACGTCGTCTGTCGTACATTCTACATGTATGATGTCAATTGTCAAAAGAAATGTCGGTCGTTCCATCTTTCAAAATATAGTCGGAAACGATGTGACGTTTGTCACTTTAAATCGTTTTCAAAAGTAGATCCCCTGGACCAGTCGCGTATGGAAGTTTGCAGTACCTACATGGGCGTAGCGAGGTACGAGCAGAAGGGCGGCTGCCCCCCTCTTGAAGAGCTAGAAGAGCGGTCGGTCACTGATTAATTTATTTTGGAACGAAGTTCCTTATCGCGCGTTGTGAAGGGGGCTAGACGGAAAAAAATCTTACGAAAAGTTGTCACGAAAAGTTGTCACGACACTTTTTTGCTATAGTATATCTATTATATCTATTAATTGTGTCGAGGTCGAGGTCGAGGTGGAAGTGGAGGTCGAGATGGAGGTGGAGGTCGAGGTCGAGGTCGAGGTCGAGGTCGAGGTCGAGGTCGAGGTCGAGGTCGAGGTCGAGGTCGAGGTCGAAGTCGAAGTCAAAGTTGATTCCCCTTCCCTTGTCCCACGTTATTTTGTGAGAACTTCGTTCCATCCGGGTGTCCCTTGACACCTCTCAAGTTTTTTCTCTCTTTTCTTACTCTAAGCAATGTCACTAAATAACGATGACTCCACTGCTAATGTGAGATACTCATATCATATGTTAAAAACCACGATTAAAGCAATACAGTCTAGGATTTTTTTTATCTGCCCCCTATAGAGAATCCTGGCTACGCTCTTGAGTACCTATAGTCCTCGTGACAGAACCACTTTCTAAGGGGTGGCGCTGTAACTCATAACTTGTCTGCTTGTCGTGCATACTAGCATTTAGGGTTCTGTATATAGATGTGGTGCGTATTTACCCAACCAGCAGGGCTAATTTGTAAAAACATGATTATCATGTTATGATGTTGAATACTTACCTAGTGTTAGAGAATACCTGTACACTTTAGTAACTATTCACTTAACTATTCGGTATGAATATCATAACATGATAATCATGTTTTTACAAAATAACCCCACAGGATTGAAAACCAGGTTAATACGTAAAAAAAATACCAGTACCAGGTATTACGTCACGTTTATTACGCGTATTTAATACTTTAAAGTAATGTTTTATTTAATACTTTAAAGTAATGTTTTTGCTTGAAGTAGATATGTTCCGAGGTTAACCTGGTTTTGGTATTTCTTGAAGGTGGTATTTGTAAGACCTGGTACTTGAAAACACAAGTACGACCCATCTCTAGTTCCGTACACAGTAAAGTAAAACCGGAACCCTAGTAAGATCACTTTTGCATCTGTCTGTCTGTCACAGACACAGAACGCTAATCTAAATATATAAAAACCTAGAATTACTGACTGATTCACTGATCTATTAACACACAGCCTAAACCACTATAAACTTGAAATTCAAAGGGTGCATTTCTTTTGGTGTGTAGGGGTGCACAATAAATCCCCCAAATTCAACCCCTAAGAGGGCGCAGTAGGGCTTGAGGCCACTACTACATAGCACAAATCATAAACCTCAGTTTGGCTCTGACTACCCGCTTTAGAAATTCTCAAGGATCTGAGAGCATGGTCATTGACGTATACATACGTACAGGTGTAGTCTAAAACAAAGGTGTGACAAACTAATCTAAAACCGTAACCCCCTTTTAGTCGCGGTTGGGTAGGTGACTAACTCACTTGTTATTTTAATGGGCGTATAAGGTGTGTATGGACATTGACATGGTTTTTTTATGGCTTTTTCCGTTGTTATTCTTAATAATTGGTGGTGTTAAGATATGGTTTAGGTTGAGGCATGGAAGGAAGATTGTCTTTTATCATGGTTTAGGAATGGGATATGGAATAGGATCATTGAAATCGGTTCACCAAGTAAAAAGATACGCGCGGTCATACATAAAATCTAATATATAAAATTCTCGTGTCAGTGTTTGTAACCGAACTCCTCTGAAACGGCTTGACCGATTATTATGTTTTTTTGTGTATAATTGGTAAGTATGAGAATAGGTCGTAGGAGGGTGGCGTAAAGTTCTGGAAAAACGGAAAGTGCTTTTGTTATGTTGGATTATTGAAATTTTACAGGACAACGTCTGTAACTTTTAAATATACCTCCCCTTTTTTCGTCAGTAAAATATATAGGATCACGACTGTAACCTCCAAGTGCGGTAGACATCCTCTCAGATCTCCAGACGCTCAGATCCTTTGAAGATGTCTGAAGAGATCTGGAAGGATGTCTGACGTACTTGGGGATTAAAGTCCAGCTAGATCCTATTTTATTTATTTTCTATCTGGCTCACATAGCTTTGCTTATTTTGGGGCTAGATGACGCTGTATGAGCATACAAATGTTAACCAACCTACAAAAAAACGAGCAAAAATAAAAGATGGATACATTATTTTCCAATATTCGAAGAAATTCGGTGACATTATAAAAGTCGTTCATTACCCGACCTTGACATTAAATTGCCAGGTGGGTTTGCCAGGCGGGAATTACAGTCTAACACCCGTATTCAAGAATGACACTATGAGAACACGCACCCACAGTGGACGAAATCTTTTTTAATAAAAAATCACTTTATGTGTTGTGCGACACTGCATAGTGTGACTAGAGGCACATTGTCGTGTGGCTCTAGCCAAAGTTGAGCTCTAAAGGCACACGGTAGCGTGTGCCATAGTGCCGTTCAACACATAAAGTGATGTTTATGAAAAAAGATTTCGTCCACTGTGGGTGCGTGTTCTCATAGTGTCGTTCTTGAATACGAGGGTTAGTCAACTTTTAGGGGAAATCATTAATAAATATTATAAAGAGGAAACATTTGTATTTTTGTATATTTGTAACGAGTACACTCAAAAGCTACTGTACCTATTTCAAACATTCTTTCAACATTATAATGCTACATTATCTCCGGTTCTATTTATTACAAAAAAAAATTAGGGACCCTATTTTTTTCTAGGTATAAATATAGCCTAGTTACTCAGTGATAATGCAGCATTCTAACGGTGAAAGAATTTTGGAAATCGGTCGAGTAGTTTTTGAGTTTATTCGTTACAAACATACAAAAATTCAAATTAATCATCTTCATATTAAGAGTATAGATTAGATTTAGAAAAATTAAAAATAATACCTAATTGGTTTTCTCAACCAAAGAAAGAAATTTCAGATCTGGGGGCACGGCAGTGCCCCCGCCAAGTCAAGCAATAAAGCGGCACGGCTGTACCATCCTTTTCTCGAAGCAGTTCAGGCCATTTTCGACCCCCTATAACTTCGTTGTGGATAAAACTAGAAGCCTGAATTTTCAGTAACCAAGCAGTCACTATATAAACACGGTATATTTCAAATTTCGTTCAATTTGAACCAGTAGATTAAGAATTATAACTAGTCAAAGTTTCCTATTTTGTCACTCACTCACTCACTCACTGACTGACCGATCATCAAAAGTTTAAGCCACTTCTAGCAGACATAGAAGCTTCAAATTTTGAATACAATTAGTGGTTAGTGTATAAATCAAGGAAAAACCTAAATATTTTGCAATTTCGATCCAGTTTTCTAGATACACATAAAGGTATCTAATTACGTAATAACTAACATAAGACAGAAGGACCCTTAAAGTAGGGACTGAATAAATTAACCGACTTGGTATTACATGGATCTCACGACTTTTTACGGTAGAAGAACTGAGTTGCGTGGCGAGACTTGGCTTTTTTTACAAGTTATGTTTTTGATAGCATTTCATATTCTTAACTCAACTATATATTTTGAGTTGCTTTTAACAAGCTTTTATTTAACATGCACTGCTTGATGTTTGTTTGTTTGTAAGTCAACTTAAAAACAAACATACGAAGTGTGAGTTTAATAAAAGCTTGTAATAAACACTTTGCTAACTAGTACCTAGCTTCAAAGTAGTCGATCGTGATCGTTAGGTACTAACGCATTTAATCTGTGGCATAAGTAGGGTCCATGACCCTACGTGCTTTCACAGCCAAGCTGTCTAGAATGATCTTATATGAATTGCGTGATGTAATCATTAGTTATACTATGGAATATATAATTTGCTATCTTTGCTCGGGGGGAAAGGGGGGGGAGGGTAACTGGTAAAAAAATATCCTATTTTTTATTTATCATATAAATGTTTTACAAGAATAAATGAAATAATATAGCACTTAAAAACCACTAAGGTTTATAAATGCTAAATGCGAGTCTACACATATTAAAATAAATAAATATTGGCAGACTTTACTAGACAGGTATGAGAATAGGTCGTTGGGTATTATTTATACCCCTAAGTGATAAGGGTGGCACAAAGTTCTGGAAAAACTGAAAGTGCTTTTTTTCTGTGGGATTATTGAAATTTGACAGGACAACGTCTGTCGCGACAGCTAGTGTTTTTTTATAATAATTTGTCTTATCTTGTTGACGCGTAACATTTATGGTATGGTACTGTAAGCAGGTAACAGATGTTGAGTAATTAGATTCGATGGGTAACCATTATGTAAAAGTAACCTCGTCTAAAAGAGTAAACATTGTCTAATTCCGACCATTAAGTTGCGTAGATTCGGTCACGGGCAACAACCGTTGGGTAACTAACTATGGACACGAAAGTTTAAAAACAATCCTAATAATATTATAAATGCGAAAGTTTGTGAGTTTGTATGTATGTTTGTGCTTCAATCAGGCCTAAACGACAAAACGGATTAAGTTGAAATTTGCTGTAGATGTAGATATAATGCCCGAATAAATAATAGACTGCTTTCAAAAATGAAAAATATCCCCAAAACGATAAACAAACGCAAAAGGGATGATTACTGTATAGATGGCGCTGGTGTGCAATAAATCTGACATCACTGACTAAAAACATTCAGTCTTTTCTATTCGATTATCAAAATTTGACAGGACAACGTCTGTCACGGGTCGGCTAGTCACTACATAGTATAAAGCAAAGTCGCTTTCCGCTTCCCGCGTCTGTATGTATGTATGTTTGCTTATATCTTTAAAACTACACAACGGATTTTGATGCGGTTTATTTTAATAGATAGAGTGATTCAGGAGGAAGGTTTATATGTATAATAACATGCTACCCGTGCGAAGCCGGGGCGGGTCGCTAGTAGTTTATAAAAGCTAATAAAAGTGTGTCAAAAAGCCTGTAACCTATTTGTTTTTTCGCCAGTTAAGAATGACAAGGACTACAAATCCATGACTGAAATGAATTCACGCCTGTCCCCGTAAAATGAATCGGATGACAATAAAAAATAGATAAATATGATCACGACTGTAATCCCCAAGTATGGTAGACAATTTCTCAGATCTCAGATCCTTTGAAGATGTCTAGTGGGGTTGTCAGAGGCACGTCCAAACATTATATTTGGTACATGACCACATTTTGCAGTAGTTAGCATTCCATACGTGACAGGTTGCAAGCCCATCGCCGCTTATAAGAATACTAACTGGTTTCTTCACGATGTATTCCTTCACCGTTGTGAGCACGTGTTTTGATGTGCATATAAATGTTTCAAACAGAAAAATCCATTGATGCACGCCGGGATTCGAACCAATAAAAGGCAATAATATTGACTCCAGTGGTTAGTACGTTCATTAGGATACTTCGACTTTGATAATAAGTACCTAAGTAGTTCAACTTGGTTTGAATCACGCGACTAAGTAGGTAGATAACCTAGGTACAGTAGCCGGCATTAACGAGTTACCTCGTATATTTAATGGTAAAAAGAAACCGGCCAAGTGCGAGTCGGACTCGCCCACTAAAAATCCCGTTCGTTATGTGGGAGCCCCACTTAAATATTTATTTTATTTTGTTTTAAGTATTTTGTTGTTATAGCGGCAACGGATATAGGTAGGTACATAATCTGTGAAAATTTTAATTGTCTAGCTATTACGGTTCATAAGATACAGCCCTGTGACAGACAGGCAGACGGACAGACGTTCAGCGAAGTCTTAGTAATGGGGTCCCGTTTTAACCCTTTGGGTACAGAACCCTAAAAATGGTTGACTGGCCTCAAAATTCTAACTCTGCCTTCTGCGCTGTAGGTTGCCACCCAGGATAAACATTTTGTTTGATGAATATAGTTGTTTGTTCTGTGTTTGGGTGTTAATGTATAATAAGTATTTATTTACAAAAAGTTTATTAATATTATTTTAGCTATCAGGTTTCCATGGTACAAGTAGGTATTGCTTAGTTTGGGGCAAGATGTCCCTGTGTGTAAAGTCCACCAATATTTAAGTTATTTAAAACTCTATATCAGACATTTTCAAAAAAACTGTACATTTCAAACAAATAAATGTCCGACTAATATCAATATTTTTTACGGAATCAGTGTTGAATATTTTTCAATTCGGGCAATCTTTTCTATAAATATGAACTTCCCTCTTCAAGATTTTATAGAAATTAGAGCATAATTACATGTGAATAGTATTTTATAAACATTTTTTTTGTTTTGCCACCTTTCACGTTCCATTACAACAGAAATGTCTTTTATACACTCAAATAGTTTTGAATCATCATAAAGTTCTAATGTGTTCTCTGTTAAACTTTTTAACTATCTAACTAATATAATAAATATATTTCTTATTATTTATTCATAATAATATTATTCTACGCGGTGCTTTAGCAATAAAAAACTATATTTTAAATTTGTCCGAGATTCTTAACATGTGAGTCACTCAGAGTATGTCACGGTCAATTTCGTAGCTATTTGTACCATTTCTACTACTCGAAGATCATTTTTGATATCTGGCAACACTTTGCTCAATGCTGTTCCCGCCAAAATCTCCGCAATTTGGATTTAGTGTCAGTTTATTAGATGTGACGAAACGCCACTGCAATTTGTATAAAATAAAAACATGTGAATCACAGTGCATTTCCAAAGAAAATAAAATGATACTTCATTTTCAATTATTTTCATAGCGTTGTCCTATTAATACAAGTTCTAAGTATGTATCGTATTTATCTCTACTACAAGTTATTCTGATATTTTTGCTTATCGAGGTTATGTTTTTCACAAAAATGCTAAACATGTGAGTCACATTTCATGACTTAAATGATCTATGTGAATATTAAGGTACGTTTACACTGTCTGAAAATTGAATAACAAATATATTTTAGTCCGGTGTTATGTTCATAAATGACATTTCACTAATAAATAAGTCAGACATTTACGGTAAATAGATCATTCTGATATTTATTTAAAAACAGTTTGATACCTTATTGCCTTTAAATATAAACGTGTATTAGTTGAAAGTTTCGTATAAAAATGACACCGACCCTTTATTAGAACGTCAATCACATTGCCGGTAAGAATTCCTAAATAGAGCAAGATAACTACGTACCTGTGTTTTAACTATTTCAGTTAAATTAGTAAGGGTTCTTACAGACGTGCGACACTTCAGCGTCGCCACGCCGCGTTGTCATAGAATAACGAAATAATAATAAATAATAATATTGTCGATGTCATATTTCTTAGTATTTTCTTTTTGATTCTCCCAACTGTTGTTTTGTTTTACTTATTAAATGAAACCACCATAAATCATGATCCGAGAGTGTTGTTCCGGTAGAGTATTAAGTAATAATTATTATTGTCTTATTTTTAGAAAAACAAAAAACCGGCCATGTATGAGTTAGACTCGCGCACGAAGGGTTCCTTACTATCCTAATAATATTATAAATGCGAAAGTTTATGATAAGGCTGCTATGTTTGTTCCCTAATCAAAAATAAACGATAAAACGGATTAAGATGAAGTTTGCTGTTGTAGATGTAGATAAAAAAACAATAAATAAAGGGAGGTCTTATATCCAAAAGGCAACCTCTAAATGATAAAAAAACGCAAAAAGGATGATTTTGGTTTAGATGGCGCTGGTGTGCAACAAATCTGACATCACAGACTAAAAACATTTAGTCGTCAGAGCAACGCAGTTTTGACTAATATGAATGATACACATTCTTCCAAAATTCGTAATTTATTTTATCATTACAAGGTTTGTTGGGAAAAAATTGGAAGTTGTCTGAATTTTTTTTTTCTATGCAGGTATTGAAATTTAGGCAGAACAAAGTCTGTCACGGGTCGGGTAGTTATCTATAATACGGCAAAACACGTTTGTTGTATGGAAGCCCTCCTTAAATATGTATTTTATTGTGTTTTAATATAGCGGCAACAAAAATACATCATCTGTGAAAATTTAGTTCATGAGATACAGCCCTGTGACAGACGGACGGACGGACGGACAGACAGACAGACAGACGGACAGCGAAGTCTCAGTAATAGGGTCCCATTTTTACCCTTAGGGTACGGAACCCTAAAAAATAAAGTTTTAGAAAATAATTGGCGATGGGCTTGCAATCTGTCACGTATGGAATGCTAATTACTGCAAAATGTGGGCATGTGCCAAATATAATGTTTTTACGTGCCTCTGACTCCCCCACTAGAAAGATATCTTCAAAGGATCTAAGCGCCTGGAAATCTGAAAGTATGTCTTTCGTACTTGGGGATTACAGTCGTGATCCTTTTTATTTATTACTTAGAAGAAACCTTACGGAAATCTTAGCACATGTTTACAAAACAACCACTGATAATAAATCTAAACAATTTTTAAAGAATATAGGCTACGTCAATTTAAATATATTAAAGACACATAGCGATATAAGTGATGTGAAAATAGACAATTATGAAAATAATGATGAAAAAAAAAATTAAAAAAACAAAGAAAGTTAAGAGTAAATAAATAAATAAATAGGGAAAAGTAATAGGAAAAACGTAAACAAGAATACAAGTATGAATGATGTAATCCAAAAAGAGAATAGGAACCCTAATAAAGTCATTAACTTTGAAATTCAAAGAAGTTGTGAAGGAGAATCCAATCCGAAGAAATGAGTGAACTAGCGATAGTGATATCCCATATTTTTGATGCCTGGGAAGACTCTCGCGATGCTTTAGGTATTTTTTGTGATTTATCCAAGGCATTTGATTGTGTACATCATGATACATTAATCAGGAAACTACACCACTGTGGCATAAAGGGTGGCGCTCTAGACCTTCTTACTTCTTACTTAAGTGGCAGAATACAAAGAGTTGACGTAAATGGAAAACATTCACCGGGGTCAGTAGCAACAATGGGTGTGCCACAAGGATCAATACTAGGACCATTCATGTTCTTAATTTTTAAAACTGATCTACCCTCTCTTATCAGGGATGATCACGAGATTGTACTGTTTGCTGATGACACTTCACTTTTATTTAAACTGAAGCGACGACAGAATAACTTTGACGATGTAAATAATGCAATCTCTAAAGTTGTAAATTGGTTTAATGTCAATAACCTATTATTAAATGAAAACAAAACTAAGTGCATTCGGTTTATACTACCGAATGTTACAGTTGATATAAAAATCAAAAAAGAACATGTAGATCGTGGACACCACTATGTTTTTTGGGAATTACTTTAGATAAAAAACTTCAATGGGGCCCACACATACATAAATTGTCGAAGAGACTTAGCTCTGCAGCATACGCAGTCAAAAATATACGTCTTTTTACAGACGCTAGACTAGTCTACTTCAGCTACATTCATATCATTATGTCTTATGGCATATTGTTGTGGGGGAGTGCTGCAGACGTAAACACCATATTTGTGTTGCAGAAGAGAGCTGTTCGAGTAATTTACAACATGGGGCCAAGAGAATCACTGCAAAATAAGTTTAAAGAAATAAATATAATGGCTAGGTACTAGCCAGTACATTTATGAAAATCTAATTTATGTTCGTAAAAATATTAGTTTGTTGAAAAATAGCGATAATCATGATGCAAATACTAGAAATAAAGATAAACTCGCTGTTCCCACGACTAGGCTCACTAAAACTAAGAAATCATTTCAAGGGCAATGAGTACGCTTCTATAACAAAATCCCAAATGATATGCAAAAGCTATCTATTAGCAAATTTAAAAACTTAATTAAACGTAAACTATGCATAAAGGCTTATTATAAAATATCTGATTATTTAGACGACAAAAAAGCCTGGGACTGCTCCAACTCGCTCTATCAATAATAATTAAGATTAATTTTGTATTAAAAATAAGTACAAAGACTTAAAAAAAACACAAACAATGAACAAAATTAAACTAATTAAATTAAACTTACTAAATTTGACGATTCTAAATGATCCAAGTGATTTCAATGAATAAACGCTATTTTGATTTTGATTTTTTGATTTTGCAAAGATAATACATATAAATTATCCAGAGTTGCAAGAAGAGAGGAAGATTTTTTTTTAAATATTAAGAAAAGAGCAAATGTACTCTATACACAAAACGAAGTGGAAGAAGAAGTGAAGAAAGCTAATGAGATTATACTTAAATGACAAATACCGAAATAATCTACGCTTCGGAAAGGATATTAAGATGGAAGAAGATAATAAAGAGTTTAAATGGAGATAAATGTGAAGAAGTACTTTGAGGAGGAGCAGCAGAAGAATGGTTTTCATGCTAGAAAAGATTACAAATTTAAAGAAAGAGTAAAAATAAATATAGTTTTGGACACAAACAAACAAAATATATCTCGAATAAATGTTTAATTTGTTTATTCCAACATGTTTCATTAAACCTACATTTTTGCTCCCTGCCGGACATAGTTTCATGTAAACTCTGCTTTACAATAAATGTGACTCACATGTGTATAAAAATACAGGTATGTCACAAAACAGTTTGCTCACGATTTTGAACATATGTACATTTTTTTTGAAAATGACTCATATCTAAAGCTAGTTATGGAGTTCCGTTGAACAGCTCCTGACTCCATCATCAGATCAGCTCGCTGTCACCATATTATTGTATTATCACCGAAGTGTAGGTATGCTAAATTTCAGCTTAATTGGTTGAGAGGAACTGGTTTTAAATTCAATTGCAAGATTTTACCCGCACATACCTTTTACAGGCAAGTTAAATAAAATAAAAGCTTGTAAAATAGGATCACGGCCGTAATCTCCAAGTACGGTAGACATCCTCTCAGATCCTAATATGTCTAAAGAAGGTAGTCAGAGGCACAACCAAATATTACATTTGGCACATGGCCACATTTTTCAATAATACTAGTGCGATTATTTATATTTGAAGTATGTTAGTTTTCAAAGTGTAATTATTGTTTAGACAATAATGGCGACGACAGGGTTGAATTCACAAACCGAACCGGAACAACAGGATTCCATTAATTTGCAAATATGTAAACATTTGTTTGCAAGACAGAGACGGTGCTATGCGAGAGCAAACCAGCGAATTCGTAGTACGCACGGATGGCCGTATGCAGTGGTGAAGCAAGCATTTATAATTCAAGACTTAACACTGACATTGACAACAGAATCTACCTATTTAAAAGCTTATATCAAAAGCTACATTATCAGCGGATTACCACGAAAATTGCAATAATGTAACCTAACATATTAATAATTACGTTAAAAAGTTAAAAGAAAATCGAAAAGTCAAGATAATAAATTAGTTTTTTTTTATGTTAATGAAAAAACAAAATAGTCCTACATAAATACAATTTAAATAGGACCAACTTTATCGTCGGCTATTCTTTACACAATAGAAAAAAATATAAAATCGGATCACCAGGTAAAAATTATGCACGGTCATACGTAAAAAAAGCAACAGAAATATATTATATGATCAAAAATGTCGTGGTTGTTAATCGTTTCAACTAGAAATATGGCTAGCTACCAGTATTCGTCGATCTACAGTTGATTGGGGTCGCAAGCGATGCTCATGATGAAGAGCATTTAAATTGTCTCAAAACATCAGCAATACAAGGTAAATTAATGAAGTTGCAGCACAAATTCGTGGAAAAGAATTATTTTCGAAATATTATTCTCAACGCGTGTCCGATAAGATAAAACTACAGAAATCTCTATCTCTACCTACGTGATCATTGCACTTGCTAGGTAAAAAATGTTGAAGCAATCGCGTACAAGTACTTACTACATGCCCGTTACGTCTATTAGACGTTAGAGTAACTTGGACTTTAAGAGGAAATAGACAAAAGGAGCCGTGCTGGCCGAGTGGGAGGTACCTCGAATTTAATTTCAAGGATTCGAATCCTGGCGTGCATCAATGGATTTATTCCGTCTGAAAAATGTATATACGCATCAAGAACAAGTGTTCAAAACGGTGGAGGAAAACATCGTGAGGAAACCAGTTAGTATTCTTGCAATCTGTCACGTATGGAATGCTAACTACTGCAAAATGAGGGCATGTGCCAAATATAATGTTTGGACGTGTCTCTGACTACCTTCACTAGACCTCTTCAAAGGATCCAAGCGCCTGAAGATCTGAGAGGATGTCTACCGTACTCAGGGATTACAGTCGTGACCCTATTTATTTTATTTTTTACAAAAGGAGCCATAGACTACAAGGGAAGCTGACGAAGTTTGTAACTGGACGTAACGGACAGACTAGACTAAACGGTAGCTTGGTAGTAACGGGCCTAGTGGCTTTTACTCATAGCTAGTGAAAACCCTCGCGACTTCAAACCCCACTGAATTTCGGGAATTCTTTCCTTAGTGCACTCCTACATACCAAAAGGAATACACCTTCCAAATGTCAAGTTTCTAGGAACAGTGGTTTAGACTGTGCGTTGAAAGATCAGTCAGTCAATCAGTAACACAATACAACACCCAGACAGAAAAAAACATATTATGTTCACACAAATGTTTGTCTTTGGTGGGTTCGCACCCACAACCTACAGCGCAGAAGGCACACTCTACTAACTGAGATTTGAGATCAGTTATTTACCTATGTCTGTGCATGTACCGCAGAAAAAGCGTTTACTGCAAATTACAAGCCACATTAACATAAATTATAGCTATTCGTCACATTCATCATAGACATAAATAAAGACACTTGTTCATACAATAAATAATGTTATCATCATATTACTGCATGGTCAGAGTGGATCAGCGAATGTTGAGATGGATGATCTTTAGTTCATTTTGTATTGTTGTACGTACTTGGTTCTTTTGGCCATTTTCGCCCCCCTATAACTTCGTTGTGGATAAAACTAGAAACCTATATTTCAGTAACTAAGCACTAAGCAGGCATTGTATAAACACGGACAAATTTCATAAAATTTTAACCAGTAGTTTAAGAAGTATAACTAGTAAAAGTTTCTTAATTTTCTCCCTCACTTACTCACTGACCGATCATCAAAACTCTAAGGCATTTCTAGCAGACATAGAAGCTCAAATTAAGAATACCATTAGTGTTTAGTGTATAAATTAAGGAAAAACTAAAATATTTTGCAATTTAGGTCTAGTTTTCTAGATACGCCAACTGCATAAATAACTTTGTAATCCGATATAAATATATAGAATTATAAAGTTACATTTGCAGATAGGTACCTAAATATAAAACTATGTTCAAAGGTAACTTGTAAAATGGTCAACGGAATGATAGTATAAGGCACTGGAAATGAAAAAAATTAGGACTATCTACAAATATAAATGAGATGCCATCAAAAACATAATTTATTTTGTAAAAAAAAACCAAGTCTCGCCACTCAGTTCTTCTACAGCTAATTACTTAATAACTTAAGACAGAAGGACGTTTAAGTAGAGACTGAATAAATTACCCGACTTGGTATGACATAGATCTCACAATTTTTTACGGTAGAATAACTGAGTGGCGAGACTTGTTTTTTTTACAAGTTATGTTTTTGATGGCATACACTATTACACTTTGTCTGAACATTATTGTCGACAATCAATCACCACGCTGTAAGGATAAAATAAGATTTTAAAACTATAATAATATGTTACACATAATTTCCACCTAGTCATGTTACTTCGATGTAACAAGCCAGCCTTTATTAGCTTTTAAAACATGCTCTATTTGTACTATGATTGTTCTAGAACAGCTTACGAATCGGTCAGGATATTGCAAAACCTATGGCACACATTCCATCATTATCTACAAGCCAATCCTTAACTTATCATCACCTAACCCCAACAACTAATTAAACTTCCACGAAAATTTGTTGACCAGTATCGCAAAGCAAACAGATAATGTAAAACAGAACGGAAAAAGTAAAGCGAAACGAAATGATTGCATACTGCATGACACCATCCGAGATTGATCTATGACATAAAGACACCTGCGCGCGCGCAACCTCCAGTCCGCGATTGACCAACCGGCGAGCGAGACGCGTTCAGTACTATTTTAAATAAGAGTTCGATTTTTAAAGTTAAGTGTTTGTGATTGTGTTGTGATTTAAATTTGATTTATAATTATTATCGTTTGGAATATTTTAATGTAAGTTTTTCTTAATGAAAAAGGATGACTGTAACCCCCAAGTACGGTACTCTCAGATCTCGAGGCGCGTGTTTCGATGTGCCTCTGACTACCCCCTTTAGATACCTTCACGGATTAACGTGATATTAAGCTTACAGAGGGATGAAAAGTTTTGACATTTATTTCAAAAAGAAATATATTTACGGCCGAAATTCCCGACATCCTCCCAGATCTACAGGTTTAAGCTGCTCCTTAAAGGCCGAAGGTAGTCAGAGGCACGTCCAAATGTCAATGTCAAAACTGATAGAAAAACTAGTGCACGTTTGCATAAAACACATATGAGCATAGCAAGGTTAAAACAAGGACGGCAAATAAATTTGAACGCGAAATTAATATTAATAAATATTGGTGGACATTTCACAAAGTCAAAATAAGCACAAAATAAGTATGTATTTACAACAAATAAAACGTATTTTGCATTCTATCAGTTATCTGGTTCACATAGTACAAGCTTTGCTTAGTTTGGGGCTAGATGACGCTGTGTGCAATGTCCACCAATATTTATTTATTTATTTATTTTAAATCTTCAACAGGGGTTGAGTTTCGGAAATTCCTTAAGGACAACTCCCTACAAATTCCAAATTTCTAATATCAGTGGTTTAGGTTGTATGTTGATAGATCAGTCAGTCAGTAACGCAAGAGATTTATATATATACTCGTTCGATGTTTTTGCGACATAATTTTTTACAAGCTTTTATTTAACTTGTTAATTAGTTAGTTTGTTAGTGTGTGCGGGTTAAATCGTATAATTGAATTTTAAACTAGTTCCTCTCAACCAATTAAGCTGAAACTTAGCATACCGGTGTAACTTCGGTGACAATACAATAATATGGTGACAGCGAGCTGATCTTATAAAATAAAAATAAATAGGATCACGACTGTAATCCCCAAGTACGGTAGACATACTCTCAGATCTTCAGACGCTTAGATCCTTTGAAGATTTCTACTGAGGCTGGCAAGTCCAAACATTATATTTGGCACATGCCTACATTTTGCAATGACAGTATAAGGAGCAAAGGTAGACAAACAAAACGTTGGGAAGATGACATGAAAAAGATGGCTGGTCCAGAATGGACATGGACACGTACCGCAAAAGACAGGACAAAATGGAAAGCATTAGAGGAGGTCTTTGTCGAAAGACAAGCTGAGAAGAATAAACCGGCTACCGATTAAAATAAGTTTAATAGAATTAAAGTTTAAATGTAGATACAATACAGATAAGGAAATGTTAAAATTAAGTTTCAGCAATAAAGGCTTATATTATTATTACTAGCTGACCCGTGCCCGCTTCGCTGTGCGTAAGACATTTCTAATACCATCGTTGACTTTTTTGTAGACGTTTTTAAGGTATACAATACTGTAGTTCATTATTTTGATATATCTCGTGGGGTTCAGCCAGCATTTGCAATGTAAGCGCAAAAAAATGTGTTTATTTACGACATCACATTAGAAACCTCTAAAATTATCAGTGTTTCTCTACTATATTATGCATGTATTATACATTATAAACCTTCCTCTTGAATCACTCTATCTATTAAAAAAAACCGCATCAAAATCCGTTGTGTAGTTTTAAAGATATAAGCAAACATACATACATACATACGCGGGAAGCGGAAAGCGACTTTGCTTTATACTATGTAGTGATTATTACATTTCGCAGTAGCTAGCATTCCATACGTGACAAGTTGCAAGCCCATCGCCGCTTATAAGAATACTAGCTGGTTTCCTGACGATGTTTTTCTAGTAAATAGTTTGACTGAGTTAAAACATTGCATACCTGTCAAGTTCCGATGACAATTGTAATATTATGTGACAGGTGATAGCGCGCTGCTCTGATGTTGGAGTTCGAAGGTTCGAAGGATTTTTCAAAAGCTTGTTTTGCGCAATTATATAATTTGTATTTACAAGTTTGTATCATGTACGTCGTAATTGAGAACTACCTACAATTAAGATTACTATCAAGAAGCGTTTAGCCGTATTTTATGTAAATTTATTAGATGTGGTCGTAATTTAAACTTAACTAATGATACAGGATAACTTAGTTTAGGTATTGTTGAAGTTACTAATGTGTAAATAGCTTTTCTTTTAAAAAAGGAGGTTCTTAATACGAAGCGCATTTTTTTTTATGTATTCTAATATTATAAATGCGAAAGTAACTCTGTCTGTCTGTCTGTGACGTTATCACGGCCAAACCGCTGGGCCGATTGTGATGAAATTTCACATACTTAGATATAGTTTAAAGTCTTGGGATGGGACGGACATAGGTTACTTCTTCCCCGATTTTTTTTTATTTTCAGTAAAAGCATGTTTTACAATAAAGTCGATCACATCGATTTTCTGAATCTACGCGGGCAAAGTCGCGGGTAAAAGCTAGTTATAAAAAAAAATTACCAATCGAAAAGTCATGAGACGATATTAGTTTTTTTTTAAGTTTTGTGAAGGAACTATGAGTTCTAAATGAATACAATTTAAATGGGACCGACTCTAGACTATTCTTTACACAATAGAAAATAATATCATTCAAATCAGATCACCAGGTACAAAGGAATGCGTAAAAAAAGCAACAAAAAAAACCGGCCAAGTGCGAGTCGGACTCGCGTACGACGGGTTCCGTATAATTAACAAAACGGCAAAAAAATCACGTTTGTTGTACGGGAGTCCCACTTAAATATTTATTTTATGCTGTTTTTACATAAATACTTATCTGTGAAAATTTCAATTGTCTAGCTACAACGGTTCATGAGAGCCCTGTGACAGACAGACGGACAGCGAAGTCTTACTAATAGTGTCCCGTTTTTACCCTTTGGCTACGGAACTCCAAAAATTATATACGCGTCGAATTGAGAACCTCTCTTTTCGTCGGTTGATAAATTATAATAACACATTGTAATAGTGTTTTGGCGTTTTTGTTTGTAAACAAACCTGTAGTGTGACAGCATGATGTCATTTCTATGTTATTTGCATTTTAATAAGCCGGTTCCATTTTTATTTGACAATGCAATGACAGATAAGTTTTTCAAAGAAACATTTTTAAAACAATCTTTTATTATTATAAAAGCTTGTTTTCAAAATTGTTTCTTCTAAGGTATAGCCTTAATTACTTTCTTTCCATCTATTTTTGATATTCGCAATTTCAATATTTTATAATAAAATCGTACAAAATTCTAGTACTTTCTTCTACTTGGGAAAAATCATAGGGTCAAAGACCCGGTTGTGGCGCCTACCCCGGTTTTGGTCATTTTCAGTTTTGGCAGTCAATAACTAAGCATAGCAAACAAACTTGTCTAGAATCTATAGATAATACAATTCTTTGTAGACAAAGAATTGTGATGCGTTATTCCTCTAGACTTGATTGACCACAACTAAATATTTACCGTTTTGTCTATTTAAATATGAATAACTAATAAATAAATGTCGCCTGTTACAAAACCTTTGCTTAACCTAAGAGATAGATAAATACTGCATTGTATGTTGTTTAAATATCGTCGTTTTAATCATTTTTTTAAGATTAACCGATTATTTGAAAATTAAAATTTTGTAAAAATGCCCAAAACCACCGCTCTCACCCTTCTTATAATCCTAATCCTAATAATATTATAATTGCGAAAGTTTGGGATAAGGCTGCTATGTTTGTTCCCTAATCAAAAATAAACGACAAAACGGATTAAGATGAAAATTGCTGTAGTATGTAGAAACAAAATCAGAATAAATAAAGGGGCAACTTATAATCCGAAAAACAAAACTAAAATGATAAAAAACGCAAAAAGTATGATTTTGGTATAGATGGCGTTGGTGTGCAACAAATCTGACATCACAGACTAAAAACACTTATTCGTCATAACAACGGAGTTTTGACTAATGAATGATACACATTCTACCAAAATTCGTAATTTATTTTACCAGTACAAGGTTTGTAGGGGAAAAAAATGGAATTTGCCTGAAATTGTTTTTTCCTTGTCTAAAATTGACAGGGCAACGTCTGTCACGGGTCGGCTAGTACAGAATAAGAAACGGTTGTAAATGATATGTTTATGCATGCTCGTTAGCTATGTAAGTGTATCGCTCCCGGAAAACACGTCAGCTGCATACGCAATGGCGTCCTTGACTTTGTCGGAACAACCTTACGAACCCACCTTTAGCCATACCAGGGGGTCTACCCGTAAACCGAAAACATATCCAAGTAAATCCTTGATTGAGTAAAAACTTTGCATACTTATCAAGTTCCGATAATTATCCTACTAATATTATAAATGCAAAAGTTTGTGAGTGGTTGTGTGTGTTTTTTACTGTTTCACGCAAAAACTACAGAACGAATTAAAATGAAACTTTACAGTAGTATAGCTTATACATCAGAATAACACGTACGCTACATTTTATCCAGGTACCACCCGAGCGAAGCCGGAGCGAGCAGCTAGTGTTGTAATATGCGACAGGTGATAACTCTCTGGTGCTCGATGGTTAGGGTGAGTTTCCTTTAACGCGGAGCTGTGCTAAGCTCTGCGAAGTGGGCCAATGACAGCGCTCCAATATTCGAATTTGATAATGTCGAGCGCTGTGATTGGGCCGCTCCGGTCAGCTCCGCGTAGATGGAAACTCACCCTTTCAATGATTTTACAAAAGCTTGTTTTGAAATAATATGTTTGAACAGAAAACTTATTCTTTCTTTCTACATATTCAAATACTACCAACTGAGCTGTGAGGCCAGTGTCTACGAGCTAGTTAGGGGGAAAATCCTCGTGCGTTTTATTGTCACGGACTTCTATGAGGTCGACGCGAATACTAATGATGTAGGAATAGATCTTAGATACAGATTTAAATACTAAGGTTGGTGAGATCATCAACCCTTCCGGATCTGTTAAAGATATGATATGACACTTGGATGTTTAAAATATGCGAAATATAATTACGTTAAAAAAAGTAAAGAAAACCGAAAATGTTTTGACCAATCGAAAGTCAAGAGACTATCATATAGTTTTTTTTTTAAGTTATGATGAAAGTAATAGACCCACAGAAATAAACCACATTGGGCTTAATCTGATACACAATAGAAAAATCATCATCAAAATCATTTAGAACAAGGTTTATAATTTATTATAATTTATTTAGAACAAGTACAATTCGGGAAAAAACTGAATGTGCTTTATAGGTTTCCGTACCCAAAGGGTAAAAACGGGACTCTATTACTAAGACTTCGCTGTCCGTCTGTCTGTCACAGGGCTGTATATCATGAACCGCGATAGCTAGACAGTTGAAATTTTCACAGATTATGTATTTCTGATGCCGCTATAACAACAAATACTAAAAACAGAATAAAATAAATATTTAAGTGGGGCTCCCGTACAACAAACGTGATTTTTTTGCCGTTTTTTTTATAGATCATGTTACGGAACCCTATGTGCGCGAGTTCGACTCGCACTTGGCCGGTTTGTTTTGTCCGGTTTTATTTACAGAATTATTGAATTTCGAACAAGTCGGGACAGCTAGTAGTAGCATTCAAAACCCGGTTCTTGTAAAGGTACCTTTAGACTTGACACTGGAAATTGCAAGTAATATGTGACAGCGCGAACAATGTACTCGTAACAATAGCCTAACAAACTGTGAACAAGGCTTTATTTTTTGTCAACATAATACCTATTAGTTGATTCGTTCCAAATTAGCGGAGACTGTGTGCACGCTTCATTAGCTGTCACGGGTCAGAGCTGTCAAACGCGAAAAGGGCTGTGACTACTCGAATAGCTAACAATAATGTTTTAAAAACATAAAAACGGGACCCTATTACTAAGACTTCACTGTCCGTCTGTCTGTCACAGGGCTGTATATCATGAACCGCGATAGCTAGACAATTGAAATTTTCACAGATGATGTATTTCTATTGCCGCTATAACAACAAATACAGAATAGAAGAATAAAAACAGAATAAAATAAATATTTAAGTGGGGCTCCCGCATACAACAAACGTATTTTTTTGCCGTTTTTATTAGATAATGTTACGGAACCCTTCGTGCGCGAGTCCTACTCGCACTTGGCCGGTTTGTTTTTTCAATGTTCCTTCCCTAATGCTATGTAGATCTCCAGTGTGGTGCTACTCTATAACCATCGAATCGAACAACAACACAACAATAATAAAACATTACGTTTATTTTCCATTGAAACCGCAGTACATTATGTAACTCGAGAATTTATCGCTCTTATCGAAAATGCGTTGCAAAATGTCCGATACTTTCCCTTCGTAAAAAAATCATAATACCCAACTTACACGCCTCTGGCCTTAAACACAACGAGTTACTGTGATAACTAGCTACAGCTCGCGGCTTGACTCGGCAAGCGTCCTCAGAAGGCGAAGGAAAACATCG
Organism: Hydriomena furcata; assembly: GCA_912999785.1. Lineage (NCBI taxonomy): Eukaryota > Metazoa > Arthropoda > Insecta > Lepidoptera > Geometridae > Hydriomena > Hydriomena furcata. The sequence goes on along the minus strand of OU538823.1, from coordinate 2,572,176 downwards.
GAAGTCAGTAAGGACTAGAATTCAAATAGTTACATTTGAATAAAATAATAGTTTAAATAACTAAATTAAAAAAACCGGCGAAGTTCGAGTCGGACTCGCGCACGAAGGATTCCGTACCATTAAACATAAAAACGCCAAAAAATCACGTCTGTTGTATTGGGAGCCCCACTTGATTATTAATTTATTCTGTTTTTAGTATTTGCTGTTATAGCAGCAACAGAAATACATCATCTGTGAAAATTTCAACTGTCTAGCTATCACGGTTCACGAGATATACAGCTTTGTGAAAGACAGTCAGACAGACGGACAGACGGACGTTTTAACCCTTTGGTACGGAACCCTAAAAACATTAAAAACAAAACAGACTACATTTTTGTGAAGGTTTGTTGGCCGTAAACGCCCTATTGAATCTGAGGATACCGTTTATTATCCTAAGTGAGTTAGTTAGGAGTTCCGGTGCCCCACTGTGATCTTTCTCATCAGTTCCACATCACCAAATGATATTTACTAAATGCAAATACTTGACTTGTTGCTGTAAATACTTAAATCGCTACATGTATACCTACAACATTTGAGGAGTTCCCACAATTCCTCTCTTAGAAATCGTCGTCTGTCGTAGTAGAATATATGATATCAATTGTCAAAAATAATGTCGGTCGTTCCATCCTTCAAAATATAGTCAGAAACGATGTGACGTGTGTCCCGATATATCGTCGATCGTTTTCAAGAGTAGACCCCAAAACACATCGTGCAGTAAGCGTCGCGCGAGCCTCCATCATTAAACCTGGGTTTGACTCACTCGGTGATTACGTCAGAAAGAAGACCCTATTTAAATCATTGAGAAATATTTAGGGTTCCGCTGTAAAAGCCTCAAAAGACAGCGGACAAAAAATAGGGTCATGACTGTCAATCCCCAAGTACGGTAGACATCCTTTGAAATCTCGAGGCGCTTAGATCCTTTAAGATGTTGATTAACAATCAAGATAGTATATATTTACATTATTTAGTTATATATTTACTAGCTGTCCCGACAGACGTTGTCCTGTCACATGTCAATAATCCCACAGAAAAAAGCACTTTCCGTTTTTCCCGATCTTTACGTCACCCTTATCACTTAGGGGTATGAAAAATAGATGTTGGTCGATTCTCAGACCTACTCAATATGCTCACAAAATTTCATGAGAATCGGTCAAGCCGTTTTGCAGGAGTACGGTACCTAACATTGTGACATGGAAATTTTATATATTAGATTACATTTTGGGCATTCCTTTCTTGGAGCTTCCCTCCTAATTTCAAGCTTCTTGAACCAGTGGTTTAAGCAGTGCGTTGATAGGTCAATCAGTCAGTAAGTCAGTAACGCAAGAGTTTTAAATATCACTACATAGTATAAAGCAAAGTCGCTTTCCGCTTCCCGCGTCTGTATGTATGTATGTATGTTTGCTTATATCTTTAAAACTACACAACGGATTTTGATGCGGTTTTTTTTTATAGATAGAGTGATTCAGGAGGAAGGTTTATATGTATAATAACATGCTACCCGTGCGAAGCCGGGGCGGGTCGCTAGTTTAGAAGATAAAAACAAAATGTGGGCATGTGCTAAATGACATGCTTCTTACAACCCTTATTAGACATCTTCAATGCTTTCAGCGCCTGGAGATCTGAGAGGATGTCTAACGTCTTTCGAAGATTACAGTCGTGTTCTTATTTCATTTAGTTTAAAGTAAACCAAATAATTTTCACGGAACCTTATATCACCAGACCAACAAACCCACGCATTAAGAGACCCCAATTCCGAATCGACCACGTGCGGGTCGTGACTATGCTAAATTCTTTCCTTTTTTTTTCAACGCATTCTTTAGTTTTTGTTAACATTTTTCTTTTTATAGGGCATGTTGTTTTTTTGTAGGCATTCTTTGTATAATTGACAGACGTGTCGGTAGCTACTCTTTATATATTTTTTTTTTACATGCGTTTTTCTGTAGGCACAAGTATAGTTCATCATAAGGTAGATTCATATTTTCGTTCTATATTTTTGTTGCTTTTTTAGGGTTCCGCCTAAAAACGGGACCCTATTACTAAGACTTCGCTGTCCGTCTGTGTGTCACAGGGCTGTATCTCGTGAACAATGATAGCTTGTCAGTTGAAGTTTTCACAGATTATGTATTTCTGTTGCTGCTCTAACAACACATACTAAAAACAGAATAAAATAAATATTTAAAATAAATATTTATTATATAAATATTTATTATATAAATATTTACAAGTTTGCTGTATGGGAGCCCCATACAACAAACATGTTTTTTTTTTTCGTTTTTATAGATAAACCTTCGTGCGCGAGTCCGACTCGCACTTGCCCGGTTTTATTTGGTAATTTGTTGGCCTCAAAAAAAAGAAGCTCTTTATTCTTTTTCACACAGCATTTATGGAAAGGATCATCGAATTATTTTAAAAAACAAAAATAAAACCGACGACAATGTTCCGGTTCCGATCAATCGAAAAGTCAAGGGACGATATTAGTTTTTTAAGTTTTAAGAAGGAACAATTGATCCCACATTAATATAATTTAAAAGGGACCAACTTCGGACTGATCTCCTCTTTTTTCGTCAGCTAATAAACGATATAAATGAAAAAATATCGGTGGACATTTCACACAGCGCCATCCAGCCTAAACTAAGCAGAGCTTATACTATGAGAACTAGATACCAAGCCGTGTTTGTTCCTGATTATTCTAGGCTTGATCGGGAGGAACAGGCGTAGCTTCACCTAGCTCCTAAAACGTTTCAAAGTGATCTTTGTGATTTAATTGAAAAAAATACTTAAAATTTCAAAGTCTATCCTAAAAACTTGCATGAGGTCAGGTCTGGCCGTATAATATACACATGAAAATTTTCCATATATTCTCACCTCTGAGGACGGGTTATGCAAACGACAGAACATTTTGTAAGTAGTAATTGCGATACACGATAGCACAACAAACAAATCTCTGTGGTAATGTGTTAATTACTAGTTTTAAAACGATCGTGTCTGTCTAATGAATGACACACAGCACAGGAGACTATGTGGCACCAATAATTTGTATAAAATGTGTGTATTGTGACAAACATAATGTTTGGATGTGCCTCTAACTACCCCCTATAGACAACTTCAAGGATAAACGCCTTGACAGCTGAGAGTTTGTCTAGCGTACTTGGGGATTACAGTCGTGATCCTATTTAATTTTATTGTTATATAGCTGTCCTTTCCGGCTTCGTACGGTTGTAAAAATATGAATTGAAATGAATTAACATCTAGTAATTATAAAATCTCATTGTTCCAGATTGTACCTCAACCAAAGATGCTATAACTTACAAAAACATGGCAGTTTTCAAAAGAACTATAATATTGTTGCTTTTAGTGAACATTTACTGTGTTAAAAGTGACAATGACAGCGAGGCGGATTATAATTTAGACGAATCAAAAACAGATCAAATCTTAAAAGACAACGGTGATATAATAGATGATACAAACATACAGAATTATGAGAGAGATGTTAATGGAAAAAGTGAGGAAGCTACAGAGGTGTACGCAACGGAAACGACATATGTGAGTGAGGAGAGTGAAGCTAGCACGACAGACGCGACAGAGTCGGTGACAGATCATACATTGTCTATGACAGATGTTTATAAACCGAATGATGGTGATGAGGATATTTATACAAGCAACAATGAAGAGAAGGTGGGTTATCATAACAGTTATCTATTTTATTTAGGAATGAGATAGGAGAAAAAAGCCGTGTTGGCCGTGGAAGGTATCTCGACTTTCAATCCGAGGGAGGGACCGAATCCCAGCCGTGCATCAATAGTTTTTTCTGTTGAAAAAAATTATATGCGTACTAGTAGACCCGGCCAAACGTTGCTGTGTCAACAGTATGTCTACCGTACTTGGGGATTACAGTCGTGTTTATTTTATTTTAGACAGAGAGGATCAAGTGTCTGGCTGAGTAACAAATGGTTTTGTTTATAGTGTTGTGATAGTCCTGACGCAAGGAAGTCTAGTAGCCAAGAATATACCTGATCCAGCTTTTCATGAGTAATCTAATATAAATAAAATAAAAATAATATAAATAATATAAAAAACTCTTGCGTTACTGACTGACTGACCTAAACCACTGGTCATAGAAACTTGAAATTTGGAGGGTGTTATTCCCTTTGGTGTGTAAGGATGTATTTCTACTAAGAAAGGAATTCCCGAAATTCAACCTCAAAGGGGGTGCAGCGGGGTTAAAGTCTGTTTAAAAATATATGTGGATAATGAGGGTATCCACCAGTTAAAATATACAAACGTTCCCTCAGAAAATCTATTAGATTTAAACAACTAAATATAACTTTTCAGACTGAAACTACATCGAAAGCCACCACTAGGCCGGTAGAGATCGAGAAGACGAATTCTCAGGAGCAGGACGATGGGGAAGTCCCAGGATCAAGAAACCCCAAGACTGAGAACAGTAAGTATATAATTAAGTAGTAAGTATATATAATTTTCAAAAGTCAACGAAAAGATGAGGTTCTCAAATCGACGCGTATATTTTTTTGTTTTTATGTATCTTTTTACCTGGTGTACCGATTTCGATATTTTTTTTTCTATTTTGTAGAGCTTGGTCCCAAGTTGATCCTAATTAAATTATATTCAAGTAGAACGTATACCCCCGTATTCAGGAACGATACTGTGAGAACACGCACCCACAGTGGACGAAATCTTTTTTCTTACATCACTTTATGTGTTGTGCGACACTGCATAGTGTGACTAGAGGCACACAGTAAGTTGAGCTCTAGAGGCACACAGTACACAGTAGTGTGCGCCATAGTGTCGCTCAACACATAAAGTGATGTTTATGAAAAAAGATTTCGTCCACTGTGGGTGCGTGTTCTCATAGTGTCGTTCCTAAATACGGGGGATAGTTTCTTCATAAAACTTAAAAACTAATATCGTCCCTTGACTTTTCGATTGGTTGGAAACATTTTCGTCGGTTTTCTTTTTAGTTTTTTGAACGTAATTATTTTTCTTTTGTAGACTGTAGAGAACAGTCCAAAGTTTCTTCACTTGGGAGTTTTTTTGACTGTAATGATTGGGGTTTTTTTTACTTTTATATAAAAACTGCTAATCCGATGACTATAAGTACAAGAAAAACAAGTTCGGCGATTAGAAAAAAAATTATAATATCAGAATACATATGGGGCCATCCATAAATTACCTCACACGAATTTCATGACATTTTGACCCCAAAACTAACAAAAAAATCTTTCCAATTTAATCCTACCTAGATATCTGAGAGGATGTCCACCGCCACTTGGGGATTACAGTCGCCATCCTATTTCCTTCTTTATTTTATTCGAGCCACAACAACTTAAGAACATAATATATCACTTAAATCACAAGGCAATAACCTATTCACTAACCTTGAACTTAAAATACTGGCCTTCGAAATAAAACCTTTTGCCCTGAGCATGTATCCGATAAAATCGAGTGTAGGTACAACTGTAATAGTACTTACCTTCGTACGTGTACCTACCTGTATTTGTGTACCTACTTGTATAAAAGCGTGTTTATTTATTTATTTTATGGCGTACCTTCAACTGTCAGTCAACATCGTACTATGACGTTTAATATAAAGTAGCCATATAAATAATGGTTTAAAAAACTAAAAAATCGTCGTATAATAGTACTAAAAAGCAATTGAATTCGAATACAAAGTTTGGTCGATGCTATTAGCCGTTGAGGAGTTACCTCGTGAGAAGATGATCCTTGCTGCATCATATTATTGTATTGCCATCAAAACTACACACAACTGCCAAATTTGATAATGATCCAACAATTAGAAATTCGATTTCCAAGATTTTCTTACATAGTTTGTTACAGGTAAGCTAATAAAAGGGGTAAAATAAAGTTTTGTTGTTAAACTTTAATATATAACACCCGTGCGAAGTGTATTTAAGTATGTATTTACAAAAAAGTAATTATTTACGGGGCGTATTGAGACTCCCCTGAGCTTGGCTTAGTTTGGGGCTAGGTGATCGATTTCTCCTAATGAAGTAACTTGGGAAACTACCAGGCGCATAACATCTAAAGTGTAATTTCTTTTCAGCGGAACCTCAACACCCAGACGTCCGTACCTATGATACCAAGCCGCGTCCTATGCCAGCTGTAAGTCGAAGTTCCACCTTAAAGTCATGGCTGGAAGACAGCTGGTTAAGGCCACCTGCTGGCCTCCTGGTGCCCTTGCGGCCTTTGGCCCTCAACAGAGCCCTGGCGGTGTGGAACGATCTGATGGTGGAAGGGTTGAACGTGTCCGATATAGTGATTGTGGGGTATGATTCTAATGGTAAGTGGACTGTGTTCTTTTAATTATTACTAAGATCGCCCGGTGGTTGAAATTCGACATCACCTTGTCCGATCGGCACACAGCGAAGCTCTACTGAACGTATCATTAAAAAAAAAGCAAGCCAAGTCGTGTTGCTTGCCTGATTCTTCTAGGTTTGGTCACGAGGAACAGGCGTAGCTTCACCTAGCTCCTAAGACGTTTCAAAATGTGTTTGTTGCAATAAAAACCTTCGACTTCGACTTCGACCACAATATAATAAAAAAACCAGCCAAGTGCGAGTCGGACTCGCGCACGAAGGGTTCCGTACCATTATCTATAAAAACGGCAAAAAAACATATTTGTTGTATGGGAGCCCCCCTTAAATATTTATTTTATTCTGTTTTTAGTATTTGTTGTTAGAGCAACCACAGAAATACATAATCTGTGAAAATTTCAACTGTCTAGCTATCACGGTTCATGAGATACAGCCCTGTGACAGACAGACAGACAGACAGACGGACAGACAGACAGACGGACAGCGAAGTCTTAGTAATAGGGTTCCGTTTTTACCCTTTGGGTACGGAACCCTAAAAACATTATTTTACATCGGAAAATCATATTTTAAGGGCGGCTTGCACATGCACAACCATTCTTAAATGTGTTCAGCACGCTAAATACATTTAGGAAGTTGTCAAGTCATACAAATACGTCAAATTTTAATAAAATTAGCTGCTAAGCACTTTTAGTGATTGTTGTGCAAGCCGGTCTTTCTCTATTACTATTATATTTCCCTCTATCAAACGTTATCTCGACTTGATTTTCAATATCAAATGATATTATGAAAACAAACGTTTAAAACTCCTTCACTCATTATCTTTCTGCCTTTGTCTAACATTATATGGGATCGGCACAACGTGTGATTTTTTTTACCAACCACTAAAATTTATAATCATATTTCTTTACAATCTGAAAAGTTGAAATTGGATAACGCGTCTAAAAACAACAGTAATTCGAATTGGTCAAGAGGCGCTAAGTGGCGCCACTGCACGCGTGTAACTGCATGGTTTACCCTATTGTTTTTTTTTAAATTCACTTACCAAAAGCTACATTATCAGCTAGTAACCGAGGCAAAGTTTAATTTTGAAAAAAATAGAGATCCCCTCGAAAATTACAATAATGTAACCTAAAGTATCAAACATTTGCCTATAATCTTCATTAGTACACCCGTGCGAAGCCGCAGCGGGCAGCTAGTACTTGGTTAGTGCTAGCTAGTAAAATATTGGTTTTAAACATTGAGCTTAATGTACTACGTACTAGAGGAGCTATCCAAGCCAAATAAATTGCTCAATTTTCAATTATTAAAGCCAAAGTCCGCTTAACGAAACATTGAAACGTAAAGCGCTGACCGCTGAATGGCTTAAGTTACTTTCAATCAAAAAGGTCGTAAGCGCCACGAAAAACACGTTCGCGCGTCACAGGCGTTAGACTCGGACTGATTCCACTGTGGTCCAGGGACCGCAAGGCGCACCGCAAATTATTACTTTGTGGTGTCATCTCTAGTACGTAGTACATTAAGCTCAATGGTTTTAAACAAAGTAAGTGCTAATACCGTTCTTATTAACACAAAAAATGCGACCACTCACCAGTCGTGATAGAAACTACTTATTTTAATCGATTGTAATAGGAAACAAAGGTATATAAATTATTTCCTTGTAACTCTAGAGTAGCTACTTTTTGCATAAATTTGAGAGGATCGCGTGACTAGCTCCCATTTGTTGGTAGGTATTTATAACGGGAAATGCTATCTAAGAGGAGCATACTAAGAGCAAGATATAACAGTAAGAAGTTAAAATATTCCATTGATAAGAAAATTCCAAGCTTAATTTGTCTAAATTCGAACAAAGCTTAGAAATTCAAAATCAAATTTCAAAATTTCTTTACTTGGAACAAAAAAAATTGGTACAAAAACACTGAAAAACGATAACAGCTATAAAAACTGTGTCGCGAATGTTAACGCCCTCCTCCGAATTGTATGTTATGAGGAGGGAAGAATGTCACGTGACCAGAAGAACGTTAGGTACGAAGGTGGATGGATGTAAAAGTAGAGGTTGGCCAAAGAAAAGATAGATAGACTGTGTGAAAGATGATATGGGTAAGAAAGGAGCAAGTGATGGTATGGCGGCTTTTAGAGGGAAATTGATAAAGAATAAAATAAATGTTGTGCCAAGCGATGAACCGGAAAATAATGATGTTTCAATTTATTTAAATCATTGATACTCCAAGTCAGTATTGACCCCTAGAGAAGTTTATTATGAACTAGCGACCCGCCCCGGCTTCGCACGGGTAGCATGTTATTATACATATAAACCTTCCTCCTGAATCACTCTATCTATTAAAAAAAACTGCATCAAAATCCGTTGTGTAGTTTTAAAGATATAAGCAAACATACATACATATTACATACAGACGCGGGAAGCGGAAAGCGACTTTGCTTTATACTATGTAGTGATATTAATTTTTTGAAACGTAATCATTCTTCAACGAAAACTCGAACCCGGGCAACTGGTTATAAACAAATGTATACGGGTTATCCCCCATAAAGGAATCATGACGCGTCCATTAAAAAACAATAGAAACCACAGACAATAATCTAATCTGTATTCTAAGCGGATCCAATAAGACCTTCAGAAGTACTATGATGATACCATGACCTTTTATGCTGCACAGGGATTAATGTAACGTTTGGGCATGCCTCTGACTACCTTTTTAATATCATCGATGATCTGAGCGCCGGGAGATCCGAGAGGATGTCTACCGTACTTGGAGATTACAGACGTTGATCCTATTTCATTTTTACAAGCTTTTACATAACTCGCACTGTTGCATGTTTGTTTGTTTGTTTGAAGTTGTTCGTCAAAATTTGCAAACCATTTTTTGACCATTTGTTTGTATCGGATTGAGCTGAAATGTTGCATACACCTTAAATTCTGGTGACAATCCTAATAATATGGTGACAGCGGACTGATCTAATGATGGAGTCAGGAGCTGTTCAACCGACACTCACAACGGAACTCTTCAGGAAATAGTTCAATTGAGTTAAAACTTTGTATACCTGTCAAGTTCCAATGACAATGTAATATTATGTGACAAATTGACAATTGATAGCGCGCTACTCAGATCTATTGCTCGAACGAGGATTTTACAAAAGCTTGTATTAAAAAAAGAAAACTTATTTATAATGTCTTCGGTTTGTCTATTAGTTAGTTTGTAAAAATCACAAAACTATTGAAATTGAGGAAGTTAGTTAAATTATCTAGTAGCTTGTATGTCGAATCACGTGGTTAAATTTAATCGTTTTACAGGCTATCGTAAAAAACACACGTGCGATTAAAGCACTTGGGGCCTACGCACATTGACGGATGGGACGGCAGAGGATATGAAATTTCTCAATTGAATTTTATAGTTTCAATGCCTCGGAGGACCGCAAAACTGTGCTGCGATGCTCCGACGCCGATCACTGAGCATTGACATAAGTACCATTTCGATTGGATAACTATTTAATTCAATTGATCAATTTCGAAATCCTCTGCTATCCCGTCCGCCAATGTGCGCAGGCCATAAGCACTTACAGTCAACGTCAAAGTTATCTGTATAATTGAACGGAGTTTTATTATCGTACTAGCTTCCACTCACGGCTTCGCTCGCGTGGTACCTGGATAAATAGCCTATAATGCTATTCTGGGGTGTATACTATGTATATTCCAAGTTTCACCCAAATCCGTATGGTCGTTTGAGCGTGATTGAGCCACAAACATAAACTTAGTCATAAACTTTAGCTTAGGTATTCGAACATTAGAAGTATTTGATAATTTGATTGCGGAAAAGTAGCCTATGATGTCCGTCAATAGACTTTAAACTATATCTATATGAAATTTCATCAAATTCATGATATTCAATCGGCCTAGTCAGCGGTTTGGTCGTGATAACGTCACAGACAGACACATAATTATTTTCACATTTATAATATTAGTATAGATACGAGTACATAAGAGTATGTGTGTGTTTCTCCAAACAGCAACAAACACATCAATCAATTAAAAACGAATCACAAAAAATATGTCTATAGTTTGCATAGAAAGCGCTTGCCATCTCCAGCTTTTTGTAGCCGACTGTACTGACAGGTGAGCATACTGTTAAGCCGGGTACTCACTAGCGAGCGGTAACTGTAACCGTTGCACGTTACTGTCACGCAATAAGTTATTTCGTGAAAAATAAATTTTAAACAATATAAGCTTTTATAAAATCCTAGGGCTATTATAGTACATACTGAAGATAAATCCAACAAGCCCAAACACGATAGAGTTATATTGTGTAGCTTAGAAGTTTTAAATCTTAGGATAGTTTTAGTAAGTAATTTCTCAATTTTACTTCGCATATTTTATACAACCAACTGTCATACTAGTCAAAATCAAATTAGATTGACGTTTCTAAATCGCATTACGAGAATCTTGAATTTAGTCAAAACTATCCTGATTCTTTCAGCTGTCATTCTGAGTTTACGCTACGTTAGACTTTAATGCAGTTTGTGGTAACCACATAGCTCAATATAGACGCCTAATGGCTTAATTTTTTTCAAACAAACAATTCATTAAAAACTTTGCAGTGTGCGGGTGAGGGGGAGCGGTAAAAAATGCATTCTGATTGGCCGGTTCAATGTCACAGTCAGCCGCGGGGCGCGTCGTGAATCGCGCTCGGTAGTTTACACAGGATCTGTAGCCCATGTGTTGCCTGACAGTTTTCGCCTTGCATGAGGAGTCTAGGCTGTGTGGTCGATGACTGTAGCTGTTTGGTTACAGTTACGGCTCCGTGGTGTGTACCCGGCTTAATGATTAAGCGATTCGGATCGCAGTTGTAAAATTTATTGATTGGCGTGTAGATTTAAAGGTTGTATATCACAATTTTTGTCTATTCATTCATAATACAGGACTAATTCAAATCTAACTGTTTCGGTAATTGAAATCGCCAGGAACATATAAAATTTTGATTCAAAAAAATAGGATCTCGACTGTAATCCCCAAGTACGGTAGACTCTCAGATCTCCAGGCGCTTAGATCCTTCAAATATTTCTAGTGGGAGTAGTCAGAGGCACGTCCAAACATTATATTTGGCACATGCCCACATTTTACAGTAGTTAGCATTCCCTACGTGACAGGTTGCAAGCCCACTGCCGCTTACAAGAACACTAATAAAAAAAAATCTGCCAACAGTTTTGACTAGACAGGACAAAGACTATCACGGGTCGGCTAGTAAATAATAAAACGCAAAACATTAATAATAATATAAAAAAGACCGGTTTGTGTGACACTCCTATTATATTTTTTTGTTCACACCTTTTTTACAATGTTCCGTGTTATTGCTGTACAAATAATAGTCAATAATAGTCAATAAAGCGGGACATCGCAAAAACTAAGTTTTTGCTAACCTAAACTAAGCTTTAGGGCGTTTTATGTTACGACCTACCTTTATCATGTGTATCTCAAAATCATTGATAAACAAACTGTTGAGATGACTTACCTGAAACAAAATAAATTAAGATTTTTTAAGTTTTTAAAATGTACATTAACAAAACCGGCCAAGTGCGATTCGGACTCGCGCACGAAGGGTTCCGTACCATTCCGCACATTTGTTGTATGGGAGCCTCACTAAAATATTTATTTTATTATGTTTTTAGTATTTGTTGTAATAGCGGCAACAAAAATACATCATCTGTGAAAATTTCAATTGTCTAGCTATCACGGTTTGTTTATGAGCCTTGTGACAGACAGACGAACAGCGAAGTCTTAGTAATAGGGTCCCGTTTTTACCCTTTGGGTACGGAACCCTAAAAAGGCCGCAAGGAACAGGCGTACCTTCATCTAGCTCCTAAGAAGTTCCAAAGTGATCCTTGTGATTTTATTCAAATAAATACTTATTGACTTTGACTTTGCTCTTGGTCAAGAGTACTTTAAGTGTGCATGACGAGTGTGTTGAGAGCGAATAAAGCAAGAGATATTACAAGCTTTTATTTAACTTGCCTTGATAATTCGTGTGTTAGTATGTGCGGGTTAAATCTTGCAATTGAATTTTAAACCAGTTCCTCTCAACCAATTAAGCTGAAATTGAGTATACCTGTATATCTTCTGTGACAATACAATAATATGGTGACAGCTGATGATGGAGTCAGCAGCTGTTCAACGGAACTCCTTAGTCAATAGTTCGTTTGATTAAAAACTTTGCAGACCTAGTAATTCGCCTCGAAGGAGGATTTTACAAAAGCTTTTTTCGAAAAAATGTTTTTCAACAGAAAACTTATGACCAACACAACAGGGTGACCAAGAATGAAGCAGTGTCAAAACAAGCAGCTTAATATAACCAGTCATGCAATACAAATGCAAACAGACAGTCTTGACACGACGATTTGCATAGAAACGCCGCAGACCATATCAAATCTACTGAAATTGTCACATAAATTCTTAAAAATTTGCGATATGGTTATTAACATTTATGTTAGTAGTGTTATAATGGTGTGTTTCCCGATAACCGAAACCGGATGTTATTCATGCATCATCATCCTCAGCTTCCTGCTCTTATCCCACTTAAGTAGGGTAGGCACAATATGTGTACTTCTTCCATTTCCCTCTATCAGCCGTCATCTCATCACTCACTCCTTTCTTACCCATGTCAACTTTCACACAGTCCATCCAACTTTTCTTAAAGGGATATTATCCATGCATATCGATCGATTATCACCGGAAAACACTAAAATAAATGATCTCTTGATACCTCAAAATAAGTTTTCTGTTGAAAATCATGTTTTTCAAGACAAGCTTTTGTAATATTCTCCTTCAAGAAATCAAAGCAGCGCGCTATCGCCTGTCACATAATATTACATTGTCATTGGAACTTGACAGGTATGAATAATTTTTACTCAATCGAACTATTAGCTAAAGTGTTCTGTTGTGTCCATTGAACCGGTCCTGACTCCATCATCAGACCAGCTAGCTGTCAACATCATCACCAAAACATCAACTATTGTCACCAAAACTAAAGGTGTATGCAAAATTTCACCTCAATCGGACAACAGATTACGACGGAAAACAAACAAACATACAAACTGTGCAAGTTAAATAAAAGCTTGTAATAAACAGCAGCTCACGCTACAGAGTAGTCAGGGGGTAGCCTGCGTGTTTCCAATTAAAACGGCCATTCCATTCAATCAACGAACAGCCTTAAGAAATCGAAATGGCATTTTTCTATTTTGATCAGCGCAAATGGAGCGTAACGTTTCGTTTTACGTAATCCGCACTCACAGACCAAGGTTACACGCCTACTTGGGACATTTGGTTAAGTTTGTCAGACTCGCTTGACCCGAGTTGCGAAAGAGTGAAGACAGATGCCTGACATCACAGTGGCCTGGGGGCATAAACCACATAGCCCAATAGACGCCTAATGGCTTCATATTTTCAAACAAATAATTCTGTCAAACCGTTGCGGTGTGCGGGTAAGGGGGAGCGGTAAAAAAATAATTCCGATTGGCCGGTTCAATGTCACAGCCCGCCGCGGGACGCGTCGTGAATCGCGCTCGGTGTCTTATATCAGCAGTATAAGCTTAATGTGTAGTTTGAAAGTGCTCGCCTTGCATGAGGAGTCTATAGGCTGTGTGGTCGATGCCTGGGTGTCTACACTTGAAAACGATCAACGATATAACGCCACATCGTTTCCGACTATATTTTAAGGGCTGGAATGACCGACATTACTTTGGACGATTGATATCATACATTCTACTGCGACAGACGACGTTTTGTAAGAGTGCGGTTTGGCTGAATATATCGGAGCACTGTCACTGTCTTCGATAATGTCGTTTCAAAAGCCGAGGGCGGAAGCTAGTAGGCTTTATTCTATCCGGGTAACTCGCGTGCACGCAGAGGGCAGACACTATGTACAATGTACATACTTGAATTTGTTTTGAATGGGGTTCTTGATATCGTAAAAACTGACACAAAAAATTGGTTGTATCATCGGTACATACCTTTATACATAAAATAATCATATTATATACTCATAGCTACCGAAATGGTTAATTTTATTTGTACTCGAAAGCTACCAAACTGATTTCAATGAGAACAGTAAAATGGCCAAGGTTCTTAACATTAACACGTGCTAACAACGGTGAAGGAAAACATCATGAGGAAACCGGTTGGTATAGCTAAGCGGCGATCAAAACCTAAACCATTTAGACATCTTCAAAGGATTTAAGCGCCTGGAGATCTCAGCGGATGTCTACCGTACTTGGGGATTACAGTCGTGATTCTATTGTTTTTTTGTTGAATCTGTTTGAACTGAACCACGCTCGTCTTCCAGGAGTGAACTGGAGATCGCGCCACAACCTGCAGAGGAGCAGCATCGGAGGGCGTGAAAGGGACGTGTCAGAGGCGCTGTCAAAACTACTTCTGAAGTATCAGGTACGTGTTCATTATCATAGCCATAATGGTGATGAGGATTTAAAAAGAAATGCTTAAATGGCTTGGGCATGTAGAGAGAATGAACGAAGGAAGATTGATAAAACAGGTATGTAAGGCGAGTGTGAATGGGAACGTTGTTGGGAGGACGTCGACGTTCTAAAAAAAGGTTTAAAAAAAAAGGCCAGGTCAAAAGTACTCTAAACCGACGAGTATACATAAGGAATGTGATGAGAGTGAATGAAGAAAAAGATGTCAGGATCGTAGCAAATGGAAAGCCGTGGACTCTGCCTACCCCCCTAAGAAACAGTCGTGGGTGCTCAGTTTCGAAAATTGCCACGTATTTTAATATCTTGCGCGGACTTGGCGTACTAATCTAGCGCAATTAGAAATTATCCATCAATTTTCTCCGACTAGTCGGGCGACTAGTTCCAAGACACGCCTTCAAGTTCCAACCCGTTAGTTTTGCAATGTTTTAAACCAGAGTTTCTCAAACTTATTGTTTCACGTACCCCTATTAGACGATCAAGATCACGGCGAACCCCTTCACAAAAATACAGACATTTTAATATACAAAAGAGCAACATATGTATTTCCTTTTTAGGGTTCCGTACACAAAGGGTAAAAACGGGACCCTATTACTAAGATTTCGCTGTCCGTCTGTCTGTCAGAGGGCTGTATCTCATGAACCGTGATAGCTAGACAGTTTAAATTTTCACAGATGATGTATTTCTGTTGCCACTATAACAACAAACGCTAAAAACAGAATAAATAAATATTTAAGCGGGGTTCCCATACAACAAACGTGTTTTGTTGGCGTTTTTTATCGACAATGGTACGGAACGGAACCCTTCGTGCGTAGGTTCATAAATAATTCCAGCGAACCAGTCAACTAAGCCGCTGCTATTACGTAAATTTTATCTCGTACCCCCTATAATTCAATGGCGTACTTTGAGAAACCCTGTCTTAACCCATACAGGTGTTTCATCATATACCAAGTCGTTGAACTCACAATGGCAATTAAAATTTGACATACTACACGGCCACATGTCAAAAGAGTCCATGATGAATGACGAATCGCACAAGTGCCGGCGAATAGCGAATTTTTAATTTCGCCTTTGTTTCGCGAACAATTGCTGGCATGTTGTGTGACAGCTACCACTGTCAATGTCAAGTGTTTGTTGCTGCCGTATGCTCAAAATCAAAGTCAAAAGGTATTTTTATTAAAATACCCAATTTAAATGCGCATTAACACGTGCTTGAATGACCCCCCATTCAAGTATTACGTAAGCAGAATTTTAGTAATTTTGAACCCCTTTCCCCTGTCAGCGAAAGTCAGCAAAACCCTAGTTACTCCTCTAGTTAGTATTCTTGTAAGCGGCGATGGGCTTGCAACCTATCACGTGTGAAATGCTAAAATGCTGGGACCTCCTTCAAATATTGTAGGCATACATTATAGCGATTTTAGTATTTACAGTAACAGTATTCAGTGAGTATCATTTGCTGGTGTGGAACTGATGAAGACCACTGCAAAATGTGGGCATGTGCCTAATGTAATGTTTGGACGTGCTTCTGAATTACACCTTTAGACATCATCAAGGATCAAAGAACCTGGAGATCTGAGAGGATGTCTACCGTACTTGAGAATTACAGTAGTGATCACGTTTTATTTCATTTTATTTTTCCTCAGGGTGTTCACACCGACTCTTCGATTGATGGCACCATGCGAGCTCTGACTACGGCAGCCAAGATAGTGCCATACGACAGTGCGTTGTTTGTGATCACCGATAAAGGAGCTGGTGATCCCCAGAGATTGCCGCTGGCTTTACGGGCGTTGGTGGAGAAGAGGTTGAAGGTATGGCAATAAATATGAATAACTAGCTGTCCCTACAGACGTTGTCCTGACAAATTTAAATAATCCAATAGAAAAAAGCTCTTTTAGTTATACCTGTATCAATTTGTAGACAACTTATCCCATTTTTCTTTATTTTTAAAGAACTCCCGTAAAAAAACGAACAATAAAAATAAAATATTCCTACGAATTGTAATTTTTTTTTGGATACGACTGGTCGTTCCAGAGATTAGCGCGTTCAAACAAACTCTTCGACTTGATTATATTAGTATAGATAGTTGCATCTGTCTCCAGGTGTACACAATATGGACGGACCCAAACCACCTGACATTGGAGTCAAAAGCAGCTCTCCAGGAGCTGAGTAACATCTCGAGACACACCGAAGGCGACGTCCTGCCATATTCGCTACAAGTCATGGTAAGTTAGTTTTCTTTTAACGCCAAATGCAATGTGAATCTTTAAAGATTTGGGTGTGGATGTCTACCGTACTTGGAGGTCCCAGTCGCGATCTTAGTTCTTAAAGTTGTTTAATGCTACTGCTGTACTATACTTTTGATTGTTGCCTTAATATATGAGAAACTAGCCCCTGAGCTATTGTCATACTTCCACTAAACCCAACCATTTTTAAACGACGATATAAGAGGTTCTCATTGATGCAATTTTTTTTAGTTGTTCCTATTTAATTCTATTTATAAAACCAACGTCGTCTCTTGATTGGTCGAATAATTTTCGTCGGTTTTCTTTTTAATTTTGAATACGTAATTATTGTATTGCAGGATGTCGACGGCACCAGCAATCTGGCTTCGGAGGTGGAACTCCAGAACTGGGCGCCGCTGGAGCTGAAGCAGCCGAGACGTGGACGCGTCAGCTCCGAGCACCAGATCGAGAAGTTTGATGTAGGGTAATTTTGTTACCTCGCTTTTTCAACGAACGAAAAAAGGAGGTTCTCAATTTGAAGCATATTTTTACCCTACTGCGCCAGAAGGAGAGTAATGTTTTTTGAGCATATACAAATACATACGCTCGAAAACTCGTATGTATGTATGTATGTATGTCTATTTATTTTGCACGCTTTACAGCCCAAACGTCTTAACGGATTACAACATAATGAGGTGAGTGGCATAGGCTATATATTTATTAAATATGGCGCCCCCCCCTCCCCAAAAAAGGAGGGCATAGCATTTTTTTAGTTAATTATTTTTAAGCAGTCGGGTTTTATGTTTATATAATAATTTGTTTAATCTTGTTTCAGACTCTACTAGTAAGAAGAGGTGGTGCGGAAGCTGTTTCTCTTGGTCTTCCGATAGAGGGGGGGATAACGGTTTTGAAGATATTCATAGAAGGCGCTGTTGAGCACGCTGTGTTTTACCCTCCAAACGATGGTAAGAAATTCTATCATATTTATATTTGATTAATGGAAATCCACGTTCACGTGAAGTTATTTTGAAAGAGACTTCAACCCCCGCTGTACCCAATTAGGGGTTGAATTTTGAGAATTCCTTTCTTAGTGCAACCCCTACACAACAAAAGGAATACACACCCTCCTATTTAAGTTTCAAGGACTAGTAGTTTAGTCAGTCAGTCAATTAGTAACGCAAAAGTTAGTCCTACTTAAATACAATTTAAATGAGACTATGGACTTTGAATTATTCTCTACACAATAGAAAAAAAGCCGGCCAAGTGCGAGTCGGACTCGCGCACGAAGGGTTCCGTACCATTATCTATTAAAAACGGCAAAAAATCGCGTTGGTTGTATGGGAGCCCCAATTAAATATTATTTTTATTCTGTTTTTAGTATATTTGTTGTTATAGCGGCAACAGAAATACATCATCTGTGAAAATTTCAACCGTCTAGCTATCACGGTTCATGAGATACAACCCTGTGACAGACAGACGGACAGCGAAGTCTTAGTAATAGAGTTCCGTTTTTACCCATTGGGTACGGAACCCTAAAAACATCTAAATCGGATCACCAGGTAAAAAGAAATGCGCGGTCATCCTTTGAATTGAGAACCTCCTTTATTCGTCGGTTAAAAACTCTCTCACGGTATGCGAAAAAAAATACCCACGACAATGCAATTGCTGTCAAATCGTCATTACGGTTATAAAGGGCCGGAAATGGCATAATTCGACACTTGACATTTTGATTGTGATCTGTTTTGCAAAGGATTGTGTATGCTCAATCATACTAGTAAAAGTTGCTGGAGGAATTTGCGATGCCATAGTATTGAGGCGAAAAGAAGACATCAAAATGATAGTTTATTATTTAACATTATATTATTACAATAAACATTTGAAAAACCCTTGCTTTTAAATAATAAATTTTTATCGATTTCGACATTTCGATCGATTTAAAATGAATATGATTTCAGAGGCCGGGGTTTTTTTAATTTTCAATTTACATACATACATAAAATCAAGCCTGTTTTTTAGAGGGGTAGGCAGAGATCACGGCTACGATCCTGACATACTTCTTTTGCTTAATTCACTCTCATCACATTCCTCATCGGTTTAGATACTCTCGAGCTGGCCTTTTTTCAAAACTTCAATAATATGGTCTAAGAAAATACACCGTGGTCTTCCTCTTCCAACGGTTCCTCATCATTTTAGGATTCCGTACCCAAAGGGTAAAAACGGGACCCCTATTACTAAGACTCCGCTCTCCGTCTGTCTGTCACCAGGCTGTATCTCATGTGAACCGTAATAGCTAGTTGAAGTTTTCACAGATGATGTATTTCTGTTGCCGCTATAACAACAAATACTAAAAACAGAATAAAATAAATATTTAAGTGGGGCTCCCATACAACAAACGTGTTTTTTGCCGTTTTTTATAGAAAATGGTGCAGAACAGACACCTTTGTGCGCGAGTCCGTCTCGCACTTTTTAATGCCGGTTTTTAATTTAATGTTATTTATCGAGTTACTTAAACACCTTGCTATTATTTCATCCACAGCGCCACAAATTAATCTCTACAACACAACATCAGTGGCAGCCTTCTCGCCAGCATCCAGAACCGATGGTCTCAATCCGAGAGACGTGTATCTCGTGTTCCCTGGCGCTGAACTGGATGATGATATGTGAGTCTGTTCTATTCACATTCATCATATTCCTGCCTTTATCCCCCTTATGTGGGGTCAGCACAACAAATATTCTCCTACCATTTCCCTCTATCAGCCGTCATCTCATCACTCACTCCTTTCTTACCCATTTCATCACAGAGTCCATCCATCTTTTCTTTGGCCTACCTTTACTTCTACATCCATCCACGTTCATTCCTTCCTCACATTCTCTCGTTAAATGACTTTCCTTCTTTTAAAGTTTCGTAGTCTACAAGAAACCATTACAAACCATGACATTTAATACAAAATACACAAAAAATTATTGAGCTATCTATAGACCGCTGCGAACAGTATATAGGTAGCTTAACTGATCTAGATCAATATCACTCGGAAGCGTCTGTAAAAATTTATCAGTGACCTGAGCACGAACCACTATCGTATCGACAACGTATCATTCAAATGTCAAAACTAAATTTTTTTAGGGTTCCGTACCCAAAGGGTAAAAACGGGACCCTACTACTAAGACTTCGCTGTCCGTCTGTCTGTCACAGGGCTGTATCTCATGAACCGTGCTAGACAGTTGAAATTTTCACAGAATATATATTTCTGTTGCTGCTAGAACAACAAATACTAAAAACAGAATAAAATAAATATATAAGGGTGGCCCCCATACAACAAACGTAATTTTTTGGCCGTTTTTTATAGATAATGGTACGGAACCCTTCGTGCGCGAGTCCGACTCGCACTTTGCCGGTTTTTTTTTGTGTGTCAGTAAGTGTCAGTTTTGGCATTTGTACGATACGTTGTCGATACGATACTGGTTCGTGCTAGCCCCCCTGAGAAGATGTCTATAAATTTTCTCCAGGCTATCAGTGCTGCCCATGAACCCCACCGCTCCGGACGACCAGACCGCGTTAGTGGGCGCCTGGCACCTCAGCATCAAATGTGACACGTGTGACTACAGACTGGCTGTGGCAGCTCGCTCACTTATCCATTTGGCCGTTGAAACCGAAGCCACTGGTAAGTTATTACTAGTCTTCTAATATACAAAACCCATCACTGAAAATCGCATTAAAATCGGACCAGTGGTTTTGTAGATAAATGGTAACATTGGTTTGCACAAACGCACAAACATCATCTCACCCCAAACGTATATACCGTCTCCGTTTCGTCGTGAGTAATAAAGTTCTCCTGTCACAGTGTTTGTAACCAAACTCCTCTGAAACGGCTTGACCGATTTGTATGATGTTTTTTTTATATTTGGTAGATATGAGAATAGGTCGTAGGGTATTTTTTATACCCCTAAGTCATACGGGTGGCATACAGTTCGGGAAAAACTGAAAATGCTTTTCGGGAGTTCAAGTCTCTTTGAAAATAGCTTCGCGAATAAGTCTCGAGGAGTTCCACTAGTTATACGAGTATATACAAGCGTTATTCTCTCATTTGGTAGTTAATACTCAAAGATTTGAGTCATAGTCCGAGTATTACTTATTCTGTACGAAAGCCAGTTCTCAATGGCAATCCATTAAATGCAACAACTTGGTGTGGGCGCACACAGGCCACACGCCACAGCCACAAACGTCGCCACCTGAAGCCAGAAGCGGTTATAAGTAGATGAAGCGCGGGGCAGCCACTTATTTACTTTATTATTTTGATGAATGGTAGCAGCCACAGGAAACGAGTTGTGAATCAGTAACTTGTGGCGGCCACCAGCGACACTGTGTGCGGAAATTCTATACAAAATATTAGCAGTCTGTATCGGCTTCGCATGGGTGTACAAATGAAAATTATAAGCAAACTTTTGATACCTTAAGTTAAATTATATATGTATATATTTTTTTTATATTTTTACTCGATGATAATGTAGCTTTTAATAGATGAAAGAATTTTTCAAATTGATCCAGTAGTTTTATAGTTTATCCATTACAAACTAAAACACAAATTGTACCTCTTTATAATAGTATTGTATGAAAACACCGTAGTTCAGTGGCGGAGTTTGTGGCCTGTGTGCGCATACCCTTAGGTGGGACCTAACGTTTTTATAATATGTTCGGAACATCGATGACTTGATTGGGTTCAATATCCTAATTTGATTGCATTTTTGAGACCTCAAATCGCAATACATGCTATTAGGAGCTTCGAGGTTTTTGCTGCCCACATAATTACTCGTAACTGCAAATAAATAAAAAATATTGCAGCCGACGTTTGGACCAAAAACTAATAAATTGACACATACCAACCTTACACTACATCTACATGCATACATAAAATCACGCTTGTTTCCCAGAGGGGTAGGCAGAGACCACGACGTTCCACTTGCTACGATCCTGACATACTTCTTTTGCTTTATTCACTCTCATCACATTCCTCATGCACTATCGTCGGTTTAGAGTACTCTTGACCTGGCCTTTTCCAAAACGTCACCGATTTGGTCCAAAAATGGATCCTCTTCCAACGGTCTCATTCAAACTCGAACTAATAAATCGATAATGCCACCATAATCATTGAAAAATGATACGCCTTAAGCCGTGTTTGTTGCCTGATTCTTCTAGGCTTGGTCGCGAGGAACGGGTGTAGCTTCACCTAGCTCCGAACACGTTTCAAAGTGATCCTTGCGATTTTATTAAAATAAATGAATTTGATCCATCATTACCACCACTAGGTTGACTTTTCTAAATCACATTACAAAAATCGAAATTTAGGGGATTACAGTCGTGAATATTTTATTTAATAGTATGCCTCCCTACCCCCTATCTACCCCCCTTAGACATCTTCAAGGTTACATGGCGATCTGATATCTACGTGTTATTATTTAAATCAATATAACACTGAATCAACATCGTCCGGATATAATCATATTAATCATCATTACATTATATCGATTTAGTATTATTATTCCTTATTAATTAATAAATTACTAAGATTTCTCCGTTTCAAGTTTTCTAACCTTCATTAGTTTAATTAAGGTGATTCCTCTTAAAAAAATAGCACCTCAGCGTGCTATTTCAAATTTCTGTCATAAGTCTATTGAATTAAGGTAGAAATTTGCTTGTACTTTGTCGTGGAACTTAAGACGGTTGAGCTGGCAAATGTGCAAATAATATGTTTAGGGCTTTGTAGTGTACAAGGAACCCTAAGTGGAATGGAAATACTACTTTTTGTTAGAGTCGAGTGGGTCACTCCAAGTTTTTGAAGGTGTGATAAAATTCACGGTAGTAGTACATAATAACGAAGTTAAAAGGAAAACTATCACAGCTAAGTATATGTAGGTTTACAAGTTTACAAGTAATAATCGACCAACTTATAAAATGTACCTGGAGAAGTAAATAATATCTAACGTTGTTAGCTGTGTAAAACAGATCCGCATTATTGTGATGGGCAACTACGGAACCCTACATTGCGCGTGGCCCGACACGTCTTTGGTCGGTTTTATGTTTTTAAATTAATTGTGCTAGAAAAATGGTTGCTTTGATAATTATTTAAAACACGTCAAACACAATGTTAGGGACAAACCAGTAATACTAATATTATTATTTAATATTATAAATGCGAAAGTTTGTGAGTGGTTTTGTGTGTTTGTTACTCTTTCACGCAAAAACTACTGAACGGATTTAGACGAAACTTTACAGTAATATTTATACATCAGAATAACAAATAGGCTACTTTTTATTCAGGTACCGCGCGAGCGAAGCCGCTGACAAAAGTTAGTAAATATATAATTAAAACATAACATATCCTGTACAAACGTGATACAAACTCGATTAATAAATTAATAAATCACTATGAGACGTTATAAATAACTGTTAATAATATACACTTACATGATTATTGGTACTCAAGGAAAACCAGAAGGATTTTTTTTTTATAAGAAACATAAAGAGTTCTCACTCAAGTAAGTCTGGAACCCACAATGGTAAATCCCCTTTAAAACATTCTGTATCAATATTAAAGGAAACATAATATATAAGATGGCAACTTGCTGTTCCGACAGACGTTGTCCTGTAAAATTTTAATAATCCCACAGCAAAAAGCACTTTCGGTTTATCCCGAACTTCATGCCACCCTTATCACTTAGGGGTATAAAAAATACCCTACGACCTATTCTCATACACCTACCAAATATACACAAAAAATGCCATAAAAATCGGTCAAGCCGTTTCGGAGGAGTGTGGTTACAAACACTGACACGAGAATTTTATTATAAGATTTTCAAACAGACACCAACCTATGCTGCACCCCCTTAGGGGTTGGATTTTGGGAATTCCTTAGTGCACCCTTACACACTAAAAGGAATACATCCTCCAAATTTCGAGGACCAGTGGTTTAGGCTGTGCGTTGATAGATCAGTCAGTCAGTAACGAGAGAGTTTTATATATTTAGATATAAACTACTATAAAATCATTATAATATCAAAGCGTAGACATATAAATAGGCAAATATATTATAATTATCTTTTATAGTTTCCTAGTTGGGTAAGGATATATTCTTGCGGAGCGGGACAGATGTTTGAATGATATGCAGTAAACAAACTTCATAACAATATCCTAATAATATTATAAATGCGAAAGTTTGTGATAAGTCTGCTATGTTTGTTCCCTAATCAAAAATAAACGACAAAACGGATTAAGATGAAATTTGCTGTAGCATATAGATCAAAAATCAGAATAAATAAAGGGGGAACTTATAATCCGAAAAACAACCCTTAAATGATAATAAACGCAAAAAGGATGATTTTGGTATAGATGGCATGGATTAGAATATACATAGCATATAAGATAGGAAGTTAGTAATAATGTAAACACAAAAGTTTGCGATGTGTATGTTTGTGATGAGATTACGCTGTAACGGCTGTGCCGATTTGCATGAAACTTGAAACATATATTATACAGATACAGATACATAATAAATTTAAAATTATAAAAATAATATTTGACAGGTTTAGTTCGAGAACCACTATTTTCTTCTATGATATCACGCGAGACGCGAGCATAACGGTGTGCATAAGTTATATAGCATTACTTTGATGATTGCATGCCGAAAAGCAACAAAAAAAAAATACTAACCTCAAAACGTCATGTTGACAGCTTTCCAAGATGGCGACGCTTCTTCTAGCTAGGTCAAGGGTATTGTTGCGAGTTTATTTTATTTATCAAATACCTACCACCGGTTTTAAACAGGTTTTTAAACGTGAATTATTGAGTAACATGCGGTTTTTTAACCAATGATGTAATTAGTTTACTTTATGACTTATCCATGTAGATAGAGCTATTGATTTTTACACGGTTCTTTATACTTTAAATTTATTCAAGCTTCACCTAAAAAAACCTTATTGATAAGTTAGGCGTGTTTTGTTGTTAGTAGTAGTAGATACCTCCTTGCCTATAATATATCTAATCTATAAATATAATACCTACTTATACCACATAATTATAATAATGTTAGCTATAATCAATTTAAAAATATTGCTGTAACAAAAACGTAACACGATTAACAGTTCTGATTTAAAAAAACTCGGTAAAAAACGAGCTAAACCAGTATTGATTTGTTATCAGAATGGTCACAGATTTTAATTGAAATTAATGATTCAAACGGAAACTAAATTGATTATGAATTTATTTAAATAATTAGTATTTACACTAATAAAAAGAGAAATAGAATATTATTTGTTTGGCGTAAAGTTATTTTACACAATTTTGAGGAGCCAGTTGCTTCTCTCATCTCAGTACAAAATGCATATTTGTTTGTAATTAATAAACCAAAAAAACTGGCCAAGTGCGAGTCAGACATGCGCACGAAGGATTCCGTACCATTATATATAAATAACGGCAAAAAATCACGTTTGTTGTGTTGTGTAGGAGCTTATTCTGTTTTTTAGTATTTATTGTTAACTAGCGACCCGCCCCGGCTTCGCACGGGTAGCATGTTATTATACATATAAACCTTCCTCCTGAATCACTCTATCTATTAAAAAAACCCGCATCAAAATCCGTTGTGTAGTTTTAAAGATATAAGCAAACATACATTACATACGCGGGAAGCGGAAAGCGACTGCTTTATACTATGTAGTGAAGCAGCAACAGAAATACATAATCTGTGAAAATTTCAACTGTCTAGCTCTCACGGTTCATGAGATACAACCCTATGACAGACATGGACAGCGAAGTCATAGTAATAGGGTCCCGTTTTTACCCTTTGGGTACGGAACCCTAAAAACCAGATCTATTTGAAAAATTAATTCACCTATCAAAATATACATTATCAGCGAGAAACATGAGTTCCATTTTGTTTACAAAAAATATAGAGATCCCTACGTAGGTACGTTCACTAGAACATCCGCGCGAAGCCGGGGCAGGTCTAGTTATTTATAAAGCTGTAAATAGGTTTTTTTATGATTTGCACTCCAAAAAACAGTTTTTGTCTAGATAGATTACTTTTAAGAGTTTCCGAGTAGCACCGTAAAAACACTTATTTTCTTTAGCACAGATCACAATACTAAACTTTTAATAAAACGTCCTCCGACAAATTACGTCACAATTTAGATGTACAGCCCATCTAATGGCTGACAAGTAACTACCAATTTATATAATTCATTATAAAATAATAATAGCGACACAAATGTGCGTTTGTTTGTTGATATACGGCACAGCCGATAAACATGTACCTACTGCTGGACAATGAATGATAAGATTAAAACTATCTACACTAATATTGTAAATTTTTTTTTTTTATTTTTGTTCGTTTGTAATGGATAAACTAAACAAACCGGCCAAGTGCGAGTCGGACTCACGCACGAAGGGTTCTATAAAAAACCATAAAAAACGGCAAAAAAAATCACGGTGGTTGTATGGGAACCCCACTTAAATATTAATTTTATTCTGTTTTTAGTATTTGTTGTTATATACGGAAACAGAAACACATAATCTTGGAAAATTTCAACTGTCTAGCTATCACGGTTCATGTGATACAGCCTTGTGACAGACAGACGGACACACAGACAGACAGCGAAGTCTTAGTAATAGGGTCCTGTTTTTACCCTTTGGGAACGGAACCCTAAAAACTACTAGACAAATTTAAAACTCTATCACCTATAAAAGGCTACGTTATCAGCGAGTAACATTTTCAAATAGCTATCCCCACGAAAATTAACAATTTACCTTTAATCTTCATTAGTCTATTAAATAGAGCTAGTCTATTAGATTTAACCGACTCCAAATGAAAGAGCAGTACCAACCCTATTATGTGTTTTTCAAACGACAGTCGCTATCGAGTATCGTTAGCTATTTGTAACTACACTGAACTAAAAAAAATAGCTAACTACCTCGATAGCGACTGCAGTTTGGAAATCATAGCGATACTCCTGAACTACTGTTCCTGAACAACTTCATCACTTTTAATGTTCTAGTAAATGCAAGAAAAGCCTAGCAGCTTCAACTAGTAAGCCATTCATCCAATACAGAGCAAAGGGTCATCTACTAGGAAGTGACGTTAGGATCAGGGGGTTATCTTGAAGAAATGTTGGTAACAGACGAGAGTTCTGACTAAATACCAGATGGGCATCATTGTAAATAAATATTTGTGGGCATTTCATACAGCGCCTTCTAGCTCCAAACGACTATTTCGTTTTAAAAACTAATAAAAGAAAATCGACGAAAATGTTTCGACCACTCGAAAAGTCGAAAGACGATATTAGTTCACTTGAAAGAACTATTAGTCTTAGTCATCAAATCAATTTAAATGGACTATTCTGTCAGCATCTGATGATGGGATCCCAGGGAAATCGAGAGAAACCTTCAAAATGTATGGGCATTGATAGTGGTTATCAACTATAGACCTTGCTCTTCTTTCATTGGCATACACCGAGTGGAGGGCTAGCCGGGGACTCCTAGATCTCGCAGAGGGTGGAGCCCCCCCCCCCCCCCCCACTACAATTTTTATTTATAAACATGAAGTGGGTTTTGTTTTTAGTTTTTGAAACGTAATTATTATGAAGGAACTGTTAGCCCTACATGAATATAATTGAAATGGGACCAACTTGGGACTATTCTCTAAAAGGTAAAAAGATGAGCGCGTCGAATTGAGAACCTTCATGTTTCGTCAATTGAAAAATGTATTCTTTACAGGTTCGCTAAGAATCAGAGTTACGGGGCCGGTGGCGAGTGTGAGGGAGTCATTACTGATCGATGAGTATGGAACAGAGCTGACTAAGCTGTCTTTCAGGTAAGTGGACATGGACACCTTCTTTTCAAATACTATTCTCTTTGGCCTCACAGCTCAGTTGGTAGTAACTCTGCCTTCTGCGCTTTAGGTTGTGGGTTCGATCCCCACCCAAGGCAAATATTTGTGTGATCAACATAGATGTTTGTTCTGTGTCTGGGTGTTATAATACATAGTACAAGACTTGCTTAGTTTGGGGCTGGATGTGTGAAATATTCACAAATATTTATTTATTATACGGCGATGGGCTTGCAACCTGTCACGTATGGAATGCTAACTACTGCAAAATGTGGGCATGTGCCAAATACAATGTTTGGACGTGCCTCTGACTACCCCCACTAGACATCTTCAAAGGATCTAAGCGTCTGGAGATCTGAGAGGATGTCTACCGTATTTGGAGATTACAGCCGTGATCCCATTTTTAAATTTATCCTATTTTTTAATTATTTAAATTTATTTTGAGATATCTAACCCTGATGTCTCTGATTCCAGCTATCAGCCAATAACAGGTGAGGGTCAGGAGGCAGAAATTGACACAGTCACAGAATTAGTGGCAGACGTGGCGGTACCACCCTTCAAGGGATCAAAGGTGTACGTGAAGATTGTGGGCAGAGATGTCAATGGTAAGAACATGCTAGATTAGCCGGAATCTAATAATACTTTTAAACGATAAATTCTTGAACATATATATAATCAGAATATCGGAAACGGCTCCAACGATTTTCATGAAATTTTGTATGCAACGGGTTTCAGGAGCGATAAATCGATCTAGCTAGGTTTAATTTTCAGAAAACGTCGTTTTATCCGTGTTTTCAGGCAATAAAATACCGAGCAAAGCTCGGTCATCCAGGTACTAGATCATTGAACACCGAACAACCAAAAAAAAAAATGTACTGTTGTAAAATATGTTTTCGTAACAAGCTTTTATAAAATCCTTCGAACCTTTGTCATATAATATTACATTGCCATCATAACTTGATATGTATGCAACGTTTTAACTAATAATACATAAATAGATAAACTCCTTAGTAATAGTATGATTGAGTAAAAACTTTTCATACCTGTCAAGTTCTAATGACAATGTAATATATATGTGACAGGTGACACTCGCTGCTCTGATTTCTAGCTCGAAGGAGGATTTTACAAAAGCAATTATTTTTCAACAAAACTTACTTATTAAGGTAACAATTAATTATTGTACGTTCTGTTAATTAATAATTACGTGTTAACTACACTTTCAGGGGAACCTTTTGTACGTCTGTCCGGACCGCTACATCAACCAGAAGTGCGTCTCGGAAGATCAGCGAATATAGTATTCCCTGATGCATTAAGCGACCTTGAGATGGCAGAGGCGGAAAACGCTAAGGAATACAGTAGGCTGCGATTGAACGAGAGCGTACTGCCTTTTGGTAGATCTGTGTCGCAGGTCAGTTTTTTTCAAGGTTTTCATGGGTTTTTTTAGAGGGTAAACTTTGGTATAGTCACAGGGCAATACGCATTGCCCCCAGCAGTTAGAGAGATTGGAGTTGGGGAAGAAGAAAGATAAAAGTAAGGGGTGGTGAGATTTAAGTACTACCTTAACGTACTTTTATTTAACTTGCAATGTATGCTTGTTCGGGTCAAACCTTGCAAGAGAAGTTTTTTTTTTTAAAAACAAGCTTTTATAATGCTCAGGCTCTAGTATCCGTCAAGCCAAATCCAACGAGACAAAACACGACGGGAGTTATGTTGTGCCATCGACCACACAGCCCCTCCTCATGCAAGGCGAACACTGTCAAACAACACAATATTGGCTTCTGATCCTATGTAAGCTCGGTTCACGGGCCCCGTGCCCGTGGCTGGCTGTGACATTGAACCGGCCAATCAGAATGCATTTTATATCGCTCCCTCTGACAGGCACACCTCAACGCTTTGACAGAATTGTTTGGTTGAAGAAATGAAGCTATTAGGCGTCTATTGGGCTATGTGGTCGATGTTGTGCAATGTATGTTACTTTGCAAGCTAAAGAAAAGCTTGCAACATCAACCTTTGACACGAAATTTAATAGTAAATTCGACAGGTGGTGAACCAACAGGGCTCCTTACTGACAACGGTTCAGATAGGACTCAGCACCAAACTATACGGCTCTCCAGGAGAAAGCATACAGGTATGCATATGCACACATGTCTATGCGACAGCGGTTTTAGAGTTTACAGCAACAAGTCAAGCATTTGCATCCAGAAACTATCATTTGGTGAAATGGAACATACATACACATAAAATCACGCCTGTTTCCCAGAGGAGTAAGCAGAGATCACGGTTTTCCACTTGCTACCATCCTGGCATACTTATTTTACTTCATTCACTCTCATAACATTCCTTATGCATGCTCGTCGGTTTAGAAATGAAATGGAACTGATGAAGAAAACCACAATGGGCTATTTGACAGGGTTTTGAAAACCATTCTAGATTATTTAGTAGTGACTGTGGAACCCATAAAAAAATATTATTTTCAATTCTGTTTAGTATTGGCCCTAAAAATGTAAATTAAATATTGTAAATTTAAATAATCCGCAAAAACGATTCTTTAGCAAATGGCGTCGCACTAGTTTCAGTGACGTTACATGCTTGTCAACAAATACACAAACGTCAAGATGTTCAAGGCAGGCGATGACATATTGACAAGCACGTTACGTCATCGTCGATTCGACCAATCCTGACCGTTTTGTGTCACGTGACTGGTGTTTGAAAATAGAAAATTTGAATTATGGCTTTTTAGATAAATCATTGTTTTTCTTTATTATTTTACATCATAACGCTATACGAAGGCATAATTTACATAGATTACTATCAATATCAACAACACTTTATTTTTCATACTGTCAAATAGCCTATTGGGCTCCTAACTCACATATGACAATAAACGCTACCCTCAGATTGAATCGCATTCACGGCCAACAAACCTCTACAAACATGAAGTCGATTTTGTTTTTAGTTATACGAGTACGTATGTCTCAAATAGAAGTAAGAAATTGGCTCATGAGTCTACAAACCTAATAGGATTACCTACGACCAAGTATTGAAGATTCAGTAGCTTATGACGAGCTAAGACAGTCCTAGTTTAATCCGGCGGCGGTACAAATGTATGTAATGTTTGTTCTGTCTGTCTAGGCACATTACTAGCTTCCGTCCGCAACTTCGCGTGATACCTGGATAAAAAGTTGCATATATACTATTCCAGGGTATAGGCCTATGTATATTTCAAGTTCCATTCAAACCCGTTAGGTCGTTTGGGCGTGATTGAGCCACAAACATCCAAACATCTTTCAAACTTCTTTTAAAAGTATAAGTATAATATATAAAATTCTCGTGTCACAGTTTTTGTAACTAAACTCTTCTGAAACAGCTTGACAGATTTTTATGTTTTTTTTTTTGTGTATATTCGGTAGGTCTGAGAATAGGTATTTTTCGTAGGGTATTTTTTATTTTTTATACCTATAAGTGATAAGGGTGGCGTAAAGTTCGGGAAAAACTAAGTGCTTTTCTGTGGGATTATTGAAATTTGACAGGACATCTGTCGGGAAAGCTAGAATGTATATAAATGTTTTTTTCTGTTATAGCTGCATTTTGAAGTGACAAACTACAGGGATCGAGCGGTCAATTTTCGGTTTGGAGCTGTCGGCGAATTGAGGTTCTTGACCGGCATCAATCCTGCGCAGTAAGACTACTTTATTATGACTTTATCCATTCACAATTATCCCACAATTGCCCTAAGGGACATTTGTAAATGACCAAAAGAGATCATCATTTTCTTCTCCTTTTCCCTGACCAAAAGAAAGACACCTTCCGCATTTCACGTTTCTAGGATAAGTGGTTTAGGCTGTGCGTTGATAGATCAGTCAGTCAGTAATGTGAGAGTTTTAATATCTATACATATAATAAAACTGTAGAAGAGTTCAGTTTTGTACATTGAATAAAAACAAAAAAAAATACACCTAGGGGCCTTTATACAAGTAACACAAGCCAAAAAACAACATTTAGATTTTTTGTCTGTCTGTCTGTTGTCCGGCTTTCACACAGAAACTACTCGACGGATTTTGATGAACTTTTTTTGTTATGTGGCTATTAGTCCTCGGCAACATATGTATTGTATAGGCTATAATTTATTTTGATGATTGGAATACCAGATGTGAAACTATCTGTCCCCCAGCGAAGCGGGCACGGGTCAGCTAGTAATATTATAAATGCGAAAGTTTGAGATAAGGCTACTATGTTTGTTCCCTAATCAAAAATAAACGACAAAACGGATTAAGATGAATTTTGCTGTTTTGCAGAATGTAGATAAAAAATCAGAATAAATAAAGGAGGAATTTATAATCCGAAAAACAACCCTTAAATGATAAAAAAACGCAAATAGGATGATTTTGGTATAGATGGCGTTGGTGTGCAACAACACAACTAAAAACATTTTTAGACGCCATAGCAACGCAGTTTTGACTAATGAATGATACGCATTCTATCAAAATTCGTAATTTATTTTATCAGTACAAGGTAAAAAATTTGAAGCTGCCTGAAATAGCTTCTTCCTATTTGATTATTACAAAAAAAATTACAGAACAACGTTTGTCACGGGTCGGCTAGTATTTATATACAGCAGACAGTAGTAAAAAAAACACGACTAATCCCCGGTAGACATACTCTAAGATCTCAAGGCGCATAGATCCTTGAAGGTGTCTTATGAGTGTAGTCATATGCACTTCCAAATATTACGTTTAGCACAATACCCACATTGTGTTTTTTATTATTAAATTTAGCGAATTTATATAGGTGTGTTTCCCAAATAAAATACCGAATGGCGTGTTTTTTCAGGCAAACGATACAATCGGGGCAGATGGTGAATGTGATAGTTAGTGCTACCATCACATCATCAGCTCAGTCTGGTGCGAGAGACATGATCACCTTCACGGCATACGGTGAGTTAAATGCAATGAAAATGAAATAGGATCACGACTGAAATCCCCAAGTACAGTAGACATCCTCTAAGATCTCTAAGAGGTTGACAGGAACATGTCCACATTTTGCAGTAGTTAGCATTCCACGCGTGACAGGTTGCAAGCCCGTCGCCGCTGGTAAGTTGTTTCTGAGCCATGTGTAGTCCTGCGGTCGTATTTTTTTTATGTAAGACTACGCATAATTTTTGACCAGGTGATAAAAATTCGGATGTTTTTTTTCTATTATGTAAAGAATAGTTATTTATGTAGGACTCGAGTAGTAAATTTACTCATTTAAAACCAATAAAATGAATATCTCCGTTATTCTATATAATAAAAGAGTTATTTTGAAAACTTATTTTAGATCTTCAAAAAATAAAAGCCAATTTTTTTTTATTTAGTAAAACTTTGATTTTTCGACTTTGACATCCAAATGGCATGTTTCTTTTGCCTATTTCAGGCTAAATCAAGTATCTTATTCTGCCAATGTTGATTCCAGGTCAAGAACAGGTCTCCATATCAGCCTACATCTACGTAGTGAATCCAATTGAGGTCAGTGCGGATGTGTGGGCTCCAGAAGTGAGACATAACTTCCAGGGCAGCTGTATCGGAAGACAGGGCTCGGACTGCGCACAGTATGTGTGGTCTGCGACTATCATAGCCAGGGACAACCCAGGAGGTAATATATAAAATTCTCGTGTCACAGTGTTTGTAACTCCTCCGAAACGGCTTTACCGATTTTTACCAAACTTTATATGCATATTCAGTAGGTCTGAGAATCGGCTACTATCTATTTTTCATACCCCTAAGTGATAAGGGCGTAAAGATCGGGAAAAACGGAAAGTGCTTTTTCTGTGGGATTATTGACATTTGACAGGACAACGTCTGTCGGGACAGCTAGTCGAATATATAAAATTTGTATGTCACAGTGTTTGTAACAAAACTCCTCCGAAACGGCTTGACCGATTTTTATGTATTTTTTTGTGTATATTCGGTAGGTTTGAGAATAGGTTCTATCGTATTTTTTATAGGGTGTCGTATAGTTCAGGAAAATTGATAGTGTTTTTTTCTGTGAGATTATTCAAAATTTGACAGGTCAACGTCTGTCGAGACAGCTAGTAAAACTATATATTCCGGGAACTTAAGAGAGCAAGTAGCACGAAACTACGAGTATTGAACGTCAGATCTCTAAAGTCTCTCTAAAGCAGTATTACTTTCAGAGCGAAAGTGACAACGCTATACGAACACGTATGGCGTTGTCTCGCATCGCGAGTAATACTACTTTAGTCATACTTTAGAGATAGCACGGCCCCAGAGGTATTTAATTTTAATGTTTTTCCATTCCCAGGTCTTCTACGGCTAACATCTTCACCAGTAGGCATAATATACGATAGCAACTTCATATCCGGTTCCCGCGAGGAGATGATAGCTACCTACAGAGCTACCTGCTGCGCTCCAAGAGTGCTCATCACAGCTGTGGATACCTTCGGGAATGTCAACAGCTATATTGTAGATATATCCAGTGAGTAGAATAGGATAGAATAAAAGAGAAACCATTTATTATCCACCACAAGAAAAATTTATGGAAATCTTTCAACATTTTTATAGATTTATCTACCCCATAATTTAAGTGTGGTCGGCGCAACATATATTTTACTTTCATTTTCTTCTATCAGCCGTCAAAAATCGACACTCCTATTATAAAGAGGAAAAGTTTGTATTGTTGTTCGGTTAAACTAAAAAACTACTGGACCAATTTTCAAATTTTCAAATTCTTTCACCGATCAAAAGCTACATTATCAGCGAATAACATCGGTTATATTTAATTTTCAAAAAACTTAGAGATCCTCACGAAAATTGCAATAAAGTAATATATCAAAAATATGCCTATAAGTCCTCATTATACCCGTGCGAAGCCGGGCAGTCTTAAGTAATCTGATTTTTTAAAGTGAATTCTTCAACTAAATACTTATTTTCATTTTGTTTTTAGATTACTACACCCCAGCAGCGATAGCGGCCATTGTCCTAGGAGTGCTGCTAGCGATAGCTCTGATCTTACTCATAGTATATCTTATCATCTTCTGCGTAAGACGAAGGAAAGAATCCCGAGAACTACCTTATAGTACTTCAACGAGGAATATTAGTTAAGAGATTAAGAGAATGCGATACAACTCCTACCACGCCTAGCATGACGACCCGGGCAAAGTTTCTTTTGCAGAAGAATAGACAAATTCATCATCGACATAATAACGTGCTTAAAACGCATCGTAAGGAAACCAGTTAGTATTCTTATAAGCGGCGATGGCCTTGCAATCTGTCACGTATGGAATGCTACTGCAAAACGTATGGACGTGCCTTTGACTATCCCATTTAGACATCTTCAAGGATCTAACTAAGGAGTTTGTCTATCGTACTTGGGTATTACAGTCTTGATCATTTCTTTTTAAACATAAATTACATTTCAAAAATTAAAAACAAACCCGACTTCACTTTTGTTAGTCTATATTCCTCATAAACACATCACTCAATTATAAATCGAATGCCAAATTTCAACTCATTTTTTCAAACAGTAGTATAGAAAAATAATAATTTCCCAAATCGGTCAATAAATGACGGAATGAATGTTAAAATACATAATGTTTCCGATTCTGTTGGTGCTAAACTTAAACTAAAACGAAACTTAACATCCGTCTCTTTCTGTTTCATCAAGAGTAAAAGAGACAGCAACATTTTTGTGAACTTAATTGTTTTTGGTTTAGTTTGGTGCCAAAAGAATTGATAATTGTGTAGTAGAATGGTAGTTTTAGACTAAGTTTAAGTAAATTATTTAAGTTACAAATTTCCGAATATTGTGATTTTTTTTTGATCCCTAAATGTAACAGTTACCTTAGTTTTATAAGCGTTTAGGGCAAGTACTATTGAGCTATTGGTAGAACTTAGCCCAGCCCCCTAACCACAAGCCCTAAAGTAATATTAAAACAATATTACTCGAGGTGCGAAAGTGACATCGCCATACGAGTTGGGTTTATGACAGTTCATGTTAATTAAGATTACCAGTGTGGTTACGAAATGGCATGTAGGTTGGAAGTATTGTAATGAAAACCAATGTGGGTAAAGGCAACTTCAACACTAGGTGAGAAACATGTCAAATGAAAAAGTAATATTAAAAGTGAATTATTTAACATTTAAGAATTTATTACTAATACGGGTAGCGTAATATTGTAAGACAAAAAAGGAGCCATATTATTTGTGAAGTTAAAATAATATAATTTTTATGAATAAATTAATTTTTTGATGAATTCTTGTTTTATTCTACCCGGGGCTGGCAAGCTTGATACCTGTATGAAAAGTTACCTATTTATTATTCCAGGGAACTATAGTGTATATTCCAAGTTTCATCCAAATCTGTTTAGTTGTTTGTGCGTGATTGAGGCACAAACATACAAACATCCTCACAATCGTTTGGATTTATTGTATCAGTAGGATGCTATGGATACCATGACCCTGCTCCCCAGCCCCAGAGGGCTGTGAATAGACGAGGATCCTAACATTTATTATTACAACATTACTTGAATGAATTTGCATAATATTTAAATAGTTTAAGTTACATAATAAAATGCATACCTACCCAAATAAGACTAAAAATGTATCAAAATTTCATGGTATTTGTAAGAAAAAGATATATCCCAGTTGTAGAATGCATCTGGGAGGATTATCTATAGAGAGGGGCTCCGATGAATTAGCCACGGATCTTGAACGGCATAGCTACGCTACTAGTTGTACAGAAATTTTATTTAGCACTCACAAAAGCTATTCTGATGATCTGTATCACCTTTCTATACACAGATTTGAGTGACAACGCCAAATCTGGTGTAAAACCGTTCTCAAACGGTGCGTTTTTGTATGATTTGTAGAGAAATGATGCCATTTTTTAAAACACTATTATGTAAACACTGATATATCACTGTTTATGTCGAAAATTTCACATCCAGCACTGTATTAGTCTAGAATTTAGCAAGTAAAGCACTTTTCACGCAATATTTGCGAGTAATTCTACGGGAATTACGCAAAAATCACACGATTTTGACAGTTACATAGCGATAAACTACGATCACTATTTTGGCCTCTAAATCTGCCAAAAAATTGCTTTGTATTCGCGAATGTAGGATAAAAATACATCATAGCACTCACCTATTAATCTGACTTGTCCCTGGGTCGGCGTAGCAGGCAGCAATACAGCTTTGTGTGTCAAATCCTCCAACGAGAGACCAATAACAGCGCTCGATAGAAGGGAGTTTTTCACAACGTTCCTGTTGATATGATCACCGAAACTTTTGTCCGACATGTTCGCCAGCTTGTTATTTACCGTCACATACGAAATTTTCAACAAATTCACACATTTGGAGGTCGAAAATAGGTAATTGAATTAATAAACTTACGTGTCACTTGAATATTTTGTCAATTTTGACGTGATGTGATGATCAGCAAGACACATGCGATGCTATACGCGAAGAAAGTCACATACATTAAATTATTTTACCATTACATTAAGTTGTTCAATTATACAGGGTGTCCAAGAACCTGGCGTCCAACTGGATTCCCACGATGCCCCAAGTTCTAACAGTACTCAGAAAAATATTTTAAAAAATCCACCCCATGTACTTACAGAATTATACTGATTTCAAAAAAAAAGGGGAAATGAGCACCCTGTGACATACTTTTGAATGCTGTGACTGCTAATGCTGATAATTTCGATATTTCTTGGAGGTTTTGTAATCTAGGGTATTGCTGTGTCTAAATAGAATGTAAAAATAAAGTACTTATTGTACCATTTTAAAATAAAATATTATTTTAACTAAAGGTGATATGGAAAATTATTGAATTTCGCAACTTTGACCGACTGTAGTGTAAAAAAAATGTACCAAAATAGTATGGCAAGTGACGTCAAATTTTGACGCGTTTATTCCTCTTTTTAAAAAGGTATAATACTTACACATTAATTTGAAAAAAAAAAATTTGATAATATTTTTACTCAACAACCCAATTTTTACGAAGTGCCTACCTACTAACGGTAACTGTCGGACCCTTTCTTATCTTAGAAACTGTTATGTTACTACTATTATTTACTTCGGTTCCAAGAGTGAGCAAGAAGGAAATACACACAGGTAGATGGGTTCCCAGTAGAATAAAAGCAAAGAATGTTAGTTTAAAGATATTTTATTACAATAAATGTTCAAAATGTTGACCACCCGCGGCAATACAAGCTCTCACTCTCCTTAAAAAGGACCGCTTTATGTTTCGCGAGTAACTTTTTTGACGTATCACCTGCACTGCTTGTGTTATCTTCTCACGAAGGTCAGCGATGTCATTAATGGGCTTCGCATAAACGAGCTCCTTCATAGTTCCCCAGAAAAAAAAATCCAGCGGATTTAAGTCAGGTGAGCGGGCTGGCCACGGGATTGTTCCTGATCGCCCAATCCACCTGTTCGGGTATTGCTCGTCCAAAAACTCTCTATAAAACGCTCACCTGACTTAAATCCGCTGGATTTTTTTTTCTGGGGAGTGAGCAAGAAGGAAATACACACAGTATTTCCTTCTTGCTCACTCTTGGAACCGAAGTAAATAATAGTAGTAACATAACAGTTTCTAAGATAAGAAAGGGTCCGACAGTTACCGTTAGTAGGTAGGCACTTCGTAAAAATTGGGTTGTTGAGTAAAAATATTATCAAATTTTTTTTTTTCAAATTAATGTGTAAGTATTATACCTTTTTAAAAAGAGGAATAAACGCGTCAAAATTTGACGTCACTTGCCATACTATTTTGGTACATTTTTTTTACACTACAGTCGGTCAAAGTTGCGAAATTCAATAATTTTCCATATCACCTTTAGTTAAAATAATATTTTATTTTAAAATGGTACAATAAGTACTTTATTTTTACATTCTATTAAGACACAGCAATACCCTAGATTACAAAACCTCCAAGAAATATCGAAATTATCAGCATTAGCAGTCACAGCATTCAAAAGTATGTCACAGGGTGCTCATTTCCCCTTTTTTTTTGAAATCAGTATAATTCTGTAAGTACATGGGGTGGATTTTTTAAAATATTTTTCTGAGTACTGTTAGAACTTGGGGCATCGTGGGAATCCAGTTGGACGCCAGGTTCTTGGACACCCTGTATAACTCTACCTACACTCACCATTAAAATTTTAAGATTATAAATTAACCATGTTAGATTCGATAAATCTCGTGCTAATTTATATCGAACTTTTTAAGTAATAAACTAATTACCAAAATCACTTATGACATATTTGCAGTATGCTTCGTAAACATACCTAACGTTTTCGTTCCAATACACGCAATCATCGGAATACTATTGACATTGCGTTAGAATGTTGTATGATGATAGTCAGAGACACGTCCAATATTTACATTTGGCATTTATGTCCACATTTCGCAGTAGTTAGTATTCCTTATCCTTACGTGACAGGTTGAAAGGCCATCACCGCTACAAAAGACTCGTAAATAAATCTTTTCGTTCGATTCTTTTCTCATCAGGTAGTCTACAATCTAAAGTAGCTAAAGGTAAGCTAGACTGGTACCACTTAAAACTTTGTTACAGGTATATGTGTGTATTTAAATAAGTACTCATAAGTTTAATATAATATTTATTTTTAGTAATTTCTTTAAATTACATATTTTCAGGTTTTTAAATTACGTATAAACAAACATTTTGTAAGTAGACATAAAATTGCCAAACAAAGACATCGATACATAAACATCCTACACGAGTAACCAATGATTGCCGGCGATTATAATCGCCTGTTGTGGGGACGACAAATCGTCATTAAACCTAACTAGGTACCAAAAATCCGGTATGGGGCAGTTTTAGTTGCCCGTGTAGGGTAGAAGAATTTTAAATAAACAAATGAAAACTATAACTATGAAAACTTACGCTTATAATTATCCATTTTGAAAAAAAGGAAATTTTATTCGAATTAATTTTGGTTACAACAAAAAATAAGATCACAACTGTAATTCCCAAGTACGGTAGACATCATCTCAGATCTCCAGGCACCCAGATCCTTGAAGATGTCTAGTGAGGGTAGCCAGAGGCACGTACAAATATTTCATTTAGCACATGTCCACATTTTAAAAGTTTTTCTTTTCAAAATGAATAATTATTATATAACTCAAAGGCAATAGGAATGTATTAAAATCACAATAAGCACCAACGATATTAACTAAAGTATTTACAATAAACTAAGTATATTAGAAGTTAATTTCTTTTGCAGTGCATTTAGATACATTTTTAACCGACTCAAATAACGAAGGAGTTATCAACTCGGCGTTTACAGAATATTTAATGGAATGAAAAAGACCATGAATGCAGACCCCAAGTGCATTAGACATTCTCTAAGATCTCACACATTCAGATCCTTAAAAATGCCTAAAGGGGTAGTCGGAAGCACGTCCATAACATTGCATTTGGTATATGCCTATATATATAACTCAAAATACTGATTCTACAAACAAAAATAAACTCAATATCACGTCTGAATTTGAAAATTGACAATACTCACCATTTATTGAGAAAATTGATATATTTCTAACATTTTTTATATATTTTTTTGCATTATCAAAGGATTGAGAAAATTGTAGGTAGGTACAATATTGATCACAGCTAACTATGTACTTATTTACGTACATATGTACAATGTAACTACGTACTATTAATAACAGACTTTTCATATTTAAACAAAATGCACTGCAAAATGATTAAAATTAGTAAAATAAATAAATGTTATGGCATGTAAGAGTTCAGATAAGTTAAGCTTAAAAATAATGCTCTCCCAAACAAACGCTTAAAACTGACAGTAAATTCATCGTTCGGAAACAGTATAGAACATATTTTTACAATTATCCTACTAAATATTATTAATCGGAATTTTTGTGAGGATGTTTGAATATTTGCGACTCAATCACGCCCAAACTACCGAACGGATTTGAATAAAACTTGGAATATACATAGCTTATGCCCTGAAATCACTACATAGTATAAAGCAAAGTCGCTTTCCGCTTCCCGCGTCTGTATGTATGTATGTATGTTTGCTTATATCTTTAAAACTACACAACGGATTTTGATGCGGTTTTTTTTAATAGATACGAGTGATTCAGGAGGAAGGTTTATATGTATAATAACATGCTACCCGTGCGAAGCCGGGGCGGGTCGCTAGTAGCATATAAACTACTTTTTATTCAGGTACCACGCGAAACAAGCCGCGGGCTAGTACATAATAGAACATGACACAATAATTGAGGTTAAAAGTTAGTAGTCGTCGTTAGTAGTTATTTTCTTAGATCGCTATAAAATCCTTAACAAGTCTAAGGTATGCTAATTTTTTGCAGCAGCTAGCATTCCGTGACAGGTTGCAAGCCCGTCGCCGCTTCTAAATTGAAAGTTTTGAAGTAATGAATCCGTCTAACGAATATTGCTACTCAAATGTGTGGGAGAGCCAAAGGATTGACTACGTTGAAGACTATGTATGTACAGTTGGTCGAAGTTAAAATACCTTAGATAGTAGGTTTAAATTATAATAGATAGGTATTTATTTTCATTGTAAATTCAAACATATTGTAGGTTAGTAAATAATACATGCAGTATCTAGCCACTTATGCGCTTTGGTGATGATATTTTTGCCTAGTCTACCCGGATAAGAAGGAAACAGTGATAAAACTGCATTATCTTGAAAACCATCAAACTTAAAAAGAAACTGTCTTTCATTAAGGTCGCTAGTATGATTTTCTAACGAATTACATAATAATAAAATGTTTAATTCATAGTTTTGAGTAAAAAACAAATTGGTTTTTTGTAAATAATAAATCTATCGAGAAAAGTATTACCAATCGTGTTTCTGTCTATAATCTATCTAGATTAAATCCATAAGTTATCTTTGTCATAAAAAACAAAACTGTATGTTTTGCGGTTATTGAGAAAAAACTATTCTGCATTTATCAAAAAAAAATATTACTCGTCTAATGACACAACAGAATCGCCACCAAATAAATTTTAGAACTGTCACTTTGATGTCACGTCAAATTTGATGAAACTAAAATAAAGTATTTTTGACCAGTTACTGCATGTTTTACCTTAATACAATTTATTTAACAAATAAATATAAAAATTACTAAGTACAAAGGCAGATAAGTACTTTAGAACTTAAGAAGTAGGTTAGACTTAACCTAAGTGCCCTCGGAATCAATTGCAATTGACAAAGGTTGGATACACATTGACGCAACCAATTGATCTTTTACGGGGCAATTGAAAAGTGAAGGTAATTTTAAATAGATTATATACATCTTTGCCACAATAAAAAAACAATGAAGTACTTAAGTTATCTAAAAATCACATCAAAAAGGTTCAGTTAAAATATAATATTTAATATTATCTTATTATTTAGAAGGAAATCACGTTTCATAAATTTTTTGGTCAAATTAATATTCTTTCCATATCTTAGTAGGTAGTTATTATTTACACAAATGTTATTAATATAATAAATCCGAAAATTTTAAGATGTTTGTATGTTTGTGCCTCAATCACACCCAAACGACCAAAAGGATTTGAATGAAACTTGGAAAATACATAGCTTGTTATCCTGAAATAGCTTATGGAACTTTTTATTGAGGTACGACGCGAGCGACGTCGCTGGCAAAAACTAGTTGACTATATACGATTTTTTTTATTGTTACACAATCACGATATAACGAGAGACCCGAATTCCATAAAATTTGGTATATTAGTAGATTCTAATCTAAATTAAAGCATAGAAATATTTTTATCTGGGTACCATACGAGCGAAGCTGCAAACATCTGTTGTTAACATTTTAACTGAAATAATATTAATTTGGCCAAAAAATCCCTTTTCCTTTCATTAAAGCCATTTGCAAACACCAAAAGAACTGTATTTTAGAAATTCACTTGGATATTTATTGCCAAGTTAAATTAACTGTCTAACGGGTACTCCTGTCATACCTACGTTATAAATCGTATTTTAAGAAATTTTAGATAAGTTTGTATTAACAACAGAATTGCCACAATCACACTAAAATGTCACAAATGTTACCATGATGAAGTAATTTTAATAGCATTACAACATATTTTTATATTTTTTTAATTAGTATGGTGCCCCCCTCCTTATAAAAGGGGGCATAACAGTTTTGATAATTATTTTTTAGCATTCGGGTTTTATGTTTTATTACTTATATTTTGTTTTATTTTATTGACAGAATCTACTTGGCAAGAAATACACAAGCAAAACATTTTCATCAGCCTTCTATAATACGGTCCTAAAGCATTTCCCTAAGCAGAATCACATCAAAATCAGTACAGCTTTGATATTAATTCCTCAATTTTCCATCCTTGGTAACAATAATTAAGTATTTCGTCGTCATGATGCTTTTAAAAGGAAATTATATAAATAAATAAGTTCATAAACTCAAAAACTAATAAATTTGACACTGACAAGCAACTGACTCTAATAAATTGTAATCAGCTTCAAATTGACAATGTCAAAAGTCAAACTGTCTGTCAGAAAATATAAAATCAAAATTTAAAAAATAAATTATTCGTACTATAATCTGGACGTATGTAGCTTTTTACCCGGGTCAATTCAAAAGGTACATTATTCCAGATATAGACTACTTTTTATCCGGGTACCACGCGGACAAAATCGCACACAAAAAGCTATAATATTAAATGCTGTTTTTAAGTCCTTAGGTACATCATGATTAAAGGTACCTCGAATATAGTTGTACCTTTATATTTGCAAATAATATTTCGATTCTGATTTTCATAAAAAAAATATTGTAAGTTTTTATCCTCGCGTCATTTAAAAACATCACAATACAAGTTTTATTATTATAGGTTTGTACCTATGAATAATATAGTTGTACGCTTGTCGTTGCAAATAAGTGAATTGATTTTGATTGGCATAAAAAGATTAGTCGTAAACAAATCCTGTCATCTTTTAAAAACATCACAATACAAGTCTTATAGCATAAAAACAGTCAGCCACAAGATGGCGGCCGCGCACAAAATGGCTGCCGGCATAATGGCGGGAGCGTCGCATTTTAAGTTATCGTTGGGATATAAATTCGGTGGTAGCGGCTCTTCGCCCGGCTTGCAATACTCGTTTCTGGCCTGGAAGGGAAAAATGATATTAAAAGAAAATTACATAGCTGCTGTGTTGGCCGAGTGGAAAGTACCTCGACTTTTAATCTGCAGGTGTGCGTTCGAAACTAGGACGTGCTAGGATCAAAATGGCGAAGGAAAACATAGAGAGGATACAAGTTGGTATTCTTATAAGCGATGACGAGCTTTCAACGTATATAATTATTTTTCAAACTATCGTGATTAGTGGACATAACTATCGATTTGTACGCGTTTTTATCATTAGCTTTTATTTATTATCCTGACCGTCTCCGTCGTTTCGACTATGTTACAATAGCCATAGTTGCGGGCAAAGTCGGGATAATAATAAAGGTTACATGATAAAGACCGGTGTAAAAGTCTATAATTATTATGATAATGCCAGCAAAATGCGGGAATGGTGCCAATTGTCAAATTGGACGTGTCAAATAGGGATTTGACATCTCTGAAATTCTGAGCAATTTTGTATTGCACTTCAAACTGAAGCCGTTTTTATTTTTAGTTTTTCAAACGTACCGAATTATTTAAAAAAAAACAAGTAAATAGGTTGGTTAGTCTTATAAAAGAGCATGAGGAACTTACGTCAAATTCTTCCATGCACATCTCCCTGCAAGGGGGGCAGACAATCCCCCCTTTATGCAACCAT
Organism: Hydriomena furcata; assembly: GCA_912999785.1. Taxonomy (NCBI): domain Eukaryota; kingdom Metazoa; phylum Arthropoda; class Insecta; order Lepidoptera; family Geometridae; genus Hydriomena; species Hydriomena furcata. The sequence continues at coordinate 2,527,389 of OU538823.1, read as the reverse complement.
CCTTTTTTCACAATTCTCACTTGTAACATTTGACCCGCGTGAAAGCACGTGTATGTATAGTTCCCAACCTGAAATGAAATATTATTGAATCTGGCACAATTCAGTTAGGTACAGTCATCGACTGCTATGTAGTCGATGGGTACAGTTTTAGCGGAAAAAAACTTTTATATAAACCACATAAGTCAAACCACTACATGATTCATTGAGTAGAGATTCGAGGGGACAGCGTAGCGGCATTTTGATCCTACTAGCTAATATTTTTCAAAATGATCCTTATGAAAGTAGTAGTGCGGAAGTAGTTTAACATAAATGGTACACCTATAGTTTTCCTCGAACTGAAATCTCGCGACTTTTCAACAGTGTTATACATATTTTAGTAAAAAGATGTAGGAATCTTATGTAACTACAATATAATTCTAAATTCTTCGGTTAATCTCGCAGTTTTCGAACGAAGTGCTTGCAACATGCGCAAGAGAGGTCTTAGGGTTCCGTTTTATCTTTTGAAGTACGGAACCCTAAGATTATTCTTCCATACAAACGTAGACATAGTTGCCCTAGTTGCCGCTGTTGAAAAAAGTTACCCGCGTAAGTCAGTTTATATGTCCTTTATTTGTCTACTTACCAAAATATGCAGCCTTCCACTCTCGCATTTGTATTTGTAGCAGCCGGAGCCCCAATGCTGCCATTCTCGTATCTAAAATTAATATTAATTCAATTCCATGCATTTTCTGTCTTATATAGGATGTACCCGAAACTGAAACTGGATGTTCAGGGCCCTAACTTTACAAAACGATTTCGACATTATAGAAACGAAGACAGTATTCGGCCAAACCGTACTCTTATAAATCGTCGTCTGTCATTGAAAATTACTTTTAATGTACTTATAACGTTGTTAACTACGGAACCCTACATAGCACGTCGCCTGACACGTAATTAGCCGTAGGTTTAAATGAGTAACAATCACGATAGTTTTAATTCCATAGTCCTTAATACATTCTTTATTAGGGTTCCGTATCCAAAGGGTAAAAACGAGACACACAATAATATAACAACGAATACTAAAAACAGAATAAAATAAATATTTAAGAGGGGCCCCCATACAACAAACGTGATTTTTTTGTCGTTTTTAGGGTTCCGTATTTATAAATAATGGTACGGAACCCTTCGTGCGCGAGTCCGACTCGCACTTGGCCGGTTTTTTATTTATTTTTATTTTTATACCTGTCTGCACGACTTCTGTTCCCACATACGATTGCTATGTTCGAAGCATTTTGAGTGAGCGCCATAATTTTCCAACGCAAAATTCACATCGCCTTCTGTAAAAAGAAACAAAGTTATCAATTGTTTTTTTTTTTAAACAAGCTTTGTTAAGTCCTCCTTCGAGCTACAAATCTGAGCAGCGCGCTATCAACTGTCACACAATATTACGATGTCATCGGAACTTGACAACAATGCAAAGTTTTAACTCAATCAAACTATTTACTGAGTACTATCTACTGTGTTGCTTTTTGAATTTGTGCTGAAGCTCTTTAGTTATTTTTTTTATTGTTGTACGTACTTGAGTAGTAGGTACTTTTAATTATTATTCTTGTTTGAGCCTTCACCTTGTTCGATTGGCACCACACTGGAGCTCTACATAGCATTAAGGAAAGGATCATAAAAAAAAGGCAGACCCCAAGCCGTGTTTGTTGCGTCATTCTTCTAGGCTTGGTCGCGTGGAATCGGCGTAGCTTCACCTAGTTCCTAAGACGTTTCAAAGTGATCCTTGTGATTTTATTGAAATAAATGATTTTTGAATTTGAATTTACTAAGGAGTTCCGTTGCGAGTGTCCGTTGAACAGCTCGTGACTCCAACATCAGATCAGCTCGCTGTCATATTATTGTATTGCCACCAGAACTAAAGGTGTATGCTAACTTTCAGCTTAATAGTCGAAAAATGGTTTGCAAATTTTGACGGACAACTTTCAAATAAACATTCGAACAATGCAAGTTAAATAAAAGCTTGTAAGTGTTCTCACTGGGCGTATTTTCTTCATAGCGACAGGTGCTGCCCCTAACTAGTGTGTTTTTATGTCTCCAAGTGAACTCCTGTAGGTATGGGCAGTAGTCGGCTAGTGATACTGAGCCTCCATAGTGAGCCTCTTCGCCAGGCTCGATACCTGGCAGTAGGTCGAAATGCTGAAAGAAAATAAACAAATTTAAATTGTACAATAACGTTTGAAAAACAAAAGGAAAACCCACGAAAATGTTCCAACCAATCAAAGTCAAGGGACGATATTGGATTTTTATGTTTTACTAGCGATCCGCCCGGGCTTCGCACGGGTGCAATGCTGATAGGTACTAAATATACTACAGAATGTCTTTATATAAAACGTTTTTTTTTCACAGCTTACATTAGATGATTTCTGTTTTTCTCGAACGTTCGCGACCGGCCTAGCAGCTAGGCGTCAAGCGCGCAGTTCGGCCGGTCGCGAACGTTCGAGAAAAACAGAAATCATCTAATGTAAGACGTGTAAAACGTCGTATGTAAAACGTTTTATATAAAGACATTCTGTAGTATATTTAGTACCTATATCAGCATTGCACCCGTGCGAAGCCCGGGCGGATCGCTAGTTGCTTAATAAATGTTTGATGCGAAATTCTTTCGATAAATGTGGCCACAATAATGTCCTCGGACACTTTTTTACATATTTGATGCGAAAGTCTTTTGATACATATTTGTGGCGTGTTTGTGGCCAATGTGTCCTCGCATGATAATAATGCCGTCAAAAATCCCACCTTGAACAAAAAGAGGTAACCCTTACATTAAAAGCTTAGTATGTTCGAGTTACACGTGTTATTGTGAGTCAACCATAAAAGATAGACATATGCTGTCGTGGGATATTTTTTATATAATTTTAAGGAGAACATTTCCCTCATACATCATTTCTGTGTAGCTTTAACCATTAAGGTTGCTCACGCGATGGAAGCTTAAAAAATGGAGTAACTTCTCCCGTTTTCCCAACATTTCCTTTTACTGCTCTGCTCCTATTGATTGTAGAGTGATGAAAAGTATACTATAACCAGCTCAGGAGTATGTAAAATAATTGTACCAAGTTTCGTTAAAATCCGTCGAGTAGTTTTTGTTCCTATAACGGTTATACAGACAGACAGACAGACAGACAAAAAATTTACTGATTGCATTTTTGGCATCAGTATCGAACCCTAATCACCCCCTGATAGTTATTTTGGAAATATATTTCATGTACAGAATTGACCTCTCTACAGATTTATTATAAGTACTAGCTGTACCCCGCGGTTTCACTCGCGTATAACTTGAAGAAATAAGAACTTTTTAGCGTATTGCCTATAGCAGACCCGCGACAGAAAAAAAATAATCCTGTCAAAATTTTAATATGTATAACTTTGGTGTTTCTTTACCGATTTCTATGATTATTTTTTATGGAATAGTTAATAATGTAAACTTTTTTAATTAGGGATGACTAAGAGTGTTATAAACGTAAGAGTAGACAACTATAATCAGAAAGCTTCGAACTGCTAAGCTATCGGGAGTTACACGTGTTATTGTGAGTCAACCATAAAAGATAAACATATGCTGTCGTGGGATATTTTTTATATTATTTTAAGGAGAACATTTCTGTCATACATGATTTCTGTGTAGCTTTAACCATGAAGGTTGCACACGCGATGGAAGCTTAAGAAATGCAGTAACTACTCCCGTTTTCCCAACATTTCCCTTCACTGCTCTGCTCCTATTGATTGTAGCGTGATGAAAAGTATACTATAACCAGCTCAGGAGTATGAAAAATAATTGTACCAAGTTTAATTAAAATCCGTCCAGTAGTTTTTGTTTCTATAACGGTTATACAGACAGACAGACAGACAGACAAAAATTTTACTGATTGCATTTTTGGCATCAGTATCGATCCCTAATCATCCCCTGATAGTTATTTTGGAAATATATTTCATGTACAGAATTGACCTCTCTACAGATTTATTATAAGTATAGATAGATGAATGTAATCTATTAGTCCTACAGGAATATAATTTAAATGGGACCAACTTAGGACTATTTTCTACACATTAGAAAAAAAAAACATGAATCGAAATCGGACCATCAAGTAATAAGTTTTTTTTTTGCGGACTTTACACACAGCGCTATCTAGCCCCAAACTAAGCAAAGCTTGTACTATGGAAACCAGATAACTGATAGAATACTTATATACTTTTTTTTTTTGTAAATACATACTTATTATACATATTAACACCCAGACACAGAACAAACATCTATGTTCACACAAATATTTGCCCTGGGTGGGGATCGAACCCACAACCTACAGCGCAGAAGGCAGAGTTACTACAAACTGAGCTGTGAGGCCGATGCGCGGTCATACACTTTGTGACAGACAGACGGACAGCGAATTTTTAGTAATAGGGTCCCGTTTTTACCCTTTGGGTACGAAACCCTAAAAAACGAATATCGTCCCTTGACTTTTATTTCAAACATTTCCGTCGGTTTTATTTTTAGTTTTTAAACGTAATTATGTACCAATGTTATTTTTGTTCCAAATGAATGATATTCGAATTTGAAGTGAAATGAAATAATTTCAGAAGACTCAAGATAAGCGTAAAGTAAAAATTAACAATAAAATTAGAACAAAAAGAAAAATAAGTCTGCGTGGGCCAAAAAGGTGCAGTCTCAGCTTTGAGGCCGCCGCGTATCGTGACTGTCATGTCATGATTTGAATTTGACTTCAGAAGACCTCTTACCTGGTACTGCCGTGGGAGGATAGTATCATGGCGCACCAGGTTGCAGAGGACCACGGCATTCCTCCTCGGAGAGCACTCCGTCCTCAGAGGATTCCCTTTGATCCGCGAACAAAATGGAGCCGGTGATTTTCTTCTGAAACAACCGATATTAAAATAAGAGGGCAGTCCGGAAGAAAAGTTTAAAAATATCTGAGCGCCAAAAGATATTTTATATAAAAAACTAGCGACCCGCCCCGGCTTCGCACGGGTAGCATGTAATTATACATATAAACCTTCCTCCTGAATCACTCTATCTATTAAAAAAAACCGCATCAAAATCCGTTGTGTAGTTTTAAAGATATAAGCAAACATACATACGCGGGAAGCGGAAAGCGACTTTGCTTTATACTATGTAGTGATATAGGATCATGTAATCCCCAGGTACGGAAGACAAACTCTCAGATCTCCAGGCATTTAGATCCTTGGAGATGTCTAAAGGGGGTAGTCCGGAGAGGGTAGTAGACATCTTCAAGGATCTAAACGCCTGGAGTTCAGAGAGGATGTCTACCGTACTTGGGGATTACAGTCGTGATATAAGTTCATTTTATTTTAAAACTAGCTGACCCGTGCCCGCTTCGCTGTGCGTAAGACATTTCTAATACCATCGTGGACTTTTTTGTAGACGTTTTTAAGGTGTACAATACTGTAGTACATTATTTTGATATATCTCGTGGGGTTCAGCCAGCATTTGCAATGTAAGCGCAAAAAAATGTGTTTATTTACGACATCACATTAGAAACCTCTAAAATTATCAGTGTTTCTCTACTATATTATGCATGTATTATACATATAAACCTTCCTCTTGAATCACTCTATTTATTAAAAAAAACCGCATCAAAATCCGTTGTGTAGTTTTAAAGATATAAGCAAACATACATACATATTACATACAGACGCGGGAAGCGGAAAGCGACTTTGCTTTATACTATGTAGTGATATTAAATTGTCATTGCATTTGTAAAGTAGGTAAGGATGAATGTAATTACTCACTCTTCTTCATTTTCTGTCTCATTCTGATAGCTTGTAAAATGATTGAAAGATTAGTCAAATTGTAATTAAATTTTAAATATTTTTTATTAACCAAAGTTTTAATCTATACAGGGTGAAATCGTAAACACACGTCAAATTGATATGGGTGGTTCAGTATACGTAATAGTTTGGTTTCATGAAAAAATAATACACATTTAAAAAAAAACAACAACTGATGTAATCAATTTAAACGATGCAGACAAAGTCAATGTATTCAGATAAGTTCATAATATCAGTGTTTTTTTTTGTTAAAATATTTAAAAAATAATATTCGGATAAAAAACATTTAAAGTATCAAGTTAATTTAGTTGAACTAAGTACACAAAACTTTGCGAGTGTAATAAGATGCCTTTGCAGTTGTTGTTTTTTTTTTTTTAATGTTTATTATTTTTTCATGAAACCAAACTATTACGTATACTGAACCACCTATATCAATTTGACGTGTGTTTACGATTTCACCCTGTATATATAAAAGAAAGTCGTGTTAGTTACACTATTTATAACTCAAGAACGTAGCTTAGAACCAGGAGACGGACATAGAAACAGGAACGGGAACGGGAACGTAGTTCAATCTAAAGCGATACGAAGTTCGCCGAGTTAGCTTGTAATAATAAATGGTGACAACTCTGTTGTGCACTTACTAGCTAAAATTTCGTAAAATACGATCGCTCTTATTCTTTTTCAGTTAAAGTCTAAATTAGCGCAATCACAAAGAGAAACTTCTTCAATTTAGAAATATTTTAGCCATAATATTTTTCCGCATACAAAATAGAAAGTCAAAATTAAATTGTTGTCAGCACCTTTTTAAATTCTGACTAAATTTAAGTAAAATTGCTTAGAAAATAAACAGTCAGTCAGTCAGTCGGTCGGTCGGTCGGTCGCAGTCAGTCAGTCAGTCAGTCAGTCAGTCAGTCAGTCAGTCAGTCAGTCAGTCAGTCAGTCAGTCAGTCAGTCAGTCAGTCAGTCAGTCAGTCAGTCAGTCAGTCAGTCGTTCAGTCAGTCAGTCAGTCAGTCAGTCAGTCAGTCAGTCGTTCAGTCAGTCAGTCAGTCAGTCAGTCAGTCAGTCAGTCAGTCAGTCAGTCGTTCAGTCAGTCAGTCAGTCAGTCAGTCAGTCAGTCAGTCAGTCAGTCAGTCAGTCAGTCAGTCAGTCAGTCAGTCAGTCAGTCAGTCAGTCAGTCAGTCAGTCAGTCAGTCAGTCAGTCAGTCAGTCAGTCAGTCAGTCAGTCAGTCGTTCAGTCAGTAATTCCAGAGTTTTATATAATTTAGACTTACAGGTCATAATCCTCCGTAGTGTTGCTTGAAACAATTATAGACAATTTTAAATATAAATAAAATAGTGATGGACATTTCGCACAGCGCCATCTAACCCCAAAGTAGATAAAGCTTGTAGTATGTGAACCAGATTACTGTGTGAACCACCCAGACATAGTAGAAACATCTATGTTCGTCACACAAATATTTGTCCTTGTTGGGAATCGAACCCACAACCTACAGCGCAGAAGGCAGAGTTACTACCAACTACCATAGCTGCATAGCTAGTAACCCGCGTTTATCCCGTTCCAGTAGGAAATTTATTTTTATCTCTCCACTATCTGCTCGCCCCGGCTTCGCACGGGTGGTACCTGGATAAAAAGTAGCCTATGTGTTATATTAATGTAAAGTTTCATTTTAATCCGTTCATTAGTTTTTGCGTGGAAACACACACTCACAAGCTTTTGCATTTATAATATTAATAGGAAGTCGGTTAAAAAACTTCCCTGGACTTAAACAAACAGAAAAAAAATCGGCCCAACCTTTTAAGAGTCACATATAGGGCTGCAATCCGTCCGGGTTTCCCCGGATTTGTCCTAGTTTAGAGGGCGTCCGGGCGGGGTTTCATTTGTAGTCCGGGTTTAAAATTTGGCATTGTGGAATTGTGAAATCAACCGAACCAATCAGTCGACGATTGCTCTTTTTCGAAACGAAAAAAGAAATACTTCTGAACAAGCCACATCTCCTATTTTTATAAGTATATTACTTCAGGTTCCTACCTAGATTTCTATTAAGCTGAAAACATAATAGCAGAAACTTTTCACGATAAAAATATTATTTCAAAATGATACGTTTTAGAATTTATGATCGAAATATTTTATATACCTACTATTAAAATCAACTTGTGATTTATTGTTAAAGATAGGTAATATGTAGATCTAGATTTCTATTAGGATAGATTTTTGATAAGTAATTATACATAATTTATATCATTAATTTATTCGAAAAGCTAAGGCGGACCACGCGCGGACGTGTGTTTGTCATCATTGCAGCGGTCGGTAGGATTATTTATCGAAGTGATTAGAGATGGGTACATCTTTATTCACATATACTATACATTATAAAATAGGAGATGTGGCTTGTTCACAAGTATTTCTTTTTTCGTTTCGAACAAAAATAATCGTCGACTGGCAGCGTCTTAAGGGAGCCATTTGTGAAATATTAAGCTTGTCCGGGTTCTGGGCTCTATAATCCGGGATTTTCACGTGTCTTGTCCTGTTTGCCAAATTTTAGAGATGGCAGCCCTAGTCAAGTCACATAAAGGTTGGACCGATTTTTATAATTTTTATTATTTCCGTAAATTTATTTCAATAAAGTATTCAAAAACAAACAAATACCTAGCATACCCGAGGGTGTTTTTGTTCAGCCACTGTTTGCAGCTGGTGGTGGCGAACTGGCAGCCGCGACCAGCGCCCCAGTCCAATGTCGCCGCGTTAGAGTAGTCTGCGCGATACCAACCAGTGTCTTCCATCATGGCCAATGATATCCGCGAGAACACAGAGTTCTGGGTGTGGGTTCCCGTCATCGCTTCGTTCTAGAAGAAAAAAAATTGAACGTCATCGTGTCGTCCAAATGTCATAATTTACACTAAAACTAAACTATGCTTAATCTATTTACCTATATAAAAAAAAACCAGCGAGTCGAACTCGCGCACGAAGGGTTCCGTTCCGAACCATTGTCTATAAAAAAACGGCAAAAAACACGTTTGTTGTATGGGAGCCCCACTTAAATATTTATTATATTATGTTTTTAGTATTTTTCGTTATAGCAGCAACAGAAATACATCATCTCTTAAAATTTCAACTGTCTAACAATCACGGTTCATGAGATACAGCTCTGTGACAGACAGACGGACAGCGAAATCTTAGTAATAGGGTCCCGTTTTACCCTTTGGGTACGGAACCTTAAAAATAACATAGGTACTTATTAATATTATAAACGCAAAAGTTAACTCTGTCTGTCTGTCTGAGACGTTATCACGGCCAAACCGACAACCCCAGATTGTCATGAAAATGTATATAGATACTAGTATTTACCCGCGACTTTGTCCGCGTAGATTTGGGATATCGATTTTGACGATTTCATCGTAAAACATTCCTAAAAATCAAGTTTTTTTTCTGGTAAAAAAAAATAGCCTATGTCCGTCTCAAGACTTTAAATATCTCTATATTAAACTAGCGACTTTGCACGGGTTTAATACATATAAACCTTCCTCCTGAATCACTCTATCTATTAAAAAAAACCGCATCAAAATCCGTTGTGTTGTTTTAAAGATATAAGCAAACATACATACAGACGAGGGAAGCGGGAAGCGACTTTGCTTTATACTATGTAGTGATTTCATCACAATCGGCCCAGTGGTTTAGCCGTGATAATGTCACAGACAGACAGAGTTACTTTCGCATTTATAATATTAGTATAGACTAACACTCAGACACAGAACAATGTATGTTCATCATACAATTGTTTGGTCTGGATGTAAATCGCTTATTAATTAACACCATTCCCTTCTCCAATCTCCAAGACAATCAGTATGTATTCCATACCTCAAAAACTCGTTTCTCCCAATGAGTGAGGGCGGTTCCCTCTCCTCCCTGGTCCTCCAGCTCAGCGCCCTCCAAGCTCGAGCAGTTGAAGTGGTTTCTAACCTGCAAAAAAAGATACGTAGGTAAAGTTCGTCTGTCCAGATTTGTAAGTTTTATAAGGGAACTTATATCGTCCCTTGACTTTTCGATTCGTAATAAGATTACTAGCTGCGTCCCGGCAGACGTTGTCCTGTCAAATTTTAATAATCTCACAGAAAAAAAGCACTTTCAGTTTTTCCAGAACTTTACACCACCTTACGACCTATTCCCACACCTCATATACACAAAAAGGTCAAGTCGTGTCGGAGAAGTTTAGTTACAAACACTGTGACACGATAATTTTATATATTAGAATAAATTACATTATATTTAAATGGTTAGACAATGGCGATAGTATCTTACCTCCTGCACCACCCGAGGAGTGACCATCATTTTGAAGGTGCGTTCGATATATCCACCTCGCACCATCCAGTCTTTACGAGTCACATTTCTGACAACTCTATCTGACCATTTGTGGATTTGCAGTCTGAAACACAAAGGAATATCATTATTTATTGCGTATTTTATTTATTAAAAAATAAACTGTTTAAAATAAAAAGACGTGTGGCACTCGGAGACTGCCGCGGTAAAGCTATTGCATAACATTTTTTATCAACTTATGTATTTATAATTATTTATTTATTTATTTTATTTATCCTTTTTTCCTTTGTTTTTCTTTGATATTCAACTTTTTGAGCGTGGTGACCGATAAGAAAAGAAAAAGAAAAAAAAAAAAATTTTTTTTTTTTTTTACATCCCTAGATTGCGGGGGAAGAGGGGGATTAGGCATGCGCAGTAACGCCGATACAATCAATGCCACCTATTGGCGAGTTGCTAAACTAAAGAGACAAGCGTGATATTTCAAAAAGTCATTAAAAGTTCTGCTATTCATCGATAGATGTCAAAATCTTTAACCTACCTATTTACCTAACTACGTAGTTAGCATTCCACACGTAACAGGTTGCAAACCCGTCGTCGCTTTCAAGAATACTAACAGGTTTCCTCACGATGTTTTCCTTCACCGTTATAAGCACGTGTAACGCGCATATACATTTTTCGAACAGAAATATCCATTGATGCACGGCCAGGATTCGATATTTACCTAACTACATGAATTCAATAATTCAATTTCAAACTTTTTAGTCGATCATGTCTGTGAAGTACCACCTATTTACCGATAGTGGTAAAATAGCGCCACCTGCCAGCGGAATTGCGAACCTCTCAAACCCCGAGCTTTCGCATGAGACCGCGAAAAGCACCTATAATAACGTAGTATCATCAAATGAAACTAGATGGCGCTGGAATGCGAAAATCACTCTAAGCAGGCATGACATGAGTCATAGGGATGTAATATTGATTGAAAAAAATCTATTAATTAATAATCGATTTTTTGTCCCTACAAATAAATCGATTTTCCAAAAAATCTAATTATATGGTTCGGATCGCTTTCGGAGAGACGATCGATGGGTCGGTTCCCGTTTGTGAAGCGACTATTGGTCGGATCACGTTCGGAAAAACGATCAATGGTTCGGTTTGCGTTCGGAGACAAGACCGATGAGTCGGTTTCCGTTTGGGAGGCGACTATATGTAGGTTCACGTCCGGGAAAATGGCCAACGAACGATTCGGTTCGCGTTCGGAAAACTTAGTTTACAAAAATCGATTTATATGTGTAATTTACATAATCGATTTTTTAAAAATCGATTTTTTGAAATCCAAAAAGAGAAATCTCTAACACTCACGCAATATGCGTGAGTGTGAGTGTCTCGTAAAATTTTGCGTAAATTTTCGTTACGAAATTTCTGGATTCGGTCTCCACGCTCAAGGCCCGCGATAGAAGCTATGCAATAGCTTAAAAATTATTGAACTATAAACACGGTTAATTACCACGTTTCTTGTTATATTGCTGACGTTTCGAGACAATTCAGAATAACAACCACGATAGTTTTAATTCTAAAAATAATGTAACATCTCATCTAAATTACAAGCTTTTAATTAACTTGCACTGTTATATTTTTTTGATTATTAATTGTTCGTGCAAACCACTTTTCGACCATTTGTTGGTATTCCGAATCATCCGATTGAGCTGATATTTTGCATACCTTAATTCGGGTGACAATACGATAATATGGTGACAGCGAACTGATATCATGAGGAGTCAGAAACTGATCAATGGAACACACAATAGAACTCCTTAGTAAATAGTTTGATTGAGTAAATACGTTTCATGCCTATCAAATCCAATGACAATGCAATATTATGAGACAGGAAATAGCGCGCTGCTCTGATTTTTAGCTAAAACTAACAGTCCGCCCCGGCGTCGCACGGGTGTGATAATGATTTTATGGCAAATTTTTTTACACCTTGTGTTACATTATCGAAATTTTAATAGGGATCCCTAATAGTTAGATATATGGTATCACGGACTTTTTTGTAGATATTGATGTCCTCTATAAAACTGTAGTACATCACTTTGCACTATTGTCAATAATTTTTGCAGCGTACGCGATATAAGGATTTTTTTTGCTATTTTTTTCACACTTTGGGTTACATTATCGAAGTTTTCATACGGATCCCTAACATTTTTGAAAATATATTATAGCCTATGTTAACCAAGGATAATGTAGGATTCTAATGGTGAAATAATTTTTCAAATTGGTCCAGTAGTTTCGGAGCCTATTCGATGCAAACAAACAATCAAATCTTTCCTCTTTATAATATTAGTATAGATATTTTTCAACAAAAAACTAATCCAAATCGTATGTTATTCCTAATAATATTATGGTGGCCGTATGCCCTTCACAAGACCTCTGACAAACTTACTCCTCATCGAGAGGCGGAGTTCCAGTATCCGGTCTTCTTGGCGTGAGTGGTTCTCCATCATCATCCCTGGAAACATTAATAACATTACATAAATCAAATCACGCCTGAAAAGAGCCTGGAGCTCTACATAGCATAAGGAAAGGATAATTGAAAAAAAGGTAGACCCCAAGCCGTGTTTGTTGCCTGATTCTTCTAGGCTTAGTCGCGTGGAATCGGCGTAGCTTCACCTAGTTCCTAAGACGTTTCAAAGTGATCCTTGTGATTTTATTAAAATAAATGATTTTTGAATTTGAATTTGAATTTTAAAATAAAAAAAACGATCATCTACCGCTTATTTTAATTACCATGGGGTCGTCTACTCTTGAAAACGATCAAGTGCTACGTTATATTCTGCCAAATTTCTAAGAGTGCGGCTCTTAGAAATCGTCGTCCGTCGTAGTAGAATGTATGCTGTCAAATTGTCAAAAGTAATGTCGGTCGTTCCATCTTTCAAAATATAGTCGGAAACGATGTGACGTTTGTCTCGATATATCGTTTATCGGTTTGCGGAGTAGACACCCAGGCTAAATATAAATGCCATCAAAAACATAACTTGTAAAAAAAGCCAAGTCTCGCAACGCAACTCAGTTCTTCTACCGTAAAAAGTTGTGAGATCCATGTAATACCAAGTCGGTTAACTTATTCAGTCCCTACTTTAAGGGTCCTTTCTGTCTTAATTTATTACGTAAAGGTTAGCTAATTACGTAATAACATAAGTCAGAAGGACCCTTAAAGTAGGGACTGAATAAGTTAACCGACTTGGTATTACATGGATCTCACAACTTTTTACGGTAGAAGAACTGAGTTGCGTTGCGAGACTTGGCTTTTTTTACAAGTTATGTTTTTGATGGCATCTCATTTATTTTTGTAGATAGCCCTACTTTTTAGGGTTCCGTACCTAAAGAGTAAAATCGGAACCCTGTTACTAATACTCCACTGTCCGTCCGTCCGTCTGTTCATCTGCACGTCTGTCCGTCTGTCCGTCTGTCCGTCTGTCCGTCTGTCCGTCTGTCCGTCTGTCCGTCTGTCTGTCTGTCGGTCTGTCTATCCGTCTGTCTATCACAGGGCTGTATCTCATGAACCATGCCAACACAGCTAGACAGTTGAAATTTTCACAGATGATGTATTTCTGTTGCCGCTATAACAACAAATACTAAAAACAGAATAAAATTAATATTTAAGTGGGGCTCCCATACAACAAACGTGATTTATAGATAATGGTACGGAACTCGACGTGCATGTGTCCGACTCGCACTTGGCAGGTTTTTTTAGGATTTTTACACTAAACACTAATTGTGTTTTAAATTTGAAGCTGCTATGTCTGCTAGAAGTGCCTTAAACTTTTGATGATCGGTCAGTCAGTGAGTGAGTGAGTGAGTGACAAAATAGGAAACTTTGACTAGTTATAATTCTTAAACTACTGGTTCAAATTGAATGAAATTTGAAATATACCGTGTTTATATAGTGACTGCTTGGTTACTGAAAATTCAGGCTTCTAGTTTTATCCACAACGAAGTTATAGGGGGTCAAAAATGGCCTGAACTGCTTCGAGAAAAGGATGGTACAGCCGTGCCGCTTTATTGCTTGACTTGGCGGGGGCACTGCCATGCCCCCAGAATAAATACCTGTAGAAAGCAAACAGTGAGACGCTGAACCCCAACGCGTGTAGCATCTCATGTTTGACAGTTGACAGAACTGACGGCATGTCACGATATTTCGTTGATAACTCGCCTGGGCAGAAGTTGGCGTGGCCTGCGATTGGTCTGGAGGCAAAAACAATAATAAATTTACTAAGTGTATTAAGATAAAGTAAGAATTAAAAAAACTAAAAAGATAACTGACGAAAATGTTTCAATCAGAAATGTCAAGGAACGATATTGTATTTTTAAGTTTAATAAATATCTATAAAGGCCCTTCATCTATATAATTTAAATGGGACCAATTTGTGACTATTCTCTACACAGTAGAAAAAAAATCATCGAAATCGGATCAGGTAAATAGATATGCGCGGTCAAATAATCCCAAGCTGGTCCATTTAAATTAAATTAATGTAGGAGTAAGTTCCTTCATAAAACTAAAAAAACAATAACGTCCCTTGATTTCTTGATTATCCAAAATATTTTCGACGTTTTAATTTTTTGAACGCAATTATGAGAAAAATAATTCACCTATCTAGCGCAGACTCCTGCTGACAGTGTGACGCGTACGCGACTGTCAGTCCACGGCGACAGCGCTCCGTCTCGACGGCGCTGACGTACAGCACGAAGTCCGTGTCTTCAACGCCTTCTGGAACTTCGTATAGGTCTTCTGGGTCTGAAAAGAGACAGTTTTAACAAGCTCTTAGTTAACTTGCACTGATGTTTGTTTGTAAGTTGTCCGTCAAAATTTGCAAACCTTTTTTCGACCATTGGTATCCGATTGAGCTGAAATTTTGCATACACCTTTAGTTCTGGTGACAATATAATAATATGGTGAAAGCGAGCTGAAGGAGTCAGGAGCTGTTCAACAGACCCACACAACGATATGACGTTTGTGCCGATACATCGTTGATCGTTTTCAAAAGTAGAACCCCAGACTTTACTCACTGGGCATTTCGGTGACATCTCTGATTGAGTTTGGATTGAACTCCACAGCTTCCTCGATCGGTGTGCGCAGGCGCGGCAGTGCACGGCAGTTGTGTCCCGTGCTGTTGCAAACGTAGCACGGCTGTAACAGATATTAGTCAATTTAATTACGTTTAAAAAACTAAAAAGAAAACCCACAAAAATGTTTCGACCAATTGAAAAGTCAAGGGACGATATTCGTTTATTAAGTTTTATGGAGGAATTCAATAGTCCTACGTGAATGTAATTTAATGGTTAAAAACAAAACCGACATGTTTCATGTGTGAAGGTTTGTTGGGCGTAAATGCCCGATTGAAGGCTGTCGTTTAATGTCCGACTTAAAAAAAAGGTCCATCCCATGCATCTCCTCTCCGTGCCCAGAACACTGATCAATCGGGCCCTCACTTTGTGTGATCATCATCATGTGGAGTCTGAGTTGGAGCACATAAGAACAGTGTTAGAGAGAAATGGGTATGGTTGGCGGGAGTATTCTCAAGTGATAAAGGCGAATGAGCGTAGACGTCCATCTGTCGTGGAGCGTTCTCCGGTCTACCTTCCTTTTATAAAGGGGGTAACAGACAAGATAGGTCATTACCTACGCCAAAAATATGGCATCAAACCGATTTTTCGGCCTCCAAGTCAGCTAAGACAATTGTTGCGCTCACCCAAAGACAAGGATCCTCTAAATGTGCCAGGGGTTTACAGCATACCATGTGACTGTGGCAAGAGTTACATAGGAGAAACCAAGCGCAATATCTCGGCAAGATTAACCGAACACATCAGGAGTGTGAGAAACCTGGATGTGGAAAAGTCAGCGGTTGCGGAACATGCATCTCAAACTCGTCGCATTATCTACGTTTTGATAAGACTTTGGTCCTAGCGAGAGAGATGTTCTTTGTCCCACGAAAAATACGAGAAGCGATTGAGATCAATAAGCATCCTAATTTTAACCGAGACCGCGGATGGGGCATTTCACCATCATGGAAACCCTTATTGAATTCCACCACCCCTTCTGAAAGTTTTGTGTCTTGTTCGGAGAGTGATACTGTGAGTGCAGTGTGTATGCGGCCTTATGTTCACGACTCGAGCAGAAATGCGGGTAGCGTGTCAGAAATTTCGAGTGATTCCGATGACGCACAGGATACGACTCGATCATCGGCTCTGCTTTCGGCTCGGGCGGAGCGGGCTATGAACCGCAGTATTCGCCGATCTGCCGTTGATCGCGGTCGCGGGCGATGCTCATGATGAAGAGCATCTGAATTGTCTCGAAACGTCAGCAATACAAAGAAAAACGTGGTAATTAGCCGTATTTCTATTTAAAATGATTAACAACCACGATAGTTTTAATTCTATAAAAAAAAGGTTTTCGGTTGTATCTATATTTTTTTACTTTGGAACTACGTAATTATTAACAAATTTGGAATATTTATTTTTGGTTGGGAGGATATATTTCCCCCTTTTGGTCTCATTGTTATCAAAATCTAGTTCTGAAGATGGAATCAATGACGAATTGAGGAAACTCCTCAAATAATGTAGGCATACATATGTCAGCTTCTTTATTATTTTATTAGGGAATGTAGGTAAAATTATTTCTTTCGGTTTGTAATAATTAGCCTGGTAGTTATTGTCGGCGCTATAGTGCAGCCTCCTTGTATGAGGTAGAATGAAAACTCCTTAGTAGATAGAGTTCGATTTTTAAAAAGGTTGTCATTGTCAGTTGGCGGGAATAGGAAAAGAGTATGGTGGATAACGAGTTATTCAATAACGAGTCAAGGAGAATATTAATGTATTTTACGAAATAAAGTCAAGCATTTGCAATCAGAAAGTATCATTTGGTGATGTAAAACTGATAAAATGGGTAGGAAGCTATGGGTAGGTAGTTGAGCGGGAATGTAACTCTCTGAATCCAATGTCGACGCCATCACTAGGCATAATAAGTAAACTCAAAGTACCGAAACACATTTAAATAAAAATGATGCAAAAAAGTCGATTATTTTGAGTACCATAACATGAAATCGATATTCAACGCCTCAATAAAACATTTAAACCATAAAACCATAAAATTTACAAATTTTGGTTTGTTTCAAGTATTCCAAGATGGCGTCCAATAGGCTATATTTTATCGGTCAGTTGCTTCGTTTTTAAACTTTTTGCATAATAGAAGGGCAATTAGCGATCATGAATAATGCAACGATGAACATTTTAACAATCCTAACGATATCCAACAATACGAAGAGTTTAAATTTTGACATTTCATCTTTCACGTTTAAAATCGCTAAGATAGTTAAAATTATCCCGATCATTGCGTCTATCCATAGTCGTCATAGTTATCTGGTTTCCATAGTACAAGCTTTGTTTAGTTTGGGACTAAATGGAGCGGCGTGAAAATTTCACTAATATTGGTTTATTTATTTCAGGCACGCAACTCTTATTCCTGACTCACATGACCTATTCCTTCATTCTCCTAACCGCAAATATGGAGGATGTTAAAAAAATAGCGCGCAAATTCGTATCAGACTCACTAGCCGAAAAGATATCTGAGTTTGTAGCAAAAGCTACCGAACAAATTGTCGCCAACGTTTCTGAGGAGAACGATCAAAACGTTGTCGATATCCAAAACATTTCTGATCAGGACGATCAACTACAGATGATTGGACGACAGAGACCAGAACGCACCACTAAAGATGACAGAGATGACACGAAAAGACACGTAGAGTTGCAGTATGAGAAAGTTAATAATACAAACGATGTGGCTAAAGATAAAACCTCAAATGCTGGACAAGTTATAAACTGGGAGAAAGAGGTTAGCCAAATCGCTTATGATAATTCAAATGAAGCCGACGAAAAGCAAGAACTCGATTTCGATCAGCCAAAGATTAACTATGAACAGGCAAAACTTGATTATCAACAGTCGAAACCGGATAATGAACAACTGAATCAGGAAAACAAGCAGCAACTTGATAATGAATCAAAGCTTGAGTTTGAACAGTTGAATCACGACAATGACTATCAGAAACTTGATCACGATCAGCCAAAGCCGACGTATCAGCAAGAAATTGATTATGAGAAGCCAAAATCCCGGAGGCCTAAATATCGTCAACATCAAAACAAACTAACCAATTTAGAAAACTCGCACAAACCCAAATTTAGATCTACCTTCAGACCGACAATAGATTTCACAATACTGTCTAAAAACGCACTACGCAATGGCCAATCTAACCCTAAAAAACTTGGTCATAGATTAACAGGTTTAAATTCTGAGGAGACAGCTGTCAATCTGCCGTCATCCCTCCGAGGCTTCAATATCCCTAATACTTTGACAACAGAGAGATTAAGGGATGAATTCGATCAGTATGATAACCCGAACTATCCGAAAGCCGATTTTGTAGCTACTAGTGGACCGGTGGCTTTGCCCAAAGTGCCTATGATGAAGCCATGGTGGGAGAAAGAGATGATGATCATGCCGAGATAAGAAGACGAAACAGAATCTTCTTTGGAATCAGAAATAAATATAATGCTTTCAAAATTCTTACGACTTATTAATTTTTAACAGTCTTCATCATGAGAAAAAATAAAGTAACGAGAAGAATGTTAGAAATGAATGTGGATGGATGTAGTAGAAAGGAGTGAGTAATTAGATGACGGCTGATAGAAAGAAATAGAAGAAAAATACATGTTGTGCCGACTCCACTTGAGTGTGATAAGATTGTGATATTTTTAAAAAGATTTACAAAAAAAATATTTCACGGTTAGGTTGTTTTAAACGTTGTAATTTTGAAACGAATATTATCACGGAAATTTCGTTTTCGGTAGTAGATGCCCTGGTCTTTAAAGATGTTTAAAAGAGGTATTTTGCATATGCCCACATTCCTCCACCAACGGTCACGCACCAGGCACAGGCACAAAAGCTAGATATGCCACTGAAGAAGTAAACTCACATTAAGACATAACTCACATTAAGATGCTCCTCCGGCACCACAACTTCGCCGCACATGGTTTCCGCGTTGCATCTCTCGATGCAATGCGACCTCCCGTCTCTTAGGAAAACGGTGCGATTTGGACATTTTCTGCAAATAATATTCACTTTTAGAATAAAATTAATTTTAGAATTAAAACTATCGTAGTTGTTATTCATTTTAACTATAAATACGGCTAATTACCACGTTTCTTGTTGTATTGCTGACGTTTCGAGACAATTCAGATGCTCTTCATCATGAGCATCGCCCGCGACCGCGATCTGCCGTTGATCAATACAACAAGAAGAAGTCGTTAGCAATACAACAAGAAACGGTGTAATTAGCCGTATTTATACTTAAAAAATATATTTTCAAGACAAGCTTTTGTAAAATCCTCCTTCGTGCTAGAAATCAGAGCAGCGCGCTATTATCTGTCACATAATAATTACATTGTCATTGGAACTTGACAAGTATGATTTTTTGTACTTACACAATCAAACTATTTACTAAGCAGTTCCGTTTTGTGTTGAACAGCTCCTGACTAATATGGTGATAGCGAGATGATCTGATGATCCATCATCAGATCATCTCGCTATCACCATATTATTGTATTGTCACCAGAACTTAAACATGCAAAATTTTAGCTCAATTGCATACCAACAAATAGTCAAAAATGGTTTACTTGACGGACAACTTATTTAGGTATTCAACGAGTATCATGTTTCCATACAAGCTTGCCTAGTTTGAGGCTAGATGGCGCTGTGCGAAATGTCCACCAATATTTATTTCAAGTAGCTCACATAGATAAACATCCACAGAAATGAATCAATACTTATCTTATCATTATCAGAATAATTCAGTAACTCCAAACGTATCGTACGGAAAATACGCAATACAAAAAAATACGAAATTTATGTGATTTGCAGTTAATTAATTCGGAATGCAGTGAAAAAGTTCTTTAGTGACTTAATGAGCTAAATAATAAGTGAATAAGTGTTTTTTTGTACAAATATTTGAAACTATTTGTACCTATGCGTACTTCTTTTGTAAGATAGGTTAGTAGATATATGTATATTATGTTACCTATCCGGAAAATTTATTTAATTCCGAATTCAAACACTGAAAAACTTTAAAAAGTTTGTAATATAATATCCAAGCAGTCAGAAACCAATGAGGGGCGCCATGATAGACATGACATATTACATACTATGTTAAATATGTTTTCTTTCATAACTCGATATCTAGATAACGTAGAAAAATAAAATATACCTCCGAATACTCCTTTGATTCTAAGCTACCAGATGATACAGTTTTCATGAAAATCTGTTTAGTCGTTTAAAAATAAAACCCGGTCTACTGAAACCGGTTACTCCTTTAATGTATAGAAAAGAAATAAAACCGGCCAAGTGCGAGTCGGACTCGCGCACGAAGGGTTCCGTACTATTATCAAAACGGCAAAAAAATCACGTTTGTTCTACGGGAGTCCCACTTAAATATTTATTTTTTGCTGTTTTTAGAGAAATACATCATCTGTGAAAATTTCAACTGTCTAGCTATCACGGTTCACGAGATACAGCCTGGTAACAGACAGACGGACAGCGGTGTCTTAGTAGTCCCGTTTTTTACCCTTTAGATACGGAACCCTAGAAACATAAAAAATAATTCATAATATCTCGTAACCTACCTATTTACCTAACTACGTAGTCAGCATTCCACACGTGACAGGTTGCAATCCCGTCGCCGCTTTCAAGAATACTAACAGGTTTCCTCACGATGTTTTCCTTCACTGTTATAAACACGTGTAACGCGCATATAGGTACATTTTTCGAACAGAAATATCCATTGATGCACGGCCAGGATTCGAACTCGAAATTAATTGGAAATTAATAATATCTACCTAGGTACCTATTTACCTAACTACATGAATTCAATAATTCAATTTCAAACTTTTTATTCGATCATGTGAAGTACCACCTATTTACCGACTTACTTTACCGATAGTGGTAAAATAGCGCCACCTGCCAGCGGAATTGCAAACCTCTTTCATCTTACCTCTCAAACCCCGAGCGGTCGCATGAGACCGCGAAAAGTACCTATAATACGTAGTAACATCAAATGAAACTAGATGGCGCTGGAATGCAAAAATCAAGTTTGTTGTATGGGAGCCCCCCTTAAATATTTATTTTATTCTGTTTTTAGTATTTGTTGTTCGAGCAGCAATAGAAATACATAATCTGTGAAAATTTCAACTGTCTAGCTATCATGGTTCATGAGATACAGCCCTGTGACAGACAGACAGACGGACAGACGGACAGACGGACAGACGGACAGACGGACAGACGGACAGACGGACAGACGGACAGACGGACAGACGGACAGACGGACAGACGGACAGACGGACAGACGGACAGACGGACAGACAGACGGACAGCGAAGTCTTAGTAATAGGGTTCCGATTTTACCCTTTGGGTGCGGAACCCTAAAAACGATCTTCATCCGCTGATTTTCATTGCCAGGGCCCTTACTCTGAAAAACGATTTCGATATTATCGAAGACAGTGACAGTGCTCCGATATATTCCGCCAAACCGCACTTATATCGTCGCCTGTCGTAGTACTAGTATAAGTCAATTGTCGTATGATGTCAATTGTCAAAGTAATGTTGGTCGTTTCTTCTTCAAAATATAGTCGGAAACAGTGTGACGTCTGTCTCGATATATCGTTGATCGTTTTCAAGATTAGACCTAGATTAAATTATTGAGAAGATATTGAATGATTCTATAATATTTAGTATGACATTTGAAATATAAATAAGACTAATTACCACGTTGTTTTCTTGCTCATGTTCGGTGGTCATGATGAACAGCATCTGAATTGTCTCAAAACGTCATCAATACAAGAAAATAACGATGTAATTAAACGTTATTAAAATGATTAACAACCACGATAGTTTTAATTCTTGGTATTCTCTAAATTCGAAAGTTGGCAATGAAAATCAGCGGATAAAGATCGATTTTTTCGCAAAAAGTATTATGTAACGCAAAAGGTATGTATATGTATTAGCTGTACAAAAGAAATATTAAGAGATATTTGTATCATATTTAAATTTGAATTTCGTCATAAATAATTGTGATTATCATATGATAAAATGACAGGCCGTTTAATATATATATTTATCTTATCAGAAAGTAGGTATTGAATAATTCTCAGAACAATGTCGATTAGAGATAAGAAGTTGCTCTAAATCCTGACAAGTGCTAGTCGGACTCGCGTACCGAGGGTTCCTTACAAACTTCTTTTAGGTACCTAGGGTTAAAGATTGTGGTTGGTGTAACGGTTGTGGTGCCTACCCCGGTTTTGGGCATTTTCAATTTGACAGTCAATAACTAAGCATAGCAAACAAACTTGTTTAAAGCCTAGTTAATACAATTATTTATCTATAGTCCGTTTTGTTAGTGACATTTGTGGTGCGTTGTACCTCCAGATTGTTTTAAAAAATATATATATATTTCTGTATTTTTTTTGAGGCCCAGTAGTTTTAGAGGTATTAGGGAAAGATTGGAGGGATGGACGGACAGACACTCGAGTGTTCTTATAAGTAACTAGCTGTCCCAACAGACGTAGTCCTGTAATTTTTTTTTATTTAAGAACCTTCTCCTGATAATAACGAATACAACAAAAAAAAATTAACACAATTAGTCCAGCCGTTCACGCGGGATGCCGTGACCAAGGGAAATAGGGAATCATTTTTATATATAAGATTTTTCAAACTATTGTAATTAGTAGAGAATACTATAGATTTTTACACAGGTCTTTATCATAATAATAATAATAATAATAATAATAATCTTTATTTGGAACATTAAACAAAAGTGTACAGTACAAAAATGGAAACGATGATACCTGCATGAGTTAAGGCCCGGCTCACACTTACACACGTATTTCAATGATTTTCAGGTACCGATTTAAAAACCAGGAATCACAATTGTGAGGATATAATGATACAAAATTACTGATAATATATTCATCTTTAATAGTAGATAATAAAAACTGGCCAGTTCTATACAATATTTTCAAAAAAATACGTTTTTACCGTCGCAAGAACCGCTGAAAATGTCGAAAAATGGGGTCTGGTTAGGTACCAATATCTTTAGACCCACAGCATATTTTTATTTGAAAATAATACGAAATTGTAGATTTTATATTTCTCTATACCGCGTGGCATTATCTTGTTTTCAAATAATTTACTTTTTCATTTATGAACAATATAAAATGCAATAAAACTTCTCCATACATTTTTTCCATACAAAACTCACATTCACCTCAAGTCGGCACGTCAGTTAGCGCTCAGACGCGCTCGAGGAAGCACGTCCACGTCACATTTTTCTTCGAATTTAGAGGAGGTCTTACATAATGGAATACCGGGGTAAAATACTGGACATGCAAAACTAATGATAACATTTGTATAATATATTGCCTCGAAGAATTTAGTGCAAGCCACACAGATGAAGGTTAGGTACAATGCATGATTTGTTGAAAGAGCTGGATGGTTTTTTTTTGTAGAAGATGCGTTTCATCGAGTTTGGTTTCGAAACAATATGATAATAGTATACGGTTTTACCTTTTTGCATACGTCGCGTCGGAGCAAAATCGAAATAAGCCGATGTTTCGTATTTGATTGTTATTTTAATAAAAATATTAAATTTCAGGAAAATGTGAACCTGGTTGTGTCCCTAATTAATAATAAATAATAAAAGCTTTTATTTCCTTGCACAATATAAAATTAACTTAAATATGTATCTATGCATAGGTATATAAAATTATGTGTAAGGACCGCTTTCAGCGGTAAAAGCCTCCTCCAGCTCTATCCATTTTTCCCGATCTCTAGCGGCTCTGCTCCATGTTTTGCCTGCTACTTTCACGATGTCATCATCCCATCGCATAGCAGGCCTTCCTCTTCTTCGTTTTTTATGTATTGGGTCCCAATTCATAATTGTTTTAGATCACCTCTCATTTTGTAATCTTTGGATGAGCCCGGCCTATTTCCATTTTAGTGATAATACTTTCTGGACAACGTCTTTTGCTGTGGTTTTTGAAGTGTCCCTAATTAGTCCTATTAAATAAATATAAATGTTGATTTGATACATTTCTGTTTTGAAATGAAAGATCTAAGGTACCATGATCCTTACCTGTATCGTTTAGACCCGATCTACCCTATATTACCAAGCGTGTTTTTTTATACATGGATGGAAAAAAATGATACTTTATCTATAATTGGATTTAGAAAAATTACATAAATTTCAGATTATGAACATAATTTATAATTATTATTTATCTACCTTTAATATTATAAATCTAAAAGTTTGTGCGGATGTTAAGTATGTTTGGATGTTTGTACCTCAATCAGACCTAAACGACTAAACGGATGAAATTGAAATTTGCTGTCGATGTAAATATACCTCTAGCTTATAAATAGGCTATTTTTAATTAAAAAACATCCTCAAAACTATAAAAAGACTCCGAGTGCTGGTGTGCAACAAATCTAGCATTAATCAATTTTGACGACTGATGAATGACTGACGAATGATACGATACGCATTGAACCAAAAATGTTGAACCTTCTAAAAAGGTCGGTATTTGTTATTATCAAAGCAAGGTTTATCTGGGGGCACGGTAGTGCCCCCGCCAAGTCAAGCCAAAAAAGCGGCACAGTCGTACCATCCTTTTCTCGAAGCAGTTCAGGCCATTTTTTAGACAGACAGACAGACATTGAAATCTCACAACTTTTTACGATAGAAGAACTGATGGGTTTTTGGTTAAATTATACACGATCTGGGTGATATATATGGATTCTTTATTGTAGAGATATAGAACACGACCAGCCGTAACAAGCGAACAGGGAAGAGAGACTGACATCGACAGATTATCTCTGGTCATCTTAGGCTACTTATACAATATCTCACAAGTTAAGTTTACACAAACGAGCATAGTTCCAACAAAAAAAAGACAAAAAAAGAAACTGAGTTGCGTTGCGAGAATTGGCCTTTTATTTTTATTTTTACAAGTTGTTTTTGATGGCATATACTTAAGTTTAAACTACATGATGCAAATAATTAAATATTTAAAAAAATAATAAAGTGTTCTGAAAAATTGTTTAATTCGAAATACTGAAAGTGCTCTTTAGTGTTTCGTAGTTTACAAAAAACCCTTATAGTTTTGCCATTTTCGTCCATTCGTCCGCAGCTTAGCTCAGATACTCTTAGTACTAGAAAGCTGTAATTTGGCATGAATATACATTAGTCACGCCGACAATGTGGTAGAAATAAATACATATTTTCAGATGTTTTTTTTTCTCGCATACTCTCCATGTCTTTGGATAGGTCTTAAAAAGTATTGCAGGTTTGTGATGTCATTTAGTACAAATACAATGGAAAATATGAATTTTTAAAAAGAGCTGGTCATCTCTTTTTACAAATTCATATTTGATTTTTCTGGAAAGAAAATATTATGGAGGGTTATTTAGTAAAGTTTTACAATAACTGTTTAATTCCAGAACTTGTTGACCCTCGCTACGCGCGGTCTATGGATCTTCGAGATCATAGCTCGCACACAATATTCAAAAGCATACCTACATATTTTATCAGTATTTCACTTTCAAAACTTTCTGTGAGTGGTACTCGAAACGTTGACGGTGCCGTCATCGATTTTAGATGACAATAAGTTTTTTTATTAAAAATATATTTTTTAAATCAAGCTTTTGTAAATTCTTGTGCTCTAGTTCTCGTCAAGATAAAAAAAAAATATACAAATATGACATACCTATTGCACCAAATATTTTCAAGTATCAAGACTAGTTATTTAGTCTTGGTAAATGAAGTGTGAAGTAGCTTCAATGTGTGCGTTTGCACTATTCTTAGTGTGCGGCCACAGAATACGACCGAGTACAAAAAATGCGAGCTGTCATAAATTTAACAGTCACCTTAAAAACTGTGTCGCAGATAGCAACGCCCTCCTCCGCGTCAAAGAGACAGAGTTCCAGTGGAGGTGGTATGACAAAAGGTAAAAAGGAATAGGAAATACATTAAAAAACAAAACAAAAGAAAAAAAAAATTACTAAAACAAAAATTAGGTAAATAAAAACTGGAAAGTTTGAATTAAACCTATCATGTTGCAATAGTCGTGGGCAGGTTGTAACATATTCGAAACGTCTACGTCGGGAAAATAAATTAAAGGTAGGTAATTACGTGATAGAGACCCGTGTAAAATCTATAGTTCGATCTATAAGTATTTCGTTAATTTCTTTTGTGGTACGGAACCCTAATTACACTGGAGTTTGTTATAGGGGCTCGTCTGTGAAAGTACCTAATTCTGCCGCCAAGCAGCATTGCTGTATCTGTTTTTAATTGACGAAAAAAGGTTCTCAATTTGACATGAATTACATTTTTTAAGTATCTTTTTACTTGATGACACAATTTCGATGATTTTTTTAGTCTATTTTACGATAATAGTCCCAAGTTAGTCCCATTTCAATATATATTCATGTATAACAAATAATACCCTTTATAAAACTTAAATAAACGAATATCGTCCCTTCCAGTTTTTTTTTAAGTAATTATTATTTTCCAGACATAACTAATTCATGGCCACATCAAGCAATCGACCATACCAGGGCTACCCGTACATAGACCCGCCTGTCACAGATGTGTCATCCATCAGCGCTGATGATGCAGCTAGATGGCACCACCTTCCTCGGAGGCAGCTGGAGCTGAACGTGAAGAGAGCACCCCCAGATGCAGAAGTAAGACAATTTATATACCCAATAGCGGTTATAGCTGACCCGGCGAACTTCGTGACGCCTTAGAATGACTAACCCTCGTATTCAAGAACGACACTATGAGAACACGCAACCACAGTGGACGAAATCATTTTTCATAAAAATCACTTTATGTGTTGAGCGGCACTATGGTGCACGCTACCGTGTGCCTTTAGAGCTCAACTTTGGCTAGAGGCACACGACAATGTGCCTCTAGTCACACTATGCAGTGTCGCTCAACACATACAAGTGATTTTTATGAAAAAAGATTTCGTCCACTGTGGGTGCGTGTTCTCATAGTGTCGTTCTTGAATACGAGGGTAAATGTTTTGTTTAGGGCCTGTTTCATCATCTTCAAGTAAAGTGTTGATTAGCTACTTTCCAGTTAGCGCTAAATTAATGTATGAAAGTGTCAAAACTATCAAATGTCAAATGGTACGTTCGTTTTTGGTAATCGCCGAGTAGCTTACTTAGGATATTACTTGAAGATGGTGAAACAGGCCCTTAGTTATTACCTGAGTTATACCGACAGCAGCGCTACCTACCGGGTCTAATTTTGTTTTCAAACTATATAGGAACCCATTGAAATATATATACGAAATTTCAACCAAATCTGTCTAGGAGTTTAGGAGAGCCGTTATAAAGGTGACTAACACACGTAGGTATATTAAGATTAGGCTCTAGGTCTCCTGGTTCTAAGCTACCAATTTTCAGCCAAATCGGTTCAGCCGTTCTTGAGTTATAAACAGTGTAACTAACACGACTTTCTTTTATATACATAGATTATACATGTTAAAAAATAAATAAATCATTATTTTTGTTTTTCAGGTAATTGACTTTCAACCTCGAAGCTCTCTATCAAGCTTTAAAAAGGACCCCGATACTCCCGTGGTGTATGTAGATCTGCCTGATGCAGATGGCAGTGATATTACCACGAGTCGAGGGCATACTCATGAGGAAGCGGCTTTCGCTTCTTACGTAAGGTTTCCTTACTATTATTAGCTGACAACTGTCCCGACAGACATAACTACAGACTTTTTACACGATTTTTACATTTTTACAAATCATGTTATTATTATGCCATCAAAAACATAACTTGTAAAAAAAGGCGATTCTCGCAACGCTCAGTTCTTCTACCGTAAAAAGTTGTGAGATCCATGTAATACCAAGTCGGTTAATTTATTCAGTCCCTACTAGTCCTTCTGTCTTAAATTATTACGTAATTAGCTAAGTTGCGTTGCGAGACTTGTCTTTTTTTACAAGTTATGTTTTTGATGGCATCTCATTTATTTTTGTAGATAGCAGCCCTACTTTTTAGGGTTCCGTACCCAAAGAGTAAAAACGGAACCCTGTTACTAAAACTCCACTGTCTACTGGACAGATTTTGGTGAAACTTTTTTGTTATGTAGCTATTAGTCCTCGGCAACATATAGGCTATAATTTATTTTGAAGATTGGAATACCAGATGTGAAACTATCTGTCATCCAGCGAAGCGGGCACGGGTCAGCTAGTAATAATTATGTGTGAATATTTATTTATTATTATATATTATATACAGGAGACAATTTTCTACGATCCCTTCGAGAATCGTAGGATCGACCGCGCAAAGAGCGAGGAGTCTGATGACTCCGAAGTCAGCAGCATTGACAGACAGCGGTTGCCACGGAGGCCGAACAATTTAGATCTTAACGGGGCTGGCCCGTCAGCAGGTAAGCCTTCATATCTTCCACGGAATGCTAACTACCTACTGCAAAATGTGGGTATTGCGCTTGGCCTCTGACATCCCCCTTTAGACATCTTCACGGATCTAAGCACCTTGAGATCCTTTAATGGACTGGAAACAGTGAGGACTGAGTATATACTAGACATGAATAAACCAACATTATCATTTAATAATTACGTTTAAATAACTAAGAACAAAACTGACATCATGCTTGATGTTATAAATTAAATTGAATAAGTCCAATGTGGTAATTTTTCCTCAAATTTAAATGGGAAGCACCAGCTTTCCAAAAAGAATCATCAAAGTCAGCTCACCCATTCGAAGGTTCTGAACTGCGAGTCGGACTCGCGCACGAAGGGTTCCATACCATTATCTATAAAAACACGTTTGTTGTATGGGAACCCCATTTAAATATTTATTTTAATCTGTTTTAGTATGTGTTGTTATAGCGGCAACAGAAATATATAATCTGTGAAAATTTTAACTGTCTAGCTATAATGCTACGTTTACACTCGCGTACGAGTGGCGAGACGAGGCGCGAGACGAGCCACGAGACGAGAGTGTGAACAGACGCTCGTGGCTCGCCTTTTTTAAACGTAATCATTGTTCTCAGGGCCTTCCTCCAATCCCAGCTCATCAGGCATGCCCTCCTTCATGGCGAAGGAGGCTGAAATCTACGGGCGTCGAGACGGCGACTTCCCAGCGTCACCGATCCCAGTCTCCCAATTCCCTGAACCACCTCCCGCGTACGCAGAGATTGATTCAGTGACCAGCCCTACTGAGGAACTGGAGCCGGAGCCCAGACCGGTCAGCCCTCCGAAAACACTAGTTATATTACCAACAGGTAGTAGTTTCTTAGAACTTTTATTTAATTACAAGCCGACCCGGCGAACTACTTAGCTGTGTTAAGTTCCCGTTCCCGTTCCCTATCCCTTTCCTATGTGCCAAATATAATATTTGGACGTGCCTCTGACTGCTACCGACAACTCATGACAACACTTTTTCCTGAATTTTCTTTGCCAATAGTTTTTGAGTTTATTCTTTACAAACTACTGAAAACTGTAAGTGCCTTTTTCTGTAGGTTTATTGAAATTTGACAGGACAACGTCTGTCGGGACAGCTAGTATTAGTATAGATTATATTATGTTTTCCAGATAACACCTCCCCAACACCGATCGAGTTGCTGAACTCTGACCGAAAGTACCTAAACTGCCAGCACTGTGGTTCGACAGTGCATTCTCTTGTGGTCCAAGAGAACGGCTCGCTCACTCACGCCACCGCTTGCTTCTGCTTATTGATTGGGTAGGTATTTGACATTTCAAATGTCAAAAGGTATTTCCTAATCTATATTAATATTATAAATGCAAAAGTAACTCTGTCTGTCTGTGACGTTATCACGGCCAAACCGTTGGGCCGATTGTGATGAAAATTTGTATAGCGATAGAGTCTTTGGACGGTCATAGGCTACTTTTTGATTTTCTGAAATTTCAATGTTTTTACGATAAAAATAACATAAATTGATGTGAAGTCCGATGTCGCGGGTAAAACCTAGTAATATCATATTTATAAATGCAAAAGTTTGTGATGATGTCTGTATGTTTGTTGGTCAATCAGGCCTAAACGACAAAACGGATTACGATTAAATTTGATGTATTTAGACAAAAAATAGACTAAGAGGTACTTATAAATCCGAGCTGTTCAACGGAACTCCTCAGTAAAAAGTTTGATTGAGTAAAAACCTTTCATATCTGTCAAGTTCCAATGACAATGTATTATCACTGTATTATCACAGGTTTTTTTCAAAAACCTATTTCATCATCATCATCATCATCATCCTTTAGATAAGCACCTAGTTTGTATTACCTACCATGTGAGAGAAATAAATTATTTTATTATTATTATTATTATTATTATATGATAGGTGATAGCGCTCTGCTCTGATTTCTAGCTCGAAGGAGGTTTTTACTAAGCTTGTAAATTTTTTAACAGAAAACTTATCGTTACAGATGTATTCCTGCTATCATCTTAATATACTGCACGGATTACCTAAAGGCGAGGAATCATTACTGTCCAAATTGCAACAAAGTCATCGGCTACCAACAACCATTCGGCAGTGAAAGGGTGGTCTATGTAAATGAGTCTTAGAACAAACTGATTTAGATATCTCCAAGGAACAGTAGTATACAAGCCAGGCAGTATATTTTGTCAGTATATATATATAGTATATATATATCTAGTCTATATATATCTAGTATATATATATATATATGTCAGTATATATATATATATAGCCTCTCGAACGAAAACGTATAGAATGCTTAGATAGTCGTGCAGTGAATCCTCGTAAGCGTCAGTTGGCGCTTGGTAGTAGCCGCCCACTAATGTAAAAAAAAATTATTTTCAATCATTTCCTCCCGTCTGAAAATTTATCAAACGACAGTTTAGACAATTATTTTACGTATTAAAAAAGTCAGCTGGCCTTACCGTGGTGGATTATGCGTCAGCTAGTCACACAAACATGTAAAAAACCGGCCAAGTGCGAGTCGGACTCGCGCACGAAGGGTTCCGTACCATTATCTATAAAATCGGCAAAAAAATCATGTTTGTTGTATGGGGGGGCTCCCATACAACAAACATGATTTTTTTGCCTTAAATATTTATTTAATTCTATTTTTAGTATTTGTTGTCAGAGCAACAACAGAAATACATAATCTGTAAAAAATTCAACTGTCTAGCTATCACGGTTCATGAGATAGAGCCCTGTGACAGACAGACGGACAGACGGACAGTGAAGTCTTAGTAATAGGGTCCCGTTTTTACCCTTTGGGTACGGAACCCTAAAAATGGCTTCACGGCTCTACTCTTTCGAAGCATTTCATAAGTTATTGCTTGAGAGGAAATCGGTAATGAAAATCTGTTGCTGGCTTGTACACTACAGGGGGCCTACGCGCGACCTGTATACGAAATTTCGTAACAATATGCGTTTCAAAGTTACATCGTTCTTGAAACTTCGTTTTCGGTTTGCGAGAAGACTACCCTCAGTGCCTGGAGATCTAAGAAGATGTCTACATACGATAACCAGATGGGATGACCAAAAGATCTGGGAAATTTTCAAAAAGTCTGGATTTTGGGATTTTATATTCTTATTAGTTTTTCAAACGTAATTATGTTATTTAGATAGGTTATATACATGTAAAAATCATTGTAACATTACAGCCAATT
The DNA here is from genome assembly GCA_912999785.1 of Hydriomena furcata. Taxonomy (NCBI): domain Eukaryota; kingdom Metazoa; phylum Arthropoda; class Insecta; order Lepidoptera; family Geometridae; genus Hydriomena; species Hydriomena furcata. The sequence goes on along the minus strand of OU538823.1, from coordinate 2,495,441 downwards.
ACGGTGAACTGTCTAACGCCGCCATTTTATTTTCCATGTAAATTTGGGGTAAAACACGAACCCCTATTAGGGAAAAATACGTAAAAAGACAAATAATTATCCTGTCAAGTTCTACAAGCAACGGTAGGCTGTGAGTTGTCTATTTAGTCAGTCAGTTAGAACTTTGACTATACTTTAATATTATAATGAGGAAAGATTTTGTATTTTTGTATGTTTATCCTAATAATATTATAAATGTGAAAGTTTGTGAGTTTGTATGTACTTATGTTTGTTCCTCAATCAGGCTTATACGACAAAACGGATTAAGTTGAAATTTGCTGTAGATGTAGATATACTACCCGAATAAATAATAGACAACTTTAAAATAAGAAAAACATCCCCAAAACGAAAAAAAACTCAAAAGGGATGATTTCTGTATAGATGGCGCTGGTGTGCAACAAATCTGACATCACAGACTAAAAACATTCAGTCTTTTCTATTCGATTATTGAAATATGACAGGACAACGTCTGTCACGGGTCGGCTAGTAACTTATAAACTCAAAAATCGATCGATTTCAATAATTCGTTTACCATTAGAATGCTACATTATGTCTGAGTAACATATCGCTATTTTTATTACTATAAAAAGTTAGGGTTCCCTACTAAAATTTCAATAATGTAAACCTAAGGTGTACAAAAAATAGTCATAAAATCATTAGTTGGAGCTGTTCATGCCGCCTCTATTGTCTATAGTCTATTGCATTGCTATTATAAAAAATAAACTGAATCGGTACTGTTACTGTCACAAGTTGAATATCCTTCAGGACAATCAGGACTAAGCAATTTAGTTTTCACTAGGGCATTGGTACGGGTATGTTTTCTGTACCAGTATCGAGTCTTACCGTCGTATATATTATATGTATAACTAGTAGACCCTCGCGACGTTTTAAATAATTGAATTTACTTATCCATTTTTAGAATGAAGGCCTCCTCCATCTCTCTGAATCTCTCCAAATTTCAAGTTTTTAGGATCAGTGGTTTAGCCTGTGCATTGATAGATCAGTCAGTCAGTCACGCAAGAGTTTTTTTATATTAATAAATATAGTCTACTATACTCAGAGATAATGTAGCTTATAATGATAAAAGAATTTTTGAAATCGGTCTAGTAGTTATTGAGTTTATTCGTTACAAACATACAAAAATACAAATCTTTTCTCTTTATAATATTACTATAAGTATACATAGAAAATAGAACCTAATAACGAAATAATTGGAATCCAAGTCCAACTTAGATTAACTAACTAGAAAAGGATCTGTTTATTGAAGTAGAAATATAATATTTCAAAGAATTCTGTTGAGAGTACAACAGAATTCTTTTTCTTCTATTGTCTGGCACGGATTGTCTATCTATCTATCCCTGTAAACAGATGTCTTACATGAGCGATAAAATAGTTGCTCCATTCAGGGCAATCGCTATGAGATATGTCGGCTTAAAACAATCATCATCTATCATCTATCTAGTACAAGCTAACCTGGCGAACTTCGTATCGCTTTAGAATTAACAAATGTTGTGTTAAGTTCCCGTTCCCGTTCCCGATATATCCTATGTCCATCTCCTGGTTCTAAGCTACTTCCCCACCAATTTTTAGCCAAATCGGTTCAGCCGTTCTTGAGTTATAAATAGTGTAACTAACACGACTTCTTTTATATTTATGGATTATATAAAAACAAGCGAACCCGGCGAACTTCGTATCGCTTTAGAATTAACTCCCGTTCCCGTTCCCGTTAAAAAATGAAATACAGACAATAGTTGATTCAACCTTTTTAAATAGTTTACACAAAATACATTTCTGAACGCATGCATAAATGTCAATCATTACTTACAGTATTTGACTGGATGGACAACAAATGTTTGACATGTACTAAACCAATGAACATTTATTGAAAATGATCCATCTTTCTTAATTATGTATTCGTCCAGTTTTCATGGAAAACTGGACGAATCCAACGAATCAAAAACCATGAAAATTGGTCCAGCAGATCTCGAGTTATAAGTGTTGTAACAAACCCGACTTTCTTTTATATAGTAGATGAATCCTTATTTCCTTTGGTCACGGCATCATACGTAAACGGCTGAACCGATTTTGCTAATTCTTTTTTTGTTGTATTCGTTAGTGTAAGGAGAAGGGTTTTATTAAAGAAAATGTTGAAATTGTTAGCGTTAAATTGTAAAATATGAAAAAACTGAAAGTGCTTTTATGAAATTAAATAAGATCACGACCGTAATTCCCAAGTACGGTAGACATAGGTAGGTACTCTTAAATCTCATAGATAATTGATATTTGACAGGACAACGTCTGTCGGAATAGTTAAGTTTCTGTTAAAAAGATTAACAACCACAATAGTTTCATTTCTACAATCACAATTGCCAACGTAAATATTAGCCGATCGATTTTTTGTATTATCCTTATCTAGGCAACACCGAACCTCATGTCTTTATGGGAACTTAAGTCGTTACTGTCAAACTGACAAGACACCACCTATCTTTTTTGCGAAAAATGTATTCAGAAAACAATCAAATATGTAATCCATTTTTTACCAACAAACAAGTACTGGCCTCACAGCTCAGTTGGTAAACAGCTCTGCATTCTGCGCTGTAGGTTCGATCCCTACCCAGGACAAATATTTGTGTGATGAGCATAGATGTTTATTCTGTGTCTGGGTGTTAATATGTAAGTCATATGTATGTATTTACAATAAAAAAAAGTATTTTAAAACTATCAGTTATATCAGTAGCTTTTTTTTTTTCGGCTAGATGTCGATGTGTGATGAATGTCCACCAATATTTATTATTATTAAGGAGGTTCTCAATTCGACGCGTATATTTTTTGATGTATGACTAGGGCTGCCATCTCTAAAATTTGGCAACTAGGAGAAGACACGTGAAAACCTCGATTTTAGAGCCCAGAACCCGGACATGTTAGTGAGGGGGGGTGCATTTTAAAGCATAATATTTCACAAATCGAAAATTTCACAATTCCGGCACAGTGCTTGTGTCGCGGGTGGCCAAATTGTAAACCCGGACTACAAATGGAACCCCGCCCGGACGCTCCCCGGACGCCCTCTAAACTAGGACAAATCCGGGGAACCCCGGACGGATGGCAGCCCTATGTATGACCGACCAATCTAATAGTCAAGAGATGCAATATAAATGGGACCAACTTTGGACTAATATCTATCTACCATACATACATAAAATCTTGCCTGTTTCCCAGAGAGGTAGGCAGAGACCACGGCTTTCCACTTGCTACGATCCTAACATACTTCCTTTGCTTCATTCACTCTCATCACATTCCTCATGCATGCTCGTCGGTTTAGAGTACTCTTGACTTGGCCTTTTTAGGGTTCCGTACCCAAAGTGTAAAAACGGGACCCTATTACTAAGACTTCGCTGTCCGTCTGTCCGTCTGTCTGTCTGTCTGTCTGTCTGTCCGTCCGTCTGTCTGTCACAGAGCTGTATCTCATGAACCGTGATAGCTAGATAGTTGAAATTTTCACAGATTATGTATTTCTGTTGCTGCTATAACAACGAATACTAAAAACAGAATAAAATCATTATTTAAGAGGGGCTCCCATACAACAAATTTATTTTTTTGCCGTTATTTATAGATAATGGTACGAAGCCCTTCGTGCGTGAGTCCGACTCGCACTTGGCCGGTTTTTTTCAAAACATCACCAATTTGGTCTAGGAAAATACGCCGAGGTCTTTCTCTTCCAACATTCTTCTAATATCTACCAATAGTAAAAAGACCACCCGGTAAAATACATAATATGTATTTTACCGGGTGGTCTATTATATTTACTTCGAATTGAGAACCTCCTTCTTTCGTCGGTTGAAATTCAACCTTGACTGGTAAGGTAACATTATACCATGTCATCTCGCTTGAGGCCCTGCATAAGGTATTGTATTGACAAATGACAGGCGTGACAACTAGATAGACGTGAAAAGAATGCGGCCATATTCGAAACAATGGAATCAAATGAGAATCTATAGGTATTGAATGGATATCGAAATATGGGAAACTTTATCCTTTATCTCTACTATTATTCATGTGATAGATAATGTGTTTGTTCGTTGTTAATGTGTCTTTCTTTCATGAGCAACGAAGTAAAAATGGACACATTTTTAATACCCTTTTATTAGCTTTACTTGTACCAAAACAAATTATGTGAGAAAATCATGGAAAACAACTTCTAATTGTTGGATCATTAACGAATTTGGCAGTTCTATGTAATTCTGATGACAATACAATATGATATCAACCATGATGCAGCGAGGAGCAGCTCCTCACGAGGTAACTCCTCAACGGCTAATAAACCAAACTTTGTATGCGCATTCAACTGTGACAGCTATACTTATCGCTGTTTAAATGTGTTGGAACACTATGCTAGTGTATAAAAAGCTTAACTTGTATGCTATTGTGTATAAGCTTAAGATGACCGGCGATTTTATTATCTGTCGATGTGAAACTGTGACTCTTTCCTGTTCGCTCGTCATGCCTTCTTCATCTTGCGTTATTATCCAGATCGTGTTTAATTTCACCAAAAACTCATCAAAATTCGTGTTTTTTAGTTTAAACAACAATTTATCTGTTTTCATAGAGATAGCTCATGGGCTGGAACGTAAACGCTACATGTGCGAAGCAGCGGGCAATAGCTAGTTATAAAATAAACAATGAAATACTGACCTGTTGAGTTTTATAGGACCACCTGTTTTTCTCACTTTGAGGGCTTGTTCCCAAAACTTCACTGCTTCGGGTAATATTGTGTTCTGGGAAAAAATAATTCATATTTTGATAAAATCGAAATTACCTAGTCGAAGCCTTCGCCACTTCGTTCACGTGCAGTTAGTTTGAAACAGACTTTAAATCCTCACCCCCTTAGGGTTTGAATTTCGGGAATTTAAAAAATAAAACATAAAAAATTAAGGGTCTAATTCTAAGTCAAAACTGCCAAGTTTTACAAATATATTTTGGAATAGGTACTTACGTTTATCATAACAAACTTTTCTTGGTCTAACCTGAAAAAAAAAAACAAATAATTAGAAGGAGTTTCCATATCAAACTCTTTATATGATTAATTCCATGAATGCATGTAAGAAAATCTTGGTAATCGAATTTAACTAACTTCTAATCGTTGGATTATTATAAAATTAGGCAGTTGTGTGTAGTTCTGATGACATACAATAATATGATGCAGCCAGGATCAGCTTCTCGCGAGGGAACTCCTCAACGGCTAATAGCAAACACCAAACTTTGTATACGCATTCAATTGCTTTTTAGTATAAATGCGTAATAAAGTGTTTTTTTCTTTTTTAATTATAATGGTATTAAACTCACCTATAGACAGATCCGTCATAAAATATGCTAATTCTTAAAGGCTGGTCTAAACTCCTCTTTTTAACAACATGCGCTGGTTCTATGTGCACACCTGTCACTACCTGAAAAAAAAACAATTATTGTTGAACATGTAAGTATACAAAAATATAGTAAAAGTAAAGTATAGTATTTAAAAAAAATCGAAAGTGAACGAATTTGTTTCAACCAATCAAAAAGTCAACTTTGAACTATTCTACTTTCTACACAATAGAGAAATATCCAAATCGCTCGTCAGTTGATAAATTAATAGATAAATATTGGTGGACATTATCACACAGTGCCATCTAGCCCCAAACTAAACAAAGCTAGTACTATGGGAACTAAATAACTGATAAAATACATATAAACACTTTTTTTTTGTAAATACATACATTATGATACCTAGGTAGGAAATCTACATTCGATAAAAACATTTTTTCGAATAAATAACATATTAGCACGTATTCAATCCAAGGTTTCTAGACCAGACAGATGTTTCTAGAAATAACAATTAATTATTCATTGAACAGTTATTTTAAAAACAGTCACGGTCTCTTGCGAGATTATTCTGTGAACACGAAGTGACTTCACGATTGTACGATAATATCGAAACGTTGCAATAATAAGACGAATTGAATTCTAATTAGGTACCTATCTACAGAGCCGTCTTTTGGCTATCATGTCTACTATAGCCCTCCACCCCCTCCCACCCAAAAAAACCAGCCAAGTGCGAGTCGGACTCGCACACGAAAGGTCCGTACCATTATCTAAAAAAAACGGCAAACAAATCACGTTCATATTCTGTTTTTAGTACTTGTTATAGCTGCAATACAATACAATCATCTGTGAAAATTTCAACTGTCTAGCTATCACGGTTCATGAGATACAGCCTGGTGACAGACAGACGGAGAGAAAGACAGCGAAGTCTTAGTAATAGGGTCCCGTTTTTACCCTTTGGTTGCGGAACCTTAAAAATGGGATAAGTTGCCTGGAAATTTCAAAATTCGGGAAAAACTGCACGTGTAGAAATTTGTCGGGACAACGTCTGTTTGAGCTAAAGTCGAGAAAGTAAATTATAGGTAATTACGTGATAAAGACCCGTGTCAAAATCTAATGTCTGAGCTAGTTGAGAAAAATTAAGATTTTTAGAATTTAAGAATTTGTAAGTACCTTCTCTTACATAAAGTATCTAGGTAATACCGTATTATAACACCCACACACACAGAACAAACATCTATATTCATCACACTAATATTTGTCCTGGGTGAGTATCAAATCCACAATCTACAGCGCAGAAGGAAGAGTCACTACCAACTTAGCTGTCAGTCTATTAAAAAGTTATTTTCTGTTTGATATCACAGTGTGAATATTTCCCACGGCACTTTCTCCCAAATAAATAATGATTGCATCTCATTAATACTCATTAACATTAAGTGTTAGCTCCGCCCGCGGCTTCGCTCGTGTGGTACCTAGCTAGTGAAACTAGATGTTTTCTATTTTTTTTTATTTTACGAGGAAAGATTTGTATATTATATGTTTGTAACAAATAAACTCGAAAACTACAGGACCGATTTCAAAAATTATTTTATTATTAGAATGCTACATTATCTCTGAATATTATAGGCTATAAGTACTTATTACTAGAAAAAATAAGGGATCCCTACTAAAAGTTAAATAATGTAACCCAATGTGTAAAAAAAATAGCCATAAAATCATTAGTACACCCGTGCGACGCCAAAGCGGAATGCTAGTAGTAACTAAATAGGTACTAACATTTACTATACTGTACTAGGTATAAGATAAATAAATATATATGTAAATAAATATTGGTGGAATTTACACACAGCGCCAACTAGCCCCAAACTTTTCATCCAAATCTGGTCGTGATTGAGCTACAAACATCCAAACAAACAAAAATTCCAATTTATAATAATTAGTAGAAAAAATCCGCTCTGATTTGATATTAATATTTATTGGTCTAATCAAATTGCCGCCATTATTACCACCTGTCAATGTTATGCATTATGCTTTTACTTTTAAATTTAGTGGCAAACGTCAAGTGATTTATTCATCCTTTCGTTTACGCAAAATTTTGATGATATTTCTAACGCAGCTTTTATACGCAACAAGAAACGAATAAAATATTATTATTATTGCAAAATAAACGCAATGTTTCATTTGTTTTCCGGATTGCAAACGGCCATATTGTTTTGTAAGAGTGATTTATATTATTTTACATTTGTTACGGCATGTAACTTTCAGGTTTCCGCAACTGTTTCTCGCTTTTAAGATAATGTATTTTTAAATTATGCTAATAGGCTGTTTTGGTACATAGAAGTGAAAAAACGCGAGGTGAGCGAGCTAAGCGAGCGTACGCACTCGGGTTCGGGCGGGTGTAGTAATGAAGATTATACAATTTATTTTGGTATCTTAGGTTACATTATTGGAATTTTTATGAGGATTAAATAAATAGAATATAACCTAATCGCTGATAATGTACCTTTTCATAGGTAACATAATTTTTGTTAAAATGGTCCAGTAGTTACATAATACATAGTTACATAATACATAATAATAGTTAGAACATAATACCAAATTTTACCTCTCTTAGTAGTTTTTCTTAGTATCAGTGTAGATTTTTGTTCAAATTAAATAATTTTGGAACCAGATAAGTACACAAATATGAAATACATTCTAAGTATGAATCGAGGCATCAATCTACAACACAGGGCAGAGCTAATACCAACAGGAATGTGAGGCCAGTCAATATTGGCTTTGTACATAAGATCATATAATAAACTAATTTATATAAGTAACTAACTTTACCGCTTTACTTGTTTACCAAACTCCTCCGAGTTACGAGCATATTAGAATAACAAATACTTAATATACTTAATACGAAGGTCGGTTATCACAAGAACCATCTTAAATGACCTTTTGACATTTGATGACCTTGTCAATGTCAAAGTCAGAAGGGAATTATATAATCACAAGGATCACTTTGTAACGTCTTATGAGGTAAGTGAAGCTATGCCTAGGCGCCTGTTCGCGACCAAGCCTAGAAGAATCAGGAATCAACAAACACGGCTTGGGGCTCTTTTCCGCTATGTAAAGCTCCAATGCAGTGCCGTAAGAACAAGGAAAATAAAAACAAAAAATGAAATAAAAAGCTTTGGCAGGTTTGAACCCTGCGGCGGCGGGTCAAAATGTTTGTATGGTCTGCAGATATGTGTTGTGGTATCATTGTACTCAAATCATAGTGTGTGTGTGGTCAGGCCAGGTCAGGCATCAGGGTCCTAGTGTAGGCATAAGAGGCAGGCATCTGTCAATGTCAATGACAAGCAGCTGTCAATGTCACTGGATAGGCATTGCACATAGGAAGAATGACGACAAAGGCTAAGAAACTTGGAGACTGAGCCATTGAATTACAGGATATTAACACTATCTTCTATCTTTATTTTCAGCAATCTGTTCAGCGAGCTTACGTCAGAAACTTCAAGTTAACAAGACGACAGAAACAAACGAGTTTGATAAAGTAATAAAGTTGAAGAGTTTTACCGGCGATAGGTCGGTGGACTAATCTAACAACCTACTATTTCTATTGACTAGTTTAAGTTTCATCTAAGTTTTTTGTTTTTTCCATATCTTTGAACATCAATCGGACTTGGAGAATACCACTTTAAATAAATAAATCTAAATAAATATTGGTGGACATTTAACACACAGCGCCACCTAGCCCCAAACTAAGCAAAGCTTGTAAGTACTATGGGAACCAGGTTATTGATACGGTTTCCTCACGATGTTTTCTTCCACTGTTTTAAGCACGTGCTATAATTTTTAAAACATAGAAAATCATTGGTGAAAAAATGAAAAATCGGGATCGAACCTACGACCTTTGGATTGAAAGTCGAGGTACCTCCCACTCGGCCAACACGGCACGTGTGTGTCATATTCAATAAAGTGTTATCTATATCTATCTATCTATCTTATAAACATGAAGCTTGCGATAATAATAATTACTCTTTAAAGGAAATAATTATAAATGGCAATGTATATTATTTTCTAGTACCTAGGTAATTCAAAATAATAATTAACAACGGTGACTGAACATGAACACTATGCACAATGTTATACGCAATAAACTTAGTTTAGATACTTTAAATACAAAATTAGTTAGTTAAACTTCAAGTTTAACTTTGACAAAATAATTTGAATTTTGAACCCTGGGAAAGGCCTCTTTTAAGACTGACCTAACGGCTAAGTTGGAAGTAACTCTGCCTTCTGCGCTGTAGGTAGTGAGTTCGTTTCCACCCGGGACAAACATTTGTGTGATGAGCAAGGATGTTCGTTCTGATTTATTTATTTTTCCAACTCTGCGTGGACAACAGCTAGTAATTCAAAATACCAGATTGTTCGCTACATTCTCATAATCCTACAAAAGTTTAATTATTTCAGTTCGCAAAAGTTACCAAGCGCGTTCATACATCGCCAACTCAACAATAGAGATGTCAAAAACAAACTAAACAACTTCTCTATGGCCAGACGATACGGCAATCCATTCACAAATTATAAATCTGTTTCATATAGCGCATCGAATCGAAGAGCTAATTCTTTTGAAACACAACCTACGAAAACAAATGAACTGACGGAGCTAGAGAATGACGAAATGCTTGACGTACTGTACAAACAAACAATACTGATGGAAAAACTCGCGCAAGTGATCGAAACGGAGCATTATTATTTGAGATCTAAAAATGATTTCGACAGTCTGCTGAGCGAGGTGGATTTATCGAAAAATAAAAAGAAAATTACCACAAGTACCACCACAGAGCGAGTTAAGAAGCAACTGTCAACGATAATGACAGTTGTGGACGAGACGGAAGTGAGAGCAGCGCTTAAACGGGATCCGTTGGTGAAGAGGATAATCAAAATGGCAAATCGAAATAGGATACGATACGTTGAGGCGGCGAAAAAGTATTTTAATTGACGGCCGGTCACAGCTCACTGCTCTGCAAAATGTATATGCCAAAAAGTAATGTTTGAACGTGCCTCCGACTACCCTCTTTAGACATATTCAAGGATCTAGGCGCTTTGAGATCTGAGATTATATCTACCGTACCTAAGGATTACAGACGTGACCCTATTTTTAACCAACGAAAAACGGAGGAGGTTCTTAAGTCAACGCGCATTATATTTTTTTATGTCTGACCACGCTAATCTTTTTCCTGCTGATCCGATTTCGATGTTTTTTTTTTCTATTGTGTAGAGAATTGTCCCAAGTTGGACCCATTTTAATTATATTTATGTAGGACTGACAGTTCCTTCAAACACTTAAAAAACTAATATCGTCCCTTGACTTTGCGATTGGTCGATACATTTTCGTCGGTTTTCTTATTAGTTTTTTAAACGTAGTTCTCTGCCTTCTGCGCTGTAGGCTGCGGGTTCGATCCCCAGGACAAATATTTTATGTGATGAACATTAATTTTTGTTCTGTGTCTGGGTGTTAAAATGTATTTGTGTATTTTTTTAAAAATTAAAAAAATATAATAATATACATGTGAATTGTTAACCTCCTCTTTTTCGTCGGTTAAAAAGTTATTATTAATTAAACGAACCATTTAAAAGTAAGGAGGGTTCAAGTGACTCAGTGATCTCTACTTGACATTGATGAATTTAATAACTTTAAAGGAAAATACATCCTTTATACTAAAGTTATAAAATTCGTCATTGTCCAACCCTCTTTACTTTTGAGGTAGAATGAATAACTTATGGTGGTCAAAAATATGTTAGACAGAGAAAACAAAAGCGACTTATGTCAGTTGCTATTTAACTTGACATAACTTGATTTGACTTCCTAGAAAAATATAATAAGACGATATTTGTTTAGTAAAACACTGAAGATGTGTTTATTTATACGAAAGATTTACATTAAAGATATTATTAAAAAATAAAACGTCGGAATAGGCGGTAAAAGGGCAGGCTAATAGTTATAGATATACCCCCGTATTTAGGAACGACACTATGAGAACACGCACCCACAGTGGACGAAATCATTTCTCATATCTTGCAACGGACATAGGTTACTTTTTTTCTAAAAAAATTCTTCAAAGTTTTACGATAAAGTTGTCAAAAATGCGGACGAAGTTGCGGTTACAAGCTAGTAATAAATAAATGAAGGTTATTGTGTGAATTGACATCAATCAGCGCAACAGAATGCACATTGCACGTAACAAATAGAGGTGGGTGCGTATTCAACCAGGGGCCGTACTACAATATCTAAAGTAAGACTAAAGCAGTATTACTTTAAGAGCGAAAGTGACAACGCTATACGAACACTTATGGCTTTGTCACTTTTGCACCGCGAGTAATATGTACTGCTTACCTAGTCTTACCTTAGAGATTGTTGTACGGCCCCTGGTCTCAAGACCAGGTTTAGGCGTACAAAATACATACCAGGTATGACGTTAGAGTTTTCACGCGTATGTTATACTTAAAAATATTTTTGTACTTTGAAAAAAGTATTTTAGTACTTTAACGTATTTTTATAAATTCAATGTATTTTAAATTCTGGGCTAACTCTTCTTATCTCGAATACTTTAAAGTATTTATAGCCGGGTTTATCAACTTACGTATACAATAATCTTACTTTCAGGCAACATATTGATTAAGTAAAAAATACAAAACTTATGCCCATATAAATAAATACCTTACAGACTAACATACATTATTATAAACACAAAAACGTCAGAGCACTTTCTTCGTTAGCAGCGCTCCCTATACCTTTTTATTGAAGGTGGTATTTGTCAGACCTGGTACTTAAAAACACAAGTAGGACCCACCTCTAGTAACAAAGTCCGTTATATAACGCGGCTTCTTCACATGGTTTTGTATCCGTAGTGTTGCCATAGATTGGATAATTACAATCATTACATGATTGCTAAGCTACTGCAACCAGACTTAGGTCAAACCTAAAAAGAACTAGCTTCCGCATGCGGTGTTGCTGGCGTTTTTAGTACTATTTGGAGGCAGAAAAACCATCAAACAGACTTTAACCCCCGCTGCTCCTTAAGGGTTGAAATTCGGGAATTCCTTTCTACACCCTCCAAATTTCAAGTTTCTAGTGACAGTGGTTTAGTCTGTGCGTTGACAGATCAGTCAGTCAGTAACGCAAAAGGTTTATACAGGATGTGTGATGACATCTTCCGAATACAGAAAATATAGGTAGAGCTACCTATGACATACCTTAAATAACATAGCTTTTGTCTGACAATTCATTCACTTCAGAGAAAAAAATAAAACGTTCTTTTAACGTATTTCACAGGCTACATGTGAATATATTGGCAGTTCTGCTAACCGACTATATAAATATTACATACATTACACCAATACAGCTCATAACTTGCAGTTAGGTACTACCAATCTACCTATATACCTATAGATAGGTATCTTTTTAGATTGAAGTATTTTATCTGGTATTTTAAGCGCTTGGAACACGCATAGACTAATGTCAAAGGTGAAAAGATCATAATGATTAGTTATAATAATAAAACAGGCAAGAATAGGTAGAATATGTTATGCCAGTGACTTCGCTCGTGTGGTACCAGGGATCGAGAACTTAAAACGAAATTTCGTGACAATATTCGTTTCAATATCGATTCGACTATAGTTTGAACTGATTTGTAAGTAGGATTACGAATAGACCGTTTTGATTAGTGACAGTTGTGATGCGTTATACCTCTAGATTTGATTGATCACATCACAACTAATGATTTTCCGTTTTGTCTTTTTAAATATGAATCATTAATTGATAAATATCGCCTGTTACAATACCTTTGCTTAACCTAAGAGATATTATACCTTATTTTATGTTGTTTAAAAATCTTCGTTTTAATATTTTTTTTTTTAAATATTTTTTTTTTTTTAAACCGCATATTTGAAAATTAAATAAAATATCCACAACCAGCGCTCTCACCCTTTATTATTCCAGTTTTCCTATAATCATGATATACTTAAGTACTTATACACAGCATTAATTAATAATATAATAATAATAATACAATATTATATTAGTATAATAGTACATTTTTATGCTATGGTATCAAGCTGTAAAATTATTTAATTCACATCTTACTTATAGGATCTAAGCGTCTGGAGATCTGAGAGGATGTGTACCATACTTGGGGATTACAGTCGTGATCCTATATATTTATTTATTTTGACTCCTACTGGCATTAAACCTACCAATAGTCCTAACATTTCAATTTAAACTAACAAAGTTTTTGTTGAGTGTGTTTTTATACAATTAATGAATTTATTACGACAGTAATAATTAAATATACTTAGGGAATTTATTTATATTGTCCTTTTTGATTTGAAATTTAATATACACTGATACTGTACTGTATAATTGTATGTGTTATTTCAAATACGATTTTATAATTGTTTGTGAATAAATAAATAAAATAAACTAATTGCTGCAAGTTTCATCCAAATTTGTTTGGTTGTTTGGGCGTGATTGGGTTCGTTGGATTTGTCTTGACGAGTACCTACTAAAACTATTTTGTTGTTCTGCAAACAAAGGGTAAAAACGGGACCCTATTACTAAGACTTTGCTGTATCTCATGAACCGTGATAGCTAGACAGTTGAAATTTTCACAGACGATGTATTTCTGTTGCCGCTATAAAAACAAATACTAAAAAGAGAATAACGAACGTGATTTTTTTGCCGTTTTTTATAGATAATGCTACTTAACCCATCGTGTGCTCTTGGCCGGTTTTATTTAATATTTTAGGGGTTATATCAAAGTCACTCAACTCCACTATAATCTCTTCAATTACTCAAGTATTTTGGTTTCTCTGTAATAAGATACTTAGGTCCTAAGTACCTACCTATTGATATTCGAAACGCACTACACCCCGAACCGGAGGATGAGAAGTTGAGAACTGATCCACTCTAAAATTTAGGATACCTAAAACAAGATCACTCTTATTTCTTTTAAGTTAATATCCAAATTCGTGTAACCTCAGTACCTATATCAGTTCTAAAACGTAAAAAATATAACGACGATGGCGTTTCGAACCATTTGACCTAAAAACCGCTACAAGATTCTTTTAAACCCGCTACAAAAACATTACCTAAAAAAACGGGTATTATCTCATACAACACCGGTATTCGTTACATAACTTACGTAACTAGTTATTTAATAACTTTCTATCAAAACTAAGTGAAAGCCGGTATTTAATCTGTCAGACTGAACTATTTTGACCTTTGTCGCGTTCGAATTTTAAAATCGGATAATAGAGATGAGCATGTGAATGGTTTTTTTTAAATATAATCACTTAAAAAGTTTTATGTCACTTTTTCGCACAAAAAAAATAAAAAATAAATCTATGTACCTAGGTACTATCTTCTTAATTAAAAATGCGAAAGTAACTTTGTCTGTCTGTCTGTGACGTTATCAAGGCCAAACCGTTGGATGATTGTGATTAATTTCATTCAGAGATAGTTTAAAGTCATAGGACGGACATAGGCTTTTATTCCTCCATTTTTTTAGGAATTTCAATGTTTTACGATAAACTCGTCAGAAATCGATTTCCCGAATAATAGCGGACGAAGTCCCTGGCAAAAGTTAGTTTTTATTTTATTAATAGATGTATAATTATGAGGAAAAATACATATAACATATTGATTCATTTAT